>CM056738.1:65465592-66919342 GCA_029844215.1 Przewalskia tangutica
AGATTTACTTAGGGTTTCGTTTAAGAGACTGAGGGAAAGTATAATAGTATTTTCTGGGCTTTTGTAAAAAGGGTACTTTGGAAAGTACTACAAGGTATTTGGCTAAAGTATTTTGGGCATTATAACAATACTAGGAGAGTATTTCTATACCACAACAAGGGGTATTATACGAAAACAACTAGGCTAGGGGTAGACCTCGCCAAGGCTTCTCGAGGGGTAGTGTGACGAACGTAAGTAAGAGGGAGGGAGTATTTTGAGACTTAGGTAGATTGCTCAAGTTTTGGATGAAGAAAGTTCATCAACTAAGGGGGTATTTATAGGTCAAGTGAAGGCCAACCAATGGCCAAGATGAAGACAAGTGCATAGCAAGTGTAAGGCCAAGATTAAGCCATGTGCAACCTTATCCATCTACACAAAATATCCTACCTAACCCTTGACCACAATTCAACACAAAAAACGTGCCAATCCTTGCCCATTTCGTCCGTCCAACATGCCACTTGAGGGTGACAAGTGTCACCCTCTCGTTGGTCCAAAATGTTACGTCTCTCGGAAAAATCCGCAAAAATTAAAAATGACATAGCCGGAATTTTCTACGAAGTCTGGAAACGTTTACGTAAAACGACTCTAATCGGGGGTTGTGTACAAATTTCGAAACTAGCTTACTTTAAGGCTCAAATTATAATACGTACGCGCTCACGTACATACTCTGGAAATACGGGGTATAACAATTACATATAAGAATAGTTAAGACTTGAGTATAAGATATGAAAGAATATTAAAGAATAGAATTGAACTGTTATCACAGTAGAAGGGTATAAAAGAAGAATAATTGAACTGTACTTACATAGGACTGTTTTCACAGTAGACTTGAGTAGCTTGGCGGGTAGGGAAGTGCTGCCCAATTTTCCGTAGAATAGAGAACCCTCTACTTAGAACTGTTTACAGAATAGTCTAGACGTTGATAGACGTATTTGACTATTATAGGCTGATTCTCTGCGCGCGACATATTCGACTTGGCAGGTGGATTTCGCCGAGAAGGTATGTGATTCTTCCTATACTCTTGAGCATGATATTTTAAATATATATATAGTACGGTAGACGTACGAGTGTTAACTGAATAATAAATACGGCAATGTCTTTTGACTTAAGCCTGAATAATACTTACGACAATGTCTTTTGACTTAAGCCTGAATAATAAAGATATTGAAGCATTTCAAAAGAATACTGAATCATTTTTAACAGAAGAGAAACAGTTGGTTTTTAAACAAAAGCTTAAAAGTTATACTAGCTTTATGGGAAGTTAGGTATAACAACTTAAGAAAGATAAAAAGAACTGTTTACTCATTTGCTTATAAAAACCTTGTATTGATTTCTGTAAGGTGTAGTAAGATTGATTGATAAATAGACATATTGTGATGCTACGTGTGTTAGTGTCTTGTGATGTTGTGAAAGGGGGTCATTCTTGTTGTACTTACGTTGTTAAACGGTAAGTCGTTATCGTTATTATATCACCTACCCTCGACTTGTTATACCGAGGGCTTGCCACCCTCGATGCGGGTCTATACGCCTATGCGGTCCGTGAGACTATGCGAGTGCGGAGTTCGAGGATTGATCATTCCGGTGTTTTAGCTCGATGCGGGGATGCCCTATGCGGTGCGTGACTATACGGTCTATTGAGACTATGCGGATGCGGGAGTCCAGGAGGTGCGGGTTAGCTACCCCGACGCGAAATACCTCACGCGGTGCGTGTGACCTATGCGGATCGCGGAAGTCCAGACTAGGCACGCATAATGATACTATGGGCGTCGGCCTTGCTTCGATCATTCGCGGCCTAGGAAAGACCGTTACATTATATCTATTTTGCTCTTGTTTATGTTGTGGCACTATGTGCAGTTAAACTGGTTGTATTTACAAATGGCATTAAATACTTTGATTTTACTTGATTTTACGATTTCACATACTTAGTACATGTTGTAATCGACCTCCTGGGCTGCGTTCATGCCGCAGTGGGCAAGCAGTGCTAGATCCACATCCTTAGGATCTCTTTGCTTTGGTGTCGGGAGCTCCATCTTCTCCGAGGCTCGAATTTGGGTATGATCTCCCATTTGTTGTATATAGTTTTGTACATTCAGGTATGGCGGCCCTGTCCCGCCATAGTTGTTTATCTTCTTAGAGGTATGTAGTCCTATTATGCAGTTGGGATGTAATCGCAAAACTATGTTTATATATATATGCCGAAGGCGACATTTTCTCACATAAAGCGTGTCTCATTTTACAATGTTTCATGTCTTGTTTTTATATTCCGATTACTCGATGTATGACTACTTGGGTGCGGGTAAGGCACGACCACGCCCCGAGCGGTCGTGACAAAAGTGGTATCGAGCGATTAATCTCGGAAAGTGTCTACGCACCGTATCTAGTAGAGTCTTGATTATCGGTGTGTTGCACCACACCAATAATCGAGAGGCTATAGGATATTTAGGATTGGTTTCCATTCTTCTCACTCGAGATCGTGCCTTAGAGTTGTGTTATAAGTTGGACCTCTAAAGTATTCCTTTTGTATGATTATGCCTCCACGTAAGGCAACCCGCCCAGAGGCAAGGCCGGAGGAGCCGCTAGTAGGACACCGAGAGTTACGAGGGCTCGAGCCCGATCTATACCCGGCGGCGAGTTCCATGACGCCGCCCCAAAGAGACCACGCACCGCACTCCCGTCCCCACACCGGGCGGAGGAGTTAGGGTACAAGGAGATGGCCCAGCTATTGGCCAGGATCGTGGCCAGACATGAGGACAGCCGGATGCAGCGATTCAGCCGGCCAGTGAGTACCGTGGTTCACCCGAGGCGATAGTTTGAGGCTACGGACTTCACGAGTTGTAGCCCGCCAGAGTTCTACGGGTCGAGGCCAGAGGATGATCCGCAGGAGTTCATCCGTCAGTTACAGAGGATTATGAGGGTGATCAGGGCGTCGGAGACCGAGTCCGTGACCTTCGGTTCGCATCGGCTGCGTGATACCGCAGTCGATTGGTTTGATTCGTGGGAGTTATCCCGGGGAGAGCACGCGTCCCCAGCTACTTGGGATGAGTTCTCGGAGGCTTTTCTCACTCACTTCTTGCCTCCACAGATGAGGAGGGCACGGGCCGACAAATTTTTGCTGTTGAGACAGAGAGGGCGCACAGTTAGGGAGTACAATGTCGAGTTTGATTCTTTGGCTCGATATGTCCCTGGATTGGTAGCGGATATGGAGGACAGGGTGCATCGCTACGTCACCGGGCTAGATGATTATATAGCCGAGTCACGCGGTGTGGCTCTTGACCCGGGCATGGACATTACCGTATGCGAGCTCATGCACTTGGATGCGAGAGCGTAGAGGCCGACGTCGGCGATATCGCTGATCGAATAAGGCCAAGACGGCCGGTTCTTTTGGTAGTTCTCGGTGGGCGGCCTCGGCATAGCCTAGATTTGCACCACCAGCTCGAGCACTCCCACCTCATTGTCAGTACAGCCAGAGTATTCGGGGCGTCGGCCCCAGACTTCGGATTTCGGTGGTAGCAAGGGTGCTAACCGATCGAGTTACCTTTCGGTGTGTCCGTTGTGGTAGATTCCATTCGTGGAGCTGTGGTACTACTCGGGAGCTTGCTATACTTGTGGGCCAGCAGGTCATTTTGCGAGGGCTTGTCAGGCCGGGGGGCCCGGTGGTAGGGCTCACCACGAGTGGTCTTGCGGTTCATCCTCTCCTAGATTACTCGCCCGAGGCGTGGTACTCATGGGCCAGCAAGTCACGCAGAGGTCGTGGCGCGGTCCCAGCCTAGCGGTCCTCAGAACCGCATTTATGCCTTGTCCAGCCGGCAGGACCAGGAGGCCTCACCTGATGTCGTCACAGGTACCTTATCAGTCTCCGATTATGATGTGTATGCCTTGATAGATCCGGGTTCTACTCTGTCCTATATATCTCCCCTTATTTCTAGTAGGATAGGATAGAGCCTGAGTCCATAGACCCTTTCGAGGTAGCTACGCCAGTGGGTGATTCGGTGGTAGCTCGGCGGGTATATAGAGCTTGTCCAGTGACTTTATGCAGTCGTCAGACCCTAGCAGACTTGATAGAGCTGGACATGACTGATTTCGACGTGATCATGGGCATGGATTGGCTAGCTTCTTGCTATGCCAATGTAGACTGCAGGGAGAGAGGTACGGTTCCAGTTTCCTGGGGAGCCGGTTATTGAGTGGGAGGGGAACACTGTATCGCCGAGGGGTAGGTTTATTTCCTACCTCAAGGCTAGGAAGATGGTGCAGAAGCGGGTATAACTACCATCTCGTTCGGTGTTTGATCACGAGGTCGCGTATGCATTTTCATCGATTCCAGAGTCGAGAGTTCCCGCACGTGTTTCGCACGACCTCCGGTATCCCTCCGAGAGGAGATAGAGTTTTGTATCGATGTCTTGCTGCACACTCGGCCTATTTCCATTTCGCCATACGAATGGCACCGCCGAGTTGAGAGAGTTGAAGGACCAGTGCGAGATTTCTTTGGAGAAGCGGGCTTCATCAGCCTAGTGTTTCTCCCCGGGAGCGCCAGATTGTTCATGAAGAATAAGGGCGAGACGCAGCGCATGTGTGTTGATTACAGCGGTGAACAAGGTGACCATTAAGAACAGATACCCGCTTCCGGGATTGATGATTTGTTCAACCACCGCAGTGGTGCGAGATGTTTCTCCAAGATTGATCTGCGATCGGGCTATCATCAGTCGAGAGGTGGATGTCCCTAGATCGCATTCGGACCCGACGCATTATGAGTTCGTGGTCATGTCTTTTGGGTTGACCAATGCTCGCGGTATTCATGGATTTGATGAACCGAGTGTTCAAACCATTTTGGACACGTTTGTGATAGTGTTCATCGATGATATCTTGGTTTATTCTCGCCAGAGCAGATCATGCGGAGCATTTGAGGTATCAGGCCGATTCTCCAGGACCAGCAGTTATACGCCAAGTTTTCCAAATATGAGTTTTGGTTAGCTTCGGTGGCTTTTCTTGGTCATATTGTCGGGGCCGATGGTATTCAGGTGGATACGGCCAAGATCGAGGCAGTCAGGACTTGGCCTAGACCTACTACTCCGACAGAGGTGCGCAGCTTTCTGGGCCTTGCAGGTTATTATCGGCGGTTCGTGGAGAAGTTTGCTTCTATCTCCGCACCATTGACTCGGCTGACTCAGAAGGCAGCTAAGTTTCAGTGGACTGATGCTTGTGAGCAAGGTTTCCGATTCATGAAGGAGAGGCGACGCCGCTTCTTACTCTTCCGAGGGTCGAGCGGCTATGTCGTGTATTGTGATGCGTCAGGCATCGGGTTGGGATGTGTGTTGATGCAGCAGGGCAAGGTTATAGCGTATGCATCCCGACAGCTTAAGAAACACGAGAGGAACTACCCCACCCATTATTTGGAGTTAGCAGCGGTGATTCACGCCTTGAAGATCTGGAGGCACTATTTGTATGGGGTTCACGTGGATATTTATACAGACCACAAGAGCCTCCAGTATATCTTCAGCCAGAGGGAGCTGAACTTACGACAGAGACGGTGGTTAGAGCTGCTCAAGGATTATGATGTTGACATCCTGTACAACCCGGGGAAGGCCAATGTTGTGGCAGATGCTCTTAGTCGTAGATCGATGGGTAGCCTATCAGATGTGCAGCCAGAGATGAGGGGCATAGTTCGCGATTTGCATCAGTTAGCGAGCCTTGGTGTCCGTTTGATTGATTCTGATAGCAGTGGGGTTCTAGTTCGAGAGGTTGTCGAGTCTTCCATCGTCGAGAAGGTGAAGAGGCAACAGTTTGAGGATCCAGTTTTGACACGGTACCGTGATACGGCTCTTCGTGAGGGGAAGGGTCCTTTTGAGGTAGCACCTGATGGGGTGCTAAGGTTTGAGGGCGTTGTGTGTTCCGGATGTTTGAGGACTTGGCGAGTTCTTGGGAAGCACACATCGCGGCGTTACTCATCCATCCGTGGTCGACCAAGATGTACCAAGACCTTAGATCCGTATTGGAGGATGGCTTGAAGAGGGCGTTGCGAGTTCGTAGCTCGGTGCGTGTTGTCGCAGGTGAAGGTAGAGCACGAGGCACGGTGGTTTGTTGCGATAGAGATCCCGACACGGAAGTGGGAGGTGATCAACATGGATTTTATCACGGATTACCTCGCACTTTCGGAGGAGACATGATTCTATTTGGGTTATCGTCGACGGTGACGAAATCAACCCACTTTCTTCCGTCGGGGCGACTTTTTCTGAGGATTATGCCAGACTTTACATCCGAGAGATCGTCAGACTGCATGGAGTCCCTATTTCGATCATATCAGACAGAGGATCCCAGTTTATGGCTAACTTCTGGAGGTCTTTCCGGAAGGGTTTAGGGACGCAGTGAGCACGATGCGCATTCCATCCACGACATGACGGACATCGAGCGCACTATCCGGACTCTTGAGGATATCTCGCGAGCACGTGTTATCGACTTGAGGGTAGCCGGGAGGATCATTTGCCTCAGTTGAGTTTGCGTAATAATAGCTACCACTCGGTATTCGGATGGCGCCTTATGAGGCCTTGTATGAGAGGAAGTGCGGATCGCGATAGGTTGGTTTGATGTAGGCGAGTGCGAGTGGGACCAGATTTGGTGCAGCGAGCGGATAAGGTGAAGCTTATCCGGGAGAGGTTCTTGGCATTTCGAAGTCGGCGAAGTCATATGCGAGATCATCGTCGTCGGCATCCGGAGTTCGAGGTTGATGATTGGGTTTTCTGAAGGTGTCACCCATGAAGGGTGTGATGAGATTCGGAAGAAGGAAACTCGGCCAAGGTACATTGGGCGTATCGATTGTCGCGAGGTAGGCAAGGTTGCCTATGAGTTGGATCTGCCGTCCGATCTGGAGGCAGTGCATCCGGTGTTTCATGTTTCTATACTGAGGAGGTGTATCGGGGATCCATCTAGAGTGCATCCGATTGACGATGTCCAGGTGACTGAGGGGTTATCGTATGAGGAGATTCCCATAGCGATAATCGATCCTCAGGTTAGGCGCTGGACCAGGACGTGGCTTCCGTCAAAGTTACGTGGCGAACGAGCTCGAGGAGGAGATGACGTGGGAAGCTGAGGAGGACATGAGGCAGAAGTATCCTCACTTATTCCCCACACCTCCAGGTAACTTACTTTCCTATTTGCTGGTTTTTAATTATCGTATTTGCTTAAGTGTTATATTGTGGCCATGTGGGGCACTTGCAAACTGTTAAGTTGTGAGGTACTTTATCGTTAATTGTCTTGGGAAGGAACATTCGGGACGAATGTTTCTAAGGAGGGGAGAATGTTATACCCCGTATTTCCAGAGTATGTACGTGAGGACGTACGTACAAAAGTTTAGCCTTAGTTAGGCACTTTGGACGAAATGTTTGTGCACAACTCACTTAAAGAATCGTTTTTCGACGAAACGTTTTACTAAACTCGCGTAGGGTAAATTCCGGCTATGTCATTTCTAATTTTTGCGGATTTTTCCGAGAGATGAAACATTTTGGACCAACGGGAGGGTGACACTTGTCACCCTCATTGGACGGCAATTTGAGGCTTGGATTGGCACATTTTTTTGTGCCTTTGCACAAGTCAAGGAGTTGGTAGGATATTTGTGTAGTAGATGGATAAGGACACTTGGGTGAATCTCCACCCTACACTTGCCTTGCACTTGGCTTCATCTTGGCCATTGGTTGGCCATTTCTTGACCTATAAATACCCCCATTAAGATGAAGAGTTCTTCATCCACAAATCAATTTCCAAATCTTGAAAAATCCCTCCCCTCTCTTGTAGTGTTTTCGTCCAAACACTCCCCCTCCCCCCTTGTGAAGGCCCTGGCGAAACACCCCACTCTAGCCTAGTAGTCTGGCGAAAACCTACCCCCTCCCTTGGTAGAAAGTTGTCTTCCAAGTATAGTCACTATTCCAAAATACCTAGCCCAAATCCCTTATAGTATTTTAGTAGAAGTTGTGTAGAACTTCTAAGGGTTTCTTGAGCTATCGGAGCGATACAAATTAGGAGCTAAACCTTGCTCAGGAGCGACTTTTAACTTGGATAATTTTGGGCTTATCGAGGTAAATACTCTTGTCCTTCTATTGTAATTGGATATTACATATAAGAATAGTTAAGACTTGAGTATAAGATATGAAAGAATATTAAAGAATAGAATTGAATGTTATCACGATAGAAGGGTATAAAAGAAGAATAATTGAATCAGATTTACATGGATTGTTTTCACATGAACTTGAGTAGCTTGGCGGGTAGGGAAGTGCCCAATTTTCCGTAGAATAGAGAACCCTCTACTTAGAATTGTTTACGGAATAGTCTAGGCGTTGATAGGCGTATTTGACTATTATAGGTGATTCTCTGCGCGACATATTCGACTTGGCAGGTGGATTTCGCCGAGAAGGTATGTGATTCTTCCTATACTCTTGAGCATGATATTTTAAATATATATATAGTACGGTAGACGTACGAGTGTTAACTAAATAATAAATACGGCAATGTCTTTTGACTTAAGCCTGAATAATACTTACGGCAATGTCTTTTGACTTAAGCCTGAATAATAAAGATATTGAAGCATTTCAAAAGAATACTGAATCATTTTTAACAGAAGAGAAACAGTTAGTTTTTAAACAAAAGCTTAAAAGTTATACTAGCTTTATGGGAAGTTAGGTATAACAACTTAAGAAAGATAAAAAGAACTGTTTACTCATTTGCTTATAAAAACCTTGTATTGATTTCTGTAAGGTGTAGTAAGATTGATTGATAAATAGACATATTATGATGCTACGTGTGTTAGTGTCTTGTGATGTTGTGAAAGGGGGTCATTCTTGTTGTACTTACGTTGCTAAACGCTAAGTCAGTTGTACTGTTATTATATCACCTACCCCCTTGACTTGTTATACCGAGGGCTTGCCACTCTTGATGAGGGTCTATACGGCCTATGCGGTCTGTGAGACTATGCGGAGCGGCGGGAGTTCCAGGATTGATCATTCCGGGTGTTTTAGCCCGATGCGGGGGATGCCCTATGCGGTCTGTGTGACTATGCGGTCTATTGAGACTATGCGGTGCGAGTCGAGAAGGTACCGGGGTTAGCTACCGTCACGCGAGAATACCTCATGCGAATGCGTGTGTGACTATGCGATGCGGGAAGTCCAGACTAGGCACGCATAATGATACTATGGGCGTCGGCCTTGCCCGATCATTCGCGGCCTAGGAAAGACCAGTTACATTATATCTATTTTGCTCTGGTTTATGTTGTGGCACTATGTGTAGTTAAACTGGTTGTATTTACAAATGGCTTTAAATACTTTGATTTTACTTGATTTACGGTTTCACATACTTAGTACTGTTATGCGACCTCACAGGGCTGCGTTCATGCCGCAGGTAAGGGCAAGCAGGTGCTAGATCCACATCCTTAGGATCTCTTTGCTTTGGTGTCAGGAGCTCCATCTTCTCCGGAGGCTCGACTTTTGGGTATGATCTCCCTGTTGTTGTATATAGTTTTGTACATTCAGGGTATGGCGGGGCCCTGTCCCGCCATAGTTGTTTATCTTCTTAGAGGTCTGTAGTCCTATTATACAGTTGGGATGTAACTGCAAAACTATGTTTATATATATATGCCGAAAGGCGACATTTTCTCACATAAAACTGTGTCTCATTTTACAACTGTTTCATGTCTTGTTTTTATATTCCGCTGATTACTCTGATGTATGACTACTTGGGTGCCCGGGTAAGGCACCAGTCACGGGCCCCGGAACGGGTCGTGACACTCACCCCGACCCGCCGTCGCACTTAACTCTTATTCTTGGTCTATAATAAATCTTTCTACCCGAGAAGACCTTGTACATCTAAGGTCTCAGCGGTCTTCAACATTCTTAGGCTCGCAATTTCCATGCTCCAAGCCTATCTTATCAGTCTCCCCGTAAACGGGTACAAAAACTCCTCATAATACCATAATCGTGTCGTCTTGATCACAACCACCATTACTTACTCTATACGGACCTCATCCGTACAATTCTCTTAAGCCTACTACGCAGCTTAATCTATTTACATGACATTCCTTTAAGTTCCTAACATGGCTTCTTAAGGGTTCACTACCCTATCAGACAGCTCATCCCTTCCTAATTATCTCAAAACAACACATAAGATCTTGGCGAGAATTCATTAACTATTCCATACCTTCCCGGTATCTAGTTAGTCTTTACCACTCTTGGTAAATCTAAAACCATTCTAGGCAACCCATAAATGACCCTCATACATAACTCCGTATAGATGTATGTCACAATACCAACTATACTATATCATTACCAACCTGGATACGCAATCCACATAGTCCTTCCTGGGTCACTGCTGCCTTTCTCGTAGCTGCAATCAACATAACTCGTTAGGGAGAGACGACCCTAACAACACAGCTCTATCGCACGATCTCAGAGTGAGAAGAATGGAAACCAATCCTAAATGTCCTGCAGCCTCCTGATTATAGATGTGGTGCACAACACACCGATAATCAAGACTCTACTAGACACGGTCTGTAGACACTTTCCGAGGACTAACTGCTCTGATACCACTTTTGTCACGACCCGACCCCGGGGCCGCGACTGGTGCCCTACCTGGGCACCCCATTCAGGTATACATCAGAGAATAGCAGCGGAACATACACAACATAAACACATGTGTAAATAAAAACGTCACAGGCTAGCCGATCAGGCCGTCTTCCATAATATAAACATAATCAAGAGTACAACTCAGTTCTTACAGCCCAACCACATATGTGAATACAGACCTCTAGGAATAACAACTGAACAACTGTGGTGGGACAGGGCCCCGCCATACCCCTAAATATACATGAATGTACTACCTCAGGGAAACTGTACCAAGAGATAAACCTCCGGAGCAAATGGAACTTTTCTCAAAACTGAACCGAGATCCTATGAGCAAGGATCACCAACCTGGGTACCTAAAACCTGCGGGCATGAACGCAGCCCAGAAGTCGATAACAGTGCGAATCCAGATCTGTAGTGTCATTACCACTTATGAACTTAATTTCACATCAATATTTTTTTCCCATTTTCAATAAAGGTTATAGTCACATTCTTACGCACATGATTAGGAAAAATCATTAAGTTCATTTCTATATAACTTACTTATATTCCATAAGTATAATCCGGCCCTTTAAGGAGGGCACATTTACTACCCGGCACAATCTGGGACGCGATCAAGTCACACAAATATCAAGCGTGTCCGTGGAATCCCCATCACCGCCGACTATAAGTGTAAAATATAATCATGTGATGCGCGTGGCATCCCACCTCACCGCTTCTGCACATACACAACACATATATATATATCTCGCCGTGGAATCCCACATCACCGCCGACCAGTCCGGTATAATAATACACCAATAGGCATACATGAACACCAAGTCCCACGGTGGTATAGCGTCTTGGGGTCTACCTCACTTATACTCTTACCGGAGAAGGTGGTAAAGCGGTGGTATAGCATCTTGGGGTCTACCTCACTTATACTCTTACTGGAGAAGGTGGTATAGCATCTTGGGATTTACCCTCACTTATACTCTTACCCTATCTCGTGAGCCATCAAACAAAACAAGGGGGTATAATGTCTTGGGGTTTACCCTCACTTATACTCTTACTGGAGAAGGTGGTATAGCATCTTGGGGGTTTACCCCTCACTTATACTCTTACCCTATCTCGACCAGCCGTCAAACAAACAGAAGCACTACCATGTCTTCTATAAAAATCCAGGAATTTAACCCAAGTACTACTAATAACGGAAGCATACCCGTGGAATCCCACATCACTGTCGGTACGTCCAAGTACTTTACAACAAGACAGTACCTCCAACCGAGAGTCGCAACGTAATAAAACATAATACTTGCACTCAAAGGCTATCACCAGCACACATAGGCTAATTCTCAACTAACAAGCCAAAGTACTTATCAAGGCACACTTAGACTAATTCTCAATTAATCAAGCCAAAGCACTTATCAAGGCACAAATAGAATAATTCTCATTTAACAAGCCAAAGTACTTATCAAGGCACACTTAGACTAATTCTCAATTAATCAAGCCAAAGTACTACGTACGTACATTCTTTTTAAGAGACTTTTTTTTGTGTAAAACCCCATGATACTAACACCCGTAGTATCCAGGCTTGTTTACATTTCACATAAGTCACGATACTTTTAGAAATACATTTCTCGGTTTCTAAAATCAAGTGACCCTTACTTAAAAGCTTTAAGCAAGTGATACCTTTAAATCACATTGCCCTTCCTTAATACAAGTTAATTCTGTGATTACTTTATTAGAGAAAACCATTCTCTTAACTTTCCATAAAGCCGTTATAACCAGCTTCCCATAAAGCCGTTATAACCCTTTATGGTTTTAGACAAAACTCTTTTCTTTTATAACCAAGAGACTTCTACTTTTAAAAACCAAGTATTGTATACTTTCAAATCAATTCTCTTAACTTTCAAAAAATACAATTAGTCTCTTAACCTTTAGAACTCAAGTGACTCCTTTTATTATGAAACCTTAGACAATTGATGCCTTAAAATCAAGTTGCCTTTTTACTAAAATCAAGTCATTTATCTCTCCATAAAGCAAATATAACCAACTCCCCATAAAGTCGTTACATTCACTTTATGCCTTAGCCACAAATATAATTTCCTATCCAAGGGACTTATACGTTTAAAACGAAACAAGTATCACATACTTTAAAACTCTTCAAGTCCCTTAACTTTAATAAAACTTAAGACATCCTTTATTCTTTCAAAGAAATGAGTTAATCTCTAACTCACCCGACTTGGCTATTTATAAAACTAGTAAAGGATATCAAGGTGTTGACGCTCACCGTACTACATACATGCAACTAGTCATGCTCAAAAGATAGGAAAAGTTCTACATAGAGCAAATCACACAACTACCTCTTAACTTCTAAGAGTAGAAGGAAACATGAAATGATACCACAGGTATATTCCATACATAGAATCATGCCAAAGGAAGGAAGAGGTTCACATACCTCGCGATGATTATCGACAAGTAGCAAAATGCTCCAAAGTACTCCAACCTTGATAGCTATTCCACCCTCCAAGTAGGATACGCTATACTTAGTACTTCAACCTAAAATGGTCACAATATGTCCATTAACCTCTTACTTCAAACGTAGAATATTCTAAGTGCTTAGTCGCTAAATTCTACGGAAAATCGGACAGCACCTCCTTTGTTTCTACTCACTTTGCCACCTTTTTCAAGGCCGAATACAATAACCAAACACGCCACATTTAAGGCCCAATCAAAGTAATCAACAATAGGGGATTACACGCCTACTAGACGTGTAAAATTCCGCCCCACAAACGATATCAAATAAATACAACTTACTAGGCCAATTCGGCTAACTTGAAGTACTACAACATCAATTCTTATCCAATTTCCATTTCAATCCAAGTTATTAGCCTAACATGATATCAAGTCGCAAACGATTATAACTACTATAATCTCCAAGTAATTAACATGCGACGATTCTAATAACGACCAAATTGTAATCCAACTAATCATGGCTTACATTACATTCGGATTTTCAAGGCTACAATCATTCCATAATCCTTATAAACTTCAACCCATATACTTCATGCTAGCAACAAGTGAAGCTAACAACAATATAAATAATCTTGGAACACTTTCAAAGAACAAGATTATACCTCAACGAATCTCAATCCAACTCCAAATCCGAATTTGCTCCCTAGCAACTTAGAGACTCTTCAAGACACTTCAATCCGCTACTTGAGACCCTTAGAACCATACCAACAACTTTCCTTCAAACTTCCAATCCAAAACCTAGAAAGCAACTAGGTTTTCACTTTGCGACTAACCCGAAAACTATCTTTTTCCGAGATTTTTCTATTGAGATGTGCTTACAATACACTCATGAACCTTGGTTTAAAGTGTGGAGCTCAATGATCAAGAAACAAATTTTTTTCTTCCTTGTTAAACCCAAACCCGAGAGCTTCAATAATTGGTCTTCCAATTTTGTGAAAATTTTCTAAGTGTTGGACAAAGTCTTGCTACTACTAGTATTATAAAGGGACATGGAGGGTCAAGATGCAAACAATTGGGTGGTTTGGATGATGTCTTAATAAATATCAAGACTTTGGACCCTTTGACTTAGTCAATTTTGTCAAGCTCTCTATTAGCAAGACTTGTCTTCCTAACAAGGGTCAAATGACCCTTGTGCCCATGCTACAATTCGTCCAAGGCACCATAAGGGGGGTGACACGTGTCGCCCTCCCATTCGTCACAATATTACGTTTTCCAACAATTTCACAATTCCGATAAATTTTTACAAGTCTCAAATCTTAACACTTGCGAGTTCTTACGCACGTTTTTAAAGCATGTCCTGTAAATACGGGGTGTAACAGAAACACAGTAGTGAGACTCACCTGTGTCCCTAACCCCTTCTGGAAAGACCTCCAGAAGTTAGCCGTAAACTAGGCTCCTCTGTCTGATATAATAGATATAGGGACTCCGTGCAGTCTCACAATCTCTCTGATATACAATCTAGCATAATCTTCAGCCGAATACGTAGTTCTGACTGGAAGAAAGTGGGCTGATTTCGTCAGTCTATCTACAATAACACAGATGGAATATGTTATACCCCGTAGTTCCAGGGTATGTATGTGAGGACGTACGTACGAGAATACGACTTTAAAATTTGAAAGGAAGAAAGATGTGATTTTTCGACGGAAAAGTTTCCGGATTTTGTGAAGGAAAAAGGTTCATTAATGGGAATTGGATTCCCAGATTTGGTATTCGGACTTTTTGGAATATTTAAGAATTATGGAATTTTATTTCCGAAATTGGTCACGTGGGGCCCACGGGAGGAATTTACGGTTTGTGGGGCCCACTTTATTTTCGGATTTTTGGCATTACGGATATTTTGGGAAGACGAAATATTTTGGACGAGTAGGGGGGCGACACGTGTCACCCCCATGTGGCCCTATGGCCGAATTCAAGGGGACACTTGGACGTTTTTATGTGGGGGACAAGTGGCAAGCCACTTGTCCCATTTTTGTGGTGGACATTTGGTTGGTAGTTTACCCACACACATGTACCCAATCCTCACCTTACACTTGCTTTAATCTTGGCCCTCGATTTCTCTATAAATACCCCTTGTTGCAAGACTTATTCATCCATCACTTAGAAAGTTTCCAAGTCTTGAAAATCCCCTCCCTTTCTCTTGTGTGCTCTCGGCTTTGGCCATGATTCTTGAGCAAAAGTTGTCCAAAAATTCTTAAAGTTTTAAGTGTTCTTCCTTAGGGTGTTAGGAAGATTGTGTACCAAGAGTTGGAAAAGATTTCACACCCCTAGCCTTAGATATGCCCCTTGGCCGAAACATTGCCAAATTGTAGCCTAAGTGTTCTTCACTTTTTGGAGTTGGATCTTGAAGAGGAGTTGGTTAGGAAATTCTAAGGGTTGCTTGGAGCGGGTTGGAGCGTAAGGAATTGGAGCTAAACGTTTCTCAGGATCGACTTATAATCTTGGATAATTTTGGGCTTATCGAGGTAATGATCTATGTCCCTCTATTGTAATTGGATATTACATATTGTAGTAGTTTAGAATTGAGTATAAGATATATTGGATGGATGATTATAAAGGATTGAACTGTATTTACATTGGACTGTATTTACAGTAGACTTGTAGTATTATTGTGGGGCAGTGTTGTACACGTCCGGTTAGACGTGTAACCCCCTTGGAGTTGTTGGCTTGGTAGCGGGCCTTGATAGAGGAGGATATTTATGTGGTCATGGGGAGGTCTTTGCCGAATTTTCCGTTTAATATGGAACCTTGTATTTAGAAATGTTCTACGAAGGGATCTAGAAGTTGATAGACGTTTTGTGGCCTTTATAGGTTGAAGTACTACGAGTAGCGTATTCTACTTGGAGGGTGGAAAAGGCTAGCAGGGTTACAGTACTTTGGAGCGTTTTGTTAATTGTCGATAATCGTCGCGAGGTATGTGAACCTCTTCCTATCCTTTCTAGCATGATATTTGTGAAATATATTTAGTGCGGTAGACGCACGTGTGTTTAAAGGAAGTTGATTTTCCTTTTGTGTCCTTGACTTGATTCCAAAGTTAAGTGACTTGTTATGAAATATTAAGGACTTGGTTTATGTTAAACAGTTGTGAAACCACTTTTATGAGAAATGGGTACTTGGGTTTTAAAAGAAATAATATTATATTGATTTCGGAAATGAGAATAAGTATCGAACAAACCACTGCAGCGTTAATAAAGGAAAATGTATTGACTAATTAATTACTATTAAAACCAGTAGAAACCTCCATCTGCATAGAAGCTAAGATAAGACAAAATTGTATTACATTTCCTAGATCATGGCTGCTTTAATAAGACTCATTATAAACAAGCATTAATTTTCTTAAATTTCCAAAGTAAGGAACTTGATTTCTAAAAAAAAAGACTTGAGGAGTTGAAGAGTTTTGGTTTAAAAGAAAGACATGGTTTTGTCTTAAATTGGTTTAAAACATAAAGTGTTATAACAGCTTTATGGAAAGTTAGTTATAACGACTTTATGAAAACAAAAGAATTGTTTTATCATTAGTTTTAAAATGGTAACTTGACTTTAAAAGGAGAAATGTTTTGGTCTAAAAAGAAGGCATAGTATTGTCTTAATTTGGTTTAAAAAGGAAAGTATGGAAGTTGTTTTGGTTTACTTAAAATGTTAGTCACTCTATTTTGATAATATGGGCATCGGGTGACCTTTGTAAAAGAAATGAATCTTTTAAAAAGAATTTAACGTACGTAGTACTTTGGGGTTAAAACCTGGACTTTGGCATAAAATGAAAGTACCTTGAGTTGTGTGTAACTTGCCTATGTTTGCGTGTGATAGCCTTGTCGTGCTAGTATTGTATTCCTATACCACCGCTCTCGATGGAGGGCGGCTGATTTGTTATGATCTTACTTGACGCGTCTGGCGGTGTGGAGCATTCCACGGGTACGCTTCTGTGATTATTATTCCATGGAATAGCTCTCCATGAGGTTTTACTTATTCGTCTTGGTATCTGGTAGTTGGCTCTCGTACTTGCCCAGAGGTCGTGGCTGATTCGGCTTGGTATCTGGTAGTTAGCCTTCGTACTTGCCCCGTTCAGTTTTGTGACGAAGTCTCCTGATTCCGGCTTGGTATCTGGTAGTTAGTCTTCGTACTTGCCCCGGCCAGCTACGTGGCGCAGGTGGTATCTAGTAGTTGGCTTTCGTACTTGCCCTGGGTCAGCTTCGTGGTATGGTTACATAGATTTGTTGGTACGGCTTTGGTATCTGGTAGTTGGCTTTCGTACTTGCCCCGGTCAGTTGATGATGCGGCTTTGGTATCTGGTAGTTAGCCTTCGTACTTGCCCCGTACGGTTTTTATGACACAGGTGGGACCTGGTGTTCATGTGTACTCCTTGGTGTGGTTATCGTAGACTGCCGGCAGTGAGGAAGGTGTTCCACGGGCATGATTGATGTTGCGGGCATAAGACCCATAGTTATATTTGAGTGATGACTTTGAGGGCGTGAGTCCCTGACTTGACGTGACTGCTTACATATTATGTACTGTAGTTTGGTTATCATATATGTCTCCTTTTTATATAGACTACTATGATTTCATTTACGATTTTCGCCACATACTTGGTACTGTTATCGACCTCCTCGGGCTGCGCGTCATGCCGCAGTAGAGTACATCGGTTGTTGATCCTCGCTCATAGGATCACGATCAGCGTATTAGGAAGCTTCATTTCTCGGAGGCTTATCTTTTGTATGTTTCCTGAGTTGTAGGTTCTTGTACATTGAGGTATGGCGGGCCCTGTCCGTCATAGTTGTTGTTACACTCTTAGAGGTTTGTAAATCTTGTTGTGGCGGGGTTGTAAAGGATGTAGCTGTTCAAATTTACGTATATATATGCAAAAAGGCAACCGCTTTTGGTTGCTTTGTTTTCTTTTATCTTGTTTCATATCTGTATGTTTTATTTCCGCTGGTTTTTCTCTGATGTTGTATCACTAGGGTGCCCGGGGTAAGGCACCAGTCGCGGGCCCGTGGTCCGGTCGTGACAGAATCACACTTTCTCTGAGTACGAGGTAACCCTGTAACAAAATCCATGTTTATCACCTCCCACTTCCATGTCGGAATATCAATCGCCTGCAATAGCCCACCGGGCTTCTGGTGCTCAACCTTGACCTGCTGACAATTCAGACACTGAGCAACAAACCCTGCCACATCCCTCTTCAGGCCATCCCACTAATACATACATCTGAGGTCATGGTACATCTTAGTCGACCCCGAATGAATAGAGTAACGAGCACTGTGTGCCTCTCCTGCACCGACGGGATCGCAACATCGGAACACACCGCCCTCGAATCTTAGCACCACATCAGGCGCTACCTCAAATAAACTCTCATCTTCTCGAAGAACTGTATCTCGATACCGTATCATAACTGGATCCTCATATTGTCGCCTCTTCACCTCCTCAACGATGGAAGACTCGGAAACATCATGAACCCGTACCCCACTATCATCGGTATCGACCAACCGAACCCCAAGGCTCGCTAGCTGATGGATCTGACAGACCATGTCCTGTCTATCTGGTTGCACATCTGACAGACTCTCCATAGATCTACGACTCAAAGCATCTGCAACCACGTTGGCTTTTCCCGGATGATATAGGATATCAACATCATAATCCTTCAACAGTTCTAACCACCGTCTCTGCCGCAAGTTCAGCTCCCTCTTCCTGAAGATGTACTGGAGGCTCTTGTCGTCTGTATAAATATCCACATGAACCCCGTATAAATAATGTCTTCAAATCTTCAAGGCATGAATAACTGCGGCCAACTCTAAGTCGTGAGTAGGGTAATTCCTCTCATACTTCTGTAGCTGTCGGGAAGCATAGGTTATAACCTTGCCGTGCTGCATCAATACGCACCCTATCCCGATACCCGAGGAATCACAATAAATCATGTAGCACTCTAACCCCTCGGGAAGAGTAAGAACTGGAGCCGTCGTCAACTTTTCCTTCAGTAACTGGAAGCCCTTCTCACAAGCTTCTGTCGACTGGAACTTAGCTTCTTTCTGAGTCAGCCTAGTCAATGGTGCTGATATCGAAGCAAACTGCTCCACAAACCTACGATAATAACCTGCTAGCCCTAAGAAACTGCGCACCTCCATCGGAGTAGTAGGTCTCGGACAAGACTTGACCGCCTCAATCTTTGCCGTATAAACATGAACATCGTCAGCCCCAATAATGTGCCTCAAGAATGCCACTGAGGCCAACCAAAACTCACACTTGGAGAACTTGGCGAACAAATGCCGGCTCCGAAGGACCCCAAGTACCGTCCTCAAGTGATCTGCATGCTCCTGCTCTGTGCGTGAATAAACCAGGATGTTATCAATGAATACTATAACAAACGTATCCAAAAATGGCTTGAACACCCGATTCATCAAATCCATAAATATCGCTGGAGCGTTGGTCAAACCGAAAGACATCACCCTGAACTCATAGTGCCCATATCGGGTCCTGAATGCAGTCTTTGGGATATCTGCCTCTCTAACTCGCACCTGATGATAACCAGACCATAGGTCTATCTTGGAGAAACACCTCGCACCCTGCAACTGGTCAAACAAATCATCAATCCTGGGGAGGGGGTATCTATTCTTGATGGTTACCTTATTCAGCTGCCTGTAGTCAACACACATACGCAGCTTCCCATCCTTCTTCTTTACAAACAAAACCGGCGCTCCCCAGGGAGAAATACTAGGCCTAATAAAGCCTTTTTCCAGCAAATCATTCAGCTGGTCCTTCAACTCCCTCAACTCAGCAGGTGCCATCCTGTACGGCGGAATAAATATAGGCCGAGTGTCTGGCAGCGTATCAATACAAAACTCAATCTCCCTCTCTGGAGGAATACCTGAGATATCATCTGGGAATACATCCGGAAACTCTCTAACCACCGGAATCGATGAAGAATCGCACATCACCAGTATCGAATACCCGAACGGATGATAGATGTACTTTCTCGACCATCTTCCTAGCCTTGAGGTAAGAAATAAACCTACCGGCGACCTTTGTGTTGCCCTTCCACTCGATAACCGCTCACCGAAATCGAATCGGACCAACTGTCTCTACAATCAACGTTGGCATAACAAGAAGCCAACCACCCATACCCATAATGATGTCAAAATCGTCATCTCCAACTCTATCAAGTTCGCTAGGTCCGACGATCAGATATAAACACCGGGCAATCTTTGTACACCCGCTCAGCTAACACCGAATCACCCACTGGCATAGCTACCTCAAAAGGCTCTATCGACACCGGCTTTATCGATATTCTACCAGCAGTAAGAGGGGACACATAGGACAAGGTAGAACCTGGATCTATCAAAGCATAAACATCACAGCATGAAATCAATAATGTACCTGTGACGACATCCGGGGAAGCCTCCTGATCTTGTCGGCTGGATAAGGAATATATGCAGCTTACGGATCGCTAGAACTAGACCCCACCACGACCTCTGTCGCGCTGCCGGCCTCAACACCGCTCCGGGCGCATAACCACAGAAGATGAAGACCCAACAACTGACCCTGTAGGCTGAACCATACCACCCATGTTGCCTCTGGTCGGACAATCTCTCTTCAAATAGCCCTGCTGGCCGCAAGAGTAACAAGCTCCTAGAGAAATACGACACCCCCACGATGGGAACTACCACATCGACCACACCGATGTAAAGGTGACCTCATCTGACTGGAACCCCGGTTCCCCTGGGAACCCTACGCCCTAGAGCCGTGACCTGCTTCTGAATAACCCAGCTGATCAAACCTCCTACAAGAAAACCGAGAAGGAGCACTCTGTGCTGGCTGAAATGTGGACCTAGCCTGCTGATGAGGCTATCAACCTCGAAAGTAACCCTAAATCCCTGTTGTCCTGGCCCTCTTGGGCTGGCTTGGGTCTGGCTGATCCTCTCTCTCTCTGTCCTCTATCCCATGTGCATAAGCCTGCATCCTGGCAATATCCATACCTGGCTGAAGGGCCACTCCCAGGCATGCAGTAATCATATAATGGTCTAGCCCCATCACATAGCGATGAACTCAGCCCTCCATGTCAGCCATAATGGTGAGCACATACCTGGCCAATGAGTCAAACTTCAGGTTGTACTCTCTGATAGTCCTCCCATTCTGTCTCAATGTCAAGAATCTATCCACGCGGGCTCTCCTCATCTCATGAGGAAAAAAGAGATCAAGGAAGGCCTCTATGAACTCATCCCAAACAGTTGGAAGAGCACCCACACCTCTAGACAGCTCCCATGACTCAAACCAGTTCAACGCAATATCGCGTAACCGGTAAGAAGCTAACACAACTGACTCTGTCTTCGAGGCCCTAAGCACCTGCATAGTCCATTGTATCTGCCGAATAAACTCCTGAGGATCCTCCTCAGATCTAGAACCATAGAACTCTGGTGGATTACAACCCAGAAAATCCCGAATTCTCAAACTGTCGTGTCACGCCCCGAACCCCGGGCCCGTGACTGGTGCCCTACCTGGGCACCCTTCTACCTAACTGACACAAGTAAACTGCGGAATTTAAATAACACCTTTTTTTTAAAAAACCAACGTACGTGCAAGGGCAAAGCCGACAAGGCTGCCATATAATATACATAATCAAAAGACACTACACTGTACATGAGTCCAATCCCACATATGAATACAGACCTCTAAGAGTTATACTGAACTATGATGGGACAAGGCCCCGCCGTACCCATACTGTACAAAGGAGCTATCCAAAAACTCTGAGCAGGGTCCTACACTTGCAGATCATCAAACTGCGTACCTAAACCTGCGGCATGAACGCAGCCCCCCGAAAGAGGTCAGTACAAAGAATGTACCAAGTATGTGAAACAGTAAATACTATAATGAAATCATAACAGTCTAACAAAATAGGAGACATGTATGATAGCCAACCTACAATACACAATACATAAGCAGTCATATCAAGTCAGGGACGCATGCCCTCAAAGTCATTACTCAAATATAACCATGGGTCTCACGCCCATAATATCAATCATGCCCGTGGGATCCTTCGTCACTGCCGGCAGTCCATGATATAATACAACATCAGTAAGCACACTAAACCTTGCAATCATGAGAGTAATGCAATCCTTTTTATCTTTTAAGTTATGTCTTTAACAATGAGAATTACTGTTCCACTTTAATTCATAACCATACTGCACCCTTTCATTAATGAAATCAATACCGTTTCAAACATGAAGGTCGTACCAGTGCCAGGGTCAACCACCCTCTGTGTTATAATGTAACCTATCATAGGACTATTTCACCCGCAAGGGATTATTTCACCCGCTTAGGTCATGAGGACCCGCATTGAGTCATCAGTACACGATACTCGCATCACGGATAGCTAATCCATGGCTTATATATATCTGGGAATTTAACCCGCCCGAGTCAAATATCGACCCGCCGTGAGTGTGTACCACTCACCCCCATGGGGAGCTAACCCATGTTATCCTTGAAACAAGTTGCCGGCCCTTTATGGAGGGACGCGGAGATGTGGAGATATGACACTTGCACGAATATCTATATGAGAAACCCATATGCAAGCAAACCAAGGCAAAACCATGCCTTTACACAAATCAAGACAATTACCATGCCTTTCTTTTTGTCATAAACCAAGACAATACCATGCCTTTCCTTTTTACACAAACCAAGAATACCATGTCTTTCCTTTTTACACAAACCAAGACAATGTCATGCCTTCTTTTTACATAAACCAAGAGAATCCTTATTTAAGCAAGCCAAAGTACTTATCAAGGCACACATAGAATAATTCTCAATTAAACAAGCCAAAGTACTATCAAGGCACAAATAGAATAATTATCTTTTAACAAGCCAAAGTACTATGTACGTACATTCTTTTCAAAAGACTCATTTTTTTGTAAAACCTCAAGATACTAACACCCGTAGTATCAAGGCATGTCTATTTTTCAAAGTAAGTTACTACACTTTTAGAAAACTCACTTCAAAGCTTGAAACCAAGTAACTTCAAATTTTCACAATCTAGGCAACTTATGCCCATTAATCAAAACAGACAACTTTCTTAACCTTCCATAAAGCCGTTATAACCAACTTCCCATAAAGCCGTTATAACACTTTATGGTTTTAGACATATTCATTCCCTTTATAACCAAGAGACTTATACTTTTAAAACCAAGTTACTTCTCTTAAATCATGTCATTTCTCCTCTTTTAAAACAATTAAGTAAATCACTCCTTTGACTCCCCTAAAGTCATTATAACGACCTTTAGATTTTGGAACTAAGGCACTAGCCAAAAGATTTGGAAACCACTTCCTTTTAAAGACTCTATGTACTTTAAGAAATATACTTTCACCTTTGAGAATCCAAACTTCATTAAGGAAATGGATATAACAACTTACAATTTAATCATCCAAAGTACAATCAAGGAGGTATATAGAACAAATTCTACATTAGGCAATCCAAGTACAACCAAGGAATGAATCATTTAAGGAGTAGGACTTACTTTCTTTATCTTAAGGAATCATGCTAGAAGAAGAGGAGATGGTTCACATACCTTTTCGGCTTAATCCACAAGCTAAGTCGAATACGCCGCACGTAGAAGTGTCAAACTATAATGGTCACAACATTACTATCAATTTCTAGTTTCTATCGTAGAATAATACTAAGTAAACGGTCTTTTATTCTACGGAAAATCGGGCAGCACCTCCTTTGTTTCTACATACTTTGTCACCTTTTTCAAGGCCGAATTCAATAACCAACATGCCACATTTAAGGCTCTAAACAACAACCAACCTAAGTGGATTACACACCTTACAATACGTGTAAAAAATTTCCCCACAATTCATACGAAGTAGTCTAAAATACCCCAAAAGCCATTTCTCGGCTAACATTATACAACAACACAAGTCATTTCCAAATTCTTTTTCAATCCAAGTTCTTAGGTCTAACATGTTATATAGTCATAAACAACTTTAACAACTATAATTCCTTCTTTATATAACATGTGACGACTTAAACTAATAATCAACTTGAATTGTAATCTTAAGGCTAAACATGCTAGTTTTCGGATTAGGGTTCCAATAGTCAATACACTTATCAAACTTCATACTATATAACTCATGCTTGCTAATATCCATAGCTACAACAATAAGTAATCTTTAATTGCTAAAACGACAAGATTTATACCTTTACAAGCCCTTAAAATTTCCAAGATTCAAAGTCACTCCTTAGCAATTCTTAGCTCATTTCCTTTACGCTCCAATCCTCTATTTGAAGCCTCTAGAAGTTCACAACCAACTTCTCTTCAATTTCCAATCAAAACCTTTGAAAATGCCTTAGGTTTTCGCCCTGCAACTAACGTGAAAACGTCGTTTTTCCGAGATCTATCTATTGAGATATCCTTACAATACCCTTAGGGACCTTGGGTTAAAGTCTTGTGAATAATGGAACAAAATTACAAATTTTTCTTGTGGGAATGACCTTGAACCCGAGAGCTATTCCTCAAGCACAACAACGTGTGAAATAATTCTAAGTGTGGAAGAGTTAGTCTTGCACTAGTGTGGTATATATAACACAATGAAAGGTCAATATTAAAACAAATGTGTGTCTTGGATGAAGTACACTTGGATAACTACACAAGTGGCAAGTTGACTTGGTCAATATTATCAAGCTAGCAAGACTTATCATCCACAATGGTCAAATGACCATTCTAACCTTGTATTTTTCATCCAATACCATGTGGGGGAGGTGCCACGTGTCGCCCTCTCATTCGTCCATAAAATTCCGTAACCCTCGTGGGCCCCGCAAAATGTAAAATTCCTCGGGTGGGCCCCACGTGACCAAATCCGTAAAAATAAATTTCCATAATGTTAATAAGTTCCATACTCTTCAAATAATGCATTTTGAGAATCTAATTCTCAACAACGAACATTTTTCCTTTCCGACGTTCGGAAGATTTTCCGTCGGAAAAACAATTCTTCCTTTCGTACCAATTTCAAGTCTTGTGTTCCTTACGTACATTCTCTTATACATGTCCTGGACTTACGGGGTGTAACATTCTTCCCCCCTTAGAAACATTTGTCCCCGAATGTTCTTAGTTGGTTTTCAAGCTATACAAACTCCGGCATAATCTCTATACTATGCCTATCAATCAATACTCCATAAGACCAAGGATGCCACACATGGCCACCACATAACATACGTAAACATAACAATGGACATCCCATCCGTGGTCCCTTCTCACAAAACTCGAAGGTTACAGTCTTATCAAAAATAAGATCTTTAGAGGTTTCCTTTCTTTTTCCCCGCATAAAGGGATGGCCCTGTCGTATTCTAAGTCATGGGACTAACACTACCTGAATCCTTCAGTCGGACTCCCACTCAGCTAACTGACATGTTCCCCCGTGTTACTCCCTCTTCTCGGTCTCACTTAGTCACCAAACTAGTTGGGACATGAACCTGTAATCTGCCTAGCTTAGTTTACCAACCGGTGTAAACTCTAATGCTAGTATTATCTCAATCATGAGCACCTATGGACAGTGTTACTAAACCTAAGGCGTGTGTATCATTACAATTAACCTCCACTCATGGCCTAAAAGGAATTTTCTCTACGCACATGTCACGGCCCGTTCCGGGGCCCGTGACTGGTGCCTTACCCCGGGCACCCTAGTGATACAACATCAGAGTAATCAGCGGAACATAAAACACATACATGAAACAAATGAAGTACAAAACAGTAATCTGAGGAAAAACTTGCCCTTCGGCATATATATAAATAACAACTCTTACAAATGAACAGTTTAATCCTTTTTACAAACCCTGCCCACAACAGTACTACAGACCTCTAAGAAATGATACGACAACAATGGCGGGACAGGGCCCCGCCATACCCCTGAATGTAAATACCTACAACGACAGGGGACTATACCAAGATAAGCCTCCGGAGAAACGGAGCTTTCCCAAACGCTGAACTGTGACCCTAAGAGCGAGGATCAACGACTGGTGTACCTTTACCGCGCATGAACGCACTTCGGGCGAGGTCAAGATAACAGTACCAAGTATGTGAAACTAAAAATATCGTAAATGAAATCATAGTAGTCTATATAAAGCGAGACATGTATGATAACCAAACTACGCTCACAATAAATAAGCAAATATGTCAAGTCGTGGACTCACGCCTCAAAGTCATCACAATAGAACCGCACGGGTAGTAATGCGAAGGCATAGCCGACTACTAAGACCCACGCACCAAAAATGTCCTAAATCAGATCACGAGGTCTTTCTAGACCGCACTACATGATCGGCCGCCACTCGCCCGCAGATCAATGCGGCGTCTATTCTGGAACTACCGCAGCCCGCATAGGTCACCCATGCACCGCATGAGGTATTCTCGAATCATGGTCCTGCATCACCCGAGGTATACCCCGCATCGAGGGCAGCTTAACCCCGGATCCGCCAGGCTCCCGCAACCCGCATAGTCTCAAAAGACCGCATAGTCTCAATGCACCGCATGTGGAATCCCGCATCAGGCTAAACACCGAATGATCAATCCCGAGCTACCGCGACTCTGCATAGTCACAAGGACCGCATAGGCCGTATAGACCCGCATCAAGGGTGGCAAGCCCTCGGTATAATAAGTCAAAGGGGTATGTGATACAATAATAGTACAACGGGCTTAACGTTTAACAACGTAAGCACAACAAGAATGACCCCCTTACATCACAATCACACAAGATACTAACACTCGTAGCATCCTAACATGTTTACTTATCACATCAACAAGAAAGTATTTACAAGGCTATCTCAAACCAACACAATCAAGTTATTCACACAAGGTACTTTATGCTAACAAGTTCGAGTATCTATCCCTAAAGTACTTCATACATTAAATCTTTTAAAAGATCTGTTGCTTTCACATAAGTGACACAATACCCGTAGTATAAAATAGAGTGACTGTCTTTTTAAGTAAACCAAAACACTTACCTTTGTAAAATCAAGTAACAACATTATTTTCCAAACGTCCAAGTTTGCCTAATTTCAAATGTTCACGTTTCTTATTTTAGAAAGGTTTCGTAGTTCATAGTTTTATTCATTTAAGAATATAATTCTCTTTTAAACCATCTGAGAAACATAAGCCTTATATGTGAGTAGAATATTCTTGTTTATAACAATCTTATTACGGCAGCCATGATCTAGGAAATATCATTTTGTCTCATCTTAGCTTCTATGCAGATGGAAGTTTCTACTGGTTTTATTAATACTTCATTAATCAAAACATTTCCCTTTATTAACGCTGCAGTGGTTTGTCGATACACATCCTGATTTCCGAAATCAGTAAAACATTATCCCCTTTAAAAATCAAGTACACATTACTCACGAATGAGGTTTCACACAAAATTCATATAATTAATTAAGTTAAGTCTCTTATCTTACAAGATCAAGTCTCTTAACTTCTAAAATAAATAAATCATTCGTTTTATCTCTCTTAAGCCGTTATACCTAACTTCCCATAAAGCTAGTATAACTCTTAAGCTTTTAAAAACCAAGTACTACTCTTCTTTTAAAAACAGTTCTTAATTCTCTTGAACTACTTCAAGATTATTATTATTCGGGCTTAAGTCAAAAGACATTGCCGTACAACTACGTTCAATTAATACACGTACGTCTACCGTACTACATAGTTATACACATATCATGCTAGAAGAGATAGGAAGAGGTTCACATACCTCGCGACGATTATCGACTATTAGCAAAACGCTCCACGGCTATAACCCGGCTAGCCTGGTCCACCTTCTCAAGTAGCACATGCCACTCGCAGAACATTCAACCTATACAGTTACACAAGTCTATCAAAGTCTAGACTACTCGGTAGAATAAATCTAGATACAAGATCCTACGGAAATTGGGCACTTCTTCCTACCCACAACTACACAAGTCCATCTGAATACCCCTACGTAATTACGCTCGCTCTTCTTTAAATTCAGGCTTAAGTCCAAGGACATTGCCACAACATTAAGTTCAGTACTATATATAGTATACTTCAACTATATATTCTAACATCATGTAATTCCCAATTACAATAGAGGGACAAGATAATTACCTCGATAAGCCCATAATTATCCAAGTTAAAATGTCGATCCTGGGCAACGTTTAGCTCCAACTCCGAGCGCTCCAACCCGCTCTAAACCACCCTTAGAAGTTCTAACCAACTTCTACACAATACTCCAACGGACTATGGAGATTTTCCTAGGGTTTCGGTTTTGTGACAGACGGAAGTATAATAGTATTTCTGCGCTTTTCGTATAGGTATACCCTTAGAATACTACAAGGTATACGGCTAAGGTATTTGGGCATTATAACAATACTTGGAGAGTATTTCTATACCACAAAAGGGGGGTATTATACGAAAGCAACTAGGCTAGGGGGGTACACTCTCGGCTAGCACCCCTAGAGGGGGGGTGCTCTCGGCCACATGTGGGGAAGGCCCTCGGCCGAACTCAACACAAGGGAAGGGAGAAGGAGAGCTTTCAAGACTTAGGCAATTTGTGGATGAATTTGTCTTCCAAAGGGTGGGTATTTATAGGTCAAGTGAAGGCCAACCAATGGCCAAGATCATGCCAAGTGCAAGGCAAGTGTAGGGCCAAGATCTTGCCAAGTGCCCCTTAACCAACTAACACACAAATATCCTACCTACTCCATGACAAAAATGGCCAACTTTCGGCCAAGCTTGACCGCCCAAGGTGTTCCAATGAGAGGGTGACAAGTGTCGCCCTCTTGTTGGTCCAAAATGTTTCGTCTCTCGGAAAAATCCGCAAAAATTAAAAACGACATAGCCGGAAATTCCCCTACGAAAGTTGTGAAAACGTTTCGTCGAAAAACGACTCTAATCGGGTGTTGTGCACAAATTAAATCGGCCAAGCCTACTTGAAGTTCAAAATTTCCTACGTACGTCCCTGCGTACATACTCTGGAAATACGGGGTATAACATTCTCCCCTCCTTAGAAACATTCGTCCCGAATGTTCCTTCAAGTCCCAAAACAAACGTCCGCCAGTATAGTCTTCACTACTATACTTACGAGAATCAATCCTGCCACACCTGGCCACAGAAACAATTTGCGCAAAATGCTTACATCCAAGTCCACGAGAAAACACCTCTAACATCACCAAAATGATACCACTTTTGTCACTTTGTTGCGAGCCTTGCTCGACGACCCAACAAATGGTACCGGCCGCACGCGATCCCCGAGGTCGCCAGACACTCGAACTCTTACCACATTTCGACATCGCTTGAGTTTCCAAAACTCGGGGTTACCATCTCTAACGTGGTCATCATTAACTGGGAATACTCTGGATGGATCTTCGATACTTTCCCGAACATAACAATACGAAATACCGGACATACTGTCTCCTAAGTCGGACGGCAAAAGCTAACATATAAGCAACCTGGCCTATTCTTCACATGAACTCAAAAGGCCCAAAGTAACTCGGGCTAAGTTCCTCTGCTTTCCAAAACTCGTCACACCCTATCCGGGGTGGTACTTTCAAGAAGACCGACCAACTCCGAACTCTAAGCGTCGCCGCGATTATCCGCACGATTTCTCCGAGCTGCCGTAACCTCTTCTAGACAAGCTCTACCCTATCCACATCGCTGGAACAAGCTCAACCAACTATCTCAATCTTGCCAACATCGAACCAATCGACCGCGACTTACACATCCGCCCTACAAGGCTTCATAAGGCGACATCCGAACACCGAAATGGTAGCTTAAACACTCCTCCACAGAGACAACAATCCCACAACTACCCCGAAATCCACACACCGCCCAAGTGGCGAATGCGATTCGAGACTCACCGAGTTCTTAACCCTTCGTAAAACTTCCAAACAAAACAGCCGCACTGGCTCCACTGCTCGCCATAAGGTGAAGGTAGGCACCCCGCAGCCTTACAACCTTTTGATACAACAACATCGCCGAGTGAACGGTCCCGATCAAGAACACGATGGCTGCCCCATCGCCCGACCACCGGTCGAACGCATCCACAAACTCAGACGCTGGTCAACTAAACTTGGGCCTAACACCCTCGTGACTTACCACAAGGGACCACCACAAACTGACCCCACCAACAAACAGGTCGCGGGTTGACCCGCAAAGCGGCCTCAACCCGACCCGGCAACGCGCTAAACGCTAGCTCTCCGAAGGAAAACTCTCACTAATCACGTTACGAAAACCTAGCGGTCTTCTTAGCTCAACTACCCTCTTTCATTCCACACTACTCAGGGACTTATCCCACAAACATAGCTCACGTGCATTATGCACTCCTATAAGGGTCAAACATAAACATACGTCTTTTACTCGAGATGGCCTTACCTCTAAGGTCTCTACGTATAAAGCTCTAAGGCTCACACTTTCTCTATCCCCCAAATCTTACTCGGTTAACCCACCATGATTTCTAATCACAACTAGCACATCGCTATCGAACATAGCACTTAAGGTATACTCACCTTATCACGTAAACAAAACTCTATAGGGTTAAAGGTATGCCTGCATCTACCGCTTCACTCCCCTTAGTCTTCCTAATCTAACCTGCCCCGTAGGGCGCATAGCTAGGGAAGATGACGAACTACCCATCGATCCTGAAGGCTGAGTCCTCCTACCAGACACTTCTCAACATCGACTCGACGGTCATAGATACAACCAAGACTAACTAAAAGACGACATTCCGGGATGACGTCGTCACACCGCGAACCTAAGATCTGGGGCTCCGACCAACCCCTGCATACCCCGAACGTCCTGAACCCCGTGGAGGACCTCTCTGCACTGGTGGATGTGCATAATCTAATCTACTGGTGAGGTGACTCGCCTCGAAAGTCACCAAAAGGACCTTGCTGCTCTGGCCCTCTTCTGCTGTCCTTCGTTAACCCGTCGATCTCTACGTCTCTCGGCCTGCTGCGCATAAGCCCGTACACAGGCCATGCTCAAGCTTCAATCGAAGGATTACTCTTGCACAACCTTCTCTTAGGTAGTCATCAAGACTCGCGATACATCGGTATACTCTCTGGTAGCCAAACCCATGGCTAGTAACAGGGTTGCCTCTTTGCAATCTAAATTCTCTGTTCCCGGTCGTGGAACTGAAGGTTCACATATCATGGCCGCAGTAAGAACTGCCGTCGCCGTGCTTAAACTCTGCTGGGGCTAGTGACGTCGCAGAAATCCCCGAATGAAGCACTACCCTAGGTAATGATTGGGCCTGTGCCCTCGCAACCCTCTGAACTCTACTCGCAGCTCTCTACGCTTTGCCTCCCTGGGCGGGTTTGCCTACGCGGAGGCATAGCGGTGAGGAAAGAAATACGTCGAGGGTCTAACTTACAACACGCACTCTAAGGCACGATCTCAGAGTGAGAAGAATAGAAACCAATCCTAAATATCCTATAGCCTCCTGATTATTGATGTGGTGCACAACACACCGATAATCAAGACTCTACTGGATACGGTCTGTAGACACTTTCCGAGGATTAACTGCTCTGATACCACTTTTGTCACGGCCCGTTCCGGGGCCCGTGACTGGTGCCTTACCCCGGGCACCCTAGTGATACAACATCAGAGTAATCAGCGGAACATAAAACACATACATGAAACAAATGAAGTACAAAACAGTAATCTGAGGAAAAACTTGCCCTTCGGCATATATATAAATAACAACTCTTACAAATGAACAGTTTAATCCTTTTTACAAACCCTGCCCACAACAAGATTACATGCACTTCTAAGAAATGATACGACAACAATGGCGGGACAGGGCCGCCATACCACGAATGTAAATACCTACAACGATGTGGACTATACCAAGATAAGCCTCCGAGAAACGGAGCTTTCCCAAACGCCGAATCTGTGACCCTAAGAGCGAGGATCAACGATCGGTGTACCTTTACTGCGGATTGAACGCAGCCCTCGGGCGAGGTCGATAACAGTACCAAGTATGTGAAACTAAAAATATCAGAAATGAAATCATAGTAGTCTATATAAAGCGGAGACATGTATGATAACCAAACTACGATACAATAAATAAGCGAATATGTCAAGTCAGGGACTCACGCCCTCAAAGTCATCACAATAGAACCGTACGGGGTAGTACGAAGGCATAGCCGACTACTAAGACCCACAGTACCAAAAAATGTCCTAAACAGTATCACGAGGTCTTTCTAGACCGCACCACATGATCGGCCGCCACTCGCTCGCAGATCAATGTGCGCGCTATTCTGGAACTACCGCAGCCCGCATAGGTCACCCATTGCACCCGCATGAGGTATTCTCGAATCACGGTCCTGCATCACCGAGGTATACCCCGCATCGAGGGCGCCTTAACCCCAGATCCGCCAGGCTCCCGCAACCCGCATAGTCTCAAAAGACCGCATAGTCTCAACAGACCGCATAGGAATCCCGCGTCAGGCTAAACACCGGAATGATCAATCTCGAGCTACCGCGACCGCATAGTCGCAAGGACCGCATAGCCGTATAGACCGCATCAAGGGTGGCAAGCCCTCGGTATAATAAGTCAAAGGGTATGTGATACAATAATAGTACAACGGCTTAACGTTTAACAACGTAAGCACAACAAGAATGACCCCCTTACATCACAATCACACAAGATACTAACACTCGTAGCATCCTAACATGTTTACTTATCACATCAACAAGAAAGTATTTACAAGGCTATCTCAAACCAACACAATCAAGTTATTCACACAAGGTACTTTATGCTAACAAGTTCGGGTATCTATCCCTAAAGTACTTCATACATTAAATCTTTTAAAAGATCTGTTGCTTTCACATAAGTCACACAATACCCGTAGTATAAAATAGAGTGACTGTCTTTTTAAGTAAACCAAAACACTTACCTTTGTAAAATCAAGTAACAACATTATTTTCCAAACGTCCAAGTTTGCCTAATTTCAAATGTTCACGTTTCTTATTTTAGAAAGGTTTCGTAGTTCATAGTTTTATTCATTTAAGAATATAATTCTCTTTTAAACCATCTGAGAAACATAAGCCTTATATGTGAGTAGAATATTCTTGTTTATAACAATCTTATTACGGCAGCCATGATCTAGGAAATATCATTTTGTCTCATCTTAGCTTCTATGCAGATGGAAGTTTCTACTGGTTTTATTAATACTTCATTAATCAAAACATTTCCCTTTATTAACGCTGCAGTGGTTTGTCGATACACATCCTGATTTCTGAAATCAGTAAAACATTATCCCCTTTAAAAATCAAGTACACATTACTCACGAATGAGGTTTCACACAAAATTCATATAATTAATTAAGTTAAGTCTCTTATCTTACAAGATCAAGTCTCTTAACTTCTAAAATAAATAAATCATTCGTTTTATCTCTCTTAAGCCGTTATACCTAACTTCCCATAAAGCTAGTATAACTCTTAAGCTTTTAAAACCAAGTACTACTCTTCTTTTAAAAACAGTTCTTAATTCTCTTGAACTACTTCAAGATTATTATTATTCGGGCTTAAGTCAAAAGACATTGCCGTACAACTACGTTCAATTAATACACGTACGTCTACCGTACTACATAGTTATACACATATCATGCTAGAAGAGATAGGAAGAGGTTCACATACCTCGCGACGATTATCGACTATTAGCAAAATGCTCCACGGTTATAACCCGGCTAGCCTGGTCCACCTTCTCAAGTAGCACATGCCACTCGCAGAACATTCAACCTATACAGGTTACACAAGTCTATCAAAGTCTAGACTACTCGGTAGAATAAATCTAGATACAAGATCCTACGGGAAATTGGGCAGCCCTTCCCTACCCGTCAAACTACACAAGTTCATCAGAATACACCCCACGTAATTACAGATCGATTCTCTTCTTTAAATTGGGCTTAAGTCCAAGGACATTGCCACAACATTAAGTTCAGTACTATATATAGTATACTTCAACTATATATTCTAACATCATGTAATTCCCAATTACAATAGAGGGACAAGATAATTACCTCGATAAGCCCATAATTATCCAAGTTAAAATGTCGATCCTGGGCAACGTTTAGCTCCAACTCCGAGCGCTCCAACCCGCTCTAAACCACCCTTAGAAGTTCTAACCAACTTCTACACAATACTCCAACGGACTATGGAGATTTTCCTAGGGTTTCGGTTTTGTGACAGACGGGAAGTATAATAGTATTTCTGGGCTTTTCGTATAGGTATAACCTTAGAATACTACAAGGTATACGGCTAAGGTATTTGGGCATTATAACAATACTTGGAGAGTATTTCTATACCACAAAAGGGGGGTATTATACGAAAGCAACTAGGCTAGGGGGGTACACTCTCGGCTAGCACCCCTAGAGGGGTGCTCGCCACAAGGGGGGAAGGCCCTCGGCCGAACTCAACACAAGGGAAGGGAGAAGGAGAGCTTTCAAGACTTAGGCAATTTGTGGATGAATTTGTCTTCCAAAGGGGTGGGTATTTATAGGTCAAGTGAAGGCCAACCAATGGCCAAGATCATGCCAAGTGCAAGGCAAGTGTAGGGCCAAGATCTTGCCAAGTGCCCCTTAACCAACTAACACACAAATATCCTACCTACTCCATGACAAAAATGGCCAACTTTCGGCCAAGCTTGACCGCCCAAGGTGTTCCAATGAGAGGTGACAAGTGTCGCCTCTTGTTGGTCCAAAATGTTTCGCCTCTCTAAAAATCCGCAAAAAATTAAAACGACATAGCCGAAATTCCCTACGAAAGTGGAAAACGTTTCGTTTAAAAAACGACTCTAATCGTGTTGTGCACAAATTAAATCGCCAAGCCTACTTGAAGTTCGAATTTCCTACGCACGCCCTCGCGCATATACTGGAAATACGGTATAACAAAGACATTCATTACTTATAACTATAATCACTATAGTTCTTTTAACCCTTGTTCCTTCCTTTCTTACTTGTCATACTTCCTCGTACTTCTAAACTTATTTAGTACACGTACAAAATCTCAAATATTGTTTCTGTTCCCCAATCCTTGGAGTTACTAACCAAACTTGGCCATATACTACTAGAATTTCCGCTAAGGCTCTTCTCGGCACTTACGACCTGGTTCCGGTGGAACGCATCCACGAACTCGTACAAAGATCAACTAGACTTGGTCCTTGCATCCTCGTGACCCTATCACATAGCGGTACCATTACCAACTGACATCACCCCATTCCATACTATCGGTTGACCCGAAATGAGTCCATAACCCGACTCATTGTCATACTTAACTTCTCATTCTTAGTCTGAAATAAATCATTCTCTTATCTCAAGGTACTTCTCACCCTATCCCCCTATTCACTAGAGGTTCGTCACATAGGCCGAAGTATTTCTACTGTACATTCTTCCCTATCAGTCTTACACTGTTATGGGGTACTACAACTTGTGAACTCTACACAACTATAGTCTCAGTTCACGTACTATTCTTGTCAACATTCTTAACTTTTCACTTTACTAAATAAAAGTATTCCTACCTCTGGGGGTACAATCACTTACAACTGCTAGCAACAAAGGGAAAACATATACGCTAAGGCGAAATCTAAATCTATCAATGCACGTATGATTCAAAAGAATCGAAATATACATGTAACCCCGTGCGATGTTGCCTCCTGATCCTGCCCAGTAGTCACGTCATCTACGCGGTTCGAAGGACCGCCAGAACTATGAACTCCACCCTGACCTCTACCACGGCCGGGTCCGACATCCAACACTCGCCTCGGGAACGATAACCGTGAGGAAAGGGAATCAACCATTGGCCTCATAGGCTGAGCCAACTCACCGGTGCTCTTTCTAAAAGGACATACCCTCAGTATATGGCCCGGACGGCCACAATAATAACAAACACCTGTGCCATGACGGAATTTCCCCATATGAAGCTTACTACATCGAAAACACTGAGGAATAGGTGGCCTCGATCGAGAAAACCCTCTGCTCATCTGAGAACCACGACTCCTGGAGCTCGGACCGGCTCCTAAATACCTTGTGGGGTCCAATCTTCCACCTCTGAGCTGCGGGGGTATGTACTGGGTAGGGTGGGACAAATATCTCACTCGCTTCTGAGGCAGTTCGTCCAAAAACTCACCGGGATAACAAACCGGTCTAGCCCTCTTTCGCTGATTTCCGCGTTGGCCCTCTACCCTCTGTACACCTGTCTGTACTGGATGAATAACCTCACGCTGATGAAACTGCAGCACCGCTATCTTGGTTAATAACATAACTGCTTCCTTCATGACCCTAGAGTCTTCTCCTAACTGAGAAACTGTGTCACGACCCGAACCCGGGCCAGTGACTGGTGCCTTACCCAGGCACCCAAGTAGACCTACATCAGAGTAACCAGCGGAATATAAAACAAGACATGAAACAATATGAAGTGAGAAACAGTTTATTCGAGAAAAGTCGTCATTCGGCATATATATATAAAAGCTTGAGCGATATCCCTTTACAAACCCCGCCACAGCATTTACATGCACTCTAAGAATGTTATAACAACAATGGCGGACAGGGTTCGCCATACCCACGAATGTAAGTACCTACAACGACAGGGGACTATACGAAAGATAAGCCTCAGAGACACGGAGCTTCCCAAAACGCTGAACGTGACCTTATGAGCGAGGATCAACAACTGGTGTACCTACCTGCGCAGATGAACGTAGCCTCAAGGAGGTCAAGACAACAGTACCAAGTATGTGAAATCGAAAATATCAGAAATGAAATCATAATAGTCTATATAAAATGTAAGACATATATGATAACCAATTTACGATACACATGATATGCAAATCATGTCAGCAGGACTCACGCCCTAAGGTCATCACTCAAATATAACTATGGGTCTCATGCCCACAATATCAATCATGCGGTGGAATTCCTTCCTCACCGCCACATCCCATGATATAAAAGCACCAAGGAATACATGAACACCGTGTCCCACTGTGTCATAATACAACCAGACGGGTAAGTACGAAGGCATAGCCGACTACTAAAACCCACGCACCAACAATGCTATAAAATCAGATCACGAGGTCTTTCTAGACCGCGCCACACGATCGGCCGCCACCGCCTCGGTATCAATGCGGCGTCAAATCTCGAACTCACCGCAGACTCGCGATAGGCCACCTAGGCCCGCATGAGGTATTCCCGCATCGAGGGTAGCTACTCCCGGCATCGCCCCGACTCGTAGTCCGCATGGCCACATAGACCGCATGAGGTATTCCCCGCACACTAACCTGGAACTCTCGTAGCTCCGCATAGGTCCCCTGGACCCGCATGAGGCATCCCTCACATCGGGGGACAGCTTAACCCCCGGTATATCATGTCAAGAGGTGAGTGGTACAATACTAACATAACGGCTTATCGTTAAACAACATAAGCACAATCAAGGGAAACCCCTTTACACAAACATCACAGGACACTAACACACGTAGCATCCTAACATGTTTACTTATCAAACCAACAAGAAAGTATTACAAGGCTATCACAAACCAACATAGTCAAGTTATTCACACAAGGTACTTTCTATTTTATGTCAACAAGTTCGGGTTTTTATCCCCAAAGTACTTCATACATTAACTCTTTAAAAAGATCCGTTTCTTTCACAAGAGTCACACGATACCCGTAGTATCAAAATAGAGTGACTATTTTTTAAGTAAACCAAAACAATTTCCCTACCTTCTTTTTGAACCAACTTAAGACAAAAGCATGCCTTCCTTTTTAAACGAAAACACTTCAAATTTTCAAGTCTTTGTCTTTTATAAATCAAGTCCTTACTTTGAAATTTTAAGAAAATCAAAACTTGTTTATTAATGATCTTATTAAAGCAGCCATGATCTAGGAAATGTAATACAATTTTGTCTTATCTTAGCTTCTATGCAGATGGAGGTTTCTACTGGTTTTAATAATACTTAATTAGTCAATACATTTTCCTTTATTAGCTGCAGTTGGTTTGTTCGATACTTATTCTCATTTCCGAAATCAATACAAGGCTTTCATAAACAATTAAGTAAACCGTTCCTTTTATTTCTCTTAAGTCGTTATACCTAACTTCCCATAAAGCTAGTATAACTCTTAAGCTTTTAAACCAAGTATTACTCTTCTTTCAAAATTGATTCTTAATTCTTTTGAAATACTTCAAGATTCTTAATATTTAAAACTCAAGTCAAAAGACATCGAATTAAAACCACGTTCAGTTAACACACGTACGTCTACCGTACTATATATATTCTTTTAAAATATTATGCTCAAGAGGATAGGAAGAATCACATACCTCCTCGGCGAAATACACCTGCCAAGTCGAATATGTCGCGTGCAGAGTATCAACCTATAATAGTCAAATACGTCTATCAACGTCTAGACTACTCTGTAGAATATTCTAAGCAGAAGGTTCTTATTTCTACGGAAATTTGGGCAGCACTTCCCTACCCGAAAAACTACACAAGTCTATTGTAAATACATCCCAATGTAAGTACAGTTCAATTCTCTTCTATTATACCATCCTTCTATATCTTATACTCAATTATAAACTACTATATGTAATTTCCAATTACAATAGAAGGACAAAGATATTTACCTCGATAAGCCCAAAATTATCCAAGATTAAAGTCGATCATGAGCAAGGTTTAGCTCCTATTCTGTACGCTCCAATTCGCTCCAAGAATCCTTTAGAAGTTCTAAACAACTTTTACTTAATACTTCAACCAACTATGAAGATTTTCCTAGGGCTTCGTTTAGTGACTAAAGGATATAAAGTAGCATTTCCGGGCTTTTTGTATAGAGGTAACTTGGGAATACTACAAGGTATTTGGGCTAAGGTATTTTGGAATAACAACAATACTTGGAGACATTTTCTACCAAGGGGGCTGTTTGGCTAGAACACTCAAGAGGGGAGAGGTGCTTTGGACGAGAACTTCTAAGAGAGGGGAGGGATTTTGAGACTTGGAAAATGTTTAGAGGATGAAGAATTCTTGCAACTTAGGGGGAGGGGGGGTATTTATAGGACCTCCAATGGTCAAGATTCAAGCAAGTGGAGGGAGAAGATTTGGACAAGTGTGTGTGGGTCCCACCTTATCCATCTACCCACAAAATATCTCACCAAACATTAACCAAAGGTTTATGGCCTTTAAAACACTGAAAACGTGCCAATCAATTCCCCTCAATGCCGTCCACTTGAGGGTGACACATGTCGCCCTCTCGTTGGTCCAAAATATTTCATCTCTCGGGAAAAAAATCCAAATTAAATAAATTCTTGAAAACGTAAAATTCCCTTACAAGGTTCGGAAAACTTTTCGTCGGAAAAACAATTCTTTTCGTTGGGTGTGCACAATTTTGACCTTAATCATAATTCGAGCTTACACAATTGTACGTACGTCCTCACATACATACTCTGGAAATACGGGGTATAACATTCTCCCCTCCTTAGAAACATTCGTCCCGAATGTTCCTTCCCAAGACAGGTAACGATAAAGTTCCTCATAACTTAAACAGTTTGCAAATGCCACACATGGCCACAATACAACATGCGCAAAAATACTTAAATCCAAGTCCACAAGGAATCACCTCTAGCATCACAAAAGCTCCCACCCAAGGTCTAAAAGATATTCCCTTCGCACCTTTACTTCACAAAAGTAATGATCACTTCTATTCTCTTACTCGTCGTACCCTCCTTGTACACTCGAACACTTCCTAAATAAACTTACCACCTTTCTGTTATTGCTTCAGTTTCCAAAATCTCGGGGTTACTATCTCCAACTTGGTCATCATTAACTGGGAACACTCTGGATGGATCTCCTATACTTTTCCGAACATAGCAACATGAAAGACCGGATGTACTGCCTCCTACGTCGGACGGCAAATCTAACTTATAGGCAACCTGGCCGATTCTCAAAAATGATCTGAAAACGCTCAAAGTACCTCGGGCTAAGTTTCCACTGCTTTCCAAATCTCGTCACGCCCTTCCGGGGTGGTACCTTCAAGAAAACCCACCGTCAACCTGAACTCCAAGTGTCGACGTCGATTAACCGCACGACTTCTGTTGACTCTGAGCTGCCAATAACCCCTCCTGGATAAGCTTCACCCTATCCACATCCTGCTGAATCAAGTATGAACCAACTATCTGAACCTTGCCAACATCGAACCAATCGACTGGCAACCTACCCTTACGCCCATACCCGGCTTCATAAGGCGACATCCGAATACTGAAATGGTAGCTATTATGATACTCACTCAATAAGAGGCACATAATCCTCGCTGCTACCCCAGAAATCAAAACACCGGCCCGAAGGTGAATCCAATACTGCGACTCACCTGAGTTCCTAACCTCTCCTGGTAAAACTTCCAGAAAAAGAAATAGCTGCAACCTAGGCTCCACTGCCTGTCATAAAGTGAAAGTAGGCACCCCGTGCAGCCTTACAACCTTCCCGATATATAACATCTCGCATAACCCTCTGCCGAGTAAACGGTCCTGACTGAAAGACAAGATGGGCTGACCTCATCGGCCCGACTTCTGGTCGAACGCACTCACGAACTCGTACGATGGTTAACTAAACTTGGGCCTAACACCCTCGTGACCCTAACACAAAGCGGGACCACCACAATTTTTCCTTACTTCAAACCGGGCTGCGGGTTGACCCGCAATCTGGCCTCAACCCGACCCATTTATTGCGCCAAGCTCTTGTTTCCCGATCCGGAACAATCTCACTAATCAAGTCACGAAAACCTAGTGGTCTCCTTACCTCAACTACCCTCTTTCATTTCATACCACTCAGGGAATTATCACACAAATATATCTCACATATACTATGCACTCCGATAAGGGTCAAACATAAAAATAAATCTTTTACTCAAGGTTGCCTTGCCTCTAAGGTCTCCACGTATAAAACTTTAAGGCTCACACTTTCCCTATCCCCAATCTTACCCTTTTAACTAACCATGATTTCTAATCACAATTAACACAATGCTATCTGTACATAACACTTAAGATATACTCATCTTATCACACATACTAATCTCTAGAGGGTTAAGGATATACCTGTATCTACTGCTTGACTCCCCTTTGTCGTTCTAATCAATCCTGCCCTGTTGGGCGCATAGCTAGGGAAGGTGATGAACTAGCCACCGATCTGAAGGTCGAGTCTCTACATCCGCGCCACCGCCTGACAATTCCTCGCAAAATGGCCTGCTGGCCGCAAGCATAACAAGTCGTCGAAGAAGTACGACACTCCCACAATGACACCTACCACAACGCCACACCGAGGTGGGGTGGCCTCTGCTAACATCCTTCCTCTCCAACCACAATCCACAATCGATCTGGTAGGCCGAGTCCTCCCGCTTGCATCCTCCTACTTGAACATTCTCTCATCATACGGCCCGACGGCCGCAGTAAAACAAGCACCAACAAAAGACGACATTCCCGGATGACGCGTCACCGCCTGTGAACACCGAGGGAAAATCAATCCGGCCGGAACCTACGTGTATCTGGAACCGGAAGCCCGAGCTCGACCAACTCTGCATACCGAACGTCTGAAGTCCGCGAGGACCACTCAGTCGGCGGAGGCGCATAACCACTCACTTGAGAAGGTCCGCCTCGAAAGTTACTAAAGGACCCTACTGTTCTGGCCCTCTTCTGCTGATCTTGGGTAACCCGTCGATCCCTACGTTTCTCGGCCTGCTGCACATAAGCCCGTACGCAGGCCATGCTTATGCCTGAATGAAGAGCTACTCTTGCACAACCCTCTATTAGATAGTCATCAAGACCCGTGATAAATCGTACATAATATACTCTCTAGTTGCCAAATCCCTAGCTAGTAACAGGGTCGTCTCCTTGCAATCCATACTGTTATACCCCGTATTTCCAAAGTATGTACGTAAGGACGTACGTAGAAAATTTGAAACTTTTAATATTGGCTTGGCCGAAAATTATTTGTGCACAACACCCGTTTAGAGTCGTTTTTCGACGAAACGTTTTCACAGCTTTCGTAGGGGAATTTCCGGCTATGTCATTTTTAATTTTTGCGGATTTTTCCGAGAGACGAAACGTGTTGGGCCAACAAGAGGGCGCCACTTGGCACCCTCCCATTGGCGGACGTGAGGCTCGGTTGTGGCCGATTGGAATGGCTTTAGTTGGTAGGATATTTGTGTGTTAGTTGGTTAAGGGGCACTTGGCAAGATCTTGGCCCTACACTTGCTAGGCACTTGGCAGATCTTGGCCATTGGTTGGCCTTGGCTTGTGCTATAAATACCCTCTAAGGTTGAAGACTTCTTCATCCAAAATGCCTAAGTCTTGAGAGCCTTCCTCCCCATTTTCGCGAGGCCCCTTGGCCGAGAGTTCCCCAGTGGGGTAGGCGAGGGTAGCCACCCTCCTTTGTGGTGCCGTGGGGTACCCACTAGCCTAGTTTGTTTTCATATAATACCCCCTCTTGGTAGAAATACTCTCAAAAGTATTGTTATAATGCCCAAATTACCTTAGCCTTATACCTTGTTGTATTCTAAGGTTATACCTATCTGAAAAGCCCGAAATACTATTATACTTACCGTCAATACCAAACCGAAACCCTAGGAGAAGCTCCATAGTCCGTTGGAGTATTGTGTAGAAGTTGGTTAGAACTTCTAAGGGTGGTTTAGAGCGGGTTGGGCGCTCAGAGTTGGAGCTAAACGATTGCCCAGGATCGACTTTAAGCTAGGATAATTATGGGCTTATCGAGGTAATTATCTTGTCCCTCTATTGTAATTGGAAATTACATATTGTAGAATATATAGTTGAAGTATACTATATATAGAACTGAACGTAGTTATCGGCAATGTCTTTTGACTTAAGCTGAATAATACTTACATGAATGTCTTGCGACTTAAGCCCGAATTTAAAGAAGAATCTTGAATCAGTAATTACATAGGGTTGTATTACTGTGAGACTTGTAGTAGTACAGTGGAGTAGAATTGTACCGTTAGGGTTAGATCATAACCCCCTGGTTGGCTTGATGGCCTCGATAAATGAGGAGATTTACGCTGCATGGGGAGGTGCGCGAATTTTCTGTAGAATGTTCTACGAAGGGATCTAAACACTAATAAGCGCCTTGTGGCCTTATAGGTTGAAGTACTACGTGTGGCGCGATCTACTTGGCTTAAGGAGTAGCCGACGGTTGGAAGTACTTGGAGCGTTTTGCTATTAGTCGATACTCGTCGCGAGGTATGTGAACCTCTTCCTATCTCTTCTAGCATGATATGTGTGAAATATGTAGTACGGTAGACGTGTCTTTGAACGTATTTGATTGGTGTAAAACATAAAGTGTTATAACGGCTTTATGGGAAGTTGGTTATAACAGCTTTATGTTGGTAAGAAAATACATGTGGTTTTTAAAAAGGTAACTGATTTGAACTATAACTGGCTTGTTATGTGTTAATAAAGAACTTGAAGTATTTCAAAAGATTTTTGAATCATTTTGAAAGAAGAAGTAATATTTGGTTTTTTTGAAAACTTAAGAGTTATACTAGCTTTATGGGAAGTTAGGTATAACGGCTTAAGAATGTTTTATCGATTTGGAAATCGAATGTATCGACAAACCATCGCGTTAATAAAAGGAAATGTTTTGAATAATTAAGTATTATTAAAACCAGAGAAACTTCCATCTGCATAAGCTAAGATGAGACAAAATGATATTTCCTAGATCATGGTCTTTGTAATAAGATTGTAATAAACAAGAATATCCTACTCACATATAAGGCTTGGGTTTCTCAGATTGTTTAAAGGAGAATTATATTCTTAAATGAATAAGACTATGAACTACGAAACCTTTCAAAAAAATGAGAAACTTGAACATTGGAAATTAGGCAAACTTGAACATTGGAAAAGAATGTTGCTACTTGATTTTACAAGGAGAAGTAATTGATTTACTTTAAAAAGATAATCACTCTATTTTCATATACTATGGGTATCATAAGTAACGTATCTTTTAAAGAGTTAATGTATGAAGTACTTTGGGGATAAAAACCCGATCTTGTTAATCATATAGTAGAAAGTACCTTGTGTGAACAACTTGATTGTATTGGTTTGTGATAGCCTTGTAATATTTTCTTGATTGCTTTGATAAGTAAACGTGTTAGGATGCTACGTGTGTTAGTATCTTGTGATGTTTGTGTAAAGGGGTTTCCCTTGATTGTGCTTATTAACTATCAGTCGTTATGATAGTATTGTGGCATTCATCTCTTGAGATGATTCCGGGGGTTAAGCTGCCCTCCGATGCGGGGTAGACTCAGGCGGTCTGGGACCATGATTCGAGAATACCTCACGCGGTCCCGGGGCCTACGCGAGCTACGAGAGTTCCGTGTTAGCGTCGTCCTTTATGGGCACGCGGTCTCAGGCTACGCGACTCGGAAGTCGGGGCGATGCCGGAGTAGCTACACCGATGCGGGAATACCTCATGCGGGCCGATGAGATTGGCCTACGCGAGTCGGGGTTCGTGGTTAGACGCAGACATTGATATCGCGGCAAGTGGCGGCTTTGATCATGCGGTCTCAGACAGATCTTATGATACGATTCATGACCTTGTTGGTACCGTGGGTTTTTAGTAGTCGGCTATGCCTTCGCACTTACCCCGTGCAGCTTTTATTATGACACGTGGACACGGTGTTCATGTGTGTTCCTTGGTGTTTTTATATCATGATCGCCGGCGGTGAGGAAGGTATTCCACGCATGATTGATATTGTGGGCCCGAGACCCATTGTTATACTTAAGTGATGACTTGAGGCGTGAGTCACGACTTGACATGATCGCTTTGTTGTAAATCGTAGTTTGGTTATCATACATGTCTCCCGCTTTATATGATCGCTATGATTTCATTTACGATGTATTTTCGATTTCACATACTGCACTGTTTGTTATGCGACCTCGGGGCCGCGTTCATGCCGCAGTTGAGGTACACACCGCCGTTGATCCTAGCTCTCGGGATCACAGCCATTTGGGAAGCTCCGTTTCTCGAGGCTTATCGGTGGTATAGTCCCCGCCGTCGTAAGTGTTTACATTCGGGGTTTGGCGGGCCCCGCCCCGCCATTGTTGTCGTATCATTCTTGTGCAGGTCTTGTTGTGGCAAGGTGGTTTGTAAAAAGGATTAAACTGTTCATGTTGAAAAGGTTGCTATTAATATATATATATACTGAAGGTAACCGTTTTTGGTTGCTCGTTTCTTATTTCACCGTCTTATTACATCGTTTCATGTATTGTCTTTATGTTCGCCGATTACTGACGATGTCTACTTGGGTGCCCGGTAGGCACGACCACGCCCGTTCGGTCGTGACATACTTTCGCATCGTCGTGGAACTGAAGGTTCAATTATCATGGCCGCAGTAGGAACTGCTGCCGTTGTGCTAGACTCTGCTGGGGCTGACGATGTCGCAGAACTCCCCGAATGAAGCACCACCTCAGGTGATGATTGGGCCTGTGCCCTCGTAACCCTATGTTCTCTACTCGCAGCTTCCTACGCTTTGCCTTCGCCCGGTTGCCTTGCGAGGCATAATCGTAAGTGGAAAGAAATACGTTAGAGGGTCCAACTTATAACACGCTCTAAGGCACGATCTCGAGTGAGAAGAATGGAAACCAATCCTAAATATCCTATAGCCTCACGATTATTGATGTGGTGCACAACACAACGATAATCGGGACTTACTAGATACTTGCGTAGACACTTTCCGAGGATTAACTACTCTGATGCCACTTTTGTCACGACCCGAACCCGGGCCCGTGACTGGTGTCTTACCCGGGCACCCAAGTAGACCTACATCAGAGTAACCAGCGGAATATAAAACAAGACATGAAACAATATGAAGTGAGAAAGCTTTATTTGAGAAAAGTCACTTTCAAGATATATATATAAAAGCTTGAGCGATTCATCCCTTTTACAAACCCCGCCAACAACAAGATTACTGCACTTCTAAGAATGTTATAACAACAATGGCGGGGCGGTTTTCGCCATACCTCGAATGTAAGTACCTACAACGACAGGGACTATGTAACGACCTGCCCGGTTCGCATCGTGCCTTATCCCGGCACCCTAGTGATACAATCATCGAGAAAACCGGAAAATAAAACTTTAAACAAGAAACAAGATATATGAACATAAACAGGCCAACCCAACGGTTACCTTCCAATAACATAAATAAATACAACTCTTTCAAAACGAACAGTTTAATCCTTTTTACAACCCTGCCCACAACAGTTCTACAGACCTCTAAGATTTACAACAACTATGACGGGACAGGGCCCCGCCATACCCCTGAATGTACAAGAACCTACAACTCAGGGAACACCTACCAAAAGATAAGCCTCCGGAGAAACGGAGCTTCCCAAAACGCTGAACTGAGATCCTAAGAGCGAGGATCCACGACCGATGTACCTCTACCTGCGGCATGAACGCAGCCCCGGGCGAGGTCAAGATAACAGTACCAAGTATGTGAAATCGTAAAAATATCAGAATGAAATCATACTAGTCTATATAAAGCGGAGACATGTATGATAACCAAACTACTGCTCACAACATAAAAGCGATCATGTCGATGTGACTCACGCCTCAAGTCATCACTCAAATATAACTATGGGTCTCACGCCCACAACATCAATCATGTTCGCATCATGGCGCATGCCCGGACTCAGATCGGTGTAGACATGTCCATGATGCAACAATAATACCAATGCCCCATGGCCACATGCCGGAATTCTACCTCGGTGTAGACACGTCCATGTGACATCAACAATAATATCTCGGGTGATCAACCACGCCGCACGGCCACATGCCCCGAATTCTACCTCGTGTAGACATGTCCATGTAACCACAATAACAATATATCGTAATCAACCCGACCGCACGGCCGCGTGCCGAATCATCAGACGGTGTAGACATGTCCATGTGACATCAACAACAAGACAAGAATCAAAATGGAAACATACCCGTGGAATTCTCCATCACCGCCAAAGACGTCCAAGTAAGTTCTCGATAAGTCGACCGCCTCTATCGAGAGACGGTAACGTAAATACCACACTTGCACAACAAAGGCTATCATCACAAGCATAGGCAAGTTTCACAACAACAAGCATAGGCAAGTTTCACAACAACAAGCATAGGCAAGTTTCACACAACTCAAAGTACTTTCATTTTATGCCAAAGTCGGTTTTTAACCCCAAAGTACTACATCGTTAAGTTCTTTTTAAAAGAGATCCATTACTTTTATAAAAGTCACCCTATACCCGTAGTATTAGAATGACCAACCCACATTCCTTTTCAAAATCAAGTAACAACATTCTTTTCCTAAGTTCCGCTTGCCTAGTTTCAATTACTCAAGCTTCTCATTTTAGAAAGGTTTCATAACTCATAGTCTTAGTCTCTTTTAAAACAATTGAGTAACATATGTCATATATGTGAGTAGTTTATTCTTGTTTATAACGATCTTATTACAAAGACCATGATCTAGAAAATGTAATATCATTTTGTCTTATCTTAGCTTCATGCAGATGGAGGTTTCTACCGGTTTTAATACAACACATCATTATTCAATACATTTTCCTTTATTAACGCCGCAATGGTGCTGTCGATACACATTCGATTCCCAAATCAAGAAACAGTATCCCTTTAAAAACCAAGTACTCATTACTCACGAATGAGGTTTCACACAAACATCCACATTAAAACAAATAAGTTAAGTCTCTTATCTTATAAGATCAAGTCTCTTAACTTCTAACATCAGTAAACCATTTTCACTTACATAAGGTCGTTATAACTAACTTCCCATAAAGCTATTATAACACCCTATGTTTTAAACCAACCAAATCACTTAGCACATGTACGTCTACCGTACTACATAGTTCACAACAATCATGCTAGAAAAGATAGGAAGAGGTTCACATACCTCGCGACGATTTATCGACAAGAAGCAAAATGCTCCAAGTACTACAACCTTGCTAGCCCTTTCCACTCCTCGAGTAGAATACGCTATTCTCAGTACTTTCACCTATAAAGGTCACAAACGTCTATTAACCCCAAAACACAAGTTTCTATCTTTCTACGTAAAATTGAAGACCTCTCCCGCAACAGCGTAAATCTCCTCCTCTATCGAGGCCGGCTACCAAGCCAACCAGGGGGGGGGGGGGTTTACACGTCTAACCGGACGTGTACAATTCTACTCAGTAATACTACACAAGTCTACTGCAATACAGTCCTATGTAAATACAGTTCGATTCGATTCTTTATTCTTCAGGCTTAAGTCAAAAGACATTGCCGAATACTAAGTATAGTTCCATATATAGTATACTTCAACTATCTATTCTAAAAAACATGTAATTTCCAATTACAATAGAGGGACAAGATAATTACCTCGATAAGCCCAAAATTATCCAAGTTATAATGTCGATCCTGAGAAATGTTTAGCTCTACTCCGTGCGCCCAAACAACCCTTAGAAGTTCTAACTAACTTCTACTCAAATACTTCAACCAACTATGAAGATTTCCTTAGGGTTTCGGTTTGAGACTAAAAGGACAAAAGGTAGTATTTAGAACTCTACGTAAAGAGGTATCTTTGGAATACTACAAGGTACAAGGCTAAGGTATTTTGGGCATTATAACAATACTAGGAGAAGTATTTCAATACCACGAGGAGGGTATTATACGAAAACAACTAGGCTAGGGGTACCACTACTAGCACCACAAAAGGGGAGGGAACCCTCGGCCAAAGGCCACACGAAAAGGGAGGAGGCTCTCGGCCAAGAGCTCACAAAGGGGAGGAGAGGGTTTCAAGACTTGGAAGTTTTGGAATGGATGAAGTCTTCACACTTGTGGGTATTTATAGCAAAACCAAAGGTCAACCAACGGCCAAGATCTAGCGTTGCAAGGCAAGTGTAAGGCCAAGATCAAGCCAAGTGCACCCTAACCCCTACTCCACAAAACATTGCACCAAACAAGCCACAAAACAAGGCCAAAACAAGGCACAAAACAAGGCACAAAACAAGGCACCAATAGGACACAAAACGTGAGCCAAAAGATCAAGCCAAAACGTGAACCACTTCGTGCACTTGGACGCCCACTTGCTTCCAATGTGAGGGTGACACATGTCACCCTCCCGTTGGTCCAAAATGTTTCGTCTCTCGGAAAAATCCGCAAAATTTAAAAAGGACATAGCCGGAATTTTCCCCTCGCAAGTTATGTAAAACGTTTCGTCGAAAAACGACTCTAACCGGGTGTTGTGCACAAATGTCATTCGGCCAAGCCACCTAGGCGGGGGTGACACGTGTCACCCTCCTATTGGCCCTCAAAAACGTCTTAGAAAAATATCCACAATGGCCAAAATCTCAAAACAAAGTGGGCCCTACAAAACCGTAAATTTCTCAGTGGGCCCACGTGACCATTTCGAAAATAAAATCTCAAAATTCTAATATAATCCATGAAGTCCAAATACCAAATCTGGGAATCCAATTCCCATTAACGAACCTTTTTCTTCACAAATAACCGGAAACTTTTCCGTCGAAAACTCACATCTTTCTTTCTTTTCAAAATTTCTGCCGTACTCTCGTACGTACGTCCTCACATACATACCATGCAACTACGGGGTATAACAGACTATACCAAAGATAAGCATTCGGAGACACGGAGCTTCCCAAAATGCTGAACTGTGACCCTATGAGCGAGGATCAACAACTGGTGTACCTCTACCTGCGGCATGAACGCAGCCCCCCGAAGGAGGTCAGTACAACAGGTACCAAGTATGTGAAACTGTAAAGTACTGTAAATGAAATCATAATAGTCTATATAAAACAGAAGACATATATGATAACCAATTTACGATACACAATATGTAAGCAGTCATGTCAAGTCAGGGACTCACGCCCTTAAGGTCATCACTCAAATATAACTATGGGTCTCATGCCCACAATATCAATCATGCCCGTGGAATTCCTTCCTCACTGCCCAGGGAAGGCCAATGTAGTGGCAGACGCCCTTAGTCGTAGGTCGATGGGTAGTCTATCAGATGTGCAGCCAGATAGGAGGGGCATGGTTCGCGAGTTACATCAGCTAGCGAGCCTTGGAGTCCGATTGATTGATTCTGATAGTAGTGGGGTTCGGGTTCGAGAGGTTGCTGAATCTTCCATCGTCGAGGAAGTGAAGAGGCGACAGTATGAGGATCCGATTATGACACGGTATCGTGATACGGCTCTTCGTGAGGGGAAGGGTCCATTTGAGGTATCACCTGATGGGGTGCTAAGGTTTGAGGGCAGGTTATGTGTTCCAAATATTGCAGGACTTCGACAGCAGGTTCTAGGGGAAGCACACAGCGCGCGTTACTCTATCCATCCGGGGTCGACAAAGATGTACCACGACCTCAGATTTGTGTATTGGTGGGATGGCCTAAAGAGGGACATTGCAGAGTTTGTTGCTCAGTGCCCGAGTTGTCAGCAGGTAAAGGTAGAGCACCAGAGGCCTGGTGGGTTGTTGCAGACGATAGAGATTCCGACATGGAAGTGGGAGGTGATCAATATGAACTTTATTACAGGGTTACCTCGCACTCAGAAGAAGCATGATTCTATCTGGGTTATCGTCGACAGGCTGACGAAATCAGCCCACTTTCTTCCCGTCAGGACGACTTTTTCGGTCGAGGATTACGCTAGACTTTACATCCGAGAGATCGTGAGACTGCATGGGGTCCCTATTTCTATCATATCGGACAGAGGATCTCAGTTTACGGCTAACTTCTGGAGGTCTTTCCAGAAGGGATTAGGGACGCAGATGAGCCTCAGTACTGCATTCCATCCTCAGACCGACGGACAGGCAGAGCGTACTATCCAGACACTTGAGGATATGCTGCGAGCCTGTGTTATTGATTTTAGGGGTAGCTGGGAGGATCATTTTCCTCTAGTGGAATTTGCATATAACAACAGCTACCACTCCAGTATCCAGATGGCGCCTTATGAGGCCTTATATGGGAGGAAGTGCAGGTTACCGATAGGCTGGTTTGATGTGGGTGAGGTGCAGTTAGTCGGGCTGGACTTGGTTCAGCAGGCAGTGGATAAGGTGAAGCTTATCCAGAGCGTTATCGACACCAGAGTCGACAGAAGTCGTATGCAGATCATCGGCGTCGACATTTGGAGTTCGAGGTTGCTGATTGGGTTTTTCTGAAGGTGTCACCCATGAAGGGTGTGATGAGGTTTGGGAAGAAGGGGAAGCTCAGCCCAAGGTACATTGGGCCTTATCAGATTGTCCGTAGGGTAGGCAAGGTAGCCTATGAGTTGAATCTGTCGTCCGAGCTGGAGGCAGTACATCCGGTTTTTCATGTTTCTATGCTAAGGAGATGTATCAGAGATCCATATAGAGTGCACCCGATTGATGATGTCCAGGTGACAGAGGGGTTATCGTATGAGGAGATTCCCATAGCGATACTCGATTGTCAGGTTAGGCGACTGCGGACAAAGGATGTGGCTTCCGTCAAGGTCTTATGGCGGAACGAGGACAGAGAGGAGATGACGTGGGAAGCGGAGGAGGACATGAGGCAGAAGAATCCTCACTTATTCCCCACACCTCCAGGTAACTCACTTTCCTACTGGTTAATTTTAATTGTCGTATGTACTTAAGTGTTCTATTATGGCCATATGTGGCATTTTGCAAATTGTTCAAGTTATGAGGGACTATGCCGTTATCTGAGTTAATTGAATCTAGGAGGAACATTCGGGACGAATGTTTCTAAGGGGGAGGTAATGTTATACCCCGTAGTTCTGGAGTATGTATGTGAGGACGTACGTACGAATGTATAAGCCCTAATTAGGTTAAGGATGAAAGAATTGTTTTCCGACGGAAAATATTCCGAACCTTGTAAAGGAAATTTTACGTTTTCAATATTTTTCCAATTATGGAATCTTTCCGAGAGATAAAATATTTTGGACCAATAGGAGGGCGACATATGTCACCCCAAATAGGCCATGGTGGACGTTTTTTTCAAGTTAGTAGGCAAGACAAGTGGACAAAGTCTTGCATGACATTTGCATGACATAGTGGACGGTTTTGGCAAGGTTAGTGGGCAAGTCAAATGGTCAAAGTCTTGCATGGCATTTGTGGGACAAGTGGAGAAAGGAACCTACACAAACAATCTAAACCATACACATGTTTCAATCCTAGCCCTTGGTTGTCCTATATAAACACCTCTAGTTGATGAAATCTTCCACACTTAAACATTTCAAGACTTGAAAATATTTCCCTCTCCCTCCTTCTTAATTGCTCTCATCAATTGCTCCCTCCCCTAACCTAGTGTTGTCCAAAAATTCTTAAACTTCTAAGTGTTCTTCCTTAATGTATTAGGAAGATTAGTAACCAAGAGTTAGACAAGATTTCACACCCTAGCCTCTAAAAACCCCCCTTGGCCGAGAGCATGCCAAAAATGGAGCCTTAGTGTTCTTCACTTTTTGGAGTTAATTCTTGAATAGAAGTTGGTTAGGAACTTCTAAAGGTGACTTGTGGTGGTTTGAAACACAAAGATTTGGAGCTAAAACTTGCTTAGGAGCGACTTTAAGTTCTTGGATATTTTTTGGGCTATTATTGAGGTAATGAACCTTAACTTCTTTGTGAAGTTGATTATTATGTATATTGGATATTATACATATATTGGAAGTATATTATGAAGTATGAAATATAAGGAAAGATTTGGATCTTGTTAAGATGTTAAAAGGAGAATTGGCATATTAGCCATTAAAATGGTAAAAATGTATCCATTACTTGACTAAGAAGTTAGCAACAAAGAAACTATAACCTATATTAAGATTGGAATATAAGTTGGAAGACTAATGAAGTAATTGGATAAGTAAAATTGTAAAAGTTGGCCAAGGACCCCACCTTAAGGATTGTATTTACTTTGGACTGTATTTACATTGTTGTTAAGGGGAAGATTGTTAATCGCGTTCCGTTTGGGCGTGTGATCCCCTTCTTTAATTATTGTTGTTGTTAAGGGGAAGATTGTTAATCGCGTTCCGTTTGGGCGTGTGATCCCCTTCTTTAATTATTGTTATTGTTAAGGGGAAGATTGTTAATCGCGTTCCGTTTGGGCGTGTGATCCCCTTCTTTAATTATTGTTGTTGTTAAGGGGGAGATTGTTAATCGCGTTCCGTTTGGGCGTGTGATCTCCTTCTTTATTTATTGTTGTTGTTAAGGGGAAGATTGTTAATCGCGTTCCATTTGGGCGTGTGATCCCCTTCTTTAAAATTTGGAATTAGTGCACCTTAATTATAGTATGTTAATTACGGTTATCGGGCCTTGAAAAAGGTGGAAGATTGAGTAGAAACGGGGGAAGTGCTGCCCAATTTTCCGTAGAATTAGAGATCTTACTTAGAAGAATTCTACGTGGAACTAGAAGTTGATAAGCATGTTTTGACTATTATAGGTTGACACTCTGCGCGCGACATATCCGACTTGGCAAGTGAATTTAGCCGAGGAGGTATGTGATTCTTCCTATCCTCTTGAGCATGATATTTGTGAACTATATATAGTACGGTAGACGTACGTGTGTTAACTAAATTTGGTTTCACTTTGATGTCTTTTGACTTGAGTTTTAATTAATAAGAATCTTGACATATTTCAAAAGGAGTTGCGAATAATTTTTGGAAGAAAGAAATACTTGGTTTTAAAAAGCTTAAGTGTTATACTAGCTTTATGGAAAGTTAGTTATAACGACTTAAGAAAGATAAGAAAAACGGTTTAATTATTTGTTTATCAAATGCTTGAAATGATGTTTTTTTTTTTTTAGGTAAATGCAAATATTATTACTAATAACGAAAAGGAAGTGGCTACAATCAGTCGTTGAGGTATCTCAAGCCTCAACGTAATGCAAACAATAAGAGATAGAGGGGAGGGGTGGTCACTCAAAAGGTGCCACTACAAGAGGGGATAAAATCATAGAGAACTCTATAAGATGTTGTTTTGATTCTTGCAATGACCTCTTCTGCCGGCAAGCTTGTGCCTTCAAAGAGCATTGTGTTTCTTGCCCTCCAAATCTCATAAACCATTATGCAAAAAGTAAGCAAAATAGCTTTGGCTCGGATGCTTGTCCCGCGGTGTTCTTTCTTAATCCATTTAAGGGAGCTTTCAACAGTTGTCATCTCTCTTCTAATACCCAACCAATCTTTTATGCTCTTCCAAATCATGTGTGTAAAGGGGCAGTCAAAGAAGAGGTGTTCCCTTGTTTCATTAGCTTGCTTGCAGAATCCGCAAGATTTATCCTCCAAGTTGAGAAATGATAGAGTATCCTTTGTAGCTAACCGCTTCCTGCAATTTAGCCACATAGTAAAGCTTGAAATGATGTTTGAAGGTATGGTAAGTTGGTTTGATAAGTAGACGTGTTATGATACTACGTGTGTTAGTATCTTGTGACGCTTGTGTAAGGAGGTTATTCTTGTTGTGCTTATGTTGTTTAACGATAAGCCCGTTGTGTTAGTATTATATCACTCACCCTCCTGACTTGTTACGATGTCGTGGGTTAGCCGCCCGATGCGCGAGAATACCTCACGCGGGTCCATGGACCTATGCGAGTCGCGAGTTCCGGATGATCACTCCGTGTGTTACGCCGATGCGAGGAATACCACGCGATCTATGTGGCCATGCGGATGCGGAGTCCAGGCGATGTCGCGTTAGCTACCCCGATGCGAGAATACCTCACGCGGTCCAGTGGGCCTATGCGATCGCGGAGTTCCAGAATTAGGCTCGCATAATGATACTATGGGCGATTGGCCTTGCTTCGATCATTAGCGGCCTAGAAAAGACCAGTTACATTATATCTATTTTTGCTCTTGTTTATGATGTGGCACTATGTGCGGTTAACTTGTTGTTTCGAACATATTTGTGAATTGGTTTTAGAAATGTTATAACTTTATATATCAGTACTTTACAGTTTCACATACTTGGTACCTGTTGTACTGACCTCCTTCGGGGGGCTGCGTTCATGCCGCAGGTAGAGGTACTCCGGTTGTTGATCCCCGCTCCTAGGATCACTATTCTTCTTTTGGGAAAGCCCCGTTCCTCCGGAGGCTTGTCTTTTGGGTATGATTTCCTTGTCATTGTAGGTTTATGTACATTTAGGGTATGACGGGGCCCTGTCCCGTCATAGTTGATTTCATTCTTAGAGGTCTGTAGTCCTGTTGTAAAAGTTGGGATGTAGCTGTTCACTTTTGGTATTTATATACATGCCAAAAGGCAACCTTTTCCTTGGGTAGACTATTCTTATTCTACACTGTTTTATGTTTGCATGTTTATTTTCCGCTGGTTACTCTGATGTATGTCTACTTGGGTGCCCGGGTAAGGCACGACCACGCCCGAACGGGTCGTGACATATGCACGCATCCATATCATATCATATATATATATATATATATATATATATATATATATATATATATATATATATATATATATATATATATATATGCCAAATCTTGATTAATTATTATCGAACCTGTATTGAGTAATTGTTGATGATTTGACTAAGTTCTAAGCATGGAAGGGTTATACCTATTGATACTTTGGTTCTTCTAGAACTCTTGGAAACTATATTATGTGAATATGTATGAATTCTTAATGAAATAGGAATTATGTGAATTTTGTGGATTATATGCCTTATTTGGATTACTAGACTGCATAGTATATGATTACTTGGTATTTATCTCTAATTATCTAGTTCCATCATTCTCGGCCAATGATGTCTATGGGGGTATGTTTTTTACTCATGCTACACTTGTTGCATCGTTTCTTGATGCAAATACAGATCTAACTACCAGCTCGAGAACACGTGGTTGTGTTCGAGCGGTTGCCTTCAAGCTGTCAGGGTGAGGATGCCTTTTCTGGCATACCCTGGATTGCTTATCTTCTCTATTGTCTTTATGTATGATTTAGAGACATGTATTTTAGACTTTAGCTTATGTATTTGGCTGGAACTTGTTGCCATTGATTTCAGACTATATTATGGTTTTAGAGCTCTCGTACTTACAAACTAGATTCCTATGAGTGATTTTAGTTGTATCAGACTTATCTTATTTTCCACATTTTATTATCAAAAATATTTGCAGTATTATGTTCTTCCGCTTTTATTTATATCGTATCATGTTGTTGATTTGGGAATGGTTCGCCTACGTGGTAGGATTATGTAGGTGCCACCATGATTCTTGAAAAGGAGTCATCAAAAAGTTGGTATCAGAGCTCTAGGTTAAACAGTCTTAAGTACAAGAGAAATGTCTAGTAGTGTCTCGTGGATCGGTGCAAAGACGTCTGTAATTATCTTCAAGGGTCTATGGGACATTTAGAAAATTTCACTTACTTCATTCCTTTTATGCTAAGTTGAATCAAATTGGTATCTCACCTTTGTTTCTATTCTCACAGATAGTGAGGAATCATGCTTATGTGGCGAGAGATGAGGCACAGGCACCGACTATGCATAGATGTGGTAGAGCACATACTTAGGGCCGAGGTAGAGCTAGCGCAGCAGCACCATCTAGGGCGGAGCAGAGAGTCAGTTATGCTCATGCTAAGTCAGAGTCCCCAAAAGCCTTATATTGAGCCTCAAGATTATATGCTAGAGGATGAGGTGGGACCAACCTAGATTTATTGTTATTCCTGTGCTACATGATACACTGGTTAGGTTGTTGAGTGTTTTAGATGGTTTTGCTCAAACAAGCGCACGTATCCTACTACTCTGGGTGGTTCTCAGACCCATGCATGAAGGGGGAAAACTCAGATGTCCAAGTTTTGTATGCTTGGTATTCAGCCTGCAGCAATGTCAGCGCCACGTATAGATGAGGTTCATGCTTCAGAGTTTGGTCCCCAACTTATTAGTGGGACAGATATGACCCATGATGAGCGGAAGATTTAGGAGCACTTCTCGAACATGAAGCCTCCAATATTCTATGATCATCCCAAAGAGGACGCATATGAGTTCATCATGAGCAACTATGAGAGTTTTCATACTCTTGGTATTGTGGAGACTCAGGAAGTCAGTTATGTGACCCTTCATCTGGGAGATACAAAGCAGTGGTGTAGGGCGTATGTTGATTATTTGCCTGTGTGGATGCCTCCATTGACATGGGTTTTATTCTACAGGGTTTTCTTAGAGAAGTATGTGCCATTGAGCTTGCATTTGTGCAAGAGAGATAAGTTTCAGAAGATTAGCTAGGGCAATTCTATAGTGGCACATTATGAGACTTGCTTCAATGTCTTATCTGGTTATGCAGCACCGTTGTTACCTACCAAGATAGAGTGAGTGAGATTTTTTGTGCAAGGATTGAGTATTTTACTCTAGTTTTCCACGTTTCAGTTGGTGGCTTTGGGAGCTTCTTTTTAGACTGTGGCAGAGCATGCCAGGATGGTGGAGTTTGTGAGATGAGGTTTGTCTATATATGAGCCCGATAAGAGGGCTAGGTGATTAGTTTAGTTTAGTGGTTCTACTTCTCGTGGTTATGGGTATCAGGGAAGATATCAGCAGTCATAGCCCAATCGACTAGTCCAGGCAGCTCTACATATTTATAATGGTTATAGTGGGGGACAGTCGTCTAGGGGTTCTCAACCTAGATATTCTGACCATGGTGGTTCATGCTCTTTTGTCTCTATTCATCAGCCTTTAGTGGCCATGACCTGTTTTGAGTGTGGAGAGGTTGGGAATTTTAAGAGAGGTTACCCCAGACTTACATCGAGTGTATCCCGTGCACTTAGGACTCAAGCACAGCCAGCCAAAGGTGGTAGTCAGATAGCCAGGGAGGATCTTATTCGAGTCGCGGTGCCCATTAGTATGGGTATAGTAGATCCAAGCTAGGGAAAGATAGAGCTCAATTGGGCCGAGATGGCCAGCATTGTACTTAGTCTGAGGTAAGACACACTCATTTCTATGAATTCCCTAGTTGGGTAGAGGCTGATGCATCAGACGCAGTTATTATAGGTATTATTTCAGTCGATCATCTAGTTGCTACTGTGTTATTTGATCCAGGGTCTACTTTCTCTTATATGTCTGTCAATTTTTCTGCTAAATTAGAGATATGGTGTGATATGCTTGATATTCATATTGGTGTGTCTACACCAGTCAAATATTCTATGATTGTTGATAGAGTATATCGCATGTGTATAGTTACTTTCATGGGTTACAACACTTGGGTAGATCTAGTTATCTTAGATATATTAGATTTTGATGTTATATTAGGGATGGATTATGGATTATTATTTGAAGATGGCCACACTAGCTATGCCTGGTATTCTTTTTTTTTTTTAGGTAAATGCAAATATTATTACTAAGAAAGGAAAGAACAGGTGGCTACAATCAGTCATTGAGGGTTCTCAATCCTCAACGTAATACAAACAAGAAATGAAGGAGGGGTGGCGCGGTCACTCAGAGGTGCCGTTACAAGAGGGGATTAAATCATAGAGAACTCTATAAGTTGTTGTTTTAACTTTCGCAATGACCTCCTCTGCCGTTAAGCTAGTGCCTTCAAACAGCAATGTATTTTTTGTTCTCCAAATCTCATATACCACTATGCAAAAGGCAAGTAAGATAGATTTGGCTCGGATGCCTGTCCCGCGGTGGTCTTTTTTGATCCACTTGAGTGTGCTTTCAATAGTTGTCATTTCTCTTCTAATACCCAACCATTCCCTTATGTGCTTCCAAATCATGTGGGTATAGGGGCAAGTAAAGAAGAGGTGCGCCTTTGTCTCATTAGCTTTCTTGCAGAAGCCGCAAGACCTATCTTCCAAGTTTAGGTAGGAGAGAGTGTCTTTTGTAGCTAACCGCTTCTTACAAGTGAGCCAAACTGTGAAAGAGAATTTAGGAGGAATGAAGCCTTTCCAAATTTGAGACATCCAAAGCTTTTTATCCCGTGTGCAAGACCTCATACACGAGACTAGAATCAAATCTTTCATTGGTACAACACTTTTCCAAGCCGAAAATTGCGTTACCTTGGCTTCCAAAGATGGAAACGAATTTGTCGCGAATGCCACAAATTTTTTTGAATAAGGGGGAGTCCCTGGCACGAACCTCATAATCCCAAAAGGATTGGCCTCTCAAATAGTAGCTATTAATCCATTGGACCCATAGGGTATCCGCCTTGTTGTGAGTTTTCCAAATGGTCCGGGAGAGTAAGGCATGGTTTCATTCTTTGATGTTCATAAGACCCAAGCCTCCTTCGGATTGAGGCATACAAATGACATCCCAAGAGACTCTTGGTGGCTTACCACCCCATAAGAACTGAATGCATGTTGACTTTACCTTGTTGAGAACTGAGGAGGGAATAGGAAGTGTCCGAAACTAAAAGCTCTCGACACATTGAATAACCGATCTGATTAGTTCCAGCTTTCCCGCATAAGAGAGTGAATGATGCCCCCATTTCTGAATGTATTTCGAGATCGCACTAGTGAATGGAGCAAACTGATAAATCGAGACTGAAATTGGGGACAAAGGAATCCCCAAGTACCGTACTGGAAAGACACCAATGTCGAAACCCACTCTAGACAAGATCAAGTCACGAATTGTATCATGCACTCCCGCTATGTAGATGGAGGATTTAGACGGGTTAAGAGTTAACCCTGAGGCAGCCTCCAACTCTTCAAGACACTCCATAAGAACCTCAATCAAGATATCACACACCCGACTGCCCGTGGATCGTGCCTTACCCCGGCACCTAGCGATACAACATCGAGAAAACCAGGAAATAAAAACTTTAAACATGAAATGAGAGACATGATAAATAAACAGCAACCAAAACAGTTGCCTTCAAGATATATACATAAAAACCCGAGCAGCTTATCCTTTTACAAACCCCGCCACAACAAAGATTACTGCACTTAAGATATACAACAACTATGACGGGACAGGGCCCCGCCATACCCCTGAATGTACAAGAACCTACAACTCAGGGAAACACATACCAAAAGATAAGCCTCCGGAGAAACGGAGCTTCCCAAAACGCTGAACTGAGATCCTAAGAGCGAGGATCCACGACCGATGTACCTCTACCTGCGGCATGAACGCAGCCCCCCGAAGGAGGTCGACAACAGTACCAAGTAAGTATGTGAAATCACAACATCAGAAATGAAATCATAATAGCCTAAAAAGCAGGAGACATGTATGATAACCAAAATACAGTACGCAACATAAAAGCAGTCAAGTCAGGGACTCACGCCCTCAAAGTCACCACTCAAATATAACTATGGGTCTCACGCCCACAACATCCATCATGTTCGCATCATGGCCGCATGCCCCCGGAATACTGCATCGGTGTAGACATGTCCATGATGCAACCATAATAACAAGGCCGTATGGCCACATGCCCCCGGAATACTGCCTCGGTGTAGACATGCCCATGTAACCTCAATCAACAATATACTGGGTGGTCAACCCTGCCGCATGGCCACATGCCCCCGGAATACTGCCTCGGTGTAGACACGTCCATGTTGCAGTAATAACCATATACCGGGTAATCAACCCGGCCGCATGGCCGCATGCCCCTAATATCGTGACGGTAGACATGTCCATGTGACATCAACAACAAGACAGTAATCAAAATGGAAACATACCCGTGGAATTCTCCATCACTGCCAGCACGTCCAAGTAAGTTCTCAACAAGTCAACCGGCCCTCTATCGAGAGACGGCGGTAACGTAAATACCACACTTGCACAACAAAGGCTATCATCACAAGCATAGGCAAGTTTCACAACAACAAGCATAGGCAAGTTTCACAACAACAAGCATAGGCAAGTTTCACACAACTCAAAGTACTTTCATTTTATGCCAAAGTCCGGGTTTTTAACCCCAAAGTACTACATACGTTAAGTTCTTTTAAAAGAGATCCATTACTTTTATAAAAGTCACCCGATACCGTAGTATTAGAATGACCAACCCACATTCCTTTTCAAAATCAAGTAACAACATTCTTTTCCTAAGTTCGGTTTGCCTAGTTTCAATTACTCAAGCTTCTCATTTTCAAATGGTTTCATAGTTCCCAAACTTAATCACTTGATTCCTTTTAGAATAATTGAGTAATATATGTCTCACGAGAGTAGGTTATTCTTGTTTACAACATTCTTATTACAATGACCATGATCTAGAAAATGTAATATCATTTTGTCTCATCTTAGTTTCTATGCGGATGGAGGTTTCTACTGGTTTTAATACGATACATCATTATTCAATACATTTTCCTTTATTAACGCCGCAGTCCTGTCGATACACATTCGATTTCCAAATCAAGAAAACATTATCCCTTTAAATAAAACCAAGTACTCATTACTCACGAATGAGGTTTCACACAAACATTCACATTAAAACAAATAAGTTAAGTCTCTTATCTTATAAGATCAAGTCTCTTAACTTCTAACATCAGTAAACCATTTTCTTTACCTCTCTTAAGACATTATACCTAACTCCCCATGAAGCTAGTATAACTCTTTTTAAAACCTTTAAAACCAAGTGTTACTCTCCCTTCAAAACGATTTATAAATCTTTTGAAATACATCAAGTTCTTTATTATAACTAGCCAGTTATAATTCACATCAGTTACCTTTTAAAACCACAAAGTATTTTCTTACCTACATAAAGCTGTTATAACCAACTTCCCATAAAGCCGTTATAACACTTTATGTTTTAAGAACCATCAAACACAGTTAACACATGTACGTCTACCGTACTACATAGTTCACACATATCATGCTAGAAGAGATAGGAAGAGGTTCACATACCTCGCGACGATTTATCGACAATAAGCAAAATGCTCCAAGTACTACAACGCTGGCCCTTTCCACTCCTCGAGTAGAATACGCTACTCTTAGTACTTTCACCTATAAAGGTCACAAACGTCTATTAACCCCAAAACACAAGTTTCTATCTTCTACAGAAAATTAGGCAGCACCTCCCCCCCCCCGCAACAGCGTAAATCTCCTCCTCTAACGAGGCCGGTGTTATACCCCGTAGTTCCAGGGTATGTATGCGAGGGCGACGCGTGCGAGAATCTGTGAAAGATTGGAAAGGAAGAAAGAGGTGATTTTTCCACGGAAAAGTTTCCGGTTTTGTGAAGGAAAAGGTTCGTTAATGGAATTGGATTCCCAATTTGGTATTCGCTTCTGGAATATTAGAGAATTATGGAATTTTATTTTGGAAATGGTCACGTGGGGCCCACGGAGAAATTTACTGGTTTGTGGGGCCCGCTTTGTTTTTGAGATTTCGTATTTTGGATATTTTCTAAGACGAAATATTCTGGCGAATCGGGGCGACACGTGTCACCCCACGTGGCACCCTTGGCCGATTTTACCTTTGTGCACAACACCCGGTTGGAGTCGTTTTTGGACGAAACGTTTTTCGGAGCGTGCGACGGGAAAATTCCGGCGATGTGGTGTTGTTTTTTTTCGGGTTTTTGCGAGCGCCGGCAAATTTTGGTCCAACCAGAGCGGCACTGCACCCTCTCATTGGGCAAGGTGGGCGCATACATGGGACGGTTGGGAGATAGGGTTGGGCAAGATATTTGTGTAGATATTTGAGGGTTTTAAGGAGTAGGTCTAGGAGCACTTGGCTTGATCTGGGCCTTACACTTGTGTAGCACTTGGCTAAATCTTGGCCATTGGTTGGCCTTTGGCTTTGCTATCAATACCCTCCTTGTGAAGACTTATTCATTCACTCCTCACTTTGTCTAAGTCTTGAAAGCCTCCTCCTCTTGTTGGCTCTCGTCCAACTCCCCACCACCTTTGTGAGGCCTTGAACCGAGAGTTCCTCTCCTTGTCAAGGCCCTTTGGCCGAGAAACCCCTATCTCGAGTGTTTTCTGAGGTACCCTCCCCTTGGTAGAAAGTTGTCTTCCAAGTATTGTTATAATGCCCAAAATACCTTAGCCTTGTACCTTGTAGTATTCCAAAGATACCTCTATACGTAGAGCAGGAAATACTACCTTTTGTCCCTTTGGTCTCAAACCAAAACCCTAAGGAAACCTTCATTGTTTGATTGAAGTATTTAGGTAGAAGTTGGTTAGAACTTCTAAGGGTTGTTTGGAGCGGATGGAGCACCTGAGTCGAGCTAAACGTTGCTAAGGATCGACATTTAACTTGGATAATTATGGGCTTATCGAGGTAATTATCTTGTCCTCTCATTTGTAATTGGAAATTACATGTTGTTGAATATATAGTTGAAGTATACTATATATAGAACTAAGCTTAGTACTGCGGCAATGTCTTTTGACTTAAGCCTGAAGAATAAAGAAAAGAACTGAACTGTATTTACATAGGACTGTATTGCAGTAGACTTGTGTAGTATTACTGAGTAGAATTGTACACGTCCGGTTAGACGTGTAAACCCCCCCTGGTTGGCTTGGTAGCCGGCCTCGATAGAGGAGGAGATTTACGCTGTTGCGGGGGGGGGGAGGTGCTGCCGAATTTTCTGTAGAGAAATGGAACCTTGTGTTTTGAGGTTAATAGAAGTTGTGGCCTTTATAGGTGAAAGTACTAAGAGTAGCGTATTCTACTCAAGGAGTGGAAAGGGCTAGTGCGTTGTAGTACTTGAGCATTTTGCTTATTGTCGATAAATCGTCGCGAGGTATGTGAACCTCTTCCTATCTTTTCTAGCATGATTGTCAGGAACTATGTAGTACGCAGACGCATACGTGCTAAGTGATTTGGTTGGTTTAAAACATAGGGTGTTATAATAGCTTTATGGGAAGTTAGTTATAACGACCTTATGTAAGTGAAAATGGTTTACTGATGTTAGAAGTTAAGAGACTTGATCTTATAAGATAAGAGACTTAACTTATTTGTTTTAATGTGGATGTTTGTGTGAAACCTCATTCGTGAGTAATGAGTACTTGGTTTTAAAGGATAATGTTTTACCGATTTCGAATCGAACGTATCGGCTGCACACCGCAAATGTTAATAAAGGAAAATGTATTGAATAATGATGTGTTGTATTAAAACCAAGAGAAACCTCCATCCGCATAAGCTAAGATGAGACAAAATGATATTACATTTTCTAGATCATGGTCATTGTAATAAGATCGTTATAAACAAGAATAAACTACTCACATATATGACATATGTTACTCAATTGTTCTAAAAAGGAATCAAGTGATTAAGTTTGGGAACTATGAAACCATTTGAAAATGAGAAGCTTGAGTAATCAAACTAGGCAAACCGAACTTAGGAAAAGAATGTTGTTACTTGATTTTGAAAAGGAAGGTGGGTTGGTCATTCTAATACTACGTATCGGGTGACTTTTATAAAAGTAATGGATCTCTTTAAAAGAACTTAACGATGTAGTACTTTGGGGTTAAAACCCGACTTTGGCATAAAATGAAAGTACTTTGAGTTGTGTGAAACTTGCCTATGCTTGTTGTTGTGAAACTTGCCTATGCTTGTCGTGGAAACTTGCCTATGCTTGATGATAGCCTTTATTGTACAAGCCAGGTTTCGTGTTACCGCTCTCGATATGGTCGGTTGATCGTTGAGAACTTACTTGGACGCGTGCAGCCGACGAGAAATTCCACGCACGTTCGCTGATAGTATTATTGTTGTTAATCGCTTTGGACATACCGACACGACGCGTAGCGCACGCATGCTTCCATTTTGCCGAGGTCTTGTGGTTAATCGCTTGATATATCGGCACGACGCGTAGCGCACGTATGTTTCCATTTTGATTATCGCCAGGATTTCCTTTTCGACATACCGACACGACGCGTAGCGCACGTATGCGTCCATTTGGAATGTCCTATTGTTTCCTTGGACATACCGACGATGCGTAGCGCACGCATGCGTCCATTTGGAATGTTGTCTTATTGTTTCTTGGACATATCGACACGACGCGTAGCGCACGTATGCTTCCATTTGGATTGTCTTGTTGTTATTATATCATCGATCGCCAGCAGATGAAGGTATTCCACGCATGATTGATGTTGGGGCGTTAGACCGACTTGATATAATCATTATATGCGGTGTCGTAGTTTGGCTATCATACATGTCTCTCGCTTTGTATAGACTGTTATGATTTCATTTACAAAGATTGCATAGCTTCACATACTTGGTACTGTCAGATCGACCTCCTTCGGGCCGCGTTCACGCCGCAGTAGAGGTACATCGGCCGTGGATCCTCGCCATAGGATCACCGCTCAACAGACGGGAAGCTCCGCTTTCTCCGAGGCTTATCTTTTGCATGTGTTCCTGAGTTGTAGGTTCTTGTACATTCGTGGTATGGCGGGCCCCGTCCCGTCATAGTCGTTGTAAATCTTAGAGGTCCAGAGTAATCGCAAGTGTGGTTGTAAAAGGATTAAACTGTTCAGGTTTTATGTTTATACTGAAGGCAACTGTTTTGGTTGGCCTGTTTATTTATTATATCTCTTGTTTAATGACTCATGCTTTATGTTCCGCTGATTTTCTCTGATGTATGTATCGCTAGGGTGCCCGGGGTAAGGCACGACCACGCCCGATTTTCGTGATGTACCGCTACCAAGCCAACTGGGGGTTTACACGCCTAACCGGACGTGTACAATTCTACTCGAATACTACACAAGTTCATCGCAATACACCCTATGTAAATACTGTCAGGGCTTCTTATTCTTCAGCTTAAGTCAAAAGACATTGCCGAATACTAAGTATAGTTCCATATATAGTATACTTCAACTATATATTCTAACAAACATGTAATTTCCAATTACAATAGAGGGACAAGATAATTACCTCGATAAGCCCAAAATTATCCAAGTTATAATGTCGATCCCGAGCAAGGTTTAGCTCCTACTCCGTGCGCTCCAATCCGCTCCAAACAACCCTTAGAAGTTCTCACCAACTTCTACTCAAATACTTCAACCAACGATGAAGATTTCCTTAGGGTTTCGGTTTGAGACTAAAAGGACAAAAGGTAGTATTTCCTGACTTCACGACAGAGAGGTATCTTTGGAATACTACAAGGTACAAGGCTAAGGTATTTTGGGCATTATAACAATACTAGAGAAGTATTTCAATACCACGAGGAGGGTATTATATGAAAACAACTAGGCTAGTGGTACCTACTTGCTAGCACCACAAAGGGGGAGGAAACCCTCGGCCAAAGGCCACACGAAAAGGGGAGGGGAGGCTCTCGCCAAGAGCTCGCAAAGGGGAGGAGAGGGTTTCAAGACTGGAAGTTTTGGATGAATGAAGTCTTCACACTTAGGGGGGTATTTATAGCAAAACCAAAGGCCAACCAAGGGCCAAGATCCTTCCAAGTGTATAGCAAGTGTAGGGGCAAGATTAAGACAAGTGCACCCTAAACCCTACTCCACAAAACACTCCACAAAACAAGCCACAAAGCAAGGCACACTTCAAGGGGCCAATCTGGCCATGCCAACCCACCTCGACCGCCTCCAAATCGCTCCAACGAGGTGACAAGTGTCACCTCCCGCTGGTCCAAAAGGTTTCGTCTCTCGGAAAAATCCGCAAAAATACAAAACGACATAGCCGGAATTTTCCCTTCGCAAGTTCTGTAAAACGTTTCGCCGAAAAACGACTTAACCGTGTTGTGCAGACAAATGTCATTCGGCTAAGCCATCTAGGCGGGGTGACACGTGTCACCTCCTATTGGCCCTCAAAAACGCCTTCCAAAAATATCCACAATGGCCAAAATCTCAAAACAAAGTGGGCCTACAAAACAGAATTTCTCCGTGGGCCCCACGTGACCATTTCCGAAAATAAAATTCCATAATTCTAATATAATCTAAGAAGCCCAAATTCCAAATCTGGGAACCCAATTCCCTTCAACGAACATTTTTCCTTACAAAAACCGGAAACTTTTTCCGTGGAAGAATCACCTCTTTCTTCCTTTCCAATTTTTTTCTGTCGTGCTCTCGTACGTACGTCCTCGCATACATACCCTGAGAATACGGGGTATAACAGATACATCCACTTTGGCAAAAAGCATGAGGTCATTCGCGAATGCAAGGTGAGTGATGCCCAATCTCTTGCACTTAGGATGATAGGAAAAAGCTCTTGCCGAAGTCTTTAGTTTTAGCAAAGTTTTAGCAATCTTGAAAGGTATTCTATGCACAAGATAAATAGCATAGGAGACATAGGATCACCTTGCCTTAGGCCGCGCTTACCCTTGAAATAACCATGTAGCTCCCCATTGATTGAAAGAGAGAAAGAGGTTGAGCTAACACATTCCATGATCTATCTTACAAATCTGTCCGGAAATTTGAGTCCTCTTAGTACCGACTCAAGGAAGTTCCAAGAGACCGTATCAAATGCTTTCCGTAGACCCACCATAAGTGTCACGACCCGACCCCGGGCACGCGACTGGTGCCCTACCTGGGCACCCTTACAGGTATACATCAGAGATAATCAGCAGAACATACATGGAACTTATAAAATAAACAACAGAAATAAAACAACAGGTTAGCCGATAGGGCTACCTTCCTGGACATATATATAAAAACAACCGAAGCAGTTGCCTCATTTTCTTTACTAACTGACCCACAATATGTGACTACAGACCTCTAAGAATTTTTAACATAACAACTCTGGCGGGACAGGGCCCCGCCATACCCCTGAATATACATGAACTACTACCTCAGGGAAAACTGTACTGGGATAAGCCTCCGAGCAAATGGAGCTTTCTCCCAAAATCAACCGAGATCCTAAGAGCAAGGATCACCAACCTGGTACCTAAAACTGCGGCATGAACGCAGCTTCAAGAGGGTCGATAACAAAAAATTTAATATGGAACTAAATAAGGTACAACAATTAAAACATATCTCAGATAAAAGCATGGCAGGGTAAGTGTAAAAGAAGTAAATACCGAGCCTACCATGTCATTACCCCCTCGTGAACTTAATCGTACCTTTTTATCTTTTCCCATTTCTCAATAAAGGGTATAGTCACTTCCTTACGAACTTACTTCGGAAAATCATCAAGTTCACTACCATATAACCTATTTACCTTACACAACCTAGTCCGCCTTTACGGAGGACACCTATATCGCTCGCCCAACTCGGGACGCGATAAGGTCATATAGTCCGCCCCAAAGGTATACCGTCCGCCCATCTCTCGACGCGATAATGTCCTATAGTCCGCCCATAAAGGTATACCGCCTGCCCATCTCTCGGTCGATAATGTCGTAGTCCGCCTGCAGGTATACCGCCTACCATCTCTCGGTCGATAATGTCACATAGTCCGCCTGCAGCGTATACCGCCCGCCATTCTCGGTCGAGCACGTCATATAGTATGCCCGTAAGGTATACCGCCGGCCCATCTCTCGGTCGATAACGTCATATAGTTCGCCAGAAGGTATACCGCCGCCCATCTCTGGTCGATAATGTCATATAGTTCGCGTGTAGGTATAACGCCCGCCCATCTCTCGTCCATAATGTCATATAGTCTGCCCGTAAAGGTATACTGCCCGGCCCATCTCTGGGTCGATAATGTCATATAGTCTGCCCGTAAAGGTATACTGCCCGGCCCATCTCTGGGTCGATAATGTCATATAGAAATCCGGGAATTTAACCCCACGTACTACGCACCTCTACTCCTTTAGAAAGATGTTTTTTCAAATAAAACTTCCCAGATACTAACAACTATAATATCAAGTCCTATCCACCTTTCAAGACAAGTCACAATACCTTTTTAGAAATACAATTACCGGCTTCTAAATCAAGTGACTTCTTTATTAAAAACCTTAAGCAATTGGTACCTTTAAAATAATTTTCCCTTCCTTAAAACAAGTTATTCCTTTGATTACTTTATTAGAGAAACCCATTCTCTTAACCTTCCATAAAGCCGTTATAACCAACTCCCCATAAAGCCGTTATAACCCTTTATGGTTTAGACCAACACGTTCCTTTTATAACCAAGAGACTTCTACTTTTTGAAACCAAGTATTATATACTTTAAAATCAATTCTCATAACTTTCAAAAATACAATTAGTCTCTTAACCTTTAGAAAACAAGTGACTCCTTTTATTATAAAACCTTAGGCAATTGATGCCTTAAAACAAGTTGCCTTTTCACTAAAATCAAGTCATTTACCTTTCCATATAGAATATATAACTAACTTCACTTAAAGACGTTATATTCACTTTATACATTTGCCAAAACAATTTCCTATCCAAGTGGACTTATACGCTTAAAACTAACAAGTATCACATACTTTAAAACTCTTCAAGTCCCTTAACTTTAATAATACTTAAGACATCCTTTATTCTTTCAAAGAAATGAGTTAATCTCCTAACTCACCCGACTTGGCTATTCATAAAACTAGTAAAGGATATCAAGGTGTTGCTTCGCTCACCGTACTTCACATACGCAACTAGTCATGCTCAAAAGATAGGAAAAGTTCTACATAGAGTAAATCACACAACTACCTCTTAACTTCTAAGAGTAAGGAAACATGAAATGATACCACGTATATTCCATACATAGAATCATGTCAAAGGAAGGAAGAGGTTCACATACCTCGCGACGATTGTCGACAAGAGCAAAATGCTCCAAAGTACTTCAACCTCGAGCTATTCCATTCTTCAAGTAGGATACGCTATACTTAGTTCTTCAACCTATCATGGTCACAATACGCCCATTAACCTCTTACTTCAAACATAGAATATTCTAAGTGCTAAGTCGCCAAATTCTACGGAAAATCTGGACAAAGACCTCCTTTGTTTCTACTACTATGCCACCTTTTCAAGGCCGAATACAATAACCAAACACGCCACATTTAAGGCCCAAACAATGAAATCAACACAGGGATTACACGCCTACTAGACGTGTAAAATTCCGCCCACAAACGATATTAACTCAATACAACATACTTGGCCAATTCGCTACATAGAGGTACTACAACATTAATTCTTATCCAATTTCCAATTCAATCCAAGTTGTTAGCATAACATGATATCAAGTCGCAACCAATTATAACTACTCTAATCTTTAAGTCAATAACATGCGACGATTCTAATAACGACCAAATTGTAATCTAACTTACATGGCTCACATTACATTTCGGATTTCCAAGGCCACAATCAATCCATAATCCTTACAAACTTCAACACATATACTTCATGCTAGCAACAAGTATAGCTAACAACAATATAAATAATCTTGTAACACTTTCAAAGAACAAGATTATACCTCAACGAATCTTAATCCAAATCTTCAAATCCGAAGTCGATCCTTAGCAATCTAGAGCCTCTTCAAGATACTTCAATCCGCTACTTGATACTCTTAGAACAACACCAACAATTTTCCTTCAACTTCCAATCCAAAACCTAGAAAGCCACTAGGTTTTCGTTTTGCGACGAACCCCGAAACCCTACTTTTCCAAGATTTTTCTATTGAGATATGCTTACACTACCCTCAAGAACCTTGGTTTAAAGTGTGGAGTTAAATGGACAAGAAACAAATTTTTTTCTTCTTTCCCTATAGTGAACCCGAGAGCTCTTGCTCATGTTCTTCCAATATTTGTGAAAATGTGGCTAAGTGTTGGCTCTCTCTGCTACTAGTAGTAATAATAAAGGGACATGGAGGGTTAAGATGTAACCAAATGGGTGGTTTAGATGAAGTCTTACAAAATATCAAGACTAATTGACCTTTGACTTAGTCAATATTCTCATGCTCACAAGTTGCAAGACTTAGTCAATACAAGACTACGGTCAATGACCATTTTAGCCATGTTATTTCGCCCAAGGCACATTAAGGGGGTGACAAATGTCGCCTCCCATTCACACAATAATACATTTTTCGATAATTTCATAATTCGATAAATTTACAAGTCTCACATCTTAGCACTTGTGAGTTCTTACGCACGCTCTAAAACACGTCCCCGTAAATACGGTGTAACATTCTTCCACCCTTAGAAACATTCGTCCCCGAATGTTCTTTCGGAGTCAAACTTACCATTAGCGACATAGTTTCCTTTCACAACCCCGACATACCAAAATGCCACACATGGCCCTAATGCTCGCACACGCATATCTGCCCATCATAAGCCCAAAAGAGATTATCTTTCGCATTTCCAACTCCTTCTAATATATACATAGTCTCAATATAACCTGCTCATAAACTTAAACATACCACAACTTTATCATGCATACAAGTTTCTACAGTACAAAGACATACCTGAATTATATAGCGGTTCAAAGGACCGCTAATATCGGAACTTCCACCACGACCTTCTGCCACGGCTGTCGGCATGAACATCCCGCCTAGCTATCAAGGCGAAGAACCCGCAATCGATCCAAGAGGATCGTGTTGTCCCACCAGACCCTCTATAAGGACACTTTCTTAACATATGGCCTAAACGCATCACAAGAAAAACAAGCACCGCATCGCCGACATACCCCATAATGTAACCTACCACATCGGGCGACGAGGCACGCGTGGCCTCGATCGATCAGAACCTCCATCTCCCCGAGACTCAAGCTCTAGAGACTGATCGCCCTCGCATTCCCGGGTTGTAAAACCTCGCGGAAAATCGTGGAGGAGCACTCGGCCGGGCCGCATCAGACCTAGTTCACCGAGGCTGTCCGCTGAAATCGCCCTAAGACTTCGATGTCCCGCCTCTGGGCCGGCTCAATCAACTGGTCCTCCCTCTCTATCCTCTATCCTCGCGCATAGGCTCGCATCTCCGGCGATGTCCATACCGGGCTGAAGAGCCACACCCAAGCATGCGGTAATCATATGACGGTCAAGCCCCATCACATAACGATGAACCCTATCCGTCATGTCAGCTACAATAGTATACGCATGTCTCGCCAAGGAGTCAAACTCCAAGCTATACTCCCTGACAGTCCTCCCGTTCTGCCTCAATGTCAAGAATCTGTCTACCCGGGCTCTCCTCATCTCAGGAGGCAAAAAGTGATCCATGAAGGCCTCTCAGAACTCCTCCCAAATACCGGGAAGAGCATCATCACCCTCGAAAGCAACCACGACTCAAACCGGTTCAACGCAATATCACGCAACGGTAAGAGGCTAGCGTAATGCACTCGGTCTCTCGACGCCTAAGAACTCGCATGGTCCGTCAGAGTCGCCGAATGAACTCTCGCGATCCTCCTCGCACTCGAACCATAAAACTCGTGGATGACAACCTGTAAAATCTCGATCCGCAAACCGCCGCTTCTGGGGTTAGCCGCCGCTCGCCGCCGCTCGCTACTATATCGTCAATAGTCCGACCGTTTCTCCATAATCTTCGCATCGCCGCTCGGCCGCGGCGGGGCACGGTACGGACCTCTGAGCTACCGCCGCCTCGCCTCTCTAATCGCCGTGGCTGAACTCGCCGCTCGCCTACTACCCTGCATAGTCTCGTGCCCGAGTCCTCGTAACCTCTGCACCTCTAGCGCCTCGCCTGCCTTGCCCTTTGGGCCCCGGCCGCTCCGCGAGGCATAACTGTTTCATAAGAATAGGTCAGAGAGGATTCAACCTAATAAGACAGCTCTACTGCACGATCTTAGAAAGAGAAGAATGGAAACTAATCCTAAATGTCCTGCAGCCTCCTAATTATAGATGTGGTGCACAACACACCAATAATCAAGACTCTACTAGACACGGTCTGTAGACACTTTCCGAGGACTAACTGCTCTGATACCACTTTTGTCACGACCACTCCTGCTCGCATCGTGCCCTACCCGGCACCTCATCGTATACATCGAGATAATCAGAACATACATGGAACTTATAAAATAAACAATGTAAATAAAACAACAAAGTTAGCCGATAGTGCCTTTCCCGACATATATATAAAAACAACCAAGTAGTTGCCTCCTTTTCTTTACAACCGACCCACAATGTGACTACTGCACTTAAGAATTTTTAACATAATAACTCAAGTGACAGGCCCCGCCATACCCCAATATACATGAACTACTACCTCGTGGAAAACTGCACTGGGATAAGCCTCCGAGCAAATGGAGCTTTCTCCCAAAAATCAACCGAGATCCTAAGAGCAAGGATCACCAACCTGGTACCTAAACTCGCGGCATGAACGCAGCTCAAGAGGGTCGCATAACAAAAATTTAATATGGAACTAAATAAGGTACAACAATTAAAACATATCCGTATAAAAGCATGGCGGGGTAAGTGTAAAAGAAGTAACACTGAGCCTACCATGTCATTACCCCTCGTGAACTTAATCGCACTTTTATCTTTTCCCATTTCTCAATAAAGGGTATAGTCACTTCCTTACGAACTTACTTCGAAAATCATCAAGTTCACTACCATATAACCTATTTACCTTACACAACCTAGTCCGCCTTTACGGAGGACACCTATACCGCCCGCCCAACTCGGGACGCGATAATGTCACATAGTTCGCCCATAAAGGTATACCGCCCGCCCATCTCTCGGGTCGATAATGTCATATAGTTCGCCTGCAGCGTATACCGCCCGCCCATCTCTCGGTCGATAATGTCATATAGTTCGCCCAGAAGGTATACCGCCCGCCCATCTCTCGGTCGATAATGTCATATAGTCCGCCTGCAGGTATACCGCCTGCCCATCTCTGGGTCGATAATGTCACATAGTCTGCCCGTAAAGGTATACTGCCCGGCCCATCTCTGGGTCGATAATGTCATATAGAAATTCGGGAATTTAACCCCACGTACTACGCACCTCTACTCCTTTAGAAAGACGTTTTTTCAAATAAAACTTCCCAGATACTAACAACTATAATATCAAGTCCTATCCACCTTTCAAGACAAGTCACAATACCTTTTTAGAAATACAATTACCGGCTTCTAAATCAAGTGACTTCTTTATTAAAAACCTTAAGCAATTGGTACCTTTAAAATAATTTTCCCTTCCTTAAAACAAGTTATTCCTTTGATTACTTTATTAGAGAAAACCATTCTCTTAACCTTCCATAAAGCCGTTATAACCAACTCCCCATAAAGCCGTTATAACCCTTTATGGTTTAGACCAACACGTTCCTTTTATAACCAAGAGACTTCTACTTTTTGAAACCAAGTATTATATACTTTAAAATCAATTCTCATAACTTTCAAAAATACAATTAGTCTCTTAACCTTTAGAAAACAAGTGACTCCTTTTATTATAAAACCTTAGGCAATTGATGCCTTAAAAACAAGTTGCCTTTTCACTAAAATCAAGTCATTTACCTTTCCATAAAGCAAATATAACTAACTTCCCATAAAGACGTTATATTCACTTTATACCTTTGCCAAAAACAATTTCCTATCCAAGGGACTTATACGTTTAAAACGGAACAAGTATCACATACTTTAAAACTCTTCAAGTCCCTTAACTTTAATAATACTTAAGACATCCTTTATTCTTTCAAAGAAATGAGTTAATCTCCTAACTCACCCGACTTGGCTATTCATAAAACTAGTAAAGGATATCAAGGTGTTGTTCGCTCACCGCACTACATAATGCAACTAGTCATGCTCAAAAGATAGGAAAAGTTCTACATAGAGTAAATCACACAACTACCTCTTAACTTCTAAGAGTAGAAGGAAACATGAAATGATACCACAGGTATATTCCATACATAGAATCATGTCAAAGGAAGGAAGAGGTTCACATACCTCGCGACGATTGTCGACAAGTAGCAAAATGCTCCAAAGTACTTCAACCTTGAGCTATTCCATTCTTCAAGTAGGATACGCTATACTTAGTTCTTCAACCTATCATGGTCACAATACGTCCATTAACCTCTTACTTCAAACATAGAATATTCTAAGTGCTAAGTCGCCAAATTCTACGGAAAATCGGACAGCACCTCCTTTGTTTCTACTACTATGCCACCTTTTTCAAGGCCGAATACAATAACCAAACACGCCACATTTAAGGCCCAAACAATGAAATCAACAATAGGGGATTACACGCCTACTAGACGTGTAAAATTCCGCCCCACAAACGATATTAACTCAATACAACATACTTGGCCAATTCGGCTACATAGAGGTACTACAACATTAATTCTTATCCAATTTCCAATTCAATCCAAGTTGTTAGCATAACATGATATCAAGTCGCAACCAATTATAACTACTCTAATCTTTAAGTCAATAACATGCGACGATTCTAATAACGACCAAATTGTAATCTAACTTACATGGCTCACATTACATTTCGGATTTCCAAGGCCACAATCAATCCATAATCCTTACAAACTTCAACACATATACTTCATGCTAGCAACAAGTATAGCTAACAACAATATAAATAATCTTGTAACACTTTCAAAGAACAAGATTATACCTCAACGAATCTTAATCCAAATCTTCAAATCCGAAGTCGATCCTTAGCAATCTAGAGCCTCTTCAAGATACTTCAATCTGCTACTTGATACTCTTAGAACAACACCAACAATTTTCCTTCAACTTCCAATCCAAAACCTAGAAAGCCACTAGGTTTTCGTTTTGCGACTAACCCGTAAACTCTCTTTTTCCAAGATTTTTCTATTGAGATATGCTTACACTACCCTCAAGAACCTTGGTTTAAAGTGTGGAGTTAAATGGACAAGAAACAAATTTTTTTCTTCTTTCCCTATAGTGAACCCGAGAGCTCTTGCTCATGTTCTTCCAATATTTGTGAAAATGTGGCTAAGTGTTGGCTCTCTCTTGCTACTAGTAGTAATAATAAAGGGACATGGAGGGTTAAGATGTAACCAAATGGGTGGTTTAGATGAAGTCTTACAAAATATCAAGACTAATTGACCTTTGACTTAGTCAATATTCTCATGCTCACAAGTTGCAAGACTTAGTCAATACAAGACTATGGTCAATGACCATTTTAGCCATGTTATTTCGTCCAAGGCACATTAAGGGGGGGTGACAAATGTCGCCCTCCCATTCGTCACAATAATACATTTTTCGATAATTTCATAATTCCGATAAATTTTTACAAGTCTCACATCTTAGCACTTGTGAGTTCTTACGTACGTTCTTAAAACATGTCCTGTAAATACGGGGTGTAACATTCTTCCCCCCTTAGAAACATTCGTCCCCGAATGTTCTTTCGGAGTCAAACTTACCATTAGCGACATAGTTTCCTTTCACAACCCCGACATACCAAAAATGCCACACATGGCCCTAATGCCTCGCACACGCATATCTGTCCATCATAAGCCCAAAAGAGATTATCTTTTCGTACTTCCAACTCCTTCTAATATATACATAGTCTCAATATAACCTGTTCATAAACTTAAACATACCACAACTTTATCATGCATACAAGTTTCTACAGGGCCAAAGACATACTGAATTATATAGCGGTTCAAAGGACCGCTAATCTGAACTTCCACCACGACCTTCGCCACTACCGCGGTGCATGAACATCCCGCCTAGCTATCAAGGCGAAGAACCCGCAATCGATCCAAGAGATCGTGTTGTCCCACCAGGACCTCTATAAGGACACTTTCTTAACATATGGCCTAAACGACCACAAGAAAACAAGCACCGCATCGCGCGACATACCCCATAATGTAACCTACCACATCGGGCGATTGAGGCACGTGTGGCCTCGATCGATCAGAATCCTCCATCTCCCGAGACTCAAGCTCTAGAGACTGATCGCCCTCGCATTCCCGGGTTGTAAAACCTCGCCGAAATCGTGGAGGAGCACTCGGCCGGGCCGCATCAGACCTAGTTCGCCGGCCGAGGCCGCCCGCTAAAATCGCCTCTAAGACTGATGTCCCGCCTCTGGGCCGGGCTCAATCAACTGGTCCTCCTCTCTATCCTCTATCCTCGCGATAGGCTCGCATCTCCGGCGATGTCCATACCGGGTGAAGAGCCACACCTAAGCATGCGGTAATCATATGACGGCCAAGCCCCATCACATAACGATGAACCCTATCCGTCATGTCTACAATAGTATACGATGTCTCGCCAAGGAGTCAAACCTGCTTATACTCCCGATCCTCCTGCTCGCCTCAATGTCAAGAATCATCTACCCGGCTCTCTCATCTCGTGAGGCAAAAGTGATCCATGAAGGCCTCTCAGAACTCCTCCCAAACACCGGGAAGAGCATCATCACCCTCGAAAGCAACCACGACTCAAACCGGTTCAACGCAATATCACGCAACCCAGAAGAGGCTAGCGTAATGCACTCGGTCTCGACGCCTAAGAACTCGCATGGTCCGTCAGTAGCCGCCGAATGAACTCTCGCGATCCTCCTCGCACTAACCATAAAACTCGTGTGGATGACAACCTGTAAAATCTCGATCCGCAAACCCGCTCCAGGGTTAGCCGCCGCTCGCCGCGCCGCTCGCTACTATATCGGTCAATAGTCCGATCTGTTCTCCATAATCTCGCATCGCCTCGGCCGCGGAAGTGGGGGCACGGCACGGACTCGAGCTACCGCCGCCTCGCCTCTAATACCGCTGGCGTGGTGAACTCGGCCGCCCGCCTACTACCCTGTGCATAGTCTGTGCTCGAGTCCCGTAACCTTCACAGACTCTAGCAGCCTCCGCTGCCTTGCCCTTTGGGCCCCGGTCGCCTCCGCGAGGCATAATCGCTTTCATAAGAATAGGTCAGAGAGGATTCAACCTAATAAGACAGCTCTACTGCACGATCTTAGAAAGAGAAGAATGGAAACTAATCCTAAATGTCCTGCAGCCTCCTAATTATAGATGTGGTGCACAACACACCAATAATCAAGACTCTACTAGACACGGTCTGTAGACACTTTCCGAGGACTAACTGCTCTGATACCACTTTTGTCACGACCCGACCCAAGCTCGCGATCGTGCCCTACCCGGGCACCTCATCGTATACATCGAGAGATAATCACGGAACATACATGGAACTTATAAAATAAACAATGTAAATAAAACAAAGTTAGCCGATAGGTCGCCTTCCCGACATATATATAAAAACAACCGAAGTTGCCTTCCTTTTCTTTACAAATGACCCACAATGTGACTACAGCACCTCTAAGAATTTTTAACATAACAACCGTATGGACAGACCCCGCCATACCTTTGAATATACATGAACTACTACCTCAGGGAAAACCGTACCAAGGGATAAGCCTCCGGAGCAAATGGAGCTTTCTCCCAAAAACTAAACCGAGATCCTAAGAGCAAGGATCACCAACCTGGGTACCTAAAACCTGCGGGCATGAACGCAGCCCCCCGAAGGGGGTCAGTACAACAGGTGTCGAATATGGAACGGAAATAAGGTACAACAATTAAAACATATCTGTATAAAAGCATGGCAGGGGTAAGTGTAAAAGAAGTAAATACCTGAGCCTACCATGTCATTACCCCCTCGTGAACTTAATTGTACCTTATTATCTTTTCCCATTTCTCAATAAAGGGTATAGTCACTTTCTTACGAACTTACTTCAAAAAATCATCAAGTTCACTACCATATAACCTACTTACCTTACACAACCTAGTCCGGCCCTTTACGGAGGGACACCTATACTGCCCGGCCCAACCTGGGACGCGATAAGGTCACATAGTCTGCCCCTAAAGGTATACTGTCCGGCCCATCTCTGGGACGCGATAATGTCCTATAGTCTGCCCATAAAGGTATACTGCCCGGCCCATCTCTGGGTCGATAATGTCGTAGTGCGCCTAAAGGTATACCGCCCGCCCATCTCTCGGGTCGATAATGTCATATAGTTCCGCGTGCAGGTATACCGCCCGCCCATCTCGGTCGATAATGTCATATAGTTCGCCCGAAGGTATACCGCCCGCCCATCTCGGGTCGATAATGTCATATAGTCTTCAGAAGGTATCTCGCCCGCCCATATCCGGGTCGATAATGTCATATACCGCCTGCAGTTATCGCCTCGCCCATCTCTCGGTCGATAATGTCATATAGTGCGCGTGAAAGGTATACCGCCCGCCCATCTCTGGTCGATAATGTCATAGTGCGCGTGAAGGTATACCGCCTACCATCTCTGGGTCGATAATGTCATATAGAAATTCGGGAATTTAACCCCACGTACTACGCACCTCTACTCCTTTAGAAAGACGTTTTTTCAAATAAAACTTCCCAGATACTAACAACTATAGTATCAAGTCCTATCCACCTTTCAAGACAAGTCACAATACCTTTTTAGAAATACAATTACCGGCTTCTTAATCAAGTGACTTCTTTATTAAAAACCTTAAGCAATTGGTACCTTTAAAATAATTTGCCCTTCCTTAAAACAAGTTATTCCTTTGATTACTTTATTAGAGAAAACCATTCTCTTAACCTTCCATAAAGCCGTTATAACCAACTCCCCATAAAGCCGTTATAACCCTTTATGGTTTAGACCAACACGTTCCTTTTATAACCAAGAGACTTCTACTTTTTGAAACCAAGTATTATATACTTTAAAATCAATTCTCATAACTTTCAAAAATACAATTAATCTCTTAACCTTTAGAAAACAAGTGACTCCTTTTATTATAAAACCTTAGGCAATTGATGCCTTAAAAACAAGTTGCCTTTTCACTAAAATCAAGTCATTTACCTTTCCATAAAGCAAATATAACTAACTTCCCATAAAGCCGTTATATTCACTTTATACCTTAGCCAAAAACAATTTCCTATCCAAGGGACTTATACGTTTAAAACGGAACAAGTATCACATACTTTAAAACTCTTCAAGTCCCTTAACTTTAATAATACTTAAGACATCCTTTATTCTTTCAAAGAAATGAGTTAATCTCCTAACTCACCCGACTTGGCTATTCATAAAACTAGTAAAGGATATCAAGGTGTTGTTCGTCTACCGTACTACATACGTGCAACTAGTCATGCTCAAAAGATAGGAAAAGTTCTACATAGAGTAAATCACACAACTACCTCTTAACTTCTAAGAGTAGAAGGAAATATGAAATGATACCACAGGTATATTCCATACATAGAATCATGCCAAAGGAAGGAAGAGGTTCACATACCTCGCGACGATTGTCGACAAGTAGCAAAATGCTCCAAAGTACTTCAACCTTGAGCTATTCCATTCTTCAAGTAGGATACGCTATACTTAGTTCTTCAACCTATCATGGTCACAATACGTCCATTAACCTCTTACTTCAAACATAGAATATTCTAAGTGCTAAGTCGCCAAATTCTACGGAAAATCGGACAGCACCTCCTTTGTTTCTACTACTATGCCACCTTTTTCAAGGCCGAATACAATAACCAAACACGCCACATTTAAGGCCCAAACAATGAAATCAACAATAGGGGATTACACGCCTACTAGACGTGTAAAATTCCGCCCCACAAACGATATTAACTCAATACAACATACTTGGCCAATTCGGATACATAGAGGTACTACAACATTAATTCTTATCCAATTTCCAATTCAATCCAAGTTGTTAGCATAACATGATATCAAGTCGCAACCAATTATAACTACTATAATCTTTAAGTCAATAACATGCGACGATTCTAATAACGACCAAATTGTAATCTAACTTACATGGCTCACATTACATTTCGGATTTCCAAGGCCACAATCAATCCATAATCCTTACAAACTTCAACACATATACTTCATGCTAGCAACAAGTATAGCTAACAACAATATAAATAATCTTGTAATACTTTCAAAGAACAAGATTATACCTCAACGAATCTTAATCCAAATCTTCAAATCCGAAGTCGCTCCTTAGCAATCTAGAGCCTCTTCAAGATACTTCAATCCGCTACTTGAGACCCTTAGAACAACACCAACAATTTTCCTTCAACTTCCAATCCAAAACCTAGAAAGCCACTAGGTTTTCGTTTTGCGACTAACCCGTAAACTCTCTTTTTCCAAGATTTTTCTATTGAGATATGCTTACACTACCCTCAAGAACCTTGGTTTAAAGTGTGGAGTTAAATGGACAAGAAACAAATTTTTTTCTTCTTTCCCTATAGTGAACCCGAGAGCTCTTGCTCATGTTCTTCCAATTTTTGTGAAAATGTGGCTAAGTGTTGGCTCTCTCTTGCTACTAGTAGTAATAATAAAGGGACATGGAGGGTTAAGATGTAACCAAATGGGTGGTTTAGATGAAGTCTTACAAAATATCAAGACTAATTGACCTTTGACTTAGTCAATATTCTCATGCCCACAAGTTGCAAGACTTAGTCAATACAAGACTATGGTCAATGACCATTTTAGCCATGTTATTTCGTCCAAGGCACATTAAGGGGGGGTGACACATGTCGCCCTCCCATTCGTCACAATAATACATTTTCCGACAATTTCATAATTCCGATAAATTTTTACAAGTCTCACATCTTAGCACTTGTGAGTTCTTACGTACGTTCTTAAAACATGTCCTGTAAATACGGGGTGTAACAATAAGCATACACCTTGGTGAGACTCTAGTTCTATTAAAACCTCTCACAAGTTCTTGTGCAACAAAGACATTGTCCACCATGTTTCTTCCTTTCACGAAAGCCCCTTGATATTTATCAACAAGAGTAGGAAGAACCCTTTGCATCCGGTTAGCTAAAATCTTTGTTATGATCTTGTAGACCACATTAGTCAATCCAATAGGCCTAAAGTCATTTACCTTGGGATCCCGGTCAGTCTTGGGCAGGAGGGTAATGATGGTATGATTCACTTGCTTCAAAAGGACTCCGGATGAGAAGAATTCTTGTACACTTCTTACTACATCTTGCCCCACATCCCTCCATCTTTTCTTGAAGAAGGCAGCCGAAAAACCATCCGGGCCAGGTGCCTTGTCATTGCCTATATCGGAAAGAGCCTCCCAAATCTCCTTTGGGGAGATAAAATGCAAAAGATGTAATCCATCATCTTCTCTTAGCTTCGGGCTAGAATCTAATACCTCGGGATCAATGTTGGTTGAGGGGCGGGATGAGCCTAAAAGGTCTTTGTAAAACTCTACAAGCATCTCTCTAACTTCACCGGGAGATGTTGTGATAGAACCATTGGCCTTAACAAGGTAGTTGATTGAATTCCTGACATTACTCATCTTGATCAAGCTGTGAAAGTATTTGGAGCATCTATCACTCCCAATCAAGTGTTTTTGCCTCGACTTTTGTCTTATGAAGTGTCTTTTGGCTTCAAGTAATATGTTTGCTTTAGCTCTTAAGGACTTAACATTGGCTTTTAGTTCATCATAGGGATCTTACATATGCGCATTGATAGCCTCTTTAAACTCCATATTTGTTGTATTTGCTCTTTGTTCTATGCTTCCAAAATCACTTATGTTCAATTCTCGCAATGATTTTTTCAAGGCCTTCAATTTTGAGGCAAGTATGAATTGGGCAGTTCCCAATATGTCTTGTCTCCAGCATGAAGCCAATATGTTCTCGAATGCGGGGTGTGAGAGCCACATATTCATGAACTTGAAAGGTCGTTTCCCAACATTATAGGATGCAATAACCGAAGCTATCATGGGACAATGGTCCGAGACTGGTTCCATAGGCAAGTAATTGGTCGTGCATTCTAGGGTCAAATCACTCCAATGTTGATTCATCATCACTCTATCAAGCTTAGATCATATTGAACCATTCGTCCAAGTGTAGAAGTAACCGGAAGCAGGAGTGTCTTCTAGTCCATGAGCATTTCTGAATTCTCCAAGATCCCTAAGTGCGTAAGGCGTGAGAGGAGGACTACCCGCCTTATCATGTGGGTAGCAATAAGTGTTGAAATCTCCAATAATCATCCAAGGCTTGACAATGCCGATGCCCAAGTGAGTAAGGTGATGCCAAAGTTTTCTTCTTTCCGGGATGCTATAAACCGAGTACACAAATGTGGCAAGGAAGGACACTTGTGTTATATTACATCTTGCTTGGACATGAATATGTTGAGAGTCCATTCCAAGCACTTCACAACAAACTCTGGAGGGGTCCCAAAGTAATAACATTCTTCCGCCATCAATGAAATCTAAGTTGGAGCAAAAGTTCCAAGCTTTGAATCTTTGAGTAGTAAAAGAATCTATCCGTGCTCGAGAGAATTTAGTTTCCATTAGACAAACCATTGCCACATCATGTTGTTTTGTGAGCCTACACACAAGAGTTTGTGTGGCTGCCCTATCCCTTTGTCCGCAAAGACCCCGGACATTCCAACAAAGTACTTTCATTAGGAAACAAAGGAGGTTTTGTTAGCACCTCCGCGCTTCGCTGTCTTTGCCATACTACTACCTTTCGGCGTATTTTTTCTTGAATTACTTCTTTCCATCATTCTTCCTTATTGTTGGAATACAATACATGTGTCTCGACCAGGCTATGTTCCCCGCGTTCAAAATTTATGCACCGTGATGCATGATTAGAATCTTCTGTAGCACTCTTGTAGGTTCCCCCATCTAGTGAAGAATGCGGGTTCATTGGTGCTCCAGAATCAGTCTGCCTTGTCTCATTTCTCCTCCTATCTTGTTGCGCAATACCGGGATGGGGGTGAAGTCTTGAGGACCCCTCTTGTGTATCCCGTAAACTTGATGAGCTATGTTGACCCATAACCGGAGGAATAGCAACATGCGTAGCATCTCCCATACTTCCGGGAATATGAGGTAGTGTTTGCTCACTATTCTCTGTGTCCATCAGGTTTGCAGCCTCTACGGGATGTTGACAAGGTGGTGGATGAGGGGGAGGAGGACCGGTTTCACCCGTAACTCTGTCGGCATCCAAACATGTAGAAACTCCCCCATTGTTAGCAGGTACCAATGGATTGCGATTTTTTGGAGCTTCTTGAGCATTGGTGTCTTGCCTCAGTTTTCTACACTTCAAGTGATTGTGTCCAAAAGCCGCACAATGATAGCAAAAATCCGGGTAGTTCTCATAGTTCACCTTTTGAGTATACCTTCTATTGTCGTGGAGTTTGACACCAAATTCCATTACCGGCTCTTTGCTAACATCTACTTCCACTAAGACTCTTGCATAATTCATTTTTGACCTCTCCTTGGTATATTGATCCGTGTATAGAGGCTTTCCTACACGTGAAGCAATCTTGCTAAGGCCCGTTGCACTCCAAATTGAGAGGGGAATGTCATGGAAAGTGACCCAAATTGGAATGTCCATGAATAAATCATCTGTTAATAGAACTCCCTTATTGATAGGCTTTAGCATCATAGTTTTCCCGAAGACCATATATGGGCCACCATGGAGTACATTTGTGCGTTCCTCTTCCGTCATGAATTTGAAAACTGTCCATCATTTGCCATACGGGATAATACGGCACTTCACTCCCCATCCCTTTACAATAGAATTCAATGCCTCTCTTCCCGGGAAAGGACCCGTGAAGCAACCTATTAGGCAATATCTCCATGTTTCAATGAAGGGAACTTCATCCGTAGCTTCTATTTCTACATCTTCTCCTTGTTGTTCAATGAATTGTAACTTCATACCCTTTGCTTCAAGTCTGGTACCCGCATAAGTCTTCTTAGGAGGAATGGAACATTTGCTTTGATTCGGGGGTAAAGTATTATTTGTTGCATCAACGGGTGGAGATTCATGTTGTTCTCTAGATTCATTTGTGGGCAAGTCATTAGAAGGTGTCACTTGAGGTGTAGATAGAGGGAAATGGTTAGATGGAAAAGAACTTGGGCCCGCATTAGGAGAGATGATGCGCGTGCCATTTGGAAGGGTAGGGAAGTTATCATGAATTCCGGGAGGTATTGATGGTAGGGAGGATAGTAGGGGTGTGTCATTATGGATTTCAGGGAGTATTGAAGAGGTATTGGATGAGAGAGGAGGGTTGTTATTGACGTTTCCCATGCCCAAGGAAGAAGTAAAGGCAAAAGGGTTGTTGAGATTCTTGTGTTGGATTCTGCTAAGCAAACTTGCTAAAGTAGGAAATGACTCATTAGTGACACTTAAAGAATTCAGAGGGTGTTGTCCCATTAAGTGAGATGGCTCTTTGGTTCCCACGGCACTAAAGTGTGACTCCTTGGCTCCCGCGATATTAAAGTTTGTAGAGTAACTAGGCTCTTTGGGGATAGAAGTCTCTTCGGTTCTCCCAACTGTCATTGATCCATGCATAACGGGAATATTCTTAGACCCATGGACTCCCGCCTGACCCGCCTTGGCCCTCTGACCCGTGCCCTGACCCGGTTTTGACCCGAGTATACCATCGTGCCTAGTTTCATCGGTTGCAATTCCTGGCCCTGATTTTCTAACTTTTCCGGCTTGCCTGCGTAAGTTCTCAGGTAGTGTGGAGATATTTGTGATTCCGTGATTGCCATGCTCTTCCGGAATGTTCCCAGTGCTCTCCAATTGACCTGTGATAGAATCGACCTCCCTAGTAGCGTAAGGGGTGTCAATGACTATCGGAATTTTCCTATGCTTGCCGGGAGTTTCAGAAGAATTCTTCCCAGAAGGCTTGTGGACAGTGTTATGGTCTCCTATTGTGGTCTCTTCTGGAGAAGTAGTAGGAGAGATCACTTCCGGATTGATGGTTGACGGAACATGAAGCTTTCCACCTTCGAATTCACTTATATCCAAGCTCTCGATTTCTATACTTTTTCCCCATTCATGTATCCTTTGCAGCATAGAATCATCTACCACATTTTCAAGTGGAATACGCAAATCAGGCGTAACATGTACTAACACCGTCGGGTCTGAAATTGCCGGAATTAAATTTTCTTCAACTATGGTTGGGCTTCCGCCATTCTTTTTCTTTTTCTTGGTTCTAGCCTTCGTCGATCCTCCTGAACCTCCTGAATCATTGCTGGAGTGTGTGTAATGTTTAGTCTTTTTCATGTTGTGAACATTAAGCTTCAATCAGTGGGGAAACAATGGTTAATCTTAGGGGGGATGAATAAACCGAAAGAGCAACTAAGGGAAAACGTTGAGAGCATTTTCCTTAGTGAGAGAAACTTCTCTCTAACTCTTTATATATGCCTGGTATTCTGAGGTTAGAGTGGAGAGGCGCTCTCATCCCTGCTCCTAGGAAAGTGATTTCTTATATTCAGGCTAGGAAGTTAATGGATTGGGGTTGTTTGGCCTATCTTGCGCATATTCAGGATACTAGTACAGAGTTTCCCCTTCCCTTGATTATGTTATAGTAGTTAGTGAGTTTGTGAAGCTACTTCCTTCATATTTACCGTTGTTGAGTCTATTTTTAGAGTGTGTTTTAGGGAGTCTTTTACTGTTTTTTATTGTTTTGTACAGTATTATGCATTTTGTGTTATGTTTTCAGATTTTAAGCAATTCATAAAGTTTGAGGTGAATTCAAAGAGAATTAGCGTCCATGGATGCCCAAAAATGCACATCAAGTCCCAAGCAAGCGATCAAGGAACTCCCGTGAAGTATAGAAGTAATCTGGCAAAAATTCAGATGAAAAAGACTAAAGAGTCGCGGTGCAACAAGCTGAAGGGCCGCGGCGCCAAAGGGTTGTAGCATTCTTGGGGAACGTGGTATCCAAGGATGGAATTATGGTCGACCCTAAGAAGATCGAGGAAGTTAGGGACTGGCCTAGACCGACTTCTGTGATAGATATTCAGAGTTTCATTGGAACTTGCTAGCTACTATCGCTAATTCATCAAAGGATTCTCTTCTTTTGCTTCTCATCTGATGCATTTAACTCAGAAGGATGTTCATTTCCAATGGTCTAATGAGTATGAGCAGAGCTTCCAAAAACTAAAGACTTTATTGACCACAGCCCCCATCATATCCGTTCTGGTACATGGAGAGGACTTTACTATGTATTGTGATGCTTTGAGAATTGAGTTGGGTTGTGTGTTGATGTAGGAGTCTAAGGTGATTGCTTATGCATCGAGGTAGTTGAAGGTGCATAAGAATACTTACCATGTTCATGATTTTAAGTTGGCTGCCATTGTATTTTCTTTGATGATGAGGCATTGTTTATATAGCATTCATTGTGAGGTGTCTACTGACCACCGCAGTCTTCAGAATATGTTTAATCAGAGGGACTTGAATTCTAGGCAGCGCCGGTGGATGGAGTTGTTGAAGGATTATGACATGACCATTATGTATCATCCAGGCAAGGCCAATGTGGTGACTGATGCTTTGAGCCGAAAGACATCCAGTATGGGGAGTTTAGCTTATTTTCTATTTCCGAGTGTCCTTTGGAATTAGAGGTTCAGTCTCTAGCCAACAATTATGTGATACTCGATATTTGAATCTGAGTCTTATCTTATTTGCTATTTTTTAGCGTCCTTTGGCATTAGAGGTTCAGTCTCTAGCCAACAATTATGTGATACTCGATATTTGAATTCGAGTAGGATTCTGACTTGTGTGGAGGTGAAGTCGTCTCTGTTGGATCAGATTCGGGCATACCAGTATGATGATGTGCGGTTATACAAGATTTGTGGTGAGGTGATGAATAGCGAGGCTAAGGAGGTCATGATTGATAGTGAGGGTGTTTTGAGGATCAAGGGTAGAGTGTGTGTACCTTGTGTGGGAGACTTGACTAGATTGATTATGGAAGAGGCCCACAACTCTCAGTATTCGATTCATCCAGGTGCTATAAGATGTATCGTGATTTGAGGCAGAACTACTGGTGGGGGAGGATGAAGAGAGAAATTGCTGATTTTGTGTCTTAGTGTTAGAATTGCCAGTAGGTTAAGTATGAGCACTAGTGTCCTGGTGGTGTCATAGAGGATGCCCATTCCTGAGTGGAAGTGGGAGAGGATCTCTATGGATTTTATTTTGGGATTGCCCAAGACTTTGGGCAAGTTTGATGCTATTTGGATCATTATTGATAGATTGACTGAATCCGCGCATTTCATTCCAGTTTAGATGATGTATAATGCAGAAAAGTTGGCTAAGATCTATATCCGGGAGATTGTTCATCTTCATGAAGTTCCTATTTCTATCATCTAAAATCGGGGTAGTCAGTTTACTTCGCATTTCTGGCAGACTTCGTAAAGAGAGTTGGTACTCTCTTGGATCTCAGTACATTGTTTCACCCTCAGAACGACGGTCAGTCCGAGTAGACTATTCAGGTATTGGAGGACATGTTATTGTTAGGTGTATTTTATATACACTTCTTGAGTCATTTTTAGTTAGTATTTTACTCATTTCTTTGTGTTTAGTATAGTATTATGGTCATTTTTCTTTCTCTTGAGTCACAGCGGTCATAAATGGAGAAATAGCAAAAAGATGATGAAATGAGCTTGATTTAGATGGAATTGCACACTAAAAGGGACAAGGAACGAAGTCCCGGGAAGTATAGGAGAAATCAGACGAAGTCCGGACGAGAAAATGACGAAAAATCACAAAAACTGAAAGTAGACGATTCTGGCACCGCAGTGCCAGCCAGCAGGACCGCGGTGCCCAAACTGCTGCGAGGCTGATTGGCTACAGGACTTTTGGCAACGCGGTTCCAGCCTGCAAGACCGCGGTGCCGAGGCAGAAAAATCACGTTCTGGGCCGAAATTTGACACGTTTTCAGGGTCTACAATGCAATATTTTCCCAACTATATAATCCCTAAAACCATGACCTTATGGGGCAGCTTGGAATCCTTGTACATATTCCATCACACACATTACAAGACAACTCTTGGAGGCTAGTTCTAAGTATTTTCTTTCTCTTTTCTTTGTTTTAAATTCAGTTCATGTTGGATTCTGTATTAGTTCTTAGCGTGACTATGGCTAGGAGCTACTTTATTAGGGTTTTCCTTTTGAATCGCTTGAAACCATATTTCATGAATTAATGCATTAGTTTGATTTCTTCTTCACTTGATTAAGATTTATTCAATAATTGGTATGAATGTTTGTGTCACGACCCGAACCCGGGCCTGTGACTGGTGCCTTACCCGGGCACCCAAGTAGACATACATCAGAGTAATCAGCGGAATATAAAAACAAGACATGAAACCAATGTAAAAGAGACACAGTTTATCCAATAAAAGAGTGCCTTTCGGCAAGTATATAAATATCTCAAGAATGAACAGTTACATCCCAACTTTACAACAGGACTACAGGACCTCAGAGTTTTACAACAACAACGACGGACGGGGCCGCCATACCCACGAATGTAGCACCTACAACAACAGGACTATACCAAAGATAAGCCTCGGAGAAACGGAGCTTCCCAACGCTGAATCTGTGATCCTAAGAGCGAGGATCGACGGCGGTGTACCTCTACTGCGGCATGAACGCAATCCTCGAAGGCCGATCTAACAGTACCAAGTATGTGGCGAAAAGCATCAAGTAAAATCAAAGTATTTAAAACCATTTGCAAATACAACCAGTTCAATCGCATAGTGCCACAACATAAACAAGAGCAAAGTAGATATAATGTAATCGGTCTTTTCTAGGCCGCGAATGATCGAAGCAAGGCGATCGCCCATAGTATCATTATGAGTGCCTAATCCTCGACTTCCGCGATCCGCATAGGTCACACCAGACCGCATGAGGTATTCTCGCGGGGTAGCTAACCCTGTACCTCTTGGACTCCGCGATCCGCATAGTCTCATAGACCGCATAGTCACTGCATCGCATAGGGCATCCCCGCGTCGGGATAAAACACCGGAATGATCAATCCTCGAACTCCGCGACTCGCATAGTCGCGCATGCATAGGCGTATAGACGCGCATCAAGGGTGGCAAGCCCTCGGTATAACAAGTCAAGGGTAGGTGATATAATATGATAACGGGCTTACAGTTTAACAACATAAGCACAACAAGGGAAACCCCTTTACACAAACATCACAAGATACTAACACCCGTAGCATCCTAACATGTTTACTTATCAAATCAACAAGAAAGTATTACAAGGTTATCACAAACCAACACAATCAAGTTATTCACACAAGGTACTTTCTACTTTATGTTAACAAGTTCGGGTTTTTATCCCCAAAGTACTTCAAACATTAACTATTTAAAAGATCCGCTTCTTTCACAAAAAGTCACACAATACCCGTAGTATAAAAATAGAGTGACTATCTTTTTAAGTAAACCAAAATACTTCCTTTTGTAAAATCAAGTAACAACATTATTTTCCAAACGTTCAAGTTTGCCTAATTTCAAATGCTCAAGTTTCTCATTTTCGAAAGGTTTCGTAGTTCATAGTTTTAATCACTTAATAATATAATTCTCCTTTAAAACGATTTGAGAAACATATGCCTTATGTGTGAGTAGGTTATTCTTGTTTATAACAATCTTATTAAAGCAGTCATGATCTAGGAAATGTAATATCATTTTGTCTCATCTTAGCTTCTATGCAGATGGAGGTTTCTACTGGTTTTAATAATACTTAATTAGTCAAAACATTTCCCTTTATTAGCGCTGCTGTGGTTTGTTCGATACTTATTCTGATTTCCGAAATCAGTAAGACATTATTCCTTTTAAAAACCAAGTACTCACTACTCACGAATGAGGTTTCACACTTTTTAACAAAATTCATATTAATTCAATTAAGTCAAGTCTCTTATCCTTTTAAGATCAATAAACCATTCTTTTTATCTCTCTTAAGTCGTTATACCTAACTTCCCATAAAGCTAGTATAACTCTTAAGATTTTAAAACCAAGTATTACTTCTTCTTTCAAAAACGGTTCTTAATTCTCTTGAAATACTTCAAGATTCTTATTATTCAGGCTTAAGTCAAAAGACATTGCCGTAAAACTACGTTCAGTTAACACACGTACGTCTACCGTACTATATATATTCTTTTAAAATATCATGCTCAAGAGGATAGTAAGAATCACATACCTCGCGACGATTATCGACTATTATCAAAACGCTCCACCGCTATAACCCGGCTAGTCTTGTCCACCCTTCAAGTAGAATACACTACTCGCAGTACTTCAACCTATACCGGTTATACAAGTCTATCAAAGTCTAGACTACTCTGTAGAATAAATCTAGATACAAGATTCTACGGAAAATTGGGCAGCACTTCCCTACCCGTCAAACTTCACAAGTCTACTGTAAATACAGTCATATGTAAGTACAGTTCAATTCCTTTCTTATATACCTTCCTTGTATATAACTTATACTTAATTCTTATACTTCAACAGTATGTAAACTCTAATTACAATAGGGGGACAAGATATTTACCTCGATAAGCCCATAATTATCCAAGTTTAAATGTCGATCCTGAGCAACGTTTAGCTCACTGCAGGCGCTCAACCCGCTCCAAACAACCCTTAGAAGTTTCTAACAACTTCTACTTAAATACTATAAGGGATTTGGGCTAGGGTATTTAGGAATAGTAACTATACTTGGAAGACAACTTTCTACCAAGGGGGGGGGGGGCTCTCGGCCGAAGCCACTAGGCAAGAGAGGGAGAGGGTGTTGGACGAAACACTACAAGAGAGGGGAGGGAATTTTGAGACTTGGAAGACAATTTGTGGATGAAGAAAACCTTCAAGTTAGGGGGGTATTTATAGGCCAACCAATGGCCAAGATGAAGCCAAGTGGTAGGCAAGTGTAGGGTGAGAATTCATCCATGTGTACCTTATCCAACTACCACACAAAATCTCACAAATATCCTACCTACTCCAAGACCTTGAAATCGTCCAAATGAAGCCCACAAATCCACCAACTTGAGGGTGACAAGTGTCGCCCTCTCGTTGGTCCAAAATATTTCATCTCTCGGAAAAATCCGCAAAAATAATAAATGACATAGCCGTATTTTTCCCTTCGCAAAGTTTGGAAAACGTTTCGTCGAAAAACGATTCTTTTTGGTAGTTGTGCACAAAATTTCGTCCTTAGCCTAACTTAAGGCCTAAACTTTTGTACGTACTCCCACACGTACATACTCTGGAAATATGGGGTATAACATTCTCCCCTCCTTAGAAACATTCGTCCCGAATGTTCCTTCTAAGCCTCAAAACATACATGCGCCAGTATAGTCTTCACTGCTATACTTACGAAAACAATCACGCCACACCTGGCCATAAAATATCACACGCTCAAATACTTAATCCAAGTCCACGAGGAATCACCTCCAACATCACAAAAGCTCCCACCCAAAGTCTAAAATATACTCCCTTCGCACCTTCTCTTTACAAACGAAATGATCACTTCTATTCTCTTACTCGTCGTACCCTTCTCGTACACTCGAACTCTTTCTCATAACTTACCACATTTTTTTCTACTGCTTCAGTTTCCAAAATCTCGGGGTTACTATCTCCAACTTGGTCATCATTAACTGGGAACACTCTGGATGGATCTCCGATACTTTCCCGAACATAACAACACGAAAGGCCGGACGTACTGCCTCCTAAGTCGGACGACAATGCTAACCTATAGGCAACTTGGCCTATCCTCCGAAGGATCTGGAAACGCTCCAAGTACCTCAGGCTAAGTTTCCTCCGTTTTCCAAAAACTCGTCACACCCTTTCCGGGGTGATACCTTCAAGAAGACCCACCGTCAACCTGAACTCCAAGCGTCGTCGCCGATTATCCGCACGACTTCGCTGACTACGGTACGCCAATAACCTCTCCTGGATAAGCTTCACCCTATCCACAGTCTGCTGGAACAAGTATGAACCAACTATCCGAATTTTGCCAACATCGAACCAATCGACCGGCAACTTACACTTCCGCCCTTACAAGGCGTCATAAGGCGACATCCGAATACTGATATGGTAGCTATTATAATACACACTCAACCAAGAGGCGAATAATCCTTACAGCTACCTCTGAAATCAAAAACCGCCAGGGTGAATGCAATACTGAGACTCACCTGCGTTCCTATCCCTGCCTGGTAAAACTTCCAGAAAAAAGAAAATAGTCGTAACCTGGGCTCCACTGCCTGACATAAGGTGAAAGTAGGCACCTCGTGCAGCCTTACAACCTTCATGATATAACATCTCGCATAACCCTCTGCCGAGAAAACGGTCTTGACTAAAAGACAAGATGGTGACCTCGGCCCGACTCTCGGTCGAACGCATCCACGAACTCGTACGCTAGTTAACTAAACTTGGGCCTAACACCCTCGTGACCCTATCACAAAGCGGGACCACCCCAAACTGACCCCACCACCACACAGGCCGCGGGTTGACCCGCAATCGGTCCGCCACGACCATTATCACATGAAACTCGTTCCCGATTCGGAACAATCTCATAATCAAGTCACGAAAACCTAGTGGACTTCTTAGATCAACTACCCTCTTTCATTTTACACTACACAGGTACTTATCACACAAACATATCTCATGTACTATGCACTCGATAAGGTCAAACATAAAATAAATCTTTTAATCAAGATGACCTCACATCTAAGGTCTCTACGTATAATATTCTAAGGCTCATAATTAACACAATACTATCTGAACATAACACTTAAAATATACTCATCTTATCCCACATACTAATCTCTAGAGGGTTAAGGATATATATGTATCTCTTCTTGTCACTTTTGTCGTTCTAGTCAAACACCTTTGTTGGGCGCATAGCTAGGAAGGTGATGAACTAGCCCGATCTGAAGGCGGGTCTCTACATCCGCGCCACCTGCAGTCGGACAAATTCTCGCATAAAATGGCCTGTGCTGGCATAACAAGCTGTCGAAGAAGCACGACACTCCCAAAATGACATCTACCACAACGGCCACACCGGTGGGGTGGCCTCTGCAGCTAACACCCTTCCTCTCAACCACGACTCATGGCGATCGGTAGACCGAGTCCTCCTACTAGGACATCTTTTCGACCACGTGGCCACGGCGACGCAGTAAAACAAGTACCAACAAAAGACGACATTCCCGGGATGACGTTTGCCTGTTGTGAACACCGAGGAAAATCGAATCGGTGTTTGAAACCTACGTGTTTCTGTGAACTAGCAGCCCTGGAGCTCTGACCAACTCCTACATACCCCGAACGTCATGAACCCCATGGAGAACCTGTTATGCCCCGTATTTCCTGAGTATGTACGTGAGGGCGTACGTATAATAATTTAAGCCTTAAAGATTGGCTAGTTTCGAAAATTGTACACAACACCCGATTAGAGTCGTTTTTAAATGACGTTTCCACGACTTTCGTAGGGAAAATTCCGGCTATGTCATTTATATTTTTGCGGATTTTTCGAGACACGAAACATTTTGGACCAACGAGAGGCGACACTTGTCACCTACAATTGGAAGAGTGGGCGGCTAAGTTGGGCGAAAATGGTGAGTTGGGTTAGGTAGGATATTTTGTGCAAGTTGTTGTGGTAGATGGATAAGGTGCACTTGGCTTAAATCTAACCCTACACTTGCACCACACTTATGTTCATCTTGGCCATTGGTTGGCCTTCACTTGACCTATAAATACCTCTCTAGTTGAAGACTTTCTTCATCCCAAAACTTGAGCAATCTTTCTAAGTCTCAAATACTCTCTCCCTCTTGTTGTGCTATCGTCCAAAGCCCCTCCCCCCCCCCTTGAGAAAGGCCTTGGCGAGAGCCTCCTCCCCTGTGGTGTCTAGCAGTGGGTACCCCACAGCCTAGTTGTCTCGTATAAATACCCCTTTTGTGGTATAGAAATACTCTCCTAGTATTGTTATAATGCCCAAAATACTCTAGCCCATATACCTTATAGTACTTTCCAAAGTACCCTTTATCTGAAAAACCGGAAAATACGATTATACCTCCTTTAGCCACTAAACGAAACCCTAAGGAAAAATATTCACCCGTAGTTGAGGTATTAAGTAGAAGTTATGTAGACACTTCTAAGGGTTTCTTGGAGCGTTTTGGAGCGCTGAGTAGGAGCTAAACCTTGTTCAGGAGCGACATTTAACTCGGATAATTTTGGGCTTATAGAGGTAAATATCTTGTCCTCCTATTGTAATTGGAAATTACATGATTGTTAGAATATATAGTTGAAGTATACTATATATAGAATGAATATTGAATAGAACTGAACGTAGTTCGTCGGCAATGTCTTTTGACTTAAGCCTGAATAAGAATTGAACAGTAATCACATAGAAGGATAATAAAAAGAAGAACTGAACTGAACTGTAATTACATAGGGCTGTATTACTGATGAACTTGTGTAGCATTCTTGTGTAGTAGAATTGTACACGTCAGGTTAGGCGTGTTAACCCCTGGTTGGCTTGGTGGCAGCCTCGATAAGGAGGAGATTTCTGTTGTTGCGGGGAGAGTCTTTGCGAATTTTACGTAGAATATGGAACGATGAGATCTAGATGTTAATAAGCGCCTTGTGGCCTTATAGGTTGAAGTACTACGTGTGGTGCAATCACGTGGCTTAAGGAGTAGCCATTGTTTGAGGTACTTGGAGCATTTTGCTATTAGTCGATAATCGTCGCGAGGTATGTGAACCTCTTCCTATCTGTTCTAGCATGATATGTGTATAACTATGTAGTATGGTAGGCGTCATGTGTTTAATGTATTTGATTGTTTTGAAACATAAAGTGTTATAACGGCTTTAGGGAAGTTGGTTATAACGACTTTATGTAGGTAAGAAAATGCCTTGTGGTTTCAAAGGGTAGCGGTTGACTTATAAGCGACTTGATGTGTGATAATAAAGAACTTGAAGTATTTTAAAAGAATCATTTTTGAAAGAGAAATACTTGGTTTTGAAAGCGTAAGAGTTATACTAGCTTTATGGGAAGTTAGGTATAACGTCTTAAGAAGGGTAAAGAGCATGGTTTCTGGATTTTAGAAGTTAAGAGACTTAATCTTAAAAGATAAGAGACTTGACTTGGATGAATTAATATGAGTTTTGTGTAAAACCTCATTCGTGAGTAATGAGTACTTGGTTTTAAAAGGAATAACGTTTCTTGATTCGAATCGAATGTGTATCGACAAAACCACTGCAGCGTTAATAGAGGAAAATGTATTGAATAAATGAAGTATTATATTAAAACCAGTAGAAACCTCCATCTGCATAGAAGCTAAGATGAGACAAAATGATATTACATTTTCTAGACCATGGCTGCTTAATAAGATTGATTATGAACAGGAATAACATACACTCATATAAGGCATATGTTTTCTCAGATTGTTTAAAAGAGAATTATATTCTTAAATGATTAAGACTATGAACTATGAAACTTTTCTAAAATAAAGAGACTTGAGTAAGTGAAATTAGGCAAACTGGAACTTTAGGGAAAAGAATGTTGTTAAGAAGAAAAGTGTTTTGGTTTACCTAAAAATGTGAGTCACTCTTTTTTTAATACTACGGGTATCGGGTGACTTTTATAAGAGGAATGAATCTCTTAAAAAGGAATTTAACGTACGTAGTACTTTAGGGTTAAAACCCGGACTTTGGCATAAAATGAAAGTACTTTGAGTTGTGTATGACTTGCCTATGCTTGTTGTGGTGAAACCTGCCTATGCTTGTGATGATAGCCTTTGTTGTGCAAGTGTTGTATTTCTGTGTTACCGCGTCTCTCGATGGAGGGCCGGTTGACTTGTTGAGAACTTACTTGGACGTGCTGGCAGTGACGAAGAATTCCACGGGTATGTTTCCATTTTGATTGATTGATGTTACATGGACGTGTCTACCGTCTGAAGTCGGGGACACGTGGCGTGCGAGGTTGATCACCCGATATATTGTTGTTGATGTTACATGGGCGTGTCTACACCGTCTGCAATTCCGGGGGCATGTGGCCATGCAGCATTTGTCATTATTGTTGCATCATGGACATGTTTACACCGATGCAGAATTCCGGGGGCATGCGGCCATGATGCGAACATGATTGGTGTTGTGGGCGTGAGACCCATAGTTATATTTTAGTGATGACTTTGAGGGCGTGAGTCCCTGACTTGACTGCTTTTAGTTTGCATACTGTATTTTGGTCATCATACATGTCTCACCTTTATATAGTGTTATGATTTAACTCTGATATTTTGTTTCACATACTTGGTACTGTTGTCTTGACCTCCTTGAAGTGCGTTCATGCAGCGGTAGAAATCGTTAATTGTCGATCCATTTTTAGGATCACCTTTCAGCGTATTAGGAAGCTCCGTTCCTTGGAGGCTTATCTTTTGGTATGTGTTCCACGAGTTGTAGGTTCTTGTACATTGGGGTATGGCGGGCCACTGTCCATCATAGTTGTTGTAAATCTTAAGTGCATGTAATCTTGTTGTGGCGGGGTTGTAAAAGGATTAAAGCTGAGGTTTGTATGTCTATATCACGAGAAAGCTATTTTGGTTGCTTTGTTTACTTATATATCTCTTATTTCATGTTCATGTTTTATTTCGTGATTTTCTACGATGTTGTATCACTAGGGTGCGGGGTAAGGCACGATCACGGGCAGGTTCGTTCGTGACAAAAGTGGTATCGAGCGATTAATCCTTGGAAAGTGTCTACAGACCGTGTCTAGTAGAGTCTTGATTATCGATGTGTTGTGCACCACATCTATAATCAGGAGGCTGCAGGACATGTAGGATTGGGTTCCATTTCTTCTCATTCTGAGATCGTGCCTTAGAGCTGTGGGATAAGTTGGACCCTCGGCGTATTTCGTTTTTACGATTATGCCTCGCGTAAGGCAACCCGGGCCCAGTGGGCAAGGTAGTGAGGAGCTGCTAGTGAGATCTGAGAGAATGCGAGCGCGAGCGGTCGAGACTGAGAGTACTTCCACGGCGAGTTTCGCGGCGCCCGGCCAGCGAGTTTAGAAGCGCGGCGATGGGCTGCTGAGACTCTGATACACGAGCCTCGGTCCGATGCAGGGAAAAAGATGGGTTACAAGGAGATGGCCCGATTCTTGGCGGTCGTGGCGAGATATGAGGATAGTGGGCCAGCGGCGATTCGATGCACGATGGTTCACCCTAGATCGGATAGTTTGAGGCTACAGGACTTCAGAGATGTAGCCGCGAGTTCTACGGTCGAGGCACGAGGATGATCGCGAGGAGTTCATCAAGCGATTCTGTGGATCATAGAGTGATCGAGGCTTGGAGACCGAGTCGGTGGTCTTAGGTTCGCATCGGTGCGTGATACATGATCGTGGTTTGTCGTGGGAGCTGTCGGGAGAGAATGCCGCGTCCGGCCGTTTGGGGCGAGTTTTGAGGCCTTCGGCACATTTCTTGCCTCGCGGATGAGAGGGCTCGGTAAAGATTTTTGATGTTGAGGCGAAGCAGGCGTCTGATTGAGTACAATGTGAGTTTGACTCATTGGCGGTATGTTCCGCATTAGTAGCTTGTATGGAGGATCGAGTGCGAGATATATTACGAGCTTGATGATTACCTAGCGGAGAGTTGTTGGTGTAGCCGCCCGGTAGGGCATGGACATTGCCGCATGCGAGCTTATGCACTTGGATGTGAGGCGGAGAAATCGGCGGAATGACCAAGATCAGCGAGAAGAGGCGAGCAGCGGGGTCCTGGTGACTTTCGAGGCGGACCGCCGGCCGGCCTAGTTTTGTACCTCGCCCGATGCAGTGGTCCTCCACAACCGAGGCATCGAGAATATTGGGAAGCGGTCGAGCTCGAGGGTTGAGTTTCGAGGAGTAGGGTGTTGGCGGTCTGATCACCCTACCTCGGTGTGGTCGATGTAGTAGACCGCATTTGAAGTGTCGTGGTGCCAAAGGAGCTTGTTATTTTGCGGCCAGCGGGGCTATTTTGCGAAGCTGTCCAGGCCAAGGGTAGCACGGATGTTACGACTCGGCCTTGAGGATCGATGGTGGTTCATCGCCTTCTGATTATGCGCCTGCAGTGAGCTATGATTAGAGTGGAGCGGTAGATTCGGTATATCCTTAACCCTCAGAGACTTGTATGTATTAATGTTATGATAATGTGTTTTGTGTTATGTTTGGATAGCTGTGTGCTAACATGTGATTTAGGGACACAGTTGGTGAAAAGGGTAAGCACAGGGTGAAAATGTTGAACCTTAGGATCTTGCAGTTGAGACCTTAGATGTAAGGCCTTCTTGAGTACGTGATTTTGCGAGTGATCCTTGTCAGAGTGCATTTTTTTTGCCTAGAATGTATTATGTGATAAGTCCCTGGGTTGGGTAAATGAAAGTGGTAGCTTTCATGATGTGATTTAGCAAGATTGTTCCGTGTCGAGGAGCAAGAGTTGGCGCGACAGTGGGTCGGGTTGGGGCCATGTTGCGGGCCAACCCGCGGCCTGTTTCGAGGTGGGGTCAGCTCTGGGTGGTCCCGCCAGGTGGAAGGGTCACGAGGGTGCTAGGCCCAAGTTTAGATAACCATCGTATGAGTTCGGGGATACGTTCGACCAGAATCAGTTCGTGAAGGCCGAGAATGGCCTTAGAGGAGATCGAGGCTAGTAAGATGATCAAGTTTGGAGGTAGTGACTCCAAAGTTTTGGAAACTGAAGTATGGTACGAGTGTTCGAGAAGGGTACAACGAGTTAGGGGAAAAGTAAACGTGTGTGATCGTTTCTTTTGAGAAGTGAAGGTGCGAAGGGGATTATATTTTTAGACCTTGGATTTGGGTTTTCGCGCGCTTGTTTTTTTTTTGTGGCCAGGTGTGACATGTTTGGTTTCGTAAGTATAGTAGTGAAGGCTATACCGGCACGTGTTTGTTTTGAGACTGAGAAGGAACATTCGGGACGAATGTTTCTAAGGGGGGAAGAATGTTATGCCCCGTATTTCCTGAGTATGTACGTGAGGGCGTACGTATAATAATTTAAGCCTTAAAGATTGGCTAGTTTCGAAAATTGTACACAACACCCGATTAGAGTCGTTTTTCGACGAAACGTTTCCACAGCTTTCGTAGGGAAAATTCCGGCTATGTCATTTATATTTTTTGCGGATTTTTACGAGACACGAAACAATTTTGACCAACGAGAGGGCGACACTTGTCACCCTCTAATTGGAAGGAGTGGGCGGCTAAGTTGGACGAAAATGGTGAGTTGGGTTAGGTAGGATATTTTGTGCAAGTTGTTGTGGTAGATGGATAAGGTGCACTTGGCTTAAATCTAACCCTACACTTGCACCACACTTGTCTTCATCTTGGCCATTGGTTGGCCTTCACTTGACCTATAAATACCCCTCTAGTTGAAGACTTTCTTCATCCAAAAACTTGAGCAATCTTTCTAAGTCTCAAATACTCTCTCCCTCTTGTTGTGCTATCGTCCAAAGCCCTCCCCATGAGAAAGGCCCTTGGCGAGAGCCTCCTCCCATGTGGTGTCTAGCCAGTGGGGTACCCCTAGCCTAGTTGTCTCGTATAAATACCCCCTTTTGTGGTATAGAAATACTCTCTAGTATTGTTATAATGCCCAAAATACTCTAGCCCATATACCTTATAGTACTTTCCAAAGTACCCTTTATCTGAAAAACCGGAAAATACGATTATACCTCCTTTAGCCACTAAACGAAACCACAGGAAAAATATTCACCCGTAGTTGAGGTATTAAGTAGAAGTTGTGTAGACACTACAGGGTTTCTTGGAGCGTTTTGGAGCGCCGGAGTAGGAGCTAAACCTTGTTCGGGCGACATTTAACTCGGATAATTTTGGGCTTATAGAGGTAAATATCTTGTCCCCTATTGTAATTGGAAATTACATGATTGTTAGAATATATAGTTGAAGTATACTATATATAGAATGAATATTGAATAGAATGAGCGTAGTTAAATCGTAATGTCTTTTGACTTAAGCTGAATAAGAATTGAGCAGTAATCACATAGAAGGATAATAAAAGAAGAATCGCTGAGCGTAATTACATAGGGCTGTGTACGGTAGACTTGTGTAGCATTCTTGTGTAGTAGAATTGTACACGTCAGGTTAGGCGTGTTAACCCACACGGTTGGCTTGGTGGCGGCCTCGATAAGGGAGGAGATTTGCTGTTTGCGGGGAATCTTGCGAATTTTACGTAGAATATGGAACGATGAGATCTAGATGTTAATAAGCGCCTTGTGGCCTTATAGGTTGAAGTACTACGTGTGGTGCAATCTACGTGGCTTAAGGAGTAGCCGACTGTTTGAGGTACTTGGAGCATTTTGCTATTAGTCGATAATCGTCGCGAGGTATGTGAACCTCTTCCTATCTGTTCTAGCATGATATGTGTATAACTATGTAGTATGGTAGACGTACATGTGTTTAATGTATTTGATTGTTTTGAAACATAAAGTGTTATAACGGCTTTAGGGGAAGTTGGTTATAACAGCTTTATGTAGGTAAGAAAATGCCTTGTGGTTTCAAAGGGTAACTGATTTGACTTATAACTGACTTGATGTGTGATAATAAAGAACTTAAAGTATTTTAAAAGAATCATTTTTGAAAGAAGAGAAATACTTGGTTTTGAAAACGTAAGAGTTATACTAGCTTTATGGGAAGTTAGGTATAACGTCTTAAGAAGGGTAAAGAGCATGGTTTACGGATTTTTAGAAGTTAAGAGACTTAATCTTAAAAGATAAGAGACTTGACTTGGATGAATTAATATGAGTTTTGTGTAAAACCTCATTCGTGAGTAATGAGTACTTGGTTTTAAAAGGAATAACGTTTCTTGATTGAAATCGAATGTGTATCGACAAAACCACTGCAGCGTTAATAGAGGAAAATGTATTGAATAAATGAAGTATTATATTAAAACGGTAGAAACCTCCATCTGCATAGAAGCTAAGATGAGACAAAATGATATTACATTTTCTAGACCATGGTTTGCTTAATAAGATTGATTATGAGCAGGAATAACATACACTCATATAAGGCATATGTTTTCTCAGTTGTTTAAAAGAGAATTATATTCTTAAATGATTAAGACTATGAACTATGAAACTTTTCTAAAATAAAGAGACTTGAGTAAGTGAAATTAGGCAAAGCTGGAACTTTAGGAAAAGAATGTTGTTAAGAAGAAAAGTGTTTTGGTTTACCTAAAAATGTGAGTCACTCTTTTTTTAATACTACGGTATCGGGTGACTTTTATAAGAGGAATGAATCTCTTAAAAGGAATTTAACGTCGTAGTACTTTAGGTTAAAACCGGACTTTGGCATAAAATGAAAGTACTTTGAGTTGTGTATGACTTGCCTATGCTTGTTGTGGTGAAACACGCTATCTTTGTGATGATAGCCTTTGTTGTGCAAGTGTTGTATTTACGTATTCTGGCGTCTCTCGATGGAGGCGGTTGACTTATTGAGAACTTACTTGGGCGTCTTTGGCGGTGAAGAATTCCACGGGTATGTTTCCATTTTGATTGATTGATGTTACATGGGCGTGTCTGCCGTCTGAGTCGGGGACATGTGGCGTGCAGCGGGGTTGATCACCCGATATATTGTTGTTGATGTTACATGGGCGTGTCTACCGTCGAGAATTCGGGGCATGTGGCCATGCGGCATTTGTCATTATTGTTGCATCATGGACATGTTTACACGTCACGAATTCGGGGGCATGCGGCCATGATGCGAACATGATTGGTGTTGTGGGCGTGAGACCCATAGTTATATTTAGTGATGACTTTGAGGCGTGAGTCACGACTTGCGCTTTTAGTTTGCATACTGTATTTTGGTCATCATACATGTCTCCTGCTTTATATAGACTGTTATGATTTAACTACAGTATTTTCAGTTTCACATACTTGGTACATGTTGTACTGACCTCCTTCGGGGGGCTGCGTTCATGCCGCAGGTAGAAGTACATTGGCTGTCGATCCCCGCTTTTTAGGATCACCTTTCAGCGTATTGGGAAGCTCCGTTCCTTTGGAGCCTTATCTTTTGGTATGTGTTCCCTGAGTTGTAGGTTCTTGTACATTCAGGGGTATGGCGGGGCCCTGTCCCGTCATAGTTGTTGTAAATCTTAAGTGCATGTAATCTTTGTTGTGGCGGGGGTTGTAAAAGGATTAAAGCATTCGGGTTTGTATGTCTATATACGAGAAGGCATTTATTTTGGTTGCTTTGTTTATATATCTCTTATTTCATGTTCATGTTTTATTTCTGATTTTCTCGATGTTGTATCACTAGGGTGCGGGGTAAGGCACGATCCACGGGCCGGGTTCGGTCGTGTGAGAACCACTCTGACTTGGCGGGCGCATACAATCTGCTTCTGAGAAGGTCCGCCTCGAAAGTTACCATAGGACCTGCTTTGCTCGGCCCTCTTACGCCGATCTTGGTTAACCCGTCGATCCTACGTTTCTCGGCTGCGTGCATAAGCTTTGTCTGTGAGCCATGCTCATGCCCGATGAAGAGCTACTCTTGCACAACCCTTTAGATATTCATCAAGGCGCGATAAATCGATACATAAAATACTCTCTGTTGCTAAATCCATAGCTAGAAAGCAGTCGTCTCTTTGCAATCCATACTTCCCGCTCTGGTCTTGGGCGAAGGTTCAAATATCATGGCGCAGATGGAAGCTGCTGCCGCTGTGCTAGACTCTCTTTGGGATGGCGACGTGAGAACTCCCGAATGAAGCACCACGGTGATGATTGGGCTGTGCCACTAGTAACCTTACGTGCTCTGCTCGCACTCCGCCTTTGCCTTGCCCTACGGGCGGGTTGCCTTACGCGGAGGCATAGCGGTAAGGAAAGAAATACGTTAGAGGGTCCAACTTATAACACGGCTCTAAGGCACGATCTCGAGTGAGAAGAATGGAAACCAATCCTAAATATCCTATAGCCTCACGATTATTGGTGTGGTGCACAACACACGATAATCAAGACTTACTAGATACGATGCAGTAGACACTTTCCGAGGATTAAGCGCTCGATACCACTTTTGTCACGACCGAACGGGCGTGGTGGTGCCTACGGGCACCCAGTAGACATACATCAGTAATCGTGGAATATAAAACCAAGACATGAAACCAATGTAAAAGAGACACAGTTTATCCAATAAAAGAGTGCCTTTCGGCAAGTATATAAATATCTCAAGAATGAACAGTTACATCCCAACTTTACAACAGGACTACATGTAACGACCCGTTCCGGGGCCCGTTACTGGTGCCTTATCCCGGGCACCCTAGTGATACAATCATCAGAGAAAACCAGCGGAAAATAAAACTTTAAACAAGAAACAAGATATATGAACATAAAACAGGCCAACCCAACGGTTACCTTCCAATAACATAAATAAATACAACTCTTTCAAAGCGAGCAGTTTAATCCTTTTACAACCCCGCGCAAGATTACTACGGACCTAAGATTTACAACAACTATGACGGGACGGGGCCCGCCATACCCAGAATGTACAAGAACTACAACTCGGGGAACACATGCAAAAGATAAGCCTCGGAGAAAGCGGAGCTTCCCAACGTGGCGAGATCCTAAGGCGAGGATCCACGGCCGATGTACCTCTACTGCGGCATGAACGCGGCCGAAGGAGGTCGATCTAACAGTACCAAGTATGTGAAAGCGTAAAAAAATCAGTAATGAAATCATACTAGTCTATATAAAGCGGGAGACATGTATGATAACCAAACTACTGATTCCACAACATAAGCGATCATGTCGATCGGGGACTCACGCCAAGTCATCACTCAAATATAACTATGGGTCTCACGCCCACAACATCAATCATGTTCGCATCATGGCGCGTGCCGGAATTCTGCATCGGTGTAGACATGTCCATGATGCAACAATAATACCAATGCCCACGGCCACGCCCGGAATTCTACCTCGGTGTGAACGCGTCCATGTGACATCAACAATAATATCTTGGGTGATCAACCTGCGCGTAGCCACATGCCCCGGAATTCTACCTCGGTGTAGACATGTCCATGTAACCACAATAACAATATATCGGGTAATCAACCCGACCGCGTAACGCGTGCCCCTAATTCTACCTCGGTGTAGACATGTCCGTATGACATCAACAACAAAGCGATAATCAAAATGGAAACATACCCGTGGAATTCTCCATCACCGCCAAAGACGCGTCAAGTAAGTTCTCGACAAGTCGTAGGCCTATCGAGAGACGCGGTAACACAGAAATACCACACTTGCACAACAAGGCTATCATCACAAGCATAGGCAAGTTTCACAACAACAAGCATAGGCAAGTTTCACACAACTCAAAGTACTTTCATTTTATGCCAAAGTCCGGGTTTTTAACCCCAAGGTACTACATCGTTAAGTTCTTTTAAAAGAGATCCATTACTTTTATAAAAGTCACCCGATACAGTAGTATTAGAATGACCAACCACATTCCTTTTCAAAATCAAGTAACAACATTCTTTTCCTAAGTTCGGTTTGCCTAGTTTCATTACTCAAGCTTACCATTTTCAAATGATTTCATAGTTCCCAAACTTAATCACTTGATTCCTTTTTAGAACAATTGAGTAACATATGTCATATATGTGAGTAGTTTATTCTTGTTTATAACTATCTTATTACAGCAGCCATGATCTAGAAAATGTAATATCATTTTGTCTTATCTTAGCTTACATGCGGATGGAGGTTTCTCTTGGTTTTAATACAACATCATTATTCAATACATTTTCCTTTATTAACGCTGCAATGGTCTGTCGATACACATTCTGATTCCCGAAATCAGTAAAACATTATCCCTTTAAAAAACCAAGTACTCATTACTCACGAATGAGGTTTCACACAAACATCCACATTAAAACAAATAAGTTAAGTCTCTTATCTTATAAGATCAAGTCTCTTAACTTCTAACATCAGTAAACCATTTTCACCTACATAAGGTCGTTATAACTAACTTCCCATAAAGCTATTATAACACCTATGTTTTAAACCAACAAATCACTTAGCACATGACGTCTGCCGTACTACATAGTTCACAACAATCATGCTAGAAAAGATAGGAAGAGGTTCATACCTCGCGGCGAGTATCGACAATAAGCAAAATGCCCAGCGATCAGTAACACGGCTAGCGTTTCCACTCTTCAAGTAGAATACGCTACTCGCATTACTTCCACCTATAAAGGTCACAAACGTCTATTAACCCCAAAACACAAGTTTCTATCTCTCTACAGAAAATTCGTGCACACACATGGCAGCGTAAATCTCTCTCTATCGAGTAGCTGGCAAGCCAACCAGTGTGGGTTTACGTCTAACGGGCGTGTACAATTCTACTGGCAATACTACACAAGTCTCGCAATCTGATCTATGTAAATCTGATTCGATTCTTTTCTTTATTCTTGGGCTTAAGTCAAAAGACATTGCCAAGATGCTAAGCTATATATAGTATACTTCAACTATATATTCTAATAACATGTAATTTCCAATTACAAATAGAGGACAAGATAATTACCTCGATAAGCCCATAATTATCAAGTTATAATGTCGATCTGAGCAAGGTTTAGCTCGCTCAGTGCGCTCCAACCACTCCAAACAACCCAGAAGTTCTAACCAACCTACTCAAATACTTCAACCAACTATGAAGATTTCCTTAGGGTTTCGGTTTGAGACTAAAAAGGACAAAAGGTAGTAGTTTTGGACTCTACGTATAGAGGTATCTTTGGAATACTACAAGGTACAAGGCTAAGGTATTTTGGGCATTATAACAATACTAGGAGAAGTATTTCAATACCTCAAGGGAGGGGTATTATACGAAAACAACTAGGCTAGGGGGGGGGGTACCCCACGGCTAGAACCCCAAAGGGGGGAGGGGTTTCTCGGCCAAGGGCCTTTACTAGGGAGGGCTCTTGGGCGAGAGTCAAACAAGAGGAGAGGAAGGATAGCAAGACTTGGAACATTTTTGGATGAATGAAGTCTTGAAGCGAGGGGTATTTATAGCAAAACCAAAAGCCAACCAATGGCCAAGATCAAGCCATGTGAAAGGCAAGTGTAAGGCCAAGATCAAGCCAAGTGCACCACAGACCTACTCCAAAACCCTCACAAATATCTACACAAATATCTTGCCCAACCTTATCTCCCAATCGTCGTATGCGCTTGCCCGCTGATGAGAGGGTGCCAAGTGCGCCCTCTCGTTGGTCCAAAATGTTCGTCGCTCGGAAAAATCCGCAAAAATACAAAGCGACATAGCCGGAATTTTCCGCCCAAGCTCTGAAAGCGTTTCGTCGAAAACGACTCAACCGGGTGTTGTGCACAAAGGTAAAATCGGCAGGGTGCCACGTGGGGTGACACGTGTCGCCCGATTCGCCGAATATTTCGTCTTCCGAAAATATCCAAAATACCAGAAATCTCAAAAACAAAGCGGGCCCCACAAAACCGTAAATTTCTCCCGTGGGCCCCACGTGACCATTTCCGAAAATAAAATCTCAAAATTCTAATATAATCTAAGAAGCCCAAATTCCAAATCTGGGAACCCAATTCCCTTCAACGAACATTTTTCCTTACAAAAACCGGAAACTTTTTTTCGTGGAAGAATCACCTCTTTCTTCCTTTCCAATTTTTCTGTCGTGCTCTCGTACGTACGTCCTCGCATACATACCCTGAGAATATGGGGTATAACACTACAGACCTCTAAGAGTTTTACAACAACAACGACGGGACAGGGCCCCGCCATACCCCTGAATGTAAGCACCTACAACAAGAGGGGACTATACCAAAGATAAGCCTCCGGAGAAACGGAGCTTCCCAAACGCTGAACTGTGATCCTAAGAGCGAGGATCGACGACTGGTGTACCTCTACCTGCGGCATGAACGCAGCCCGAAGTCGATCTAACAGTACCAGTATGTAAAGCGAAAATCTTGAAGTAAAATCAAAGTATTTAAAACCATTTGCAAATACAAACATTTCAACTGCACATAGTGCCACAACATAAACAAGAGCAAAGTAGATATAATGTAACTGGTCTTTTCTAGGCCGCGAATGATCGAAGCAAGGCCAATCGCCCATATTATAATTATTCGTGCCTAATCCTGTACTACCCGCAATCCGCATAGGTCACTGCAGACCCGCGTAGGTATTCCTCGCGACGGGGTAGCTAACCCCGGTACCCTCGCTGTTCTCCGCGATCCGCATAGTCTCATAGACCGCATAGTCACCGCATCGCATAGGGCATCCCCGTCGGGATAAAACACCGGAATGATCAATCACGGAACTCCGCGACTCGCGTAGTCGCGCATTGCATAGCCGTATAGACCGCATTAAGGGTGGCAAGCCTCGGTATAACAAGTCGAGGGTAGGTGATATAATATGATAACGGGCTTACCGTTTAACAACATAAGCACAACAAGAAACCCTTTACACAAACATCACAAGATACTAACACGTAGCATCCTAACATGTTTACTTATCAAATCAACAAGAAAGTATTACAAGGCTATCACAAACCAACACAATCAAGTTATTCACACAAGGTACTTTCTACTTTATGTTAACAAGTTCGGGTTTTTATCCCCAAAGTACTTCATACATTAACTCTTTAAAAGATCCGTTTCTTTCACAAAAAGTCACACAATACCCGTAGTATAAAAATAGAGTGACTATCCTTTTAAGTAAACCAAAATACTTCCTTTTGTAAAATCAAGTAACAACATTATTTTCCAAACGTTCAAGTTTGCCTAATTTCAAATGCTCAAGTTTCTCATTTTCGAAAGGTTTCGTAGTTCATAGTTTTAATCACTTAATAATATAATTCTCCTTTAAAACGATTTGAGAAACATATGCCTTATGTGTGAGTAGGTTATTCTTGTTTATAACAATCTTATTAAAGAGCCATGATCTAGGAAATGTAATATCATTTTGTCTCATCTTAGCTTCTATGCAGATGGAGGTTTCTACTGGTTTTAATAATACTTAATTAGTCAAAACATTTCCCTTTATTAGCGCTGATGTGGTTTGTTCGATACTTATTCTGATTTCTGAAATCAGTAAGACATTATTCCTTTTAAAAACCAAGTACTCATTACTCACGAATGAGGTTTCACACTTTTTAACAAAATTCATATTAATTCAATTAAGTCAAGTCTCTTATCCTTTTAAGATCAATAAACCATTCTTTTTATCTCTCTTAAGTCGTTATACCTAACTTCCCATAAAGCTAGTATAACTCCTAAGCTTTTAAAACCAAGTATTACTTCTTCTTTCAAAAACGGTTCTTAATTCTCTTGAAATACTTCAAGATTCTTATTATTCAGGCTTAAGTCAAAAGACATTGCCATAAAACTACGTTCAGTTAACACACGTACGTCTACCGTACTATATATATTCTTTTAAAATATCATGCTCAAGAGGATAGGAAGAATCACATACCTCGCGACGATTATCGACTATTAGCAAAACGCTCCACCGCTATAACCCGGCTAGCCTTGTCCACCCTTCAAGTAGAACACGCTACTCGCAGTACTTCAACCTATACCGGTTATACAAGTCTATCAAAGTCTAGACTACTCTGTAGAATAAATCCAGATACAAGATTCTACGGAAAATTGGGCAGCACTTCCCTACAGTCAAACTTCACAAGTCTCAGTAAATACAAATCCTATGTAAATCTGATTCAATTCCTTTCTTATATACCTTCCTTGTATATAACTTATACTTAATTCTTATACTTCAACAGTATGTAAACTCTAATTACAATAGGGGGACAAGATATTTACCTCGATAAGCCCATAATTATCCAAGTTTAAATGTCGATCCTGAGCAACGTTTAGCTCCTACTGCAGGCGCTCAACCCGCTCCAAACAACCCTTAGAAGTTTCTAACAACTTCTACTTAAATACTATAAGGGATTTGGGCTAGGGTATTTAGGAATAGTAACTATACTTGGAAGACAACTTTCTACCAAGGAGTGGGGGGGCTCTCGGTCGAAGCCACTAGGCTAGAGGGGGAGAGGGTGTTGGACGAAACATTAAAAGAGAGGGGAGGGAATTTTGAGACTTGGAAGACAATTTGTAGATGAAGAAAACCTTCAAGTTAGAGGGGTATTTATAGGCCAACCAATGGCCAAGATGAAGCCAAGTGGTAGGCAAGTGTAGGGTGAGAATTCATCCATGTGTACCTTATCCAACTACCACACAAAATATCACAAATATCCTACCTACTCCAAGACCTTGAAATCGTCCAAATGAAGCCCACAAATCCGCCAAATTGAGGGTGACAAGTGTCGCCCTCTCGTTGGTCCAAAATATTTTATCTCTCGGAAAAATCCGCAAAAATAATAAATGACATAGCCGTATTTTTCCCTTCGCAAAGTTTGGAAAATGTTTCGTCGAAAAACGATTCTTTTTGGTAGTTGTGCACAAAATTTCGTCCTTAGCCTAACTTAAGGCCTAAACTTTTGTACGTACTCCCACACGTACATACTCTGGAAATACGGGGTATAACAGTTTGATAGTTAATTGATCACTAATTATCATAATCTATATGATTTCGAATCAAGAACCAAGAGGAGAGATTTGGATATGTTGTAATTGAATAGACATAGGTTAAAATCGCGGACGAAAGTACCCCGATACTTGTGTAGCATTATAGGTTACTGTTCTTAATCCTCCTATGTGATAAATCCTATCATAGAAATATAGAAGGGTTTTGCACTGGGGTTGAGTGATTATATATCCTAACCGGAATATAAGACATTCTAGTTAACCGCTATCTTAACGTAGAAGAAGAAGTCATTCCAGTTGCATTAAGGATTAAATATAGTGGATAGTTGAGGATATTAGAAGCCCTATCTCCATCATAACTGATTAAACCAAAGTACTTTAGTTAATTCTTGTTTTTTTAGATAAAAACCCAAACAAACTAACATTAACCAAATAGAAACTAAAGCTTAGATAATCGGTACTTGATAACCAGTCTCTGAGGACGATATTCGGTCTTATCAGACTATATTACTTGTGAACGATACGTGCATTTACGTGAGCATTCGAAATATCGCTAACAAGTTTTTGGCGCTGTTGCCGGGGATTGGCGTACTTTCAATATCGAATTATCTAATCTTATTTCTAATTTGGTTTGTATATATTTGATTATGTTATTTTATTTTTAATTTGGTTACTCCAGGAACAAGTTTATAACTTGTTCTGCGAGCATCTTTTTATCACTTTTTATTGTTTTTCTTATTTTGTAGGTAAAGTTAAAAAAAAAAAAGGACACATGGACTACTACTACTATCAGGGGCAGTTGAATCAACAACAGCAGCCTAACCCACAGTTTTCAGAAGAAGATCTAGATGAGTTGCAGGCAGTCATACTTAGGCTCACCAAGTGTCAGACTCAGGTTACAGCTGAAATGAGATTGTCCCGCAAAAATTTGGAAACACAAATGGGGCAGCTGATGGATGTGGTGATCAATGTGCCGCAAGAAAATCTGCCTAAAGACACAGTTGTGGGGAGTGGTGAGCAGATTGTGGAACCTGAACCACAACAAGTTGTTGAGGAATTTGGAGAGATAGTTGGTGTAGGGAAAGAAGATGTTACTGAGATCCAATTTTTCACATTTTTGGATTCCTTGGAATCTCTTTTTCCCATAACCATTGCAGAAAAGACATCACCAACTATCATTGTTGAGCCTCAACCAGAAAGTCCATACCCTCAAGGGCACCCCCAAAAGTTGAGAGATGTAGGGAGGTTCACTGATCCCTACATTATAAAGAGCCTAGAAGACAAGTCTGCCTTGTGTAATTGGGGGATAACCTTAGCATGAGGCCCTTGTTTGAAAAAGGTGTTGTAGGAAAAGTGAGACCTGCAACAATGATTGTGCGGATTGCAAGTAGTTCGCAGAAGGATCCAATGGGCACTAGTAAAGATTAACTGCGTCTGACTAAAAGACGTTAAAGACAGCGCTACTTGGGAGGCAACCCAATGTTTTAATTATGTTATTTCAATTTCTGTTTTAGTTTGTTTTATTTTGTCTTGAACAGTCTCACGGTCTTGGGTTTTTGTTTTGTATTTTTGGATGACAGGTGGACTGGAAGCTAACTCTGAGGAAAAAGGTGGCAAAAATGCTGAAATTCAGAAAACTGTGTGATTCCAGAATTTTCTCCCATACCTCTGTTATGACCGCTGTGTTGTGTCAGTAGTTGTCCCTTGTTTTTAGTCTTCATACATTAGGGACAATATGCCATTTAAATATAGGGGGGTCTTAGTTTGTTTTGTGTGTCTGTTTTTTAGTTTTTTTATTATATTTTTGTGTCCTCCCATGTGTTTTTGAGTCATAATTTTTTTTTATTATGGATCAAGCATGTTGTAGTTGCTAAAGATATTGAGTGGATAAAGTGGGATAATGTAATAGAATCAAAAGTGACAATCTGTGTGCTTAAGTTAGATATGTCAAAAATTCATGACATCTAATTTTTTGGGATATTTGTGCATAGCCTATGCGTTGTCAGTTATGGAAGAATGGTTGAAAATTTCTAGAAAATATGTTTGCTTGTTATTTGAGGCGAAATAGTTAAGATATATATGTTTAGGGAGATGATTCAGACATTTCTTTGATAGCTCTTCTTACCATTCAGTACCTACCCTGACATGAATTATATCATTAGTCAGCTTCTTTGAGCCAAAAAAAGACCTTTGTTGACACTCTATGATTCTCTGTTTGTGCCATAAGTGATAATTGAGAGTTAGTGGGATGAAAAATGTTGAAAAAGAAACAAAAAGAGAATTGAAAAAAACAATTGATGCACTCAATGAAGAATATGCAAAAGACTAAGTTTGGTGGTGCCTGTTATTTATAATGTGTCTCATTCTCTCAAAATAAAAGAGGAGAAAAATAGGTATGATACTAAAAAGAAATTCAAAAAGAAGGAAGAAGGAGTTGAATGAAAATAGCTTATGGTACATAATTGGAGCCTAAATGTCTATTTTTACCTACCCTGCCTAAGCCTACATTACAATCCTTAAAAGTTCTGATGATCTTTAATGTGTATGTCTATGATTAGTGGAGAATAGCAAGTAAACAGGTCTATAGCATTTTGGAAAAGATGGAATGAAATTGACATGCATAAGTTAGGTGTTTGTATTTCCATTGATTTTGATCTATGTGAATTTGCGAAATATCTGACTTGAAATTCTAGATTGTTGATTATTCATGCTATCTATGTTCTAACATATTATCTCATCTTTCATCCATGATTTTGAAAAAGCATTGTTATAGCTACTTGATCAATTTCATAGAGTCAGGGTTTGTTTTGTTTTTGTTTTTGTTTTTGCTTAGTGTTTTTTGTTATACCCCGTAGTTCCAGGGTATGTATGTGAGGACGTACGTACGAGAATACGACAGAAATTTTGGAAAGAAAGAAAGATGTGATTTTTCGACGGAAAAGTTTCCGGGTTTTGTGAAGGAAAAAGGTTCGTTAGTGGGAATTGGATTCCCAGATTTGGTATTTGGACTTCTTGGATTATATTAGAATTATGAGATTTTATTTTCGGAAATGGTCACGTGGGACCCACGGGAGAAATTTACGGTTTTGTGGGGCCCACTTTGTTTTTGAGATTTTCGGTATTTTGGATATTTTCGGAAGACGAAATATTTTGGACGAGTAGGGGGCGACACGTGTCACCCCCATGTGGCCACCTTGGCCGAAATGGTGGGACAAGTGGCTAGACACTTGTCCCTTGGCCGAATTGGCCTTACAAGTGGCAAGCCACTTGTCTTGTTTTTTGTTGGCCATGTGGTGTGGTGGGACCCACACACACATGGCCCAATCTTGACCATACACTTACATTGATCTTGGCCCTTGATTCTTCTATAAATACCCCATAGTGCAAGACATAATATTCATCCACACTTAAAGACTTTCCAAGGCAAAAATATCCCTTTCCCTTTGTATGGTTTTCGTCCCCCTCCCCCCACTTGTGTAGAAAATACTTCAAGTATTGTAGTATTATCCCAAATACCTTAGCCTAGTATCCCTAGTTGTATTCCAAGGTTATTTTAATACTAGGAGCCCGGAAATACTACTTTTTTCCAAATAGTCGCAAATGAAACCCTAGAAAAATCTTCATAGCTTGGTTGAAGTGTTTAGAGAAGTTGTTTAGAAACTTCTAAGGGTCGCTTGGAGCGGGTTGGAGCGTAAGGATTTGGAGCTAAACGTTGCTCAGGATCGACTTATAATCTTGGATAATTTTTGGGCTTATCGAGGTAATGATTTATGTCCCTCTATTGTAATTGGATATTACATATTGTAGTAGATTAGAATTGAGTATAAGATATATTGGAAGGATGATTATAAAGGTTTGGACTGTATTTTACAGTAGGCTTGTGTAGTATTATTGTTAGGCAGAATTGTGCACGTCCGGTTAGACGTGTAATCCCCTTGGAGTTGTTGGCTTGGTAGCAGGCCTTGTTAGGGGGAGGTTATGTATGTGATTGCTGGAGAGTCTTTAATTTTTCGTAGAATAGGGAAATGTTTGCTTAGATTATGCTACGAAGAGAACTAGAGATTGATAGATATATTGTGGTTATTATAGGTGGATCTTCTACGCGCGGCATACTTGACTTGGCTTGTGGATTAAGCCGAAGAGGTATGTGATTCTTCCTATACTCTTGAGCATGATTGTTGTGAACTATATAGTATGGTAGACGTACATGTGTGAAATGAATTTTGTTTAAAACATAAAGTGTTATAATGGCTTTATGGGAAGTTAGTTATTGTTATACCCCGTAGTTTCAAGGTATGTATGCGAGGACGTACGTACGAGAATACGACATTGGAATTGGAATGGAAGAAAGAGGTGATTTTTCCACGGAAAAGTTTCCGGTTTTTGTGAAGGAAAAAGATTCGTTAATGGGAATTGGATTCCCAGATTTGGTATTCGGACTTCTTGGAATTTTAGAGAATTATGGAATTTTATTTTCGGAAATGGTCACGTGGGGCCCACGGGAGAAAATTTACGGTTTTGTGGGGCCCACTTTGTTTTCGAGATTTTGGCCATTGTGGATATTTTCGGAAGATGAAATATTTTGGGCGAGTAGGAGGCGACACGTGTCGCCCCTAGTTGGCTTGGGCCGAATTCCACTTTGTACACAACTGCGTTTAGAGTCGTTTTTACCGAAACGTTTACACAACTCGCGTAGGATAAATTCGGCTATGTCGTTTCTAATTTTTGCGGATTTTTCGAGAGACGCAACACGTTGGACCAACGAGGCGACACTTGTCACCCTCTCGTTGATGGATGTCACGTGATAGGGCGATTGGGATGGCGTGTTTGGTCTTGGAGTTGGTAGGCTATGTTGTGTGCAAGTTGGCCAAGGACACTGGCCCAAATCCTCACCCTACACTTGCCTTGCACTTGGCATAATCATGGCCATTGGTTGGCCATGTCGTGACCTATCCATACCCCTTGTTGAAGAGTTATTTCATCCTAAATTGAGCAATCTATCTAAGTCTCAAATCCCTCCCTCTCCTCTTGTTGTTTCGTCCAAACACACCCTCCCTTTTGAGAAGCCCTGGCCGAGAGCAACCCCCTCTAAAGCTAGCCTAGCCGAAACACTACCCCCCCCTCCCTTGGTAGAAAAGTTGCCTTCTAGTATCGTTATAATGCCCGAATTACCCTAGCCCAAATCCCTTAGTCCTTAGTAGAAGTTGTGAAGAACTTCTAAGGTTTATTGGAGCTACCGGAGCGCACAACTTAGGAGCTAAACCTTGCTCAGGCGCGACTTTTATCTAGGATATTATTGGGCTTACCGAGGTAAATAACCTTATCCTCCTTTTGTAATTAGAATATACATACTGTAGAAGTATAGGAATAAGTATTGAATACTTAGAAGGATATTGCAGAATAGAATTGAACTGTTATCACAGTAGAAGGGTTTAAAAGATGAATAATAGAACTGTACTTACATAGGACTGTTTTCACAGTAGACTTGAGTAGCTCACCGGGTAGGGAAGTGCTGCCCAAATGACCATAGAATAACGAACCCTCTGCTTAGAACTTTGTACAATCTGATACGGACGTTGATAGACGTGTTGGTATTATAGTCGATACTCTGCGCGCGACATATTCAACTTGGCGGAGGTTTTCGCGAGAAGGTATGTGATTCTTCCTAAAGCATGATATTTTACAATATATATAGTACGGTGAGCGTACATGTGTTAAGCGAATAATAACTACGGCAATGTCTTTGACTTAAGCTCGAATAATACTTACGGCAATGCCTCACGCTTAAGCTCGAATAATACTTGCGATGCCTCACGCTTAAGCTGAATAATAAAGAATCAAAACATTTCAAAGAATCTTGAATCATTTTTAATGTAAGAGTAACACTTGGTTTTAAAAGTCAAGAGTTATACTAGCTTTATGGGAGGTTAGGTATAACGGCAAGAGTGATAAAAGAACGATTTATTGATTTAAGGACATAAGAGACTTGACTTATTATACTAATATGAATTTTGTTAAAAAGTGTGAAACCTCATTAGTGAGTAATTAGTATTTTTGGTTTTCAAAAGGAATGATGTTTTACCAATCAGAATAAATGTCGAACAAACCACAGCAACGCTAATAAAGGGAATTATTTTGACTAATAAGGTATTATTAAAACTAGTAGAAACTTCCATCTGCATAGGAGCTAAGATGAGACAAAAGGATATTACATTTACTAGATCATGGCTGCTGTAATAAGATTGTTGCGAATAATAATAACCTACTCACACTTAGGGTATATGTTTCTCAAATTGTTTTAAAGGATTAAAACTATGAACTACAAACCCTTTCGAAAATGAGAAACTTGAGTAATTGAAATTAGGCAAACTTGAACGTTAGGAAAAGAATGTTGTACTTGATTTTACAAGGAGAAGTGTTTTAATGAACTTCAAAAGATAATTACTCTATTTTTTATACTACGGGTATTGTGTGACTTTTGTAAAAGAAACGGATCTTTTAAAAGAGTAATACATGAAGTACTTTGGGGCTAACAACCCGAACTTGTTAACATAATATAGAAAGTACCTTGTGTGAATAACTTGATTGTATTGATTTGTGATAGTCTTGTAATATTTTCTTGTTGACTTGATAAGTAAACATGTTAGGATGCTACGTGAGTTAGTATCTTGTGATATTTGTGTAAAGGGATTTTTCCTTGTTGTGCTTATGTTGTTTAGCAATAAGCGGTTATGTTGATATTATATCATTCATAACTCCGGGGGTTAAGCTGCCCTCCGATGCGGGGTAGACTCAGGCGGGTCGATGGACCTATGATTCGAGAATACCTTATGCGGGTCTGTATGGCCTATGCGGAACTGCGGGAGTTCCAGGTTAGTATGCGGCCCTTGTGGTCATGCGGTTCTTGTAGCCATGCGGACGACGTGTCTAGGACGCTGCCGGGGAGTAGCTACCCTCGATGCGGGGTTATACCTCATGCGGGCCTATCTGTTTGGCCTATGCGGAGCTGCGGGAAGTTCCAGGACTAGATGCGCACATTAGATACTGCGGGCGAGTGGCCAGCTTTGATCATGTGACGGTCTAGACAGATCTCATAATACAGTTTATGACCTTGTTGGTACTGTGGGTTTTAGTAGTCGGCTATGCCTTCGTACTTACCCCGTACGGTTCTATTGTGATGACTTTGAGGGCATGAGTCCCTGACTTGGCATGACTGCTTATTTATTGTGAACTGTAGTGTTGGCTTATCATACCTGTCTCCTGCCTTATATAGACTACTATGATTTCATTTACAGTATTTTCAGTTTCACATACTTGGTACCTGTTGTACTGACCTCCTTCGGGGGGCTGCGTTCATGCCGCAGGTAAAGGTACTCCTACTGTTGATCCCCGTTCTTAGGATCACCGCTTCAGCGTTGGGAAAGCTCCGTTTCTCCGGAAGCTTAGCATTTTGGTATGGTCCCCTGTCGTTGTAGATATTTGTATTCAGGGGTATGGCGGGGCCCTGTCCCGCCATTGTTGTTTTAAACTCTTAGAGGTCTGTAGACCTGTTGTAAGGTTGGGATGTAACTGTTCGTTTTGGGTTATTTATATACATTATGCCGAAAGGCAACCTTTTTCCCAGAAACTGTGTCTTACTTATACTGTTTCATATCTTGGTTGTTTTATATTCCGCTGGTTTTTTCTCGATGTATGACTACTTGGGTGCCCGGGTAAGGCACTGATCCAGGTGCAGTCGTGACAAAAGTGGTATCGAGCGATTAATCCTCGGAAAGTGTCTGACCGTATCTAGTAAGTCTTGATTATCGATGTGTTGTGCACCACACCAATAATCAGGAGGCTATAGGATATTTAGGATTGGTTTCCATTCTTCTCACTCTGAGATCGTGCTTTAGAGCTGTGTTATAAGTTGGACCCCTCTAACGTATTCCTTTCCTTTACCAGTGATGCCTCCGCCAGAACTCGGGCCCGAGAAGGCAAGCGTAGGAAGGCGGCGAGTAAATCTGAGAGATTTAGAAGGGCACAGCCCAATCATCACTGAGGTGATGCTTCACGCGAGGAGTTCGAGGCGTCGCCCCAGCGAGAAGTTTATACCTGGCAGCGATTCCTCTGCGGTCATGACATCCGGACTTTCGTTCCACGGCTTGGAGCGAAAATATGGATTGGAAGGAGACGGCCATTGCTAGCAAAGGACTTGGCAGCCAGTATTTTATGTACCGTATTCCAAGGATATTGATGCTTATCTAAAGAAGGGTTGTGAGGAGTAGCTCTTGATCGAGGGCGAGCGGGCTTGCGTTCAGATTATGTGCGCAGTGAGAGAGGTAGAGATCGGCAGTGGCCAGAGCGGCGAGAGGGCGGATTGGCGGGATCATTTGGTAACTCTCGGCGAATCGCCTCGGCAGATTAGACATGCGCCTCGCCGGTCTGAGTGTCCTCGCGAGTTGATTTTCCTCGGTGTTCCGCAGTGTGGCGGTGTCATCCCGGGAAGTGCGTCTTTTACCGGTGCTTGTTTTTATTGCGGCGTCGAGGCCATATGGCAAGGAATGTTCTATGAGGAAGGATACAATACGAGGACTCGGCTACTAGACCGATTGTGGATGCGATGGTTGGAGAGAGGAGTGTTAGCGGAGGTCACCCCACCTCGGTGTGGCCGTTGTGGTCGATGTCATCGCGTGGGAAGTGTCGTTCCTCGCGTCGGCTTGTTATGTTTGCGGCCAGCGGGGCCATTTGCGAGAATTGTCCGACCAAGGGTGGTGCGGATGTAGAGACTCGGCCTTCAGGATCAGTGGATAGTTCATCACCTTCCCCAGCTATGCGCCCAGCAGGGCGGGTTTGATTAGGACGACCTAAGGGAAGTGCCGCGTAGATACAGGTATATCCTTAACCCTTTAGAGATTTATATGTGTAGCGAATATCTTAAGTATTATTTTGGATAGCATTGTGTTAACTGTGATTGGGAATCATGATTAGTTAATCAGGGAGCTAGTGTTTGCACGTTGCCGGGTTGGGTTGAGGCCATGTGGCGGGTCGACCCGTGGCCTGTTTGGTGGTCGGGTCAGTGTTTGGTGGTCCCGCCCGGTCGTAGGGTCAATAGGGTGTTAGGCCCAAGTTTATTATACAAACGTACGAGTTCGTGGATAAATTCGACCAGTATTCGGGCCGAGGAGGTCAGCCCGTCTTGTCTTCTAGCAAAGACCGTGTACTCGGTAGGGGGTGATTATGCCAGAAAGGTTGTAAGGCTGCACGGGGTGCCTACCTTCACCTTATGACAGACAGTGGAGCCCAGGGTACGGCTGTTCTTTGTTTTGGAAGTTTTACCAGGCAGGGTTAAGAACTCAGGTAAGTCTCAGAATCGCATTCGCCCTCGGGCAGTGTTTGGATTTCAGGAATAGTTGTGGGGATTGTTGTCTCCTGTAGAGGGAATGTTTAAGCTACCATTTTCAGTATTCGGATGTCGCCTTAGGAAGCCTTGTAGGGGCGGAAGTATAAGTTGCCGATCGATTGGTTCGATGTTGGCAAGGTTCAGATAGTTGGTTCAGGGTTGTTCCGGTAATTTGTGGATAGGGTGTAGCGAGTTTTGGAAAAACAGAGAAACTTAGCCGTGTTACTTTGGGCCTTTTGAGTTCATGTGAAGATTAGGCGGGTTGCCTATATGTTAGCATTGCCGTCCGACTTAGGAGGCAAGACGTCCGTCTTCGTATTGTTATGTTGGGAAGGTATCGAAATCCACCCGCAGTGTTCCCATTAATGATGACCACGTTAGAGATAGTAACCGAGGTTTGGAAACTAGCGAATGAAGGGTGGTAAGAGTTCGAGCGTACAAGAAGTGTACGACATCCTCAGGGATCGCAAGCAGCCCGGTACCATTTGTTGGGTCGTCGGAGCAGGGCTCGCGACAAAGTGACAAAAGTGGTATCACGACGAGTAAGGGAAGAACGAGCATGTATTACGAGCATAGGTGTGATCATTCGTTTGTAAAGAGTAGGGGCGAAGGGAGCATCTTTTAGATCGCGAGTAGGAATATTTTGTGATAGAGGTGATTCCTCGTGGACTTGGAGATAAGTATGCGCGCTTGTTGTGTTGTGACCAGGTGTGGCATGGTTGTTTCCGTAAGTATAGCAGTAAGGACTATACTGGCGCCTGTTTGTTTTGATACCTAGAAGGAACATTCGGGACGAATGTTTCTAAGGAGGGGAGAATGTTATACCCCGTAGTTTCAAGGTATGTATGCGAGGACGTACGTACGAGAATACGACATTGGAATTGGAATGGAAGAAAGAGGTGATTTTTCCACGGAAAAGTTTCCGGTTTTTGTGAAGGAAAAAGATTCGTTAATGGGAATTGGATTCCCAGATTTGGTATTCGGACTTCTTGGAATTTTAGAGAATTATGGAATTTTATTTTCGGAAATGGTCACGTGGGGCCCACGGGAGAAAATTTACGGTTTTGTGGGGCCCACTTTGTTTTCGAGATTTTGGCCATTGTGGATATTTTCGGAAGATGAAATATTTTGGACGAGTAGGAGGCGACACGTGTCACCCCCTAGTTGGCTTGGGCGAATTCCACTTTGTACACAACACCGCGTTTAGAGTCGTTTTTAAACGCGTTTACACAACTCGCGTAGGATAAATTCCGGCTATGTCGTTTCTAATTTGCGCGGCTTTTTCCGAGAGACGCAACACGTTGGACCAACGAGAGGGCTACACTTGTCACCCTCTCATTGATGGATGTCACACTAGGGCCGATTGGGAGGATGGCTTGTTTTGTCTTGGAGTTGGTAGGATATTTTGTGTGCAAGTTGGCCAGGACACTTGCCCAAATCCTCACCCTACACTTGCCTTGCACTTGGCATAATCTTGGCCATTGGTTGGCCATGTCTTGACCTATAAATACCCCTTGTTGAAGAGTTATTTCATCCTAAATTGAGCAATCTATCTAAGTCTCAAATCCTCCCTCTCCCTCTTGTTGTTTCGTCCAAACACACCCTCCCCTTTTGAGAAGCCCTGGCGAGAGCAACCCCTCTAAAGCTAGCCTAGCCGAAACACTACCCCCTCCCTTGGTAGAAAAGTTGCCTCTAGTATCGTTATAATGCCCGAATTACCTAGCCCAAATCCCTTAGTCCTTAGTAGAAGTTGTGAAGAACTTCTAAGGTTTATCGAGCTCTGGAGCGCACAACTTAGAGCTAAACCTTGCTCAGCGACTTTTATCTAGGATATTATTGGGCTTACCGAGGTAAATAACCTTATCCTCCTTTTGTAATTAGAATATATATCTGTAGAAGTATAGGAATAAGTATTGAATACTTAGAAGGATATTGCGAATAGAATTGAACTGTTATCACAGTGAAGGGTTTAAAAGATGAATAATAGAATCGTACTTACATGGATTGTTTTCACGATGAACTTGAGTAGCTCACCGGGTAGGAAGTCTTTGCCCAAATGACCATAGAATAACGAACCCTCCGCTTAGAACTTTATGCGATCTGATGCGGACGTTGATAGGCGTATTTGTATTATAGGTCGATACTCTGCGCGCGACATATTCAACTTGGCGGAGGTTTTCACGAGAAGGTATGTGATTCTTCCTAAAGCATGATATTTTACAATATATATAGTACGTTAGACGTACATGTTTTAACTGAATAATAACTACGGCAATGTATTTGACTTAATCCTGAATAATACTTACGGCAATGCCTCACGGCTTAAGCTCGAATAATACTATGCAATGCCTCACGGCTTAAGCTGAATAATAAAGAATCGAAAACATTTCAAAAGAATATCAATCATTTTTAACGTAAGAGTAACACTTGGTTTTAAAAGTCAAGAGTTATACTAGCTTTATGGGAGGTTAGGTATAACGGCAAGAGTGATAAAAAGAACGATTTATTGATTTAAGGAAATAAGAGACTTGACTTATTATACTAATATGAATTTTGTTAAAAGTGTGAAACCTCATTAGTGAGTAATTAGTATTTTTGGTTTTCAAATGGAATGATGTTTTTCCAATCTGAATTATTGTCGAACAAACCACAGGCTCGCTTATATAGGGATTTATTTTTACTAATAAGGTATTATTAAATCTATTAGAAAGTTCCATCTGCATAGGAGCTAAGATGAGACAAAAGGATATTACATTTACTATATCATGGCTGCTGTAATAAGATTGTTGCGAATAATAATAACCTACTCACACTTAGGGTATATGTTTCTCAAATTGTTTTAAAGGATTAAAACTATGAACTACAAACCCTTTGAAAATGAGAAACTTGAGTAATTGAAATTAGGCAAACTTGAACGTTAGGAAAAGAATGTTGTACTTGATTTTACAAGGAGAAGTGTTTTAATGAACTTCAAAAGATAATTACTCTATTTTTATACTACTTGTATTGTGTGACTTTTGTAAAAGAAAGCGGATCTTTTAAAGAGTAATACATGAAGTACTTTGGGGCTAACAACCGAACTTGTTAACATAATATAGAAAGTACCTTGTGTGAATAACTTGATTGTATTGATTTGTGATAGTCTTGTAATATTTTCTTGTTGACTTGATAAGTAAACATGTTAGGATCTACGTGAGTTAGTATCTTGTGATATTTGTGTAAAGGGATTTTTCCTTGTTGTGCTTATGTTGTTTAGCAATAAGCGGTTATGTTGATATTATATCATTCATAACTCTGGGGTTAAGCGCCTCCACGCGGGGTAGACTCAGTGGTCGATGGACCTATGATTCGAGAATACCTTATGCGGTCTCAGATGGCCTATGCGAATCGCGGAGTTCCAGTTAGTATGCGGCCTCTTGTGGTCATGCGGTTCTTGTAGCCATGCGGACGACGTGTCTAGACGCCGCCGGGAGTAGCTACCCTCGACGCGGGTTATACCTGCGGGCCTATCTGCTTGGCCTATGCGAGTGCGGGAAGTTCGAGGACTAGATGCGCACATTAGATCGCGCGAGTGGCGGCTTTGATCATGCGATGATGCAGACAGATCTCATAATACGCTTTATGACCTTGTTGGTACTGTGGGTTTTAGTAGTCGGCTATGCCTTCGCATTTACCCGTGCGGTTCTATTGTGATGACTTTGAGGCACGAGTCCTCGACTTGGCATGATCGCTATTTATTGTGAATCGTAGTGTTGGCTTATCATACTTGTCTCCCGCCTTATATAGACTACTATGATTTCATTTACGTATTTTCGATTTCACATGCCATACTGTTGTGACCTCGCCCGGGGCTGCGTTCATGCCGCAGTAAAGGTACTCCTACCTGATCCGTTCTTAGGATCACCGCGTTGGGAAAGCTCCGCTTTCTCGGAAGCTTAGCATTTTGGTATGGTCCTGTCGTTGTAGATATTTGTATTCAGGGTATGGCGGGGCCCTCCGCCATTGTTGTTTTAAACTCTTAAGTGCATAGACTGTTGTAAGGTTGGGATGTAACTGTTCGTTTTGGGTTATTTATATACATTATGCCGAAAGGCAACCTTTTTCCCAGAAACTGTGTCTTACTTATACTGTTTCATATCTTGGTTGTTTTATATTCCGCTGGTTTTTCTCTGATGTATGACTACTTGGGTGCCCGGGTAAGGCACCAGTCACGGGCCCCGGAACGGGTCGTGACAGTTATAATGACTTTATGAAGATAAAAGAAAGATTTGATTTTGAAAGATAAACGACTTGATTTTGAAAATTAAGAGACTTGATCTTGAAAGATAAGAGACTTGACTTATAAACGACTTGATTTCAGAAAAAGGAGAAGTAACTTGATTTAAGTATAGGTTACTTGTTTTGAAAAGAGTAAGTTTTTGGGTTTTAAAGAGTATACTTGATGTTGTTTTACAAGAAAAGCATTTGGTTTAAAAAGTATAGAGTACTTGATTTTAAAAGTCTTGTAAAGATTTTTACGAAAGTGAAGTAATTTGGTTTGAAAAGAAAACGTGTTTTAATACTACGAGTATTAGTATCGTGTGGCTTTTACGTAAAAAGAGGGCTTTTTGAAAGAATGAAAGTATGTAGTATTTTGGGGTTGAAACCCGGATTGTTGATATAAAATGAAAGTACGTTGAACTTGCCTATGCTTGTTGTGATAGCCTTTGATGGGCAAGTGTTTTGTTTTTGTGCTACCGTGACTCTCTGGGAGGGTCGGCTATCTGATTGATTGCTTGGACATACTGACACGTTGGATGGTCCACGAGTATGCATCCACTTTGAGTATTATCTGGTTATTTCTTTTGGACATACTGACACGTTGGATGGTCCACGAGTATGCGTCCACTTTGAGTATTATCTTGTTATTTCCTTTGGACATACTGACACGATGGATGGTCCACGGGTATGCGTCCAGTAGGATGGTTTCATGGCCATGCTTTCTGAGGTAAGATGCCGGGGCATGCGGTCATTGTGAGGATTATGTTATTTGTCCATGGACCGCTAATCCATGAAGCTTGCCGCGGTGACGAGCGATCACGGGCTTGATTTGTACATGTGGTTCAGGCACACTTTAGATACTTGTCCTGGTCATTTCTCGTGTATCGGTAGGCTCTGGTAGATAGCTTAAGATACTTGCCTCGGTCATATCTCGTGAGACGGTAGGCTAGGGTACGTTAGCTTAAGATACTTGCCTCGGCCAGTTGCGTGGCTAGCTTTTGGACTGGTAGTTGGCTTTCGTACCTTGCCCGTGAAGGGATATGACTAGCTTTTGGGTAGTAGTTGGCTATTCTACTTCGCGTCGGTTTGATAGCGACGCAGGATCTAGTGTTCAGGTTCACATATGGGTGTTGTTTCACATCATGTACTGCCGGCAGTGAGGAATGAGTTCCACGGGCATGATTGATATTATGGGCGTGAGACCCATAGTTATGTGTGAGTGATTATTCTGGGGATATGCGTCCCCTTACTTGACCTAACTGTTTATTTATTGCGAAATGGTTTTATAAAATGATGAAATGTGATTTCATTACAGTATTTTCAGTTTCATACTGTACTGTTATCGACCACTTTCGGGCTGCGTTCATGCCGCAGGTAAGTACACCGCTTGTTGATCCTCGCCGCAGGATCGCATTCAGCGTTAGGAAGCTCCGTTTCTCGGAGAGGCTTATCTTTTTGGTATAGTCCTGTCATTGTAGATCTTGTACATTCGTGGGTATGGCGAGTCTGTCCGTCATAGATGTTGTTACATTCTTAGAGTGCAGAAATCTTGTTGTGGCGGGGTTTGTAAAGGATATTAAGCTTGATTATATGTATATACATGAAGGTGACCGTTTTGGTTAGCCTGTTTTATTATGTTGTCTCTTGTTTCCTGGTTAAGTTTTTATTTCCGCTGATTTTCTCTGATGTTGTTATCACTAGGGTGCCCGGGGTAAGGCACCAGTCACGGGCCCGAGATCGGGTCGTGACAGTTTTACTCGAGGGCGAGTAAAGTTTAAGTTTGGGGGTATTTGTTAGGTGTATTTTATATACACTTCTTGAGTTATTTTTAGTTAGTATTTTACTCATTTCGTTGTGTTTAGTATAGTATTATGGTCGTTTTTCTTTCTCTTGAGTCACAACGATCATAAATTGAGAAATGGCAAAAAGATGATGAAATGAGCTTGATTTAGATGGATTACACACTAAAAGGGCCAAGGAATGAAGCCAAAGAAATTCCGGAAAGTATAGGAGAAATCAGACGAAGTCCGGACGAGAAAATGACGAAAAATCGCAAAAATCGAAAGTGGACGATTCCGGCATCGCGGTGCCCAAACTGCTGCGAGGCTGATTGGCTACAGGACTTTTGGCATCGCGGTACCATCCTGCAGGACCGCGGTGCCGAGGCGAAAAAATCACGTTCTGGGCCGAAATTTGACACGTTTTCAGGGTCCACAATGCAATATTTTTCCAACTATATAATTCCTAAAACCCTGACCTTATGGGGCAGCTTGGAATCCTTGTACATATTCCATCACACACATTACAAGACAACTCTTGGAGGCTAGTTCTAAGTATTTTCTTTCTCTTTTCTTTGTTTTCAATTCAATTCATGTTGGATTCTGTATTAGTTCTTAGCGTGACTATGGCTAGGAGCTAAACACTTTATTAGGGTTTTCCTTTTGAATCGCTTGAAACCATATTTCATGAATTAATGCATTAGTTTGATTTCTTCTTCACTTGATTAAGATTTATTCAATAATTGGTATGAATGTTTGATAGTTAATTGATCACTAATTATCATAATCTATATTATTTCGAATCAAGAACCGAGAGGAGAGATTTGAATATGATGTAATTGAATAGACATAGGTTAAAATCGCGGACGAAAGTACCCCGATACTTGTGTAGCATTATAGGTTACTGTTCTTAATCCTCCTATGTGATAAATCCTATCATAGAAATATAGAAGGGTTCTGCACTGGGGTTGAGTGATTATATATCCTAACCGAAATATAAGGCAGTCTAGTTAACCGATATCTTAACGTAGAAGAAGAAGTCATTCTAGTTGCATTAAGGATTGAATAGAGTGGATATTTGAGGATATTGGAAGCCCTATCTCCATCATAACTGATTAAACCAAAGTAATTTAGTTTATTCTTGTTTTTTTAGATAAAAACCCAAACAAACTAACGTTAACCAAATAGAAACTAAAGCTTAGATAATCGGTACTTGATAACCAGTCTCTGAGGATGATATTCGGTCTTATCAAACTATATTACTTGTGAACGATACGTGCACTTGCGTGAGCATTCGAAATATCGCTAACAGTTATGAGCATGCGTGATTGATTTTGCGGGTAATTAGGAAAAACACTTAACTATGGCAAAGTTAGCGTACAATAACATTTATCACTCTAATATTAATATAGTGTTGTTCGAGGCATTGTATGGTAGGAGATTTTGATCTCTGATTGGTTGGTTTGATGTATTTGAGTTCCATCCTTGAGGTATTGATTTGTTGAGCGAGTCTTTAGAGATAGTGAAGGTGATCCAAGATAAGCTTCTGGCAATGTAGAGTAGGAGAAGGAGTATGTAGACCAGAAGGTCCGAGATTTAGAGTTCTTGGTTAGTGACAATGTCCTTCTGAAGGTTGCACCCATGAAAGGTATGATGAGATTCGGCAAGAGAGTGAAGCTGAGTCTGAGGTATATCGGACTATCAGAGGTTCTCCAAAGAGTGGAAGAGATTGCATAAGAGTTGGCTCTACCACTGGGTCTTTCATGCGTTCACCCAATCTTCCATGTGTCTATGCTGAAGATGTATCATGTCGATGGTTCTTATATTATTCAGTGGGACTCCATATTACTCGATCAGAATCTAGAGTTCGAGGAGGCCTGAGGCTACTTTAGATAGGCAAGTGAGGATGTTCAGATCCAAGGAGATAGCTTCAGTGGAGACATTGTCTTATCGAGGAGGTGACTTGGAATACCGACTCCAATATGCGAAGAAGATATCCTGACTTGTTCACTTCTTCTGGTATGTTTCCCTTGTTCATTTCTCTATGTTCGAGGATGAACTATTATTTAATCGGTATCTGATGTAACGACACGTCTGATCATTTTAGCTAAAGATGCTTATTTACCTATTTTACCCTTTTTGTGGTCTCTGTGTGGGATTTGTGCTGCGTGAGGATGGATGGCACATATCCTGAGGTCCATTTTCATGAGTTTCAGATGAAAATGCCCAAGTGTGAAAACTTAGAGTTGGTTAGTTGGACTCAAAGTTGACATTTGGATAGATGATTCAATTTCCATGTTCCGTCACTTTTGGTAGTTTCGGAAGGTCATTTATGACTTGTTCGAGATATTATTTCTCTTCCAGAGGCAATCAAATGTGTTTTGCGATCTTATTTATGAAATTTGGTTCATTGGTTTTCTCAGGAAATTTTATAGAAAAGTATGGCTTAGCTAAGTTATTTGTGAAATTCGAGGGTACGAGTGAGTTTGTAGCATTGTATACCATAGATGAGCATATATGGGTTGTGTACGGAGGGTCTCGAGAGTGTTTTAAATGTTTGATTGTGGTCGTGATAGATTTCCTTTTTTGTTGGTGTCTGGTGTCCGTGGTCGTCAGGTTGGCTCGCCGAAGTGAGAGGTTGGGATTTGGGGGTTTCTGCCGCTATGGAATTGGGTCCGTCGTGGCGAGGGGTGAGGTGTCAAGTCACTCTCTCCCCAGCGAAGGGTTTTCCACCACAGCGGGTCCGCTCCAGCGGAGTCGGTTCCGCTGGGGAAGAAATATTGTACAAGATCCCTATAAATTCCTAGGTCAGAAAATTCTTCACCCAAACTAGAAATCTCGATATCAGCACTGCCTAGGAATAAATTTAAAGCCTTAGGAGCATTTTTTACCTTGAGGTAATAGATTTTTCCCTTTTGTTTGCTTAAGTAATGTTTATAAACTCTTTTATGGTGGTTTAGCATGATGTTAATTTGCAGAAGATGAAGTTCTTGTGTTTATAAGAATAAGAGAGTTACATGGTTGATTCTAATGGAGATTTACGGATTAAAAAGTGATATTATTGTGAATTAGGATTAGGTGATCATAGATAATCATGTTTTAGTGCTTAATTTGATTATAGAACCTTGTTTCAAAAGGGGGTAATTCTAGGGTTTCAAATTGGGGCTTTTTTATTATGTTCAATTGGAGGTTCAATTGTGTATATATTTTCAATTAATTTAAGGATATGATTATTTAGTATGTAATAATGGTTTTTTGATATTAAAGTTCGAGTCTTGGTGACGTCGGCCGGGCTCGATATTTTTAAATTGTGTTTGTAAGGTCTTTATCATTATATGTTATGAAAGCTATGTATTAACGAATAGAATATATGTGTGGATTGACTTTGACCGAGTAAAGCACAAAGGAGGGACAAGGCTATCACTAAGGCTTGATCATGTAGTGCACCTTCTCAACTGTGAGGTAGGATACAGTTTAGTTTTTCGAGACTTCGATAAAAGTATGTAATTAGTTATAAATATTGAGGGATATTAGACGTGTTGGGGGTCCCATCCAGGCTATTTGTGATGAACGTCTAAGTGGGTACCAGTATTGAACTGTGATGATGGGATCATTTGGGGAATCAGTCTTATGCTGATTTCGATTGTTGATTATTTAGGCTTGTCTCCATATGTGGGCTCGTCGCCATAGATGATTGATTTGTTCATTCATTACACATGTTTTGGTATGATATCTTGAATGGTACATGGACTTTATATGTGTTATGTACTCTTGAAAGCATGTGGTATTTAATATGTTAATTGGTTGTATCTCATTATATCATGATTGCTCATGGTTATGATGATTTGATATTGAAGTGATATGATTATGTTGGGTCCAAGGGACCAAGAAAGGTAAGAACAATATTGAGATTATGGAAACAGTGAGATGATATTGATACATGGAGATCAGAGTTGCACCCCTGTAACATGATATTATTACAGCCAAGAGCTGGACTTCGTGATCCGATGAGTTATTTCGGAGTGGATGGGTATATGGACTTCACAGGTCCCCATAAGCACTTTCATATGGCATACCCCTTTGAAGTGTGTATACTGGTTGATGAAAAGGTACCTTGCATATGCATTGTATATATATATATATATATATATATGCCACGTCCTTGATTAATTGTTATTGAACTTGTATTGAGTAATTGTTGATGATTTGACTATGTTCTGAGCATGGAAGGATTATACATGTTGATACTTGGGGTTGCTGTAGAACTCTTGAAAATTGGATAATGTGAATATCTATGAACTCTTAATGAAATAGGAATTATGTGAACTCTGTGGATTATATGCCTTATCTGGATTACTAGACTACGTAGTATGGGATTACTTTGTATTTATCTCTGATTATGTACTTCCATCGTTGTCGGTCTATGATGTCTACGGAGGTACGTTGTGTACTCATGCTACACTTTATGCATCTTTTCTTGATGCAGATACAGATCTGACTACCAGCTCGATACCACGTGGTTGAGTTCGAGTGGTTGCGTTCCAGCTGTTAGGGTGATGATGTCTTCTCCAGCATGCCCTGTATTGCTTATCTTCTCTATTGTATTTATATCTGATTCAGAGACATGTATTTCAGACATCAGCTTATGTATTTGGCTGGCATCTGTTGCCGTTGATTAAAGACTATATAGTTGTTTTAGAGCTCTCATATTTGCAGAGTAGATTCCTCGGGGTGATTTTGGTTGTATCAGACTTATCTTATTTTCCGCATTTTATTATCAAACAGTTTTGCAGTATTATGTTCTTCCACTTTTATTTATATCGTATCATGTTGTTGATTTGAGAGTGGTTCGCCTACGTGTGGGATTATGTAAGTTTCACCACGATTCCTGAAAAGGGATCGTGATAGTAGTTATATTTATTTTAGCATTTTTAGCTATTTTGGGTATGTCAGAACCCTGACCCGGTAAAATTATTATTCATGGTTATGTTAGAGGCGTCATAGACTATATGTTTAGTTATGCATATTTTTGGCATTGTCTTATATTTTGGACGTATGTTCTATTGTTGTAAACTCAAGAACTTACTTATGAATGATTTTTTTAAAGGCTTTATGGTATGAAAATTGTTTCATCTTACTTTATGTATGTTTCAAAGTCATATGCCATGTAGATCTGGTTCGCTCGAGCAAGTTAAGGCACTGAATATCGCGGTCCGCCCATGCTAAAATGTGGGTGTGACAGTAGTGGAGAATGTTCATGTTAGTATTAGAGGGTATTTAATACATATATGTTGGTCAATTGGAAGCATTAGTGTTGGATTTAGCTCAATACTATTGGCTTCTCTTGTTTGGCAGGTGGTGTTGCTATAAAACCGACCACTACCAAAGAATCAATGGCTAACCAATGGATTCCATTGGTTTTCTTCAAATAAAACTTGCCAAATTATGAACAAACGACGACAAACCAACTAAAATCGTTGAGTAGTTCATAATTATACCCAAACAATCTACTGAGCCACTCGATTATTTTATAAAATAAAAATATATTAATAGAAAGTTATAATCCTAAAACTTGCAAATGCAATTGATTTTTTAAAATTAAATCCTTCATTTAACATAATCGACGGGGTTCGTCAAATTTTTTATACTGAATTGCAAAAAAATCATGATGTTTTAAATTTCCATTTTCAATGGCTTCTCTCGATATTAATCGATGGTGTTCGTCGATTCTTGCCTTTCCAAGACAAATATTACCGAGAATCGTTGATGCGTAATTGTTTTCTCGATAATCCTTTATAATTAAGGATGTCCGTCGATTTTTTCCCTTGGTAATACTCTTGTTTTTAGTAGTGAGGAAAATTGATCAAACCAAAGGGGCAAAGTTTATGGGTTGAAGTCCGGCAAGTGTGGACGCATATGCTACATTTAGCAAGATTTTCCCAAGTTGTTCAACACTAGAATTATTGAAAGAGAATAATCCCATGATTATTTTTATTAATGAAGAGGTCTATATATAAAATATACAATCTCTAAATATGGAAAATCATATTTCTACTATAATACTAATATACTAATTACAGTTGTATAATAATTCTACAAAATATGGTAAGTAATCTAAATATACTTGTTTTGTCCGTGATATTCATACATTGTTTCTATCACACCCCCGCAGTCATAGTGGACGGTTTTCGTAAACTGAGATTGTCCCTAAAATCTTCAAACAGAACCAAAGAAAGACCCTTACTAAATATGTCAGCAATTTGGTACCTTGAAGGGACATGCAAGACACGTACATGCCCACGAGCTACCTTTTCGCGAAAAATGAATATCCATCTCGATATGTTTAGTGCGCTCATGTTGGACCGGATTCCCAGATAGATAGACGACACTAACATTATCAAAGTAGACCAAGGTAGCTTTCTTAATAGAAAAGTGAAGCTCTAATAAAATATTACGCAGCCAACATAACTCATACACAACATTGGCTACTCCTCGATACTCGTCCTCCGCACTGGATCGCAAAAAATTAGCCTCGCATTTTGTCGACCAAGAGACCAAGTTATCACCAAGAAACATACAATAACCAGAAGTTGAACGTCTGGTATCTGCACATCTACCCCAATCAGCATCTGTATAAGACACGAGAGTAGAGATGGAGGATGGATATAAATGCAACTCATAATCAAGTGTGCCCTGTATGTATCGTATAATGCGTTTGAGCGCATGCATATGCTCAATCTGTGGATCATGCATAAATAAGCACATCTGCTGAATTGTATATATAATATTTGATCTTGTGAATGTAAGATACTAAAGAGCCTCTGCAAGACTACGATAGTGAGTGGGATCCTCATATGGTGTGCTAGACGTAGCACTCAACTTCAGTTTGGTATCAACCGAAACATAAGAGGACTTACAAGATAACATGACAGCTCTCTCAATAATCTCAGCCGTATATTTTCTCTGTAATAAAAATAGACCACATGTATGACGAGTGACAGCTATTCCAAAAAAATAACTCGAGGGTCTTAAGTCTTTCATAGCAAATTCTAAACTGAGAAGGGTCATGATAGACCTGCGCAAATTATCAGAGGAGGCAGTCAAAATAATATCATCCACATATAATAGAATGTATGCTAGAGAAGTACCACGGCGATAGATAAACAGATAATGATCAGACCTGCTGTGAGAAAACTCAATAGTAGACACATAATCTGCAAACCTCTTATACCAAGCCTGTGGGGCCTGCTTAAGCCCATATAAGGACTTCTTCAGCAAACAGACATGGTGAGGATAATTGGGGTCCTTAAAACTCAAGGGTGATGCATGTATACTGTCTCCTTAAGATCACCGTGTAAGAAAGCATTTTTCACATCCAGCTGATGAATGGGCCATGCTTTCGAGGAGCCAGACTAAGCACCGTGCGAATAGTTACTGGTTTGACCACCGTTCTAAATGTCTCTCCACAATCTACGCCAATTTGTTGTGTTTTGTCATCACTTATAAGACGGCCCTTATGCCGCTCAAAAGAACCGTCAGAATTTTTCTTATGAGTAAAAATCCACATAAAATGAATAATATTGACACCAGATGGACGGGGCACAAACTCCACGTCTTATTTTTAATAAGAGCATTAAATTCATCATTCATTACCATTTTTCAATTTGGATCATGAAGGGCAGACATTGGGTTACGTGGTATGGGTGATTTAGTGACATTAGAATTTAAATTAAAATGTCATTTAGGTTTAAAAATACCACTTTTGCTATGAGTAATGGGCCCTTGACTCGGAACAGAATCTAACTGGACCGGGGACGTTGGGGGACTGTCGCGGGATGGGCCATCGGGCCCTTAAAACTGGGTCAGGTTGGTGATTTACTGGGCCTGGGTCACGGGATTGGTCGGTATTATGTGGGCACACAGACAGAGGGTCTGTTGACAAATGTGACTCATGGGTAGGGTGGGCCCACTGTTGGAGAATATACGGGGAGAGAGCATCATCCAAAAAATTATAATTACTCGACACGGAATTAGACACTTTAGCAAATGGAAATTGGGTTTCATAAAAAATAACATGGCGACTAATTATGATTATTGGAAAATAAATCAAAATATTTGTAACCACCATGATTAGATGAAAACCCCAAAAATACACAAGTGGTAGACCGAGCTTGAAGTTTATTAATTGTAGTGGACGGAAAACGTGGATAGTACAAGCACTCAAACACCCTAAGTTGAGAATACGAGAGATCTTTATTGTAAAGAATTTTATGTGGGGATTGATATGTTAAATTGTTAGGAGAATTTTAAGGAGGTACGTATCCATTTCTAACGCATGATGCAAAAAAGAAGGAGGTACTGAAGCATGGGCTAACAATGTTCGGACAATGTTATTGATGGAACGAATTTTTCTTTCGGCTTTTCCATTATGTGAGGACAAGAAAACTGAAAAGATAAGTCATTAGTGTCACAAAATTCTCGAAATGGCCCATTATCATATTTCCTTCCATTATCACATTGAATATTTTAAATTTTCCGTTCAAATTGGGTACGAATGAATCGTCTAAATTTTTACAAAGTTGAAAAAACTTGAAACTTTTTTGACAAAGGAAATGTCCATAAAAATTAGAATAATCATTCAAGAATAACACATAATAATGATGACCGAAAGAACTTAAAACGAGAGATGTCCATAAATCACTATGAATAATGTCAAAAGGCATCAATGTACTAGAAGAAGAGGCTACAAAAGGTAAGCTAACATGTTTCCTTAATGGACATGAAGGACAAATTTGAGTACTACGCGTACTCTTACAATCAATAAAACAATTATTTTGAAGAGAAGAAATAATAATCGACCCCAGATGACCCAAACATGCATGCCACAAAGAAGGATCAAGGGCGGAAAACGTTGATGGAGTGGGTTGACTCATGAAAATGGTGGTGGTGGTGATTGGATAAATCTCTCTCCGACTATCACATATCATTATAGGTATCCAAGTTTGGAAATCCATCACAGAAAAACCAAAAGGGTCAAAGTTAACAGAAACTCAATTATCTGTGGTGAATTTTTTAACAGACATTAAGTGTGGGACATGAAGGACATTTTTAGGACTAGAGGAGGATGTGGGGGATATATTTGTGTGACCATAACCACGAATTGGAATTGAATTTCTATTACCAACCATTATACCATGATTATTGCTCAAATTAAAATAAGACGAGAGGTTACCTTGTGCGGACGTCATATAAGAAGTGGCTTCGGTGTCCATATACAAATTTGCGTCTGGGGGATTTAATCCAAGTGTATGCATCACTACCTTAATATCCGTAGGTGTCAGACCGAAAACTGGGCCCGCAGTAGCAAAGGTCTGCTTGGGCCTGAGCACGCCTTCCTACTGCTTGGGTTGGGACATCTACCACTGGGAATTGGGCCTCTGCCCAATCCAATTCGCTGGATATGTTAGGTATGTGGGATAGGGTGTGTTGTCCCACTGGCCTAGAATCCCCACGGTCAGTTTGTATTGGGCCAAGGCTGCGGCTAGTGGTGATGTGGTCCAGCCGGCTCACTTCCACCACGTCCGTCACTATTCTAACTACCACCACTTCCACGGTCGCCGCCGCGATTCTTGGCATTATTTTTTTGATTTTGACCTTTATTGTCGCCACTGTTGTTACGGTTTTGGCTAGAATTATTCGAGAACGAGTTAGGGTCAGTGGATGTGGCCATCATCATGATGGAATTAGCTCTGGTAGCCACCTTTTTGGCCAAGCCGACCTCTTCTAACATGAGCATAGAACGGGCCTGGTAGAACGGCAGAAGTGGATTACTTTCATGAAGAAGTTTCCCAACACCATTATTAGTATCAGATAGGCCTGCAACCATCTGAAGAACAAGACGATCATTTGTGACGGTCGCACCAACGTTCTTGAGTTGATCTGCCAATTCCTTCAGCCTTTTACAATAGGCTGAGACAGTCGGAAATCCTCCATATTGGCATGGGAATATTCCTGTTCAAGAGTGACGGCACGATAATTTTTGTTTCTTGGAAGATATCAAGCACCTTATTCCAAGTTTCCATCGTCGTAGCGTCGGGTTCAATAATCGTCTACAAGAGGTCCATAGAGATAGTGGAATAAATCCACTAGATAATTGTAGCATCAAGAGTCATCCATAACGTAAGGTCATCCTCGGGGGTAGGCACCTTCTCCTTGCCTATTACTGAGTTGATGATGTGATGAAGTACTTGATGCGAGAGCGTGTGAACTTTAAATAATTCAGCCCACGTCGCGTATTGGACATTTTCCATCTCATAAACAATAGGGATGTGGTTTTTGATGTTGGCGACTGTAAGGGCATGATGAAACGTGTTCTTTGAGGTAGACATGACGAAAGAACAAAAGGAGAAACAGGGATTTGGAAGAGAATTTGGGAAGAGGGGAGGGAAGGGCTCGGATTCCGAGGACAGAAACGGCAGTGGAAGCTTGTTGTGGAGAAGGTATTATAGCCCTAGACTTCTGACCATTAAAGAGAATAAACCCTTGATTATTTTTATTAATGAAGAGGTCTATATATACAATCTCTAATTATGAAAAATCATATTTCTACTATAATACTAATATTCTAATTATAATTGTACAAAAAATCTACAAAATATGGTAAGTAACCTAAATATACTTATTTTGTCCGTGATATTCATACACGGTTTCTATCAATTATATGCATCAGGCAAGTGAGAAGGATTGTTGCCCACTGTGATAATATTTTCTTGCATGGCTATTTCAATCTCGATGTTGGTGTAGTCCTCCCGATGCTACCGGAGGCTCTGGGGAAGTCGGAATAGGAGAGCACTCATCTTGGGGTGTGCTTACTACTTAGATGCTTTCAGCAGTTATCCGCTCCACACTTGGCTACCCAGCGTTTACCGTGGGCACGATAACTGGTACACTAGAGGTGCGTCCTTCCCGGTCCTCTCGTACTAGGGAAACTCTCAATGCTCTAACGCCCACACCGGATATGGACCAAACTGTAAACATACGAGCTAATGGTGACTTTCAAATATGTTTATACTTGACAATTCATATCAAATGGTGGAAATGTGATTTGATATAAATATGTATTTCTTATATCAAATGTTCATTCCATTATTTATGTTTTTTTAATACTTGTTCCACTTCATGAAGAAACAATTTATAATACATATCATTTATATTTCATAGACAGGTCAGAAGTGTGGCTTGTGACAAGCAAACGGACTAGGAAAGTTTCAGTCGACATCTCATTTTGGTGAGGCACCACTTTGCTTTCGTGGAGGCTTAGATAACTTCATTTTTTATCATCGTTGAGGACATATCTCGATTGACTATTTCATTCATTGGACGGTATTTGCGTTATAGTTATGATTATTCATAAATATTATCACCTTTTTATATTACTTCATGCATAGTTTTTAAATGTATCGCATGTTATCTTAAAGTGCATATAGCCAAACTGTATCATATGAAATGATTCGCCCAGTGCATAATTTGATATAGGTGAATTCGTGATTATGTAACGTAATAAAAATAAATAAGCTTTATTGAAAAACCGATGGAATGAGACTCACACCAAAGTCTATGGTACATCCCCACCACCAAATGGCTCAAAACTTTTATATAGATTTGGTCATGGAAAATAACAAATTTGCCTAGTGAAACCAACTAAAGCAAACAAAAAAAGAAAGCGGTTCTTCATTGCAAATTACCAGTTTAGCAAGCTAAACCAAACAAGCAGCGTAACGTTAATCATACAGGAATTCCTGAAAAGTAAAAACCTTTTTCAGCATCTGACATTCAATTAGCGAGGGATCAGGGAAGATGGAAATTTGAGTCCCTGCTTAGAAAATTGCAAAGTATATATATCCATCCAAATCATGGTTCTAACTTGTTCACCAACTGGAAAAACTAACCTGAGTCTCATTCCTTGGAAATAATCAACAAAAATCAAGGATTACTACTTTAGAGTGTCCGAAATTACTAAATGAAAGTCTGAAAAGCTAGCCTTGAAACCCTTAAACTATCTAATCTTTCTAATTTTAAGTACAAAAGAAGAAAAAACATTCTCTTACTGGCCAAAGAACAAGGAAAACTTTCAGGGCTCCGATGATTCCTGGCAGAGGCGCCTACCATCAGTTGACCTACTAACCCCACGAAAATACATGGTTCTTGACTCTTTTTAACCTCATAACCAGTGACCAGGTAAATGGGGGACATTCAGTCCTCTCCTTCCGAAGAAAATCAGTCACATTTGATGTTTCTATAAATCCTTCTCACGAATAGATTAGAGCCCAAAAATCCAACAGCACCTGAGCATAGACGACATTATGACATGGTTGATTAGAACAGCGTAAAACAAAATAAAAGGCCACAATAAAATTATTAAAAGCAGCATACAGAAAGAAACTTATTAATAGATGCATCCTTGTCCAGAGCAATGAGAAAGACATAAAAACACAGTTAACATATATCATCACTAAGGTAAACTCTTAAAATGAAAAGCAGATCCTAATCAAACACAACATCGCATAAATGGTCTTTAAAAACTGGAGCTGATATACTCACCACAGAGAATCCCTAAGCCAAGACAAAACATCAGTGTGTAGCCAAAGTAAAAGCTGGTCTGGAAAAACCCCGACATCTTAGTCTTCACATAGTAATAATATACTGAGTACAGGTATACATAGACAGCTGTAGAGGCAGCTGAGAAAAACGAAGTCCACTGCCAATGATAATTTTCAGCATTTAGTAGGAAATATGTTCCCACAATAGTCACGCAGACAGTAACAATAATGAGGATCAAAAAGACCAGAAGCATGAATCCATAAACATAGTACACCTGCAAAGGAACACAATAAATCAGATTAGCAATGACTTCAAATTTTGCAAAAGCCCAGCAGCTTCATAGGAAAACGCACACGTCACTACCTGATAAAAGGCATCACTTCATATATTCTTCTTTTTTCTTTTTGAGATGGCAACGCTTAATATATTCTTTTTTCTAAATTTCGGTCTTTTTTACCCCTTGTGGCGATTTGCGTCGCCGGCAACCACTGAGCCTCCTATGGCCGTCGAGGCCACTGGCCGACCTCCTCCTGAGGTTGGTCAGCCTCCGACGTTACCCCCACATCCCTCAAACTCCACCAACGATTTCCCTAGCCTTCCAAATACCGTTCACAGAAACCCTAGAACTATTCTCGTCGTTCCCAATGGCGGCGGAACACATCTCCCACCTGTGTCCAACCCTCATAACCCTAGTGGTATTGTGAGTGTTAGCAGAGGGACCACTTTGGTCGACTTGATTCAAAATCGAAACTCAAGGACTTGCGTCGCTTCAAGTTCTTCATGTCAAATCCCTCTCAAACCAATCCAATACCTTCATGGCGAACCTACTATGATGTTTGATGAGGAGGAAATCGAGTTGATGATTGTGGAACAAGACTTGAAACTTGATGTTATTGGTAAGTTTACTCAAGGATGGTCCGACTTTGAATTGCTAAGGAATGAGATTCCAAAGCAATGCGGGTTGAAAGCGGACGTTACAATAGGGTTGCTACATAATCGGCATATTCTAATTCGATGCAAAGTTGAAGAGGATTATGAAGTATTGATGTCAAGCCCTGGTTTCTGGATAAAAAAGAACAAGAAGTTGTTCATGAGAACCTTCATTTGGGACGTGGCTTTTAATCCGGAAGAAGAATCTCATATTGCTTGGGGTTGGATCTTCTTCCCCGGATTGGCCCCTAATTTTTATAATAAACCTGCATTGTTCTCAATGGCGGCGGCGGTGGGCAAACCTTTAGCTCTAGATTCGGCCACTGTGAACAAGACAAGGCCTAGCTGTGCCAAGGTTAAGGTTGAGGTAAACTTGTTACAATCTCATCCTACAAGAATACAAATAGCACACAAGAAGAATGGCATAGTACATACTAAATGGCAAAGAATTCGCTTTGACTTCTTACCTAAGTATTGCACTCAATGCAAATTACAAGGTCATGACATTGAGGGATGTTGGAAGATCAACCCGGAGTTGAAACCGGTGAAGGAAAAAGATGGTGGAAATGGAGGTGATGCTATGGCGTCAAAAGGAAAGAACCCCACTCCTTCCTCACAACTTAGCCGTCCAATACCCCCCAAAAATCCAACAACGGGAAAGTCTAAGCCTAGCCAAGAATGGTCTACTGTTGCAGGAAAGAATCACAAGACAAATCACACCAAAAACATACAAAACCAGACCGGAAACACTAGCCAGAGAAAACGAAACTCCTTTAATGCTTTGAATGATTTGGAAGATGAGGAGGAGGCTACTGTTATTGTTGATGGTGTTGGTGGAGTTGATGCTAATGTTGAGGTTACTGCAATTACTGAGGCTGCTGCTGCTCCAGTTGTTGCTGCAGTAGCTGATCATGAGGGTGCTGTGGCTACTGCTGATAGTGAGACAGTAATGGTCGACAATGCAATGGCTGTGGAGGAGGTGTCGATGCTGTTGTGGTTAATACCATTGCAGATGTTACTGCTGTGGTTACTGCTGCAGAGGTTGCTGCACCTATTAACGATGCTGCTATGGCTGAAGCAGGAGGTAGTGCTGCTGCTACTAATACTACACAAGCTGCTGCTGTTATCTCTCTGGCTGCTGTTGTTGCTTTGGCAGAAACCACTGCTGGTGTTGTGGTTAATGACTTGGTCACACATGAGGTTGCTGAAGAGGGGGATGAATTTGCAGAAGCAGGGGCTGGTGCTACTGCTGGGGATGCTCCAGCAGCTGTTGCTGAGGATGTGTCGAGGGATGCTGGTCAAGCTGCTGCTGCGGTTGCAGATGCTGCTGCTGTCTCGGCTGGTGAACCCCCTACTACACAAGTAGATGCTAATGCTGTGCAGGCATCACCTGAAAATGTTGTTTTTCAAGCTACTGCATATGCTGAGTCTCAGGATGATGCGGATTCAGTTACAGCTGCAGGTCATGTGACGGCTTCAGTCACACAAAGTGCTAAGGTCCTAAATCACCGAGCAACCACATATACACCAATTACAACCAAATGTGTTGAGATTCCATCTTCTGTTGATGAGAATGAGAATGAGAATGATGAATCCCTATCTAGTATGTTTGATGAGGAATCCGCCACGAGTCTTGAAGATGACGGAAAGAAATTGTTGAAGAAATTGATTGCAATGCCTTCAGATTTTCTCGATGTTTTATTTGAGGTGAGGTTCATACATCAAACACAACGAATAGAACAAACAAACACTAGCAACATGGATGATGGACGCATACCTGGTGCGTGAAAAGATGCACACACTTTAACGCAAGTGCACGTTATCGTGACAAGTAATATAGTCCTGGTAAGACCGAATATCGTCCACAAGGATTAGGGTTCAAGTACCAACTATCTATCTTTTGGTATCTATTTGGTGATTGATATTTGAGTTTGTGGTTTATAACTAGTAATTATAAAAGCTAATTTAACTATAGGTTTATTTCAATTGTGATGGAAATAGGGCTTCCATGTCTCTTCAACTATCTGCTTATGTTATTTATTAATGCAATGAATTATGGTCTTCTTCTCTCGGAGCTAGCAGGTTTACGAAATCGTTTTATATTCCCGTTAAGGATATATAAACACTCAACCCCATTATTGCACCTTACCTACCTTTCGGTGATAAGGATAACTCTATAGGAGGATTAAGAACAAAAACCTAGTTAACCGTCACGCACCATGCGCAAAATTAGGGTTTTTAAGCCTCTCATTAACGCTACATAAATAATTGAGGTATTTTCATCCCCAATCCAAGAATGTCTACCCAACTTACAGCATATTCACAATCTCTCCTTTCGAAGTAAATTAGAAATCATATAAGGATAATTAGTTGTCAATTAATTATCAAGCATTCAACGCAATTATTGGATAAATCTCTCAAAGAAGAATAATAACCATAAACATGTATTAATTCATAACATAAGTTTCTAGTGAATCAACATGGAAAGCCCTATAAGGGTATTAGTTCCTAGCCATAGATATGACAAGAACTAATTCAAAGTTCATCATGCAAAAACTTAAATAAAAGAAAAGAAAAAGAAAAGAAAATACTTAAGAATGAGTCTCCAAGCCAAACACCCAAGGGTTGTGTTGTGGAATATTTACAAGATGGATTGGTGGAAGGATGGATGTAGAATGGTGAATGGTGGAGTGGAGAATGAATAATTCTTCTAATGATGTAGAGTATTTATAGCCAAAGAATCCTTTTGGTGAAGGGTTAGGGATTTTGTAGGTAGGAAAAGTTATGAGAATCCTTTTAGGAAAAGTTATCCCTTTAGGTAGGAAAAGTTATCCCTTTAGGAAGGAAAAGTTATCCCTTTAGGATTCTGAAAACATGTCAAATTCGGCCCAGCACTTCATAATTCCCGCGTCGGCGCATGGCTGAAGATCAAGAACTTTCGGACTTCACAACGATAGGCGCATGGCTGGTGACATTTTTTCGCGAATTCTCGTTTAATTGCGTCTTTTTCTCGTCCGGACTTCGTCTGATTTCCTCTATAATTCCCGAAACTTCTTAGACTTCATTTCTTGGCCCTTTTTGTGTGCAATTCCATCTCAATTAAGCTCATTTTCTCTTTTTTTCGCCATTTCTCCATTTCTGACCGCTGTGACACAAAAGAAAGGAAAACGACCCTAATACTATACTAAACATAAACAAAATGAGTAAAATACTAACTAAAAATGACTCAAAAAGTGTATATAAAATACACCGATCAATACCCCTACTCGTGATTGAAGAAGCAACCACACGAAAGGATAAACAAATCCCTTTGGACGTGCCTTTAATGAATGAGGTCAGTGAATATATTCACTTGAGAATTACTGAGCGATGTCACCAAATGTGGGCACAAAGTGACTTTATTAACAGATCCATAGAAGAGAATGCAAAAACCTTCGACATGATGATGGATAAAGTTACAAATCAACAACCAAAGAAGAACAAGAAAGCTCCAGTAGCATCAACAATTACCGCAAGATCCAAATCTAAGAAATGATTAAATTCCAAGAGTATTTGGGCAATGAAGAAGAAAAGGTACTAGGATTTCAAGATTTTATAAGTTCAAAGTTTAGTCATTCTAGTTTTGTTCTTCTATTATCCTTTCATTACTATAGTATCACAAAGTGTAATGACATCACATAGTGTATTATAAACTCTGTGATGATAGTAGCCTTTCTAATTCTAGCTTCATCGTTTTTTCTGCATTCTGGTTAAGAAGTGTACTCTTTCCCCATCCGGGGCTCCCTGTATCTTTCCTTTCGAATATATAAAATCACCTCGGGCCGCGAGTCCGTGGATTGCAAAAAAAAAAACAGATCATGACATAAAGGAGTAGGTTGAAGTCCCTTAGGAGTTAGCTCCTAGCTCCCCGCCTCCTCCCCTCTTCCCAACTCGCCAAGGATGAAAAAAGGATAACACTCGCCCCCCTTTTCTTTGCCCTCCATACTTGGGAAGGGAGGGAATGAGTTGAAATAGGAGCATCTGATGAAAAGTTGGACAAAAAGATGTGCAGAAGCACCAAAAATTTCCAACTGTGCAGGTACAAGAAAATAAACTGCAGAGGCCTAAAGGGATGTAATATCTGCCTGTTCAGAAGCAACACCCTTGTCATTACCCTATGCATCTTTTCCAGTTATTCCTCAGGGACATTTTAATTAAAATCAAAATGAAAGAGCATCTTACAAACCCAGTTTATACAGACCAAATAACATAGATTCACATTGCCATGTATATATGAACAGGAATCATGACCCTCAACTTCCAATCCTATCTAAACATGGCAGATGAAACCCTAAGAACTAGCCGAAACCAAAGGGAGGAGTGAGCATGGTCTTATTTAAGAATTTATTTTTCTTGACCCTCATTGTATTTTAAATCCATGAATCATTTCACATTCATATTAATTAGAAACGAATTCCAATCAATTGAAGGACTATATTCAAGTTCCTTGTATCTATATCTGAAACTCTTCCCCTTCAGTTTGTTATTCAAAGTGACTCAGTGATTAGTTTACAAGCCTCGGATAAGGTTAGATTTTACCTTGTAATTCCAGAAGGAGGTGAAGACAAAATACATCTCAATAAATATGCTTCCAAATGGCAGCAACCCTCCCATCAAGGAAACTACAGATGGTGTCAGATACCACTTCTTCTCGGGAATAGGCCGAGGTATGGTCTTGACACGGCATGGATTGTTTGGAGCACCACTCCAGTTTCTTCCAAAAACAGTACCAAGAAGAGCCAGGGGGAAGGAAATGAATGCCCAGATGACAAAGACAACTACCATCGTACCAAAGGGAATGGCTGCTAGAGACCCATAAAATATTGCAATCGTGTTTAGAATAAAGCCAATCCCAAAGCACAAAAATGGGAAAAGTGACGCTGTGACAATCATTGATTTGATCCAGCTTTTCCCTGCAACCAGGAATCAAACACCGTGACACTTTTATCTAGACACCCACACAGACAGAGACATGCTTTAAGCAAATATATACTCAGTAAACCAAATGAAATACCTTATATATTTATACATATACACACAGAGTAAACCGAACATTACAAGTAAATAAAAGCTATGCAACCAGATAATGTTGGTACCAGAAATGTCTGTCTACATTAATAAACATGAAGATAAAATATTCTGTTCAACTGAACTTTCTTAGTCAGATGAACCAAAAATTGCAAGCCATCAAGAAGATGTCTAGTGAAAGTAATGTCTTGTATGCATAGATATAGATAAGCAGGAGCACATACCGCCATTCCGTGAGTACATTGCACCACTAACGTAGCCCGAAATGAATGATGTCAAAGCATAGCATACTATGAAAGTCGTGACAATAGCTCCTCTCCTGCAAAAAAAAATATACATATGCCATTTTTCCGGTAAAAAACAATGCAGTTTAAGCTGATAATTCTGTCAATACAACAACAACATACACAGTGAAATCCCACAACGTGGGGTCTGGGGAGGGTAGAGTGTACGCAGACCTTACCTCTACCTTGGTAGGTAGAGCGGTTGTTTCCGGGATACCCTCGGCTCAAGACAACGCATAATCACACGCAAAGCATGTAAATTTAGCATGTAAATAATTCTGTCAATGCAGCATGTAAATAGAGTTGGTAAAAACAAATGATACTAGAAAAGAATAACCAACAGTCTGCTAATAATTGTACAATTTAATGCAAGCTATTCGAGAAGTAGAAAAATCGGCATCATGAAATGGCCCTATGAATTGCCTCTAGGCATCATTAGGCAACAACTAAATTTCAAGGAATGATATCAAGTGTTCCAACATACCCAACATATAATGTCCCCACAATTGCCAATAGAATGACAAGGAGAACAAGAAGTGCAAGCTGTGCCCCAGTACCAACAACAGCTGAAATTAGCGCTAGATAACGAGGAGGCCGAAACACATCCCCGTGAACAAGTTTCCAACCAGACTCTTCACTAACATCTCTTTCCTGAGACAATAACATTATTGTTTAGGACAGAGAGTTAGATTCAAGGCTTAGTAAACACAAGGTTCTTCAGCGTCAAGTCTTTACCAGGGTTTCGAGATCATCATCTTCCCGAGCATACTTGGCATAATCATTCCTCAGTGTCCGCATCAAAATCATAGACACCAGACCAGTAAGAAAGATGACCATCATGAAGGAATTAAATATGGAGAACCAATGGATCTGCAGAGTGAATATTACCTTTATTAACCAATACAAAACTCAAGCAAGATAATGAATTTCCCTATGTTACATTAAACACGGGAAGATTTTTACAACTTTACATTGATCTAGCTCTAGTAATACAAAATACACAAAAGGTACATACTCTGGCCAGGAATATACTACAAGTCCACAAGAGCATATAGAAAGTAGAAACTACATCACCATCTCTAGCTCCATCTTTGGAATGGAAGGCACTCTAATAAGTTTGCTTAAATAAATAATGCCTCAAACTAATGCTCACCTGATGCTCAAAAAATGGATAGTCCAAGTAAACATCAAAACGACGAGCAAAACTGATATTGGTAGGTTCCCATTTGACAGAATATGTCATGTCCAAGGTTCTCCCGGCTTCCAAAGGCTTTGGGCTCTCCTGAGAGAGATTAACATGAATGATCTGCAAGAAGGAAACCAGGCACATCAGTATGCGGACACGGACAGGAGACCATAGGTGAAATAAACAAGCCACCAACCTGGTCCTTGTTGTATTTAATATTAATATTCTTATGTGTATAAATAACATGCTTGTTATCACTGTTTCTGTCAGTATGTAGTTCACCAACAAAACCTACAACACCAAAAAAAAGCACAACGTAAAGCCACTTACTCGTATATCAAGTTAAAAAAAGGAAATTTGCAAGAAAAGCTACTAAGGGAGAAGCTTAAAGAACACATACCCCATAAAGGCAGGTCATCTGGAAAAAACATTCGGCACACCGGAAACAAAAGAAGGTAAAAGTCAAGACAAGCAGAATGAGTGTTATCAAAGGCTAAAAGCGAAAAAGCTCTAAGGTCTATTGGAGCTTTAAGAGCAAATAAAGTGTGGGCTTTAATGAAGAAAGGCGCAAATGGAGAAAAAAATACAAATGTGTGTATCGTCCAAGACTAATAATTATAAGCATGAATGACAAATATATGGATAAAGAAATTTAAAATAATTACGATAAAATAAAATATCAACTATTTAGTGTCGCATCTTCAAAATTAAATTCATTGGCAAGAAAAAGGAAGTCTTAGAGCCTTGAGGAGGACACTTAAGCGAAGCGCTCAACATGTTTTGTGCCTTGCTTCAGGGTTTAAGCGCGGCGCGCCTTTGACAACACATAGCCAGAAATCGACATAAAGTAAATTAGAAATGCTAATACAAATAATCCTTTTATAAGACGGGTCAACTGAACAAATAAAACAGTACTGGAAACAAAAAGGTAGAAGTCAAGAAAAGAAAAATAAACATACATTCAACAGGAACGTTGCAAATAAAAAAAAGGAATAAGGAGAATTTTTATAATATCTGAGGAAGTTGCTAAGAAATCCATCTCTTAAAATGTCAAAACCACGAACAGCTGAAGTCTCACCAATGTCACTTCATAAGCAAAAGGTAGATATCTCCTCAGTTGGAAAGCAAAGGCTCCATCCAAAATTAAAAACAATCACAATATATCGGCAACAATAATTATAGGAACACAGTTGAACATAGAAATTGAAATCAAATGTGGTAAAACCCATGTCAAGTTTAAAAACCATTTTAAATTATTCCAAGATGCAGTTTTACTTCCCTCGTCATATTTAATGACCAATTTTATAATATTAAATTTCTAATTCCTACTTCCAATCGCTGACATGTTCATCAGTAACGTTACCAAATGATCAACCTTAGGAGAACCACACCCCAAATGCTAGCTATTGAGGTGGGAGATCCCAAGGCTATATAAGCCCCACATCAGCTCCCCATTGAACCGATGTGGGACTCAAGTCCCATACCTTGCAATAGGATCATAACACCAAACAATCAAGATACTATTTCTCCATCTATATTTACTACTACTCACCTTAGTACCTTGGTACCTGTACTAATGTGCCACCTAAGTAAAGGTGAATTGCTTAACCTTTCACTCACCAAGCTTCAAGCATAAGTGCATCTCACAAACACCTTCATATCATGAAATGAAGTACATCTATGTTGCTTCACGCATTGTCCCTTTCTAGAGAAACATGTTGTGAAAACGTAGAAATTCATGGATTACATCTTGCACTTTCAGTAAACCCTTGATCATCAAATTGTGTAACCTTCGGATGTAAAGCTCTCTAGAAACTAAGCAATGCTCGTATCTTGTAATGCATTTTTTCCTCCAATGAAGAGCGTCTTGAGAACATAATATAGCCCAGTGTCTATGTTGGATAGAAAAGTATTCTAAGATTTTATGGTTTATGTTGTACCATTTCCAAGAAATACTTGCCTCTTTGACAAAGTGAACTTATATTTGCTTGCAGTCCACAACAAAATTCGTGATCACTATCTTGTTCAAAAATCCCAAAGAGATTCTTAAAATCAATCTCGATTCTTTACTAAAGAGAAGACAAACCAAGCGTAATTAATTTTCCAGTGTACATTGAAAAGCTTTAGAAGATAATTAACTTTATTTTGATAATGAAGATAATTAACTTTCTAACTCAGTAATTCAATTACAAAAAAATTGCAGGAGAAATGTTCCACCAATCACCTATATGTAAAACCATCCATTATCTTTCTATATTTCTTTCTGATGAAAACTATCCATATTTTATTATACAGGAATTACAAAACCAAAAGAGAGAATGTAGATCAGCACCAATACTTAGTGCAGGATAGCTACATAAATAATTAGTTTACTCACAACAGACAGTGCAGAATAGCTACGTAAATAATTAGTTTACTCACAACAGACACTATGTAATAACTATGACTGAATAAAATATGTTCTTATTGGAATATTTAGCGATCTTCTACCAAAATGAATTAACAAAAATACATTATGATTAATGTTGGAATAATAGGATTACTAACTTGAAAGAAATACAATCTTCGATAACTTCGATTGTGTAATGCGTATTATATCCCATGTCATTCAAAATTTTATTGGAAGTCTTGTGCTTTGGTGCAGACACAAATCAATACTACCATTAGCTATATAATGTTAAAATATATCATAAAGAACAAAATGCGACGTACCAATGAAGAATTCAAACCAATAGTTGTTTTCAATAGCATCCTTGAATTGCTTAACCTTCGTCTCATCAAGCTCAAGCTCACAAATACTACCCTTGTCCACATTTTCTATCAAAGTAGAACAGTCCATGTCAACTCAAATCAAACAAGAAATAACTAGGATTCAGATTAAAAGTGATCCACATACTTTGAAACCTTAGGTCAATCTGACTATCGATAAGCTCATTTCCACCCAAAACTTCACCAAGGCCACCCCATTTGTGAGTAGAACCAGATGCATGACAGAATGGAAGACTGTAATAGTTGTATGTTTCCTGTGGGTTATTATATGGCCCAACTTTATTTACCCAGAGGGTAACTGGATCATCTGCTTGATACTGTTGGAGAAAGCATAGGGGTCAGAGAAAATCAATTTCACAGGACAAATAGTTAGACAAGAAACAATAAGTACAAGTGTACTGATACATTGACTTTACTGGTGCATTACGTTAATACTTTGCGAAAGTCTACTGGATATATATTTTCTATATTCTAAGAGATTAGTTTTCTCCCAGTATTTTAAGAAATGAAGAAAACGTGGAGAAAAGAAGTACGCAGACCTATATTGCAGAAAAATGTGAGCTGAAAGAAATATATATGATTAACATCTTAGAAACACCCGCTCGAAAATAGACAAACTAAAGGGAGAAAAGAAATCACAAGCTCTAAACGCATCATACTACAATAGTCCAATTGACAGCAACAAGTATATAATAGAATAGAATGAAGTGTGAAAAAAAACCAAGCCTCCTGAACAATAAATCATATACCTTCTCCAGAGAGAGAATTTGAATTGCAATATTACGAGCGAAAGAGAGTGCATGTGAGTCTGAGTCATCCTCGTTAGTGTTAAGCTAGTCTTTCTCCAGTAGAGATGTTTTTCCAGTAATATATAGGAAACACACTCGAACTATCACTTTTTCGTAAGTTTTCTACCTGGACTAGGTGTGCGACGTGTGCGAACTTCCTACCTAAACTATCACCAACTATTTATCAAAACACACCTCAAATAAAAGTAAACAACTAATAGTTGAGGTGTGTTTTGATAAATAATTGGTGATAGTTCAGGTAGGAAACTCGCACTGATAGTTCAGGGTAGGAAACTCCCGAAAAAAGGATAGTTAAGGTGTGTTTTGACCATTATCTCTATTTATTATAATTACTAATCCATTTGCCTACAGTTGAAGAGGTTAACAACTGCATATGTCATGAATTCCCAAAATTACTCTATAAACACTGTAAAATAGAGGGTATATGTTCAAATTAGCAGCATGGTCAAATATCATCACCCAGTGAAGAATGGGACAGTGGTGTAGTAATTATCATGAAAAAAATACATCTCCACAAGATGTCCTTCCAGCAATATAGTCATTTAGCACTAAACTAACTTTAAGTGAAATACCATTAGCAGTGTTAAGGATCATTCATAAAGCAACCCTTCTCTTGCTAACATCTTTTTTGCTAAGTTATTTCAAGAATCATTAGCAGCTTTTTTATATCTGCAAAAACAACTTTTCTTTTGTCAATTGTCATGTTCTTTGCACCCAAGGTTTGGCCTAGAAATCAATGAAGAATGGGAAAACCATGAGAGACCAAGGTTTAAGTCCTGGCAGAGACATTTTCAAGGTGATTTTTGCATCTGCCTAAGTCTTGGTGTCCGAGTTACGTGGTACCTTTGCTACGAAAGGTAGTAGGCATCCGGTGGAATAGTCAAAGAAGGTGCCCGGTACACCATTGTTATAAAAGCCAAATAAAAACTTTTTTTGGCTAAGTTAACATGTATATTAATATAATCCTCCATTGCCTCAAAAACTTCTTTTCTTTTATTTTGTTTAGGGATATGCATGTCATTATATATCTGATTAACTAATGCATAGTTGCTGTTATTATTAATCAAATCTATAAACCCTATAGATCTGAACAACACACGTGAATGACGTGGAAACATTGTTACCTTGTGATCGGACTCGGAAGCAAGCGCCGTCGAAACGATGAGGAAGAAGGCTATGAAAAGAAAAAGAGAGAGTGATCGGGCGGTAGGTAGCATCTGTGGTCGCCGGCGAAGATATGGATCCAATGGTTCAGGTTTTACTCTCTTTCGGTCCGGTTTTCTTCCACAGTCAGCTGCTTTCTTACAAAAACTTCTTTCTTTTTTTCCTTTCTTAACAAAAAGGATTGTCCGTGCACGGCACGGGGTTTATAAGTTTTATTATATTTTGAATGTTTTTATCATATTTATATGAGTACAAATATAATTTATAATATTAAAATATTAAGTTGATCTAAATGAATTTAATTTTAAATATTAATTAAATTGACTCCCGATTAACAAAAATGTCATATGAATTGGGTTTGAAGAAATAACATACTTTGTTACTACATTTTTTTTTAAGTTGCACTAGTCTTTTACCAGAAAATAGATAACATGAATGTAAATGATTTGAAATACTTTTTTTCTAACCAGGAGTTAAAAATTTATATCTTATATCTTAATATAGGATGAATCTTTCCATTAAAATAATCACATTTAAATTTAGAAATACATAATCTCTCATCTCTGCCCATAGATTTTTCCATATGAAGTAAGCAAATGTATTGCACATGCATTATTAATCTGACAAATTCAATGAATTAAACTTTGTATTATTTATTAATTTGTTCGTGCTTGTGAATGTAAAATATTACATTTTTTAAGTCCACGATATGTTCCGTCGTTATATGTACTTTAACTGTTTTATTCCTGTTAACTCGAATCCCGAAGTTATCGGACGATTCTAGTAGAAGTTGAGAAATTAAAACTTTAAAGAGTGAAAGTGTTGACAATAGTTGACTTGTATGTAGACGACTCTTTATTGGAATTTCTTCAACTTCGTGAGGTCCGGAGGGTAGTCTATGACTTGGTGGGATAGTTGGTTCGGTTTTCGAGGCCCTCGGGAACACTTTTGGCTATTGGTTGGAAAACTAGTTTAGTCTGTTGAGAGTTAACCCGTAATTAGAACTCCTATGAAAATTCCAAGACCACGAGTGAGTCTGTAGCGTGCTTTTACATATGTGTGGTTTGTGTCTAGGAGGTCTCGAGTTGAAACTGCATAAGGCTTGTTTGCTGATTTTTCTAGTGTACTCGCTGGGGCGAGCCTCAGTGCACCCCAGCTGAAGGGACCACTGCGGGGATGGTGATCCGCTACAACAATCTTTTTGGGTTTTGACTTGGGACCGCAGGCGCGAGTGATGACCGCGGGACGATGAATTTTCAGAATCATTATTTTAAGTGTGTTAAAACCCTACACTCTCTCGTTACGAGAATAGTTATCCAAAGTACTCCTAACGTGATTCCAAATAACTTTAGGTGATTTCTTCTTATGGTAAGCTTTCTTAAACTTGTACTATCTTTATTTAGTTTCCTTAAGTTGATTAAATGATGGAAATAACCTAGAATCTAGTTGGAGAAGATGAGTTCAACCTAGTTAGGGTTTATTTAATTGTTAGACTTAAAAATAGAAACTGATTGATTGGTTTTACTATTCTAAGTTTGGGGTTCAATAATTAATAGTTGCTAGGCTTGAGTCTTCCTTTTCTTGATGAAATTTATTGTTGAAAAAACTAGAGTTCATAACCAAATTTGGGGATTTTGCTTGTATGAAGAAATTGGCATAGTCTTGACTTAATTTAGCAATTGTTTAGTAGGATTGAACTCCTAGGATGATGAATATCATATTTCACTTTTAAAATGACTGTTTTATCCTTGTGGGCCAATTTCCCCCTTTCATCCCTATTCGATTTGGAATTAATGGGATAGTATAGTGTTGTTAGTTTCATTCTCTAACTTAGATTTCAGTAATATTAGACTTCGAGTACGACCGTAATTTGCGGAAGGGCAAGGCGCACGTGTGATTCATTGTAACTTCCGCTCGGTATTTCAGGTAGGTTATGGATTACCTTCTGGTTAGACTTCGGTTAGCGAAGCGTTTGTGTAATTAGAGTCTATTGGAGTTTAGGTTGGTTACTGTTGACTGAATGTGACTTGTTTTCTCTTTGTGGTTACTGAATTTGTATGTAGTTGGCATATCGTACATGTGATATAGTTGTCTCTCACTCATTTTGATCGTATTATGGATAGAGGAAATGACTTGACTTGATGTTGATATTGTGATATGTGTTCATGTATGGCACGGTTGGGAATTTATATGATACACCTTATATTGTCATTTTATTGCATTCATCATCACATTCATATTCATGATACATTGATATTACAATCACATTAGTGTGATGGTGATAATTGAGAAGGAAACAACAATGATTCTTATTACATATTGATTGCGTAGCCATTCTATGTTGAGTGATACGAAATGCCTATCGGGGTGTTCGATGGAAGAGTCGTCTCTAGGCTGAGTGATACAGAGCGATTGGTACATGGACTCGTGGATCTCCCATCGGTCATGACTGTTATTCAGCCCCGAGCATGTGTGTGCGGAGATTACTTTAGGCATTGCATTGCATATTTACTCATCATTACATTTGTCACGACCGACCCGGGCCGGCGGTAGTGCCTACACAGGCACCGCTTTCGATACATCGAGAGAATAGCAATGGAACATACACAATGATAAAATGCTTAAACATAAAATAACAACGGAGTTAGCGATAAGGCCACCAGTAAACTATACAAATAAAGCGACATTTTTTTTTCTTTACAACCCAAACCACAATGTGACTACTGGACCTCTAAGAATAACAACTCGGCGGGACGGGGCCGCCATACCACGAATGTACAACAACCGATAATACTGAGGATAAGCCTCGGAATAAAGGAGCTTACCGGCGGTGAACAGTGATCCTAGAGCGAGGATCGGCAATTTGTACTCTACTGCGACATTTAACGCAACCAGAAGGAGGTCGAGACAACATGTACCAAATATGTGGGCCAGAAATGCGTAATGAAATCATAAGTCTATAATAAAGCGGAACCACGTATGATAGCTCGATTAACGATGCTGTGCGCCTTACTAACAATGAGTAGATAAGAGTATACTTACAACATAAAAATAGGAAGCTCGCGATCAAAGCAAGACCGCGCGCAGATGTCATTAAGCAATCCTACTCGCGGGACTATTTCACCGCGTAGGTCGTGTGGACCGCGTGGTATTCTCGCGTGGGACTATTTCACCGCGTAGGTCGTGGTAGACGCGTGAGGTATTCTCGCGTGGGACTATTTCACCGCGTAGGTCGTGTGAACGCGTGGTATTCTCGCGTAAGGTGTATCGCGCGTGGGACTATTTCACGCGTAAGCCCTTACGGACTCGCGTGAGGTATTCCTCGCGTCGTGGGTAGCAAATCCACGGAATATGCAAATGCCACAAACAGGGAATGACCGTAATGAATAACATACTACTAGCACACGGCTATCACACATAACATAAGCACCACCGACATCATACATAACATAAGCACTACAGAACATCATACCATATATAAGCAAGTTAAGAAATCCCCTAACTTCTTATTAGTCTTATACATGTACACTCTCATTTTTAGTTTACTTAAGGCACTAACATGTCATTATAAAAATCCGGGAATTTAACCCTAAGTACTACGTACTTCTACTCTTTTAAAATGACTTTTTTTCATACCAAACTTTCAAGATACTAATAACCATAGTATCAAGTCATAACTACTTTTCAAGACAAGTCACAATACCTTTTTAGAAATACAATTATAGGCTTCTTAATCAAGTGACTTCTTTCTTTTAAAAACCTTAAGCAATTGATGCCTTTAAATCAATTTGTCTTTCTTTATTTCAAGTCATTTATCATACTTATATTACTTAGAGTAAATCACTCTTTTTAACCTTCTATAAAGCTATTATAACTAACTTCCCATAAAGCCGTTATACTAGCTTTATACCTTAGAAACTTGCACTCTTCTTTATAAACAAGAGGCTTAAACTTTCCAACAAAACAAGTATCAAAAATACTTTCAACATACTTAAAGTCTCTTAACTTTTGAAAACCAAGATATCCTTAATATTTAAACAAGTGAGTTAATTCTCTAACTCATTCAATTTGGACATTCTTAAAATAAGCCAAGGATATCAAATGGACTAGATTGTCAAAATCTTGTACGTCTACCGTACTATACATTTACAACTTATTCATGCTCAAGAGATAAGAAAGTTTCACATACCTCTTCGGTTTAATCCACTTGCTAAGTCCAATACGCCGTACGTAGTATGTCAACCTATAATGACCATAGTACGTCTATTAACTTCTAGCTTCAAACGTAGAATATTCCAAGTGCAAAGTCACTAAATTCTACGGAAAATCGGACAACACTTCCTTTGTTTCTACATACTTTACCACCTTTTTCAAGGCCGAATTCAATAACCAAACACGCCACATTTAAGGCTCAACAAAGTAGTTAACAATAGGGGATTACACGCTTAATCAAGACGTGTAAAATTCTGCCCCACAATAATTATCAAACTAGTCCAACATATAATGTCAATTCGGCAATTAGGGACAACAATACCAATTCTTCTTCTAATTTCTTTTCAATCCAAGTTGTTTAGTATAACATGTTATAAGGCCGCAATTGATTATAACAACTATAATCTTCAAGTAGATAACACGGCGATTACAGTTAACGAATTGTAATTCAATTTCAAATGACTAACATGTCATTTTGGTTGAGCTTCCAAATTTCCATAACACTTATCAAACTTCATAACACATATCACATGATCATTTCTAACTTATAATAACATGAAATCTTCAATTACAAAAGTAAGACGAAGATTATACCTCATTTAGCCCAAATATGATCCAAGATTACAAGTCGATCCTTAGCAACTTTAGCTCCTCCTTTCGACGTTCCAAACCATTCCAAGCAACCCTTAGAAGCTTATGAAGAACTCATCTTCAAGTTCCAACTTCAAAGTTGAAGAACTCCTTAAGTTTCCGCCTTGCGACTAATACAAAAACGCCACTTTTCCGGGATCTTTCTATTGAGATACACTTACAATACCCTTAGGTACCTTGATTTAAAGTATGGAGCTTATTTGACAACAAACAAAAAAAATTCTCTCTTAAAGTGTGTTAAAGCCTAGAGCCCTCAAGGGTTTCTTCAAAATTCTTGAAATTTTTTCTAAGTGTTAAGCCTTGTCTTGCTACTAAGGAAGCTTATATAACCAAATGGAAGGTCTAGATTAGAACAATTGGGTGGTTTGGATGCATTTCACAAGGATTCTAGCCAAGTGGCCTTGACTAAGTCAACAATATCAAGCTCTTTGTCTTTGCAAGACTTGGTCATTTAAATTATGGTCAAATGACCATTTTAACCATGCCATTTTCGTCCAAGACCACAAAGGGGGTGACACGTGTCATCTCGTTAAATCATGATATTTCATTTTCCGACAAATTCCAAAATTCCGATAAATTTTTACTCGTCTCAAATCTTAACATTTTTGAGTTCTTTCGTACGTTCTTATAAACATATCCTGGAATTTCCGGGGTGTAACAACATTCATATACTTAGATCCTGGCTTGATTCTCTACATTTGGGATGCTTATTCTTGGACTATGATATTACTTGTACTTTATTGCGAGCATGTTTATTGTTCAATTTTGTTCTTATACATATGCTAGCTAACTGTTATCAGCCTATGATATCTACCGGTGCATATTATTTGTACTAATACTGTTATACCCCGTATTTCCAGAGTATGTACGTGAGGGAATACGTACAAAAGTTTAGCCTTAAAAGTTAGGCTTGGACGAAAATACTTGGGCACAACTCACTAAAAGAATCGTTTTCCGATGAAACGTTTTACCTGACTTCGCGTAGGATAAATTCGGCTATGTCATTTCTAATTTTTGCGGATTTTTGAGAGGCGAAACATTTTGGACCAACGAGAGGCAACACTTGTCACCTCTAGTTGGTGGACTTGGCGTCCGTTTGGAAGAATTGGATAGCCAATTTTGTCTTGGAGTTGGTAGGATATTTTGTGTGCAAGTTGGCTAAGGTACACTTGCCCAAATCTTGACCTTACACTTGCCTTGCACTTGGCATAATCTTGGCCATTGGTTGGACATCCCTTGACCTATAAATACCCTCTTGTGATGAAGAGTTCTTCATCCACAAAAACTTTCAAGTCTAAAATCCTCCTTTCCTTTCTTTGATAGCCGCACCGTCCAAACACCCCCTCGAGAAGCTTAGCCGTGGCAATCCACTAGCTAGCCGAAATCTACCCCCTCCCTGGTAGAAAAGTTGCCTAGTATTGTTATAATGCCCAAAATACCTAGCCCAAATCCCTTAGTACTTAGTAGAAGTTGGGAAGAACTTCTAAGGGTTCTGGAGCTCTGGAGCGTCTGACTTAGGAGCTAAACCTTGCTCAGCGACTTTTATCTAGGATATTATTGGGCTTCCGAGGTAAATAATCCTAACCTCTTTTGTATTAGAAAATGCATCGTAGAAGTATAGATATAAGTATTGAATACTTAGAAGATTATTCTGAGAATAGAATTGGCTATTATCACGATGAAGGGTTTAAAGAAGAATAATCAAATCAGACTTACTTAGAATTTGTTTTCACGATGAACTTGAGTAGCTCGGGTAGGAAGTCTTTGCCCAATTTTCCGTAGGATAGAGAACCCTACGCTTAGAATCTGTTTTGAGTAGTGAGCGTTGATAGACGTGTCTGACTATTATAGGTTGATTCTCTGCGCGCGACATATTCAACTTGGCAGGTGGTTTTCGCTGAGAAGGTATGTGATTCTTCCTAAAGCATGATATTTTCAAATATATATATATAGTGCGGTGAGCGTCGTGTGTTAAGCGATTAATAACTACGGAATGTCTTCGACTTAAGCTTTGAATAATACTTACGGCGGTGTCTTTTGACTTAAGCCTGAATAATAAGGATCTTTATGCATTTCAAAGGAATACTGAATCATTTTTAACAGAAGAGAACTAATTGGGTTTTAAAACAGAAAGCTTAAGAGTTATACTAGCTTTATGGGAAGTTAGGTATAACCACTTAAGATGATAAAAGGAACAGTTTAACTATGTGTTTATAACAGACTTATATTGATTTATGGAAAGAATAATAAGATGGTTTGATAAGTAGACATGATATGATGCTAAGTGTGTTGAGTGTCTTGTAAGCGTTTGTATAAGAGGGTATTTTGTTGTGCTTATGTTGTTTAACGATAATTTGTTGTGTTAGTATTATATCACTCGCTCTTGACGTATTCACAGGGGTTAGGCGCCTCCGTCACGGGGTAGACTTCGGTGATGCGAGACCGTGATTCGAGAATACCTCATGCGGGTCGAGGACCTACGCGAGCTACGAGAGTTCGAGTTAGTGTGCGGGGTTATACCTCATGCGATGCATGTGGCCGTGCGGACTACGAGTCGGGGCGATCTTAGGAGTAGCTACCCCGATGCGGGGTTATACCCATGCGGGCCTAAGTGAGTGGCCTATGCGGACTACGAGGAGTCGAGATTAGGCTTGCGTAATGATACTATGGGCAATTGGCCTGCTTGATCATCATGGCCTAGAGAAGACTGCTCTGATTACCTATTGTTGCTCTTGTTTGTGATGTGGCACTATATGCGGTTTCCTTGGTTGTTTCATACATATTTGTAAACTGGTTTTAAAATGATATGATTTCATTTAAGTACTTTCTGATTTCACATACTTAGTACATTGTCTTGACCTCGCCCGAAGTGCGTTAATCTGCGGTAAGGCGGCAGTGCTAGATCCACATCCTTAGGATCTTTGCGTTGGTGTCGGGAGCTCCATCTTCTCGGAGGCTCTACTTTGGTATGATCTCCTGTATTGTAGATAGTTTTGTACATTCGGGGTATGGCGGGCCTGTCCCACCATAGTTGTTTACTTCGTAAGTGCTGTAGTCTATTATGCAGTTGGGATGTAGCGCAAAACTATGTTTATATATATATTAGAAAAGCAGGCTTTTCTTCAGATAAACAGTTTCTCCTTTTTAATAATATTTCTTGTCTTGTTTTATATTTCCGCTGATTTTCTCTGATGTATGACTGCTTGGGTGCCCGGGTAAGGCACCAGTCACGGGCCCCGGAACGGGTTGTGACAAATACTACCTTGCTACATTATTTTGAGTGCAGAGTACATGACCGGTTCTACCTCTACGCCTCGAGATTGATCTGAGGTTGTTGTTGTGTCTTTTAGGGTGAGCATTGTTGATGGATTATGTTATACCCCGTAGTTCAGACCAGGCGTATGAGGACGTGCGAAAGCGTGTAAGACTTAAAGTAGGTTGACGGATTGTTTCGGACGGGTTTTAGTCAACTTTGAGGTGGGTTATGACCTCTTACATTGAGAATTCCTAAGTGTTTCAAAGGCCTAGTGCGTAGTTCGTTGAGTCTAGTTTCCAACGCAACCGACCGTTCGTCGATAGGACATCGGAGTCGAAAGTTATGAGAGTTACAAGTTCAGTGCGCAGTCGGACATAAATGTGTTTTGGACAGAAGCGACAGGGCCGCGGCGCCGGATGCAGGGCCGCGGCGTCGGATATTCTGAGGGGTCGCTGAAGTTGTAGAGTCGCGGCGCCGGGAATCAGGGCCGCAGCGCCGGAAGTCCTATGAGGTGGCGGAAGTTTCAGCGCCGTGGCGCCGACTGCAGGGCCGCGGCGCTAAGGCGGGATTTCTGGCGGAAAAACTTAGGAAAATCAGATTTCTTCTTTTAAAAAGGCCATGGGAGGGTGACAAGTGTCCCCCCCCCCCCCATCTGATTTTTTGCATGTCCCTTATATTGACCAAGTCTTGAAGACTTGGTCATCTTTCAAGACTTTTCCTCTCTCTAAAGTTAGAGCTCTCACTTCTCTCTAGAATTCCAAGAGGAATTCAAAGCTTAGGAAAATCTGAAAAAGTGTGGCAAGAAGGAAGCTTGTGGCTAGCTTGTTGGTGTTAGTGTGGTGGTGTTCTTGGAAAGGAGGCTAGCAAAGTTGTTGGAATAATTTTGGCTAAAACTCTAAAAGTAACATTTCTTCTCTTGAAGCTAGTTATTGATGTTGCATGTGAAGAAGAAGGAACTTGTAGTAGTAAATAATGCTCTTAGATTCATTGCATGTAAGAAATATGGTTTGGGTGTGAAAGAATTGGTTGGGAAGGTTATGTGAGCATGTTGTAGCCTAAAAACTACCTTAGACTTGTTAAGTTAATTGTTGTACCTTTTGGGGCAGAATTTTACACACCCAAGTTTAGGTGTGTAATCCCCTTTGAAATGATTGGATTGTTGAGCCTTAAATGTGGCGTTTGGATGTTGAATTCGGCCTTGTAAAAGGTGGCAAAGTATGTAGAAACAAAGGGAATGCTGCCCAATTTTCCCTAGAATTTAGTGGCTTTGAACTTAGATTATTCCTACATTGAGCTAGAGGTTAATAAGCGTATTATGGTCATTATAGGTTGACATATTACGTGCGGTATTTTGGACTTATCAAGTGGATTGACCGAAGAGGTATGTGGAGTTTTCCTATCTCTTGAGCATGAATAGTTGTAACTATGTAGTACGGTAGACGTACAAGATTTGGTATTCTTACTTGTTTTAAGTATATAAAGACTTGTTCGTTTTGGAAAGTATAAGTCCCTTGGTTATGGGAAAAAGATAATTTTTACTAAAGTATATGGTTAATATAACCACCTTATGGGAAGTTGGTTTGTTAGCTTTATGAAAGGATAATAAGAAGAGATTTACTCTAAGTAAGATAAGTAAGGACAAATGACTTGATTTATGAAAGGCAAACTGATTTTAAGGCATCAATTGCCCAAAGGTTTTATATGAAAAGGAGTCACTTTTAAAAAGAGTAGAAGTATGTAGTACTTTGGGTTAAACTCCCGGTTTTCTTTTATTAAAGATATGATTAAGTGCCTTAAGTAAACTAAAATGAGAGGGTATATGAACAAGACTAATAAGAAGTTATAAGTTTTCTTAACTTATTTATGATTATGATATGATGGCCGATTGAGCTAGGGTAAGAGTATAAATGAGGGGCAAACCCCAAGACGTTATACCACCTTCTCCAGGGTAAGAGTATGAATGAGGGGCAAGCCCCAAGACGTCATACCACCTTCTCCCGGGTAAGAGTATGAATGAGGAAAGCCCAGGCGCCATACCACCGCTTGGGGTAAGAGTATAAATGAGGAAAACCCCAAGGCGTTATACCACATTAGTGGATTTGCTACCCGTGATCGAGGAATACCTCATGCGAGTCCTTATGGGCTTACGCGGGTGAAATAGTCCCACGCGGTGGTCTGACTATCACGAGAATACCTCATGCGGTCCATGACTATCACGGGTGAAATAGTACCAGGAGTAGGGGTGCTTATTGATACTACGGGCGAGGTACCCTGTTTTGATCATGAGCCTCTTATTTTTATGCAGTATTATATATATATACTTGTTACTCTCATTGTTAGTAAGGCACAGTGTACTATATTTTGATTGTATTCCATGACTCCAGCTTACTTTTAGACTTATGATATCATTATTACAGTATTTTCCAGTTTTACATACTTGGTACATATTGTGTCGACCCGCCTTCCTGCATTCAATCCGCGGTAAAGTAGCGGTGGTGGATCCTCGTTCTTAGGATCACTGTTCCGGTGTCAGAAGCTCCATTCCTCCGGAAGCTTGTTGTTGGTACGGTTTTTGCCCTGATGTTATAGGCATTGTGTATATTCAGGGGTATGGCGGGGCCCTGTCCTGCCGATTGTTATCATTAAGTGCGTGGTCACGTATGTGTTTGAAATGTAAGAACAAGTCGTACTGCTATACTTTTAATTAAGTATGTTTTATGGAAGGCAGCCTTATCGGCTGGCCAGTGATGTTTACCTTTCTATAAGTCATGTGTTATGTATGTTCATTGCTATTCTCTCGATGTATACTGACGAGTGCCGGTGAGTACGATCGCGGCCGAAGTCGGGTCGTGACAGATTCGCTGCCCGGAGACTCCTTAATTTCTACTTTTCTTACTTTGATTCTGAGATAATATTTTGATATTTTGAGACCTATGTACTAGTCAGATATGTTTTATTAGTGGCTCTTGTGTTGTTCTAGATCATTTCCTTTGGGGTTGTATTAGTATGACATTTCCGCACCTTTGATATTTTATGTTATGATTTAGACTTACATTTAACTTGCTTTCTTTACTTTATTGTTAATGAATTGATGGTTAAGGGAAGGGTTCGCCTACCGAGATGGGAATGGTGGGTGTCTCCATGACTTAGCGATTTGGTGTCGTGATAAGTTGGTATCAGAGCTCTAGGTTACTCGGTCTATAAGTACAAGAGCATGTCTAGTAAAGTCTTGCGAATAGGTACGAAGAGTTTCTTACTTATCTGCGAGAGGCTATGAGACATTTAAGAAACATCAATTTTCTTCATTCTTTTGTGCAACTTTATTCAAATTGGTATCTGTAACGTTCGAATTGATATCTGATTCATTTCTATCCTCTCACATATGGTGAGGACATGAGCTGATTTTATGAGGAACGATGATCCTGAGCCTGTTATTGGGGTCGGTGCTCGAGGACGAGGACATGTGAGAGGTTGCAACCGAGCTAGAAGTCATGGTGCTGCACCAACCAAGGGCAGGGCTCATGCGGCTGGACAAAGATGAGCATGATCAACTTCTCCATAGCGTGATCCCGAGGCAGAGCAAATGGACGGGGGAGGTTTGGGGCCAGACCAGACTCACCCCGAGGCTATGTCCGACCTAGCACTTCAAGACACATTGGCCTGCATATTATTGCACCTTGATTCCTAGCAGGCCACGGGTGGTGTCACTCCAGGAGGTTCTCATACCAGGGCAGGGGTGCATACTCCAAAACAGGGGCAGACATAGGGGATGCAACCTGCTGTTGTTATGGCCCCGCGTATTAATGGTTTTCCAGTAGCAGCCTAGGCTTTGACACTTAGAGATTAGGAGCCCATTGGTAGGTTCTTGAAGATGGAGCAACACATGTTTCATAGTACCCGCACCGAGAATGTGTATGAGTTTATCATTGACATGCATGAGAGGTTGTATAAAATGGGAATTATTGAGTCATATGGCGTGGATGATCTATATTTTTAGCTTCGCGATGATGCTTAGATTTGGTAGAGGTATTTCATTAAGAAAATGTTATCTGGTTCACCTCCACTTATGTGGGTTCAGTTTCACCAGGTCTTCCTAGAGAAATACATGCCTCGTACTTTGAGAGATCAGTGCAGGGACGAGGTCACTCTTGAGACAAATGGGTATGACGGTGGCTGAGTATGATACTAGATTATTATTCTTGGCTCGGTATGCAATACACAAGTTTGTTACGGTCAGCAAATCAGCCCCGCAATTCCAACAGAGGCAGAGAAGGTTCGTAGGTTCATCAATGGGCTTGTGCTTTCACTTTATGTCTCTGTCTTCAATATATGGATATGATATCTTCCTTCCAGATGGTTATGGATCATGCTATGAGTGAAAAGGCTTCCACGTTTCGAGCTTTTAATGGGTCTAGTAAGAAGAGGCCCCGTCATCATGGTCAGTTTAGTGGTTCTTCCGATCCACGATGGTGAAGTCGATCTTTCAAGACCTATCATTCAGCCATACTGACACGCATCGCGTGTAGACATCCAGGTTCCCTTCAGCGAGTAGGTATGGGACTGGATAGTCTCAGGGAGGTTATTTTGCTCGGCCAGTCGACTGAGGTGGTCCATTCGGTTCTTCAGCCTCCGTGTATCAGTCTCTATCTCCCAGAGTTTGTTACAGTTATGGTGAGTTGGATCACTTCAGGAGAGATTATCCTCGATCTAGACAGAGTGGGACTTTGTAGGGTTCCAGACCCCTACGACTCTGACATCTTCTGATAGCCGGGGTGGTTCCTCAGCGAGGGGCAGTGCTTAGTCAGGCTGCAGTGGTTCTTAGATTTCTAGGGGCGGACATCAGCTTGGTAGGTGGTTCTCAGGTCTCCAAGGAGGAGTGTAGTCTAGATAGAGCGGTTGTGATGGTGTGCAGTATTATGCATTTCCGGTAGACCAGAAGCAGAGTCTTCTAATGCTATGATCTCAGGTAACATTATGTTCGTCATTGGTTGACTACGATCTTATTTGATCCAGGGTCTACTTATTCATATGTATCTGTGTATCATTCGATTGGTTAGGATTTGAATTGTAACCGTCTTGACTTACATATTTATATATCTACTCCGGTCGGGGATTCTGTGTTGGTTGATAGAGTCTATTGGAATTTCTTAGTTACTTTTATGGGGTACGATATGTGGGTAGACTTGATGATCCTATATATGTTATATTTTGATAATATATTGGGCATGACTTGGTTGTCTTTTTACAATGCAATCTTGGACTATCATGTCAAGACAGTTACTTTATCCATGCCTGGGATTCCTAGACTCAAGTGGAGGGGTACTCCTAGTCCCTCTCCGAAGAAGATTATTTCTTATCTCTGTGTGAAGAAACTTGTTGAAAATGGATGTTTGGCTTATTTGGCCATATTCATGATACTAATGTTGATTCTCCATCACTTGAGTATGTGCCAGTTGTTTGTGAGTTTGCGGAAGCATTTCTTGCTAATTTGTCGGGTATGTCACCCGATCGTGATATTGATTTCTACATCGATTTGGAGCTCTCCCTATTTCTATTGCACCTTATAGGATGGTACCAGCTGAGATGAGTGAGTTGAAGGAGTAGTTGCAGGATCTTCTAAATAAAGGGTTTATTAGACCGAGTGTCACCGCTTGGGGTGCTCCAATGTTATTTTGTGAAGAAGGACTATACAATGAGGATGTGCATAGACTACCGTCAGTTGAACAAGGTCACCATTCATAACAAGTACCCTATTGCTCATATTGATGAATTGTTCGACCAGCTTTAGGGTGCTTTGGTATTTTCGAAGATTGATTTAAGGTCGGGTTATCACCAATTGAAGATTCGGGCCGAAGATATTACGAAAATGGTATGTAGGACTTGTTATGATTACTACGAGTTTCATTTGATGTCTTTTGGGCTTACAAATGCCCCAGGAGCATTTATGACCTTGATGAATGGCATTTTTAAGCCATACTTGTATTATTTCATTACTATTGTCATTGATGATATATTAGTTTATTCAAAGAGCATGAGTAGCATTTAAGGGTTTTCCTTGGTCTGTTGAGAGAGAAGGAGCTTTATGCCAAGTTTTCAAAATGTGAGTTCTGGCTTGATTCGGTGGCATTCTTGATCCACGTGGTGACAAATGAGGGGATTATAGTTGATCCCAATAAGATTGAGGTTGTTAGAGATTGGTCGAGGCCCACTACCGTGACTGAAATTCATAGCTTTGTGGGGTTGGGAAGTTATTATAGTTGGTTCGTAAAAGGATTTGCTTCCATTACGTCTCATATGACTAGATTGACTTAAAATGAGTTTCATTTTTAGTGGTCTGATGCTTATGAGGAGATCTTTGAAAAGCTTAAGAATTTATTGATTACAACTTCGATCTTGGCGTTACCCATGGAGGGTAAGGATAATTCAGTATATTATGATGCGTCATGTATTAGTTTGGGCACGGTGTTGATGCAGGAGGGCAAGGTCATTGCCCATGCTTCCAGACAATTAAAGATTCATGAGAAGAACTACCATATGCATGACTTGGAGTTATTAATGGTAGTCTTTGCTTTGAAGATTTGGAGGCATTATCTTTATGGGGTCCACTGTGAGGTATTTATCGATCATTGTATCCTACAACATGTATTCACTTAGAGAGATCTAAATTATATACAGCATAGATGGATGGAGCTTTTGAAGAATTATGATATCACCATACTTTACCACCCGTGTAAGGAAAATATGGTAGTTGATGCCTTGAGTCGCAAGGTAGTGAGTATGGGTAGTTTGGCTCGGTTGGTTATTTCTAAGCATTCCTTAGCCATAGAGGTTCAGGCTTTGGCTAACCGTTTTGTACGATTGGATCTTTCACATCCGATCAAAGTTCTAGTATGTGTTGAGGCGAGATGGTCTCTCTTGGAGTAGATTAGGGCTCGACAGTTTGAGGATCCTCAGTTGTGCAAGATTCGTGAAAAGGTGTTTTGTATTAAGGACATGGATGTCATGCTTGATAGTGAGGGGGTTATGAGGATCAAGGGACGTGTGTGCGTTCCTCGTGTTGGGGATTTCATTCATGTGATACTAGAGGAGGCTCGTAGTTCTCGATATTCCATCCACCCCGGTGCTACTAAGATGTACCGTTATTTGAGATAACACTACTGGTGGGGTTAGATGAAGAGAGATATTGTAGATTTTGTTGCCCAGTGTGGGAATTGTCAGCAAGTTAAATATGAGCATTAGAGACCTGGCTGTGTGCTTCAGAGGGTACTCATTCCGAGTGAAAGTAGGAGAGAATTGTCATTGATTTTGTTGTAGGTCTTCCGAAGACCTTGGGCAAGTTTGATTCAGTTTGGATTATAGTTGATAGGCTTACTAAATTTGTGCACTTCATTCTGGTTTAGGTTACTTACAATGCAGAGAAGTTAGCCAGGATTTACATTCGTGAGATTGTGCGATTGCACGGGGTTCCCATCTCTATCATCTTCAATCGAGGCTCTCAGTTTACTTCCCATTTCTGGTGGACATTGCAGGCAGAGTTGGGTACTCAGTTAGATCTAGTACCGTTTTCATTCCCAAACTACCAACAGTTCGAGAGGACTATTCAGGTGCTCGATGATATATTGAGAGCAGGTGTTATTGATTTCAGTGGTCATAATGAGTTTGTGTACAACAATAGCTCCCATTCCAGCATTGATATGGTGTCATTTGAGGCTTTATATAGTAGGAAGTGTTGTTGTCCTATAGGATGGTTGGATGATTTTGTGGTCCGACCATGGGGTACAGATTCTTGAGGAAGTTCCTAGACAAGGTGAAGCTTATTCAGGAAAAGCTTTTGGAAACTCAGAGTCGACAGAAGATGTATGCGGACCGAAAGGTCTGAGACTTAGAGTTTATAAAGGGTAAGCATGTTCTTCTGAAGATATGACCCATGAAGGGTGTGATGCATTTTGGAAAGAGGGGCAAGTTAAGTTTGAGGTGCATTAGTCCATTTGAGATCCTCTATCATATTGGTGTTGTTTCTTATGAGTTGTCTTTGCCACCTGGCTTGTCGGGTGTTCATCTGATTTTCCACATTTCCATATGGAAGAAAAACCATTCAGATGGGTTGTATACCATTCATTTGAATTCAGTGTTGCTTGATGAGAATATATCCTATGAGGAGCAACCTATATCGATCTTAGATAGGTAGGTTAGGAAGTTCAGGACTAAGGAGATAGCTTTTGTGAAGGTTCAGTGGAAGAATCATCCTCTTGAGGAGTCTACATGGGAGATCGAGTCTGATATGCATGCCAAATATCCTCAATTATTTGCTGACTCGGGTACTGTTCTCCTCTATTCTTTTCTTTGTTGCTCGAGGATGAGCGATTATTTAATTGGTATCTGATATAACAAACATGTTATGTCGTTACGTGTACTTTAACTATTTTACCTTTGTTAACTTGAATCCCGTAGTTATTGGACGATTTTAGTAGAAGTTGAGAAATTAGAACCTTAAAGAGTGAAAGTATTGATCAATAGTTGACTTATGAGAAGACATACCTTTTTCGAAATTTCGTCGATTCCGTGAGGTCCAAAGGGTCTATGACATGGTGGGATAGTTGGTTCGATTCCTGAGGCCCTCGGGAACACTTTTGGCTATTGATTGGAAAACTAGTTTAGTCTGACTGAAGAGCTACTCTTGTACAACTCTCTGCTAGATAATCGTCAAGTCCTGTGACATATTGGTGCACTCTATCCTCCATGTCTGCCACTAAAGCGGGGACATAACGAGCCAATGAGTCAAACTCTATACTGTATTCCCGAACCGTCCGCCCGTTCTTCCTCAACCTCATAAATCTATCTGCCCGAGCTCTCCTCATCTGCGAGGGCAAGAAGTGTGTAAGAAATGCCTCTGAGGTCTTGATCACTTTCATGATCCGCTGCAACTGTCGAATAAACTCCTGATGATCTTCCTCAGTCCTCAATCCATAGGACTCGGGTGGATATGACTCAAGAAGTCCCAAGTCTCAAAACTATCGGATCTAGGGTGAACTCGTCATCGCGGAACCACCGGCTCCGTCCGTCCTCATTCCGGCCACGGACTATCTAATAATCGGGCCATCTCCTTGTAACTCATATCCTCTGCTCTGGCCGTGGGACTAGAGGCTCGGTATCGTGGTCTCGGTAGCTCTCGCTCGCTCTAAACTCTCTCGGGGATAGCGGCGCAGAACTCCCGAATGAAGCTGTCTCGGATAATGACCGGGCGTGCCTCGTAACCCTCGTGCTCTCTACTCGCGCCTCACTGTCTTTGCCTTGCCCTTCTGGGCTCTGGTTGCCTTGCGTAGAGGCATAACGGGTGAAAAGAATACGTCAGAGGGAGTCCAACTTATAACACAGCTCTAAGGCACGATCTCAGAGTGAGAAGAATGGAAACCAATCCTAAATATCCTGCAGCCTCCTGATTATAGGTGTGGTGCACAACACACCGATAATCAAGACTCTACTTAGATACGGTCTGTAGACACTTTCCGAGGATTAACTGCTCTGATACCACTTTTGTCACGACCCGAACCCGGGCCCGCGACTGGTGCCTTACCCCGGGCACCCTAGTGATACAACATCAGAGAAAATCAGCGGAAATAAAAACTCATAAAGATAAACAGTGAAATAAGAAAACAGGCTAACCAAAACGGTTACCTTTCTGTACATATAAATAAAAACTTGAACAGTTACAACCCTTTTACAAATCCTGCCCATAACAGTACTACATACCTCTAAGAGTTTTATAACAACAACGACGGACGGGGCCGCCATACCACGAATGTATAAGAACCTACACTCTCGGGAATCATACCACAAGATAAGCCTCCGAGAAAGCGGAGCTTCCCAAGCTGAATTGTGATCCTATGAGCGAGGATCAAAATCGGTGTACCTACCGCGATTTGACGCGGCCACGAGGTCGATCTAACAGTACCAAGTATGTGAAATCGTAAAATCAAATAAAATCATAACATTTTAAAACCAATTACAAATACGCATTTAACAACCAATTAATCGCATATAGTGCCACAAAGATAAACAAGAGCAAAATAGATATAACATAATCCGGTCTTTTCTAGGCCGCTAATGATCGAAGCAAGGCGATCGCCCATAGTATCATTATGCGAGCCTAATCCGGACTCCGCGATCCGCATAGACCACCTAGGTCCGCATGAGGTATTCTCGCATCGGGGTAGCTAACCTCGACATCAACTGGACTCGCGATCGCGTAGTCACATTGCATCGCGTGAGGTATTCCTCGCATCGAGGTAACACACCGAGTAATCATCCCGAACTCCCGCACTCGCATAGGTCACGCACCGCGTAGGTATTCTCGCGATCGGCGGCTAACCCTCGGCATAACAAGTCAGGGGGGTAAGTGATATAATATCAGCATAACTGCTTATCGTTAAACAACATAAGCACAACAAGAAAATCCCCTTACACCAACGTCACAAGACGCTAACACACGTAGCATCATAACATGTTTACTTATCAAACCATCTTATTACACTTTTCAGAAATCAATACAAGACTTTCATAAACAAATAAGTAAACCGTTCCTTCTATCTTCCTTAAGTCGTTATACCTAACTTCCCATAAAGCTAGTATAACACTTTTTAAAACCAAGTATTTCTTTTCTTTCAAAAATGATTCATAACTCTTTTGAAATACTTTAAGATTCTTATTATTTAAAACTCAAGTCAAAAGACATCAAAGTAAAACCAAAACAATTTTCATACCTTCTTTTTAAACCAATCTTAAGACAAAAGCATGCCTTCTTTTTTTAAACCATTTTAAGACAAAACCATGCCTTCCTTTAAAACAAAGACACTTTTTCCTTTTTAAAGTCAAGTAGCAATATACTTTTTAAACCAAATGTCTTACTCTTTTAAAAACAAGTAACCTATACCGTTAAATCAAGTTACTTCTCCTTTCCCAAAATCAAGTTGTTTATAAGTCAAGTTATCATTTTAAATCCAATGATAAAACCATTCTTATTTTCGAAATCAAGATAACTTTATTCTTTAAAAGACCACACACCCATTACTCATGAGTGAGGTTTTACAACTTTTTAACATAATTCAAGTCCTTAATATTTCATAACAAGTCACTTAACTTTGGAATCAAGTCAAGGACACAAAAGGAAAATAAAATCTTTTAAACACACGTGCGTCTACCGCACTAAATATATTTCACAAATATCATGCTAGAAAGGATAGGAATAGGTTCACATACCTCGCGACGATTATCGACAATTAGCAAAACGCTCCAAAGTACTCTAACCTTGCTCGCCTTCTCCACCCTTCAAGTAGAATACGCTACTCGTAGTACTTTAACCTATAATGGTCATAAAACGTCTATTAACTTCTAGATCCCTTCGTAGAATATTTCTAAGTACAAGGTTTCATATTCTACGGAAAATTCGGCAGCACCTCCCCCCCTGTAACCACAACTATAACTTCCAACATCAGGGCCCGCTACCAAGCCAACAACTCCTAGGGGGGGTTATACGTCTAACCGGACGTGTACAATTCTGCCTCACAATAATACTACAAGTCTATTGTAAATACAGTCCAATGTAAATACAGTTCAATTCTTATCAATACTCATTCTATATATAGTATACTCAACTATACATTACTACAACATGTAATTTCCAGTTACAATTAGAGATGGCAATGGATCCTGGACCCGATCCGGATCCGGTGGATCCAAATCCGTTTTATAGGATATGGATATTCAAAGTTTGGGCCCGATGGATCCGGATCGGACCCGGATCCGTTTATGATGGATCGGATCTAGATCTGGATCTTGTCTTTGAGATCCGTATCCGGTCCAGATCCGACCCGTGAATCCGTTTTTTATTAAATTAATTATACATTTATTAGTTATACATCATGGCACCGAATCCTTTGTAATCTTAATTTTATTTTATATTCAAAGGGCCGAAGGCCATTATTTTTTTAATTGAGACACGTTTTGCGTGTTATTCTTTAATCATTATATTAATCATTTATGTGGTACTTATGTAGTAGCTTAGGTATTGAGAGGATTGTTTCTCACTAAGATAGCGATAGGCATAACAATTGTCAACAATGTCATTTAGTCCTAACTTACGGATGCATTCCCCATGATTCCGTTAAATTAAATTGGCTCTTTTTCTAGAAAATTTGGACTAATTAGAAGGTATAACTTAATAATCAGTCACTTTGATTTGGATTGTGGATCTGGTGGATCCGATGGATCTGGATTTGGATATGATTTTATGGACCCTATGGATCTGGATATGGATATGGATACATGTATGTAAAACGGATCTGGATCTGGATCTAGTAGGATCCGGTCGGATCCTACCTGCCATCCACAGATTCTGATAGGGGATAAAGATCATTACCTCGATAAGCCCAAAATTATCCAAGATTTATAAGTCGATCTGAGCAACCTTTACCTCTAATTCCTTACGCTCAACCCGCTCAAGCAACCTTAGAAGTTTCTAAACAACCTCTTAACACTTCAACTCAAAAAGTGAAGAACACTTAGGCTTGTTCTTGCCATGCTCTCGACGAGAAGTACTTTAGGGGCTAGGGTGTGAAATCTTTTCTAACTTTTGGTTAATAATCTTCCTAATACACTAAGGAAGAATACTTAAGAGTCTAAGAATTTTTGGACAAAGTTTGGTTAAGGGAGAGGGCTAATCGACGAGAACAACAAGGAGAGGGGAGGGAGTATTTCAAGTCTTGAAACTCTCAAGTGTGGGATGAAGAAGTCTTGATATCAAGGGGGGTATTTATAGAGAAATCAAGGGCTAGGATCATAACAAGTGTGTGGTATAGATTGGACCATGTGTGTGTGGGCCCCACTTATCTATCTACTACACAAATATCTTGCAAGACTTTGACCAAATGTTTTAAGCCTTTAAAATGAAAAAAAACGTGCAAGGCAAAGCTTGTCCACCAATTCGTCCAACATGCCACCTAAGGGTGACACATGTCGCCCTCCTATTGGTCCAAAATATTTCATCTTCCGAAAATATCCGTAATGCCAAAAATCCGAAAATAAAGTGGGCCCCACAAAACCGTAAATCCTCCCGTGGGCCCCGCGTGACCAATTCCGGAAATAAAATTCCAATACTTCTAAAATAATCCCAGAAGTCCGAATACCAAATCTGGAAATCCAATTCCCATTAACGAACCTTTTTCCTTCACAAAAACCGAAAACTTTTCCGTCGAAAAATCACATCTTTCTTCATTTCCAATTTTAATGTCGTATCCTCGTACGTACGTCCTCGTACATACTCTGGAACTACGGGGTGTAACATTCTTTTCCCCTTAGAAACATTCGTCCCGAATGTTCTTTCTAAGTCTCCAAACATGCTTGCGTCGGTATAGTCTTCCCTACTATACTTACGAAACCAATTATGCTACACATGGCCATAATACAACATACTCGCAAAAACGCACATCCAAGCCAACGAAGAATCATCTCTAAAGCGTATAACAATACCATTAGCTTCAACCATGGTCCAAAGGATACTTTCTTCACATCTTTACTTATAAAAAGGACACTTCCATCTTCTTAACACATCTACGCCTCTTTTCTTACTCGTCGTACCCTCCTCGTACACTCAAACTCTTCCTACTATACGTACCACATTTCTGTCATTGCTTCATTTTCCAAAATCTCGGGGTTACTATCTCCAACTTGGTCATCATTAACTGGGAACACTCTGGATGGATCTTCGATGCTCTTCCGAAACATAGCAACATGGAATACCGGACGTACTGCCTCCTAAGTCGGACGGCAGTGCTAACTTATAGGCAACCTGGCCTATTCTACAACGATCTGAAAAGGCCCAAAGTACCTCGGGCTAAGTTTCCCCTGCTTTCCAAATCTTGTCACACCCTTCCGGGGTGGTACCTTCAAGAAGACTCACCGTCAACCTGAACTCCAAGTGTCGACGCCGATTACCCGTACGACTTCTGTTGACTCTGAGCTGCTAATAACCTCTTCTGGATAAGCTTCACCCTATCCACATCCTGCTGAATCAAGTATGGACCCACTATCTGAACCTTGCCAGCATCGAGCCAATCGATCGGCAACCTACACTTCCGCCCATATAAGGCTTCATAAGGCACCATCCGAATACTAAAATGGTAGCTATATAATACTCACTCAACAAGAAGCAAATAATCCTCACAGCTACCCCTGAAATCAAAACACCGGCCCGTAACCTGTCCTCAAATGTCTGGATAAAATGCGATGTTCGTCCGTCGGCCCGAGGGTGAATGTAATACTGAGACTCACCTGAGTTCCTAACCCCGCCTGGTAACACCTCCAAAAAAAGAAATAGACGTAAACTGGGCTCCACAGCCCGTCATAAAGTAAAAATAGGAACCCCGTGCAGCCTTACAACCTTCCTAATATATAACATCTCGCATTACCCTCCGCCGAGTAAACAGTCCTGACTGAAAGACAAGATGGGCTGATCTCATCGGCCCGACTACTGGTCGAACGTATCCACGAACTCGTACGATGGTTAACTTAAACTTGGGCCTAACACCCTCGTGACCCTATCACATAGCGGGACCACCACAAATTTTCCTTACTTCAAACCGGGCTGCGAGTTGACCCGCAATCTGGCCTCAACCCGACCCATTTATCGCGCCAAGCTCTTGTTCCCCGATCCGGAACAATCTCACTAATCAAGTCACGAAAACCTAGTGGTTTTCTTAGCTCAACTACCCTCTTTCATTTCACACCACTCAGGGACCTATCACACAAATATATCCCACGATATATATCACGCATACCAAGTACTTCGACAAATACCAACCGTAACATCCACTCAGGACGGCCTCGCATCCAAGGTCCCAACTGTTATAAATTCTAAGGCTCCCCATTTTCTCGTCCCCAGACTTACCCTTTTCAACTACCCATGTTTTCTAATCACAACTTACACAATGCTAACCGAACATAGCACTCCACATGTATCTACCATAACGACCTAAACAAGTCTCTTAAGGCTGAAGATATCTCTGTAACTACTGCCTCACTTTCCCTTTGTCGCTCTAATCAAATCTGCTCTGTGGCGCATAACTACTGACGGTGATGAACGACCATCGATCCCGAAAGTCGAGTCGTAACATCCGCGCCACCTGTTCGGACAATTTCGCAAAAATGGCCTGGCCGCAGCCTAACAAGCTATCTAAGTAGTCGACACTCCCCAGAACACCTACCACAACGGCCATACCGAGGGTGGGCGGCCTCTCTAGCTAACACCCCTTCCTCTCAGGCCAGCTGAATCAGCCCGACTTGGTAGGCTAAGTCATCCCACTGTATCCCTCCTACTAGGACATCCTCTCCTCACGTGTACGGCGGCGCAGTAAAACAAGCACTAGCAAAAAGACGACATTCCCCGGGATGACGCCTGTCACATCGTGAACACTGAGGAAAAACTGAACCCGGCTGGCTATAACCTATATATATCTGTGAACCAGAAGCCCTGGAGCTTTGACCAACTCCTGCATACTCGAGCGTCACGAACCACCGCGGAGGACCACTCACTGTGGCGGAGCGCATAGCGATCTGCTGGCGAGGCGATTTGCCTCGAAAGTTACCAAAGGACCTGCCGTCGGCCTCTTCTGCGATCTTGGTTAACCTGTCGATCTATCGTTTCTCGATCTGCTGGCGTAAGCTGTCGCGGGCAATGTCCATGTCTGAAGAGCTACTCTTGTACAACTCTGCTAGATAATCGTCGTCAAGTTACGTGATATATTGGTGCACTCTATCCTCCGTATACGCCACTAAAGCGGGGACATAACGAGCGATGAGTCAAACTCTACATCTGTATTCGAACCGTTCGCGCTGCGCCTCGACCTCATAAATCTATCGCCCGAGCTCTCAAATGCAGTGAGGGCAAGAAGTGTGTAAGAAATGCCTCGAGGTCTTGATCACTTTCATGATCCATTTGCGAATCGAATAAACTCCTGATGATCTTCCTCAGTCCTCAATCCATAGGACTCGGGTGGACTGCAACTCAAGAAGTCCCGAAGTCTCAAAACTATCGAATCTAGGGTGAACTACTGGTACTGCCGGAACCACCGGCTCCCGTCCGTCCTCATTCCCGGCCACCAGACTAGATAGTAACTGGGTCATCTCCTTGTAACTCATATCCTCTGTTCCTAGCCGTGGGACTAGAGGCTCTGGTATCGTGGTCTCAGTAGCTACTGCTACTGCTCTAAACTCTCCTGGGGATAGCGGTGTCGCAGAACTCCCCGAATGAAGCGCTGTCTCAGATAATGACTGGGCCCGTGCCCTGGTAACCCTCTGTGCTCTACTCGCAGCTCCCTCTGTTGCCTTGCCCTTCTGGGCTCTGGTTGCTTTGCGTAGAGGCATAACGGGTGAAAATAATACGTCAGAGGGAGTCCAACTTATAACACAACTCTAAGGCACGATCTCAGAGTGAGAAGAATGGAAACCAATCTTAAATATCCTGCAGCCTCCTGATTATAGGTGTGGTGCACAACATCAGAGAAAATCAAGACTCTACTTAGATACGGTCTGTAGACACTTTCCGAGGATTAACTGCTCTGATACCACTTTTGTCACGACCCGAACCCGGGCCCGCGAATGGTGCCTTACCCCGGGCACCCTAGTGATACAACATCAGAGAAAATCAGCGGAAATAAAAACTCATAAAGATAAACAGTGAAATAAGAAAACAGGCTAACCAAAATGGTTACCTTTCTGTACATATAAATAAAAACTTGAAAAGTTACAACCCTTTTACAAATCCTGCCCATAACAGTACTACAGACCTCTAAGAGTTTTATAACTACAATGACCGGACAGGGCCCCGCCATACCCATGAATGTATAAGAACCTACACTCTCAGGGAATCATACCACAAGATAAGCCTCCGGAGAAACGGAGCTTCCCAAAACGCTGAACTGTGATCCTATGAGCGAGGATCAAGAACTGGTGTACCTCTCTACTGCGGCGTGAACGCAGCCCGAGAGTCGATAACAGTGGTACCAAGTATGTCAAACTGTAAAGTACTGAAATAAAATCATAACATTTTAAAACCAATTACAAATACGCATTTAACAACGATTAACTGCACATAGTGCCACAACATAAACAAGAGCAAAATAGATATAACATAACTGGTCTTTTCTAGGCCGCTAATGATCGAAGCAAGGCCAATCACCCATAGTATCATTATGCGAGCCTAATCCTGGACTCGCGGTCGCGTAGACCACCTAGGTCGCGTGAGGTATTCTCGCATCGGGGTAGCTAACCTCGGCATCAACTCGACTCCGCGATCGCGTAGTCCTGTGCACCGCATGAGGTATTCCTCGCGTCGGTAACACACGAGTGATCATCTGGAACTCCGCGACTCGCATAGGTCACGCGGACCGCACGAGGTATTCCTCGCATCGGGCGGCTAACCTCGGCATAACAAGTCGGGGGTAAGTGATATAATATCGCATAACCGCTATCGTTAAACAACATAAGCACAACAAAACCCCCTTACACCAACGTCACAAGACGCTAACACACGTAGCATCATAACATGTTTACTTATCAAACCATCTTACTACACTTTTCAGAAATCAATACAAGACTTTCATAAACAAATAAGTAAACCGTTCTTTCTATCTTCCTTAAGTCGTTATACCTAACTTCCCATAAAGCTAGTATAACACTTTTTAAAACCAAGTATTTCTTTTCTTTCAAAAATGATTCATAACTCTTTTGAAATACTTTAAGATTCTTATTATTTAAAACTCAAGTCAAAAGACATCAAAGTAAAACCAAAACAATTTTCATACCTTCTTTTTAAACCAATCTTAAGACAAAAGCATGCCTTCTTTTTTTAAACCATTTTAAGACAAAACCATGCCTTCCTTTAAAACAAAGGCACTTTTTCCTTTTTAAAGTCAAGTAGCAATATACTTTTTAAACCAAGTGTCTTACTCTTTTAAAAACAAGTAACCTATACTGTTAAATCAAGTTACTTCTCCTTTCCCAAAATCAAGTTGTTTATAAGTCAAGTTATCATTTTAAATCCAATGATAAAACTATTTTTATTTTCGAAATCATGATAACTTTATTCTTTAAAAGACCACACACCCATTACTCATGAGTGAGGTTTTACAACTTTTTAACATAATTCAAGTCCTTAATATTTCATAACAAGTCACTTAACTTTGGAATCAAGTCAAGGACACAAAAGGAAAATCAAATTCCTTTAAACACACGTGCGTCTACCGCACTAAATATATTTCACAAATATCATGCTAGAAAGGATAGGAATAGGTTCACATATCTCGCGACGATTATCGACAATTAGCAAAACGCTCCAAAGTACTCTAACTTTGCTCGCCTTCTCCACCCTTCAAGTAGAATACGCTACTCGTAGTACTTTAACCTATAATGGTCATAAAACGTCTATTAACTTCTAGATCCCTTCGTAGAATATTTCTAATCAAGGTTCCATATTCTACGGAAAATTCGGCAGCACCTCCCCCCCTGTAACCACAACTATAACTTCCAACATCAGGGCCCGCTACCAAGCCAACAACTCCTAGGGGGGTTATACGTCTAACCGGACGTGTACAATTCTGCCTCACAATAATACTACAAGTCATCAGAAATACGGTCAATGTAAATACTGTTCAATTCTTATCAATACTCATTCTATATATAGTATATTCAACTATACATTACTACTGACATGTAATTTCGATTCTGATAGGGGATAAAGATCATTACCTCGATAAGCCCAAAATTATCCAAGATTTATAAGTCGATCCTGAGCAACGTTTAGCTCCAATTCCTTACGCTCCAACCCGTTCCAAGCAACCCTTAGAAGTTTCTAAACAACTTCTCTTAACACTTCAACTCCAAAAAGTGAAGAACACTTAGGCTTGTTCTTGCCATGCTCTCGGCCAAGGGGGTACTTTAGGGGCTAGGGTGTGAAATCTTTTCTAACTTTTGGTTAATAATCTTCCTAATACACTAAGGAAGAATACTTAAGAGTCTAAGAATTGTTTGGACAAAGTTTGGTTAAGGGAGAGGGCTAATCGACGAGAACAACAAGGAGAGGGGAGGGAGTATTTCAAGTCTTGAAACTCTCAAGTGTGGGATGAAGAAGTCTTGCTATCAAGGGGGGGTATTTATAGAGAAATCAAGGGCTAGTATCATAGCAAGTGTGTGGTCTAGATTTGGTCATGTGTGTGTGGGCCCCACTTATCTATCTACTACACAAATATCTTGCAAGACTTTGACCAAATGTTTTTAGCCTTTAAAATGAAAAAAAACGTGCAAGGCAAAGCTTGTCCACCAATTCGTCCAACATACCACCTAAGGGTGACACATGTCGCCCTCCTATTGGTCCAAAATATTTCATCTTCCGAAAATATCCGTAATGCCAAAAATCCGAAAATAAAGTGGGCCCCACAAAACCGTAAATCCTCCCGTGGGCCCCGCGTGACCAATTCCGGAAATAAAATTCCAATACTTCTAAAATAATCCCAGAAGTCCGAATACCAAATCTGGAAATCCAATTCCCATTAACGAACCTTTTTCTTTCACAAAAACCGGAAACTTTTCCGTCGAAAAATCACATCTTTCTTCCTTTTCAATTTTAATGTCGTATCCTCGTACGTACGTCCTCGTACATACTCTGGAACTACGGGGTGTAATAGTAAGTTAGATGGTAATGAACTTAATGACTTCTCCTAAGTATGTACGTAAGATATGGCTATAACTCTTAATGGAATGGAAAAGATAATGATGTGCAATTAAGTTCATAAGTGGTAATGACACGGCAGGATCTGGTATGTACTTTTTATTACTTGCCCCTGTCATTCTTTTTACGATTATGATCATTTCTTGTACTTTATTTACATTTCCATATTAAATTTTTGTTATGCGACCCGCAGAGGCCGCGTTAAATGTCCGAGTTTAGGTACTGTGATTGTGGATCATGAGCTTTGGATCTGGTTCACACTTTGAGATGGCTCCAATGTTAGGAGTTGTCATGGCTATGTATATTCGAGTGCACGGGGCCTTGTCTTGTCATAGTATTTGTTCAAATCTTAGAGGTCTGTATTCACATGTGGGCTGGATTGGTTAGAGTTGTAATTACATTTTTGGATAGTGTAAGCCCTTTTTGGGTGATTTATGTTATGGCAGCCTTATCGGTTTTGCCTTGGTTTTAAAAGAAAAAAAATGTGTGTTACTTATTTTTCCGCAATTGTTTTGGTGTTGTATGATTAGAATGGTGCCCAGGTAGGGCACCAGTCGCGGCCCGGGGTCGGGTCGTGACAGTTTTCAATTAACTTAAGGATATGGTTATCTAGTATGTAATCCTGGGTTTTGTGTATTAAGATTTGAGTCTTGGTGGCGCGGGCCCGGAATGGGTATTTAAAGTTTTTGTTATACCCCGTATTTCCAGAGTATGTACGTGAGGACGTACGTACAAAAGTTTTTAGCCTTAAGTAGACTAAGGGACGAAATTTTGTGCACAACTAGCGAAAAGAATTGTTTTCCGACGAAACGTTTTCCAAACTTTGCGAAGGGAAAAATACGGCTATGTCATTTATTATTTTTGCGGATTTTTCCGAGAGATAAAATATTTTGGACCAACGAGAGGGTGACACTTGTCACCTCAGTGGGCAACAAATTGAGGCTCTTGGCACGTTTTTGTGCCTTTCATTTGGTCAAGGGTTAGGTAGGATATTTTGTGTAGTAGATGGATAAGGACACATGGATAAATCCTCACCCTACACTTGCACACCACTTGTCTTGATCTTGGCCATTGGGTGGCCTATAAATACCCCTCTAATGCAAGACATTTCTTCATCCACACTTGTAAAAATCCAAGGCAAAAATCCCTCTCCCTCCCTCTTAAACCTCTCGTCCAGATCACCCCCTTGAGAGGACCTTGGCAGAAGTACCACTACCTTGAAGCTCTCGTAAAATACCCCCTTGGTAGAAAAATACTCTCAGTATTGTTATTATTCCAAAATACCTTGGCCCATATACCTTATAGTATTCCAAGGTTACACCTATACTAAAAGCCGAAATACTATTATACTTCCTTGATCCACAAGCGAAACCACAAGGAAAATCTTCACGGTTGGTTGAAGTATTAAGAAGCGATTCGTAGAACTTCTAAGGGTTGTTTGGAGCGGGTTGGAGCGTTCAGATTAGGAGCTAAACGTTGCTCAGGATCGACATTAAAACTTGGATAATTTTGGGCTTATCGAGGTAAATACTCTTTTTCTTCTATTGTAATTGGAAATTACATACTGTAGTAGTATAGAAATGAATATAAGATTCATAGAAGAGAATTGAACTGTAATAGAAGGATATTACAGATAAGACTCGAACTGAAATCACATCAGAAGAATATTAAAGTAGAGACTGAATTGTACTTACATAGGACTGTATTTACAGTAGAATTTTGTAGTTTGACGGGTAGGGAGGTGCTGCCCAATTTTCCGTAGAATAAGGAATCTGTATCTAGAATTATTCTACAGAATAGTCTAGACGTTGATAGACTTGTATGACCGTTATAAGTTGAAGTACTGCAAGTAGCGTATTCTACTCGAAGGGTGGAAAGGGCTAGCCGGATTACAGTACTTTGGAGATATTTGCTAATAGTCGATAATCGTCGCGAGGTATGTGATTCTTCCTATCCTCTTGAGCATGATATTTTAAAGTATATATAGTACGGTAGACATACGTGTGTTAACTGAACATGGTTTTACTTGACGTCTTCTGACTTGAGTTTTAAATAATAAGAATCTTGAAGTATTTCAAAATGAATTAAGAATCGTTTTGAAAGAAGAGTAATACTTGGTTTTAAAAGTTTAAGAGTTATACTAGCTTTATGGGAAGTTAGGTATAACGACTTAAGAGTAATAAAAAGAATGGGTTATTGATTTTAGAAGTTAAGAGAAAAGATAAGAGACTTGACTTAATTATATTAATATGAATTTTGTTAAAAAGTGTGAAACCTCATTCGTGAGTAATGAGTATTTGGTTTTTAAAAGGAATAAGGTTTTACTGATTTCGGAAATCAGAATAAGTATCGAACAAACCACTGCAGCGTTAATAAAGGGAAATGTATTGACTAATTAAGTATTATTAAAACCAGTAGAAACCTCCATCTGCATAGAAGCTAAGATGAGACAAAATGATATTACATTTCCTAGATCATGGCTGCTCTAATAAGATTGTTATAAACAAGAATAACCTACTCACATATAAGGCATATGTTTCTCAAATTGTTTAAAGGAGAATTATATTCTTAAGTGATTAAGACTATGAACTACGAAACCTTTCGAAAATGAGAAACTTGAGTATTTGAAATTAGGCAAACTTGAACGTTTGGAGAATAATGTTGTTACTTGATTTTTACAAAGGGAAGTGTTTTGGTTTACTTAAAAAGATAGTCACTCTATTTTTTTATACTACGGGTATTGTGTGACTTTTGTGAAAGAAACGGATCTTTTAAAGAGTTAATGTATGAAGTACTTTGGGGATAAAGAAACCGATCTTGCTAACATAAAGTAGAAAGTATCTTGTGTGAATAACTTGATTGTGTTGGTTTGTGATAGTCTTGTAATACTTTCTTGTTGATTTGATAAGTAAACATGTTAGGATGCTACGTGTGTTAGTATCTTGTGATGTTTGTGTAAAGGGTTTCCCTTGTTGTGCTTATGTTGTTTAACGATAAGCTGTTATGTTAGTATTATATCACTCACCTCTTGACATGATTCCGGGGGTTAAGCTGCCCTCCGATGCGGGGTAGACTCATGAGGGTCTGTGTGACCTATGATTCGAGAATACCTCATGCGGGTCTGTGTGACCTATGCGGAGCTACGAGAGTTCCAGGTTAGTGTGCGGCCTTTGTGGTCATGCGGTTTATGTGGCCATGCGGACTGCGAGTCCAGGACGTTGCCGGGGAGTAGCTACCCTCGATGCGGGGAATACCTCATGCGGGCCATTGGAGTGGCCTATGCGGAGCTGCGGGAAGTTCCAGGACTGAACACGCACATTAGATCTGCGGCGAGTGGCCATCTTCGATCATGTGGCGGTGCAGACAGATCTCATGATCGATTTATGACCTTGTTGGTACTGTGGGTTTTAGTAGTCGGCTATGCCTTCGTACTTACCCCGTACGGTTTTATTATGACACAGGTGGGACCTGGTGTTCATGTGTATTCCTTGGTGCTTTTATATCATAGACTGCCGGCAGTGAGGAAGGTATTCCACGGGCATGATTGATGTTGTGGGAGTGAGACCCATAGTTGTATTTGAGTGATGACTTTGAGGGCGTGAGTCCCTGACTTGACATGACTACTTATTTATTGTGAACTGTAGTTTGATTATCATACATGTCTCCTGCTTTATATAGATTACTATGATTTCATTCTGATATTTTGATTTCACATACTTGGTACTGTTATCGACCTCCTTGGCTGCGTTCATGCCGCAGTAGAGTACACGATTGTTGATCCTCGCTCATAGGAGTCACGATTCGGCGTTTGGGAAGCTCCGTTTCTCGGAGGCTTATCGCCGTGCGATCCTGTCGTTGTAGGTACTTGCATTCAGGGGTATGGCGGGGCCCTGTCCCGCCATTGTTGTCATATCATTCTTAGAGGTCTGTAGTACTGTTGTGGGAAGGGTTTGTAATAGGGGATGTAACTGTTCAAGTTTATATATATATATATAGGCCGAAAGGCAACTTTTCTCGAATAAAGCTTTTTATTTCATGTCTTGTTTTATATTCCGTGATTACTCGATGTATGTCTACTTGGGTGCGGGGTAAGGCACGATCCGGGCAGGTTGGTCGTGACAAAAGTGGTATCGAGAGAAGTTAATCCTCGGAAAGTGTCTCTGACCGTATCGATAGGAAGTCTTGATTATCGGTGTGTTGTGCACCACACCAATAATCAGGAGGCTATAGGTTATCTAGGATTGGTTTCCATTCTTCTCAATCTGAGATCGTGCTTAGAGCTGTGTTATAAGTTGGACCCCTCTAACGTATTTCTTTCCCTTACCGTTATGCCTCCGCGAAAGGCAATCCGGGCCCAGAAGGCAAAGCGTAGGAGGCGCGAGTAAAGCACGAGAGGGTTACGAGGCACAGGCCCAATCATCACCGGGTGGTGCTTCATTCGGGAGTTCTGCGGCGTCGCCCGGCCCAGTGAGTTTAGCGCGGCCGGCGATTCCTCTGCGGCCATGATACTTGAACCTTAAGTTCCACGACCAGTAGCAGAAAGTATAGATTGCAAAAAGACGACCTTGTTACTAAATAAGGATGTAGCTACCAGAGAGTATATGATGTACCGTTTTATCATGGGTCTTGATGACTATCTAAGAGAGGGTTGTGAAAGAATAGCTCTTCAGTCAGGCATGAGCATGGCCTGCGTACGGGCTTATGCGCGGTAGCGAAAGCGTAGAGATCGACGGGTTAACCAAAATCGGCAAGAGGCGAGCAATGAGTCGCTGGTAACTTTCGGCGAATCGTCATCGTGATGGATATGCGCCTCCGCCCGATGCGAAATGGTCCTCGCGGGGTTCGGGGCGTTCGGTACGCGAGGTTGGTCGAGCTCGGGGCCGATTCACAGATACGTCGGTTCCGGCCAGCGGATTGATGGTTCGGAAAGGAAGGGTGCTAGCGGAGAGGCCACCCCGCGCCGGTGTGGATGTTGTGGTAGATGTCATTGTGGGGAGTGTCGTACGTCTTCGACAGCTTGTTTTGCTTGCGGCCAGCAGGGCCATTTTACGAGAAATTGTCCGACTAGAGGTGGCGCGGATGTAGAGACTCGACGCCCGGGATCGGTGGCTAGTTCGTCACCTTCTTAGCTATCGCCCGATAGAGGCGATTTGATTAGAACGGCAAAGGGGAGTGAAGCAGTAGATACATGTTTATCCTTAACCCTCTAGAGATTAATACGTGTGATAAGATAAGTATATCTTAAGTGTTATGTTCAGATAACTTAAGTGTTAATTGTGATTAGAAATCATGGTTAGTAAAAAGGGTAATATTGGGGTTAGGGAAAGTGTGAGCCTTAGAGTTTTATACGTGGAGACCTTAGAGGCGAGACCATCTTGAGTAAAAGATTATATTTGTGTTTGACCCTTATCGGAGTGCATAGTACACGTGAGATATGTTTGTGTGATAAGTCCCTGAGTAGTGTGGTATGAAAGAGGGTAGTTGAGCTAAGAAGACCACTAGGTTTCGTGACTTGATTGTGAGATTGTTCGGATCGGGAACAAAAGTTTTCTTGGCGATAGCAGTCGGGTTGAGGCCGATCGCGGGTCAACCGTGGCTTTGTTTTGTAGTGGGGTCGGTTGGGGTGGTCACTTGGTGGTAGAGTCACGAGGTGCTAGGCGAGTTTAGGTAACCATCGTATGAGTTCGTGGATATGTTCGACCAAGAATCGGATCGTAAAGGTAGGAATGGCCTTAAAGGAGATTGAGTGGTAGGATGACCAAGTTTGGAGGTAGTGACTCGGAGATTTTGGAAAGCGAGCGATGACTGAGGTATGGTACATATACTAGAAAGAGTTCAAGTGTTCGAGAAGAGTACGACGAGTGAGGAAAGAAGAGAACGTGTGTTAGCAGAATAAAGGGGATCATTTTGTTGTGGAGTGAAGATGCGAAGGGAGTATCCTTTAGACCAGGGTGGAAGCTTTTGTGATGTAGAAATGATTTCTCGTGGACTTGGGTTTAGTATTTTCGCGTATGTTATTTTTATGGCCAGGTGTGGCGTTGGCAACTTGTTAGAGGAACTTTATCGTTATCCGTCTTGAGAAGAAACATTCGGGACGAATGTTTCTAAGGAGGGGAGAATATTATACCCCGTATTTCCAGAGTATGTACGTGAGGACGTACGTACAAAAGTTTTTAGCCTTAAGTAGACTAAGGGACGAAATTTTGTGCACAACTAGCGAAAAGAATTGTTTTTTCAAAGCGTTTTCCAAACTTTGCGAAGGGAAAAATACGGCTATGTCATTTATTATTTTTGCGGATTTTTCCGAGAGATAAAATATTTTGGACCAACGAGACTTGTCACCCTCAAGTGGACGGCAAATTGAGGCTCTTGGCACGTTTTTTGTGCCTTTCTTTTGGTCAAGGGTTAAGTAGGATATTTTGTGTAGTAGATGGATAAGGACACATGGATAAATCCTCACCCTACACTTGCACACCACTTGTGTTATACCCCGTATTTCCGAAGTATGTACGTAAGGGCGTACGTACGAAAGTTTGGCCTTAAAAGTTTAAGCCTTGGACGTTTTTATTTGTGCACAACTCACTAAAAGAATCGTTTTCCGACGAAACGTTTCCACAGCTTTCGTAGGGAAAATTCCGGCTATGTCATTTAGTATTTTTGCGGATTTTTCCGAGAGACGAAACATTTTGGACCAACGGGAGGGCGACACTTGGCACCCTCCAATTGGTGGACTTGAAATCGTCCATTGGACGAATTGGACATAGAGTTGCACATTTTTTTGTGCCTTTGCACAAGTCAAGGATTAGGTAGGATATTTTGTGTAGTAGATGGATAAGGACACTTGCCCTAATCTTGGCCTTACACTTGCCTAGCACTTGGCTTAATCTTGGCCATTGGTTGGCCAACTTGACCTATAAATACCCCTTTAGATGAAGAGTTCTTCATCCACAAATCAATTTCCAAGTCTTGAAAAATCCCTCCCCTCTCTAAAGCTTTTCGTCAAAGCCTCCTACCCACTTTTGAAGCTTGGCCGAGGCAACCCCGCCCTAGCCTGGCGAAACCTACCCACTCCTTGGTAGAAAAGTTGCCTTCTTGTATTGTTATAATGCCCAAAATACCTAGCCCAAATCCCTTAGTCCTTAGTAGAAGTTGTGAAGAACTAAGGTTTCTTAGACTCTGGGAGCGTCTGACTTAGGAGCTAAACCTTGCTCGCGCGACTTTTCTAGGATATTATTGGGCTTACAGGTAAATAATCCTAACCCTCTTTTGAATTAGAGAATACATCTGTAGTAGTATAAGAATAAGTATTAAATACTTAGAAGAATATCACAGAATAGAATTGAACTGTTATCACGATGAAGGGTTTAAAGAAGAATAATCAAATTGTACTTACATGAATTTGTTTTCACGATGAACTTGAGTAGCTCAGGGTAGGAAGGGCTGCCCAATTTTCCGTAGGATATAGAACCCTACGCTTAGAATCGTTTCTGAGTAGTCTGAGCGTTGATAGGCGTGTCGACTATTATAGGTTGATTTCTCTGCGCGACATATTCACTTGGCGGTGGTTTTATTTGAGAAGGTATGTGATTCTTCTAAATCATGATATTTTAAAATATATATATGTAATGCGGTGAGCGTACATGTGTTAGCGAATAATAACTACGGCAATGTCTTTGACTTAAGCTGAATAATACTTACGGCAATGTCTTGCGACTTAAGCTGAATAATAAGGATCGAAAGCATTTCAAAAGAATCTTGAATCATTTTTTAAGCGAAGAGAACAAATTGGTTTTAAAGCGAAGCTTAAGAGTTATACTAGCTTTATGGGAAGTTATGTATAACAACTTAAGGATGATAAAATAATCAGTTTGCCTATGTGTTTATAACAGACTTATATTGATTTGTGAAAAGGATAATAAGATGGTTTGATAAGTAGACATGATATGATGCTATGTGTGTTAGTGTCTTGTAACGTTTGAATAAGAGAGTATTCTTGTTGTGCTTATGTTGTTTAACAATAAGGCACATTATGTTAGTATAATATCACTCACCTCTTGACATATTCAGGGGTTGTGCCTCCGTGCGGGGTAGACTCGGTGATGCAGGACCATGATTCGAGAATACCTCATGCGGGTCCAGGGGACCTATGCGGAGCTACGGGAGTTCCAGGTTAGTGATGCGGGGTTATACCTCATGCGGTCTATGTGGCCATGCGGACTACGAGTCCAGGACGATGCCGAGGAGTAGCTACCCTCGATGCGGGGTTATATACCCTATGTGCACCTATATGAGTGGCCTATGCGGACTACGGGAGTCCAGGATTAGGCTTGCATGGTGATACTACGGGCAATTGGCCCTGCTTCGATCATTCGCAGCCTAGAAAAGACCTGTTACAATTTACCTATTGTTGCTCTTGTTTATGATGTGACACTATGTGCGGTTCCCTTGGTTGTTTCATACATACTTGCAAAACTGATTTTTAAATGATATGTTTTCATTTAAGTACTTTACAGTTTCATATACTTAGTACCTGTTGTACTGACCTCCTTGAGCTGCGTTCATCTGCGCGGTAAGAGCGGCAGTGCTAGATCCACATCCTTAGGATCTCTTGCGTTGGTGTCGGGAGCTCCATCTTCTCGGAGGCTCTACTTTTGGGTATGATCTCCTGTTGTAGATAGTTTTGTCTGATCGAGGTATGGCGGGCCTGTCGCCATAGTTGTATATTTCCTTAAGTGCTGTAGTCATGTTATGCGATATCGGATGTAGCGCTAAACCATGTTTATATATATATCGAAAGCGACGTTTTCTCACATAAGCGTATGTCTTATTTTATAAAGCGTTTCATGTCTTGTTTTATATTTCATTGATTACTACGATGTATGACTACTTGGGTGCCGGTAAGGCACGATCCACGGGCCGGAATGGGTCGTGACAAAAGTGGTATCGAAGCGATTAATCCTCGGAAAGTGTCTGAGCCGTATCTAGTAGAGTCTTGATTATCGGTGTGTTGTGCACCACACCATGTCGAGGCTATAGGATATTTAGGATTGGTTTCCATTCTTCTCACTCACGAGATCGTGCTTTAGAAGTGTGTTAAAGTTGGACCTCTAACGTATTCCTTTTACATGCTGATTATGCCTCGCGTAAAGCGGCCGGGCAGAAGGGCAAAGCGTGAGGAGGCGCTAGTGGGACACCTAGAGTCACGAGGCTCGGGCCCGATCTATACGAGGCGGCGAGTTCACGACTCCGCCGGCCAGCGAGACCACGGTACCAGCGCCTCGTCCCGCGGCACCGGGGCGGAGAGTTAGGGCTCTGAGAGATGGCCCGACTCTGCGGCGGGATCGTGGCGAACATGAGGGCAGTGGATCTGGCGATTCGATCCAGCCCGGTCGTACCGTGGTTCACGAGGCGAGAAGTTTGAGGCTACGAGACTTCGAGTTGTAGCCCTTGATTTCTGGTCGAGGCAGGAGGATGATCGCGAGAGTTCATCCGTCGACTCTGAAGGATTTTGAGAGTGATCGGGCGTCGGAGACCGAGTCCGTGATCTTTGGTTCACATAAATTGCGTGATACGCGATCGATTGGTTTGATTCATGGGAGTTATCGGGAGAGCAGCGTCCCATTACTTGAAATGAGTTCTCGAGGCTTTTCTCACTCACTTCTTGCCTCGCGGATGAGAGGCGCGGGTGATAGATTTTTCTTTGGCGAGAGAGGGCCTTGTCGAGTACAATGTCGAGTTTGATTCATTGGCTCGATATGTCCAGGCGTTGGTAGCGATATGGAGGATAGGGTGCACCGCTACGTCACGGGCTAGATGATTATATGGCGAGTCGTATGCGGGTGTTTCTCTTCGGCCGGTATGGACATTACCGCATGCGAGCTCGTGCTCTTGGATGCGGCGTGAGGCAAGCGGGTTGGCCGGCGGCGGCGAAGAAGACCGGGGCGAGTCTTTTGGTGGCTATCGTGGTGGCGGCCTCACATCGATCTAGATTTGCACCACGGCCCGGCTCGAGCACTCTGCACCGTCTCCGGCATAGCGAGATATTCGAGGCGGACAGGGCCCAGGACTTGAGCGTCGAGCGGCAGGTACTTGTTATACCGTATTTCAGTATATGCGTAAGGGAATACGTCAAAAGTTTAGCCTTAAAGATTAGGCCAAGTTCGAAATTGTGCACAACTCGGCTTAAAGAATCGTTTTCGGCCGAAGCGTTTCCCACGGCTTTCGTAGGAAAATTCGGCTATGCCATTACTAATTTTGCGGATTTTTAGAGGCGAAACATTTTGGACCAACGGGAGGCGACACTTAGCACACTCCGTTGATGGACTTGAATCATCCATTGGACGAAATTGGAGAGGTTTGGCACGTTTTGTGCCTTGCACAAAGTCAAGGAGTTGGTAGGATATTTGTGTATAGTTAATCCTCACCCTACACTTGCCTTGCACTTGTCTTCATCTTGGCCGTTGGTTGGCAAGGCTTGAGCTATAAATACCCCTTTAGATGAGGAATTCTTCATCCACAAAGTTATCTTCCAAGTCTAAAAATCCTCTCCTCTCCCTTGAGCCATTTCGTCCAAACACCTTCCCGGCTGAGTAGTTGGCGGGGCTTATCCCCTAGCCTAGCCAAAACCTACCCTCCTTGGTAGAAAAGTTGCCTTCTAGTATTGTTATAATGCCCAAATACTCTAGCCCAAATCCCTTAGTCCTTTGTAGAAGTTGTGAAGAACTTCAAGGTTTCTTAGACTCTGGGCGTACAACTTAGGAGCTAAACCTTGCTCGGTAGCGACTTTATCTAGGATATTATTGGGCTTACAGAGGTAAATAATCCTAACCCTCTTTTGTATTAGAGAATGCATCTTGTAGAAGTATAAGAATAAGTATTAAATACTTAGAAGAATATTCTGAGAATAGAATTGAGCTGTTATCACAGTAGAAGAGTTTAAAGAAGAATAATTGAGCTGTACTCACATAGAATTTGTTTTCTGATGAACTCATATAGCTCACGGGTAGGGTTGTCTGCCCGACTTTCAGTAGAATTGTGAACCCTCTGTTTAGAATGACCTTGAGTAGTCTAGACTTTGATAGGCGTGTCGACTATTATAGGTGATTCTCTACGCGACATATTCAACTTGGCGGTGGTTTTATTGAGAAGGTATGTGATTCTTCCTAAAGCATGATATTTTACAATATATATGATGCGGTAGGCGTACGTGTGTTAAGCGAATAATAACTACGGCAATGTCTTTGACTTAAGCTGAATAACACTTACGGCAATGCCTGGCTTAAGCTGAATAACACTTGGCAATGCCTCGACTTAAGCTTTGAATAATAAAGATCTAAAAGCATTTCATAAGAATCTTGAATCATTTTTAATGAAGAGAACTAGCGGTTTTAAAGCGAAGCTCAAGAGTTATACTAGCTTTATGGGAAGTTAAGTATAACCACTTAAGATTGATAAAAGAAACAAGTTTGCCTATGTGTTTATAACAGACTTATCTTGAATTGTGAAAAGAATAATAAGATGGTTTGATAAGTAGACATGATATGATGCTATGTGTGTTAGTATCTTGTAACGTTTTTATAAGAGAGTATCCTTGTTATGCTTATGTTGTTTAAAGATAATCTGTTATGTTAGTGTACTATCACTCACCTCTTGAGATGATAACGGGGGTTAAGCTGCCTCCGTGCGGGGTAGACTCGGTGATGCAGGACCATGATTCGAGAATACCTCAATGCGGGTCGGGGGCCTATGCGGAGCTACGAGTTCGAGGTTAGTATGCGGGGTTATGCCTCATGCGGTCTATGTGGCCATGCGGACAACGAGTCGGGGCGATTCAGAGGTAGCTACCCTCGATGCGGGGTTATACCATGCGGGCCCGTGAGTGGCCTATGCGGACTCGAGTCGAGATTAGGCTGCGAGTGATATCTGGTAGTGGCCTGCTTGAATCATTCGCGGCCTAGAAAAGACCTATTACAGTTTACCTATTGTTGCTCTTGTTTGTGATGTGGCACTATGCGGTTCCTTGATTGCTTCATACATATTTGTAATCTGGTTTTAAACAGTGTTATTATTTAATTTAAGTACTTTCTGATTTCACATACTTAGTACTGTTATCGACCTCTTTCGGGGCTGCGTTCATGCGCGGTAAGGCGGCAGCGGTGCTCGATCCGCATCCTTAGGATCTCTACGTGGTGGTCGGGCGCTCCATCTCTTCCGGAGGCTCTACTCTTTTGTATGATCTCACTGTTGTAGATAGTTTTGTATAGTCGGGGTATGGCGGGGCCTGTCCGCCATAGTTGTATATTTCCTTAAGTGCGTAGTCATGTTATGCGATTGTCGGATGTAGCTGCTAAACCTTGTTTATATATATACGCAGAAAGCGACGTTTATTCACATAAGCGTGTCTTATTTTATAAAGCTGTTTCATGTCTTGTTTTATATTTCATTGATTACTCGATGTATGACTACTTGGGTGCCGGTAAGGCACGATTCACGAACCGGAATGGAGTCGTGACAAAAGTGGTATCGAAGCGATTAATCCTCGGAAAGTGTCTACGACCGTATCTAGTAGAGTCTTGATTATCGGTGTGTTGTGCACCACACCAATGTCGAGAGGCTATAGGATATTTAGGATTGGTTTCCATTCTTCTCATTACGAGATCGTGCTTTAAAGGCGTGTTATAGGTTGGACCCTCTAACGTATTCCTTTCTGTATGATTATGCCTCGTAAGGCAACCGGGCCCCGAAGGGCAAAGCGGCGAGGCGCTAGCGAGACACCCAGTCACGAGGCTCGAGCCCGGTCTATACCAGAGGCGGCGAGTTCTATGGCGCCGCCCGGCCAGCGAGACCACAGTACCAGCCTCGCATCCCGCGGCACAGGCGGAGGTTGGGCTCTGAGAGATGGCCCGGACTATTGGCTAAAGTTGTGGCCCGTCACGAGAGAGATTGGATCACGGCGGTTCGGTTCAGCTCGGCTCGGTCGCGCCGTGGTGCACGAAGCGAATAGTTTGAGACTACGAGATTTCTTGAGTTGTAGCCGCGAGTTTTACTGGTGGCGGAGGATGACCGCGAGGAGTTCATCCGTCGGCTTGAGAGGATCATGCGGGTGATCAAGGCCTCGAGGCAGTCTGTGACGCCGGTTCGCATCGGCTGCGTGATACGCGATCGATTGGTTTGATTCATGGGAGTTATCGGGAAACCGCGCGTCCCGCCTACTTAGGATGAGTTCTCGAGGCTTTCCTCGCTCACTTCTTGCGCGGATGAGGAGGCGCGGTGATAGATTCTTGATCTTTGGCGAGAAGGGCCTTGCCGTTAGAAGTACAGCGTTGAGTTTGATTCGTTGGCTCGATATGTCCGGCATTGGTAGCGAATATGGAGGATAGGGTGCGCTACGTCACGGGCTAGATGATTACATGGTGAGTCGTATGCGGGTGTTTCTCTTGGCCGGGTATGGACATTACCGCGTGCGACTCGCGCCGCTTGGATGCGAGGCGCGAAGGTCGGCGAGTGGGCGAGCCCGGCGAGAAGAAGGCGGGGCGGGAGGGTCTTACGGTGGTTATCGTGGTGGCGGCCTCGGCGATCTGGGTCGCACCACGGCCGGCTCGAGCACTCTGCACCGTCTCGGCCTGACGGCGAGTTTTGAGGCGGACGAGGGCCAGGACTTGAGCGTCGAGTAGCGAAGTGCGGCGTCGGGACCACCCGGTGTGGCCGTGCGGTAGATCCATACGGGAAGTGTGGTACTACTTTTGGAGCTTATTACGATTGTGGCAGCGAGGTCACTGCGAGGTGTCAGGCCGAGGCGTGGTGGTAGGGCTCGACGCCGAGTTATTGCGGCTTCCGTCATCTCCTCTGATTACTCGCCACGGAGGCGGGGTACTCATGGGTCGGCCAGTCGCGGCGAGAGTCGTGGCTCGGGTCGATTCTAGCGGTCCTCGAACCGCATTTATGCTTTGTCGGTAAGCGGGATCGGAGGCCTCGCACGATGTCGTCCACGGTACCTTATCGGTTCTGGGTTTGATGTGTATGCTTTGATAGATCCGGGTTCTACTCTGTCACATATATCTCCCTTGTTGCTAGTAGGATAGGGATAGAGCACGAGTCCATAGAACCTTCGAGGTAGCTACGCGGTGGGTGATTCGGTGGTAGCTCGGCGGGTATATAGAGCTTGTCTGTGACCATTCTGATCGTCGGACCACTGGCGACTTGATAGAGTTGGAGATGATTGACCGGCGTGATTATGGGGATGGATTGGCTAGCTTCTTGCTACGCCAATGTAGGCTGAGAGAGAGTAATGCGGTTCGATTTTACGAGGCCGGTTGTTGAGTGGGAGAGCACGGTATCGTAGAGGGTAGGTTTATTTCCTACCTCAAGGCTAGGAAGATGGTGCGAAGAAGGGTAAATCTACCATCTCGTTGGTGTTGATCTGAGTGCGGTGCAGTTTTGATCGATCGATAGTCGAGAAGTTCCCAGGCGTGTTTCAGGGCGACCTCCGGGTATCCCTCACGAGAGGAGATTGAGTTTTGTATAGACATATTGCGGACACTCGGCTATTTCCATTCGCCATCTGAATGGCTTTGCCGAGTTGAGAGAGGCTGAAGGACCGGTGAGAGATTTCTTTGGAGAAGGGTTTTATCGGACCTAGTGTTTCTCGCAGAAGCGGTATTGTTCGTGAAAAAGAAGGAAGGGGCGCTGCGCATGTGTGTTGACTTCTGGCGGTGAACAAGGTGACCATTAAACGAGATACCCTTCCGGGATTGATGATTTGTTCGACGGTTGCGAGCGCGAGATGTTTCTCGAAGATTGATCTACGGTCGGGCTATCATCAGTGCGAGTCGAGAGAGGTGGATGTCCACAGAATTGCATTCGGACGATGCGGGCATTATGAGTTCGGTCATGTCTTTTGGGTTGACGATGCTCGTGGTATTCATGGATTTGATGAACCGAGTGTTCAAACCATTTTGGACCGCGTTTGTGATAGTGTTCATTGATGATATCTTGGTTTATTCGCTCGAGCGAAGCATGCGGGCATTTGAGGCTGTCTTGTGATTCTCGGGACCAGCGATTATGCGCCAAGTTTTCCAAATGTGAGTTTTGGTTGACTTGATGGCGTTTCTTGGGCATATTGTCGGGTGATGGCATTCAGTGGATACGGCGAATCGAAGCGATCGAGGACTTGGCCTAGACTCTCTACTCAAGCGAGGTTCGCGATTTTACGGGCCTTGCGAGGATATTATCGGTTCGTAGAAGTTTGCTTATCTACGCACCGTTGACTAGGGTGACTCGAAAGCGGCCAAGTTTGATGGTGATGCTTGTGGCGGGGTTTCAAATTCTTGAAAGAGAGGCGGCGGCGCCCGTTCTTACTCTTCGGAGGTCGGATGGTTATGTCGTGTATTGTGATCGTCGGGCATCGGGTTGGGATGTGTGTTGATGCGGCATGGCGGGGTTATAGCATATGCATCCCGGTGAAGAAACACGAGGAACTACCCGCGTGATTTGGAGTTGGCGGTGTGATTTACGCTTTGAAGATCTGGAGGCACTATTTGTATGGGGTTCACGTGGATATTTTTACAGACCACAGAGCCTCGGTATATCTTGACGAGAGGAGGTGAACTACGGCGAGATGGTGGTTAGAGTTGCTTAAGGATTACGATGTTGATATCTGTACCACGGGGAAGGCGATGTTGTGGCGGATGCTCTTAGTCGTAGTCGATGGGAGCCTATCGGATGTGCTAGAGAGGAGGACATGGTTCGTGATTTGCATCGATTAGCGAGCCTTGGTGTCCGTTTGATTGATTACGATAGCGGTGGGGTTAGAGTTCGTGAGGTTGCGAGTCTTCCATCGTCGAGGAGGTGAAGAGCAGCGATTCGAGATCGGCTTTGATTCGATATCGTGATCTGACTCTTCGTGAGGCAAGGTCCTTTTGGTAGCACGATGGGGTGCTAAGGTTTGAGGCGGTGTGTGTTCGGATGTTTGAGGACTTGGCGGCGAGTTCTTGGGAAGCACAGCGGCGTTACTCTATCCATCGAAGTCGACCAAGATGTACCACGACTTTAGATCGTGTATTGGTGGGATGGCTTGAAGAGGGCGTTGCGAGTTCGTAGCTCGGTGCGTGTTGTCGGCGGTGAAGGTAGAGCACGAGGCACGGTGGTTTATTCTGACGATTGAGATCGGGCACGGAAGTGGGAGGTAATCAACATGGACTTCATCGCGGGATTACCTCGCTTTCGGAGGCATGATTCTATATGGGTTATCGTCGGCGGTGATGAAATCAGCCACTTTCTTCCGTCGGGGCGACTTTTGGTGAGATTATGCGGACTTTACATCAGAGATCGTCGGTGCGTGGAGTCCTACTCGATCATATCGACGAGAGCGGTTCTGGCTAACTTACGGAGTCCTTCGAGAGGTTTAGGGGCCTTGGTGAGCACGAGTCGCATTTCATCCACGAGCAGACGGGCGAGCGAGCGCACTATCCGAACTGCGAGGATATCTTTGCGAGCTGTGTTATTGACCGATGGTAGTTGGGAGGATCATTTGCCTCTAGTTGAGTTCGCGTATAATAATAGCTACCACTCCGGTATTCGGATGGCACCTTATGAGGCCTTGTATGGGAGGAAGTGCGGATCGCCTATAGGTTGGTTCGATGTGGGCGAGTGCGGCTAGTGGGACCAGATTTGATACGACGATGGATAAGGTGAAGCTTATCCGAGGCGGCTATTAATGACTCGAGTCGGCAAGTCGTATCACGGATCATCGTCGTCGGCATCTTGAGTTCGAGGTTCATGATTGGGTTTTCCTAAAGGTGTCACCCATGAAGGGTGTGATGAGATTCGGGAAGAAGGAAACTTCGGCCCAGGTACATTGGGCGTTTCAGTTGTCGCGAGGTAGGCAAGGTTGCCTATGAGTTGGATCTGCCGTCCGGCACGGGGCGATGCATCCGGTTTTCACGTATCTATCTTTGAGGAGATGTATCGGGGATCCATCTAGGGTACACCGATTGGCGATGTCGGTGGCCAGGGGTTATCGTATGAGGAGATTCCCATAGCGATAGTCGATCGTCGAGTTAGGCGTCTGCGGACGGGGCGTGGCTTAGTCAAAGTCTTGTGGCGGAGCGAGCTCGGGAGGAGATGGCGTGGGAAGCCAGGAGGACATGAGGCGAAGTATCCTCACTATTCCCAGCACCTCGGGTAATTCACTTTCCTTTGTAAATTTTCGTTATCGTTTACGCCTAAGTGTTGTTACGTGGCGTGTGTGGCATTTGCAATTGTTTTAGTTATGAAGAATCTTATCGTTAATCGTCTTGGGAAGGAACATTCGGACGAATGTTTCTAAGGAGGAGAATGTTATACCGTATTTCCAGTATATGCGTGGGGAATACGTCACAAAGTTTAGCCTTAAAGATTAGGCCAAGTTCGAAATTGTGCACTGACTCGGCAAAGAATCGTTTCGGCGAAGCGTTTCCACGACTTTCGTAGGGAAAATTCGGCTATGCCATTACTAATTTTGCGGATTTTTCGAGAGGCGAAACATTTTGGACCAACGGGAGGCGACACTTGGCACCTCCCATTGATGGACAGAATTGTCCATTGGGCGAAATTGGAGAGGTTTGCACGTTTTGTGCCTTGCACAAAGTCAAGGAGTTGGTAGGATATTTGTGTATAGTTAATCCTCACCTACACTTGCCTTGCACTTGTCTTCATCTTGGCCATTGGTTGGCGAGGCTTGAGCTATAAATACCCCTTTAGATGAAGAATTCTTCATCCACAAAGTTATCTTCCAAGTCTAAAAATCCTCTCCTCTCCCTCGAGCCATTTCGTCCAAACACCTTCCCCTTTGAGTAGTTGGCGAGGCTTCCTCACAGCCTAGCCAAAACCTACCCCACTTGGTAGAAAAGTTGCCTTCTAGTATTGTTATAATGCCCAAAATACTCTAGCCCAAATCCCTTAGTCCTTAGTAGAAGTTGTGAAGAACTTAAGGTTTCTTAGACTCTGAGCGTCTGACTTAGGAGCTAAACCTTGCTCAGTAGCGACTTTATCTAGGATATTATTGGGCTTACAGGGTAAATAATCCTAACCCTCTTTTGTATTAGAGAATGCATCTTGTAGAAGTATAAGAATAAGTATTAAATACTTAGAAGAATATTCTGAGAATAGAATTGGTATTATCACGATAGAAGGGTTTAAAGAAGAATAATTGAGCTGTACTCACATAGAATTGTTTCTGATGAACTCATATAGCTCATGGGTAGGGTTGTCTGCGGACTTTCAGTAAATTGTGAACCCTCTGTTTAGAATGACCTTGAGTAGTCTAGACTTTGATAGGCGTGTCGACTATTATGGTGATTCTCTACGCGACATATTGACTTGGCGGTGGTTTTATTTGAGAAGGTATGTGATTCTTCCTAAAGCATGATATTTTACAATATATATAGTGCGGTAGACGTCATGTGTTAAGCGAATAATAACTACGGCAATGTCTTTGACTTAAGCTGAATAATACTTACGGCAATGCCTGGCTTAAGCTGAATAACACTTACGGCAATGCCTCACAGCTTTACGAATAATAAAGATCGAAAGCATTTCATAAGAATCTTGAATCATTTTTGAAGAGAACTAGCGGTTTTAAAGCGAAGCTTAAGAGTTATACTAGCTTTATGGGAAGTTAAGTATAACCACTTAAGATTGATAAAAGAAACAAGTTTGCCTATGTGTTTATAACGGACTTATGTTGAATTGTGAAAGAATAATAAGATGGTTTGATAAGTAGACATGATATGATGCTATGTGTGTTAGTATCTTGTAACGATTGTATAAGAGAGTATCCTTGTTGTGCTTATGTTGTTTAAAGATAAGATGTTATGTTAGTGTACTATCACTCACCTCTTGAGATGATCTGGGGTTAGGCGCCTCCGTGCGGGGTAGACTTCGGTGATGCAGGACCGTGATTCGAGAATACCTCATGCGGGTCGGGGGCCTATGCGGAGCTACGAGAGTTCGAGGTTAGTATGCGGGGTTATGCCTCATGCGGTCTATGTGGCCATGCGGACAACGAGTCGGGGCGATGCAGGAGTAGCTACCGATGCGGGGTTATACCTCATGCGGGCCCGTGTGAGTGGCTATGCGGACTCGGGAGTCGAGTTAGGCTGCGAGTGATATCTGGGCGAGTGGCCTGCTTGAATCATTCGCGGCCTAGAAAAGACCTATTACTGATTTACCTATTGTTGCTCTTGTTTGTGATGTGGCACTTATGCGGTTCCCTTGATTCTTCAAACATATTTGTGGCTGGTTTTAAAAAGTGTTATGATTTCATTTAAGTACTTTACTGATTTCACATACTTAGTACTGTTATCTTGACCTCCTTCGGGGCTGCGTTCATCTGCGGTAAGAGGCGGCAGTGCTAGATCCGCATCCTTAGGATCTCTACGTTGGTGTCGGGAGCTCCATCTCTTGGGAGGCTCTACTCTTTGGTATGATCTCCTGTTGTAGATAGTTTTGTATAGTCGGGGTATGGCGGGGCCTGTCGCCATAGTTGTATATTTCCTTAAGTGCATGTAGTCGTATTTATGCGATTATCGGATGTAGCTGCTAAACCTTGTTTATATATATATGCGAAAAGCGGCGTTTGTTCACATAAAGCGTATCTTATTTTATAAAGCATTTCATGTCTTGTTTTATATTTCCGTGATTACTCGATGTATGACTACTTGGGTGCCGGTAAGGCACGATTCACGGGCCGGAATGGGTCGTGGCGATCTTGGCCGTCGGGACCACCCGCCGGTGTGGCCGTCACGGTAGATCCCGGGAGTTGTGGTACTACGGGAGCTTGTTTGATTGTGGCAGCAGGTCACTATCGGCTTGTCAGAGCGAGGCGATCTTGATGGTAAGTCGACTACGAGTTCTTTAGCGGGTCTTCTTCGTCCCAGCGACTACTGCGGAGGGCAAGGTACTCATGGACGGCAGTCGCGGCGGAGTCGTGGCGGGTCCCGATTCTAGCGGTCCTCGAGCGCGTTTATGCTTTGTCCGGTAAGCGGGATCGGAGGCCTCACCGATGTAAATCGCGGTACCTTATCGGTTCACGGGTTTGATGTGTATGCTTTGATAGATCGGGTTCTACTCTGTCTATATATCTCCCTTGTTGCTAGTAGGATAGGGATAGAGCACGAGTCCATAGACCACTTTCGAGGTAGCTACGCGATGGGTGATTCGGTGGCGACTCGGCGGGTATATAGAGCTTGTCTGTGACCATTCTGATCGTCGGACCTGGCGACTTGATAGAGTTGGAGATGATTGACTTGACGTGATCATGGGGATGGATTGGCTAGCTTCTTGCTACGCCAATGTAGGCTGAGAGAAAGTAATGCGGTTCCATTTCTGAGGCCGGTTGTTGAGTGGGAGAACGCGGTATCGTAGAGGTAGGTTTATTTCCTACCTCGAGGCTAGGAAGATGGTGCGAAGGGTATATCTACCATCTCGTTCGGGTGTTTGATCTGAAGGCTGCGGTACCAGATTTTCCGTCGATTCGAGTGGTGAGAGAGTTCCCGACGTATTTTGACGACCTCCGGGTATCCCTCACGAGAGGAGATCGAGTTTTGTATAGATGTGTTGCGGACACCGGCTATTTCCATTCCGCCATCTGAGAATGGCACTGCGAGTTGAGAGAGTTGAAGGATCGGCTTAGGGATTTCTGGAGAAGCGGCTTCATCGGGCCTAGTGTTTCTCGAGGGAAGCGCGGTATTGTTCGTAAAGAAGAAGGGCGGGGCGCTGCGCATGTGTGTTGATCTGACGGTGAACAAGGTGACCATTAAACGAATACCCCTTCCCGGGATTGATGATTTGTTCGACGGTTGCGAGTGCGAGATGTTTCTCAAGATTGATCTGCGATCGGGCTATCATCAGTGCGAGTCGAGAGAGGTGGATGTCCACAGATCGCATTCGGACGATGCGGGCATTATGAGTTGGTCATGTCTTTTGGGTTGACGATGCTCGGCGATATTCATGGATTTGATGAACGAGTGTTCAAACCATTTTGGACACGTTTGTGATAGTGTTCATTGATGATATCTTGGTTTATTCTCGCTCGAGCGAGCATGCGGAGCATTTGAGGCTATCTTGTGATTCTCGAGACCAGTGATTATGCGAAGTTTTCCAAATGTGAGTTTTGGTTGACTTGGTGGCTTTTCTTAGGCATATTAGCCGGGTGATGGCATTCGTGTGAATCTGGCGAATCGGCGATCGAGACTTGGACTAGAACCTACTACTCCGACGAGGTTCGCGATTTTACGGGCCTTGCGAGATATTATCGGTTCGTGGAGAAGTTTGCTTCTATCTACGCACCATTGACTAGGTGACTCGAAGGCGGCCAAGTTTGATGGTGATGCTTGTGGCGGGGTTTCGATTCTTTGAAAGAGGCGGCACCGCCCGTTCTTACTCTTCGGAGGGTCGAGATGGTTATGTCGTGTATTGTGATGCGTCGGGCATCGGGTTGGGATGTGTGTTGATGCGGCATGGCGGGGTTATAGTATATGCATCGGCGGTGAAGAAACACGAGGAACTACCCTCGTGATTTGGAGTTAGCGGCGTATGATTCACGCTTTGAAGATCCGGAGGCACTATTTGTATGGGGTTCACGTGTATATTTACAGACCACAAGAGCCTCGGTATATCTTGACGGAGGAGTGAACTTACGATAGAGGCGGTGGTTAGAATTGCTTAAGGATTACGATGTTGATATCTGTACCACGGGAAGGCGATGTTGTGGCGGATGCTCTTAGTCGTAGGTCGATGGGAGCCTATCGGATGTGCGGCTAGAGAGGAGGGACATGGTTCGTGATTTGCATCGATTAGCGAGCCTTGGTGTCCGTTTGATTGATTCCGATAGCGGTGGGGTTAGAGTTCGTGAGGTTGCAGTCTTCAATCGTCGAGGAGGTGAAGAGCGGCGATTCGAGATCGGCTTTGATTCGATATCGTGATACAACTCTTCGTGAGGCAAGGAGTCGCTTTTGAGTAGCACGATGGGGTGCTAAGGTTTGAGGCGGTTGTGTGTTCGGATGTTTGAGGACTTGACGTGAGTTCTTGGGAAGCACACAGCGGCGTTACTCTATCCGTCGAGTCGACCAAGATGTACCACGACGCCCAGATCGTGTATTGGTGGGATGGCTTGAAGAGGGGCGTTGCGAGTTCGTAGCTCGATGCGTGTTGTCGGCGGTGAAGGTAGAGCACGAGACACGGTGGTTTGTTGCAGACGATTGAGATCCCGACATGGAAGTGGGAGGTAATCAACATGGATTTTATCACGGGATTACCTCGCACTCAGAGGAGACATGATTCTATATGGGTTATCGTCGACGGTGTGAAATCAGCCCACTTTCTTCCGTCGGGGCGACTTTTGGTGAGGATTATGCGGACTTTACATCAGAGATCGTCGGTGCATGGAGTCCCTACTTCGATCATATCGCACGAGGAGCCGGTTCTGGCTAACTTAGAGTCTTTCGAGAGGTTTAGGGGCGGTGAGCACAATCGCATTCCATCCACGAGACGGATGGGCGAGCGCGCGCTATCCGGACTCTTGGATATCTTTGCGAGCTGTGTTATCGACTTCGAGGTAGTTGGGAGGATCATTTGCCTCTAGTTGAGTTCGCGTACAATAATAGCTACCACTCGGTATTCGGATGGCGCCTTATGAGGCCTTGTATGGGAGGAAGTGCGGATCGTCTATAGGTTGGTTCGATGTGGGCGAGTGCGGCTAGTGGGACGATTGGTGCGTGAGCGATGGATAAGTGAAGCTTATCAGGCGGCTATCGACGGCTCGAGTCGGCCAGTCGTATCACGGATCATCGTCGTCGGCATCCGAGTTCGCGATTGATGATTGGGTTTTCTGAAGGTGTCACCCGTGAAGGGTGTGATGAGATTCGGGAAGAAGAAACTTCGGCCAGTACATTGGGCGTTTGATTGTCGCGAGGTAGGCAAGGTTGCTATGAGTTGAATCTGCCGTCCGTCTGGAAGCGGTGCATCCGTGTTTCACGTATCTATCTTGAGGAGATGTATCGGGGATCCATCTAGGGTACACCCGATTGGCGATGTCGGTGTGAGGGTTATCGTATGAGGAGGTTCCCATAGCGATAATCGATCGTCGGAGTTAGGCGTCTGCGGACGGGCGTGGCCGTCAAAGTCTTGTGGCGGAACGAGCTCGAGAGAGATGACTTGGGAAGCCGAGGAAGACATGAGGCGAAGTATCCTCACCTATTCCCACACCTCCGGGTAATTCACTTTCCTACTTGTAAATCTTCATTATCGTTTATGCCTAAGTGTTGTTACGTGGCGTGTGTGGCATTTGCAGCTGTTTAAGTTATGAAGAATCTTATCGTTAATCGTCTTGGGAAGGAACATTCGGACGAATGTTTCTAAGAGGAGAATGTTATACCCGTATTTCGGAGTAATATGCGTAAGGCGTGCGTCTGAAAGTTTGGCCTAAAAGTTTAAGCCTTGGGCGTTTTTATTTGTGCACAACTCACTAAAAGAATCGTTTTTCAGGCAAGCGTTTCCTGACTTTCGTAGGAAAATTCCGGCTATGTCATTTAGTATTTTTGCGGATTTTTCCGAGAGGCGAAACATTTTGGACCAACGGGAGGCGACACTTGGCACCTCCATTGGTGGACTTGAAATCGTCCATTGGACGAATTGGACATAGAGTTGCGTTTTTGTGCCTTTGCACAAGTCAAGGATTAGGTAGGATATTTTGTGTAGTAGATGGATAAGGACACTTGCCTAATCTTGGCCTTACACTCTCTAGCACTTGGCTTAATCTTGGCCATTGGTTGGCCACTTCTTGACCTATAAATACCCCTTTAGATGAAGAGTTCTTCATCCACAAATCAATTTCAAGTCTTGAAAAATCCCTCCTCTCTAAAGCTTTTCGTCCAAAGCCTCCTACCACTCCTTTTGAAGCTTGGCCGAGGCAACCTCCCCTAGCCTAGCGAAACCTACCCACTCCTTGGTAGAAAAGTTGCCTTCTTGTATTGTTATAATGCCCAAATACCTAGCCCAAATCCCTTAGTCCTTAGTAGAAGTTGTGAAGAACTTCAAGGTTTCTTAGACTCTGGGAGCGTACAACTTAGGAGCTAAACCTTGCTCAGGCGCGACTTTTTCTAGGATATTATTGGGCTTACCGAGGTAAATAATCCTAACCCTCTTTTGAATTAGAGAATACATATTGTAGTAGTATAAGAATAAGTATTAAATACTTAGAAGAATATCACAGAATAGAATTGAACTGTTATCACAGTAGAAGGGTTTAAAAGAAGAATAATCAAATTGTACTTACATGAATTTGTTTTCCTGATGAGACTTGAGTAGCTCACCGGGTAGGGAAGGGCTGCCCAATTTTCCGTAGGATATAGAACCCTCTGCTTAGAACTGTTTACAGAGTAGTCTAGACGTTGATAGACGTGTCTGACTATTATAGGTTGATTTCTCTGCGCGCGACATATTGACTTGGCGGTGGTTTTCATTTGAGAAGGTATGTGATTCTTCCTAAAGCATGATATTTTAAAATATATATGTAGTATGGTAGACGTACATGTGTTAACTGAATAATAACTACGACAATGTCTTTTGACTTAAGCCTGAATAATACTTACGGCAATGTCTTGCGACTTAAGCCTGAATAATAAGGATCTGAAAGCATTTCAAAAGAATACTGAATCATTTTTTAAACAGAAGAGAACAAATTGGTTTTTAAAACAGAAGCTTAAGAGTTATACTAGCTTTATGGGAAGTTATGTATAACCACTTAAGCATGATAAAAGAAACAGTTTGCCTATGTGTTTATAACATACTTATATTGATTTGTGAAAAGGATAATAAGATGGTTTGATAAGTAGACATGATATGATGCTATGTGTGTTAGTGTCTTGTAACATTTGAATAAGAGAGTATTCTTGTTGTGCTTATGTTGTTTAACGATAAGCTGTTATGTTAGTATAATATCACTCACCTCTTGACATATGCAGGGGTTAAGGCGCCCTCCGATGCGGGGTAGACTCGGTGATGCAGGACCATGATTCGAGAATACCTCATGCGGGTCGAGGACCTATGCGAGCTACGGGAGTTCGGGGTTAGTGATGCGGGGTTATACCTCATGCGGTCTATGTGGCATGCAGACTACGAGTCGGGGCGATGCAGGAGTAGCTACCTCGATGCGGGGTTATATACCTATGCGGGCCTATATGAGTGGCCTATGCGGACTACGGAGTCGTGATTAGGCTTGCGTAGTGATACTACGGGCAATTGGCCCTGCTTCGATCATTCGCAACCTAGAAAAGACCTGTTACAGTTTACCTATTGTTGCTCTTGTTTATGATGTGGCACTATGTGCGGTTCCAGTGGTTGTTTCATACATACTTGCAAACTGATTTTTAAATGATATGTTTTCATTTAAGTACTTCTGATTTCATATACTTAGTACTGTTGTCGACCTCCTTGAAGTGCGTTCATCTGCGGTAAGAGGCAGCCAGTGCTAGATCTACATCCTTAGGATCTCTTGCGTTGGTGTCGGGAGCTCCATCTTCTAGGAGGCTCTACTTTTGGGTATGATCTCCTGTTGTAGATAGTTTTGTGCGATCGAGGTATGGCGGGGCCTGTCCGCCATAGTTGTATATTTCCTTAAGTGCGTAGTCATGTTATGCTGTATCGGATGTAGCGCTAAACCATGTTTATATATATATGCGAAAGCGACGTTTTCTCACATAAAGCGTGTCTTATTTTATAAACTGTTTCATGTCTTGTTTTATATTTCCGCTGATTACTCTGATGTATGACTACTTGGGTGCCCCGGTAAGGCACCAGTCACGGGCCCCGGAATGGGTCGTGACAACTTGTCTTGATCTTGGCCATTGGGTGGCCTATAAATACCCCTCTAATGCAAGACATTTCTTCATCCACACTTGTAAAAATCCAAGGCAAAAATCCTCTCCTCCTCTTAAACCTCTCGTCCAAATCACCCTCCTCGAGAGGCCCTTGGCGAAGTACCTACACCTTGAAGCTCTCGTAAATACCCCCTTGGTAGAAAAATACTCCCAAGTATTGTTATTATTCCAAAATACCTTGGCCCATATACCTTATAGTATTCGAGTTACACCTATACTAAAAGCCGAAATACTATTATACTTCCTTGATCACAAAAAACGAAACCACAGGAAAATCTTCACAGTTGGTTGAAGTATTAAGAAGAAGTTGCGTAGAACTTCTAAGGGTTGTTTGGAGCGGGTTGGAGCGTTCAGATTAGGAGCTAAACGTTGCTCAGGATCGACATTAAAACTTGGATAATTTTGGGCTTATCGAGGTAAATACTCTTTTCCTTCTATTGTAATTGGAAATTACATACTGTAGTAGTATAGAAATGAATATAAGATTCATAGAAGAGAATTGAACTGTAATAGAAGGATATTACAGATAAGACTCGAACTGAAATCACATCAGAAGAATATTAAAGTAGAGACTGAATTGTACTTACATGGATTTGTATTCTGATGAGAATTTTGTAGTTTGTGGTAGGGAGGTCTTGCCCAATTTTCCGTAGAATAAGGAATCTGTATCTAGAATTATTCTACAGAATAGTCTAGACGTTGATAGACTTGTATGAGCGTTATAAGTTGAAGTACTGCAAGTAGCGTATTCTACTCGAAGGGTGGAAATGGCTAGCCGGATTACAGTACTTTGGAGATATTTGCTAATAGTCGATAATCGTCGCGAGGTATGTGATTCTTCCTATCCTCTTGAGCATGATATTTTAAAGTATATATAGTACGGTGAGCGTCGTGTGTTAAGCGAACATGGTTTTACTTGACGTCTTACGACTTGAGTTTTAAATAATAAGAATCTTGAAGTATTTCAAAAAGAATTAAGAATCGTTTTGAAAGAAGAGTAATACTTGGTTTTAAAAGTTTAAGAGTTATACTAGCTTTATGGGAAGTTAGGTATAACGACTTAAGAGTAATAAAAAGAATGGGTTATTGATTTTAGAAGTTAAGAGAAAAGATAAGAGACTTGACTTAATTATATTAATATGAATTTTGTTAAAAGTGTGAAACCTCATTCGTGAGTAATGAGTATTTGGTTTTAAAAGGAATAAGGTTTCTTGATTTGAAATCGAATAAGTATCGAACAAACCACTGTAGCGTTAATAAAGGGAAATATATTGACTAATTAAGTATTATTAAAACCAGTAGAAACCTCCATCTGCATAGAAGCTAAGATGAGACAAAATGATATTACATTTCCTAGATCATGGCTGCTCTAATAAGATTGTTATAAACAAGAATAACCTACTCACATATAAGGCATATGTTTCTCAAATTGTTTAAAGGAGAATTATATTCTTAAGTGATTAAGACTATGAACTACGAAACCTTTCGAAAATGAGAAACTTGAGTATTTGAAATTAGGCAAACTTGAACGTTTGGAGAATAATGTTGTTACTTGATTTTTACAAAGAGAAGTGTTTTGGTTTACTTAAAAAGATAGTCACTCTATTTTTTATACTACGGGTATTGTGTGACTTTTGTGAAAGAAACGGATCTTTTAAAGAGTTAATGTATGAAGTACTTTGGGGATAAAGAAACCGAACTTGCTAACATAAAGTAGAAAGTACCTTGTGTGAATAACTTGATTGTGTTGGTTTGTGATAGTCTTGTAATACTTTCTTGTTGATTTGATAAGTAAACATGTTAGGATGCTACGTGTGTTAGTATCTTGTGATGTTTGTGTAAAGGGGTTTCCACTTGTTGTGCTTATGTTGTTTAACGATAATGTTATGTTAGTATTATATCACCACCTCTTGACATGATTCCGGGTTAAGCGCCTCCGATGCGGGGTAGACTCATGCGGGTCTGTGTGACCTATGATTCGAGAATACCTCATGCGGGTCTGTGTGACCTATGCGGAGCTACGAGAGTTCCAGGTTAGTGTGCGGCCTTTGTGGTCATGCGGTCTATGTGGCCATGCGGACTGCGAGTCCAGGACGTTGCCGGGGAGTAGCTACCCTCGATGCGGGGAATACCTCATGCGGGCCATTGGAGTGGCCTATGCGGAGCTGCGGGAAGTTCCAGGACTAGACACGCACATTAGATACTGCGGGCGAGTGGCCAGCTTCGATCATGTGGCGGTCTAGACAGATCTCATGATACAGTTTATGACCTTGTTGGTACTGTGGGTTTTAGTAGTCGGCTATGCCTTCGTACTTACCCCGTACGGTTTTATTATGACACAGGTGGGACCTGGTGTTCATGTGTATTCCTTGGTGCTTTTATATCATAGACTGCCGGCAGTGAGGAAGGTATTCCACGGGCATGATTGATGTTGTGGGCGTGAGACCCATAGTTGTATTTGAGTGATGACTTTGAGGGCGTGAGTCCCTGACTTGACATGACTGCTTATTTATTGTGAACTGTAGTTTGATTATCATACATGTCTCCTACTTTATATAGACTACTATGATTTCATTTCTGATATTTTGATTCACATACTTGGTACTGTTATCTTGACCTCGCCCGAAGTGCGTTCATGCCGCAGTAAGTACACGATTGTTGATCCTCGCTCATGTGGTCACGATTCAGCGTTTGGGAAGCTCCGTTTCTCCGAAAACTTATCGATGTCTGATCCATGTCGTTGTAGGTACTTGCATTCGTGGTATGGCGGGCCATCCCGCCATTGTTGTCATATCATTCTTAAGTGCATGTAATCTTTGTTGTGGCGGGGTTTGTAATAGGGGATGTAACTGTTCAAGTTTATATATATATATATAGGCCGAAAGACAACTTTTCTCAGATAAACTGTTTTTATTTCATGTCTTGTTTTATATTCCGCTGATTACTCTGATGTATGTCTACTTGGGTGCCCGGGGTAAGGCACCAGTCACGGGCCCGGGTTCGGGTCGTGACAAAAGTGGTATCGAGCGATTAATCCTCGGAAAGTGTCTGAGACCGTATCGATGAAGTCTTGATTATCGGTGTGTTGTGCACCACACCAATAATCAGGAGGCTATAGGATATCTAGGATTGGTTTCCATTCTTCTCAATCTGAGATCGTGCTTAGAGCTGTGTTATAAGTTGGACCCCTCTAACGTATTTCTTCCCTTACCGTTATGCCTCCGCGAAAGGCAATCCGGGCCCAGAAGGGCAAAGCGTAGGAGTCGCGAGTAGAAACACATAGGGTTACGAGGGCACAGCCCAATCATCACCGGGTGGTGCTTCATTCGGGAGTTCTGCGACGTCGCCAGCAGAGTTTAGCGCAGCGGCATCAGTTCCTACTGCGGCCATGATACTTGAACCTTCAGTTCCACGACCAGTAGCAGAAAGTATAGATTGCAAAGAGACGACCTTGTTACTAAATAAGGATGTAGCTACCAGAGAGTATATGATGTACCGTTTTATCATGGGTCTTGATGACTATCTAAGAGAGGGTTGTGAAAGAATAGCTCTTGATCGAGCGCATGGCATGGCTGCGTCACGGGCTTATGAGCAACAGCGAAAGCGTAGAGATCGACGGGTTAACCAAAATCGGCAAAAGAGGCGAGCAGCGAGTCCTTTGGTAACTTTAGAGGCGAATCGTCTCGCAGTGAGATGGATATGCGCCTCGCTTGATCTGAACGGTTCTCCGCGGGGTTCGGGGCGTTCGGGGTATGCGAGAGTTGGTCGAGCTCGGGGCTTCGATTCACAGATACGTCGGTTCCGGCCGGCCGGATTGATGGTTCGGAAAGGAAGGGTGCTAGCGAGAGGCCACCCCACCTCGGTGTGGTGTTGTGGTAGATGTCATTGTGGGGAGTGTCGTACGTCTTCGACAGCTTGTTTTGCTTGCGGCCAGCAGGGCCATTTTACGAGAAATTGTCCGACCAGAGGTGGCGCGGATGTAGAGACTCACCGCCCGGGATCGGTGGCTAGTTCGTCACCCTTAGCTATCGCCCAATAGGCGATTTGATTAGACGGCAAAGGGAGTGAAAGCGGTGAATCAGTTTATCCTTAACCCTCTAGAGATTAGTACGTGTGATAAGATAAGTATATCTTAAGTGTTATGTTCAGATAACTTAAGTGTTAATTGTGATTAGAAATCATGGTTAGTAAAAAGGGTAATATTGGGGTTAGGGAAAGTGTGAGCCTTAGAGTTTTATACGTGGAGACCTTAGAGGCGAGACTATCTTGAGTAAAAGATTATATTTGTGTTTGACCCTTATCGGAGTGCATAGTACACGTGAGATATGTTTGTGTGATAAGTCCCTGAGTAGTGTGGTATGAAAGAGGGTAGTTGAGTTAAGAAGACCACTAGGTTTTCGTGACTTGATTGTGAGATTGTTCCGGATCGGGGAACAAAAGTTTTTGCGCGATAGCAGGTCGGGTTGAGGACCGATCGCGGGTCAACCCGTGGCCTGTTTTGTAGTGGGGTCAGTTCGGGGTGGTCCCGCCAGGTGGTAGGGTCACGAGGGTGCTAGGCCCAGGTTTTGGTAACCATCGTATGAGTTCGTGGATATGTTCGACCAAGAATCGGATCGTAAAGGCCGGGAATGGCCTTAAAGGAGATGGAGGCTGGTAGGATGACCAAGTTTGGAGGTAGTGACTCCGGAGATTTTGAAACGAAGCGATGGTCGAGGTATGGTACATATACTAGAAAGAGTTCAAGTGTTAGAAGAGTACGACGAGTGAGGAAAGAAGAGAACGTGTGTTAGCGAGAATAAAGGGATCATTTTGTTGTGGAGTGAAGATGCGAAGGGAGTATCCTTTAGACCGGTGGAAGCTTTTGTGATGTAGAAATGATTTCGTGGACTTGGGTTTAGTATTTTCGCGTATGTTATTTTTATGGCAGTGTGGCGTTGGCAACTTGTTAGAGGAACTTTATCGTTATCCGTCTTGAGAAGGAACATTCGGACGAATGTTTCTAAGGAGGAGAATGTTATACCAGTATTTCCAGAGTATATGACGTGAGGACGTGCGTCAAAAAGTTTTTAGCCTTAAGTAGACTAAGGGACGAAATTTTGTGCACAACTAGCGAAAAGAATTGTTTTCCGACGAAACGTTTTCCAAATTTTGCGAAGGGAAAAATACGGCTATGTCATTTATTATTTTTGCGGATTTTTCCGAGAGATAAAATATTTTGGACCAACGAGAGGGTGACACTTGTCACCCAGTGTGACGGCAAATTGAGGCTCTTGGCACATTTTTGTGCCTTTCTTTGGTCAAGGTTAGATAGGATATTTTGTGTAGTAGATGGATAAGGACACATGGATAAATCCTCACCCTACACTTGCACACCACTTGTCTTGATCTTGGCCATTGGTTGGCCTATAAATACCCCTCTAATGAAAGACATTTCTTCATCCACACTTGTAAAAATCCAAGGCAAATATCCCTCTCCCTCCCTCTTAAACCTCTCGTCCAAATCACCCTCCTCGAGAGGCCCTTGGCGAGAAGTACCCCCCCTCCCTTGAAGCTCTCGTAAAATACCCCCCACCCCTTGGTATAAAAATACTCCCCAAGTATTGTTATTATTCCAAAATACCTTGGCCCATATACCTTATAGTATTCCAAGGTTACACCTATACTAAAAGCCCATAAATACTATTATACTTCCCTTCAGTCACAAAAACGAAACCCTAAGGAAAATCTTCACTGTTGGTTGAAGTATTAAGAAGAAGTTGCGTAGAACTTCTAAGGGTTGTTTGGAGCGGGTTGGAGCGTTCAGATTAGGAGCTAAACGTTGCTCAGGATCGACATTAAAACTTGGATAATTTTGGGCTTATCGAGGTAAATACTCTTGTCCTTCTATTGTAATTGGAAATTACATACTGTAGTAGTATAGAAATGAATATAAGATTCATAGAAGAGAATTGAACTGTAATAGAAGGATATTACAGATAAGACTCGAACTGAAATCACATCAGAAGAATATTAAAGTAGAGTCGAATTGTACTTACATGGGATCGTATTCTGATGAGAATTTTGTAGTTTGTGGGTAGGGAGGTCGCCCAATTTTCCGTAGAATAAGGAATCAGTATCTAGAATTATTCTGAGAATAGTCTAGACGTTGATAGACTTGTATGACCGTTATAGGTTGAAATCTTGCAAGTAGCGTATTACTCGAAGGGTGGAAAGGGCTAGCGGATTCTGATGCTTTGGAGCTATTTGCTAATAGTCGATAATCGTCGCGAGGTATGTGATTCTTCCTATCCTCTTGAGCATGATATTTTAAAGTATATATAGTACGGTAGACGTACGTGTGTTAACTGAACATGGTTTTACTTGACGTCTTCTGACTTGAGTTTTAAATAATAAGAATCTTGAAGTATTTCAAAAAGAATTAAGAATCGTTTTGAAAGAAGAGTAATACTTGGTTTTAAAAGTTTAAGAGTTATACTAGCTTTATGGGAAGTTAGGTATAACGACTTAAGAGTAATAAAAAGAATGGGTTATTGATTTTAGAAGTTAAGAGAAAAGATAAGAGACTTGACTTAATTATATTAATATGAATTTTGTTAAAAAGTGTGAAACCTCATTCGTGAGTAATGAGTATTTGATTTTTAAAAGGAATAAGGTTTTTACTGATTTCGGAAATCAGAATAAGTATCGAACAAACCACTGCAGCGTTAATAAAGGGAAATGTATTGACTAATTAAGTATTATTAAAACCAGTAGAAACCTCCATCTGCATAGAAGCTAAGATGAGACAAAATGATATTACATTTCCTAGATCATGGCTGCTCTAATAAGATTGTTATAAACAAGAATAACCTACTCACATATAAGGCATATGTTTCTCAAATTGTTTAAAGGAGAATTATATTCTTAAGTGATTAAGACTATGAACTACGAAACCTTTCGAAAATGAGAAACTTGAGTATTTGAAATTAGGCAAACTTGAACGTTTGGAAAATAATGTTGTTACTTGATTTTTACAAAGGGAAGTGTTTTGGTTTACTTAAAAAGATAGTCACTCTATTTTTTTATACTACGGGTATTGTGTGACTTTTGTGAAAGAAACGGATCTTTTAAAGAGTTAATGTATGAAGTACTTTGGGGATAAAGAAACCGAACTTGCTAACATAAAGTAGAAAGTACCTTGTGTGAATAACTTGATTGTGTTGGTTTGTGATAGTCTTGTAATACTTTCTTGTTGATTTGATAAGTAAACATGTTAGGATGCTACGTGTGTTAGTATCTTGTGATGTTTGTGTAAAGGGGTTTCCCTTGTTGTGCTTATGTTGTTTAACGATAAGCTGTTATGTTAGTATTATATCACTCACCTCTTGACATGATTCCGGGTTGGCGCCTCCGACGCGGGGTAGACTCAATGCAGTCTGTGTGACCTATGATTCGAGAATACCTAAATGCGGGTGTGTGTGACCTATGCGAGCTACGAGTTCCGGTTAGTGTGTGGCCTTTGTGGTCATGCGGTCTATGTGGCCATGCGATGCGAGTCGGGGCGTTCTTGGGAGTAGCTACCCTCGATGCGGGGAATACCTCATGCGGGCCATTGGAGTGGCCTATGCGGAGCTGTGGGAAGTTCCAGGACTAGACGCGCACATTAGATACTGCGGGCGAGTGGCCATCTTTGATCATGTGGCGGTCTAGACAGATCTCATGATACAGTTTATGACCTTGTTGGTACTGTGGGTTTTAGTAGTCGGCTATGCCTTCGTACTTACCCAGTACGGTTTTATTATGACACAGGTGGGACCTGGTGTTCATGTGTATTCCTTGGTGCTTTTATATCATAGACTGCCGGCAGTGAGGAAGGTATTCCACGGACATGATTGATGTTGTGGGCGTGAGACCCATAGTTGTATTTGAGTGATGACTTTGAGGGCGTGAGTCGACTTGACATGGCCGCTTATTTATCAGGAATCGTAGTTTGATTGTCATACATGTCTCCTACTTTATATAGACTACTATGATTTCATTTCTGATATTTTGATTTCACATACTTGGTACTGTTATCGACCTCCTTGAAGTGCGTTCATCTGCAGTAGAGTACACGATTGTTGATCCTCGCTCATGGTCACGATTCGGCATTTGGGAAGCTCCGTTTCTCGGAGGCTTATCGATGTCTGATCCTGTCGTTGTAGGTGCTTGCATGGGGTATGGCGGGGCCCGTCTGCCATTGTTGTCATATCATTCTTAAGTGCAGTAATCTTGTTGTGGCGGGGTTTGTAATAGGGGATATGCTGCTCAAGTTTATATATATATATATATAGAAAGGCAACTTTTCTCGAATAAACTGCTTTTATTTCATGTCTTGTTTTATATTCCGTGATTACTCGATGTATGTCTACTGGGTGCCCGGTAAGGCACGATCCGCCAGGTTGGTCGTGACAAAAGTGGTATCGAGCGATTAATCCTCGGAAAGTGTCTACTGACCGTATCGATGAAGTCTTGATTATCGGTGTGTTGTGCACCACACCAATAATCAGGAGGCTATAGGATATCTAGGATTGGTTTCCATTCTTCTCAATCTGAGATCGTGCTTAGAGTTGTGTTATAAGTTGGACCCCTCTAACGTATTTCTTTCCACCGCTATGCCTCGCGAAGGCAATCCGCCCGAAGAAGGCAAAGCGTAGGAGGCGCGAGTAAACACGAGGGTTACGAGGCGAGCCCAATCATCACCTGGGGTGGTGCTTCATTCGGGGAGTTCTACGACGTCGCCAGCCCCAGCAGAGTTTAGCGCAGCGGCAGCAGTTCCTACTGCGGCCATGATATGAACCCGGTTCACGACCCGATGAGCAGAAAGTATAGATTGCAAAGAGACGACCTTGTTACTAAATAAGGATGTAGCTACCAGAGAGTATATGATGTACCATTTTATCATGGGTCTTGATGACTATCTAAGAGAGGGTTGTGAAAGAATAGCTCTTGATCGAGCATGAGCATGGCACAGACGTGCGGGCTTATGCGCAGCGAGAAACGTAGAGATCGTCGGGTTAACCAAAATCAGCAAAGAGGGCGAGCAAGAGGTCCTTTGGTAACTTTCGAGCGAATCGTCTCGGCGAGCTGGATATGCGCCTCCGCCCGATCTGAAATGGTCCTCGCGGGGTTCGGGGCGTTCGGTACGCAGGAGTTGGTCAGAGCTCCATTGCTTCTGATTCACAGATACACGTCGGTTCAAGCCAGCCGGAGTCTGTGGTTCGGAAAGGAAGGGGTGCTAGTGAGAGGAGGCCTGTCACAACTCTGTGTTGCTGTTGTGGTAGATGTAATTGTGGGGAGTGTCGTACGTCTTCGACAGCTTGTTTTGCTGCGGCGGCAGGCCATTTACGAAAAATTGTCCGAGGCCAGGTGGCGCGGATGTAGAGACTCACGCCCGTGGATCGGTGGCTAGTTCGTCACCTTCCTAGCTATGCGCCAATAGAGCGATTTGATTAGACGGCAAAGGAGTGAATCGGTGAATCTGAGTTTATCCTTAACCTCAGAGATTAGTACGTGTGATAAGATAAGTATATCTTAAGTGTTATGTTCAGATAACTTAAGTGTTAATTGTGATTAGAAATCATGGTTAGTAAAAAGGGTAATATTGGGGTTAGGGAAAGTGTGAGCCTTAGAGTTTTATACGTGGAGACCTTAGAGCGAGACCATCTTGAGTAAAAGATTATATTTGTGTTTGACCACTTATCGGAGTGCATAGTACACGTGAGATATGTTTGTGTGATAAGTCCCGAGTAGTGTGGTATGAAAGAGGGTAGTTGAGCTAAGAAGACCACTAGGTTTTCGTGACTTGATTGTGAGATTGTTCGGATCGGGAACAAAAGTTTTCTTGCGATAGCAGTCGGGTTGAGGCCGTCGCGGGTCAACCGTGGCTTTGTTTGTAGTGGGGTCGATTCGGGGTGGTCCCGCAGTGGTAGGTCACGAGGTGCTAGGCGAGTTTTGGTAACCATCGTATGAGTTCGTGGATATGTTCGACCAAGAATCGGATCGTAAAGGCCGGGAATGGCCTTAAAGGAGATTGAGGCTGGTAGGATGACCAAGTTTGGAGGTAGTGACTCCGGAGATTTTGGAAACAGAAGCGATGACTGAGGTATGGTACATATACTAGAAAAAGTTCAAGTGTTCGAGAAGAGTCTGACCAGTGAGGAAAGAAGAGAACGTGTGTTAGCGAGAATAAAGGGATCATTTTGTTGTGGAGTGAAGATCACGAAGGGAGTATCCTTTAGACCGGTGGAAGCTTTTGTGATGTAGAAATGATTTCTCGTGGACTTGGGTTTAGTATTTTCGCGTATGTTATTTTTATGGCCAGGTGTGGCGTTGGCAACTTGTTAGAGGAACTTTATCGTTATCCGTCTTGAGAAGGAACATTCGGGCGAATGTTTCTAGGAAGCGGAGAATGTTATACCGTATTTCAGTATATGCGTGAGGACGTCGTCTAAAATTTTAGCCTTAAGTAGACTAAGGACGAAATTTTGTGCACAACTAGCGAAAAGAATTGTTTCGACTAAACGTTTTCCAAACTTTGCGAAGGGAAAAATACGCTATGTCATTTATTATTTTTGCGGATTTTTCAGAGATAAAATATTTTGGACCAACGAGACTTGTCACCCTCAGTGGACGGCAAATTGATGCTCTTGCACGTTTTTGTGCCTTTCTTTTGGTCAAGGGTTAGGTAGGATATTTTGTGTAGTAGATGGATAAGGACACGTGGATAAATCCTCACCCTACACTTGCACCACTTGTCTTGATCTTGGCCATTGGTTGGCCTATAAATACCCTCTAATGCAAGACATTTCTTCATCCACACTTGTAAAAATCCAAGGCAAAAATCCTCTCCTCCTCTTAAACCTCTCGTCCAAATCACCCTCCTCGAGAGGCCCTTGGCAGAAGTACCCCTACCTTGAAGCTCTCGTAAAATACCCCCTTGATAGAAAAATACTCCCAGTATTGTTATTATTCCAAAATACCTTGGCCCATATACCTTATAGTATTCCAAGGTTACACCTATACTAAAAGCCGAAATACTATTATACTTCCTTCATCACAAAAACGAAACCACAGGAAAATCTTCCTTTGTTGGTTGAAGTATTAAGAAGAAGTTGCGTAGAACTTCTAAGGGTTATTTGGAGCGGGTTGGAGCGTTGATTAGGAGCTAAGCGTTGCTCGGGATCGACATTAAAACTTGGATAATTTTGGGCTTATCGAGGTAAATACTCTTGTCCTTCTATTGTAATTGGAAATTACATCGTAGTAGTATAGAAATGAATATAAGATTCATAGAAGAGAATTGAAGCGTAATAGAAGGATATTACAGATAAGACTCGACGAAATCACATCGAAGAATATTAAAGTAGAGACTGAATTGTACTTACATAGGGTGTATTCTGATGAGAAATTTGTAGTTTGTGGGTAGGGAGGTCTGCCCAATTTTAGTAGAATAAGGAATGCGTATCTAGAATTATTCTGAGAATAGTCTAGACGTTGATAGACTTGTATGACCGTTATAGGTTGAAATCGCAAGTAGCGTATTCTACTCGAAGGGTGGAAAGGGCTAGCCGGATTCTGATGCTGGAGCTATTTGCTAATAGTCGATAATCGTCGCGGTATGTGATTCTTCCTATCCTCTTGAGCATGATATTTTAAAGTATATATAGTACGGTGAGCGTCGTGTGTTAACTGAACATGGTTTTACTTGACGTCTTCTGACTTGAGTTTTAAATAATAAGAATCTTGAAGTATTTCAAAAAGAATTAAGAATCGTTTTGAAAGAAGAGTAATACTTGGTTTTAAAAGTTTAAGAGTTATACTAGCTTTATGGGAAGTTAGGTATAACGACTTAAGAGTAATAAAAAGAATGGGTTATTGATTTTAGAAGTTAAGAGAAAAGATAAGAGACTTGACTTAATTATATTAATATGAATTTTGTTAAAAAGTGTGAAACCTCATTCGTGAGTAATGAGTATTTGGTTTTTAAAAGGAATAAGGTTTTACTGATTTCAGAAATCAGAATAAGTATCGAACAAACCACTGCAGCGTTAATAAAGGGAAATGTATTGACTAATTAAGTATTATTAAAACCAGTAGAAACCTCCATCTGCATAGAAGCTAAGATGAGACAAAATGATATTACATTTCCTAGATCATGGCTGCTCTAATAAGATTGTTATAAACAAGAATAACCTACTCACATATAAGGCATATGTTTCTCAAATTGTTTAAAGGAGAATTATATTCTTAAGTGATTAAGACTATGAACTACGAAACCTTTCGAAAATGAGAAACTTGAGTATTTGAAATTAGGCAAACTTGAACGTTTGGAAAATAATGTTGTTACTTGATTTTTACAAAGGGAAGTGTTTTGGTTTACTTAAAAAGATAGTCACTCTATTTTTTTATACTACGGGTATTGTGTGACTTTTGTGAAAGAAACGGATCTTTTAAAGAGTTAATGTATGAAGTACTTTGGGGATAAAGAAACCGAACTTGCTAACATAAAGTAGAAAGTACCTTGTGTGAATAACTTGATTGTGTTGGTTTGTGATAGTCTTGTAATACTTTCTTGTTGATTTGATAAGTAAACATGTTAGGATGCTACGTGTGTTAGTATCTTGTGATGTTTGTGTAAAGGGGTTTCCCTTGTTGTGCTTATGTTGTTTAACGATAAGCTGTTATGTTAGTATTATATCACTCACCTCTTGACATGATTAGGGGTTAAGTGCCCTCGATGCGGGGTAGACTCATGCGGTGCTGTGACCTATGATTCGAGAATACCTCATGGTGCAGTGTGACCTATGCGGAGCTACGAGAGTTCGAGGTTAGTGTGCGGCCTTTGTGGTCATGCGGTCTATGTGGCTACGCGGATGCGAGTCGGGGCGTTGCGGGAGTAGCTACCCTCGATGCGGGAATACCTCATGCGGGCCATTGAAGTGGCCTATGCGAGCTGCGGGAAGTTCGAGGACTAGACGCGCGCATTAGATCTGCGAGGCGAGTGGCGGCCGATCATGGCGGTGCTAGCAGATCTCGTAATCTGATTTATGACCTTGTTGATGCGTAGGTTTTAGTAGTCGGCTATGCCTTCGTACTTACCGTCACGGTTTTATTATGACACAGTGGGACACGGTGTTCATGTGTATTCCTTGGTGCTTTTATATCATAGATCGCCGGTGATGAGGAAGGTATTCCACGGGCATGATTGATGTTGTGGGCGTGAGACCCATAGTTGTATTTGAGTGATGACTTTGAGGCGTGAGTCACGACTTGACATATTTGCTTATTTATTGTGATCGTAGTTTGATTATCATACATGTCTCTGCTTTATATAGACTACTATGATTTCATTCTGATATTTTGATTTCACATACTTGGTACTGTTATCTTGACCTCCTTGAAGTGCGTTCAATCTGCATGGTAGAGGTACACGATTGTTGATCCTCGCCATGGTCACGATTCAGCGTTTGGGAAGCTCCGTTTCTCGGAGGCTTATCGATGGTATAGTCCCTGTCGTTGTAGGTACTTGCATTCGTGGTATGGCGGGCCCCGCCCGTTGTTGTCATATCATTCTTAGAAGTGCATGAAATCTTGTTGTGGCGGGGTTTGTAATAGGGGATGTAGCTTTCAAGTTTATATATATATAGCCGAAAAGGCAACTTTTCTCGAATAAACTGTTTTATTTCATGTCTTGTTTTATATTCGCTGATTACTCGATGTATGTCTACTTGGGTGCGGGGTAAGGCAGATCCGGGCGAGGTTCGGTCGTGTGATTTACTTTATTGTGTTAATCTTATTATTAACTACGTAATATACGTGAATAGATTTCGATCATTGCGAGGCAAGAAGGAAGGGCAAGGCTGTATTCGAGACTTGATTTGGTAGTGCTCCCGCTCGGCTTTGAGGTAGGCTACAATTTCGCTTTTCAAGACTCCGGTAAAAGTGCATAACTAGTTATAAATATTGAAGGGTATTGATCATGTTTGCGGGTCCCACTCAGCTGGTTGTGATGAACGGTTGAGTGGGTACCATTATTGAATTGTGATGATGGAATGATTTAGGGAATCAACCTTATGTTGGTTCCGATTGCTGCTTATTTGGGCTCATCGCCATATGCGGACTTGTCGCCATGTTTGCTATTGTTTGATTATTCATCACAGATGCTTGCGATTAATATCCTAATTTGATTGAATTTGCTTCTGTGTTATTGAATTCTTAAAAGCATATGCATCTAATCTCTATACTTGATTGCATCTCATTATATCATATCTTTCCTTATATTGTCATTGCGTTCATACACTCGTAGTTCTGTGATTTGATGTGAGAGTGTATGAATATGCTATGGTCCAAGAGACCAGAAATGTAAGAGTAATATGAGATTATGGCACTTGAGATGATATTGAAACAAAGGGAGAGGAGCTTCACGCCTACAACATGATTGAGATTCGACAAATGAGTCATGGTCTCTAGTTAGATTCGTGTGTGGAATTTCGGCTTGCTAGGAGCAGTATATTGACTTCGCGAGTCCTCCATGGGTGTACGAATCATAATAAAACATTGACATATTGTATACCAGATTAAGAAATGTACCTTGCATATACATTGCATTCATATCATACATTTTATGACATATCATTGATAAATTATGATTGAGACTTGCTATTGAGTGATTATGAACATCTTGGTTGGATTTGGGACTTGAAGCGATTATTCATGCTACATGGTATTTGATATGCTATTGAATTCTATGAATATCTTGGTGATTATGTGATATATCTTGTTATTGAAGTATGACTATTATGTGTCAACTTGGTATTTATCTCTATGTATCTTTCGTCGTTGTCGGCCTATGATCTCTACAGAGGTATGTTGTTTACTCATGCTACACTTGTTGTATTCTTTTTGGATCGAGATTCAGTACCTTCCAGCTCCGCATCACCGCGTGGATGAGAGTTCAAGCTTGTTGATCCCAGGCATTCAGGATGAGGATGTTATTTTCAGCATACCCCTGAATACTCTTTCTGTATTTTCCGTCTTTTGTTCGTACTTGAGAGACATATTCAGACTATGTATTCAATTTTGGCCTGCGTTCCACCTTCTTAGACTTGTTCTGTATTATGTTAGTGATCTTGTATATATAGACTAGATCTTTGAGGGTATTTGTTGATGTTTCAGACTTGTTACTTATTCCGCATTTATAGTATGAGACATCTTATGTAGTATTTCATTATCTTCCGCTTTTACTTATGTTGTATCATGTTAATGGTTTGGGAGTGGTTCGCCTACATAGTGGAATTTTATAAGTGGCACCACGATTTCCGAATAGGGTAGTGACAAAGTTGGTATCAGAGCCCTAAGTTAAACAGTCTTAAATATAAGAACAATATCTAGTAGAGTCTTGTGGATCGGTGTGGAGACATCCGTACTTATCTTTAGGAGGCTATGAGACATTTAGGATTTTTTTATTTTTTTTCATTCTTTTCATGCTAAGTTGAATCAAATTAGTATCTAACCCTTATTTCTATTCTCTCACAGATGGCGAGGACTCATGATGATGTGGCGAGAGACGAGGCATAGGCTCCAACATCAACCATGCATGGATGTGGCAAAGCACGTGCTCGAGGTCGGGGGAGAGCTAGAGCAGCATCACCATCTCAGGGCTGAGCACAGAGAGCCGATTAGGCTCATACTAGATTTATTTCCCCTGAACTGGCGATTGAGCCTTATGATGATGTGATAGAGGGGGAAGTGGGACCAGCTAGGATCAACATAGATTTATTATTATACCAAGCCTTCAAGATACAGTAGTTCGGTTGTTGAATGTATTGGATGGCTTTGCTCAGACAAGTGTACATCGTACTACTCCGGGTGGTTCTCAAACCCATGTAGGAGGGGGAGACCCAGACCCTCGAGTTTCGTATTTCTGGCATTCAACCTATGGTGATATCAGTGACATATATAGGTGAGTTTTATGCTCCAAAGTTCGGTCCCCGACCTATTCGTGGGACAACTATGACCCACGATAAGCGGAGAATTTAGGAGTACTGTTCGAACATGAAGCCTTCGGAGTTCTTTGGTCAGCCTAAGGAGGATACATATGAGTTTATAGTGAGTAGCAGAGAGGTTGCATACTCTTGTTATTGTTGAGACTCAGAGAGTCAGTAGTGTGACCCTTCAACTTAGAGGTGACTCAAAGTAGTGGTGGAGGACATATGTTGATTGTTTGTACACATGTATGCCTTCATTATCTTGGGTTCGGTTCTATAGAGTGTTTCTTAAGTATATGTACCTTTGAGCAAGCGGGATGAGTTTTAGAGGATTGATCATGTGAGTACTTTAGTGGAACAATATGACAATCGCTTTCATGCCTTATCGCGTTATGTAGTGTTATTTCTTTCTACTACGATAGAGCGAGTAAGATATTTTGTTACAGGGTTAACTATTCTACTACAATTGGCTACACTGTAGTTGGTGGCTTCTGGAGCCTCTTTTGAGATCATTGCTGAACAGCTAGGTTGGTGGTGTTTCCAAGATATGAGCCCGACAAGAGGGCTAGGAATTATAGACAGTTCAGTGGTTCAGCTTCCCGTAGTTATAGTTAGCAGGGTAGATATCATCAGTCGCAGCCTAGTCGACCAGTTCAGGCAGCTCTTCAGATTATTGATGGATGTAGTAGGGGCCAATCATCAAGGGGTTCTCAATCTTGGTATTCAAACTATGGCAACTCATTTTCTTCTATCTCTATTCAGCAACCCTTAGTAGCCAGAGCTTGTTATACATATGGAGAGGTTGGGCACTTCCGGAGAGATTGCCCTAGGCAATTTTCGAGTGGCTCTCGCGCACCTAGGACCCCAGCACAAACATCTAGAGGTTGTAGTTAGACTAGCCGAAGAGGATCTCAGCCAGGTCGTGGTGGCCATCATCCTGGTCATAGTGGATCCGGTCAGAGAGAAGTGGAGTTTATTTGGGATGAGGTGGACAAAAAGGTACTTAGTTTGAGGCAAGGCACACTCATATCTATACATTCCCTGGTAGGGTAGAGGCTGAGGCATCAGACGCAGTTTCAGTCGATCATCGAGTTGCTACTGTGTTATTTGATACAAGCTCAACTTTCTCTTATGTGTTTGCCTACTTTTCTGCTAAATTAGAGATGTGGTGTGATATGTTTGATATCCCTATTTGTGTGTCTACACCAGTCGGTGATTATATATCACATGTATGTCATTACTTTCATGGGTTACGACACTTGGGTAGATCTGGTTATCTTAGATATGTTGGATTTCAATGTTATATTAGGGATGGATTGGCTGTCACCATATCATGCGATTCTAGACTGTTATTCATAGACAGTCATGCTAGTTATGCATGTTCTTCCGAGGTTAGAGTGGAGAGACACTCTCAGCCTTGCTCCTAGGAAAGTGATTTCTTATATTCAGGCTAGGAAGTTAGTAGACCGGGGTTGTTTGTCCTATCTTGCACATATTCATGATACTAGTATGTAGTCCATTCCCTTGATTTTGTTTCGGTAGTTAGTGAGTTTGCGGAGGTATTTCCTTCAAATTTACCTGGTATGCCGCCAGACAAAGATATTGACTTTTATATCGATCTTGATCTGGGTAGTCTATCCATTTATAGTCCTTTATACTGTATGGCTCCAGCTGAGTTGAGATAGTTCAAGGAGCAACTTTAGGATTTGTTGACTAAGGGCTTCATTCAACTAAGTGTATCTCTGTAGGGTAATATTGTCTTGGTTGTGAAGAAGAAGTGTCACGACCCGACCTCGGGCCCGTGACTGGTGCCTTACCCCGGGCACCCTAGTGATACAATCATCAGAGAAAATCAGCGGAAATAAAAACCTTAAGCATGAAACAATACATAAAATAAGCAACAGGCTAACCAAAACGGTTACCTTCCTGTATATATAAATATCAACACGAACAGTTAAATCCCTTACAAACCACACTTGCGGTACTCTACAGACCTCTAAGAATGTAACCACAACTATGACGGGACAGGGTCCCGCCATACCCCTGAATGTACAAGTAGCTACTATGACAGGGGACTATACCAAAGATAAGCCTCCGGAGAAACGGAGCTTCCCAAGCAGCTGTGATCACATGGCGAGGATCAACAAGCGGTGTACCTCACTGCGGCATGACGCGGTCCCGAAGGAGGTCGATCTAACAGTACCAAGTATGTGGCTGAAAATCGTAAATGAAATCATAATAGTCTATATAAAGCGGGAGACATGTATGATAACAAACTACGATTACAACATATAAGCGATCGGTCTAGTCGGGGACTCGCCCTCAGTCATCACTCATGCGTGGAATTCCTTCCGCCGCTGGCGATCTGACATAAATCATACTCATGTGGCGCGCCTGGCATCCTACCTCAGTCGGCGTACATATACAATATATATATATATATATACCTCCCGCGTGGAATCCTTCATCATCTGCCGTGATCGTAGGTGTAACATATAACCATGTGACGCGGTGGGATCCTACCTCATTGTCGTGCGTATATAACACACACATATATATATGTCTGCGGCGTATGTCGGAATCCCATCGGTGTAACATGGCCATGCGTGCCTCGGCGTCCTCATCGCAGTCGCAGTCTTCGTGGAGCTAGCCCATGGAATAATGATCGCGTATACCATGCCCGGAATCCTCATCGTTGTGAGACGGTCTTCGTGGGAGCTAGCCCGTGGAATAATAGTAATGGTCACATGCCGGAATCCCTCATCCGGTGTAGACATGCCCGTGTGACAATAATAATATCTGGGAGTTTAACGCATTGCATGGCGCGTGCCGGAATCCTCATCGGTGTGTAGAAATGACCATGTGATAATAACAATTGAAGCATACACGTGGAATCCTCCGTCACTGTCGGTACATCCAATGAAACGTCTGGGCATCTAACGCGTCACGGTCGCGTGCCGACATCTCTGTCGGTATAAGCATGGCGAGATAAAAAAATGGAAGCATACGTGGAATCCTCGTCGCTGAGTCGTCCAACAAATTCACAACAAGTCGGTGACCACTCCAACCGAGACGCGGTAACATAGTAATACCACCAAGGCTATCACAACTAGCATACGTAAATTAACATACTCTTAGACTTCCATTTTATGACAACAAATTTGGGTTTTAACCCCCAAAGTACTACATACATTAATCCTTTCAAAAAGATCTCTTTTTACGAAAAACACAACTCGATACTATTATCCGTAGTACTAAACGCGTTTATGTTTAAATGAAGTACTTTACACTTTTTAAAACAACGTCAAGTATACTTTTTAAACTCAAGTTACTTCTCTTTTCCCAAAATCAAGTTACCATTTTAAATCCAATAATAAAACCATTCTTTTGTTTTCATAAAGTCGTTATAACTAACTTCCCATAAAACTATTATAACACTTTATGTTTTAAACAAATTTAAGACAAAACCCTGCCTTTCTTTTAAACCAAAACACTTCAAATTCTTAAGTCTCTTTTCTTTTAGAAATCAAGTTCCTTACTTTGGAATTTTAAGAAAATCAAAACTTGATTATAATAATTCTTATTAGGGCAGCCATGATCTAGGAAATGTAATACAATTTTGTCTTATCTTAGCTTCTATGCAGATGGAGGTTTCTACTGGTTTTAATATAATTAATTGTCATTACATTTTCCTTTATTAGCATTTATGCAATGGCTTGTTCGATACTCATTCCCATTTCCGAAATCAATATAACATTATTCTTTAAAAACCAAGTACTCATTACTCATGAATGAGGTTTCACAACTTTTAACACAATTCAAGTCAAGTATAAGTCAAGTCTCTTATCTTTTAAAAACAATCAACCATTTTTTTACCTACATAAAGTCGTTATAATTAACTTCTCATAAAGCCATTATAACACTTTATGTTCTAAACCAACCAAATTCATTTAGCACACGTACGTCTACCGTACTATATAGTTTACAACAATCATGCTAGAAAAGATATGAAGAGGTTCACATACCTCGCGATGATTATCGACAATTAGCAAAACGCTCCAAAGTACTATAACCCTGCTAGCCTTTTCCACCCTTCAAGTAGAATACGCTACTCGTAGTACTTCAACCTATAATGACCATAAAACGTTTATCAACTTCTCGATCTCTTTGTAGCACAATTCAAAGTACAAGGTTCCTTATTCTATGGAAAATTCGGCAGCACCTCCCCCCCTGTAACCACAAAAATCTCCTCATCTAACAAGGCCCGCTACCAAGCCAACAACTCCAAGGGGGTGTTACACGTCTAACCGGACGTGTACAACCTTGCCATGATAATACTACAAGTCTCACGTAAATACGGTCAATGTAAATCTGATTCAATTCTTTATAATTATCCTTCCAATATATCTTATACTCAATTCTAAACTACTACAATATGTAATATCCAATTACAATAGGGGGACAAAGATTATTACCTCGATAAGCCCAAAATTATCCAAGATTTATATGTCGATCCTGAGCAACGTTTAGCTCCAATTCCTTACGCTCCAACCCGCTCCAAGCAACCCTTAGAAGTTTCTAAACAACTTCTCTTAACACTTCAACCAAGCTATGAAGATTTTTCTAGGGTTTCACTTTGTGACTATTGGAATAAAGTAGTATTTTCGGGCTCTTAGTATAAAGATAACTTTGGAATTCAACAAGGGATTTCAAGGCTAAGGTATTTGGGACTATATCAACACTTGAAGAATTTTCTACACAAAGGGGGGGGGGGGGGGTGTTTGGACGAGAATTACACTAAGGATGGAGGGAGAATTTTTGCCTTGGAAATTATTTCAAGTGAGGGATGAATAAGTCTTGCACTTAAGGGGGGTATTTATAGAGAAATCAAAGGCTAGGATCTAATCAAGTGTATGGTGAGGATTTGGTCCATGTGGGAGTGGAGTCTTCCAACCAAATGTCCACCACAACAATGAGACATGTGTCCACCACAAAAATGAGACTTGTCCACCAAAAAACGTCCAACACTTGTCCACCAACCATTCGGCCAACATGGCCACATGGGGGTGACACGTGTCGCCCCCTACTCGTCCAAAATATTTCATCTTCCGAAAATATCCGTAATGCCAAAAATCCGAAAATAAAGTTGGCCCCACAAAACCGTAAATTCTCCCATGGGCCCCACGTGACCAATTTCGCATATAAAATTCCATAATTCTTAAAAATTCTTAAAGTCTTAAATACCAAAGTTGAGAATCCAATTCTCAATGATAAACCTTTTTCCTTCATAAAATCCGGAAACTTTTCCGTCGAAAAATCACATCTTTCTTCCTTTTAATATAAATGTCGTATTCTCGTACGTACGTCCCCACATACATACCCTGGAACTACGGGGTGTAACATTCTTCCCCCCTTAGAAACATTCGTCCCGAATGTTCCTTCTAAGTCTCAAAACATATATGCGCTGGTATAGTCTTCACTACTATACTTACGAAACCAATTATGCCACACATGGCCATAATACAACACATGCGCAAAACTACAATCCAAGCCAACGAGGAATCACCTCTAACATCACAAAAGCTTCCACCCATGGTCTAAAGGATACTCCATTCGCATCTTCACTTCACAACAAAATGATCTCTTTTATTCTGTTAACACACGTTCACTTCTTTCCTTACTCGTCGTACCCTTCTCGTACACCCGAACTCTTTCTAGTACACGTACCATACTCCAGTCATCGCTTCAGTTTCCAAAACCTTGGAGTCACTACCTCCAAACTTGGTCATTTTACTAGCCTCAAATTCCTTTAAGGCCATTCCCGGCCTTCACGATCCGATTCTGGTCGAACGCATCCACGAACTCGTACAACGGTTACCTAAACTTGGGCCTTGCACCCTCGTGACCCTACCACCTGGCGGGACCACCACAAATTTACCTCACTACAATCCGGGCTGCGGGTTGACCCGTAATCTGGCCTCAACCCGACCCATTATCACGCCAAACTCTCTCGTTCCCCGATCCGGAACAATCTTACTAATTCACGTCATGAAATTTACCACTTCCATCTCACACATCCCATGGAATTATCACACAAAACTCCACGTATACTATGCACTCCGAAAAAGATTAACCGTAAAGTCTTTTACTCAAGACGGCCTTACATCTAAGGTCTCAACTGTCATAAATTCTAAGGTTCACAATTGTCTCATCCCCAGACTTACCCTTTTCACTAACCAGGCTTCTAAATCATATTTTATCACAATGCCATCCGAACATAACAATTAACACATCATCATAACATCAAAACAAACTAGTCTCTAGAGGGTTAAGGATATACCTGAAAATCAAATAGGCGGTTCAAAGGACCGCTAAAACTGGGAACTTCGCGCGACCCTGGTGGCTGTAGGTGTATGAACATCCTGCCTAGCTATGAAAGGTGAAGAACCCGCAACTGATCCCGTAGTCTGTGCTATCCCACTAGTGCCACCTCTGGTCGGACAGTCTCTCGCCAAATGGCCCTGTTGGCCGCAAGCATAACAAGCTGTCGAAATGGTACGACACTCTCCAAGATGGGGTCTACCACATCGACCACACCGAGGTAGGGGTGGCTCCATCTGGCTAACACCCCTCCTCCCCCGGAAACCTGAAGCCCTGGAGCCCTGACCTGCTCCTGAACATCCCGAACGTCCCGAAGACTGTGGAGGACCACTCTGTACTGGCGGAGGCGCATAACTGGCATGCTGCTGAGGCGGCCCGCCTCGAAAGTCACCAAAGGTCCCTGCTGTCCTGGCCCTCTTATGCTGATCCTGGTCCCTACGTCGGTCTCTACGTTCCTCAATCCCCTGTGCATAAGCCTGTATACGGGCAATGTCCATGCCCGGCTGAAGAGCTACTCCTGTACAACTCTCTGCTAGATAATCGTCAAGTCCTGTGACATATCGGTGCACTCTATCCTCCATGTCTGCCACTAAAGCGGGGACATAACGAGCCAATAAGCCAAACTCTATATTGTATTCCCGAACCGTCCGCCCGTTCTACCTCAACATCATAAATCTATCTGCCCGAGCTCTCCTCATCTGTGAGGGCAAGAAGTGTGTAAGAAAAGCCTCTGAGAACTTATCCCATGCGGCTAGAAGTGCATGCTCTCCCCGGGACAGCTCCCACGAATCAAACCAGTCGACTGCAGTATCACGCAGCCGATGCGAACTTAAGACCACCGACTCGGTCTCTGAAGCCTTGATCACTCTCATGATCCGCTGCAGCTGTCGAATAAACTCTTGAGGATCTTCCTCAGTTCTCGATCCATAGAACTCGGGTGGGCTGCAACTCAGAAAGTCCCGAAGTCTCAAACTATCGGATCTAGGGTGAACTACTCGTACTACTGGAACCTCCGACTCTCGTCTGTCCTCATTCCTAGCCACCAGCCTAGCTAGTAACTGGGCCATCTCCTTGTAACCCATATCCTCTGTCACGGCCGTGGGCGGAGACTCGGTATCGTGGTCTCGGCGACTCGCTGCCGCTCTAAACTCCACAGGGCTAGCGGCGTCGCAGAACTCCCCATCTGAAGTACCACCCCAGGTAAAGGCGGGCTCGTGCCGCAGTAACCCTCGTGCTCTACTCGCGACTCCTCTGCTGCCTTGCCCTTCTGGGCTCTGGTTGCCTTGCATGGAGGCATAACTGGTACAAAAGAATACGTCAGAGGGAGTCCAACTTACAACACAGCTCTAAGGCACAATCTCAGAGTAAGAAGAATAGAAACCAATCCTAAATATCCTGCGACCTCACGATTATAGATGTGGTGCACAACACACCGATAATCAAGACTCTACTAGACACGTGCGTAGACACTTTCCGAGGACTAAGCGCTCACGATACCACTTTTGTCACGACCCGACCTCGGGCGTGATCGTGCCTACCGGGCACCCTGGTGATACAATCATCGAGAAAATCAGCGGAAATAAAAACCTTAAGCATGAAACAATACATAAAATAAGCGCAGACTAACCAGCGGTTACCTTCGTATATATAAATATCAACACGAGCTTAAATCCCTTACAAACCCCGCCACAACAATACTACGGACCTGCAGAATGTAACCACAACTATGACGGACAGGGCCCGCCATACCCCGAATGTACAAGTAGCTACTATGACGGGGACTATACGAAAGATAAGCCTCGAGAAACGGAGCTTCCCAAACGCTGAATGTGATCCTATGAGCGAGGATCAAAACCGGTGTACCTCTACTGCGGCATGACGCGATCCCGAAGAAGGTCGATCTGGCGGTACCATGTATGGAATCGAAAATCTGTAAATGAAATCATAATAGTCTATATAAAGCGGAGACATGTATGATAACCAAACTACGATTACAACATATAAGCGATCGGTCTAGTCGGGGACTCACGCCTCAGTCATCACTCATGCGTGGAATTCTTCCTCATCGCGGCGATCTATGACATAAATCATACTCGTGTGACGCGCGTGGCATCCTACCTGTTGTCGGCGTACATATCTGATACATATATATATACCTCCCGCGTGGAATCCTCCATCATCGCCGTGGCGTAGGTGTAACATATAACCATGTGACCCGCCAGTGGCATCCTACCTCACTGTCGGCGTACACATATATAACACATATATATATATATATAATACGCGGCCGCATGTCCCGGAATCCCTCATCGGTGTAACATGGCCATAACGTGCCCTCGACATCCCTCATCGCAGGTGCAGGTCTTCATGGGGAGCTAGCCTATGGAATAATGATCGCATATACCATGCCCCCGGAATCCCTCATCGGTGTAGACAGGTCTTCATGGGGAGCTAGCCCATGGAATAATAGTAATGGTCACATGCCCCCGGAATCCCTCATCGGTGTAGACATGCCCATGTGACAATAATAATATACCGAGAGTTTAACATTGCATGGCGCGTGCCCGGAATCCTCATCGGTGTAGACATGTCCATGTGATAATAACAATGGAAGCATACGTGGAATCCTCGTCATCGGTTCGACATCCAATGAAACGTGCGGGCATCTAACCCGCATCCTGGTCGCATGCCCCGGCATCTCTCATCGGTATAAGCATGGCCAAGATCAAACAAAATGGAAGCATACCCGTGGAATCCTCCGTCACTACCGGTACATCCAATAAATTCACAATAAGTCAGCCGGCCCTCCAACCGAGAGACGCGGTAACATAGTAATACCACCAAGGCTATCACAACTAGCATACGTAAATTAACATACTCTTAGACTTCCATTTTATGACAACAAATTTGGGTTTTAGCCCCCAAAGTACTACATACGTTAATCCTTTCAAAAAGATCTCTTTTTACGAAAAACACAACTCGATACTATTATCCGTAGTACCAAACGCGTTTATGTTTAAATCAAGTACTTTACACTTTTTAAAAAACGTCAAGTATACTTTTTAAACTCAAGTTACTTCTCTTTTCCCAAAATCAAGTTACCATTTTAAATCCAATAATAAAACCATTCTTTTGTTTTCATAAAGTCGTTATAACTAACTTCCCATAAAGCTATTATAACACTTTATGTTTTAAACAAATTTAAGACAAAACCACGCTTTCTTTTAAACCAAAACACTTCAAATTCTTAAGTCTCTTTTCTTTTAGAAATCAAGTTCCTTACTTTGGAATTTTAAGAAAATCAAAACTTGATTATAATAATTCTTATTAGGGCAGCCATGATCTAGGAAATGTAATACAATTTTGTCTTATCTTAGCTTCTATGCAGATGGAGGTTTCTACTGGTTTTAATATAATTAATTGTCATTACATTTTCCTTTATTAACGCTGCAATGACTTGTTCGATACTCATTCCCATTTCCGAAATCAATATAACATTATTCTTTAAAAACCAAGTACCCATTACTCACAAATGAGGTTTCACAACTTTTAACACAATTCAAGTCAAGTATAAGTCAAGTCTCTTATCTTTTAAAAACAATCAACCATTCTTTTACCTACATAAAGTCGTTATAATTAACTTCCCATAAAGCCATTATAACACTTTATGTTCTAAACCAACCAAATTCATTTAGCACACGTACGTCTACCGTACTATATAGTTTACAACAATCATGCTAGAAAAGATAGGAAGAGGTTCACATACCTCGCGACGATTATCGACAATTAGCAAAACGCTCCAAAGTACTATAACCCTGCTAGCCTTTTCCACCCTTCAAGTAGAATACGCTACTCGTAGTACTTCAACCTATAATGGCCATAAAACGTTTATCAACTTCTCGATCTCTTTGTAGCACAATTCAAAGTACAAGGTTCCTTATTCTATGGAAAATTCGGCAGCACCTCCCCCCCTGTAACCACATAAATCTCCTCCTCTAACAAGGCCCGCTACCAAGCCAATAACTCCAAGGGGGTGTTACACGTCTAACCGGACGTGTACAACATCGCCATGATAATACTACAAGTCTACGTAAATCTACCAATGTAAATCTGATTCAATTCTTTATAATTATCCTTCCAATATATCTTATACTCAATTCTAAACTACTACAATATGTAATATCCAATTACAATAGGGGGACAAAGATTATTACCTCAATAAGCCCAAAATTATCCAAGATTTATATGTCGATCCTGAGCAACGTTTAGCTCCAATTCCTTACGCTCCAACCCGCTCCAAGAAACCCTTAGAAGTTTCTAAACAACTTCTCTTAACACTTTAACCAAGCTATGAAGATTTTTCTAGGGTTTCACTTTGTGACTATTGGAATAAAGTAGTATTTTCGGGCTCTTAGTATAAAGATAACTTTGGAATTCAACAAGGGATTTCAAGGCTAAGGTATTTGGGACTATATCAACACTTGAAGAATTTTCTACACAAATGGGGGGGGGGGGGTGTTTGGACGAGAATTACACTAAGGAGGGAGGGAGAATTTTTGCCTTGGAAATTATTTCAAGTGAGGGATGAATAAGTCTTGCACTTAAGGGGGGTATTTATAGAGAAATCAAAGGCTAGGATCTAATCAAGTGTATGGTGAGGATTTGGTCCATGTGGGAGTGGAGTCTTCCAACCAAATGTCCACCACAACAATGAGACATGTGTCCACCACAAAAATGGGACTTGTCCACCAAAAAACGTCCAACACTTGTCCACCAACCATTCGGCCAACATGGCCACATGGGGGTGACACGTGTCGCCCCCCTACTCGTCCAAAATATTTCATCTTCCGAAAATATCCGTAATGCCAAAAACCCGAAAATAAAGTGGGCCCCACAAAACCGTAAATTCTCCCGTGGGCCCCACGTGACCAATTTCGGAAATAAAATTCCATAATTCTTAAAAATTCTTAAAGTCTTAAATACCAAAGTTGAGAACCCAATTCTCAATAATAAACCTTTTTCCTTCATAAAATCCGGAAACTTTTCCGTCGAAAAATCACATCTTTCTTCCTTTTAATATAAATGTCGTATTCTCATACGTACGTCCCCACATACATACCCTGGAACTACGGGGTATAACAAGAAGGATGGCACTATGCGTATGTGCATTGATTACATGCAGTTGAACAAGGTTACTAGCGAAAACAAGTATCCAATTCTGCGTATTGATGACATGTTCGACCAGCTTCAGGGTGCTTCTGTATTTTAGAAGATTGACTTGAGGTTCGGGTATCACTAGCTGAAGATTCGGGCCAAGGATGTGCCTAAGACGACGACCTTCCAGATTTGTTATGGGCATTACAAGTTCTTAGTGATGTCATTCAGGCTTACCAATGCCCCAGCAGTATTCATGGATTTGATAAAGGGGATATTCAAGCCGTACTTGGATTCTTTTGTGATTGTGTTTATTGATGACATTCTGGTATGTTCAAAGAGTCTGGAGGATCATGAGCAGCACTTGAGAGTGGTTCCTGGAATTTTGAGGGAGAATAGTTGTATGCTAAGTTATCGAAGTGTGAGTTTTGGTTATGTTTTGTGGCATTCTTGGGGCACGTGGTGTCCAAGGATGGGATTATGATTGACCCTAAGAAGATAGAGGCAGTAAGGGACTTGTCTAGACCGACTTCTGTGACAGTTATTTGGAGTTTTGTGGGTCTTTCTAGCTACTATCGCCAGTTCGTCAAATGATTCTCTTCTATTTATTCTCACTTGACGTGTTTGACTCAGTAGGAGGTTCCTTTCCAGTGGTCTGATAAGTGTGAGCAGAGTTTTCAAAAGCTCAAGACTTTATTGATTACATCGCCAATTTTATCCCTTCCGGTAGAGGGGAAGGACTTTATAATATATTATAATGCTTCTAGGATTAGATTGGGTTGTGTATTAATGCAAGAGGGTAAGCTTATTACTTATGCATCGAGGCAGTTGAAGGTGCATGAGAAGAACTATTTTTTACATGATTTGGAGTTGGTTGTCGTTGTGGTTGCTTTGAAACTTTAAAGGCACTATATTTACAGCATCCATTATGAGGTGTATACGTATCATTGCAGTCTTCAGCACATATTTAATTAGAGGGACTTGAATGCTAGGCAGCATCGATGGATAAAGTTGTTGAAGGATTATGACATGACCATTTTGTATCATCTGGGCAAGGCTAATGTGGTGGCAAATGCTTTGAGCCGAAATGCGGTAACTATGGGGAGTTTAGTTTGTTTGGTTGTTTTTAAGAGTCCTTTGGTATTAAAGGTCCAAACTCTAGCCAACTATTTTGTAAGGCTTGATCTTTTAAATCCGGATAGGATTCTAGATTGTGTGGAGGTAAGGTTGTCCCTTTTTGGATCAGATTGGGGTGCACCAGTATGATGATGTGGGGTTGCGCAAGATTTGAGACAAGGTGATGAACGACGAGGCCAAAGAGGCCATGATTGATAGTAAAGGTGTTCTGAGGATTAGGGGTGGAGCGTGTGTGCCTTGTGTGAGAGCTTTGACTAGGTTGATTATGGAGGAGGCCCACAACTCTAGGTATTCGATTCATCCAGGTGCTATTAAGATGTACTGTGATTTGAGGCAATACTATTGGTGGGGGAGGATGAAGAAAGACATTGCTGATTTTGTGTCTCGATGTCACAATTGTCAGCAGGTCAAGTATGAGCACCAGCGTCTATGTGGTATGTCTTAGAGGATGCCAATTCCCGAGTAAAGTGGGAGAGGACCGCTATGGATTTTGTTATGGGATTTCCCAAGAATTTGGGCAAGTTTGATGTTATTTGGGTCATTGTTGATAAATTTACCAAGTATGCGCATTTCATTCCAGTTCAGACGACGTATAATGTAGAGAATTTGGCTGAGATCTACATCCGAGAGATTGTTCGTATTCATGAGGTTCCTATTTCTATCATCTCTGATTAGGGTACTTAGTTTACTTCACATTTATTGCGGACTTTGCAAAGAGAGTTGGGTACTCACTTAGATCTCAGTACAACATTCACTCAACGGTTAGTCCGAGTGGACAATTAAGGTATTGGAGGACATGTTACGAGCATGTGTTATTAATTTTGGTGGTTATTAAGACCAATACTTGCCTTTGGTAGAGTTTGTGTACAATGAGTTAGCACTCTAGTATGGATATGGCATCGTTCGAGGCAATGTATGGTCGGAGATGTCGATCTCTGATTAGTTGTTGTGATATGTTTGAGGTTCGTCCTTATGGTATTGATTTGTTGAGGGATTCCTTAGAGATGGTGAGTGCGATCCGCGAAAAGGTCCTAGTAGCGCAGAACATGTCACGACCCGACCCCGGGCCCGCGACTGTTACCCTACCTGGGCACCCCTTTCAGATATACATCAGAGAATAGCAGCGGAACATACACAACACATACAAATACTTAGACAAAAAAACATCAACAGACTAGCCGATAAGGCCACCTTTCGTAAAATATACATAATCCAAAAATAAATCAGTACATCTCTGTTCTTAAAACTCAATCCACAAATATGACTACAGACCCCTAAGAATAACAACTGTGGTGGGACAGGGCCCCGCCATACCCCTGAATGTACATAAATTTACAACATTAGGGAAAACCGTACCAAAAGACAAGCCTCCGGAGAAATGGAGCTTCTGACACCTGATCAGTGATCCTAAGAATGAGGATCCACCACCTGATTACCCCTACATGCGGCATGAACGCAGCCCCCCCCCCCCCCCGAGGAAAGGGGGTCAGTACACAATATGTACCAAGTATGTAAAACTAGAAAAATACTGCAATTTACATCATAAGTCTAAAATAAAGTTGGAGACATGTATGATAATCAAATTACAGTACAATGTGCCTTACTAACAATGAGAGTAAACAAGTGTATACTTTACTGCATAAAAATAGGAGGCTCATGATCAAAGTAGGGTCACCCGCCCGTAGTATCATTAAGCAATCCTACTCCTGGGACTATTTCACCCGCATAGGTCTTGTGGATCCGCAATGAGGTCATCCGCCTCGCATGAGACTATTTCACCCGCATGGGCCCGGTGGGCCCGCAATGAGTACAAACGCCGCACTCGCATCATGGGTAGCAAATTCATGGAATAAGTAGTAACCCGGGGTCTACCCCGTAAGAATACATAACCTAGCACAACCGGCTATCATACGTAACATAAGCACTACCGGTTTATCATACATAACATAAGCACCACCGGCTTATCATACACAACATAAGCAAGTTAAGAAATCCCCTAACTTCTTATTAGCTTTGTTCATATACACTCTCATTTTAGTTTACTTAAGGCACTAGCATGTCATTATAAAATCCGGGAATTTAACCCAAAGTACTACGTACTTCTATTCTTTTAAAATGACTTTTTTTCGTATAAAACTTCCAAGATACTAATAACCGTAGTATCAAGTCATATCTACTTTTCAAGACAAGTCACAATACATTTTAGAAATACATTTATAGGCTTCTAATTCAAGTGACTTCTTTCTTTTAAAACCTTAAGCAATTGATGCCTTCAAATCAAATTGTCTTTCATTATTTCAAGTCATTTATCATTATTTACATTACTAGAGTGAACCACTCTTTCATCTTTCCATAAAGTTATTATAACCAACTTCCCATAAAGTCGTTATACTAACTTTATACTTTAGGCAATTACATTATTCCTTATATCTAAGAGACTTATACTTTCAAACAAAACAAGTATCATATACTTTCAAAATACTTCAAGTCCCTTAACTTTAGAAACTAAGACATCCTTAATCTTTTTAATAAGTGAGTTAACTTATGCGGGAGTTTTCGCGGGTACCAGACTTGAAGCTAAGGGTATGAAACTACAATTTATTGAATAACAAGGAGAAGATGTAGAAATTGAAGCTTCAGATGAAGTTCCCTTCATTGAAACGTGGGGATATTGCCTAATAGGGTGCTTCACGGGTCCTTTCCCGGGAAGATAGGCATTGAATTCTATTGTGAAGGGTTGGGGAGTGAAATGTCGTATCATCCCGTATGGCAAAGGATGGACAGTTTTCTAATTCATGACGGAAGAAGATCGCACAAATGTTCTTCATAGAGGCCCATATATGGTCTTCGGTAAAACTATGATGCTAAAGCCTATTAACAAGGGAGTTTTATTAACAGATGACTTATTCATGGAAATATCCAATATGGGTCACTTTCCATGACATCCCCCTCTCAATTTGGAGTGTAACGGGCCTTAGCAAGATTGCTTCACGTGTGGGGAAGCCACTATACACGGATCAATATACTAAGGAGAGGTCAAAAATGAATTATGCAAGAGTCTTAGTGGAAGTATATGTAAGCAAAGAACCGGTTACGGAATTTGGTGTTAAACTTCCCGACAATAGAAGGTATACTCAAAAGGTGAACTATGAGAACTATCCGGATTTTTGCTATCATTGTGCATCCTTTGGGCACAACCATTTGAAGTGTAGAAAATTGATGCAAGATACCAACACTCAAGAAGCTCAAAATATCCGCAACCCATTGATACCTCCTAAGAATAGTGGAGTTTCTACATGTTCGGGGGCTGATGTTGTTACGGGAAATACTAACCCTCCTTGCACTGATCCGTCACTTACTCAGCATCCCGTAGGTACTGAGAACTTGATGGATATAGAGAATAGTGAGCAAATACCACCTCATGTACCCGGAAGTGTGGGGGAAGCTCTGAACTTTGCAATTCCTCCGGTTGTGGACCAGTCTAGCTCTTTGAGGTTACGGGTTGCACAAGTGGGGTCCTCATGCCATCACCCCCATGTTGGTCTTGCGCATCATGATAGGAGGAGTGTGGAGATAAGACACACTGATTCTAGAACATCAATGGACCCGCAAACTTCTATGGATGGGGTTGTCAACAAGAATGCTACGGAAGTTTCTAGAGATGCATTACGGTGCATTAGCTTTGAACGCGGGGATCATAGCCTAGCTGGGACTTCTGCCTTAGCTTCCAACAATAAGGATGAGGGATGGAAACAAGTAATCTCAAGGAAAAATGCGCCAAAAGGTAGTAGTTTGGCAAAGACAGCGAAGCGCGGAGGTCCTGACAAAACCTCCTTTGTTTCTTAATGAAAGTACTTTGTTGGAATGTCTGGGGTCTTTACGGACAAAGGGAAAGGGCAACCACGCAAACTCTTGTGTGTAGGCTCACAAAACAACATGATGCAACAATTGTTTGTCTAATTGAAACTAAATTCTCTAGAGCACGAATTGACTCTTTTAAAGCTCAAAGATACCTTGCTTGGAATTCTTGCTCCAACATAGATTTCATTGATGGCAGAAGAATGTTAATACTTTGGGATCCCTCCAGAGTTAGTTGTGAAGTGCTTGGAATGGACTCTCAACATATCCATGTCCTTGCAAGATGTCAAACAACACAAGTGTCCTTCCTAGCTACATTTGTGTACCCGGTTTATAGCATCCCGGAAAGAAGGAAACTTTGGCAACACCTTACCCACTTGGGCATCGACATTGTCAAGCCTTGGATGATTATTGGAGATTTCAACACTTATTGCTACCCACATGATAAGGCGGGTGGTCCCCCTCTCATGCCTTATGCAATTAGGGATCTTGGAGAATTCAGAAATGCCCATGGACTAGAAGACACCCCTTCTTCCGGTTCCTTCTACACTTGGACGAATGGTTCGATATGGTCTAAGCTTGATAGAGTAATGATGAATCAACATTGGAGTGATTTGAATCTTGAGTGCAAGGCCAACTTCATGCCTATGGAACCAGTCTAGGATCATTGCCCCGTGGTAGCTTCGGTAATTGCATCCTCTAGTATTGGGAAATGACCTTTCAAGTTCATGAACATGTGGCTCTCCCATCCCGCATTTGAGAACATACTTACTTCTTGCTGGAGGCAACACATATTGGGATCAGCCCAATTAATATTAGCCACAAAATTTAAATCTTTGAAAAAGTCATTGCGAGAATTGAACACAAGGAAATTTGGAAGCATAGAACAAAGAGCATTTGCGGCAAACATGGAGTTCAAGGATGCTATCAATGCACATATGGAGGATCCCTTTTATGATGAACTAATAGACAATGTTAAGACCTTAAGGGCTAAAGCAAACCTATTGCTTGAAGCCGAAAGACACTTCATAAGGCAAAAATCGAGGAAAAAACACATGATTGGAAGTGATAGATGCTCCAAATACTTTCACAGTTTGATAAAGAGAAGTAATGTCAGGAACTCAATCAACTACCTTGTCAAGGCCAATAGGACTAGCACAACATCTCCCGGGGAAGTAAGAGAATTGCTTGTAGAGTTTTACAAAGATCTTTTAGGCACATCCCGGTCATCAACACACATTGAACCCGCGGTATTGGATTGCGGCCCGAAGCTAGGAGAGGAAGACAAAATGCACCTTCTGCATTTCATCTCCCCTAAGGAGATTTAGGAGGCTCTTTCAGATATAGGCAATGACAAGGCACCCGGTCCAGATGGTTTCTCAGCCGCATTCTTCAAAAAAAGATGGAGAGATGTGGGTCAAGATGTAGTAAGAAGTGTACAAGAATTTTTCTCATCCGGAGTTCTTTTGAATCAAGTGAACCATACCATACTTACCCTCCTGCCCAAGACTGATCGGGATCCCACGGTAAATGACTTTAGGCCTATCGGATTGACCAATGTGGTCTACAAGATCATAACAAAGATTTTAGCTAATCGGATGGCAAAGGTTCTTCCTACACTTATTGATAAATGCCAAGGAGCTTTCGTGAAAGAAAGGAATATGGTGGACAATGTCTTCATTGCCCAAGAACTTGTGAGAGGTTATAATAGAGCTAGGGTCTCACCAAGGTGTATGCTTATGGTAGATCTTCGGAAAGCATTTGATACGGTCTCCTAGAATTTCCTTGAATCAGTGCTAAGAGGTCTCAAGTTTCCGGACAGATTTGTAAGATGGATTATGGAATGCGTATGTTCAACCTCTTTCTCTCTTTCCATCAATGGAGAGCTACATGGGCATTTCGCGGGTAAACGCGGCTTAAGGCAAGGTGATCCTATGTCCCCTATGCTCTTTATCATTTGCATTGAGTACCTTTCAAGGATGTTAAAGCTAAGGACCTCGGACAAAGTGTTCTCTTATCACCCGAAGTGCAAAAGACTAGGCATCTCTCACCTTGCCTTTGCGGATGATCTCATGCTCTTTGCCAAAGGGGATGTACCTTCGGTAAATGTTCTTATGGAATGTCTTGAAGATTTGGAGGCAGCTTCCGGGCTTACACTTAACCCGTCAAAATCATCCATCTACATTGCGGGTGTGCAAGGTTCAATCCGGGACTTGATCTTGGCAAGAGTTGGTTTCTCATTAGGAGTATTTCCGTGCGGTGCCAGGATCCCTTTGTCCCCAATTTCTGTCTCGGTGGATCAGTCTGCCCCATTCACTAGTGCAATCTCGGAATACATTCAGAAATGGGGGCATCACTCACTCTCTTATGCGGGAAAACTTGAACTAATCAGATCGGTTGTTCAAGGTGTTGAAAGCTTTTGGTTTCGGGCGCTTCCTATTCCTTCTTCTGTCCTCAACAAGGTTAGGTCAGCATGTATTCAGTTCTTATGGGGGTGGTAAGCCACCAAGAGTTGCTTGGGATGTCATTTGTGTGCCTCAATCAGAAGGAGGCTTGGGTCTTATGAACATCAAAGAATGGAACCATGCCTTACTCTCCCGGACCATCTGGCAAATTCACACTAAGGCGGATACCTTATGGGTCCAATGGATTAATAGCTACTACTTGAGAGGCCAATCCTTTTGGGAATATGAGGTACGGGCTAGAGACTCCCCCTTATTCAAAAAAGTTTGCAGTATTCACGACACTTTCATTTCCATCTTCGGTAGTCAAGGAAACACAATTGCCGGCTTGGAAAAGTGTTGCACAAATGGAAGATTTGATTCTAGTCTTGTGTATGAGGTCTTGCGCACGCCGCGGGATAAAAGGCTTTGGATGTCTCAAATTAGGAAGGGCTACATTCCTCCTAAATTCTCATTCACAGTATGGCTCGCTTGTAAGAAGCGCCTAGCAACGAAAGACACTCTCTCCTACCTAAACTTGGAAGATAGGACTTGCGGGTTCTGCAAGAGGGCAAATGAGTCAAGGGCTCACCTCTTTCTCGTGCGCATACACCCGCATCATTTGGAAGCACATAAAGGAATGGTTGGGTATTAGAAGAGAAATGACAACTATTGAAAGCGCACTCAAGTGGATCAAGAAAGAGCATCGCGGGACCTGTATCCGATCCAAAGCCATCTTACTTGCCTTTTGCATAGTGGTATATGAGATTTGGAGAACAAGAAATAAATTGCTATTCGAGAACATAAGTATATCAATGGATGGAGTTGTTGCAAAAGTCAAAACAACAATTTATAGAGTTTTTTATGACTTAATCCCCTATTGTAACGTCACCCAAGGGTGAACGTCCTTCTCCACCGCTCTTTCATTTCTTGTTTATGCTTACGTTGAGGATTGAGAACCCTCAATGACTGATTGTAGCTCCCAGTTCTTTTTTTTTTCTAGTAATAATATTTGCATTTACCTAAAAAAAAAAGTTTTCTTGAAATTTGTCTAAGTGTGGGAACTAGTCTTGCTACTAGTATGTTTAAATAACAACATGGAGGGTCAAGATGAGAACAATTGGGTGGATTGGATCCAATTCACTTAAAAATCTAGCCAAGTGGCCCTTTTGACTTAGTCAATATTATCAAGCTCTAGCCTTAGCAAGACTTGGTCATTTTAACTTGGGTCAAATGACCATAACACCCATGGTCCATTCGACCATGACCAACAAATGGGGGTGACACGTGTCGCCCTCCCATTCGTCGCTATATTTCATTTTCCGACATTTCCATAATTTCGATAAATTTTTACTAGTCTCAATTCTTAACATTTGAGTTCTTACGTACGTTCTTATAAACATGTCCTGGAATTACGGGGTGTAACATTCTTCCCCCCTTAGAAACATTTATCCCCGAATGTTCTTTCAGAGTCAAACTTATAGATAGCGACATATTCTCCCTTTACAACCCCTACATACCAATAATGCCACACGTGGCCACATAATAGCACTTAAGCAAAATACTTCAATTAAAACTTGACAAGTAAGGGAAATGAATTACCTGAAGGTGTAGGGAATAAGTGAGGATACTTCCTCAACATGTCCTCCTCCACTTCCCAAGTCATCTCTTCTCTATTATCATTCCGCCACAAGACTTTGACGGAAGCCACATCTTTGGTCATGATGCTTTGATGTCACGACCGACCTCGGGCATGGCGAGTGCCTTACCCCGGGCACCCTAGTGATACAACATCAGAGAAAATCAGCGGAAATAAAACTAAAACATGAGACAAGACATAAAGTATAAAACAGGCTAACCAAAACGGTCACCTTCCTGAATATATACATATATATATATATATATATATCAAACTGAACAGTTAAATCCTTTTACAAACCACACTTGTGATTACTACTGGACCTCTAAGAATGTAACCATAACTATGACGGACAGGGCCCGCCATACCACGAATGTACAAGTATCTACACCGGGGACTATACCAAAGATAAGCCTCGGAAAGCGGAGCTTTCCAAAGCTGGCTGTGATCCTATGGCGAGGATCCACAACCGATGTACCTCTACTGCGGCATGAACGGCCCGAAGGAGGTCGATAACAGTACCAAGTATATGGCGAAAATCATCAGCGAAATCATATGATCTAAAATAAAACAGGAGACATGTATGATAATCAAACTATAGTTTACAACATAAAAGTAGTCATGTCAAGGCAGGGACTCACTCCTCAAAGTCATCCTCACGCCCGTGGAACTCGTTCACCGCTGCAGCGATCTAGGTATAAATCGTATGATACGTATAACATGTCTCGGCCCATCCCATGGGACTCGAGGTGGAATCGTGTGGAATACATGTCTCGGCCCATCTCATGGGACTCGATGAAGAATCGTATGGAATACATGTCTCGGCCCATCTCATGGGACTCGATAAGAATCGTATGGAATACATGTCTCGGCCCATCTCATGGGACTCGATAAGAATCGTATGGAATACATGTCTCGGCCCATCTCATGGGACTTGCGTATGGAATACATGTCTCGGCCCATCTCATGGGACTCGATAAGAATCGTATGGAATACATGTCTCGGCCCATCTCATGGGACTCGATAAGAATCGTATGGAATACATATCTCGGCCCATCTCATGGGACTCGATAAGAATCGTATGGAATACATGTCTCGGCCCATCTCATGGGACTCGATAAGAATCGTATGGAATACATGTCTCGGCCCATCTCATGGGACTCGATAAGAATCGTATGGAATACATGTCTCGGCCCATCTCATGGGACTCAATAAGAATCGTATGAAATACATTCCCGGTCCATCCCATGGACTCGGTATAGAATCGGGTGAAATACATTCCCGGTCCATCCCATGGACTCGGTATAGAATCGGGTGAAATACATTCCCGGTCCATCCCATGGACTCGGTATCAAATCGGCCATAACATTTAAACTCTCTTTTAAGACAGATTAAGATAATACCATACTTTCTTTTTAAATCAAAACACTTTCCTTTTTAAAAGTCAAGTAACAACATTCTTTTCCAAAAGTTCAAGTTGCCTAATTTCAAATACTCAAGTCTTTTATTTTCGAAAGGTTTCGTAGTTCATAGTCTTAATCACTTAATAACATAATTCTCTTTTAAAACAATTTGAGTAACATATGCCTTATGTGTGAGTAGGTTATTCTTGTTTATAACAATCTTATTAAAGCATCCATGATCTAGGAAATGTAATACAATTTTGTCTTATCTTAGCTTCTATGCAGATGGAGGTTTCTACTGATTTTAATATAATTAATTATTTGTCAATACATTTTCCTTTATTAACGCTGCAGTGATTCGTTCGATACTTATTCTCCTTTCCGAAATCAGTAAAACATTATTCTTAATAAAAAACCAAGTACTCATTACTCACGAATGAGGTTTCACACTTTTTAACAAAATTCATATCAATTCAATTAAGTCAAGTCTCTTATCTTTTAAGATCAAGTCTCTTAACTTCTAAAATCAATAAACCATTCTTTTACCTACATAAAGTCGTTATAACTAACTTCCCATAAAGTTATTATAACACTTTATGTTTTAAACCAACCAAAACTCATTTAGCACATGTACGTCTACCGTACTACATAGTTTACAAAACATCATGCTAGAAAGGATAGGAAGAGGTTCACATACCTCGCGATGATTATCGACAATTAGCAAATCGCTCCAAAGTACTGTAACCCTGCTAGCCATTTCCACCCTTCAAGTAGAATACGCTACTCGTAGTACTTCAACCTATACAGCCACAAAACGCCTATCAACCTCTAGATCTCTTGTAGAATAATTCTAGATACAAGATTCCTTATTCTACGGAAAATTCGGCGACCTCTCCCCGCAACCACATAAATCTCCTCTACAACGAGGCCTTACCAAACCAACAATCCGGGGGTTACACGTCTAACAGGCGTGTACAATTCTACTCCACAATAATACTACAAGTCTCATGTAAATACAGTCCTATGTAAATCTGATTCAATTCTTTATAAACATCCTTCCAATATATCTTATACTCAATTCTAAATTACTACAATATGTAATATCCAATTCTGATAGAGGGACATAGATCATTACCTCGATAAGCCCAAAATTATCCAAGATATAAGTCGATCCTGAGCAACGTTTAGCTCCAAATCCTTACGCTCCAACCCGCTCCAAGCAACCCTTAGAAGTTTCTAAACAACTTCTCTTAACACTTCATCTAAGCTATGAAGATTTTTCTAGGGCTTCATTTTGCGACTATTGTAATAAAATAGTATTTCCGGGTTCCTAGTATTGAAAAAAACTTTGGAATACAACTAGAGATACTAGGCTAAGGTATTTGGGATTTATACAACAATACTTAAGGTATTTCTCTACACAAAGTGGGAGGGGGACGAGAACAATTTTAAAGGGAGAGAGTATTTTGCCTTGGAAGACTTAAGTGTGGATGATATGAAGTCTTCAACTAAGGGGGGTATATATAGAAGAATCAAGGGTCAAGATCTATGCAAGTGTGTGGTCAATATTGGGCCATGTGGGTGGGTAGTTTACCGACCATTTGCCTACCACAAAAATGGGACAAGTGGCTTGCCACTTGTCCCCTAAAACGTCCAAGCCATGTGTCCCTCCTCAATTCGGCCACTTGGCCACATGGGGGTGACACGTGTCGCCCCCCTACTCGTCCAAAATATTTCATCTTCTGAAGATACCCGTAATGCCAAAAATTCGAAAATAAAGTGGGCCCCGCAAAACCGTAAATTCTCCCGTGGGCCCCACGTGACCAATTTCGGAAATAAAATTCCATAATTCTCAAATATTCCAAAAAGTACGAATACCAAATCTGGGAATCCAATTCCCATTAATGAACCTTTTTCCTTCACAAAATCCGGAAACTTTTCCGTCAAAAAATCACATCTTTCTTCCTTTCAAATTTTAATGTCGTATTCTCGTACATACGTCCTCATATAAATACTCTGGAACTACGGGGTGTAACATTCTCCCCCCCTTAGAAACATTCGTCCCGAATGTTCCTTCTAAGTCTCTAATCACACAAGTACCGGTATAGTCTTCACTACTATACTTACAAAACCAATTATGCCACACCTGGCCATAATACAACATACGCGCAAAACTCACATCCGAGTCAACGAAGAACCACCTCCAACGTATATAACAACACTAAAGCTTCCACCCATGGTCCAAAGGATACTTTCTTCCCATCTTTACTTATAAAAAGGACACTTCCATCTTCTTAACGCATCTTAGCCTCTTTTCTTAACCGTCGTACCTTCCTCGTACACTCGAACTCTTTCTACTATACGTACCACATTTCTGTCATTGCTTCAGTTTCCAAAATCTCGGGGTCACTATATCTAACTTGGTCATCATTAACTGGGAACACTCTGGATGGATCTCCGATACTCTTCCGAAACATAGCAACATGGAATCTGGACGTCGCCTCTAAGTCGGACGGCGCTAAACTTATAGGCAACCCGGCCTATTCTACAACGATCTGAAAAGGCCCAAGTACCTCGGGCTAAGTTTCCCTGCTTTCCAAATCTCGTCACACCGCCGGTGGTACCTTCAAGACCCAGTCGGCTGAACTCCAAGTGTCGACTTCGATTATCCACACGACTTCTGTTGACTCTGAGCTGCTAATAAATTCCTCCGGATAAGCTTCACCTTATCCACATCCTGTTGAAACAAGTAGGGACCAACTATCTGAACTGTTACACCCCGTATTTACAGGACATGTTTTAAGAACGTACGTAAGAACTCACAAGTGTTAAGATTTGAGACTTGTAAAAATTTATCGGAATTATGAAATTGTCGGAAAACGTATTATTGTGACGAATGGGAGGGCGACACGTGTCACCCCCCCTTACAAATGCCTTGGACGATTTTTGCAAGGGCTAAAGGGTCATTGGACCTTTGTTAGCAAGACAAGTCTTGCAACTTGAAAGCTTGAGAAAGTTGACTTGGTCAAGGACCCACAAGACTTGATATTTAATAAGAGCTCATCCAAACCACCCATTTGGTTGCATCTTGACCCTCCAATGTGCTATTTAATACTACTAGTAGCAAGAGAGAGCCCAACACTTAGAAAAATTTACAAAATTTCAAGAACTCCCTCTAGTTGCTCTCGGGTTCCTTGCATTTGAAAAGAGAAAAAAATTTGTTTCTTGTCCAATAAGCTCCACACTTTAAACCAAGGTTCTTGAGTGTATAGTAAGCATATCTCAATAGAAAAATCTCGGAAAAAGATAGTTTTCGGGTTAGTCGCAAAGCGAAAACCTAGTTGCTTTCTAGGTTTTGTATGGAAGATTGAAGGAAATTGGTGTTATACCCCGTATTTCCAGAGTATGTACGTATGGACGTACGTACGAAATTTGAGCCTTAAGTTAGGCATTGGATTCGAAATTTGGGCACAAGTGCCGATTAGAGTCGTTTTCTGACGCAACGTTTCCACAGCTTACGTTGGAAAAATTCCGGCTATGTCATTTAGTATTTTTGCGGATTTTTCCGAGCAACGGAACATTTTTGGACCAACGGGAGGGTGACACTTGTCACCCTCATTGGACGGCAAAGAGGAGGCTTGGCCTTGGCCGATTGGTCCCTCCTTTTGTGCCTTGCTTTGTGGCTTGTTTTGTGGAGTGTTTTGTGGAGTGTTTTGTGGGTGCACTTGGCTTGATCTTGGCCTTACACTTGCCTTGCACATGGCTTGATCTTGGCCATTGGTTGGCCTTTGGTTTTGCTATAAATACCCCCTCTCTTTGAAGACTTCTTCATCCACTCTTCACTTGCCTAAGTCTTGAGAACCCCTCCCCTCCCTCTTGTTGACTCTCGTCCAAGAGCCCTCTCCCTTGTGAAGGCCTTTTGGCGAAACCTTCCCCACTGTGAGCCTAAAGCGAGAACACCCTCCCTTAGGGGGTTGTTCTCGTGTGGTACCCCCCTTTTGTGGTCTTGAAATACTCCTCCAAGTATTGTTATAATGCCCAAAATACCTTCGCCGTATACCTTGTAGTATTCCAAAGTTACCTCTATACGTGAGTCAGGAAATACTACCTTTTGTCCTTTTAGTCTCAAACCGAAACCCAAGGAAACCTTCACTGTTGGTTGAAGTTTTGGAGTAAGTTGGTTAGAACTTCTAAGGGTTGTTTGGAGCGGATTGGAGCACTCGGAGTAGGAGCTAAACCTTGCTCAGGAGCGACTTTAAACTCGGATAATTTTTGGGCTTATCGAGGTAAATATCTTGTCCCCCTATTGTAATTGGAAATTACATAAGTGTTGAATATATAGTATTATGGCAATGTCTTTTGACTTAAGCCTGAAGAATGAAGAATTGAACAGTAATCACATAGTAGGATAATAAAGAGAAGAATCGAGCGTAATTACCTAGGGTTGTATTCTGATGAGACTTATGTAGCATTCTTGTGTAGTAGAATTATGCGCGTCAGGTTAGGCGTGTTAACCCCCTGGTTGGCTTGGTAGCCGACCTCGATAGAGGAGGAGTTTCTGTTTGTTGCGGGGAGAGTCTTTGAATTTTACGTAGAATATGGAGCGATGAGATCTAGATGTTAATAAGCGCGCGTGGCCTTATAGGTTGAAGTACTACGTGTGGTGCGATCTACGTGGCTTAAGGAGTAGCCGACGGTTTGAAGTACTTGGAGGCGTTTTGCTAGTAGTCGGCACTCGTCGCGAGGTATGTGAACCTCTTCCTATCTCTTGGCATGATATGTGTGAACTATGTAGTACGGTGAGACGCATGTGTTAACTGTGTTTGATTGTTCTTAGAACATAAAGTGTTATAACGGCTTTATGGGAAGTTGGTTATAACAGCTTTATGTAGGTAAGAAAATACTTTGTGGTTTTAAAAGGTAACTGATGTGAATTATAACTGGCTAGTTATAATAAAGAACTTGATGTATTTCAAAAGATTTATAAATCGTTTTGAAGGAGAGTAACACTTGGTTTTAAAGGTTTTAAAAAGAGTTATACTAGCTTTATGGGAGTTAAGTGTAAAGTCTTAAGAGGTAAAGAAAATGGTTTACTGATGTTAGAAGTTAAGAGACTTGATCTTATGAGATAAGAGACTTAACTTATATTGTTTTAATGTGAATGTTGTGTGAAACCTCATTCGTGAGTAATGAGTACTTGGTTTTATTTAAAGGGATAATGTTATACTGATTTGGAAATCGAATGTGTATCGACAGGACCACTGCGGCGTTAATAAAGGAAAATGTATTGAATAATGATGTATCGTATTAAAACCAGTAGAAACCTCCATCTGCATAGAAACTAAGATGAGACAAAATGATATTACATTTTCTAGATCATGGCTGCTGTAATAAGAATGTTGTAAACAAGAATAACCTACTCTCACGCGAGACTTATATTACTCAATTGTTCTAAAAGAAATCAAGTGATTAAGTTTATGAACTATGAAACCATTTGAAATGAGAAGCTTGAGTAATTGAAACTAGGCAAACCGGAACTTAGGAAAGAATGTTGTTACTTGATTTTGAAAAGGGATGTGGGTTGGTCATTCTTATACTACGGTATCGGGTGACTTTTATAAAAGTAATGGATCTCTTTTAAAAAGAACTTAACGTATGTAGTACTTTGGGGTTAAAACCCGACTTTGGCATAATATGAAAGTACTTTGAGTTGTGTGAAGCTTGCCTATGCTAGTTGTTGTGAAACTTGCCAATGCTTGTTGTTGAAAAACTTGCCTATGCTTGTGATTATAGCCTTTGTTGTGACAGTGTGGTATTTACGTATTCTGAGTGTCTCTTGATAGAAATTTGGTTGACTTGTTGAGAACTTACTTGGACGTGCTGGCAGTGATGGAGAATTCCACGGGTATGTTTCCATTTTGATTACTGTCTTGTTGTTGATGTCACATGGACATGTCTACACCGATGCAGTATTCCGGGGGCATGTGGCCATGCGGCAGGGTTGACCACCCAGTATATTGTTATTGAGGTAACATGGACATGTCTACCGTCTGCGATTCCGGGGGCATGTGGCCATGCGGCCTTGTGTGTTGCAACATGGGCGTGTCTACCGTCTGATTCCAGGGGCATGTGGCCGTGCGGCGGGGTTGACGATATATTCTTATTGAGGTCACATGGGCGTATCTCTACACCGTCTAAGATTCGGGCGTGTGGCCATGCGGCCTTGTTATAATTGTTACATCATGGACATGTCTACACCGAGGCAGTATTCCGGGGGCATGCGGCCATGATGCGAACATGATGGATGTTATGGGCGTGAGACCCATAGTTATATTTGAGTGGTGACTTTGAGGGCGTGAGTCCCTGACTTGACTGTTTTTATGTTGCGTACTGTATTTTGGTTATCATACATGTCTCCTGCTTGTTAAGCTATTATGATTTCATTCTGATGTTGTGATTTCACATACTTGGTACTGTTGTCTGACCTCCTTGAAGTGCGTTCATCCGCAGTAAGTACATCGGTCGTGGATCCTCGCTCTCGTGGATCTCGATTCGGCGTTTTTGGAAGCTCCGTTTCTCCGGAGGCTTATGTTTTGGTATGTGTTCGCTGAGTTGTAGGTTCTTGTACATTCGGGGTATGGCGGGAGCCTGTCCGTCATAGTCGTTGTAAATCTTAAGTGCATGAAGCTGTTGTGGCGGGGTTGTAAAAGGATTAAAGCTGTTGGGTTTTATGTATATCTTGAAGGCAAGCTGTTTTGGTTGCTTTGTCTATTTATTATATCTCTTGTTTCATGATTCATGTTTTATTTTCCATTGGTTTTCTCGATGTTGTATCACTAGGGTGCCCGGTAAGGCACGATGCGGGCCCGGTTCGGGCGTTACAAAGTGGTATCGAGCGATTAGTCCTCGGAAAGTGTCTCTGACCGTGTCTAGTAGAGTCTTGATTATCGGTGTGTTGTGCACGTCTATAATCGTGAGGCTATAGGACATTTAGGATTGGTTTCCATTCTTCTCATTACGAGATCGTGCCTTAGAGCCGTGTTGTAAGTTGGACCCTCCGGCGTGTTTCGTTTTACCGATTATGCCTGCGAAGGCAACCGGGGCCCGAAGGGCAAGGCGGCGAGGCTGCTAGTGGGATTGAGAGAATGCAGGCGCGAGCGTCGATGAGTAGTGCTTGAGACGGCGAGTTTTGCGGCGCCGCCCGGCACCAATGATTTAGAGCGCGGCGGTGGCTGCGAGACTCTGATACACGAGCCTCCATCCGCGATGCAGGCGGGAGAGATGGATCACAGAGATGGCGATTATTGGCGGGGTTGTGGCAGATATGAGATAAGTGGGCCTTGGCGATTCAGTTCAGCGGCTGTAGTGCGCACCCGAGGCGACGGTTTGAGGCTACGGGATTTCCTTAGTTGTAGCACTTTGAGTTTTACTGGTCGAGGCCGGAGGATGATCCGCAGGAGTTCATCCGTCGATTCTGAAGGATCATGCGGGTGATCAAGGCTTGAGAGTCGGTGACATTTAGTTCGCGTCGGTGCGTGATACGCGATCGATTGGTTTGACTCGTGGGAGCTTTCGGGAGAGCATGCTTCCGGCCGTTTGGGGCGAGTTTTGGGGCCTTCGGCACATTTCTTGCCTCCACAAATGAGGAGGGCTCGGGTAAACGATTTTTGATGTTGAGCGAAGCAGGCGTCTGATTCGGGAGTACAATGTGAGTTCGACTCATTGGCGGTATGTTCCGCATTAGTAGCTAGTATGGAGGATCGAGTGCACGATATGTTCTGAGGCTCGATGATTACCTAGCGAAGAGTTGTTGGTGTTTCTCTTGGCCGGGCATGGACATTGCCGCATTGAGCTCGTGCACTTGGAGTGCGAGGCGCGGATCGGCAGGTGGACCGCTTTCGTGAAGAAGAAGGCGAGCAATGGATATTTTGGCGACTTTCGAGGCGGACCGCCGGAGCGAACTAGTTATGTACCTCGCCATTGCGAGTGGTCCTCGCGACGCCGGGACCGCAGGATATTCGGGAAGCGGTCGGGGCTCCCGTGTTTGAATGTTCGGGAAGTAGGGGTGTTGGCGACGCGATCGCCCTACCGGTGTGGTCGATGTGGTAGACCGCATTTCGGAAGTGTCGTAGTACGAGGAGCTTGTTATTCTTGCGCCAGCGGGGCCATATGACGAGAGGCTTGTCAGACCGGGGTAGCACTGGTAGGATAGCACCACTACTAGGCGATTGCGGGCCACGGTAGAGGTCGCGGTGGAAGTTCGATTTTAGCGGTCCTTGAACCGCCTAGTTTGAGTATATCCTTAACATACAGAGTTTTGTGTGTATTGATTTTTTTGATTTGTTTAATGTTATGTTTGTATAGCTTTGTTCTAAAAATGAGATTTAGAAACACAGTTAGTGAAAAGGGTAAGTCACAGGTAGTGTGAGATGGAAGTGGTAGCTTTCATGATGTGAAATAGTAAGATTGTTCGGATCGGGAACAAGAGTTGTGATTGGGGGTCGGGTTGAGGACCATTTGCGGGTCAACCGTAACCCGTTTGGGGTGGGGTCGATTAGGTGGTCCCTTGGTGGTAAGTCACGAGGGTGCTAGGCCCAAGTTTAGATGACCATCGTATGAGTTCGTGGATGCGTTCGATCAGAATCAGTTCGTGAAGGCCGGAAATGGCCTTAGGGGAAATCGAGGTTAGGAAGATGACCAAGTTTGGAGGTAGTGACTCGAGGTTGGAAAGCGAGCGTTGGCGAAGTGTGAGTGCGGATACTAGAGCGAGTTCGAGTGTTCGTGGCAGTACTACGAGTAAGGAGAAGTGAGCGTGTGTTTTGTGGCGGTGTGGCATGATTATTTTCAATGCGTATAGCGGTGAAGACTATCTTGGCGCTGTTTGTTTTGAGGCGTAGAAGGAACATTCGGGACGAATGTTTCTAAGGAAGAATGTTATACCGTATTTCGGGTATATGCGTATGGGCGTCGTCTGAAATTTGAGCCTTAAGTTAGGCATTGGATTCGAAATTTGGGCACAAGTGCGATTAGAGTCGTTTCGGCGCGCGTTTCCTGACTACGTTGGAAAAATTCCGGCTATGTCATTTAGTATTTTTGCGGATTTTTCCGAGCGACGGAACATTTTTGGACCAACGGGAGGGTGACACTTGTCACCCTCATTGGACGGCAAAGAGGAGGCTTGGCCTTGGCCGATTGGTTCCTCCTTTTGTGCCTTGCTTTGTGGCTTGTTTTGTGGAGTGTTTTGTGGAGTGTTTTGTGGGTGCACTTGGCTTGATCTTGGCCTTACACTTGCCTTGCACATGGCTTGATCTTGGCCATTGGTTGGCCTTTGGTTTTGCTATAAATACCCCTCTCTTTGAAGACTTCTTCATCCACTCTTCACTTGCCTAAGTCTTGAGAACCCCTCCTCCTCTTGTTGACTCTCGTCCAAGAGCCCCTCTCCACTTGTGAAGGCCTTTTGGCGAAACCTTCCCTTTGTGAGCCTAAAGCGAGAACACCCCACTCCTTAGGGTGTTGTTCTCGTGTGGTACCCCTTTTGTGGTATTGAAATACTCCTCCAGTATTGTTATAATGCCCAAAATACCTTAATATATACCTTGTAGTATTCCAAAGTTACCTCTATCGTGAGTCAGGAAATACTACCTTTTGTCCTTTTAGTCTCAAACCGAAACCACAAGGAAACCTTCACTGTTGGTTGAAGTTTTGGAGTAAGTTAGTTAGAACTTCTAAGGGTTGTTTGAGCGGATTGGAGCACTGAGTAGGAGCTAAACCTTGCTCGGGAGCGACTTTAAACTCGGATAATTTTGGGCTTATCGAGGTAAATATCTTGTCCCCTATTGTAATTGGAAATTACATAAGTGTTGAATATATAGTATTATGGCAATGTCTTTTGACTTAAGCTGAAGAATGAAGAATTGAGCAGTAATCACATAGTAGGATAATAAAGAAGAAGCTGATCGTAATTACCTAGGGTTGTATTCTGATGAGACTTATGTAGCATTCTTGTGTAGTAGAATTATGCGCGTCAGGTTAGGCGTGTTAACCCCACGGTTGGCTTGGTAGCCAGCCTCGATGAAGGAGGAGTTTTCTGTTTGCGGGGAGGTCTTCGAATTTTACGTAGAATATGGAGCGATGAGATCTAGATGTTAATAAAGCGCGTGGCCTTATAGGTTGAAGTACTACGTGTGGTGCGATCACGTGGCTTAAGGAGTAGCGAAGCGGTTTGAAGTACTTGGAGCGTTTTGCTAGTAGTCGGCACTCGTCGCGAGGTATGTGAACCTCTTCCTATCTCTTACAGCATGATATGTGTGAACTATGTAGTACGGTGAGCGTCGTGTGTTAGCTTGTGTTTGATTGTTCTTAGAACATAAAGTGTTATAACGGCTTTATGGGAAGTTGGTTATAATGACTTTATGTAGGTAAGAAAATACTTTGTGGTTTTAAAAGGTAACTGATGTGAATTATAACTGGCTAGTTATAATAAAGAACTTGATGTATTTCAAAAGATTTATAAATCGTTTTGAAGGGAGAGTAACACTTGGTTTTAAAAAGAGTTATACTAGCTTTATGGGGAGTTAAGTGTAAAGTCTTAAGAGAGGTAAAGAAAATGGTTTACTGATGTTAGAAGTTAAGAGACTTGATCTTATGAGATAAGAGACTTAACTTATATTGTTTTAATGTGAATGTTGTGTGAAACCTCATTCGTGAGTAATGAGTACTTGGTTTTATTTAAAGGGATAATGTTATACTGATTTCGGAAATCAGAATGTGTATCGACAGACCACTGCAGCGTTAATAAAGGAAAATGTATTGAATAATGATGTATCGTATTAAAACCAGTAGAAACCTCCATGCATAGAAACTAAGATGAGACAAAATGATATTACATTTTCTAGATCATGGTTCTTTGTAATAAGAATGTTGTAAACAAGAATAACCTACTCTCGCATGAGACTTATATTACTCAATTGTTCTAAAAGAAATCAAGTGATTAAGTTTATGAACTATGAAACCATTTGAAATGAGAAGCTTGAGTAATTGAAACTAGGCAAACTGGAACTTAGGAAAAGAATGTTGTTACTTGATTTTGAAAAGGGATGTGGGTTGGTCATTCTTATACTACGGGTATCGGGTGACTTTTATAAAAGTAATGGATCTCTTTTAAAAAGAACTTAACGTATGTAGTACTTTGGGGTTAAAAACCGGACTTTGGCATAATATGAAAGTACTTTGAGTTGTGTGAAGCTTGCCTATGCTTGTTGTTGTGAAACTTGCCTATGCTTGTTGTTGTGAAACTTGCCTATGCTTGTGATGATAGCCTTTGTTGTGCGGTGTGGTATTTACGTATTCTAGTGTCTCTTGATAGAGGCGGTTGACTTGTTGAGAACTTACTTGGGCGTCTTTGGCGGTGATGGAGAATTCCACGGGTATGTTTCCATTTTGATTCTGGTCTTGTTGTTGATGTCACATGGACATGTCTACCGTCTGAGATTAGGGGCATGTGGCCATGCGGCGGGGTTGACCACCCGATATATTGTTATTGAGGTAACATGGACATGTCTACCGTCTGATGTCCGGGGCATGTGGCCGTCGCGGCCTTGTTGTGTGTTGCAACATGGGCGTGTCTACCGTCTGATTCAGGGGGCATGTGGCGTGCGGCGGGGTTGACGATATATTCTTATTGAGTCACATGGGCGTATCTGCCGTCACGATTCGGGGGCATGTGGCGTGCGGCGCTTGTTATTATTGTTGCATCATGGACATGTCTACAGAGGCGGATTAGGGCATGCGGCCATGATGCGAACATGATGGATGTTATGGCGTGAGACCCATAGTTATATTTGAGTGGTGACTTTGAGGCGTGAGTCCACGACTTGGCTATTTTTATGTTGCGTCTTGTATTTTGGTTATCATACATGTCTCACCTTGTTAAGCTATTATGATTTCATTCTGATGTTGTGATTTCACATACTTAGTACTGTTATGCGACCTCCTTGGGCTGCGTTCATCTGCGGTAGAGGTACATCGGTCGTGGATCCTCGCTCTCAGGATCTCAGTTCAGCGTTTTGGGAAGCTCCGTTTCTCCGGAGGCTTATCTTTTGGTATGTGTTCCCTGAGTTGTAGGTTCTTGTACATTGAGGTATGGCGGGCCTGTCCGTCATAGTCGTTGTAAATCTTAAGTGCATGCAAGCTGTTGTGGCGGGGTTGTAAAAGGATTAAAGCTGTTCGGGTTTTATGTATATCTTGAAGGCAGCTGTTTTGGTTGGCTTGTCTATTTATTATATCTCTTGTTTCATGATTCATGTTTTATTTTCCGCTGGTTTTCTCTGATGTTGTATCACTAGGGTGCCCGGGGTAAGGCACCAGTAACGGGCCCGGGTTCGGGGCGTTACAATTGGTTGGTGTTGTTCTAAGGGTCTCAAGTAGCGGATTGAAGTGTCTTGAAGAGTCTCTAAGTTGCTAAGGAGCGACTTCGGATTTGGAGTTGGATTGAGTTTCGTTGAGGTATAATCTTGTCTCTTAAAAGTGTTACAAGATTATTTATATTGTTGTTAGCTTTACATGTTTCTAGCATGAAGTTTATATGTTGAAGTTAGATAAGTATTATGGATTGATTGTAGTCTTAAATCGAAATGTCATTTAAGCCTTGTTAAGTTGGATTACAATTTAGTCGTTATTGGAATCGTCGCATGTTACTTACTTGAAGCTTATAGTGGTTATAATCGATTGCGACTTGATATCATGTTAGGCTAATAACTTGGATTGAAATGGAAATTGGATAAGAATTGATGTTGTAGTACTTCAAGTTAGCCGAATTGGCCTAGTAAGTTGTATTAATTTGATATCTATTGTGGGGCGGAATTCTACACGTCTAGTAGGTGTGTAATCCCCTATTGTTGATTTCATTGGTTGGGCCTTAAATGTGGCGTGTTTGGTTATTGTATTCGGCCTTGAAAAAGGTGGCAAAGTGAGTAGAAACAAAGGAGGTGCTGTCCGATTTTCCATAGAATTTAGTGACTTAGCACTTAGAATATTCTACGTTTGAAGTAAGAGATTAATGGACGTATTGTGGCCATTATAGGTTGAAGTACTAAGTATAGCGTATCCTACTTGAAGGATGGAATAGCTATCAAGGTTGAAGTACTTTGGAGCATTTTGCTACTTGTCGATAATCGTCGTGAGGTATGTGAACCTCTTCCTTCCTTTGGCATGATTCTATGTATGGAATATACATGTGGTATTGTCACGACCCGACCGGGCATGGCCCGGTGCCTACTACAGGCACCCTTACAGTACACATCGAGAGATAATCGGCGAACATACATGAAACTTATAAATTAATACAATGTAAAGCAATGGAGTTAGCCGATAGGGCTACCTTCACGGACATATAATATATAGCAAAGCGGTTGCCTCGCTTTCCTTTACAAATCGACCCACAATATGTAACTCTGGACCTCTAAGAGTTTTATTATAACAACTGTGGCGGGACAGGGCCCCGCCATACCCCTGAATATACATGAATCTACAATCTCAGGGAAAACCGTACCAAGAGATAAGCCTCCGGAGCAAATGGAGCTTTCTCCCAGCGAGCAGAGATCCTAAGAGCAAGGATCACCACACTGGTACCTAAAACTGCGGGCATGAACGCAGCCCCAGAAAGTCGATAACAGTTTAGAATATGGAGCGGAAATAAGGTACAACAATTAAAACATATCTGTATAAAAGCATGCCAGGGGTAAGTGTAAAAGAAGTAAATAACTGAGCCTACCATGTCATTACCCCCTCGTGAACTTAAGCGTACCTTATTATCTTTTCCCATTTCTCAATAAAGGTTATAGTCACTTCCTTACGTACTTACTTGGAAAATCATCAAGTTCACTACCATATATCCTACTTACCTTACAACCTGATGCGGCTTTACGGAGGACACCTATCTCGCCCAACCCGGGACGCGATAAAGTCACATAGTCTGCCCGCAAAGGTATATTGTCGGCCCGTCTACGGACGCGATAATGTCCTATAGTCGCCCATAAAGGTATCTTGCCGGCCCGTCTACGGGTCGATAATGTCATATAGTGCGCGTAAGGTATCTTTGCCCGGCCCATCTTCGGGTCGATAATGTCATATAGTGCGCGTAAAGGTATCGCCCGACCCGTCTGGGTCGATAATGTCATATAGTGCGCGTAAGGTATCTTGCGGCCCGTCTCGGGTCGATAATGTCATATAGTGCGCGTAAGGTATCTCGCCCGGCCCGTCTTCGGGTCGATAATGTCATATAGTCTGCGTAAAGGTATCTTGCCGGCCCGTCTGCGGGTCGATAATGTCATATAGTGCGCGTGAAGGTATCTTGCCGGCCCGTCTACGGGTCGATAATGTCATATAAAACCCGAATTTAACCCAACGTACTACGCACCTCTACTCATTTAGAAAGACTCTTTTTCAAATAAAACTTCCCAGATACTAACAACCGTAGTATCAAGTCATCTCTACCTTTCAGGACAAGTCACAATACCTTTTTAGAAAAACAATTACCGGCTTCTAAATCAAGTGACTTCTTTCTTAAAAGCCTTAAGCAATTGGTACCTTTAAACCAATTTGCCCTTCTTTATTTCAAATCATTTCTTGTTTATGCTACTGAAGAAAACCATTCTCTTAACCTCTCATAAAGTTATTATAACCAACTTCCCATAAAGCCGTCATACTAACTTTATGCCTTAAACTAATTCATTCTTTTTATAACCAAGAGACTTCTACTTTTTGAAACCAAATATTATATACTTTCAAATCAATTCTCTTAAACTTTCAAAAATACAGTTAGTCTCTTAACCTTTAGAACTCAAGTGACTCCTTTTATTATAAAACCTTAGGCAATTGATGCCTTAAAATCAAGTTGCCTTTTCACTAAAATCAAGTCATTTATCTTTCCATAAAGCAATTATAACCAACTCCCCATAAAGTCGTTATATTCACTTTATGCCTTAGCCAAATACCATTTTCTATCCAAGGGACTTATACGTTTAAAACAGAACAAGCATCACATACTTTAAAAATCTTCAAGTCCCTTAACTTAATAAAACTTAAGACATCCTTTATTCTTTCAAAGAAGTGAGTAAATCTCCTAACTCCCCCGACCTGGCTATTCATAAAACTAATAAAGGATATCAAGGTGTTGTACGTCTACTGTACTACATACGTGCAACTAGTCATGCTCAAAAGATAGGAAAAGTTCTATATAGAGTAAGTCACACAACTACCTCTTAACTTCTAAGAGTATAAGGAAACATGAAATGATACCACAGGTATATTCCATACATAGAATCATGCCAAAGGAAGGAAGAGGTTCACATACCTCGCGACGATTGTCGACAAGTAGCAAAATGCTCCAAAGTACTTTAACCTTGAGCTATTCCATTCTTCAAGTAGGATTCGCTATACTTAGTTCTTCAACCTATCATGGTCACAATACGTCCATTAACCCCTTACTTCAAACGTAGAATATTCTATGTGCTAAGTCGCCAAATTCTACGGAAAATCGGACAGCACTTCCTTTGTTTCTACTACTATGCCACTTTTTTCAAGGCCGAATACAATAACCAAACACGCCACATTTAAGGCCCAAACAATGCAATCAACAATAGGGGATTACACGCATACTAGACGTGTAAAATTCCGCCCCACAATAGATAACAAACTACAACAACTACTAGCCCATTTTCGACCAACTTGAAGTACTACAACCTCAATTCTTATCCAATTTCCATTTCAATCCAAGTTATTAGCCTAACATGATATCAAGTCGCAATTTATTATAACCACTATAATCATCAAGTAAACAATATGCGACGATTTCTAATAAACGACCAATTAGTAATCCAACTTCAAGTGGCTAATATAACATTTCGGATTTAAGCTACAAGCAATCCATAATACTTATGAACTTCAACATATCAACTTCATGCTAGCAACACGTAAAGCTAACAACAACAACATATATATAATCTTGTAACACAATTAAGAGACAAGATTATACCTCAACGAATCTCAATCCAATTCCAAATCCGAAGTCGCTCCTTAGCAACTTAGAGACTCTTCAAGACACTTCAATCCGCTACTTGAGACCCTTAGAACCACACCAACAACTTTCCTTCAAACTTCCAATTCAAAACCTAGAAAGCAATTAGGTTTTCACCTTGCGACTAACCCGAAAACTATCTTTTTCCGAGATTTTTCTATTGAGATATGTTTACAATACACCTAAGAACCTTGGTTTAAAGTGGGGAGCTTAATGGACAACAAACAAAAATTTTTGTAGAGAGAGCTAGCCAAACCCGAGAGCTTGTGCTCAAGTTCATCAATTTCTCTTGAAAATTTTCTAAGTGTTGGCACTAGTATTGCTACTAGTAGTATCATAAAGCACATTGGAGGGTCAAGATAAGAACAATTGGGTGGTTAGGATGAAGTCTTACTAAATATCAATACTTTGTGGGTCCATTGACCAAGTCAATTATGTCAAGCTCACTATATTGCAAGACTTGTCTTCCTAACAAGGGTCAAATGACCCTTGTGTCCATGTTGAAATCGTCCAAGCTCACTTAAGGGGGGGTGACACGTGTCGCCCTCCCATTCGTCACAATAATTTGTTTTCCGACAATTCCATAATTTCGATAAATTTTTACAAGTCTCAAATCTTGACACTTATGAGTTCTTACGTACGTTCTTAAAACATGTCCTGTAAATACGGGGTGTAACATTCTTCCCCCCTTAGAAACATTCGTCCCCGAATGTTCTTTCGGAGTCATACTTATAATTAGCGACATAGTTCCCTTTCACAACCCCGACATACCAACAATGACACACATGGCCCTAATACCTCGCACACGCATATCTGCCCACCATAAGCCCAAAAGAGATTATCTTTTCGTACTTCCAACTCCTTCTAACATATACATAGTCTCAATATAATCTGTTCATAAAACTTAAACATACCACAACTTTATCATGCATACAAGTTTCTAAAGGCCAAAGACATACCTGAAATCATATAGGCGGTTCAAGGACCGCTAAAACTGGGAACTCCCACCACGACCTCTGCCACGGCCTGTCGGTGTATGAACCTCCTGCCTAGCTATTGAAGGCGAAGAACCTGCAACTGATCCAGTAGACGGTGTTGTCCCACCAGGACCCCCTCTATAAGGACACTCTCTTAACATATGGCCTAGACGACCACAAGAAAAACAAGCACCCGTCTGCGACATACCCTAGAATGTAACCTACCACACTGGGCGCATTGAGGCACAGGTGGCCTCGACTGACTGGAACCCCCATCTCCCTGAGGATCTGAAGCTCTAGAGACCTGACCGGCCCCTGCATTCCTGGGGTTGTAAAACCCTCCGCCGGAAAACTGTGGAGGAGCACTCGGTGCTGGCTGCAATGTAGACCTAGTCTGCTGCTGAGGCTGTCCGCCTCGAGAACTGCCCTGAGACCCTGTTGTCCTGGCCCTCTTGGGCTGGCCTGAGTCAATCTGATCCTCCCTCTCTCTATCCTCTATCCCCTGCGCATAGGCCTGCATCCTAGCAATGTCCATACCGGGCTGAAGAGCCACCCCCAAGCATGCAGTAATCATATGACGGTCTAGCCCCATTACATAACGATGAACTATATCCGTCATGTCAGCTACAATGGTGTGCGCATGCCTGGCCAAGGAGTCAAACTCCAGGCTATACTCTCTGATAGTCCTCCCATTCTGCCTCAAGGTCAAAAATTTATCTACGCGGGCCCTCCTCATCTCAGGAGGCAAAAAGTGATCCGTAAAGGCCTCTGTGAACTCCTCCCAAACAGCTGGAAGAGCATCATCCCCTCTCGTCAACACCCATGACTCAAACCAGTTCAACGCAATATCGCGTAACCGGTAAGAGGCTAGCATATGAACTTCGATCTCAAGCCTTAAGAACCTGCATAGTCCGCTGTAGCTGCTGAATGAACTCCTGCGGATCCTCCTCAGACCTCGAACAATAAAACTCGGGCGGATGACAACCCAGAAAATCTCGGATCCGCAAACTGTCCGCTCTAGGGTTAGCGCTGCTCTGTCGTGGCCGCCTGCTACTATCTTGGTCAATAACGGACCGCTCCCGTAGTCTCTATACTCGGCTCTGGTGTGGGGTCGAGGCTCGTGCCGGAACCTCTGGAGCTCTGCGCTCTCGGCTCTCTATCTTCTGGCGTGGTGACCTCGCCGACCGCCCACCTCGGGCATAGTCCGTGATGAGTCCGAGTAACCCTGCAGTACCGCTAGCGCCTCGCTTTGCCTTGCCTCTGGGCCACAGTCGCCTTCCGCGAGGCATAGCGTTACATAAGAAGGGTCGGAGAGGATTCAACCTACAATGACTCTCTGCACGATCTCGAAGAGAAGAATGAAACTAATCCTAAATGTCTCGTAGCCTCACGATTATAGATGTGGTGCACAACACACCGATAATCAAGACTACTAGACACGTGCCTCAGACACTTTCCGAGACTAAGCGCTCGATACCACTTTTGTCACGACGCGACCCGGGCCGCGGCGGTGCCTACAGGCACCCCATGTACACATCGAGAGATAATCGTAGAACATACATGAAACTTATAAATTAATACAAAGTAAAATAACAGGTTAGCCGATAGGGCTACCTTCCTGGACATATAATATATAACCGAAGCAGTTGCCTCCTTTCCTTTACAAACTGACCCACAATATGTAACTACAGACCTCTAAGAGTTTTATTATAACAACTGTGGCGGGACAGGGCCCGTACTACGAATATACATGAATCTACAATCTCAGGGAAAACCGTACCAAGAGATAAGCCTCCGGAGCAAATGGAGCTTTCTCCCAAAAACTGAACCGAGATCCTAAGAGCAAGGATCACCAACCTGGGTACCTAAAACCTGCGGGCATGAACGCGGCCCGAAGAAGTCGATCAACAGTGCAGAATATGGAACGGAAATAAGGTACAACAATTAAAACATATCTGTATAAAAGCATGACAGAGGTAAGTGTAAAAGAAGTAAATAACTAAGCCTACCATGTCATTACCCCCTCGTGAACTTAATCGTACCTTATTATCTTTTTCCATTTCTCAATAAAGGTTATAGTCACTTCCTTACGTACTTACTTCGGAAAATCATCAAGTTCACTACCATATAACCTACTTACCTTACACAACCTAGTCCGGCCGCTACGGAGGACACCTATCTTGCCCGCCCAACACGGGACGCGATAAAGTCACATAGTGCGCACAAAGGTATACCGTCGGCCCGTCTCGGGACGCGATAATGTCCTATAGTGCGCCCGTAAAGGTATCGCGGCCCATCTTCGGGTCGATAATGTCATATAGTGCGCGTAAGGTATCTCGCGGCCCATCTCGGGTCGATAATGTCATATAGTATGCGTAAAGGTATCTTGCCGGCCCATCTACGGGTCGATAATGTCATATAGTGCGCGTAAAGGTATCTCGCCGGCCCATCTCTGGGTTGATAATGTCATATAGTCTGCCCGTATAGGTATACTGCCCGACCCATCTCTGGGTCGATAATGTCATATAAAACCCGGGAATTTAACCCAACGTACTACGCACCTCTACTCATTTAGAAAGACTCTTTTTCAAATAAAACTTCCCAGATACTAACAACCGTAGTATCAAGTCATCTCTACCTTTCAGTGAGTCACAATACCTTTTAGAAATACAATTAGAACTTCTAAATCAAGTGACTTCTTTCTTAAAAGCCTTAAGCAATTGGTACCTTTAAACCAATTTGCCCTTCTTTATTTCAAATCATTTCTTGTTTATGCTACTGAAGAAAACCATTCTCTTAACCTCCCATAAAGTTATTATAACCAACTTCCCATAAAGCCGTCATACTAACTTTATGCCTTAAACTAATTCATTCTTTTTATAACCAAGAGACTTCTACTTTTTGAAACCAAGTATTATATACTTTCAAATCAATTCTCTTAAACTTTCAAAAATACAGTTAGTCTCTTAACCTTTAGAACTCAAGTGACTCCTTTTATTATAAAACCTTAGGCAATTGATGCCTTAAAATCAAGTTGCCTTTTCACTAAAATCAAGTAATTTATCTTTCCATAAAGCAATTATAACCAACTCCCCATAAAGTCGTTATATTCACTTTATGCCTTAGCCAAATACCATTTCCTATCCAAGGGACTTATACGTTTAAAACAGAACAAGCATCACATACTTTAAAAATCTTCAAATCCCTTAACTTAATAAAACTTAAGACATCCTTTATTCTTTCAAAGAAGTGAGTAAATCTCCTAACTCCCCCGACCTGGCTATTCATAAAACTAATAAAGGATATCAAGGTGTTGTACGTCTACCGTACTACATACGTGCAACTAGTCATGCTCAAAAGATAGGAAAAGTTCTATATAGAGTAAGTCACACAACTACCTCTTAACTTCTAAGAGTATAAGGAAACATGAAATGATACCACAGGTATATTCCATACATAGAATCATGCCAAAGGAAGAGGTTCACATACCTCGCGACGATTGTCGACAAGTAGCAAAATGCTCCAAAGTACTTCAACCTTGAGCTATTCCATTCTTCAAGTAGGATTCGCTATACTTAGTTCTTCAACCTATCATGGTCACAATACGTCCATTAACCCCTTACTTCAAACGTAGAATATTCTATGTGCTAAGTCGCCAAATTCTACGGAAAATCGGACAGCACTTCCTTTGTTTCTACTAATATGCCACCTTTTTCAAGGCCGAATACAATAACCAAACACGCCACATTTAAGGCCCAAACAATGCAATCAACAATAGGGGATTACACGCCTACTAGACGTGTAAAATTCCGCCCCACAATAGATAACAAACTACAACAACTACTAGCCCATTTTCGGCCAACTTGAAGTACTACAACCTCAATTCTTATCCAATTTTCCATTTCAATCCAAGTTATTAGCCTAACATGATATCAAGTCGCAATTGATTATAACCACTATAATCCTCAAGTAAACAATATGCGACGATTTCTAATAAACGACCAATTAGTAATCCAACTTCAAGTGGCTAATATAACATTTCAGATTTAAGCTACAAGCAATCCATAATACTTATGAACTTCAACATATCAACTTCATGCTAGCAACACGTAAAGCTAACAACAACAACATATATATAATCTTGTAACACAATTAAGAGACAAGATTATACCTCAACGAAACTCAATCCAATTCCAAATCCGAAGTCGCTCCTTAGCAACTTAGAGACTCTTCAAGACACTTCAATCCGCTACTTGAGACCCTTAGAACCACACCAACAACTTTCCTTCAAACTTCCAATTCAAAACCTAGAAAGCAACTAGGTTTTCACCTTGCGACTAACCCGAAAACTATCTTTTTCCGCGATTTTTCTATTGAGATATGTTTACAATACACCTAAGAACCTTGGTTTAAAGTGGGGAGCTTAATGGACAACAAACAAAAAATTTTGTAGAGAGAGCTAGCCAAACCCGAGAGCTTGTGCTCAAGTTCATCAATTTCTCTTGAAATTTTTCTAAGTGTTGGCACTAGTATTGCTACTAGTAGTATCATAAAGCACATTGGTGGGTCAAGATATGAATAATTGGGTGGTTAGGATGAAGTCTTACTAAATATCAAGACTTTGTGGGTCCATTGACCAAGTCAATTAAGTCAAGCTCACTATATTGCAAGACTTGTCTTCCTAACAAGGGTCAAATGACCCTAGTGTCCATGTTGAAATCGTCCAAGCTCACTTAAGGGGGGTGACACGTGTCGCCCTCCCATTCGTCACAATAATTTGTTTTCCGACAATTCCATAATTCCGATAAATTTTTACAAGTCTCAAATCTCGACACTTATGAGTTCTTACGTACGTTCTTAAAACATGTCCTGTAAATACGGGGTGTAACAGGTATCATTTCATGTTTCCTTCTACTCTTAGAAGTTAAGAGGTAGTTGTGTGATTTACTCTATGTAGAACTTTTCCTATCTTTTGAGCATGACTAGTTGCACGTATGTAGTACGGTGAGCGACAACACCTTGATATCCTTTACTAGTTTATGAATAGCCAAGTCGGGTGAGTTAGGAGATTAACTCACTTCTTTGAAAGTATTAAGGATGTCTAATGTTTTTATAAGTTAAGGGACTTGAAGAGTTTTGAAGTATGTGATACTTGTTCCGTTTTAAACGTATAAGTCCCTTGGATAGGAAATTGTATTTTGGCTAAGGTATAAAGTGAATATAATGGCTTTATGGGAAGTTGGTTATATTTGCTTTATGGAAGGTTAAATGACTTGATTTTAATGAAAAGGCAACTTGAATTTTAAGGCATCAATTGCCTAAGGTTTTATAATAAAAGGAGTCACTTGAGTTCTAAAGGTTAAGAGACTAATTGTATTTTTGAAAGTTAAGAGAATTAATTTGAAAGTATATAATACTTGGTTTCAAAAAGTAGAAGTCTCTTGGTTATAAAAGGAATGAGTTGGTCTAAAACCATAAAGGGTTATAACGGCTTTATAAGAAGTTGGTTATAGCGGCTTTATGGAAGGTTAAGAGAATGGTTTTCTCTAATAATGTAAGCAAAGAAATTGTTTGAAATAAAGAAGGGCAACTGTCTTAATGGTATAAATCGTTTAATGTTTTAAGGAAGAAGTCACTTGATTTAGAAGCCGGTAATTGTATTTCTAAGAAGGTATTGTGACTTGTCTTGAAGGTAGTATGACTTGATACTACGGTTGTTAGTATCTTGGATGTTTTATTTGAAAAAGGGACTTTCTAAAAGAGTAGAAGTACGTAGTACTTGGGGTTAAATTCCCGGATTTTTATGTGTAAAACGGAAGTGCCATGAGTTTATAAAAATGGAAGTCTAAAGGTTTAATGAACTTGCCTGTATTTGCTTGTGATAGCTTTAAGTGCAAGTAGTATATGTTACGTTGTCGTGACTCTCGGTTGGAGGTATTTGTCTTGTTATAAGTTTACTTGGACGTACCGACAGTGATGTGGGATTCCACGGGTATGCTTCCATCATGATTGATCCTTGGACATGCTTATACGATGTGAGATTCCGAGGCATGTGACCAGGATACGGGTGAGATGCCCGGACATTTTATTGGACGTACCGACAGTGACGGGGGATTCCACGGGTATGCTTCCATTGTGATTGATCTTGGCCATGCTTATACGATGAGGGATGCCGGGGCATGCAGCCAGGATGCGGGTTAGATGCCCACGCGTTTTATTACTCCATGGTCATGCTTATACGATGTGGGATTCCGGGGCATGCGACAATGTTATATTTTATTCCATGGGCTAGCTCCCCATGAAGACATGCACCTACGATGAGGGATGCCGAGGGCACGTTATGGCCATGCTTATACGATGTGGGATTCCGGGACATGCGGCCGCGTTATATATATATATATATGTTGTGTATGTGTACGCCGACAGTGAGGTGGGATGCCACGGGCGCGACACATGGTTATATTTTACAGTTATAGTTGTCGGCAGTGATGTGGGATTCCACGGGCAGGAGATATATATATGTGTTGTGTATGTGTACGCCGACAGTGAGGTGGGATGCCACGGGCGCGTCACATGGTTATAATTTACACTTATAGCTGTCGGTAGTGATGGGGGATTCCACGGACACGCTTTGATATTGTGTGACTTGATCGCATCCCAGATTGGGCCGGGTAGTATATGCGTCCCTCCATAAAGGGCCGGATTGTGTTATGAAAGGTAAGTAAGTTAGATGGAAATGAACTTAATGACTTCTCCTAAGTATGTACGTAAGATATGGCTATAACATTTATTGAAAATGGGAAAAGATAATAAGGTACGATTAAGTTCATAAATGGTAATGACACGGCATGATCTGGTATGTACTCTGTATATTTGTCCCTGTCATTCTTTTACGATTATGATCACATTTCTTATGCGTTATTTATGTTCCATATTAAATTTTTGTTATCGACCCGCTGGGCTGCGTTAATGCCCGAGTTTTAGGTACCAGGTTGGTGATCCTTGCTCTTAGGATCTCGGTTGATTTTGGGAAAAAGCTCCATTTGCTCCGAGGCTTATCTCTTGTGCAGTTTTCCCGAGGTTGTAGATTCATGTATATTCGTGGTATGGCGGGGCCTGTTCGCCACGCTTGTTATGTTAAAACTCTTAGAGGTCTGTAATCACATATTGTGGGTCGGTTGTAAAGAAATGAGGCAACTATTTGCTTTGTATATATTTATGTCGAGGAGGTAGCCTATCGGCTAACCTATTGTTTTACTCATTGTTCTATTTTATAGTTTCATGTATGTTCATTGCTATTCTCGATGTATACCTATAAGGGTGCGGGTAGGGCACGATCGCGAGCAGGGTGGTCGTGACAAAAGTGGTATCGAGCGATTAGTCCTCGGAAAGTGTCTGAGACCGTGTCTAGTAGAGTCTTGATTATCGGTGTGGTGTGTGCACATATATAATCGTGAGGCTACAGGACATTTAGGATTGGTTTCATTCTTCTCTCTTTGAGATCGTGCGATGAGCCGTCATAGTAGGTTGAATCCTCTCGACCCTTCTTATGTACGATTATGCCTCGTGGAGCGACCGGGGCCCATAAAGGCAAAGCGGCGGCGAGGCGCTAGTGGTACGCAGAGGGTTACCAGACTCGGGCGCAGACTATGCCCGAGGTAGTAGGCGGATCGGCGAAATCATCCACGCCGGTATTAGAGGCGAGGCGGCGGTAGCTCCAGAGGTTCCGTGCGAGCCTCAGATCCATGACGAGGCGAGTTTAGAGATTATGGAGAGCGGTCGGGCTTTGACTAGCATAGTGGTAGGCGCAGCGGGAAGCGAGTAGCTAACCACTGGCCGTTTAAGGATTGGGATTTTACGGGTTGTAGTCCACCCGAGTTTTATGGTTCGAGATCTGAGGATGATCCTCAAGAGTTTGTTCGGCAGCTACAGCGGACTATGCAGGTGCTTAGGGCCTCGGAGACAGAATCATTAGTGTTAGCTTCTTACCGGTTACGCGATATTGCGTTGAACTGGTTTGAGTCTTGGGAGCTGTCGAGAGGTGTGGGTGCTCGTCCGGCAGTTTGGGATGAGTTCACGGAGGCCTTTCTTGATCACTTTTGCCTCCCGAAATGAGGAGAGCCCGTGTTGATAGGTTCTTGTCATTAAGGCGAGAATGGGAGGACCATCGTGAATACAACACGAGTTTGACTCGTTGGCGGTATCGCACACTATTGTGGGCGATATGGCGGGCGAGTTCACCGTTATGTGATGGGGCTAGACCATTATATGATTCTGCATGCAGGAGTGGCCCTTCACCGGTATGGATATTGCGGAGATGCAAGCTTATGCGCGAGGATAGAGGCGAGAGAGAGTCGGCTAGACTCGAGCCACCAAGAGGCGGCGGCAGAGTTCGGGGTAACTTTGGCGGGCGGCCTCAACGGCGAGATAGGTCTACATCGCGGCCGCCACAGAGTGCTCCTTCCGGTCTTCCGGCGGAGGTTTGGTCGAGGATATTCGGGGCGGTCGAGGGCTCCAGGCTCTGAGTTGAGATGTCCAAGAATAGTAGCCAGGGGAAGCCACATTTGCCCCGGTGTGGTCACTGTAGTAGATTCCATTTTGGGGAGTGTCGTACTACTTGACGGCTTATTATGCTTGCGGCGGCAGGCCATTCGTGAGAGCTTGTCCGACCAGAGGTGGCTGGTGGGATAGCGCGATCTCGGATCGATTGCGGGTTCTTCGCCTTCCATAGCTGGCAGGATGTTTATGCACGGCAGTAGTGGCGAGCCGTGGTGGGAGTTCCCAGTTTTAGCGGTCCTTTGAACCGCCTATATGATTTCAGGTATGTCTTTGGCCCTTTAGAAAATTGTATACATGATAAAGTTGTGGTATGTTTCAGTTTCATGAACAAATTGTATTGAGACTATGTATATGTTAGAAGGAGTTGGAAGTACGAAAAGATAATCTCTTGGGGGCTTATGATGGACAGATATGCGTGTGCGAGGTATTAGGGCCATGTGTGGCATTGTTGGTATGTCGGGGTTGTGAAAGGAAACTATGTCGCTAATTATAAGTTTGACTCCGAAAGAACATTCGGGGACGAATGTTTCTAAGGGGGGAAGAATGTTACACCCCGTATTTATAGGACATGTTTTAAGAACGTACGTAAGAACTCACAAGTGTTAAGATTTGAGACTTGTAAAAATTTATCGGAATTATGAAATTGTCGGAAAACGTATTATTGTGACGAATGGGAGGGTGACACGTGTCACCCCCCCTTAAAAATTCCTTGGACGATTTTTGCAAGGGCTAAAGGGTCATTGGACCTTTGTTAGCAAGACAAGTCTTGCAACTTGGAAGCTTGAGAAAGTTGACTTGGTCAAGGACCCACAAGACTTGATATTTAATAAGAGCTCATCCAAACCACCCATTTGGTTGCATCTTGACCCTCCAATGTGCTATTTAATACTACTAGTAGCAAGAGAGAGCCCAACACTTAGAAAAATTTACAAAATTTCAAGAACTCCCTCTAGTTGCTCTCGGGTTCCTTGCATTTGAAAAGAGAAAATTTTTGTTTCTTGTCCAATAAGCTCCACACTTTAAACCAAGGTTCTTGAGTGTATAGTAAGCATATCTCAATAGAAAAATCTCGGAAAAAGATAGTTTTCGGGTTAGTCGCAAAGCGAAAACCTAGTTGCTTTCTAGGTTTTGTATGGAAGATTGAAGGAAATTGGTTGGTGTTGTTCTAAGGGTCTCAAGTAGCGGATTGAAGTGTCTTGAAGAGTCTCTAAGTTGCTAAGGAGCGACTTCGGATTTGGAGTTGGATTGAGTTTCGTTGAGGTATAATCTTGTCTCTTAAAAGTGTTACAAGATTATTTATATTGTTGTTAGCTTTACATGTTGCTAGCATGAAGTTTATATGTTGAAGTTAGATAAGTATTATGGATTGATTGTAGTCTTAAATCGAAATGTCATTTAAGCCTTGTGAAGTTGGATTACAATTTAGTCGTTATTGGAATCGTCGCATGTTACTTACTTGAAGCTTATAGTGGTTATAATCGATTGCGACTTGATATCATGTTAGGCTAATAACTTGGATTGAAATGGAAATTGGATAAGAATTGATGTTGTAGTACTTCAAGTTAGCCGAATTAGCCTAGTCAGTTGTATTAATTTGATATCTATTGTGGGGCGGAATTCTACACGTCTAGTAGGCGTGTAATCCCCTATTGTTGATTTCATTGGTTGGGCCTTAAATGTGGCGTGTTTGGTTATTGTATTCGGCCTTGAAAAAGGTGGCAAAGTGAGTAGAAACAAAGGAGGTGCTGTCCGATTTTCCGTAGAATTTAGTGACTTAGTACTTAGAATATTCTACGTTTGAAGTAAGAGATTAATGGACGTATTGTGGCCATTATAGGTTGAAGTACTAAGTATAGCGTATCCTACTTGAAGGATGGAATAACTATCAAGGTTGAAGTACTTTGGAGCATTTTGCTACTTGTCGATAATCGTCGTGAGGTATGTGAACCTCTTCCTTCCTTTGGCATGATTCTATGTATGGAATATACATGTGGTATCATTTCATGTTTCCTTCTACTCTTAGAAGTTAAGAGGTAGTTGTGTGATTTACTCTATGTAGAACTTTTCCTATCTTTTGAGCATGACTAGTTGCACGTATGTAGTACGGTAGACGTACAACACCTTGATATCCTTTACTAGTTTATGAATAGCCAAGTCGGGTGAGTTAGGAGATTAACTCACTTCTTTGAAAGTATTAAGGATGTCTAATGTTTTTATAAGTTAAGGGACTTGAAGAGTTTTGAAGTATGTGATACTTGTTCCGTTTTAAACGTATAAGTCCCTTGGATAGAAAATTGTATTTTGGCTAAGGTATAAAGTGAATATAACGGCTTTATGGGAAGTTGGTTATATTTGCTTTATGGAAGGATAAATGACTTCATTTTAATGAAAAGGCAACTTGAATTTTAAGGCATCAATTGCCTAAGGTTTTATAATAAAATGAATCACTTGAGTTCTAAAGGTTAAGAGACTAATTTTATTTTTGAAAGTTAAGAGAATTGATTTGAAAGTATATAATACTTGGTTTCAAAAAGTAGAAGTCTTTTGGTTATAAAAGGAATGAGTTGGTCTAAAACCATAAAGGGTTATAACGGCTTTATGGGAAGTTGGTTATAACGGCTTTATGGAAGGTTAAGAGAATGGTTTTCTCTAATAATGTAAGCAAAGAAATTGTTTGAAATAAAGAAGGGCAACTGTCTTAATGGTATAAATCGTTTAATGTTTTAAGGAAGAAGTCACTTGATTTAGAAGCCGGTAATTGTATTTCTAAGAAGGTATTGTGACTTGTCTTGAAGGTAGTATGACTTGATACTACGGTTGTTAGTATCTTGGAAGTTTTATTTGAAAAAGGGACTTTCTAAAAGAGTAGAAGTACGTAGTACTTGGGGTTAAATTCCCGGATTTTTATGTGTAAAACGGAAGTGCCATGAGTTTATAAAAATGGAAGTCTAAAGGTTTAATGAACTTGCCTGTATTTGCTTGTGATAGCTTTAAGTGCAAGTAGTATATGTTACGTTGTCGTGACTCTCGGTTGGAGGGCATTTGTCTTGTTATAAGTTTACTTGGGCGTCGCAAGCGGTGATGTGGGATTCCACGGGTATGCTTCCATCTTGATTGATCCTTGGACATGCTTATACGATGTGGGATTCCGGGGCATGTGACCAGGATGCGGGCGAGATGCCCGGACATTTTATTGGACGTACCGGTAGTGACGGGGGATTCCACGGGTATGCTTCCATTGTGATTGATCTTGGCCATGCTTATACGATGAGGGATGCCGGGGCATGCAGCCAGGATGCGGGTTAGATGCCCGCGCGTTTTATTACTCCATGGCCATGCTTATACGATGTGGGATTCCGGGGCATGCGACCATGTTATATTTTATTCCATGGGCTAGCTCCCCATGAAGACATGCACCTACGATGAGGGATGCCGAGGACACGTTATGGCCATGCTTATACGATGTGGGATTCCGGGGCATGCGGCCGTGTTATATATATATATATATATATATATATATATATATATATATGTTGTGTATGTGTACGCCGACAGTGAGGTGGGATGCCACGGGCGCGACACATGGTTATATTTTACACTTATAGTTGTCGTCAGTGACGGGCAGGAGATATATATATGTGTTGTGTATGTGTACGCCGACAGTGAGGTGAGATGCCACGGGCGCGTCACATGGTTATAATTTACACTTATAGCTGTCGGTAGTGATGGGGGATTCCACGGACACGCTTTGATATTGTGTGACTTGATCGCGTCAGTTGGTAGGGTAGTATATGCGTCCCTCCATAAAGGGCCGGATTGTGTTATGAAAGGTAAGTAAGTTAGATGGAAATGAACTTAATGACTTCTCCTAAGTATGTACGTAAGATATGGCTATAACATTTATTGAAAATGGGAAAAGATAATAAGGTACGATTAAGTTCATAAATGGTAATGACACTGCAAGATCTGGTATGTACTCTGTATATTTGTCCCTGTCATTCTTTTGTACAGTTATGATCTGTTTACTGAACGTTATTTTTGTTCCATATTAAATTTTTGTTATGCGGCCCGCCGAGTGCGTTAAATGCCGCGAGTTTTAGGTACCTGTGTTGGTGATCCTTGCTCTTAGGATCTCGGTTGATTTTGGGAAAAAGCCCCATTTGCTCGGAGGCTTATCTCTTGATGCAGTTTCCACGAGGTTGTAGATTCATGTATATTTAGGGGTATGGCGGGGCCTGTTCGCCACGATTGTTATGGTAAAACTCTTAAGTGCTGTAGTCACATATGTGGGTCGGTTTGTAAAGAAATGAAATTTGCTTTGTATATATTTATGTCCAGGAGGTAGCCCTATCGGCTAACTGTTGTTTTATACATTTGTTCTATTTTATAGTTTCATGTATGTTCCTGCTATTCTCTCGATGCATACGTAAGGGTGCCCGGGTAGGGCACGATCGCGAGGGGTCGGTCGTGACATGAACCTTGACTTGTCGACAATCGGCCAAATGACCTACACAGTCCATAAAAGGCTTCATAAGGCACCATCCGAATACTGAAATGGTAGCTAGTATAATACTCACTCAACAAGAGGCACATAATCCTTGCTGCTACCCCTAAAATAAAAAACACCGGCCCGAGGGTGAATGCAATACTGGGACTCACCTGAGTTCCTAACCGCTTTGGTAAAACCTCCGAAAAGAAATAGCCATAACCGGGCTCCACTGCTGCCATAAAATAAAAGTAGGAACCCGTGCAGCCTTACAACCTTCACGATATACAACATCACGCATAACCTCCGCGAGTAAACGATCTGATCGAAAGACAAGATGGGCTGATCTCATCGGCCCTACCTGCGGTCGAGCATCCACAAACTCGTGCGATGGTTACCTAAACTTGGGCCTAACACCCTCGTGACCCTATCATCTAGCGGGACCACCTCAAGCCCCACCACATTCGGACTCACGGGTTGACTCGCGATATGGCCTCAACGACCAGCCGTACTAAACTCTCGTTCCCCGATCCGGAACAATCTTACCAATTCACGTCATGAAAGCTACCACTTCCATCTCACACTACCCATGGAATTATCCCTGATATATATTACGCATACCAAGTACTTGACAAAGACCAACCGTAAAATCATCCACTCGAGCGGCTTGCATCCAAGGTCCCAAGCGTATAAATTCTAAGGCTCACCATTTTCGTCCCCGGACTTACCCTCTCAACTACCCATGTTTCCTAATCCACGCTAATACAATGATATCCGTATAGCACTCCATGTATCTACCATAACAACTTAGACCGGTCTCTTAAGGGCTGAAGATATCTCTGTAACTACTGCCTCACTTTCCCTTTGTCGCTCAAATCAAAACTTGCTCTGCTGGGCGCATAACTACAGAAGGTGATGAACAAGCCACCGATCCCGAAGGCTGAGTCTCAACATCCGTGCTACCTGCAGTCGGACAAGCTCTCACCAAATGGCCTGCCGCATGGCATAACAATCTCCCAAACTAGCACGACACCACGAGATCATCCTCGCCTCTCCATCCATAGAACTCGCGGCTATGACTCAAGAAATCCGAAGTCTCGGACTATTGGATCGGGGTGAACCTGATGCTGCCGGAACCACCGGCTCCGTCGTCCTCATTTCGGCCACCGGACTAGCTAGTAATCTGGCCGTCTCTCCTTGTAACTCATATCCTTTGTTCTGGCGTGGGACTAGAGGCTCGGTATCGTGGTCTCGTGAGCTACTCTTGCTCTCTAAACCTCTCGGGCTAGCGGCGTCATGAACTCCCGAATGAATCGTGTCTCGATAATGGTGGGCGTGCCACAGTAACCCTCGTGCTCTGCTCGCAGCTCCCCTGTGCCTTGCCATACGGGCTCTGGTTGCCTTGCGTAGGCAATACGGTGAAAAGAATACGTCGGAGGAGTCCAACTTATAACACGGCTCTGAGAGCGATCTCGAGTGAGAAGAATAGAAATCAATCCTAAATATTCTGCGACCTCACGATTATAGGTGTGGTGCCTGACAACCGATAATCAAGACTTACTAGATACGGTTCGTAGACACTTTCCGAGGATTAACTGCTCTGATACCACTTTTGTCACGACCCGACCTCGGGCCCGCGACTGGTGCCTTACCCCGGGCACCCTAGTGATACAACATCAGAGAAAATCAGCGGAAATAAAACTAAAACATGAGACAAGACATAAAGTATAAAACAGGCTAACCAAAACGGTCACCTTCCTGAATATATACATATATATATATATCAAACTGAACAGTTAAATCCTTTTACAAACCACCACACAGTGATCTACAGACCTCTAAGAATGTAACCATAACTATGGCCAGACAGGCCGCCATACCCAGAATGTACAAGTATCTACCCGGCGAGGGACTATACCAAAGATAAGCCTCGGGCGGAGCTTCCCAAACGCTGGCGTGATCCTATGGCGAGGATCCCTGGCGATGTACCTACTGCGGCATGAATGCGGCCGAAGGAGGTCGATCAACAGTACCAAGTATGTGGCGAAAATCATCAGCGAAATCATAACAGTCTAAAATAAAATAGGAGACATGTATGATAATCAAACTACAGTTTACAACATAAAAGTAGTCATGTCACGGCAGGGACTCACTCCCTCAAAGTCATCCCTCATGCCCGTGGAACTCGTTCCTCAGCGCCGATCTAGGTATAAATCGTATGATACGTATAACATGTCTCGGCCCATCCCATGGGACTCGAGGTGGAATCGTGTGGAATACATGTCTCGGCCCATCTCATGGGACTCGATGAAGAATCGTATGGAATACATGTCTTGGCCCATCTCGTGGGACTCGATAAGAATCGTATGGAATACATGTCTCGGCCCATCTCATGGGACTCGATAAGAATCGTATGGAATACATGTCTCGGCCCATCTCATGGGACTCGATAAGAATCGTATGGAATACATGTCTCGACCATCTCGTGGGACTCGATAAGAATCGTATGGAATACGTGTCTCGGCCCATCGTGGGACTCGATAAGAATCGTATGGAATACATGTCTCGGCCCATCTCATGGGACTCGATAAGAATCGTATGGAATACATATATCGGCCCGTCATGGGACTCGATAAGAATCGTATGGAATACATGTCTCGCCCATCTCGTGGGACTCGATAAGAATCGTATGGAATACATGTCTCGGCCATCATGGGACTCGATAAGAATCGTATGAAATACATTCCCGGTCCATCCCATGGACTCGGTATAGAATCGGGTGAAATACATTCCCGGTCCATCCCATGGACTCGGTATAGAATCGGGTGAAATACATTCCCGGTCCATCCCATGGACTCGGTATCAAATCGGCCATAACATTTAAACTCTCTTTTAAAATGATTAAGATAATACCATACTTTCTTTTTAAATCAAAACACTTTCCTTTTTAAAAGTCAAGTAACAACATTCTTTTCCAAAAGTTCAAGTTGCCTAATTTCAAATACTCAAGTCTTTTATTTTCGAAAGCTTTCGTAGTTCATAGTCTTAATCACTTAATAACATAATTCTCTTTTAAAATAATTTGAGTAACATATGTCTTATGTGTGAGTAGGTTATTCTTGTTTATAACAATCTTATTAAAGCATCCATGATCTAGGAAATGTAATACAATTTTGTCTTATCTTAGCTTCTATGCAGATGGAGGTTTCTACTGGTTTTAATATAATTAATTATTTGTCAATACATTTTCCTTTATTAACGCTGCAGTGATTCGTTCGATACTTATTCTCCTTTCCGAAATCAGTAAAACATTATTCTTAATAAAAAACCAAGTACTCATTACTCACGAATGAGGTTTCACACTTTTTAACAAAATTCATATCAATTCAATTAAGTCAAGTCTCTTATCTTTTAAGATCAAGTCTCTTAACTTCTAAAATCAATAAACCATTCTTTTACCTACATAAAGTCGTTATAACTAACTTCCCATAAAGCTATTATAACACTTTATGTTTTAAACCAACCAAAACTCATTTAGCACGTATGCGTCACGTACTACATTGTTTACAAAACATCATGCTAGAAAGGATAGGAAGAGGTCCACATACCTCGCGACGATTATCGACAATTAGCAAATCGCTCCAAAATCAGAACCGCTAGCCGTTTCCACCCTTCAAGTAGAATACGCCACTAGTACTTCAACCTATACATGCCACAAAACGCCTATCAACCTGCAGATCTCTTCGTAGAGTAATTCTAGATACAAGATTCCTTATTCTACGGAAAATTGGCAAAGACCTCCCACATGACCACATAAATCTCTCCTCTAACGAGGCTGCTGCAAACCAACAATCCCAAGGGGGTTACACGTCTAACCGGACGTGTACAATTCTACTCCACAATAATACTACAAGTCTACTGTAAATACAGTCCTATGTAAATACAGTTCAATTCTTTATAAACATCCTTCCAATATATCTTATACTCAATTCTAAATTACTACAATATGTAATATCCAATTACAATAGAGGGACATAGATCATTACCTCGATAAGCCCAAAATTATCCAAGATATAAGTCGATCCTGAGCAACGTTTAGCTCCAAATCCTTACGCTCCAACCCGCTCCAAGCAACCCTTAGAAGTTTCTAAACAACTTCTCTTAACACTTCATCTAAGCTATGAAGATTTTTCTAGGGCTTCATTTTGCGACTATTGTAATAAAATAGTATTTCCGGGTTCCTAGTATTGAAAAAACTTTGGAATACAACTAGAGATACTAGGCTAAGGTATTTGGGATTTATACAACAATACTTAAGGTATTTATCTACACAAAGTGGGAGGGGGACGAGAACAATTTTAAAGGGAGGGAGTATTTTGCCTTGGAAGACTTAAGTGTGGATGATATGAAGTCTTCAACTAAGGGGGGTATATATAGAAGAATCAAGGGTCAAGATCTATGCAAGTGTGTGGTCAATATTGGGCCATGTGGGTGGGTAGTTTACCAACCATTTGCCTACCACAAAAATGGGACAAGTGGCTTGCCACTTGTCCCCTAAAACGTCCAAGCCATGTGTCCCTCCTCAATTCGGCCACTTGGCCACATGGGGGTGACACGTGTCGCCCCCCTACTCGTCCAAAATATTTCATCTTCCGAAGATACCCGTAATGCCAAAAATCCGAAAATAAAGTGGGCCCCGCAAAACCGTAAATTCTCTCGTGGGCCCCACGTGACCAATTTCGGAAATAAAATTCCATAATTATCAAATATTCCAAAAAGTCCGAATACCAAATCTGGGAATCCAATTCCCATTAATGAACCTTTTTCCTTCACAAAATCTAAAAACTTTTCCGTCGAAAAATCACATCTTTCTTCCTTTCAAATTTTAATGTCGTATTCTCGTACGTACGTCCTCATATACATACTTTGGAACTACGGGGTGTAACACCTGACCTGGCGATCGAGTATCGCTATGAGACTCTCCTCATACGATAAACCCTCTGTCACCTGGACCTCGCTAGCTGGGAAAACTCTCGATGGGTCTCCGATACACATCCGTAACATAGAAACATGGAAGACCGGATGTACCGCCTCTAAATCCGATGACAGATCCAACTCATAGGCAACCTTGCCTACTCTACGGATGATCTGGTAAGGCCCAATGTACCTTGGGCTAAGTTTTCCCTTCTTTCCGAACCTCATCACACCCTTCATGGGTGATACCTTCAAGAAGACCCAATCGTCTACCTGAAACTCCAAATGTCGACACCGATTATCTGCATAAGACTTCTGCCGACTCTGAGTTGCTAACAGTCTCTCCTGGATAAGATTCACCTTATCCACATCCTGTTGAATCAAGTCTGGGCCAACTAACTGAACCACGCCCACGTTGAACCAACCGATCGGCGACCTACACTTCCGCCCATACAAAGCCTCATAGGGCGCCATCTGAATGCTAGAATGGTAGTTGTTGTTATAAGCAAACTCTACAAGAGGCAAATGATCCTCCCAGCTACCCCTGAAGTCAACAACACAGGCCCGCATCATATCCTCAAGTGTACGGATGACGCTCTGCTGCCGTCGGTCGAGGATGAAACGCGATCGAGACTCACTGTGTCCTAACCCGCCTGGAAAGACCTCCAGAAGTTAGCCATAAACTGGGCTCCTCTATCTGATATAATCGATATAGGAACTCCGTGCAGTCTCACAATCTCCCTGATATACAATCTAGCATAATCCTCAGCCGAATACGTAGTCCTGACTGGAAGAAAGTGGGCTTATTTTGTCAGCCTGTCTACAATAACCCAGATGGAATCACACTTTCTCTGAGTACGAGGTAACCCTGTAACAAAATTCATGTGGATCACCTCCCACTTCAATGTCGGATTATCAATCGCCTGCAATAGCCAGGAACGGTGTTCAACCTTGACTGGCCAATTAGACACCGAGCAACAAAATCGCCACGTCCTCTTCGGCCATCCGCAATACATACATCGAGGTCATGGTACATCTTAGTCGACCGGATGAATAGATAACGATACCGCATGTGCCTCATGTCTGGGCGGTTACGCAACATCGGGAACACACATCGCCTCAAATCTTAGCACCCCATCAGCGCTACCTCAAATAGACTCTTCTCTCCGAAGAGTCGTATCGATCTGCGTATCATAATCCGGGTCCTCATCGTCGCCTCTTCACCTCATAAACGATGGAAGACTCGGCAATCTCACGAATCCGCACCCACTATCATCGTCGGTATCGACCAATCGAACCCAGGCTCGCTAGGCGATGGATCGACGGACCGTATCACATGTATCTGGTTGTACCTCTGACAGGCTCCCCATCGATCTACGACTCAAAGCATCTGCAACCACGTTGGATTTTACCGGATGGTATAGAATATCAACATCATAATCCTTCAACAACTCTAGCCACCATCTCTGCCGCAAGTTCAGCTCCCTCTGCCTGAAGATGTACTAGAGGCTCTTGTGGTCTGCATAAATATCCACATGAACCCCGTATAAATAATGTCTCCAAATATTCAAGGCATGAATAACTGCGGCCAACTCTAAGTCGTGAGTAGGGTAATTCTGTTATACCCCGTATTTCCAGAGTATGTACGTAAAGGAATACGTACAAAAAAAAGTTTGGTCTTAAAGTTAGGCCTTGGACGATTTTTAGGCACAACTCACAAAGCGAACGGTTTTCCGACGAAACGTTTCCACAGCTTTCGTAGGATAAATTCCGGCTATGTCATTTCTAATTTTTGCGGATTTTTCCGAGAGACGTAACACTTTGGACCAACGAGAGGGCGACATTTGCCACCCTCTCATTGGTGGACTTGTCACGGCAATAGGGCCGAATGGATGACCATCCTTGTCATAAAGTTGGTTAGATATTTTGTGTGCAAGTTGGCTAGGTACACTTGCCCTAATCTTGACCTTACACTTGCCTAGCACTTGGCTAAATCTTGGCCATTGGTTGGCCATGTCTTGACCTATAAATACCCCTCTTGAGATGAAGAGTTCTTCATCCACAAAAGCTTTCCAAGTCTAAAATCCTTCCTCTCCTTTGTAAGCAATTCGTCCAACACACCCTCCCTCGAGAAGCTTGCCGAGGCTACCCCACCCCTAGCCTAGCCGAAACCTACCCCCTCCTTGGTAGAAAAGTTGCCTTCTTGTATTGTTATAATGCCCAAAATACCTAGCCCAAATACCTTAGTACTTAGTAGAAGTTGTGAAGAACTAATAAGGTTTACTTGGAGCATACAACTTAGGTGCAACACCTGGCTCAGGCGCGACTTTTTCTAGGATATTCTTGGTCTTACCGAGGTAACTAATCCTCACCCTCGTTGGAATTAAAGAATACTTCTTTGTTGTAGAATAAGAATAAGTATAAATACTTAGAAGGTTGTTAAGGAATAGAATTGAGTGTAACACCTTAGAAGGGTATAAAAGAAGAATATCTGAACTATACTTACATAGAATTTGTTTTCACGATGAGACTTATATAGCTCATGGGTAGGGTTGTCTGCCCGACTTTCAGTAGAATTGAGGACCCTCTGTTTAGAATGACCTACAGAATAGTCTAGACTTTGATAGATATCTGTGACTATTATAAATTCGATTCTCTGCGCGACATACGCGACTTGGCGGTGGATTTCGTAGAGAAGGTATGTGATTCTTCCTAAAGCATGATATTTTACAATATGTATATAGTACGGTAGACGCACATGTGTTAATCGAATAATACTTACGGCAATGCCTCGGCTTAAGCTGAATAATACGTCTGTGCAATGCCTCACCGCTTAAGCTGAATAATAAAGAAGCGAAAACATTTCAAAAGGACTCTTGAACCATTTATTAGAGAAGAGAACTAATTGGTTTTAAAGCGAAGCTTAAGAGTTATACTAGCTTTATGGGAAGTAAGTATAACCACTTAAGATTGATAAAAGAAACAAGTTTGCCTATGTGTTTATAACGGACTTATATTGTGAAAAGAATAATAAGATGGTTTGATAAGTAGACATGATATGATGCTATGTGTGTTAGTATCTTGTAACGCTTGTATAGGTGAGTATCCTAGTTGTGCTTATGTTACTTAAAGATAAGTTGTTATGTTAGTATACTATCACTCACCTCTTGAGATGATACCGGGGTTAAGCCGCCTCCGACGGGGTAGACTCGGTGATGCAGGACCATGATTCGAGAATACCTCATGCGGGTCCAGGGGCCTATGCGAGCTACGAGAGTTCCAGTTAGTATGCGGGGTTATGCCTCATGCGGTCTATGTGGCGTGCGGACAATGAGTCGGGGCGATGCGAGAGTAGCTACCGCCGATGCGGGGTTATACCTCATGCGGGCCCACGCGAGTGGCTATGCGGACTCGGAGTCGTGATTAGGCTTGCAGAATGAGGATGTGGCGAGTGGCCTGTTTCGATCATTCGCAGCCTAGACAAGACGTATTCTGATTACCTATTGTTGCTCTTGTTTGTGATGTGGCACTATGTGCGGTTTCTTGGTTGTTCCACATATTTATAAACCGGTTTTAAAAATGATATGTTTTCATTTAAGTACTTTACTGATTTCGCATACTTAGTACTGTTATCGACCTCGCCCGGGCTGCGTTCATGCCGCGGTAAGGGCAGCAGTGCTAGATCCGCATCCTTAGGATCTGCGTTGGTGTCGGGAGCTCCATCTCTTGGAGGCTCTACTTTTGGTATGATCTCCTGTTGTAGATAGTTTTTGCGATCGAGGGTATGGCGGGCCCTGTCCGCCATAGTTGTATATTTCCTTAAGTGCTGTAGTCATGTTTATGCGATGTCGGATGTAGCGCTAAAACATGATATATATATATATAGAAAGCGATGTTTTCTCACATGTCTGTGTCTTGTTTTATAAACTGTTTCATGTCTTGCTTTATGTTTCGATTACTCGATGTATGACTACTTGGGTGCCGTGAGGCACGATCACGGGCCGGGCAGTCGTGACAAAAGTGGTATCGTGAGCGATTAATCCTCGGAAAGTGTCTCTGACCGTATCTAGTAGAGTCTTGATTATCGGTGTGTTGTGCACCACACCAATAATCGTGAGGCTATAGGATATTTAGGATTGGTTCGTTCTTCTCATTCCGAGATCGTGCTTTAGAGGTGTTATAGGTTGGACCCTCTAACGTATTCCTTTCTGTACGATTATGCCTCCACGTAAGGCAACCCGGGCAGAAGGGCAAAGCGGCGGAGCCGCTAGCGAGACACCCAGTCACGAGGCTCGTGCCCGATCTATACGAGCAGCGAGTACCATGACGCCGCCGGCCCAGCAGAGACCACAGTACCAGCCTCGCATCCCGCGATGCAGGGGCGGAGGTTAGTACAAGGAGATGGCCAGCTTTTGGCTAAAGTTGTGGCCCGTCTGAGAGAAGGATCGGCGATTCGATTCAGCTCGATCTTGTCGCGCCCGTGGTTCACCCGAGGGCAGAGAGTTTGAGGCTACGAGACTTCTTGGTCAGAGCCGCCGGAGTTTTATGGATCGAGGCGGAGGATGATCCGCGGAGTTCATCCGTCGGCTTGAGGATTATGAGAGTGATCAGGGCGTCGGAGACCGAGTCCGTGATCTTTGGTTCACATAGGTTGCGTGATACCGCAGTCGATTGGTTTGATTCATGGGAGTTATCCCGGGGAGAGCACGCGTCCCCAGCTACTTGGGATGAGTTCTCAGAGGCTTTCTCACTCACTTCTTGCCTCCGCGGATGAGGAGGCGCGGTGATAGATTTTACTCGAGGCGAGGAGGGCCTTTGTCGGGAGTACAATGTCGAGTTTGATTCATTGGCTCGATATGTCCCGGCATTGGTAGCGAATATGGAGGATAGGGTGCACCGCTATGTCACCGGGCTGAGACGACTATATGGCGAGTCATGTGCGGGGTTTCTCTCGGCCGGGTATGGACATTACCGCGTGCGCAGCTCACGCCCTTGGATGCGAGGCGCGCAGGTCGACGAGTGGGCGACGGCGGCGAGAAGAAGGCGGGGCGGGAGGTCTTACGGTGGTTATCGTGGTGGCGGCCTCGGCAGATCTAGATTCGCACCACGGCCCGGACAGAGCACTCGCACCGTCCGCCGGCCGCGCCACGATTTTGAGGCGTACCGGGGCCCTGGGCTTGAGCGTCGAGGGTAGCGAGTGCTGGCGATCGGGACCACCCCCCCAGTGTGGCCGATGCGGTAGATCCCATTACGGGAAGTGTGGTACTACTTTTGGATCTTGTTCGATTGTGGCGGCAGGTCACTTTGCGAGGCTGTCCGGCCAGGCGTGGCGGTGGTAGGGCTCGGCCGAGGTTACATTGCCGCTTCATCATCTCCTACGATTACTCGCCGGGCGAGGTGCTCATGGGTCGCCAGGTCGCGGCAGAGTCGTGGCTCGGGTCGATTCTAGCGGTCCTCAGAACCGCATTTATGCTTTGTCCAGCCGACAGGATCAGGAGGCCTCACCTGATGTCGTCACAGGTACCTTATCAGTTTCTGGGTTTGATATGTATGCTTTGATAGATCTGGGTTCTACTCTGTCCTATATATCTCCCCTTGTTGCTAGTAGGATAGAGATAGAGCCTGAGTCCATAGACCCTTTCGAGTAGCTACGCCATGGGTGATTCGGTGGTAGCTCGGCGGGTATATAGAGCTTGTCTGTGATCATTTGACGTCGGACCAGCCGACTTGATAGAGTTGGAGATGATTGACCGATGTGATCATGGGGATGGATTGGCTAGCTTCTGCTACGCCAATGTAGACTGAGAGAGAATAGTACAGTTCCAGTTTCTGAGGCGGTTGTTGAGTGGGAGAGCACGGTATCGCCGAGGTAGGTTTATTTCCTACCTCAGGCTAGGAAGATAGTGCGAAGGGTATATCTACCATCTCGTTCGGGTGTTTGATCCGAAGGCTGCGGTGCAGTTTTCCGTCGATTCGATGGTCAGTGAGTTCCCAGGCGTGTTTCGGATGACCTCGGGTATCCTCCCGAGAGGAGATCGAGTTTTGTATAGATGTGTTGCGGATACTCGGCTTATTTCCATTCCGCCATACGAATGGCACTGCCGAGTTGAGAGAGTTGAAGGATCGGCAGGGATTTGCTAGAGAAGGGCTTCATTAGGCCTAGTGTTTCTCCCAGGGAGCGCGGTATTGTTCGTGAAGAAGAAGGGCGGACGCTGCGCATGTGTGTCGATCTGACGGTGAACAAGGTGACCATTAAACGAGATACCCCTTCCTAGGATTGATGATTTGTTCGACCGATTGCGAAGTGCGAGATGTTTCTCAAGATTGATCTGCGATCGGCTATCATCAGTGCGAGTCGAGAGGTGGATGTCCTAGGGCGCATTCGGACGATGCAGGCATTATGAGTTCGTGGTCATGTCTTTTGGGTTGACCAATGCTCGTGTATTCATGGATTTGATGAACCGAGTGTTCAAACCATTTTTGACACGTTTGTGATAGTGTTCATTGATGATATCTTGGTTTATTCTCGCCAGAGCGGGAGCATGCGAGCATTTGAGGCTGTCTTGTGATTCTCCAGACCAGCGATTATACGCCAAGTTTTCCAAATGTGAGTTTTGGTTAACTTGATGGCGTTTCTTAGGCATATTGTCGGGTGATGGCATTCGAGTTGATACGGCAAGATCGGCGCAATCGAGACTTGCCTGAACTACTACTCGGCGAGGTTCGCGATTTCGGGCCTTGCAGGTATTATCGGTTCGTGGAGAAGTTTGCTTCTATCTTCGCACCATTGACTAGGGTGACTCGGAAGGCAGCCAAGTTTGATGGTGATGCTTGTGGCGGGGTTTCGATTCTTTGAAAGAGGCGGCGGCCGCCCGTTCTTACTCTTCGGAGGTCGGATGGTTATGTCGTGTATTGTGATCGTCGGGCATCGGGTTGGGATGTGTGTTGATGCAGCATGGCGAGTTATAGCATATGCATCCCGACGGTGAAGAAACGAGAGGAACTACCCCACCCGTGATTTGGAGTTGGCGTTTGTAATTCACGCTTTGAAGATCCGGAGGCACTATTTGTATGGGGTTCACGTGGATATTTTTACAGGACCACAAGAGCCTCGGTATATCTTCACCGGAGGAGTGAACTTACGGCGAGGCGGTGGTTAGAGTTGCTTAAGGATTACGATGTGGACATCTGTACCACCGGCAAGGCGATGTTGTGGCGGATGCCGCAGTCGTGGGTCGATGGGAGCCTATCGGATGTGCGGCTAGAGAGAAGGGACATGGTTCGTAATTTGCACGATTAGCGAGCCTTGGTGTCCGTTTGATTGATTACGATAGCAATGGGGTTAGAGTTCGTGAGGTTGCCGAGTCTTCCATCGTTGAGGAGGTGAAGAGGCAACGATTCGAGGATCGGCTTTGATTCGATATCGTGATCTGACTCTTCGTGAGGCAAGGGTCCTTGAGGTAGCACGATGGGGTGCTAAGGTTTGAGGCGAGTTGTGTGTTCGGATGTTTCGTGACTTGGCGAGTTCTTGGGGAAGCACACGGTAGCGCGTTACTCTATCCATCGGTCGAACAAGATGTACCACGACCTTAGATCCGTGTATTGGTGGGATGGCTTGAAGAGGACGTTGCGAGTTCGTAGCTCGGTGCGTGTTGTCGGCGGTGAAGGTAGAGCACCGAGACACGGTGGTTTTATTCTGCGATAGAGATCCGACACGGAAGTGGGAGGTAATCAACATGGACTTCATCACGGGATTACCTCGCACTCGGAGAGACATGATTCTATATGGGTTATCGTCGGCGGTGTGAAATCAGCCCACTTTCTTCCGTCGGGGCGACTTTTAGGTGAGGATTATGCGGACTTTACATCAGAGATCGCCGGTCGCATGAGTCCCTACTTCGATCATATCGCATGGAGGCCCGCCATTTCGGCCAACTGGAGGTCCTTCGAGAGGGTTTAGGGGCCGGTGAGCAAGTCGCATTTCATCCACGAGCAGACGGACGAGCGAGCGCACTATCCGCACTCGAGGATATCTGCGAGCCTGTGTTATTGACTTCGATGGTAGTTGGGAGGATCATTTGCCTCTAGTTGAGTTCGCGTATAATAATAGCTACCACTCGGATTGGATGGCGCCTTATGAGGCCTTGTATGGGAGGAAGTGCAGATCGCCTATAGGTTGGTTCGAGGTGGGCGAGTGCGGCTAGTGGGACGGATTTGGTGCAGCGATGGATAAGGTGAAGCTTATCAAGGCGGCTATCGACTCGTAGTCGGCGAAGTCGTATGCAGATCATCGTCGCCGACATCCAGGTTTGCGATTGATGATTAGGTTTTCTGAAGGTGTCACCCATGAAGGGTGTGATGAGATTCGGGAAGAAGGAAACTTCGGCCCAGTACATTGGGCGTTTGGATTGTCGCGAGGTAGGCAAGGTTGCCTATGAGTTGGATCCGCCGTCCGTCCGGAGGCGGTGCATCCGGTGTTTCACGTTTCTATCTTTGAGGAGATGTATCGGGGATCCATCTAGGGTACATCCGATTGACGATGTCGGTGGCCAGGGGTTATCGTATGAGGAGATTCCATAGCGATAATCGATCGTCGGGTTAGGCGTCTGCGGACGAAGGGCGTGGCAGTCAAAGTCTTGTGGCGGAACGAGCTCGAGGAGGAGATGGCGTGGGAAGCAGGAGGACATGAGGCGAGTATCTCACTGTTCCCACCCTCCGGGTAATTCACTTTCCTACTTGTAAATCTTCATTATCGTTTATGCCTAAGTGTTGTTTATGGTAGTGTGTGGCTTTGCAAGCTATTTAAGTTTTGAAGAACCTTATCGTTATCTGTCTTGGGAAGGAACATTCGGACGAATGTTTCTAAGGAAGGAGAATGTTATACCGTATTTCCAGTATGCGTAAAGGAATACGACAAAAAAAGTTTGGTCTTAAAGTTAGGCCTTGGACTATTTTTAGGCACAACTCACAACGCGACCAGTTTTCCGACTAAACGTTTCCACAGCTTTCGTAGGATAAATTCCGGCTATGTCATTTCTAATTTTTGCGGATTTTTCTGAGAGACGTAACACTTTGGACCAACGAGAGGGCGACATTTGCCACCCTCATTGGTGGACTTGTCACGGCAATAGGGCGAATGGATGACCATCCTTGTCATAAAGTTGGTTAGATATTTTGTGTGCAAGTTGGCTAGGTACACTTGCCCTAATCTTGACCTTACACTTGCCTAGCACTTGGCTAAATCTTGGCCATTGGTTGGCCATGTCTTGACCTATAAATACCCTCTTGAGATGAAGAGTTCTTCATCCACAAAAGCTTTCCAAGTCTAAAAATCCTTCCCTCTCCCTTTGTAAGCAATTCGTCCAACACACCCCCTCCCTCGAGAAGCTTGCCGAGGCTACCCCACCCCTACTGGCGAAACCTACCCCTCCTTGGTAGAAAAGTTGCCTTCTTGTATTGTTATAATGCCCAAAATACCTAGCCCAAATACCTTAGTACTTAGTAGAAGTTGTGAAGAACTTCTAAGGTTTCCTTGGAGCATACAACTTAGAGCAAAACCTTGCTCGGTAGCGACTTTTCTAGGATATTCTTGGGCTTACCGAGGTAACTAATCCTAACCTCTTTTGAATTAGAGAATACTTCTTGTTGTAGAATAAGAATAAGTATAAATACTTAGAAGGTTGTTAAGGAATAGAATTGGTGTAACACCTTAGAAGGGTATAAAAGAAGAATATCTGAACTATACTTACATAGGATTTGTTTTCACAAATGAGACTTATATAGCTCAGGGTAGGGTTGTCTGCCCGACTTTCCGTAGAATTGAGGACCCTCTGTTTAGAATGACCTACAGAATAGTCTAGACTTTGATAGATATCTGTGACTATTATAGTGATTCTCTGCGCGACATACCGACTTGGCGGTGGATTTCGCCGAGAAGGTATGTGATTCTTCCTAAAGCATGATATTTTACAATATGTATATAGTACGGTGAGCGTACATGTGTTAATCGAATAATACTTACGGCAATGCCTCGCTTAAGCTCGAATAATACGTCTGTGCAATGCCTCGGCTTAAGCCCGAATAATAAAGAATCGAAAACATTTCAAAAGGACTCTTGAACCATTTATTATGTAAGAGAACTAATTGGTTTTAAAGCGAAGCTTAAGAGTTATACTAGCTTTATGGGAAGTAAGTATAACCACTTAAGATTGATAAAAGAAACAAGTTTGCCTATGTGTTTATAACGGACTTATATTGTGAAAAGAATAATAAGATGGTTTGATAAGTAGACATGATATGATGCTATGTGTGTTAGTATCTTGTAACGTTTGTATAGGTGAGTATCCTTGTTGTGCTTATGTTACTTAAAGATAAGTTGTTATGTTAGTATACTATCACTCACTCTTGAGATGATCTGGGGTTAAGTGCCCTCCGATGCGGGGTAGACTTCGGTGATGCAGGACCATGATTCGAGAATACCTCATGCGGGTCCAGGGGCCTATGCGAGCTACGAGAGTTCGAGTTAGTATGCGGGGTTATGCCTCACGCGGTCTATGTGGCCATGCGGACACGAGTCGGGGCGATGCAGGAGTAGCTACCCTCGATGCGGGGTTATACCTCATGCGGGCCCACGCGAGTGGCCTACGCGGACTCGAGTCGAGATTAGGCTTGCAGAATGAGGATGTGGGCGAGTGGCCCTGTTTCGATCATTCGCAGCCTAGACAAGACGTATTACAGTTACCTATTGTTGCTCTTGTTTGTGATGTGGCACTATGTGCGGTTTCCTTGGTTGTTCCACACATATTTATAAACTGGTTTTAAAAATGATATGTTTTCATTTAAGTACTTTACAGTTTCGCATACTTAGTACCTGTTGTACTGACCTCCTTCGGGGGGCTGCGTTCATGCCGCAGGTAAGGGCAAGCAGGTGCTAGATCCGCATCCTTAGGATCTCTACGTTGGTGTCAGGAGCTCCATCTCTTCCGGAGGCTCTACTTTTGGTATGATCTCCCTGTTGTAGATAGTTTTTGTCTGATCGGGTATGGCGGGGCCCCTGTCCGCCATAGTTGTATATTTCCTTAGAAGTCTGTAGTCATGTTTATGCGATTGTCGGATGTATCGCTAAAACATGATATATATATATATACTTAGAAAGACGATGTTTTCTCACATAATCTGTGTCTTGTTTTATAAACTGTTTCATGTCTTGCTTTATGTTTCCGCTGATTACTCTGATGTATGACTACTTGGGTGCCCCGGTAAGGCACCAGTCACGGGCCCCGGAACGGGTCGTGACAAATTCCTCTCATGCTTCCGTAGCTGCCGGGAAGCATAGGCTATTACATTGTCGTGCTGCATTAATACGCACCCTTGCCCGATACCCGAGGCATCACAATAAATCACGTAGCCCTCTAACCCCTCGGGAAGAGTAAGAACTGGAGCCGTCGTAAACTTTTCCTTCAGTAACTGGAAGCCCTTCTCACAAGCTTCGGCTGGAACTTAGTGCGATTCAGTCGGCTAGTCAGCGGTCGCGATATCGAAGCAAACTGCTCCACAAACCTACGATAATAACCTGCCAGCCCTAAGAAACTGCGCACCTCCGTCGGAGTAGTAGGTCTCGGCCAAGACTTGACCGTCTCAATCTTTGTCGTATCAATCTGAACACCGTTAGCCCCAATAATGTGCCCCAAGAATGCCACTGAGGCCAACCACAACTCACACTTGGAGAACTTGGCGAACTACTGCCAGCTCCGAAGGACCCCAAGTACCGTCCTCAAGTAATCTGCATGCTCCTGCTCTGTGCGCGAATAAACCAGGATGTCATCAATGAATACTATAATAAACGTATCCAAAAATGGCTTGAACACCCGATTCATCAAATCCATAAATACCGCTGGAGCGTTGGTCAAACTGAAAGACATCACCCTGAACTCATAGTGCCCATACCGGGTCCTGAATACAGTCTTTGGGATATCTGTCTCTCTAACTCGCACCTGATGATAACCAGACCGCATGTCTATCTTGGAGAAACACCTCGCACCCTGCAACTGGTCAAACAAATCATCAATCACGGGAGGGTATCATTCTTGATGGTTACCTTATTCATTTGTAATGAATCAACACACATACGCAGCGTCCCATCATTCTTCTTTACAAACAAAACCGGTGCTCCCCAGGGAGAAACACTAGGCCTGATAAAGCCTTTTTCCAGCAAATCTTTCAATTGGTCCTTCAGCTCCCTCAACTCAGCAGGTGTCATCCTGTACGATGGAATAGATATAGGCCGAGTGTCTGGTAACATATCAATACAAAACTCAATCTCCCTCTCAGGAGGGATACCCAGGAGATCGTCTGGGAATACATCTAGAAACTCTCTAACCACCGGAATCGATCAAGAGGCGCACCTCGGCCTACGTATCGAATACGAAAGCAGGATGATAGATGTACCCTTTCTGCACCATCTTCCTAGACTTGAGGTAAAAAATAAATGTACCCCTCGGCGACGCTGTGTTTCCCTTCCACTCGATAACTGACTCACTAGGAAACTGGAATCGGACCAACCTGTTTCTACAGTCAATGTTGGCATAACAAGAAGCCAATCAGTCCATACCCATAATGACGTCAAAATCTGTCATCTCTAACTCTATTAAGTCTACTAGGGTCTGACGACTGTAAATAAACACCGGGCAACCTTTGTATACCCGCTCAGCTAACACCGAATCACCCACTGACGTAGCTACCTCAAAAGGCTCTATCGACACCGGCTCTATCCCGATTCTACCAGCAATGAGAGGGGACACATAGGACAAGGTAGAACCTGGATCTATCAAAGCATAAACGTCACAGCATGAAATGAATAATGTACCTGTGACGACATCCAGGGAAGCCTCCTGATCCTGCCGGCTGGCGAAGAAATATATGCGGTTCTGTGGACCGCTAGAACTAGGACCTCCGCTACGACCTCTGTCGCGGCCTGCCGGTCCGTGAACACCCTACCCTCCGGGGCGCATAACCACAGAAGAAGACTCGACAACTGACCCTGTCGGCTGAACCATACCACCCATGCTGCCTCTGGTCGGATAATCTCTCTTCAAATGGCCCTGTTGGCCACAAGAGTAACAAGCTCCTGGAGGAATATGACACCCCCCACGATGGGAACTACCACACAGACCACACCGGGGTAAAGGTGGCCTCATCTGACTGGGACCCCGGTTCCTCTGGGAACCCGAAGCCCTAGAGCCCTGACCTGCCCCTGAATAACCCGACCGATCAAACGTCCTGCCAGAAAACCGAGAAGGAGCACTCTGTGCCGGCTGAAATGTGGACCTGGTCTGCCGAGGCCGCCAAAATCACCTCAAACCCTATCGCCCCGCCCTCTGGCCGCTCGAGTCTGATTGGTCCTCTCTCTCTGTCCTCTATCCCCTGTGCATAAGCCTGCATCTTGGCAATATCCATACCTGGCTGAAGGGCCACTCCCAAGCATGCAGTAATCATATGACGGTCTAGCCCCATCACATATCGATGAACTCTGTCCGTCATGTCAGCCAAAATGGTGAGCGCATACCTGGCCAATGAGTCAAACTCCAGGTTGTACTCTCTGATAGTCCTCCCATTCTGTCTCAATGTAAAGAATCTATCCACACGGGCTCTCCTCATCTCAGGAGGCAAAAAGTGATCAAGGAAGGCCTCTGTGAACTCATCCCAAACAGCTGGAAGAGCATCCACACCTCTAGACAGCTCCCATGACTCAAACCAGTTCAACATAATATCACGTAACCGGTAAGAGGCTAACACAACTGACTCTGTCTCCGAGGCTCTAAGCACTTGCATAGTCCGCTGTAACTGCCGAATAAACTCCTGAGGATCCTCCTCAGCTCTCGAACTATAGAACTCGGGTGGATGGCAACCCAGAAAATCCTGAATCCGCAAACTGTCAGCTCTAGGGTTAGCTACCTGCTCCTGTCGGCGCTGCCCTGCCACTATTCTAGTCAATAAACTGATATGCTCTCCGTAATCTCTAAACTCTGCCCCTGGCTGCGGAACTGGAGGCTCATTTATCGGAACCTCTGGAGCTACAGCCGCTCTCGGCTCCTCTAATACTGCCGGCGTGGCTGAACTCGTCGACCCGCTCACAACCTCAGGCATAGTCTGGGCCTGAGTCCTAGTAACCCTTTGCGTACCGCTAGCAGCTCCTGCTGCTGCCTTGCCCTTCTGGGCCCTGGTCGCCTTCCGTGGAGGCATAACTGATAAATAAGAATAGGTCAGAGAGGATTCAACCTAATAAGACAGCCCTAATGCACGATCTTAGAGAGAGAAAAATGGAAACCAATCCTAAATGTCATGTAGCCTCCTGATTATAGATGTGGTGCACAATACACCGATAATCAAAACTCTACTAGACACGATCTGTAGACACTTTCCGAGGACTAACTGCTCTGATACCACTTTTGTCACGACTGCACCGCCCGCGATCGTGCCCTACGGCCGCTTTCTTTCGTATACATCGATGTTATACCGTATTTCGGAGTATGTACGTGAGGGCGACGATAAAAGTTTAAGCCTTAAGATAGGCTAGACCAAAATTTTGTTCACAAGTACCGAAAAGAATCGTTTTCCGACGAAACGTTTTACAAAGCTTGCGTAGGGAAAATTCCGGCTATGTCATTTATTATTTTTGCGGATTTTTCCGAGAGACGAAACATTTTGGACCAACGGGAGGGTGACATGTGTCACCCTCACATTGGACGTGATTGTGGGCGGCTAGTGGACGAAATTGGGGTCTTGGTTACGTAGGAAATTTTGTGATAGTTGGTGTGGTAGATGGATAAGGTACACATGGATGAATCCACACCCTACACTTGCCTTGCACTTGGCTTCATCTTGGCCATTGGTTGGCCATTGCTTGACCTATAAATACCCCCTTAGTTGAAGACTTATTCTTCATCCTCTCTTGATAAATTCCAAGTTTAAAACTCCCTCCCTCTCCTTTGTGAGCTCTCGTCCAACTCCCCATCCCCTTTGAGAAAGGCCTTGCCGAGAGCACCCTCCCCTTTGTAGTGTCTGGCCGAGGGGTACCCCCCCTAGCCTAGTTGTTTTCGAGAAATACCCCCCCACTTGGTTGAGAAATACTTCTCCAAGTATTGTTGGAATGCCAAAATACTCTAGCCCAAAACCTTTGTAGTATTTCCAAGTACCCTCTATACGAAAAGCCCGGAAAATACTACTATACTTTCCTTTAGCCACTAAACGAAACCCTAAGGAAAACCTTCATAGTCGGTTGAAGTGTTAAGTAGAAGTTGTGAAGAACTTCTAAGGGTTTCTCGGAGCGTGCAATTAGGAGCTAAACCTTGCTCAGGATCGACGTTTATACTTGGATAATTTTGGGCTTATCGAGGTAAATACTACTGTCCTTCTATTGTAATTGGAATTACATTCTGTAGTAGTATAGAAATGAATATAAGACGTATAAGGATGGTATAAAAAAAAGAGAATTGAACTGTAATAGAAGGATATTACAGAAAAGACTTGAACTGAAATCACATCAGAAGAGTATTAAAGTAGAAGATTAAATCAGATTTACATAGATTGTATTTGATGAGACTTATAACCTTTATTGGTTGATCGCTCATGAGTAGTAGCATGTACTACTTGGAAGGTGGACAAGGCTAGCCGGGTTATAGTCGTGGAGCGTTTTGCTAATAGTCGATAATCGTCGCGAGGTATGTGATTCTTCCTATCCTCTTGAGCATGATATTTTAAAAGAATATATATATAGTACGGTAGACGTACGTGTGTTAACTGAACGTAGTTTTACGGCAATGTCTTTTGACTTAAGCCTGAATAATAAGAATCTGGAAGTATTTTAAAAGAATATATATAGTACGGTAGACGTACGTGTGTTAACTGAACGTAGTTTTACGGCAATGTCTTTTGACTTAAGCCTGAATAATAAGAATCTGGAAGTATTTTAAAAGAATATATATATAGTACGGTAGACGTACGTGTGTTAACTGAATGTAGTTTTACGGCAATGTCTTTTGACTTAAGCCTGAATAATAAGAATCTTGAAGTATTTCAAAAGAATTAAGAATCTTTTTTGAAAGAAGAAAAATACTTGGTTTGAAAGCTTAAGAGTTATACTAGCTTTATGAGAAGTTAGGTATAACGACTTAAGAGAGATAAAAAGAATGGTTTATTGTTTTTAAGAAGTTAAGAGACTTGATATTAAAAGATAAGAGACTTGACTTAAATGAATTAATATGAATTTTGTGTGAAACCTCATTCGTGAGTAATGAGTACTTGGTTTTTAAAAGGAATAATGTTTTACTGATTTCGGAAATCAGAATAAGTATCGAACAAACCACTACAGCGTTAATAAAGGGAAATGTTCTGACTAATTAAGTATTATTAAAACCAGTAGAAACCTCCATCTGCATAGAAGCTAAGATGAGACAAAATGATATTACATTTCCTAGATCATGGCTGCTTTAATAAGATTGTTATGAACAAAGAATAACCTGCTCACACATAAGGCATATGTTTCTCAAATTGTTTTAAAGGATTAAAAACTATGAACTACGAAACCTTTTCGAAAATGAGAAACTTGAGCATTTGAAATTAGGCAAACTTGAACGTTTGGAAAATAATGTTGTTACTTGATTTTACAAAGGGAAGTGTTTTGGTTTACTTAACAATGTTAGTCACTCTATTTTTATACTACGGGTATCGGGTGACCTTTGTAAAAGAAATGGATCTTTAAAAAGGAATTTAACGTACGTAGTACTTTAGGGTTAAAACCCGGACTTTGACATAAAATGAAAGTACCTTGAGTTGTGTATAACTTGCCTATGCTTGTTGTTGTGTAACTTGCCTATGCTTGTTGTGATAGCCTTTGTTGTGCAAAAATTGTGTTTCTATACTACCGTCTCGATGGGCGGTTGACTTGTTGAGAACTTACTTGGACGTACCGGCAGTGACGGAAGATTCCACGGGTATGCTTCCATTATCATTGTTACATGGGCATGTCTACACCGATGATGGATTCTGTGGACATGTGACCATTATGGTTATTTATGGCGAAGTATCGTGACTTACGGTTGTGATCTGTCACGACCCGAACCCGGGCCCGTGACTGGTGCCTTACCCGGACACCCAAGTAGTCATACATCAGAGTAATCAGCGGAACATAAAACAAGACATGAAAATATTATGAAGCAAGGAACAGTAATCTGAGAAAACTTGCCTTTCGGCATATATAATAATAACAACTCTTTCAAAATGAACAGTTTAATCCTTTCTTTACAAACCCTGCCCACAACAGTACTACAGACCTCTAAGAAATGCTACGACAACAATGGCGGGACAGGGCCCCGCCATACCCCTGAATGTAAATACCTACAATGACAGGGGACTATACCACTGATAAGCCTCCGGAGAAACGGAGCTTTCCCAACGCTGAACTGTGACCCTAAGCACGAGGATCAATGACTGGTGTACCTTTACCTGCGGCATGATGAACGCGGGCGAGGTCAAGACAACAAAACCGAGTATGTGAAATCAAAATAAATCAGAAATGAAATCATAGTAGTCTATATAAAGCGGAGACATGTATGATAACCAAACTACGCTTCACAATAAATAAGCGATATCAAGTCGTGGACTCACGCCTCAAAGTCATCACTCAAATATAACTATGGGTCTCACGCCCACCACATCATTCATGCCCGTGGAATACCTTCCTCACCGGCATCATGATATAAAAGCATCAAGGAATACACATGAACACCGTGTCCCACTGTGTCCTAATAAAACCGCATGAGGTAAGTACGAAGGCATAGCCGACTACTAACACCCACGCATCAACAAGGTCATAAATCAGATCATGAGATCTGTCTGCAGCCACATGATCAAAGCCGCCACTCGCCGCAGATCTAATGTGCGCGTCTATCCTCGAACTTCCCGCAGCTCGCATAGGCCAATCTCATAGGCCCGCATGAGGTATAACCCCGCATCGGTAGCTACTCCCAAGATCCGCCTGGACTTCGTAGTCCGCATGGCCACATAGACCGCATGCCCATAAAGGACGCACCCTAACCTGGAACTCTCGTAGCTCCGCATAGGCCCCTGGGACCCGCATGAGGTATTCTCGAATCATAGGTCCATCGACCCGCCTGAGTCTACCCCGCATCGGAGGGCAGCTTAACCCCCGGAATCATCTCAAGAGATGAGTGATGTATAATACTAACATAACAGCTTATCGTTTAAACAACATAAGCACAACAAGGGAAAAACCCCTTTACACAAACATCACAAGATACTAACACACGTAGCATCCTAGCATGTTTACTTATCAATCAACAAGAAAGTATTTACAAGGCTATCACAAACCAACACAATCAAGTTATGCACACAAGGTACTTTCTACTATATGTCAACAAGTTCGGGTTTTTATCCCCAAAGTACTTCATACATTAACTCTTTAAAAGATACGTTACTTTCACAAAAACCACACAATACCCGTAGTATATAAAAATAGAGTGATTATCTTTTGAAGTAAATCAAAACACTTACCTTTGTAAAATCAAGTAACAACATTATTTTCCAAACGTCCAAGTTTGCCTAATTTCAAATGTTCACGTTTTCTTATTTTAGAAAGGTTTCGTGGTTCATAGTCTTATTCATTTAAGAATATGATTCTCTTTTAAACCATCTAAGAAACATAAGCCTTATATGTGAGTAAGATATTCTTGTTTATAACAATCTTATTACAATGACCATGATCTAGAAATATCATTTTGTCTCATCTTAGCTTCTATGCGGATGGAAGTTTCTACCGATTTTACTCACAAACATTTCCTTATTAACGCCGCAGTTGGTTTGTCGATACACATTCGATTTCAAATCAAGAAACATTCTTAAGCCGTTATACCTAACTTCCCATAAAGCTAGTATAACTCTTAAGTTTTCAAAAACCAAGTATTACTCTTCTTTTAAAATGATTCAAAAATATTTTGAAATACTTCAAGTTCTTTATTATCACATAACCAATCCAGTTATAGTTCAAATAAGTTACCTTTTAAAAACCACAAGTATTTTCTTACATACATAAAGCTGTTATAACCAACTTCCCATAAAACCGTTATAACACTTTATGTTTTAGACCAACCAAATACATTTAACACATGTACGTCTACCGTACTACATAGTTACACACATATCATGCTAGAAGAGATAGGAAGAGGTTCACATACCTCGCGACGCGTATCGACTAATAGCAAAACGCTCCAAGTACCTCAAGCCGTCGGCTACTCCTTAAGCCAAGTAGATCGCGCCACACGTAGTACTTCAACCTATAAGGCCACAAGGCGCTTATTAACATCTAGATCTTATCGTAGAACATTCTACAGAAAATTCGGCAGCACCTCCCCCCCCGCAACAGCGTAAATCTCCTCCTCTATCGAGGCCGGCTATCAAGCCAACCAGGGGGTTTATACATCTAACCTGACGCGGTACAATTCTACTTCACAAGAATGCTACACAAGTCTCATGTCTGATACACCCCATGTAATTACAGTCGCTTTATTCTTCAGCTTAAGTCAAAAGACATTGCCGACAGACTACGTTCAGTTCTATATATAGTATACTCCAACTATATATTCAACAACATGTAATTTCCAATTACAATAGGGGGACAAGATAATTACCTCGATAAGCCCATAATTATCCAAGTATAAAGTCGATCCTGGGCAACGTTTAGCTCCAATCTCCGAGCGCTCCAACCCGCTCCAAACCACCCTTAGAAGTTCTAACCAACTTCTACATACTACTCCAACTAACTATGGAGATTTTCCTTAGGGTTTTGGTTTTGTGACTGAAGAGAAGTATAATAGTATTTCTGGGTTTTTGGTATAGGTATAACCTTAGAATACTACAAGGTATATGGCTAAGGTAATTTGGGCATTACAACAATACTTTTGAGAGTATTTCTACCAAGAGGGGGGGTATTTATACGAGACAACACCACAGGGGGTGTATACCTCGGCCTACCCACTGTGGGTACTCTCGCCAAGGGAGAGAAGGCTCTCGCCAAGGCCTCACAAGGGGAGGGACGAACTATACTACTGAGGAGGGAGGAATTTTAGACTTAGGAAATTATTTGGATGAAGAAGTCTTCAAAGGGAGAGGGTATTTATAGGACAAGCCAAGGCCAACCAATGGCCAAGATCTTGCCAAGTGCAAGGCAAGTGTAGGCCAAGATCTTGCCAAGTGCACCCTAACCAACTAACACACAAAATATCCTACCAACCCTGACCACAATGGCCTCACTTTCGCCACCTTACCGCCCACACTCCACCAATGAGAGGTGTGCCAGTGGCGCCTCTTGTTGGTCCAACACGCTTCGCCTCTGAAAAATCCGCAAAAATATAAATGACATAGCCGAATTTTCCTACGAAAGCTGTGGAAAACGCTTCGTCGAAAAACGACTCTAACCGGGGTTGTGCACAAAAATAAATCGCCAAGCCAAATCTTCAAGTTCAAATTTTCTACGTCGTCCCACGCATATACCAAAATACGGTATAACATGATCGAGTGCATAGCTCGCTTACTTGCCCCCATCGCCACGTGACGCAGTGGATCCGATATAGGTTATCGACTGCCACGTGTCGCCTTCGCGGTGAAGTATCGTGACTTACGGTTGTGATCCGGTGCTTAGCCGATTCACTTGCCCCGTCGCCACGTGGCGCAGGAGGAGCCGCGAGGCTAGTGCACTTGCCACGCGTCGCCTTCGCGAGTCGGTGTTTGGATGGAGCCGTGACTTACGGTTGTGATGCGTGCGTAGCCAATTTACTTGCCCCCGCCACCACGTGGCGCGAGGAAATGGTAGAGGCTATCAGACTTGCCACGCGTGTCGGCTTCATGATATGGTTATACAGATTATTGGTACGGTCGGATCCGTAGTTATACTTTCCCCGTCTGATTTTATGACACGTGGGACCCGATGTTGGTGTACTTCGTGTTATCATATCATGATCGCCGTGATGAAGGTATTCCACCGCATGATTGATGTTGTGGGCGAGACCCATAGTTATATTTGAGTAATAACTTGAGGGTGAGTCACGACTTGTTATAAATGTTTATATGTGTGACTGTAGTTTGGTTATCATACATGTCTCCTGCTTTATATAGACTATTATGATTTCATTTACGATATTTTCGCCACATACTTGGTACTGTCCAGATCGACCTCCTTCTGGCCGCTCATGCCGCAGTAGAGGTACATCTACCGTCGATCCCCGCTTATAGGATCACATTTCAGCGTATTGGGAAGCTCCGTTCCTTGAGGCTTATCTTTTGGTATGTTACCACAGTCCGTAGGTTCTTGTACATTCGGGGTATGGCGGGGCCCGTCCCGTCATAGTTGTTGTAAAAATCTTAGAGGTCCGTGAGCAATCGTTGTGGCGGGGTTGTAAGGATTGTAATCGCTCAAAGGTCGATATATATATATATATATATATATATATATATATATATATATATATATATACTTTGAAAGGCAACCGCTTTTGGTTGGCCTATTTTCTTTATCTTGATCCATATCTAATTGTATGTTTAAGTTTTTATTTCCATTGGTTTTTCTCTCGATGTTGTATCACTAGGGTGCCCGGTAAGGCACGACCACGCCCGGTTCGGTCGTGACAAAAGTGGTATCGAGCGATTAGTCCTCGGAAAGTGTCTACGCATCGTGTCTAGTAGAGTCTTGATTATCGATGTTGTGCACCACATCTATAATCGTGAGGTCGCAGGAGATTTAGGATTGGTTTCCATTCTTCTCATTCGAGATCGTGCCTTAGCCGGTGTGATAAGTTGGACCCTCCGACGTATTTCATTTTTACGATTATGCCTCCGTAAGGCAACCCGCCCGTGGCGGCAAGGCAGAGAGTCTGCGAGTAGAGCAAGCGCAGCTCTACAGACCACAAGACTGAGCCTCCACCCCACACCGAGCAGAGGAGATGGGTTACGCGAGTCGCCCGATTATTGGTCGTGGTCAGGCAGACTTGAGGATAGCCGGACGCAGCAGCCTGTGAGCACCAGCCGTTCACCCTAGATCGATAGTTTGAGGCTACGGATTTTCCGAGTCAGAGCCCGAGTTTTATGGGTCGAGGCCGAGGATGATCGCAGGAGTTCATCCGGCGATTCGATGATTATGAGAGTGATCAAGGCATCGAGACCGAGTCGGTGGTCCTAGGTTCGCATCGGCCGCGTGATACCGCAGCCGATCGTTTGATTCGCGAGCTGTCGGGAGAGAATGCACTTCCACCATATGGGACGAGTTCTCGTGACATTTCTTGCACATTTCTTGCCTCCACGGATGAGGAGGCTCGCCGACGATTTTTGGTATTGCGTAATCCGCGCACGGTTCGGGAGTACAATGTGGAGTTCGACTCATTGGCGAGACGTCCCGCATTAGTAACTAGTATGGAGGATCGAGTGCACCGATATGTTCTGGCTCGATGATTACCCAGCGTAAAGTTGTTCGGGTGTAGCTCTTCGGGCATGGACATTGCCCGATACTGAGCTTATGCACTTGGATGTGAGGAGCGGAGAGATCGGCGAATGACCGAGATCGCGAAGAGGGCCGTAACAGCAGTGGTCCTTTGGTGACTTTCAAGGCGGACCGCCAGAAGAAAGCCGCGATGCGCTCCCGTCGATGCAAGTGGTCCCCACCGTCGTCGGACGTCAGGATATTCGTGAGCCGGTCGGGGCTCCTGTGTTTCAGATTTTCGGGAGTAGAAGTGCTCACGGATGAGGCAACCCGTATCTCGGTGTGCCGTTGTGGTAAAGCCCATGGGGGAATGTCGCATCGTTTGGGAGATTGCTATACTTGCGCCGACAGGGCCATTTGACGAGAGATCGTCCACTGTGGTAGCACTGGTGGGATAGCACAGACTACTAGATCAGTTGCGGGTTCTTCACCTTCCATAGCTAGGCAGGATGTTCATACACCGGCGGGCCACGGTAGAGGTCGCGGTGGAAGTTCCCAGTTTTAGCGGTCCTTTGAACCACCTATTTTCAGGTATATCCTTAACCCTCTAGAGATTTGTATGTATTGATGTTATGATGATGTGTTTAGTGTTATGTTCGGATAGCTTTGTGCTAAAATGTGACTTAGAAGCCTGGTTAGTGAAAAGGGGTAAGCCTGGGGGTGAGAAAATGATAAACCTTAGAATATTACAGTTGAGACCTTAGATGTAAGGCCGTCTCGAGTACAAGATTTTGCGGGTAATCTTTGTCAGAATGTATAAGTATACGTGGAGTGATTATGGGAAAATTCCTTGGGTGGTGTAGAATGGAAGTGGTAGCTTTCGACCAGATAGGTAAGATTGTTCCGGATCGGGAACAAGAGCTTGATGCGTTAAGTGGGTCGGGTTGGGGCCATGTTGCGGGTCAACCCGTAGCCCGGTTTGGGGTTGGGTCAGTTCGAGGTGGTCCCGCCAGGTGGTAGGATCACGAGGGTGCTAGGCCCAAGTTTAGGTAACCATCGTATGAATTCGTGAATGCGTTCGACCGGAATCGGTTCGTGAAGGCCGGGAATGGCCTTAGAGGAAAGTGAAGCTAGTAAGATGACCAAGTTTGGAGGTAGTGACTCCAAAGTTTTGGCAACAGAAGCGTTGACTGAAGTGTGGTACGTGTACTAGAAGAGTTCAAGTGTTCGAGAAGGGCACGGCGAGTAAGGAAGGAAGGGAACGTGTGTTATTTCGTGGCCAGGTGTGGCGTTGGCAACTTATTAGAGGAACTTTATCGTTATCCATCTTGAGAAGGAACATTCGGGACGAATGTTTCTAAGGAGGGGAGAATGTTATACCCCGTATTTCCGGAGTATGTACGTGAGGGCGTACATATAAAAGTTTAAGCCTTAAGATAGGCTAGGACCGAAAATTTTGTTCACAAGTACCGAAAAGAATCGTTTTCCGACGAAACGTTTTACAAAGCTTCATGAGGAAAAATTCGGCTATGTCATTTATTATTTTTATGATTTTTCCGAGAGGCGAACATTTTGGACCAACGGAGGGTGACATGTGTCACCCTCACATCGACGTGATTGTGGGCGGCTAGTGGACGAAATGGGGGTCTTGGTTAGGTAGGATATTTTGTGATAGTTGGTGTGGTAGATGGATAAGGTACACATGGATGAATCCACACCCTACACTTGCCTTGCATTTGGCTTCATCTTGGCCATTGGTTGGTCATTGCTTGACCTATAAATACCCTCTTAGTTGAAGACTTATTCTTCATCCTCTCTTGATAAATTCCAAGTTTTAAAATCCCTCCCTCTCCCTTGTGAGCTCTCGTCCAACTCCCCCCCTCCCCTTTGAGAAAGGCCTTGGCCGAGAGCACCCCTCCCCCTTTGTAGTGTCCTAGCCGAGGGGTACCCCCCCCCTAGCCTAGTTGTTTTCGAGAAATACCCCCCCCCCCCTTAGTTGAGAAATACTTCTCCAAGTATTGTTGGAATGCCAAAATACTCTAGCCCAAAACCTTTGTAGTATTTCCAAGTACTTTATACTAAAAAGCCCTAAAATACTATTATACTTTCCTTTAGCCACTAAACGAAACCCTCCGGAAAACCTTCATAGTAGGTTGAAGTGTTAAGTAGAAGTTGTGAAGAACTTCTAAGGGTTTCTAGGAGCGTGCAATTAGGAGCTAAACCTTGCTCAGATCGACGTTTATACTTGGATAATTTTGGGCTTATCGAGGTAAATACTATCGCCCTTCATTGTAATTGGAATTACATATCGTAGTAGTATAGAAATGAATATAAGACGTATAAGGATGGTATAAAAGAGAATTGAACTGTAATGAAGGATATTACGTAAAAGACTTGAATCAAATCACATCGAAGAGTATTAAAGTAGAAAGATTAAATCAGTATTTACATAGATCAGTATTTGATGAGACTTATAACCTTTATTAGTTGATCGTTTCGCGAGTAGCATGTACTACTTGGAAGGTAGACAAGGCTAGCGGTTATAGCCGTGAGCGCTTTGCTAATAGTCGATAATCGTCGCGAGGTATGTGATTCTTCCTATCCTCTTGAGCATGATATTTTAAAAGAATATATATATAGTACGGTAGACGACGTTTGTTAATCGAACGTAGTTTTACGGCAATGTCTTTTGACTTAAGCCCAATAATAAGAATCGGAAGTATTTTAAAAGAATATATATAGTACGGCGACGCGTGTTAATCGAACGTAGTTTTACGCAATGTCTTTTGACTTAAGCCCGAATAATAAGAATGGAAGTATTTTAAAAGAATATATATATAGTACTAGAGCGACGTGTTAAGCGAATGTAGTTTTACGGCAATGTCTTTTGACTTAAGCTGAATAATAAGAATCTTGAAGTATTTCAAAAGAATTAAGAATCCTTTTTGAAAGAAGAAAAATACTTGGTTTGAAAGCTTAAGAGTTATACTAGCTTTATGAGAAGTTAGGTATAACGACTTAAGAGAGATAAAAAGAATGGTTTATTGTTTTTAAGAAGTTAAGAGACTTGATCTTAAAAGATAAGAGACTTGACTTAAATGAATTAATATGAATTTTGTGTGAAACCTCATTCGTGAGTAATGAGTACTTGGTTTTTAAAAGGAATAATGTTTTACTGATTTCGGAAATCAGAATAAGTATCGAACAAACCACTGCAGCGTTAATAAAGGGAAATGTTCTGACTAATTAAGTATTATTAAAACCAGTAGAAACCTCCATTTGCATAGAAGCTAAGATGAGACAAAATGATATTACATTTCCTAGATCATGCCTGCTTTAATAAGATTGTTATGAACAAAGAATAACCTACTCACACATAAGGCATATGTTTCTCAAATTGTTTTAAAGGATTAAAAACTATGAACTACGAAACCTTTTCAAAATGAAACTTGAGCATTTGAAATTAGGCAAACTCAACGCGTTTGGAAAATAATGTTGTTACTTGATTTTACAAAGGGAAGTGTTTTGGTTTACTTAACAATGTTAGTCACTCTATTTTTATACTACGGGTATCGGTGACCTTTGAAAAAGAAATGGATCTTTAAAAGGAATTTAACGACGTAGTACTTTAGGGTTAAAACCGGACTTTGACATAAAATAAAAGTACCTTGAGTTGTGTATAACTTGCCTATGCTTGTTGTTGTGTAACTTGCCTATGCTTGTTGTGATAGCCTTTGTTGTGCAAAAATTGTGTTTCTATACTACGTCTCGATGGGCGGTTGACTTATTGAGAACTTACTTGACGCGTCAGCGATGTGGAAGATTCCACGGGTATGCTTCCATTATCATTGTTACATGGGCATGTCTACACCGATGATGGATTCTGTGGACATGTGACCATTATGGTTATTTATGGCGAAGTATCGTGACTTACGGTTGTGATCGAGTGCATAGCCAGTTTACTTGCCCCCGTCAGCTACGTGACGCAGGTGGATCTGGTATAGGTTATCGCACTTGCCACGTGTCAGCTTCGCGGTTAAGTATCGTGACTTACGGTTGTGATCTGGTGCTTAGCCGATTCACTTGCCCCCGTCAGCTACGTGGCGCAGGGAGGAGCTGGTGGAGGCTAGTGCACTTGCCACGCGTGTCGCCTTCGAGTCAGTGTTTGGATGGAGCTTCGTGACTTACGGTTGTGATCTGGTGCGTAGCCAATTTACTTGCCCCCGTCAGCTACGTGGCGCAGGGAGGAGCTGGTAGAGGCTATTGCACTTGCCACGTGTCAGCTTCATGATATGGTTGTACAGTATTATTGGTACGGTCGGATCTGGTAGTTATACTTTCCCCGTACAGTTTTTATGACACAGGTGGGACCTGATGTTCAGGTGTACTTCTTGGTGTTATCATATCATGATCGCGGCATGAGGAAGGTATTCCACGCATGATTGATGTTGTGGGCGTGAGACCCATAGTTATATTTGAGTAATAACTTGAGGCGTGAGTCCCGACTTGATATAAATGTTTATATGTGTATCGTAGTTTGGTTATCATACATGTCTCCTTCTTTATATAGACTATTATGATTTCATTTACGATTTTCGATTCACATACTTGGTACTGTTATCGACCTCCTTCGGGCTGCGTTCATGCCGCAGTAGAGGTACATCTACCGTCGATCCCCGCCATAGGATCACATTTCAGCGTATTGGGAAGCTCCGTTCTTCTGAGGCTTATCTTTTGTATGTTACCACGAGTCCGTAGGGTTCTTGTACATTCGTGGTATGGCGGCCCCGTCCGTCATAGTTGTTGTAAAAATCTTAGAGGTGCAGAGACCGCTACAAGTGTGGTTGTAAGGATCAGAATCGCTCAAAGGTCGATATATATATATATATATATATATCTTGAAAGGCAACCGCTTTTGGTTGGCCTATTTTCTTTATCTTGATCCATATCTAATTCTATGTTTAAGTTTTTATTTCCGGTTTTTCTCTCGATGTTGTATCACTAGGGTGCCCGGTAAGGCACGACCACGCCCGGTTCGGTCGTGACAAAAGTGGTATCGAGCGCTTAGTCCTCGGAAAGTGTCTACGAGCATCGTGTCTAGTAGAGTCTTGATTATCGATGTGTTGTGCACCACATCTATAATCGTGAGGTCGCAGGACATTTAGATTAGTTTCCATTCTTCTCATTCGAGATCGTGCCTTAGATACGTGTGATAAGTCGACCCTCCGACGTATTTCATTTTTACCGCTATGCCTCCGCGTAAGGCAACCCGCCCGTGGCGGCAAGCAGAGAGTGAGTCGCGAGTAGCAAATGGCGGCCTCTGAAGACCACAAGACTGAGCCTCCACCCCACACCGGAGCAGGCGAGACGGGTTACGCGAGTTGGCCCGATTATCGGGTCGTGGTCAGGCGGACTTGAGGATAGGCCGACGCAGCAGCCCAGAGCACCGCCGTTCACCCTAGATCGATAGTTTGAGGCTACGATTTTCCGAGTCAGAGCCCGCCGAGTTTTATGGGTCGAGGCACGAGGATGATCCGCAGGAGTTCATCCGGCGATTCTGCCGGATTATGAGAGTGATCAAGGCATCGGAGACCGAGTCGGGTCCTAGGTTCGCATCGGCCGCGTGATACCGCGATCGTTTGATTCGCGGAGCTGTCCCGGGAGAGAATGCACTTCCACCATATGGGACGAGTTCTCGTGGACATTTCTTGCACATTTCTTGCCTCACAGATGAGGGCTCGGCCGACAGATTTTTGGTATTGCGCGTAATCCGCGCACGGTTCGAGTACAATGTGGAGTTCGACTCATCGCCCAGACGCCCCGCATTAGTAACTAGTATGGAGGATCGAGTGCACCGATATGTTACAGGCTCGATGATTACCTAGCGTAAAGTTGTTCGTGTAGCTCTTCGGGCACGGATATTGCCCGCATACAGCTTATGCACTGATGTGAGGAGCGGAGAGATCGACAGAATGACCGAGATCAGCAGAAGAGGGCCAGAACAGCAGGGTCCTTTGGTGACTTTCAAGGCGGACCGCCTCGCCAAGCAGCCGCGATGCGCCTCCGTCGATTAAGTGGTCCCCACCGTCGTCGGACGTCGGGATATTCGAGCCGGCCGTGGCTCCTGTGTTTCAGATTTTCGCGAGTAGGTTGCCGGATGAGGCAACCGATCTCGGTGTGCGTTGTGGTAAAGCCCATGTGGGAATGTCGATCGGTTTGGGAGATTGCTATACTTGCGCCGACAGGCCATTTGACGAGATCGTCCACTGTGGGGTAGCATCGCGGATAGCATGAACTACTAGATCGGGCCATGGTTCTTCACCTTCCATAGCTAGGCAGATGTTCATACACCGGCGCCACGGTAGAGGTCGCGGTGGAAGTTCCCGATTTATGGTCCTTCAACCACCTATTTTCGGTATATCCTTAACCTCAGAGATTTGTATGTATTGATGTTATGATGATGTGTTTAGTGTTATGTTCGGATAGCTTTGTGCTAAAATGTGACTTAGAAGCCTGGTTAGTGAAAAGGGGTAAGCCTGGGGGTGAGAAAATGATAAACCTTAGAATATTACAGTTGAGACCTTAGATGTAAGGCCGTCTCGAGTACAAGATTTTGCGGGTAATCTTTGTCAGAATGTATAAGTATACGTGGAGTGATTATGGGAAAATTCCTTGGGTGGTGTAGAATGGAAGTGGTAGCTTTCATGACCTGTATAGGTAAGATTGTTCCGGATCGGGAACAAGAGCTTGATGCGTTAAGTGGGTCGGGTTGGGTCAGCCGTGTTGCGGTCAACCCGTAGCCCGGTTTGGGGTTGGGTCAGTTCGAGGTGGTCCCGCCAGGTGGTAGGATCACGAGGGTGCTAGGCCCAAGTTTAGGTAACCATCGTATGAATTCGTGAATGCGTTCGACCGGAATCGGTTCGTGAAGGCCGGGAATGGCCTTAGAGGAAAGTGAAGCTAGTAAGATGACCAAGTTTGGAGGTAGTGACTCCAAAGTTTTGGCAATGGCGTTGGTGAAGTGTGGTACGTGTACTAGAAGAGTTCAAGTGTTCGAAGCGGCACCATGAGTAAGGAAGGAAGGAACGTGTGTTATTTCTGGCGGTGTGGCGTTGGCAACTTATTAGAGGAACTTTATCGTTATCCATCTTGAGAAGGAACATTCGGACGAATGTTTCGGCGAGGGAGAATGTTATACCGTATTTCGGAGTATGTACGAGGGCGCATATATAAAAGTTTAAGCCTTAAGATAGGCTAGGACGAAAATTTTGTTCACAAGTACCGAAAAGAATCGTTTTCCGACGAAACGTTTTACAAAGCTTGCGTAGGAAAAATTCCGGCTATGTCATTTATTATTTTTGCGGATTTTTCCGAGAGACGAAACATTTTGGACCAACGGGAGGGTGACATGTGTCACCCTCACATTGGACGTGATTGTGGGCGGCTAGTGGACGAAATGGGGGTCTTGGTTAGGTAGGATATTTTGTGATAGTTGGTGTGGTAGATGGATAAGGTACACATGGATGAATCCACACCCTACACTTGCCTTGCATTTGGCTTCATTGGCCATCGTTGGTCATTGCTTGACCTATAAATACCCTCTTAGTCAAGACTTATTCTTCATCCTCTCTTGATAAATTCCAAGTTTTAAAATCCTCCCTCTCCTCGTGAGCTCGTCCAACTCCTCCCCTTTGAGACAGGCCTTGGCCGAGAGCACCCTCCCCTTTGTAGTGTCTGGCCAGGGTACCCCTGAGTTGAGAAATACTTCTCCAAGTATTGTTGGAATGCCAAAATACTCTAGCCCAAAACCTTTGTAGTATTTCCAAGTACCCTCTATACGAAAAGCCCGGAAAATACTATTATACTTTCCTTTAGCCACTAAACGAAACACTAAGGAAAACCTTCATAGTAGGTTGAAGTGTTAAGTAGAAGTTGTGAAGAACTTCTAAGGGTTTCTCGGAGCGTGCAATTAGGAGCTAAACCTTGCTCAGGATCGACGTTTATACTTGGATAATTTTGGGCTTATCGAGGTAAATACTACTGTCCTTCTGTTGTAATTGGAATTACATACTGTAGTAGCATAGAAATGAATATAAGACGTATAAGGATGGTATAAAAAAAAGAGAATTTAACTGTAATAGAAGGATATTACAGAAAAGACTTGAACTGAAATCACATCAGAAGAGTATTAAAGTAGAAGATTAAACTGTACTTACATAGGACTGTATTTACAGTAGACTTATAACCTTTATTAGTTGACTGTTCTGCGAGTAGCATGTACTACTTGGAAGGTAGACAAGGCTAGCCGGGTTATAGCCGTGGAGCGTTTTGCTAATAGTCGATAATCGTCGCGAGGTATGTGATTCTTCCTATCCTCTTGAGCATGATATTTTAAAAGAATATATATATAGTACGGTAGACGTACGTTTGTTAACTGAACGTAGTTTTACGGCAATGTCTTTTGACTTAAGCCTGAATAATAAGAATCTGGAAGTATTTTAAAAGAATATATATAGTACGGTAGACGTACGTGTGTTAACTGAACGTAGTTTTACGGCAATGTCTTTTGACTTAAGCCTGAATAATAAGAATCTGGAAGTATTTTAAAAGAATATATATATAGTACGGTAGACGTACGTGTGTTAACTGAATGTAGTTTTACGGCAATGTCTTTTGACTTAAGCCTGAATAATAAGAATCTTGAAGTATTTCAAAAGAATTAAGAATCCTTTTTGAAAGAAGAAAAATACTTGGTTTGAAAGCTTAAGAGTTATACTAGCTTTATGAGAAGTTAGGTATAACGACTTAAGAGAGATAAAAAGAATGGTTTATTGTTTTTAAGAAGTTAAGAGACTTGATCTTAAAAGATAAGAGACTTGACTTAAATGAATTAATATGAATTTTGTGTGAAACCTCATTCGTGAGTAATGAGTACTTGGTTTTTAAAAGGAATAATGTTTTACTGATTTCGGAAATCAGAATAAGTATCGAACAAACCACTGCAGCGTTAATAAAGGGAAATGTTCTGACTAATTAAGTATTATTAAAACCAGTAGAAACCTCCATTTGCATAGAAGCTAAGATGAGACAAAATGATATTACATTTCCTAGATCATGGCTGCTTTAATAAGATTGTTATGAACAAAGAATAACCTACTCACACATAAGGCATATATTTCTCAAATTGTTTTAAAGGATTAAAAACTATGAACTACGAAACCTTTTCGAAAATGAGAAACTTGAGCATTTGAAATTAGGCAAACTTGAACGTTTGGAAAATAATGTTGTTACTTGATTTTACAAAGGGAAGTGTTTTGGTTTACTTAACAATGTTAGTCACTCTATTTTTATACTACGGGTATCGGGTGACCTTTGTAAAAGAAATGGATCTTTAAAAAGGAATTTAACGTACGTAGTACTTTAGGGTTAAAACCCGGACTTTGACATAAAATGAAAGTACCTTGAGTTGTGTATAACTTGCCTATGCTTGTTGTTGTGTAACTTGCCTATGCTTGTTGTTGTGTAACTTGCCTATGCTTGTTGTGATAGCCTTTGTTGTGCAAAAATTGTGTTTCTATACTACCGCGTCTCTCGATGGAGGATCGGTTGACTTGTTGAGAACTTACTTGGACGCGTCGCAGCGACGGAAGATTCCACGGGTATGCTTCCATTATCATTGTTACATGGGCATGTCTACACCGATGATGGATTCTGTGGACATGTGACCATTATGGTTATTTATGGCGAAGTATCGTGACTTACGATTGTGATCGAGTGCATACCGCTTTACTTGCCCGCCGCCACGTGGACGCAGGTGGATCTGGTATAGGTTATCGCACTTGCCACGTGTCAGCTTCGCGGCGAAGTATCGTGACTTACGGTTGTGATCTGGTGCTTAGCCGATTCACTTGCCCCCGGCCTACGCGTGGCGCAGGAGGAGCCGCGAGGCTAGTGCACTTGCCACGTGTCGCCTTCGCGAGTCGGTGTTTGGATGGAGCCGTGACTTACGGTTGTGATCCGTGCGTAGCGATTTACTTGCCCCCGTCGCCACGTGGCGCAGGAGCCGGTAGAGGCTATTACACTTGCCACGCGTGTCGCCTTCATGATATGGTTGTACAAAGATTATTGTACGGTCGGATCGGTAGTTATACTTGCCGCACGGTTTTTATGACACGGTGGGACACGATGTTCGTGTGTACTTCTTGGTGTTATCATATCATGATCGCGGCGGTGAGGAAGGTATTCCACGGGCATGATTGATATTGTGGCGTGAGACCCATAGTTATATTTGAGTAATAACTTGGAGGCGTGAGTCACGACTTGATATAATTGTTTATATGTGTCTTGTAGTTTGGTTATCATACATGTCTCCCGCTTTATATAGACTATTATGATTTCATTTACGATTTTCGCCACATACTTGGTACTTGCATCGACTCCTGGGGCTGCGTTCATGCCGCAGTAGAGGTACATCTACCGTCGATCCCCGCTTATAGGATCACATTTCAACAGATTGGGAAGCTCCGTTCCTTCGGAGGCTTATCTTTGGTATGTTACCCTGAGTCAGTAGGTACTTGTACATTCAGCGTTATTTCGGGTCCCTGTACCGTCATATTTATTGTAAAAATCTTAGAGGTGCAGAGTAATTGTGCGTGGTTGTAAGGATTGTAACTGTTCAAAGGTCGATATATATATATATATGCTGAAAGGAAACCGTTTTGGTTGGCCTATTTTCTTTTATCTTGATCCATATCTAATTGTATGTTTAAGTTTTTATTTCCGCTGGTTTTTCTCTGATGTTGTATCACTAGGGTGCCCGGGGTAAGGCACCAGTCACGGGCCCGGGTTCGGGTCATGACAATCAGAGAATAGCAGCGGAACATACACAACACATACAAATACTTAGACAAAAAAACATCAACAGGCTAGCCGATAAGGTCACCTTCCGTAAAATATACATAATCCAAAAATAAATCAGTACATCTCTGCTCTTAAAACTCAATCCACAAATATGACTACAGACCTCTAAGAATAACAACTGTGGCGGAACAGGGCCCCGCCATACCCCTGAATGTACATAAATTTACAACATCAGGGAAAACCGTACCAAAAGACAATCCTCCGGAGAAATGGAGCTTCTGACACCTGATCAGTGATCCTAAGAATGAGGATCCACCATCTGCTTACCCCTACCTGCGGCATGAACGCAGCCTCTCCCCCCCCCCCCCCCCCTCCGAGGAAAGGGGGTCAGTACACAATATGTACCAAGTATGTAAAACTGGAAAAATACTGCAATTTACATCATAAGTCTAAAATAAAGTTGGAGACATGTATGATAATAAAATTACAGTACATTGTGCCTTACTAACAATGAGAGTAAACAAGTGTATACTTTACTACATAAAAATATGAGGCTCATGATCAAAGTAGGGTCACCCGCCCGTAGTATCATTAAGCAATCCTACTCCTGGGACTATTTCACCCGCATAGGTCATGTGAACCCGCAATGAGGTCATCCGCCTCGCATGGTACTATTTCACCCGCATAGGACTATTTCACATGCATGGGCCCGGTGGGCCCGCAATGAGTACAAATGTCGCACTCGCATCATGGGTAGCAAATTCATGGAATAAGTAGTAACCCGGGGTCTACCCCGTAAGAATACATAACCTAGCACACCAGCTATCATACGTAATATAAGCACTACCGGCTTATCATACATAACATAAGCACCACCGACTTATCATACATAACATAAGCACAACCGCCTTATCATACATAATATAAGCAAGTTAAGAAATCCCCTAACTTCTTATTGGCTTTGTTCTTATACACTCTCATTTTAGTTTACTTAAGGCACTAACAAAAAATTTCTTCTTGGAACCCTAGTGAACCCGAGAGCTCCTCTTGTGTTCTTCGAAGTTTTCTTGAAATTTGTCTAAGTGTGGGAACTAGTCTTGCTACTAGTATGTTTAAATAACAACATGGAGAGTCAAGATGAGAACAATTAGGTGGCTTGGATCCAATTCACTTTAAAATCTAGCCAAGTAGCCCTTTTTGACTTAGTCAATATTATCAAGTTCTAGCCCTAGCAAGACTTGGTCATCTTAACTTGGGTCAAATGACCATAACACCCATGGTCCATTCAACCATGACCAACAAAGGGGGGTGACACGTGTCGCCCTCCCATTCGTCGCAATATTTCGTTTTCCGACATTTCCATAATTCCGATAAATTTTTACTAGTCTCAATTCTTAACATTTGAGTTCTTACGTACGTTTTTATAAACATGTCCTGAAATTACGGGGTGTAACAGAACATGCATAAGGAGTATGCGGATTGGAAGATCCGAGACTTAGAATTCATGATGGGTGACAAGGTTCTTCTGAAGGTTTCATCCATGAAGGGTGTGATAAGATTCGACAAGAGAGGGAAGTTGAGTCCAAGGTATATCAGACCATTTGAGGTTATTCAGAGAGTGGTAAATATGGCATATGAGTTGGCTCTGCCACCGAGTCTTTCAAGCGTTCATTCAGTCTTCCGTGTGTCTATGTTAAAGAAGTATCATGCTGATAGTACTTACATTATCTAGTGGGACTTAGTATTGATTGATTAGAATCTAGAGTTTGAGGAGGATCTTGTGCCTATTTTGGACAGACAGGTGAGGAAGTTGAGATCGAATGAGATTGGTTCAGTTAAGGTTAAGTAGAGGAATCGTCCCATCGAGGAGGCGACTTGGGAGACTGAGTCTGATATGTAGAGCAGATATTTGTGCTTGTTCACTACTTCTGGTATGTTTCCTCTATTCATTTATATCCGTTCGAGGATGAATGTTGTTTTAATTGGTATATAATATAATGACATTCTTGGTCGTTTCTTGCTAAAGATCTATATTTGCTTATTTTACCCTTTCTGTAGACTCTTTATGGGATTTGTGATGTGCGGAGATGAGTGACACAGATTCTGAGGTCCATTTATATGAGTCTCTGATGAAAACGCCCAAGTCTAGAAACTTAGAGTTGATTAGTTTGATTCAATGTTGACTTTTAGCTAGGTGGGTTCATTTTCGGGTTCCGTCATTTCTGGTAGTTCCAAAGGGTCATTTATGACTTAGTCGAGTTATTGATTCGCTTTTTGAGGAAATTAGATGTATGTTGTGGCCTTATTTGTAATGTTTGGATTATGGTATTGTCCCAGACAATTCTTTAGAAAAATATTCCTTGGCTCGATTATTTGTGAAATTCGAGAGTACGAGCGAGTTCGTAGCACTATTTACCATAGACGAGCATGTTTGGTTTGTGTCTAGGGGGTTATAGGAGTGTTTCGGGTGTTGGATGGATATTTTTGGCAATATTTTGCTGCTAGTGTCTGGTGTCTGCCATGGCGGAATCAACATCTACTTCGACGGGTCTGCCTCGGTAGAAGGTTGACTCGCCGAAGCGGAAGCTGGGGAAATGGAAATTTCTGCCATATCGGAATTAGGTCCGATGTGGCGAGAGATGATGTGTCAAGTGACATCTGCTACGAAGAAGGCTTTTTCCGCCGCAGTGGGTCTGCTCCAACAAGGTCAATTCCACTGGGGTGGATCACTATTCATGTGTCCTATATATAATTATAGGTCAGATTTTCTTTCCCAAAATAGTGTGTCCTCAAAACCAACACCGCATAAGGGTTATTTCAAAGCGTTAGGAGCATTTCCAACCTTGAGGTAATAGATTCTTTTCCTTTTTTATTTATGTTTATGATTCTAAGCTTATTAGTGATGGTTTAGCTTATTCTTTGAATTAGAGGAGATGGATTATGCATATTGTGATATTAAGAGAGTTGTATGATTGTTTTTAATGAGGGTTTATGGATTGAATGATGTTAATATCATGAATTAGAATTGGATTATGTTAGAATATCATGTTATAAGTCTTAAATTGGTGAAAGAACCATGTTTTAAATTGGGAAATATTTCTAGGGTTTCAAATTGGGTTTGATTATTGTCCAATTGAGGGATCAAATGAGAATAAATTTTTAATTAATTTAAGGATATGACTATCTAGTATGTAATCTTGAGTTTTGTGTATTAAAGTTTGAGTCTTGGTGGAGTGGGCCCGAAATGGATATTTAAAGTCTTGCTCTTATTGTGTTAAGCTTATTATTAACTATGTAATACACGTGAATAGATTTCGATCATCACGAGGCAAGAAGGAAGGGAAAGGTTGTATTTCGAGACATGATTTGGTAGCGCTCTCGCTCTACTTTGATGTAGGCTATGGTTTAGTTTTTTGAGACTCTGATAGAAGTGCATAATTAGTTATAAATATTGAGGGTTATTAGGCATTTTTGGGGGTCTCACTCAGCTAGTTATGATGAATGTTTGAGTGGGTACCGATGTTGAACTGTGATAATGGGATAATATAGGGAATCAACCTTATACTGATTCCAATTGCTGCTTATTTAGGCTCATCGCCATATGTGGGTATGTCACCATGTTTGCTATTATTTGGTTATTTATCACACATGCTTGCTGTCACACCCCGAAATTCGGGCCCGTGACTGGTGCCTTACCCCGGGCACCCTAGTGATACAACATCAGAGAAAAACCAGCGGAAATAAAAACTTAGACATGCAACAATAGATATAATAATAAACAAAGCAACCAAAACAGCTTGCCTTCAAGATATACATAAAACACGAACGCTTTAATCCTTTTACAACCCCGCCACATCGATTTCTGCACCTCTAAGATTTACAACGACTATGACGGACAGGCCCGCCATACCTCGAATGTACAAGAACCTACAACTCAGTGGAACACATACCAAAAGATAAGCCTCGGAGAAACGGAGCTTCCAAAACGCTGAATCGAGATCCTAAGAGCGAGGATCCACGGCCGATGTATTCTCTACCGCAGATTTAACGCAGCCTCAAGGGCGAGGTCAAGACAACAGTACCAAGTATGTGAAATCAGAATATCGCAGCTTAAATCATAACGATCTATATAAAGCGGAGACATGTATGATAACCAAAATACAAGACGCAACATAAAAGGTCAAGTCCGTGACTCACGCCTCAAAGTCACCACTCAAATATAACTATGGGTCTCACGCCCACCACATCCATCATGTTCGCATCATGGCCACATGCCCGGAATCTTGACGGTAGACATGTCCATGATGCAACAATAATAGCGCCGCATGGCCACATGCCCCGGACATCGTGACGGTGTAGACATGCCCATGTAACCTCAATAACAATATATCGGTGGTCAACCCCGCCGCACGCCACATGCCCCGGAATCAGACGGTAGACACGCCCATGTTGCGCAATAACCATATATCGGTAATCAACCCGCCGCACGGCCGCATGCCCCGGAATCTTGCGACGGTAGACATGTCCATGTGACATCAACAACAAGACAAGAATCAAAATGGAAACATACCCGTGGAATTCTCCTCACCGCCAAAGACGCCCAAGTTCTCAACAAGTCAACCGCCTCTATCGAGACGCCAGAATACGTAAATACCACACTTGCACAACAAAGGCTATCATCATGGCGTAGGCAAGTTTCACAACAACAAGCATAGGCAAGTTTCACAACAACAAGCATAGGCAAGTTTCACACAACTCAAAGTACTTTCATTTTATGCCAAAGTCCGGGTTTTTAACCCCAAAGTACTACATACGTTAAGTTCTTTTAAAAGAGATCCATTACTTATAAAAGTCACTCGATACCCGTAGTATTAGAATGACCAACCCACATTCCTTTTCAAAATCAAGTAACAACATTCTTTTCCTAAGTTCCAGTTTGCCTAGTTTCAATTACTCAAGCTTCTCATTTTCAAATGGTTTCATAGTTCCCAAACTTAATCACTGATTCTTTTAGAACAATTGAGTAATATATGTCTCACGTGAGAGTAGGTTATTCTTGTTTACAACATTCTTATTACAAAGACCATGATCTAGAAAATGTAATATCATTTTGTCTCATCTTAGTTTCTATGCAGATGGAGGTTTCTACCGGTTTTAATACGATACATCATTATTCAATACATTTTCCTTTATTAACGCTGCAGTGGTCTGTCGATACACATTCGATTTCCAAATCAAGAAACATTATCCCTTTAAATAAAACCAAGTACTCATTACTCACGAATGAGGTTTCACACAAACATTCACATTAAAACAAATAAGTTAAGTCTCTTATCTTATAAGATCAAGTCCCTTAACTTCTAACATCAAGAAACCATTTTCTTTACCTCTTAAGACATTATACCTAACTCCCATAAAGCTAGTATAACTCTTTTTAAAACCACAAAGTATTTTCTTACCTACATAAAGTTATAACCAACTTCCCATAAAGCCGTTATAACACTTTATGTTTTAAGAACAATCAAACACGATTAACACATGTACGCTCACCGTACTACATAGTTCACACATATCATGCTAGAAGAGATAGGAAGAGGTTCACATACCTCATGACGATTTATCGACAATAAGCAAAATGCTCCAAGTACTACAACCTTGCTAGCCCTTTCCACTCCTCGAGTAGAATACGCTACTCTTAGTACTTTCACCTATAATGGCCACAAACGTCTATTAACTCTTAAACACACGTTCCCATTTTTCTACGTAAAATTAAGAAGACCTCCCCACAACAGAAATCTCCTCTCTACCGAGGCCGGCTACCAAGCCAACCGGGGTTTACACGCCTAACCTGACGTGTACAATTCTACACATAATACTACACAAGTCTCATCGCAATACACCCTATGTAAATACGATTCTTTATTCTTGAGCTTAAGTCAAAAGACATTGCCACAATAATGTTCAGTTCTATATATAGTATATCTCAACTATATATTCCTACCACATGTAATCTCCAATTACAATAAGGGGACAAGAATATTTACCTCGACAAGCCCAAAATTATCCAAGTTATAAAGTCGATCCTGAGCAAGGTTTAGCTCCTACTCCGTGCGCTCCAATCCGCTCCAAACAACCCTTAGAAGTTCTAACCAACTTCTACTCAAATACTTCAACCAACTATGAAGATTTCCTTAGGGTTTCGGTTTTGAGACTAAAGGACAAAAGGTAGCATTTCCTGCTCTACGTAAAGAGGTAACTTTTGAAATACTACTAGGTAAAGGCTAAGGTATTTTGGGCATTATAACAATACTAGAGAGTATTTCTATACCACAAAAGGGGGTATTATACGAAACAACTAGCAGTGGGTACCCTACTGGTAGCACCACAAAGGAAGAGGAGGGTTTCGGCCAAGGCAAATTTTAAGGGAGAGGGCTCTGACGAGAGTCAACAAGAGGAGGAGGAGGGTTTCAAGACTTGGAAGATTTTGGATGAATGAAGTCTTCAAGAGAGTGGTATTTATAGGAAAGCCAAAGGCCAACCAATGGCCAAGATCAAGCCATGTGCAAGGCAAGTGTATGGCCTTGATCAAGCCAAGTACACCCTAACCCTACTCCACAAAACATTGCACCAAACAAGCCACAAAACAAGGCACAAAACAAGGCCAAAACAAGGAACCAATTGTGCACGGCCAACGTCCTCTCGACGCCCAAATCGCCCAAAGCACTTCACTGCTTCAATGTGAGGTGACACACGCCACCCTCCCGTGGGTCCAAAATGTTTCGTCGATCGGAAAAATCCGCAAAAATAAGAAAAGACATAGCCGGAATTTTCCCCTCGCAAGTTATGTAAAACGTTTCGTAAAAAAACGACTCTAACCGGGTGTTGTGCACAAATGTCATTCGGCCAAGCCACCTAGGCGGGGGTGACACGTGTCACCCTCCTAATGGCCCTCATAAAACGTCTTCCGAAAAATATCCACAATGGCCAAAAACTCAAAACAAAGTGGGCTCTACAAAACCAGAATTTCTCCGTGGGCCCCACGTGACCATTTCCAAAATAAAATCTCAAAATTCTAATATAATCTATGAAGTCCAAATACCAAATCTGGGAATCCAATTCCCATTAACGAACCTTTTCTTCACAAATAACCTAAACTTTTCCGAAAAACTCACATCTTTCTTTCTTTCCAAATTTTTTCGTCGTGCTCTCGCACGCACGCCCTCGCATACATACCACGAGAATACGGGTATAACATTCTCCTTCCTTAGAAACATTCGTCGAATGTTCCTTCTCAAGACGGATATCGATGAAGTTCCTCTAACAAGTTGCCAACGCCATACGCCACAAAATAACACACGCCCTCTTCCTTCCTTACTCGTCGTGGCCCTTCCGAACACTTGAACTCTCCCAAGACGCACCATACTTCACCATTACTCCGCTCCCAAAAATCTCTGGAGTCACTACCTCCAAACTTGGTCATCTTACTAACCTCAAACTTCCTTAAGGCCATTCCCGCCTTTACGAACCGCTCGTCGAACGCGTCCACGAACTCATACGATGATCATACAAACTTGGGCCTAGCATCCTCGTGACCCTACCACCTGGCGGGACCACCCAGAACTGACCCCACCTTAATCCGGCTACGGTTGACCGTATCACGTCCTCGACCCGACCCACAATCGCGTCAAGCCCTCGTTCCCGACACTAACGATCCTCGCTGAATCACATCATGAAAGCTACCACTTCCATCTCACACTACCCATGGACTTATCACACAAATAAAACCCACGAAACTACGTACTCGATAAAGGTCAAACATAAAACGAATCTTTTACTCAAGACGACCTTACCTTACCTCTAAGGTCTCAATCGCGATACCAGTGGTTCACACTTACCATGCCCCCATACTTACCCTTCTACAATAACGGTGTCTAAATCACATTTAGCACAAAGCTATCCGAACATAACACTTAACACATCATTAACATCAATACATACAAGTATCTAAAGGGTTAAGGATATACCAAACTAGGCGGTTCAAGGACCGCTAAAATCGAACTTCCACCGCGACTTACCGTGGGCCCGCAATCGCCTAGTAGTCATGCTATCCTACCGCTACCCGGTCTGACAGCCTTCTCGTCATATGGCCTGTTGGCCGCAAGAATAACGAGCTCCTCGTACTACGACACTTCCGAAATGCGGTCTACCACATCGACCACACCGAGGTAGGGTGATCGATCCGCCAACACCCTACTCCTCGAACATTCAAACACGGGAGCCACGACCGCTCCCAATATCCTGGGTCCCGGCGTGCGGAGAGCACTCGCAATGGCGAGGTACATAACTAGTTCTGCCGAGGCGGTCCGCCCGAAAGTCGCCAAAATATCCGCCGTCTTGGCCTTCTTCTGAAAGCGGTCCACCTGCCGATCTGCGCGCCTCGCACCTGCGTACGAGCACGAACGCGGCAATGTCCATGCCCGTCAAGAGAAACACCCGCACAAGACTCGGCCATATAATCATCGAGCGGTGACGTGGCGATGCACCCTATCCTCCATATTCGCAATGCGCAGGGACATATCGAGCCAAAGAATCGAACTCGACATTGTACTCCCGACGGCGCCCTCTGTCTCAAGAATAAAATTTGTCTACGTGCCCTCCTCATCCGCGAGGCAAGAAGTGCGTGATAAAGCCCCAAAACTCATCCCATATCGCTGAGTGCATGCTCTCCCGGAAAGCTCGCGAATCAAACTAATCGATCGCGGTATCACGCACCGACGCGAACCGGCGTCACGCACTCGGTCTCAAGCCTTGATCACCCGCATGATCCTCAGAATCGACGGATGAACTCCTGCGGATCATCCTCGTGCCTCGACCCATAAAACTCAAGGGCTACAACTCGTAAAGTCCCGTAGCCTCAAACTATTCGCTCTCGTGCACCACAGCGCCGCTGAACCGAATCGCGATCCACTGCTCATATCTGCCACAACCTCGCCAATAATCGCCATCTCTTGTGACCCATCTCCCGCCTGCATCGGTGGACCGGAGGCTCGTGTATCAGAGTCTCATCGCCACGGCCGCGCTCTAAACCTCGCTGGTGCCGGGCGTCGCGAAACTCGCCGTCGGAAGCACTGCCTCGTATCGACCGCTCGCGCTCGCATTCCTCTCAGATCCCACTAGCGCCTCTCGCCGCTTTCCTTCGGCACCGGTCGCTGCGCGAGGCATAATCGTAAAATGAAACACATCGAGGGTCCAACTTACAACTCACTTCTAAGGCACGATCTCGTAATGAGAAGAATAGAAACCAATCCTACATGTCCTATAGCCTCACGATTATAGATGGTGCACAACACACCGATAATCAAGACTCTACTAGACACGGTGCAGACACTTTCCGAGGACTAATCGCTCGATACCACTTTGTCACACCTCAAATTGCCCGTGGATCGTGCCTTACCCGGCACCCTAGTGATACAACATCGAGAAAAACCAGCGGAAATAAAAACTTAGACACGCAACAATAGATATAATAATAAACAGCAACCAAAATTGCCTTTCGATATACATAAAACCCGAGCAGCTTTAATCCTTTTACAACCCCGCCTACATCAAGACATGCACTTAAGATTTACAACGACTATGACGGACAGTGGCCTCGCCATACCCCGAATGTACAAGAACCTACAACTCGTGGAACACATACCAAAAGATAAGCCTCCGAGAAACGGAGCTTCCCAAAACGCTGAACCGAGATCCTAAGAGCGAGGATCCACGCATCGATGTACCTCTACCGCAGATTGAACGCACTTCGGGCGAGGTCAAGACAACAGTACCAAGTATGTGAAATCAGAATATCGCGATTAAATCATAATACTATATAAAGCAGAGACATGTATGATAACCAAAATACAAGACGCAACATAAAAGGTAGCCAAGTCGTGACTCACGCCTCAAAGTCACCACTAAATATAACTATGGGTCTCACGCCCACCACATCCATCATGTTCGCATCACGGCCACATGCCCCGGAATCTTGCAGACGGTAGACATGTCCATGATGCAATAATAATAACAAGGCCGCTGGCCACATGCCCCGGAATCGTGACGGTGTAGACATGCCCATGTAACCTCAATAACAATATATCGGGTGGTCAACTCGCCGCACGCCACATGCCCCGAATATCAGACGGCAGACACGCCCATGTTGCGCAATAACCATATATCGGTAATCAACCCGCCGCACGGCCGCATGCCCTAACATCAGACGGTAGACATGTCCATGTGACATCAACAACAAGATAGTAATCAAAATGGAAACATACCCGGAATTCTCCTCACCGCCAAAGACGTCCAAGTAAGTTCTCAACAAGTCAACCGCCTATCGAGACGCCAGAATACGTAAATACCACACTTGCACAACAAAGGCTATCATCACGTAGGCAAGTTTCACAACAACAAGCATAGGCAAGTTTCACAACAACAAGCATAGGCAAGTTTCACACAACTCAAAGTACTTTCATTTTATGCCAAAGTCGGGTTTTTAACCCCAAAGTACTACATACGTTAAGTTCTTTTAAAAGAGATCCATTACTTATAAAAGTCACTCGATACGTAGTATTAGAATGACCAACCCACATTCCTTTTCAAAATCAAGTAACAACATTCTTTTCCTAAGTTCCGGTTGCCTAGTTTCAATTACTCAAGCTTCTCATTTTCAAATGGTTTCATAGTTCCCAAACTTAATCACTTGATTCCTTTTTAGAACAATTGAGTAATATATGTCTCACGCGAGAGTAGGTTATTCTTGTTTACAACATTCTTATTACAAAGACCATGATCTAGAAAATGTAATATCATTTTGTCTCATCTTAGTTTCTATGCGGATGGAGGTTTCTAGGTTTAATAATACGATACATCATTATTCAATACATTTTCCTTTATTAACGCTGCAGTGGTCCTGTCGATACACATTCGATTTCCAAATCAAGAAACATTATCCCTTTAAATAAAACCAAGTACTCATTACTCACGAATGAGGTTTCACACAAACATTCACATTAAAACAAATAAGTTAAGTCTCTTATCTTATAAGATCAAGTCCCTTAACTTCTAACATCAGTAAACCATTTTCTTTACCTCTCTTAAGACATTATACCTAACTCCCCATAAAGCTAGTATAACTCTTTTTAAAACCACAAAGTATTTTCTTACCTACATAAAGTCATTATAACCAACTTCCCATAAAGCCGTTATAACACTTTATGTTTTAAGAACAATCAAACACAGCTAACACACGACGCCTACCGACTACATAGTTCACACATATCATGCTAGAAGAGATAGGAAGAGGTTCACATACCTCGCGACGATTTATCGACAATAAGCAAAATGCTCCAAGTACTACAACCTTGCTAGCCCTTTCCACTCTCGAGTAGAATACGCTACTCTTAGTACTTTCACCTATAAAGGCCACAAACGTCTATTAACTCTTAAACACAAGTTCCCATTTTTCTACGTAAAATTCGAAAGACCTCCCCGCCACAACAGAAATCTCCTCTCTACCGAGGCCGGGTACCAAGCCAACCAGTGGGTTTACACGCCTAACCTGACGTGTACAATTCTACACGAATACTACACAAGTCTATCGCAATACACCCTATGTAAATACTGATTCTTCTTTATTCTTGAGCTTAAGTCAAAAGACATTGCCACAATAATGTTGATTCTATATATAGTATACCTCAACTATATATTCCTACCACATGTAATCTCCAATTACAATAAGGACAAGAATATTTACCTCGACAAGCCCAAAATTATCCAAGTTATAATGTCGATCCTGAGCAAGGTTTAGCTCCTACTCCGTGCGCTCCAATCCGCTCCAAACAACCCTTAGAAGTTCTAACCAACTTCTACTCAAATACTTCAACCAACTATGAAGATTTCCTTAGGGTTTCGGTTTTGAGACTAAAGGACAAAAGGTAGCATTTCCGGGCTCTACGTAAAGAGGTAACTTTTGAAATACTACTAGGTAAAGGCTAAGGTATTTTGGGCATTATAACAATACTAGAGAGTATTTCTATACCACAAAAGGGGGTATTATACGAAAACAACTAGGCTTGGGGTACCACACTTAGACCACAAAGGGGAAGAGGGAGGGTTTCGGCCAAGGCAAATTTTAAGGGAGAGGCTCTTGGGCGAGAGTCAACAAGAGGAGGAGGAGGGGTTTCAAGACTTGGAAGATTTTGGATGAATGAAGTCTTCAAGAGAGTGGTATTTATAGAAAGCCAAAGGCCAACCAATGGCCAAGATCAAGCCATGTGCAAGGCAAGTGTATGGCCTTGATCAAGCCAAGTACACCCTAACCCTACTCCACAAAACATTGCACCAAACAAGCCACAAAACAAGGCACAAAACAAGGCCAAAACAAGGAACCAATCAGGTAAGGCCAACGTCCTCTTGACGCCCAAATCGCCCAAAGCACCCACTTGTTTAATGTGAGGTGACACATGTCACCCTCCCGTTGGTCCAAAATGTTTCGTCTCTCGGAAAAATCCGCAAAAATAAGAAAAGACATAGCCGGAATTTTCCCCTCGCAAGTTATGTAAAACGTTTCGTCAAAAAACGACTCTAACCGGGTGTTGTGCACAAATGTCATTCGGCCAAGCCACCTAGGCGGGGGTGACACGTGTCACTCTCCTATTGGCCCTCATAAAACGTCTTCCGAAAAATATCCACAATGGCCAAAATCTCGAAAACAAAGTGGGCCCCACAAAACCGTAAATTTCTCCCGTGGGCCCCACGTGACCATTTCCGAAAATAAAATCTCAAAATTCTAATATAATCTATGAAGTCCAAATACCAAATCTGGGAATTCAATTCCCATCAACGAACCTTTTTCTTCACAAATAACCGGAAACTTTTCCGTCGAAAACTCACATCTTTCTTTCTTTCCAAATTTTTTTCTGTCGTGCTCTCGTACGTACGTCCTCGCATACATACCCTGAGAATACGGGGTATAACACTTGCGATTGATATCCTGATATGACCGGATTTGCTTCTATGTTGTTAAATTCTTGAAAGCATGTGTATATCATCTCTATACTTGATTGCATCTTATTATATAATGATATTTTATCTTGTATTGTCATTGCATTCATATACTCATGATTCTATGATTTGATGTGAGAGTGGTATGGATAAAAAGTGGTCCAACAGACCGGAAAGGTAAGAATAATATGAGATTATGGCACTTGAGATGGTATTGATATGCGGAGAGGGAAGTTGCACGCTTGCAACATGATTTAGACTCGACAAATGAGTCATGAGCTCTAGTTAGATTCGTGTGTAAAATTTCGGCTAGTTAGGAGCGGTATATGGACTTTGCAGGATCCCATGGGTGTACGGATCATAATAAAACTCTGGCGTACTGTATACCAGGTTAAGAATGGTACCTTGCATATGCATTGCATTCATATCATACATTTTATGACATACCATTGATAAACTGTGATTGAGACTTGCTATTGAGTGATTATGGACATCTCGATTGGATTTGGGACTTGAAAGGATTATTCATGCTACATGATATTTGATATGTTGTTGAATTCTATGAACATCTTGGTGATTATGTGATATACATGGTTATTGAAATGCTAGTATATGACTATTTGGTGTCAACTTAGTATTTATCTTTGATTATGTATCTTCCGTCGTCGTTGGCCTATGATGTCTACGGGGGTACGTTGTGTACTCATGCTACACTAGTTGTAGTCTTTTTGGATGCAAATTCAGTATCTTTCACCTCCGCAACACCGCGTGGCTGAGAGTTCGAGTTTGCTGATCCCATGCATTTAGGGTGAGGATGCTATCTCCAACGTACCCCTGAATACTATTTTTATATTTACTGTCTTTGTTCCTACTTGAGAGACATATTCAGATTATGTATTCAGTTTTGACTTACATGCCACCTTCTCAAACTTTTTCCGTATTATGTTATTGCTCTTGTATCTACAGAGTAGATCTTTAAATGTATTTGTTGATGTTTCATACTTGTTACTTATTTCACATTTTCGTTATCTTCGCTTTTACTTATGCTGTATCATGTTAATAATTTGGGAGTGATTCACCTATGTGGTGGGATTATGTGGGTGCCACATTATTCCCGAAAGGGGGCCGTGACAACCTTGGCCATTGTATTGCATTGCATATTTACTCATCATTACATTCATATACTTGGATCCTGAGTTGATTCTCTACATTTGGGTTTTTTATTCTTGGACTATAATATTACTTGTACTTGATTGCGAGCATGTCTATTCTTCAGTTTCATTCTTATGCATATGTTAGCTAACTGTTGTCAGCATATGATATCTACCGGTACATAGTGTTTGTACTGTCACTATTTTGCTACATAATTTTGAGTGCAGAGTACGTGATCGGTTCTACCTCTACCCCTCGAGACTGATTCGAGGCTGATGCTTAATCTTTTAGGATGAGTGATCGGTGTATTTTGTATACACCTTTTGAGTCATTTTTAGTTAGTCTTTTGCTAATTTTTGCACAAATATGTGTCGTGTTAGGATATATTTTCTTTCTTTTGAGTCACAATAGTTTAAAGTGGCACATTGGTGAGAAGGAGCGAAAAGAGGGCAGTAACAGAGGTTCCAGAGCTCAAAAAGCTAAAAAGTTGGCAACCCGGGCGAGAAACAGAAGGCGCCAGCTGCACTCGCAGAGCAGAGCCACGACGCCCAAGAAGCAGACCAGAGAGTTTAGCGCCAGCGCTGGTAACGCGCGCGACGCTGAAAATTGATAAATCCGAATAGGATTGGGCCAAAGCCAAAGAGGAAAAGGTTTTGCACGTTTTCGAGGATATAAATAGGGCCTTTTAGGTCAGTTTTGGGGAGTTCCACACCTTACCATTCATCACAACATATATCAAGATTGGAGACTTATTTTTTAGTAATTTCTTGATTTACTTTATTTCTTTCTAGTATATGTTGGATACTATTTTAGTTCTTGGCATGTCTATGGCTAGGAACTAACTTAATTTAGGGCTTTCCATGTCGAATCACTTGAACCTCGTTTTATGAATTAATGCAAGATTTTGGTTTCTTCTTATTATTGTTGAGATTTATTCAATAATTGTTTTGATTGCTTGGTAATTAATTGATCACTAATTATCATCACTCATATGATTTCTAATCGAAATCCGAAAGGGGAGATTGTGAATATGCTATAGTTGAATAAAAATAGGTTTAAATCGTGGACGAAAGTACACCGATACTTGTGTAGCTTAATAGGTTATTGCTCTTAATCCTTCTTTATAGTCAATCTTGTCATCGAAAGATAGAAGGGTTCTACATTGGGGTTGAGTGTTTATATTACCTTAACATGAGTATAAAACGGCTTAGTTAACCTGCTATCTCAACATAGAAGAAGAACCTTAATTATTTGCATTAACGAGTAAAGCGAGCGGATAGTCGAGGAGATTTGGAAGCCCTATTTCCACCATATCTGAAGTAAAGTAAAATAATTTAGTTAGCATCTATAATCATAACGATAAACAAATCATTAAACTATCGGTCACCAAATAGATACCACAGAATAGAAGTTGGTAATTGGACACTAATCCCTGAGGACGATAACTCGGTCTTCTAGACTATATTACTTGTCACGATACGTGCACTTGCGTTTTGCGTGTGTATAAGTCGCACATCAAGTTTTTGGCGCCGTTGCCGGGGATTGGCGTAGTTCGATATCATTCTATCTATTCTTAATTTCTAATTTGTTTTTATTTTTCTTTTTATTATTTTTTGTATTGGTGAAACCGTGCGCCGTGATCCGTTTGTTGCTTTTGATCTGTTGCATGCATCTAGTTTATGCGAAGGAGAAGAGGAGCAAATACACTTATTCCCATCAACCCGGAGATTGAAAAGACTTGCAAGCTGAACCGGAGAAATAAACGAATCTTGGCCTTAATAGCAATGGGAGGCTTGCAGAATAACAATGAGATGAACGAAGGGTTAGGTGATCATCAACCTAACCAGAGGATGCCCCAGAGGTTACCAATGGATGTGGAAGAAAGGGTCCAGGTCCAAGCTGAGAGAAGCTTGGGAGATTATGTGCTGCCAAGGGTGAATGGAGCACAGACTTGAATCAGGCTCCCAGTAATAGGAGCAAATAATTTCGAAATCAAGCCTGCGATCCTGAGTATGGTGCAGAATACAGTTCAATTTGGAGGGTTGCCATCTAAAGACCCTCATATGCACATAGCAAATTTCTTGGAGTTGTGTGCAACTTTTAAGTATAATGGTGTTACTGATGCCGCCATCCGATTGAGGCTCTTTCCCTTCTCACTCAGGGAAAGAGCAAAGATTTGGTTGAATTCCCTGCCTACAGATTCTATATTCACATGGCAGGAGTTGGCACAGAAGTTCTTGGCAAAGTTCTTTCCACTGGCCCAGCAACTAAGCCGAGAGAGCTGAACAATTTTTACCAGGCTGATGGAGAGTCACTCTATGAGGCTTGGGAGAGATTTAAAGATCTGCAGAGAAAGTGTCCACAGCATAGCATTGAGCTGTGAAATTTGGTCTATATTTTCTACAATGGGATAAGTGGGACCACAAGAACCATCATTGACGTAGCTGCAGGTGGAACCTTCATGAAGAAGACAGCACATGAGGCCCGTGATTTGCTAGAAGACATGATCACCAATAACCATGTGACAGATGATAGAGGGATAAGTGGAAGGAGAGCGATAGGAGTTCATGAGATCGATGCCATCGCAGCGTTAAATGCACATGTTGCTCTCTTGACCAAGCAACTGCAGCAGAACACAATGTCAGTGAATGCAGTTCAGATGCCAATGAATTATGAGATGTGTAGGGGTCCTCATACTTTTGATAGGTGCCCATCAGCAGACCCCAACAACATCCCTATTGAGCAAGCAGAATGTCAGGCAGTGGGGAATTACCAAAGGCCCCAGAACAACCCCTATTCAAATACCTACAAACCAGGGTAGAGGAATCACCCTAACTTTTCATGGAAGAGTGATCAAGGGCAACAGAACCAGTTTCGAGGCCAATACCAGAATCAGCAACCATTTAACCAGGCCTCACCTTCCCAACAGTTCAGTACACCTGCTCCACAAGAAAAGCCAGACGAATTGCGAGCAGCCTTGTTGACACTTACGAATTCACAAACCCAGTTCATGGCAGAGACAAGGTCCTCTATCAGGAACTTGGAGACGCAGGTGGGACAGCTAGCAAAGATGGCAAATAACAGGCCACAGGGCACTCTTCCTAGTAATACAGAGATGAATCCCAGAGAGCAGTGTCAGGCGGTGCAGCTGAGAAGTGGGAAGCAACTAGAACAGCCTACACCTCAGCATGTGGTAGAACATAGAGTTGAGCAGAGAGTAGAGACAGCCTACACCTCAGCATGTGGTAGAACATAGAGTTGAGCAGAGAGTAGAGGCAGAGAAGGAGGGGGTTACTGAGGACCGCCCTATTTTAGAGAAGGCTCCAACAGTTCCAGTGAGGGAATACACAGAGAAGATTCCTTACCCTCAGAGGTTGCAAAGGAAAGCAGTTGATAAGCAATTCTCCAAGTTCTTAGAGGTATTTAGAAAGATGCACATTAACATCCCTTTCATTGAGGCGTTGGAGCAAATGCCTACTTATTTCAAATTTATGAAGGAAATCCTTGGGAAGAAGAAGAAGCTTGCTGAGTATGAGACAGTGGCATTGACAGAGGAATGCAGTGTCATCTTGCAGAAGAAACTGCCCCCAAGCTTAAGGATCCAGGGAGCTTCACATTGCCTTGCACAATTGGTAGGGTGACATGTAACAGGGCCCTGTGTGATTTGGGGGCCAGCATAAATCTCATGCCCTTGTCCGTTTTCAAGAGGTTGGGTTTGGGTGAAGCCAAACCAACCAATGTGAACTTGCAGTTGGCGGATAAGACAGTGGTGCATCCCAGGGGAATAATTGAAGATGTATTGGTTAAGGTGGGAAAATTCTTCTTTCCTGCAGACTTCCTCATCCTTGATATGGAGGAAGATGATGAAATCCCTATCATCTTGGGAAGACCATTCTTGGCAACTGGGAGAGCCTTGATTGATGTGGAAAAGTGTCACGACCCGAACCCGGGCCCGTGACTGGTGCCTTACCCCGGGCACCCTAGTGATACAACATCAGAGAAAAACCAGCGGAAATAAAAACTTAAACATTTAAATAGACATGGATCAAGATAAAGAAAATAGGCCAACCAAAATGGTTGCCTTTCAACATATATATATATACAAAGACATTTTGAGCGAGCATAATCCTTACAACCCCGCCATACCATTACTGCACTTAAGATTTATACAACAACTATGACGGATAGGGCCCCGCCATACCCCGAATGTACAAGAACCCACAGCACTGTGGTAACATACCAAAGATAAGCCTCGAAGGAACGGAGCTTCCCAAGACCGAAAGGTGATCCTAAGCGGGGATCGATACCGATGTACTTACACTGCGGATGAACGCAGCCCGAAGGAGGTCAAGACGACAGTACCAAGTATGTGAAGCGTAAAGTACTATAAATGAAATCATAGCGATCTATATAAAGCGGGAGACATGTATGATAACGGACTACGATACAACATATAAATAGTCATATCAAGTCGAGGACTCACGCCTCCAAATCATCACTCGTGCGGTGGAATTCCTTCCTCACCGTCAGCCTATGATATGATAGCAACAAGACAGAATCCAAATGGGAGCATACGTGCGCGCTACGATCATGTCGGTATGTCCAAAGGGAAACACTAAGACAACATTCCATATGGAAGCATACCCGTGCGCTACGCATCGTGTCAGAATGTCCAAAGGGAAACAATAATACGGAATTCCAAAAGGAAGAATACCCGTGCGCTACGCATCGTGTCAGTATGTCCAAAAAGGAAACAACAAGGCGGAATCAAAATGGAAGCATACCCGCGCTACGCATCGTGTCGATGTCCAAAGCGTTTAGCAAAGTAGCACTATCAGCGAACGCGTGCGGAATTTCTCGTCACCGCCGCGACGCCCAAGTAAGTTCTCAACAAGTCAACCGACCCTCCATCGAGAGACTCGGTAGTATAGAAACACAATTCTTTCACAACAAAGGCTATCACAACTAGCATTGGCAAGTTTCACAACAACAAGCATAGTCAAGTTTCACAACAACAAGCATAGGAAAGTTATACAAAACTCAAAGTACTTTCATTTTATGCCAAAGTCGGGTTTTAACTCCTAAAGTACTACGACGTTAAATTCCTTTTAAAGAGATCCATTCCTTTTATAAAAGTCACCCCATACCGTAGTATAAAAATAGAGTGACTTACATCTTTTAAGTAAACCAAAACAACTTCCATAATCTCCTTTTTAAAACCAATTAAAGCAATACCATGCCTTCTTTTAGACCAAAACACTTCTTTTTAAAGTCAAGTTACCATATTAAAACCAATGATAAAACCCTTTTTCATAAAATCGTTATAACTCACTTCCCATAAAGCTTGTTATAACACTTTATGTTTTAAACCAATTTAAGACACAACAACGCCTTTTCTTTTCCCTAAAGTTCCAGCTTTGCCTAATTTCAATTACTCAAGTCTCTTTTTAGAAAAGTTTCATAGTTCAATGTCTTACTCTTTTTAAAACAATTGAGTAACATATGCCATAAAGTAGTAGGTTATTCTTGTTCATAAATCTTATTAAGCGGCCATGATCTAGAAATGTAATATCATTTTGTCTCATCTTAGCTTCTATGCGGATGGAGGTTTCTCTTGGTTTTAATAATACTTCATTATTCAATACTTTTCCTTTATTAACGCTGCAGTTGGTTTGTCGATACACATTCGATTTCAAATCAAGAAACATTATTCCTTTTAAAAACCACGCATCATTACTCACGAATGAGGTTTCACACAAAACTCATATTAATTCATTTAAGTTAAGTCTCTATCTTATAACATCAAGTCTCTTAACTTCTAAAATCAGTAAACCATTTTCTTTACCTCTCTTAAGACGTTATACCTAACTCCCCATAAAGCTAGTATAACTCTTTTTAAAACCTTTAAAACCAAGTGTTACTCTTTCAAAAATGGTTTCTTAACTCTTGTGACATACTTCAAGTTTCTTATTATTCAGCTTAAGTCAAAAGACATTGCCGTACAACCACGTTCAATTAGCACACGACGTCACCGTACTATATATTATTCGGGCTTAAGTCAAAAGACATTGCCGCATAACCACGTTCAATTAGCACACGACGCTACCGCACTATATATTATTCGGGCTTAAGTCAAAAGACATTGTCGACAACCACGTTCAATTAGCACACGACGTCACCGTACTATATATTATTCAGCTTAAGTCAAAAGACATTGCCGTACAACTACGTTCAATTAGCACACGACGTCACCGCACTATATATTATTCGGGCTTAAGTCAAAAGACATTGTCGCACTATATATATCTTCCTTTAAAATATCATGCTCAAGAGTATAGGAAGAATCACATACCTCGCGACGATTATCGACTATAAGCAAAACGCCCATCGCTATAACCCTTAGCCTTGTCCACCTTCTAAGTAGCACATGCTACTTGCAAAACATTCAACCAATAAAGGTTATCAGTCTACTGTAAATACAGTCCTATGTAAGTACAGTTTAACTTCTACTTATATTCTTCTGAAGTGATTTCAGTTCAATCCTTTTCTGTAATATCCTTCTATTACAGTTCAAATCTCTTCTATGAATCTTATATGCATTTCTATACTACTACAGTATGTAATTTCCAATTACAATAGAAGGACAGTAGTATTTACCTCGATGAGCCCATAAATTATCCAAGTATAATGTCGCTCCTGAGCAACGTTAAGCTCCTACTCCGAGTGCTCCAACCCGCTCCAAACAACCCTTAGAAGTTCTACGCAACTTCTACTAAACACTTCAACCGACTATGAAGGTTTTCCTTAGGGTTTCGTTTAGTGGCTAAAGAAAGTATAATAGTATTTTCTGGGCTTTTGTATAAGTGTAACCTTGGGAATACTACAAGGTATTTGGGCCAAGGTATTTGGGCATTATAACAATACTAGTAGAGTATTTCTATACCACAACAAGGGGTATTATACGAAAACAACTAGGCTAGGGGGGGTACCCCACGGCTAGATACTACAAAGGGGGGAGGGGGTGGCTTTCGACCAAGGCTACCACAAAGAGGGAGGGGGTGTGGCGGACGAGAGCATAAGAGGGAGAGGGAGGGTTTTTGCCTTAGAAGTTTTCAAGTGTCACGACCCGAATCCGGGCCCGTGACTGGTGCCTTACCCCGGGCACCCTAGTGATACAATCATCAGAGAAAATCAGCGGAAAATAAAACATGAACATGAAATGAGAGATATTATAAATAAACAGGCCAACCAAAACAGTTGCCTTTCAACATATATATATAAAGACATTTGAACAGTTACAATCCTTACAACCCTGCCCACAACAGTGCTACAGACCTCTAAGATTTATACAACAACTACGACGGGACAGGGCCCCGCCATACCCCTGAACGTACAAGAACTTACAGACTCAGGGTAACATACCAAAGATAAGCCTCCGACGGAACGGAGCTTCCCAAAACGCTGAAATGAGATCCTAAACGCGGATCGGCGGTAGATTTACTGCGGCGTGAACGCACTTCAAGGAGGTCGATAACAGTACCAAGTATGTGAAATCAGAATATCAGAAATGAAATCATAATAGTCTATAAAAAGCGAGACATGTATGATGACCAAACTACGACATAACATATAACCGATTCAAGTCGTGGACTCACGCCCAAATTATCACTCGTGCGTTGAATTTCTTCCTCACCGCCGTAGCTTTATGATATAACAATACCAAGGAGTATACATGAACACGAGTGTCCCACTGTGTCATAAAACCATACAGACAAGTACAACTACCGGATCGGACCGTACCAATAATACAATGCAACCACAAACACGGTCGGCAAGCGCGAGAGCCGACTACCAGATACCAAGGCCGGTCCACGTGGCGGCCGGCAAGTACGGTGGTGACCACCGTACCGGTCAGTATCACGAGACCGTCACTACACCGAATCTGGCAAGCGAGGGCTAACTACTGGTACCAAGGCCGAATCGGCCAGGCGGCAAGTCTGGCCGACCACCGTACCAAGGCGCCGAACAATAAGAAACCTCGTGGAGAGCTAGTCCATGGAATAGCACTATCAGCGCGAGCATACCGTGGAATTTTCCACATCGCTGTAGACGTCCAAGTAAGTCCTCAACAAGTCAACCGGCACTCCATTGAGAGACGCGGTTATATAGAACACCATTTGCACAACAAAGGCTATCACCACAAGCATAAGCAAGTTACACAACAACAAGCATAGGCAAGTTACATAACAACAAGCATAGGCAAGTTACACAACTCAAGCTACTTTCATTTTATGCCAAAGTCGGGTTTTTAACCTTACGATTACGTGACGTTAAATTCCTTTTAAAGATCCATTCCTTTATAAAAGTCACCCGATACGTAGTATAAAAATAGAGTGACTTATATCTTTTAAGTAAACCAAAACAACCTCCATACTTTCCTTTTTAAAACCAAATTAAGGCAATACCATGCCTTCTTTTTAGACCAAAACACTTCTCTTTTTAAAGTCAAGTTACCACATTAAAACCAATGATAAAACCTTTTCTTTTGTTTTCATAAAGTCGTTATAACCAACTTCCCATAAAGCTGTTATAACACTTTATGTTTTAAACCATTTTAAGACAACCCAATGCCTTTCTTTTCCCTAACGTTCCAGTTTGCCTAATTTCAATTACACAAGTCTCTGTTTAGAAAAGTTTCATAGTTCAATGTCTTAATCTCTTTTTAAAACAATTGAGTAACACACGCCATAAAGTAGGTTATTCTTGTTCATAATCAATTTTATTAAGCAGCCATGATCTAGAAAATGTAATATCATTTTGTCTCATCTTAGCTTCTATGCAGATGGAGGTTTCTACTGGTTTTAATAATACTTAATTATTCAATACATTTTCCTTTATTAACGCTGCAGTGGTTTGTCGACACACATTCTGATTTCGAAATCAAGAAACATTATTCCTTTCAAAAACCAAGTACTCATTACTCACGAATGAGGCTTCACACAAAATTCATATTAATTCATTCAAGTCAAGTCTCTTATCTTTTAAGATCAATAAACCTATTCATTTTACCTTCCTTAAGACGTTATGCCTAACTTCCCATAAAGCTAGTATAACTCTTATGTTTTCAAAACCAAGTATTACTCTTCTTTCAAATGTGTCTTTGAAATACTTCAAGTTCTTTATTATCACACATCAAGTCAGTTACCTTTTAAAACCACAAAGCATTTTCTTACCTACATAAGGCTGTTATAACCAACTTCCCATAAAGCCGTTATAACACCTTATGTTTCAAGCCAATCAAATACAGTTAACACATGTACGTCTACCGTACTACATAGTTATACACATATCATGCTAGAACAGATAGGAAGAGGTTCACATACCTCGCGACGATTATCGACTAATAGCAAAACGCTCCAAGTACCTCAAACCGCTTGGCCACTCCTTAAGCCAAGTAGATCACGCCACACGTAGTACTTCAACCTATAGAGGCCACAAGGCGCCTATTAACATCAAGGTCTCCACGTAGAATATTCTACGAAAATTCGGAAGACCTCCCCAACAGCAGCGTTAATCTCTCCTTTATCGAGGCCGCTACCAAGCCAACCGGGGTTTGCACGCCTAACCTGACGTGTACAATTCTACACACAAAGAATACTACACAAGTCATCTGAATACACCCTATGTAATTCTGATTCGCTTCTCTTATTTAACTTCAGGCTTAAGTCGCAAGACATTGCCGTAAGTATTATTCAGGCTTAAGTCAAAATACATTGCCGCACAACTATGTTCAATTCTATATATAGTATACTTCAACTATATATTCCTACAACATGTAATTTCCAATTACAATAGAAGGTCAAGAGTGTTTACCTCGATAAGCCCAAAATTATCCGAGTTATATGTCGATCATGAGCAAGGTTTAGCTCCTACTCCGTGCGCTCCAACCCGCTCCAAACAACCCTTAGAAGTTCTAACCAACTTCTACTTATAACTTCAACTACGGGTGAAGATTTACTTAGGGTTTCGTTTTTGTGACTGAGGGAAGTATAATAGTATTTTCTGGGCTTTTGTATAAGTGTAACCTTGGGAATACTACAAGGTATATGGGCCAAGGTATTTGGGCATTAGAACAATACTGGGAGATTATTTCTATACCACAAAAAGGGGTATTATACGACAACTAGGCTAGGGGTACCCACTGCTAACCACTACAGGGGAGGGAAGCCCTCGGCCAAAGGGGGTGTGGTGGATGAAACTCAAGAGGGAGGGAGTAGTTTGAGACTTAGATAGATTGCTCAAGTTTAGGATGAAGAATGTCTTCAACTAGAGGGGTATTTATAGGTCAAGTGAAGGCCAACCAATGGCCAAGATGAAGACAAGTGCATAGCAAGTGTAAGGCCAAGATTTAGCCATGTGCTACCTTATCCATTCCACAAAAATATCCTACCTAACCCTTGACCAAGGGAAAGGCACAAAAGCGTGCAAGCCATACCACTTTGTCGTCCAACCTCTTCCAATGTGAGGTGACACTTGCACCCTCCGTTGGTCCAAAATGTTACGTCTGCCGGAAAAATCCGCAAAAATTATTATTGACATAGCGGAATTTTCCCTACGAAAGCTGTGAAGCGTTTAGTCGAAAACGACTCCTTTTCGGCACTTGTGTACAATTTTGAAACTAGCCAACTTTAAGGCTTTAATTACAATACGACGCGCTCACGTACATACTGCGGAAATACGGTATAACATTCTCCCTCCTTAGAAACATTCGTCCGAATGTTCCTTCAAGACGGACACGAAGAAGATCTTCTAACAAGTTGCCAACGCCACGCTGCCACGAACTAACACACGTACTCTTTCTTAAGGCCATTCCGGCCTTCACGACCGCTTCAGTCGAACATATCCACGAACTCATCGATGGTCATCAAAACTTGGGCCTAACACCTGGTGACCCTACCTCCTGGCGGGACCACCCAGAGCTGACCCCACCTCAATCCGGGCTACGGGTTGACACGCAACACGCCCTCAACCCGACCCTCCGTCACGCCAACTCTCTAGTTTCTTGATCCAAACAATCTTACCTCTACAGGTCATGAAAGCTACCACTTCCATTTCACACTACCTGGGACTTTGTCACACAAACGTTCTAGGCATAAAAATGCACTCGACAAGGATCACTTGCAAAATTGGTACTCAAGACGACCTTACATCTAAGGTCTCAACTGTAATATTCTATGGTTTATCATGTCTCACCCCCAGGCTTACCCTTTTTCTTACTGACCAGGTTTCTAAATCACATTTTAGCACAAAGCTATCCGAACATAACACTAAACACATCATCAACATCAATACAATATAAGTCTCTAGAGGGTTAAGGATATACACGACAATAGGCGGTTCAAAGGACCGCTAAAGCAGGAACTCCCACGCGACCTCTGGGGCTCGCGGTGTACGAACATCTGCTGGCTATGGAAGGTGAAGAACCCGCAATCTACAGTAGTCCATGCTATCCTACCGGTGCTACCCCAGTGGACGATCTCTTGCCGGATGGCCTGTTGGCCGCAAAAATAACAATCTCCCGAGTCGATGCGACACTCTCCCTTATGAAGTTTTCCCTGGCCACACTGAGACAAGGGCAACCTCATCCGGCGAGCACTCCTGCTCTCCTGAAAATCTGAAACCTGGGAGCCCCGACCTGCTCCTGAACATCTCGAAGGTCCCGAAGGCTGTGGAGGACCACTCTGTACTGGTGGAGGCGCATAATCGGCTCTTCTTTGAGGCGGTCCGCCTCGAAAGTCACCAAAGGACCTGCTGTTCGCCTCTTCACGACCACAGGTCATTCCGTCGATTTATCCGTTCCTCACATCCAAGTGCATACGCCTGCATGCGGGCAATGTCCATGCCCGGCTGAAGAGCTACACCCGAACAACTCTCGGCTAGGTGATCATCGAGCCCTGTAACAAATCGGTGCACTCGATCTTCCATACTAGCTACCAACGAGGACGTCACGGCCAATGAGTCGAACTACACATTGTACTCCCAAACCGCACGATTCTCGCGTAACACCAAAAATCATGCGCGGGCCCTCCTCATCCGCGAGGCAAGAAATGTGCAAGAATGCCTCGAGAACTCGTCCCATATACCGGAAGTGCATTCTCTCCGGGGCGGCTCGCGAATCAAACGGATCATGCGGTATCACGCGGTGATGTGAACCTAGGACCACCGACTCGGTCTCCGATGCCTCGATTACTCATGATCATTGTATCGCTTCGGATGAACTCCTGCGGATCATCCTCGTGCCTCGACCCATAAAACTCTGGCGCCTACAACTCGTAAAATCCCGTAGCCTCGAACTATCGATCTAGGGTGAACCGTGTTATTCGAACTGCTGCGTCGGCCTATCCTCAAGTCCGCCACAACTCGCCATTAATCGCGGCCACTCGCGTGACCCATCTCTCTGCTCGGTGCGGGGATGGAGGCTCGTGTCTTGTGGTCTCTGCCACGCTTACTCGCGACTTCCTTGCCCTTGGCCGGGCGGGTTGCCTTACGCGGAGGCATAGCGGTAAAACGAAGTATGTCGGAGGGTCGATCTTATCACACAGCTCTAAGGCACGATCTCAGAATGAGAAGAATGGAAACCAATCCTAAATGTCCTGCAGCCTCCTGATCATAGATGTGGTGCACAACACATCGATAATCAAGACTCTACTAGACACGGTCTGTAGACACTTTCCGAGGACTAACTGCTCTGATACCACTTTGTCACGACCCGAATCCGGGCCCGTGACTGGTGCCTTACCCCGGGCACCCTAGTGATACAATCATCAGAGAAAATCAGCGGAAAATAAAACATGAACATGAAATGAGAGATATTATAAATAAACAGGCCAACCAAAACAGTTGCCTTTCAACATATATATATAAAGACATTTGAACAGTTACAATCCTTACAACCCTGCCCACAACAGTGCTACAGACCTCTAAGATTTATACAACAACTATGACGGGACAGGGCCCCGCCATACCACGAACGCACAAGAACTTACGGACTCGGGTAACATGCAAAGATAAGCCTCCGACGGAACGGAGCTTCCCAAAATGAAATGAGATCCTAAACGCGGGGATCGGCGGTAGATGTCTTACTGCGGCGTGACGCGGCCGAAGGAGGTCGATCTGACAACAGCAGTATGTGAATCAGAAATCAGTAAATGAAATCATAATAGTCTATAAAGCGGGAGACATGTATGATGACCAAACTACGACATAACATATAACCGATTCATCAAGTCGTGGACTCACGCCCAAATTATCACTCGTGCGTGGAATTTCTTCCTCACCGCTGGCGATTTATGATATAACAATACCAAGGAGTATACATGAACACGAGTCCCACTGTGTCATAAAAACCGTCTGAGACAAGTACAACTCTGGATCCGGCCAATAATACAATGCAACCACAAACACGAAGGCGACACGGGGCAAGTGCGAGCCGACTACCAGATACCAAGGCGGTCACGTGGCGGCGGGGCAAGTCTGGTGACCACCGGGTACGGCGTATCACGAGACTTCGTCACTACACCGAAGCAGGGCAAGTGCGAGGGCTAACTACTGGTACCAGGCGAATCAGCCACGGCGGGGCAAATCTGGCAAACCACCGGGTACCAAGGCCGAACGAAGAAACCTCGTGGAGAGCTAGTCCGTGGAATAGCACTATCAGCGAGCATACGGTGGAATTTTCCGTCGCTGCAGTGCGTCAAGTAAGTCCTCAACAAGTCAACCTAAGACTCCATTGAGACGCGGTTATATAGAACACCATTTGCACAACAAAGGCTATCACCACAAGCATAAGCAAGTTACAACAACAAGCATAGGCAAGTTACACAACAACAAGCATAGGCAAGTTACACAACTCAAGCTACTTTCATTTTATGCCAAAGTCGGGTTTTTAACCTTACGATTACTACGTCGTTAAATTCCTTTTAAAGATCCATTCCCTTTTATAAAAGTCACGATACGTAGTATAAAAATAGAGTGACTTATATCTTTTAAGTAAACCAAAACAACCTCCATACTTTCCTTTTTAAAACCAAATTAAAGCAATACCATGCCTTCTTTTTAGACAAAACACTTCTCTTTTAAAGTCAAGTTACCACATTTAAACCAATGATAAAACCTTTTCTTTTGTTTTCATAAAGTCGTTATAACCAACTTCCCATAAAGTTGTTATAACACTTTATGTTTTAAACCATTTTAAGACAACCCAATGCCTTTCTTTTCCCTAACGTTCCAGTTTGCCTAATTTCAATTACACAAGTCTCTTTTTAGAAAAGTTTCATAGTTCAATGTCTTAATCTCTTTTTAAAACAATTGAGTAACACATGCCATAGGCGAGTAGGTTATTCTTGTTCATAATCAATTTTATTAAGCAGCCATGATCTAGAAAATGTAATATCATTTTGTCTCATCTTAGCTTATGCGGATGGAGGTTTCTCTGGTTTTAATAATACTTAATTATTCAATACATTTTCCTTTATTAACGCCGATGGTTTGTCGACACACATTCTGATTTCCGAAATCAGTAAAACATTATTCCTTTCAAAAACCAAGTACTCATTACTCACGAATGAGGCTTCACACAAAATTCATATTAATTCATTCAAGTCAAGTCTCTTATCTTTTAAGATCAATAAACCTATTCATTTTACCTTCCTTAAGACGTTATGTCTAACTTTCCATAAAGCTAGTATAGCTCTTATGTTTTCAAAACCAAGTATTACTCTTCTTTCAAACAGGTCTTTTGAAATACTTCAAGTTCTTTATTATCACACATCAAGTCAGTTACCTTTTAAAACCACAAAGCATTTTCTTACCTACATAAGGCTGTTATAACCAACTTCCCATAAAGCCGTTATAACACCTTATGTTTCAAGCCAATCAAATACAGTTAACACGTGTACGTCTACCGTACTACATAGTTATACACATATCATGCTAGAACAGATAGGAAGAGGTTCACATACCTCGCGACGATTATCGACTAATAGCAAAACGCTCCAAGTACCTCAAACTGTCGGCTACTCCTTAAGCCAAGTAGATCACGCCACACGTAGTACTTCAACCTATAGAGGCCACAAGGCGCCTATTAACATCAAGGTCTCCACGTAGAATATTCTACAGAAAATTCGGCAGCACCTCCCACAACAGCGTTAATCTCCTCCTTGATCGAGGCCGGCTACCAAGCCAACCAGGGGGGGGGGGGTTTGTACGTCTAACCGGACGTGTACAATTCTACACACAATACTACACAAGTCTCATGTCTGATACCCTATGTAATTACGATTCGATTCTCTTATTTAACTTCAGCTTAAGTCGCAAGACATTGCGTAAGTATTATTCGAGCTTAAGTCAAAAGACATTACCGCATAACTATGTTCAATTCTATATATAGTATACTTCAACTATATATTCCTACAACATGTAATTTCCAATTACAATAGAAGGTCAAGAGTGTTTACCTCGATAAGCCCAAAATTATCCGAGTTAATGTCGATCTGAGCAAGGTTTAGCTCTACTCAGTGCGCTCCAACCCGCTCCAACAACCCTTAGAAGTTCTAACCAACTTCTACTTATAACTTCAACTACGGGTGAAGATTTACTTAGGGTTTCGTTTTTGTAGTGAGGAAGTATAATAGTATTTTCTGGGCTTTTGTATAAGTGTAACCTTGGGAATACTACAAGGTATATGGGCCAAGGTATTTGGGCATTATAACAATACTTGGAGAGTATTTCTATACCACAAAAAGGGGGGTATTATACGAGACAACTAGGCTAGGGGGGGGGTACCCCACGGCTAACCACTGAGGGGAGGGGAAGCTCTCGGCCAAAGGGGGTGTGGTGGGAAACTCAAGAGGAGAGGAGTAGTTTGAGACTTAGATAGATTGCTCAAGTTTAGGATGAAGAATGTCTTCAACTAGAGGGGTATTTATAGGTCAAGTGAAGGCCAACCAATGGCCAAGATGAGACAAGTGCATAGCAAGTGTAAGGCCAAGATTTAGCCATGTGCTACCTTATCCATTCCACAAAAATATCCTACCTAACCCTTGACCAAGGGAAAGGCACAAAAAACGTGCAAGCCATCCCACTTTGCCGTCCAACCTCTTCCAATGTGAGGGTGACACTTGTCACCCTCCCGTTGGTCCAAAATGTTACGTCTCTCGGAAAAATCCGCAAAAATTATTATTGACATAGCCGAAATTTTCCCTACGAAAGCTGTGGAAACGTTTCGTCGAAAAACGACTCCTTTCGGCACTTGTGTACAATTTTCGAAACTAGCCAACTTTAAGGCTTTAATTACAATACGTACGCGCTCACGTACATACTCTGGAAATACGGGGTATAACATCAAGTGAGGATGAAGAAAGTCTTCAACTTATGGGAGTATTTATAGGCTAACCAAAGGCCAACCAATGGCCAAGATGAAGACAAGTGTGGTGCAAGTGTAGGGCTAGATTTTAACCATGTGGACCTTATCCATCTACCACACAACTTGCACAAAATATCCTACCAACTAAAGTGCTCTCTTTTTTCGTCCCTTAGCCGCCCCACTTCTTCCAATGTGAGGGTGACACATGTCACCCTCCCGTTGGTCCAAAATGCTTCGTCTCTCGGAAAAATCCGTAAAAATTATAAATGACATAGCCGGAATTTTCCCTTCGCAAGTTTAGTAAAACGTTTCGTCGAAAAACGATTCTTTTTGGCACTTGTGTACAAATTTCGAACTTGCCAAATCTTTAAGGCTCAATTTTATGCGTGCGCCTCACGCATACATACTCCAAAATACGGGGTATAACATTCTCCCCTCCTTAGAAACATTCGTCCCGAATGTTCCTTCTCAAGACGGATAACGATGAAGTTCTTCTAACAAGTTGCCAACGCCACGCCTGGCCACGAAATAACACACGTTCTCTTCCTTCCTTACTCGTCGTGCCCTTCTCGAACACTTGAACTCTTCTAGTATACGTACCCCACTTCAGTCATCGCTTCAGTTGCCAAAACTTTGGAGTCACCACCTCCAAACTTGGTCCTCTTACTAGCCTCAATCTCCCTTAAGGCCATTCCTCGGCCTTCACGAACCGATTCTGGTCGAACGCATCCACGAACTCATACGATGGTCATCTAAACTTGGGCCTAACACCCTCGTGACCCTACCACCTGGCGGGACCACCCAGAGCTGACCCAACCTCGAAACAGGCCGCGGGTTGGCCCTCAACATGGCCCCAACCCGACCCACTTAACGCATCACGCTCTTGTTCCCCGATCCGGAACAATCTTACCTCTACAGGTCATGAAAGCTACCACTTCCATTTCACACTACCCAGGGACTTATCACACAATACATTCTAGGCATAAAATGCACTCCGTCAAGGATCACTTGCAAAATCTGGTACCCAAGACGGCCTTACATCTAAGGTCTCAACTGTAATATTCTAAGGTTCATCATTTTCTCACCCTGTGCTTACCCCTTTTCACTAACTGTGTTTCTAAATCACATTTTAGCACAAAGCTATCCGACATAACACTAAACACATCATCAATACATACAAGTCTCTAGAGGGTTAAGGATATACCTGAAAGTGGGCGGTTCAAAGGACCGCTAAAACTGGGAACTTCCACCGCGACCTCTACAGTGGCCCGCCGTGTATGAACATCTGCCTAGCTATGGAAGGCGAAGAACCCATGGCCCGATCCGTAGTGATGCGTGCTATCCTACTGTGGCTACCGCCTGGACGATTCTCCGAAATGGCCTGCTGGCCGCATGTAAAACAAACTCCGGACTAGCACGACACTCCCACCGCGAGTCAACCACGTCACAACGAGGTAGGGGTGGCTTCACCGCTAACACCGCCCTCTCGAAAATCTGAACCTCGAGCCACGACCGCCTCGAATACTCTGGATGCCTTGAAGATTGTGGAGGACCACTTTGTATCGCGTGGAGCGCATAACTAGTCATTCTTGAGGCGGTCCGCCTCGAAGTCACCAGGACCTCTGCTCGCCTCTTCGCCGACTCGTCATTCCGCCGATTTCTCCGCCTCGCCTCCAGTGCATAAGCTGCGTGCGGGCAATGTCCATGCCGGTGAAGAGCTACACCAACAACTCTCTTCTAGGTAATCATCGAGCCAGAACATATCGGTGCACCCGATCCTCCATACTAGCTACCAACGCGGGGACGTACCGGGCTAATGAGTCGAACTCCAAATTATACTCCCGAACCGCACGCGCTTCGCGTAATACCAAAAATCTGCCCGAGCCTCCTCATCCGCGAGGCAAGAAGTGCAAGAAATGCCTTTGAGAACTCGTCCCATATACCGAAGTGCATTCCTCCCGACAGCTCGCGAATCAAACTACCGATCATGCGGTATCACGCGGCCGATGCGAACCTAGGACCACCGACTCGGTTTCCGATGCCTTGATAACTCATGATCCAGAATCGCCGGATGAACTCCTGCGGATCATCCTCAGGCCTCGACCCATAAAACTCTGGCGGGTTACATCTCAGAAAATCCCGTAGCCTCCAACTATCTGATCTAGGGTGAACCACTGGTGCTACTGGAACTGCTGCGTCCAGCCTATCCTCAACTCTGGCCACAACCATGGCTATTAACTGGGCCCACTCCTTGTAACCCATCTCTTCTGCTCCTGCATCGCGGATGGAGGCTCAGTCTTGTGGTCTCGTAGCGATCGCCGCTTCTACTCGCAGACTCCTCTCGCCTTGCCGCCAGGCCCTGGTTGCCTTTCGCAGAGGCATAACTGGTAAAACGAAGTATGTCAGAGGGGTCCAATCTTATCACACAGCTCTAAGGCACGATCTCAGAATGAGAAGAATGGAAACCAATCCTAAATGTCCTGCAGCCTCCTGATTATAGATGTGGTGCACAACACATCGATAATCAAGACTCTACTAGACACGGTCTGTAGACACTTTCCGAGGACTAACTGCTCTGATACCACTTTTGTCACGACCCGAACCCGGGCCCGTGACTGGTGCCTTACCCCGGGCACCCTAGTGATACAACATCAGAGAAAAACCAGCTGAAATAAAAACTTAAACATTTAAATAGACATGGATCAAGATAAAGAAAATAGGCCAACCAAACAGGTTGCCTTTCAACATATATATATACAAAGACATTTTGAGCGATTCATAATCCTTACAACCCCGCCCATACCAGCTCTGCACTCTAAGATTTATACAACAACTATGACGGACGGGGCCCGCCATACCCCGAATGTACAAGAACCCACTGCACTGTGGTAACATACCAAAGATAAGCCTCGAAGGAACGGAGCTTCCAAGACGCTGAAAGGTGATCCTAAGCGGGGATCGACAACCGATGTACCTCTACTGCGGCGTGAACGCAGCCCCGAAGGAGGTCGATCTGACAGTACCAAGTATGTGAAATCAGAAGTACTATAAATGAAATCATAGCGATCATATAAAGCAGGAGACATGTATGATAACGGACTCAAGACACAACATATAAATAGTCATATCAAGTCGTGGACTCACGCTCCAAATCATCACTCGTGCGTGGAATTCCTTCCTCACCGCGATGCCTATGATATGATAGCAACAAGACAATCCAAATGGGAGCATACCTGCGCTACGATCGTGTCGGTATGTCCAAAGGAAACACTAAGACAACATTCCAAATGGAAGCATACGTGCGCTACGCATCGTGTCGATGTCCAAGGAAACAATAAGGCGGCATTCCAAATGGAAGCATACGTGCGCTACATCGTGTCGTCGGTATGTCCAAAAAGGAAACAAGGCGGCAATCAAAATGGAAGCATACCGCTTGCGCCACGCATCGTGTCGAGATGTCCAAAGCGTTTAGCAAAAGTAGCACTATCAGCGAACGTGCGTGGAATTTCTCGTCGCCGCAAGACGCGTCCAAGTAAGTTCTCAACAAGTCAACCGACCTCCATCGAGACGCGGTAGTATAGAAACACAATTCTTGCACAACAAAGGCTATCACAACAAGCATAGGCAAGTTTCACAACAACAAGCATAGGCAAGTTTCACAACAACAAGCATAGGCAAGTTTCACAACAACAAGCATAGGCAAGTTATACACAACTCAAAGTACTTTCATTTTATGCCAAAGTCCGGGTTTTAACCCTAAAGTACTACGTACGTTAAATTCCTTTTAAAGAGATCCATTCCTTTTATAAAAGTCACCCCATACCCGTAGTATAAAAATAGAGTGACTTACATCTTTTAAGTAAACCAAAACAACTTCCATAATCTCCTTTTTAAAACCAATTAAGGCAATACCATGCCTTCTTTTTAGACCAAAACACTTCTCTTTTTAAAGTCAAGTTACCATATTAAAACCAATGATAAAACCCTTTTTCATAAAATCGTTATAACTCACTTCCCATAAAGCTTGTTATAACACTTTATGTTTTAAACCAATTTAAGACACAACAACGCCTTTCTTTTCCCTAAAGTTCCAGTTTGCCTAATTTCAATTACTCAAGTCTCTTTTTAGAAAAGTTTCATAGTTCAATGTCTTACTCTCTTTTAAAACAATTGAGTAACATATGCCATAGGCTAGTAGGTTATTCTTGTTCATAAATCTTATTAAGCAGCCATGATCTAGGAAATGTAATGTCATTTTGTCTCATCTTAGCTTCTATGCAGATGGAGGTTTCTACTGGTTTTAATAATACTTCATTATTCAATACTTTTTCCTTTATTAACGCTGCAGTGGTTTGTCGATACACATTCTGATTTCCGAAATCAGTAAAACATTATTCCTTTTAAAAACCACGTACTCATTACTCACGAATGAGGTTTCACACAAAACACATATTAATTCATTTAAGTTAAGTCTCTTATCTTATAAGATCAAGTCTCTTAACTTCTAAAATCAGTAAACCATTTTCTTTACCTCTCTTAAGACGTTATACCTAACTCCCCATAAAGCTAGTATAACTCTTTTTAAAACCTTTAAAACCAAGTGTTACTCTTCTTTCAAAAATGGTTTCTTAACTCTTGTGACATACTTCAAGTTTCTTATTATTCAGCTTAAGTCAAAAGACATTGCCGCATAACCACGCTCAATTAGCACACGACGTCTACCGTACTATATATTATTCGGGCTTAAGTCAAAAGACATTGCCGCACAACTACGCTCAATTAGCACACGACGTCTACCGATCTATATATTATTCAGGCTTAAGTCAAAAAACATTGCCGCATAACCACGTTCAATTAGCACACGACGCCTACCGTACTATATATTATTCAGCTTAAGTCAAAAGACATTGCGCATAACCACGTTCAATTAGCACCCGTACGTCTACCGTACTATATATTATTCAGGCTTAAGTTAAAAGACATTGCCGTACTATATATATCTTCCTTTAAAATATCATGCTCAAGAGTATAGGAAGAATCACATACCGCGACGATTATCGACTATAAGCAAAACGCTCGCGGCTATAACGGCTAGCCTTGTCCACCTTCTAAGTAGCATGCTACTTGCAAAACATTCAACCAATAAAGGTTATCGATCTACTGTAAATACGGTCTATGTAAGTGCAGTTTAACTTCTACTTATATTCTTCCAAGTGATTTGATTCAATCCTTTCTAATATCCTTCTATTACAGTTCAAATCTCTTCTATGAATCTTATATGCATTTCTATACTACTACAGTATGTAATTTCCAATTACAATAGAAGGACAGTAGTATTTACCTCGATGAGCCCATAAATTATCCAAGTATAATGTCGCTCCTGAGCAACGTTAAGCTCCTACTCCGAGTGCTCCAACCCGCTCCAAACAACCTTAGAAGTTCTACGAACTTCTACTAAACACTTCAACCGACTATGAAGGTTTTCCTTAGGGTTTCGTTTAGTGGCTAAAGAAAGTATAATAGTATTTTCTGGCTTTTGTATAAGTGTAACCTTGGGAATACTACAAGGTATTTGGGCCAAGGTATTTGGGCATTATAACAATACTAGGAGAGTATTTCTATACCACAACAAGGGGTATTATACGAAAACAACTAGGCTAGGGGGGGGTACCCCACGGCTAGATACCACAAAGGGGGGAGGGGGTGGCTCTCGGCCAAGGCTACCACAAAGGGGGAGGGGGTGTGGCGGACGAGAGCCTGAGAGGAGAGGAGGTTTTGCCTTAGAAATTTTCAAGTGAGGATGAAGAAAGTCTTCAACTTATGGGAGTATTTATAGGCTAACCAAAGGCCAACCAATGGCCAAGATGAAGACAAGTGTGGTGCAAGTGTAGGGCTAGATTTTAACCATGTGGACCTTATCCATCTACCACACAACTTGCACAAAATATCCTACCAACTAAAGTGCTCTTTTTTTCGTCCCTTAGCCGCCCCACTTCTTCCAATGTGAGGGTGACACATGTCACCCTCCCGTTGGTCCAAAATGTTTCGTCTCTCGGAAAAATCCGTAAAAATTATAAATGACATAGCCGGAATTTTCCCTTCGCAAGTTTAGTAAAACGTTTCGTCGAAAAACGATTCTTTTTGGCACTTGTGTACAAATTTCGAACTTGCCAAATCTTTAAGGCTCAAATTTTGTATGTACGCCCTCACGTACATACTCTGAAAATACGGGGTATAACAAAAAGGGCGAGCTGAAACTCAGAATTGAGGAAGAAGATATGGTGTTCAAGGTATTTAAACACACCGTTGAACCTCCAGTCATAAGCAAATGTTTTGCAGTCAGCACTGTTAGCACATCAGTTGAGCCATCACAGGCCAAAGCAAGGGAAATTAGTCCGCCAGTACAGGTGAGCAACGCTAAACCTTCTCTTGAGAAAACGGAGAAAAAGAAAAACAGAAGGCGGAAGAGAAAATGATTATGAAATGGGTAGGCTGTGGGGTTAAGTTACCCCATGCCTCTTGATAAGGAACCTGCGTCCGGCTAAAAGACGTTAAAGACAATGCTACTTCGGAGGCAACCCAAGGTTTTTAAATTTATGCAATTTAGTTTTAGTTAGAACAGTCTCACGGAAGGTATTGTTTACATGTTGTGATGACAGGTACAGGGCTAAAAAGTGGAGGACGAAAAATGTGAGAGAGGAAGAAATCGGCTCGGCGCCACGGCGCCCAGTAGAGGGCCATGGCGCCGAGAATGCAGAAATCCACAGGAAGTTGGGCGCCACGGCGCCGAATCAGAGAGCCACGGCGTCGAAAGTCCAGAAGGTCTCTGAAGTTTGAGCGCCGCGATGCCAATTCAGAGCGCCAGGGCGCCGGAAGTTCAGAGGATCACAGATGTTTGGGCGCCATGGCGCCACTCTCAGGGCCGTGACGCCGCGACGGAAAAACTGAAATTAAAAGAGCCCTAATTCGATTTCCCCTCTCCAAATCAAAACCCAAAACCTTTCCTCTCTCCAAAACTCACGAAATCAGCCTCCATTACTCAAAATTTTCCACAAACTAAACTCAATCACAACCAAAGTACTTCAATTCCTTGCACCCTTACCCATCTCAAACAACAACCCTCATTCCTTTGCCTCAATCCATCATTAGGAACAAGAAAATTTTGAAGAACACCGTCCAAGGTAACTTTCATCACTTTTCTTGAAATTTTCAAAGCAATTAGGGAGGTAATTCATAAGTTTGGGGATGTGCTTTATTGGTGGATATTGTGGGGTGTGTTGAAGTTTGGTGTAGAAATTTCGCGGTAAGATGGTACGTAGTGATGTGGGGTGATGTACCTGTGATTTGAGTGAAGTTTGGGGGTTGAATGGTGTTGTATTTTGCTGATTACGTTGTGTGTTGATTGGTGTGATTGAAAGTTGCTGGGTAATCTCACTGAAACAGAGTAAAACGCTGCTGAAAATTTTCCAAAATGTCTGTCAGAAAAAAAAGAGCTTCCACATCCGCCTCCGTTCCACAATATGACACTACTAGGTTTGTTAGTTAAAAAGCAGAAGACATATATTACAAACTTAGTACTAGACCCTTGATACCTGAGCGAGGAATGGAGTACCAAAGGGAGCCATTTGAGAATGACGATGTCTATGAGCCTATTCGGGCAATGATAGATGTCATTGGGTGGAAGAGATTTGTTAATCCGGAGAGAATAATACCACAAAACACTATAATGGTAAAAGAATTCTATGCTAACTTTCCGGAACGGGTAAATGGTAGATGTTTTGTGAGAGGGCGATGTATGTGCTGTGGCCGTGAGGTGGTGAATGAGCTATTAAGAACAGCTGATGTTGAAGAAAGAGACGATGATCGAAGCTATTTCAGAACTTGGTCTAGAGATGACAACAACATCGATTGGGATATCGTCGCAAGCACATTATGCTACCCTGGGGCTGAGTATGATATTGCACGAAATGGATCAAGAGGACTGAGCAGATGTCAGTTCAACAAAACAACCAAGAGTTGGTTATATTTCGGCAGTGCCCGCCTGATTCCATCGACGCACTTCACCAGAGTGCCAGCGGATAAAATAAAGATGATATATGGAATTATGGAAGGGAAGACGATTGATGTTGGGAAGGAAATATTGCAGAACATTGGAGAAACCAGTAGGTTGGTCACTACAGGTGGGTTGGGACACAGATCACTTATTTGCAGTTTATGTTCTAGACATGGAGTCCCAACCCTAGCTACTGATACATATGAGAAGGGTCAACCTCCTGTGACATATGGGATAATGCATGCCTTCCCAGAACCAGTTTCTCCAGCAGCAGCAAGAAGGAGACCAGCACCACCACCACCACCACCAGCAGAGGCTGTCATGGATGAGGATGAGCCTGAGACAGAGGTTCAAGGCGTAGGCGGTAGCGATTGCCGCACTGAATTGGAACCTCCCGTGCCTATGATGGAGCAGTTGCTCATGAACCAGCGGAGGATGATGCAGAGTTTTGACACGATGATACAAGGTCAACAGAACCTGATGCAAGGACAGTAAGAAATAAGGCAGGAGCAACAACAGTTGAACCAGAGATTTGATGAGATGAGTTCCTTGTTTAACCAGTGGTCCATGCATTATCCACCGCCACCATTTTAAACCAAGTCTGTAAGTTGTCCCGTTTTTCTTTTATTTCTGAGTCTTGCACACATTAGGGACAATGTGTGATTTAAGTTTAGGGGGGAGTTCTTAGTTATTTTTTATGTGTTTTTGAGTCTTTTTGTGTTTATTTGAGTCTATTTTTTTTATGATCATGCATGCTGTAGTTACTTGAAACGCCTAGTGAATTAAAGTTGAATAATGTAATGAAATTAGAAGCAACCATCTGAACACTTAGGTTAGATATGCCAAAAATTCATGAAGTCAAACTATTTGGAGTATCTTGCTTGATTTATGCATCGTTAGTGATTAAACCTATGTGTCTGCTTGCTTGTTATTTGAGGCGAAATAGTTAGGATATGCATGTTAGGGAGATGACTCAGACATTTCTTTGTTAGCCCTTTCTTACCATTTTTTTACCTATCCCTGACATTAAAATTGTATCCCTAGTCAGCCTCTTTGAGCCTAAAAATAAGATCTTTCTTTGACACCCTATAATTCCATACTTGTGTCATAAGTGAAGAAATTGATGTGTTTGGAATATAAAGTGTTGAAAAGAGACAAAAAGAGCAATTTTGATGCACCCCGATGAAAAGTAATCATAAATAGGCAAAAGTCTAAGTTTGGGGTGCCTACTATTCATCAGACACCTTATTCTCTCAAAACAAAAGAAGGGAAAGATAGGTATAAGGTTAAAAAGAAAATCAAAAGAAAAGGGAAGAATCGAAAGCAAAAGATCTTATGGTACGTAAGATTGAGACTAAAAGCCTATTTTTACCTACCCCTGCCTAAGCCTACATTACAACTCTGAAAAGCCCTGAAGATCTCTAATGTGTGTATCCATGATTAGTGGAGAATAACAAGTAAACAAGCCATAGGATTTGAAAATTAACATGCATAGTTAGGTATTCCTACTTTCATTGAGCATGATTAAATTGAATTTGCGAAATATCTGACTTGATGTGTTTAGAATGCTACAATCCATGCTATATGTTCCTGCATATTATTCTACTGACCTTCATTAATTTCTAAGTAACAATGATGCTGCAAATTGATCAATGTCTTTGAGTCATTTTATTTTCTTTTCTTCCGTGTCTTTGTTTCTATTTTTGATCTTTACTCGAGGGCGAGCAAAGGTTAGGTTTGGGGGTGTTTGATTGGTGTATTGTGTATGCACCTTTTGAGTCATTTTTAGTTAGTCTTTTGCCCATTTTTGCACAAATATGTGTCGTGTTAGGATATATTTTCTTTCTTTTGAGTCACAATAGTTTAAAGTGGCACATTGGTGAGAAGGAGCGAAAGAGGCGTAAAGCAGAGGTTTGAGCTCAAAAGCTAAACGCGTTGGCAATCCGGCGAACAGGCGTAGCCGCGCTGCACCATCAGCGAGCAGAGCCACGGCGCCCGAAGCGAACTAGCGCGAAGTTTAGCGCTGGCGCAGTTCTGCGGCGTAAGCGACGGAAAATTGATAAATCCGAATAGGATTGGGCCAAAGCCAAAGAGGAAAAGATTTTGCACGTTTTTGAGGATATAAATAGGGCCTTTTAGGTCAGTTTTGGGGAGTTCCACACCTTACCATTCATCACAACATAGATCAAGATTGGAGACTTATTTTTTAGTAATTTCTTGTTCTTTACATTATTTCTTTCTAGTATATGTTGGATACTATTTTAGTTCTCGGCATGTCTATGGCTAGGAACTAACTTAATTTTGGGCTTTCCATGTCGAATCGCTTGAACCTCGTTTTATGAATTAATGCAAGATTTTGGTTTCTTCTTATTATTGTTGAGATTTATTCAATAATTGTTTTGATTGTTTGGTAATTAATTGATCACTAATTATCATCACTGATATGATTTCTAATCGAAATCCGAAAGGGGAGATTGTGAATATGCTATAGTTGAATATACATAGGTTTAAATCGTGGACGAAAGTACACCGATACTTGTGTAGCTTAATATGTTATTGCTCTTAATCCTCCTTTATAGTCAATCTTGTCATCGAAAGATAGAAGAGTTCTACATTGGGGTTGAGTGTTTATAATACCTTAACAGGAGTATAAAACGGCTTAGTTAACCTGCTATCTCAACATAAAAGAAGAACCTTAATTATTTGCATTAACGAGTAAAGCGAGCGGATAGTCGAGGAGATTTGGAAGCCCTATTTCCACCATATCTGAAGTAAAGTAAAATAATTTAGTTAGCATCTATAATCATAGCGATAAACAAATCATCAAACTATCGGTCACCAAATAGATACCACAGAATAGAAGTTGGTAATTGGACACTAATCCCTGAGGACGATAACTCAGTCTTCTAGACTATATTACTTGTCACGATACGTGCACTTGTGTTTAGCGTGTGTATAAGTCGCGCATCAATGAGCATTGTTGATGGATCTGCTGCCCGGGGACTCCTTCATTTCTACTTGTCTTTCTTTAATTCTAAGAAAGTATTTTGACATTTTGAGACCTATATAATATTTTGATCTGTTTTATTAGTGGCTCTTGTGGTGTTCTGGATCATATCCTTTGGGGTTGTATTAGTATGACATTTCTCCACCTTTAACATTTATCTTATTATTTAGACTTTTGTTTAACTTGCTTTCTTTACTTTATTTGTTAATGAATTGATAATTAAGGGAAGGGTTCGCTTATCGATGTGGAAATGATAGTTGCCCGCATAATTTAGTGATTTGGAATTGTGACAGTCGAAATGCCTACTTTGAATTTCAAATAATAACATATTTTGTGTAGATTATGTTTTGTTGTTTTATTTGTGTTGGTTCCTTGTTGATTGTAAACTAAAAACATTAGTCTGAAGCATATTTTAAATTAAAAAAGAGAGAAGCAACCAATAAAAATAATGAACACACGTATCTCAGTAGCTCTATTAAACTAAAAGATTTGTCTGTGTGAACATATATAAAATAAATAAATTGAGGAAGGCCAAAAAGCTATCGTAAGGCAGGTGTCCCTCTAACATCACTTCTCTTGCTTTTTTGAAATGAAACTGTCCTCTATTTTTTTAATATTTACCAAAATATATGTACACAACTATGCAATAAAAATAAATCAGGGGCAAAAAAGACATGAAAAAGTGATGGGTGATGCATTAATGACATAAAAAAGGGATAATTTAGATAAAATATTTAGGAGTCGTTTGGTAGGATGTTTAAACGTGTAAATAGAGATAATATTATTCCGTACCCATAATTAGAATATTTTTATATATTGTGTAAATATAATTATGGTAAGACTATGATTTCTCTTTTGTATAGATTTAGGATTTCTATTATATAAGGGATGAACATTGTACTCTCTATATACTTTAATATTAATGAAAGACTTTCCAAGGGAGATTAATATCATCTTACATGGTATCAAGAGCCAAAACCCTACCTTAAGAACAATTTTTTTATTCTGCCAGCAGCCAATTCCACCACCAAAAGTTATGTTCTTCAATCTTAATTCCTTATTTCCTTCTCTAAGAACTACATTTTACTCTTCTAACCAGCAGATACATTTTTGTTCTACAATTTTGGGGTTCTTCCCTTCTCTTCTCTAAATAGATATCCCCGAATCTTTCACACTTTCTGAATCTTCTACCTCCACAAATCCTACCACCATATTGTCATCCTCTTTTCATCCAGCCGTAACTGTTACAAAAATCAAGAACTCTATTCCCATTCTTCTTGATCAAGAAAACAGTCAGTATTCTCCCTGGGTTGAACTGTTTCGTAATCATGCATGTCTCTATAACGTGCTTGATCACATCGATGACACCATTTCGCGTCCTCCGGAGGTTGATGAGTCTACTTGGCGTCGTCTAGACGCCGGCGTCAAACAGTGGATTTATGGTAGTATTTCTCATGATCTTCTTCTTACTATCATGAAATCTGGCGCAACAGCCCTTGAGTTGTGGAACCGCTTGGAGGAAATCTTTCAAGATAACAAGCACACTCGTGCAGTGTATTTGGAGGAACAGTTTAACAATACACGCCTTGAAATTTTCTCCAACATGACTGAGTACTGCAGACAGTTGAAACTCCTGGCGGATCAACTCTCCAACGTTGACACGCCTATCTCGGACACTAAATTGGTATTGCAATTGATTGCAGGTCTCCCAAAAGGTGACTATGATATGTTAGCCGCCATAATTTAACAGGCATATACACCTCCTAGTTTTAACAAAGCTCGCTCACGGTTGTTGCTCGAAGAAACTCGATGTGCTAAGCAGGATGAGCACAATCAGAAGGCGTTAACTGTCGAAACACGCCATCAAGATCCAACGCCGCCAGAAAACTCTCAACCGCAGTAGGGACGCGGTGGCAAGGGTGGCAAGGGATGCGGCAGAGGAGGTCACGGTCGTGGCAGGGGTTGCAGACAACAAAATTAGCAGCAACAACAACAGTATCCGCAGAATCAGTTCAGCATCGCGACGCCCCAGCAATATCCATACAATGTCGCGGCGCCGCCGCCGTTTGATACCCAACCACCCGCTTCTTCATCAAGGTGTGTTGGGCCTGCTCGACCACCGGCAAGTCCGATGCAGCGAGCCCACCTCGTACGCGACGATTTGCCAGCCTCATCCAACATGCCACCCACTGAGTTAGGTCAGGCCTTGGCAGATCTCAACATGCAGCGGCGACAACAATCGTACATGGACTCGAGCCACTTCACCTCACCCGATCAGAGGTAATATTTCCAAACTGTTTGGTTTAAAGCATCCTCAATTTGTGACAGTTGGTAGTGGTCACCGCATTCCAGTAAAGGATTTTGGTACATCATATACATCACCTCCTAATCCATTACCACTTCAAAATACCATATATGCCCCACATGTAATTAAGAATCTCATCTATATCCGCAAATTCACTCGTAATAATTCCGTCTCTGTTGATTTTGACCCTTTTGGTTTCACTATGAAGGATCTTCATACGGGGATACCTCTTACGAGATGCAATAACACGGAAGATTTATATCCATTCACTCCCACCTCCTGCCAGATCTAGTTCTCCCGTCTCTCTAGCGGCCATTTCTTCATCAACATGACATAATAGGCTTGGTCATCCAGGAGCTCCAGTTTTTAGTTTTCTTAGAGGCAATAATTTTATTACTTGTAATGGAAAGCTTGCCCAAAACTGCGTTTCTTGTTCTTTAGGCAAACATACTCGTCTTCCATTTAAATCATCTACTGGTGTTACTTTTGCACATTTTGATATTATATATGCCGATTTATGGACATCACCTGTTGCTAGTTATCTCGGTCATAAATTGTTACACCCCGTAATTTCAGGGCATGTTTATAAGAACGTACGTAAGAACTCAAAAATGTTAAGATTTGAGACTAGTAAAAATTTATCGGAATTATGGAATTGTCGGAAAATGAAATATTGCGGCGAATGGGAGGGCGACATGTGTCACCCCCCCTTGTTGGTCTTGTACGAATTGGACATGGGCTAAATGGTCATTTGACCATAATTTAAGATGACCAAGTCTTGCTAAGTCTTAGAGCTTGATATTGTTGACTTGGTCAAGAGCCACTTGGCTAGATCTTTTAAATGAATTGGATCCAAGTCATCCATATGTATTAATCTTGACCCTCCATAGTGTTATATATGTATACTAGTAGCAAGACAAGGCACTTAACACTTAGAAAATTTTCAAGAAAACTTTGAAGACCTCATATTGTGCTCTCGGGTTCTTAGGGTTCCAAGAGGGAAAAAAATTTGTTTGTTGTCCAATAATCTCCACACTTTAAACCAAGGTTACTAAGGGTATTGTAAGGGTATCTCAATAGAAAGATCCCGGAAAAATGGCGTTTTCGTATTAGTCGCAAGGTGAAAACCTAAGTCACTTTCATAGGTTTGGATTGGAAGTTAAAGGAAAGTTGTTTGTGATCTTCTAAGGGCTTCAAGTGGCGGATTGGAGTGTCAAGGATAGACTCTAAGTTGCTAGGGAGCGACTTCGGATCTTGAAGTGGATTAAGGCTAGTTAAGGTAACAATTTTGTTCTCTTAAGTGTTATAAGATTACATATTGTTGTAGCCTTACATTTTAACTAGCATGAAGTATATGTATTGAAGATTGATAAGTGATATGGATTGTAGAAGCCTAAATCCGAAATGACATTGTGAGCCATTTGAAATTGAAATAAAATTTGGTCGTTAATTAGAATCGTCGCATGTTATCTACTTGAAGATAGTAGTTATTATAATCGATTGCGGCTTTATAACATGTTATGCTAAAAAACTTGGATTGAAAAGGAATTGGAAAAGACTTTGTATTGTTGTCCCTCAAATTGCCGAAAATAATATTGTATGTTGGACTAGTTTGATATCAATTGTGGGGCGGAATTTTACACGTCTTGTAGGCGTGTAATCCCCTATTGTTAACTACAATGTTGAGCCTTAAATGTGGCGTGTTTGGTTATTGAATCCGTGCCTTGAAAAAGGTGGAAAAGTATGTAGAAACAAAGGAAGTGCTGTCCGATTTTCCGTAGAATTTAGTGACTTTGCACTTAGAATATTCTACGTTTGAAGTTAGAAGTTAATAGACGTATTATGGTCATTATAGGTTGACATACTACGTACGACATTTTGGACTTAGCAAGTGGATTGAAACGAAGAGGTATGTGGAACTTTCCTATCTCTTGAGCATGAGTAGTTGTAAATATATAGTACGGTAGACGTACGAGATCTTGATGAATCTAATTTCATTTGATATCCTTGACTTGTTTTAAGAATGTCCAAGTTGGTTGAGTTAGGGAATTAACTCACTTGTTAAAAAGATTAAGGATGTCTTAGTTTTTAAAGTTAAGGGACTTGAAGTATTTTTGAAAGTATGATACTTGTCTTGTTGAAAGTATAAGTCTCTTGGATATAAAGAAGAATGTAATTGCCTAATGTATAAAGTTAATATAACGACTTTATGGGAAGTTGGTTATAATAGCTTTATGGAAAGTTAAAAGAGTGGTTTACTCTAAGTAATGCAAGTAATAATAAATGACTTGAAATAATGAAAGGCAAATTGATTTGAAGGCATCAATTGCTTAAGGTTTTAAAAGAAAGAAGTCACTTGATTTAGAGGTCTATAAATGTATTTCTAAAAGGTATTGTGACTTGTCTTAAAAAGTAGATATGACTTGATACTACGGTTATTAGTATCTTGGAACTTTTATATGAAAAAGAGTCATTTTAAAAGAATAAGAGTACGTAGTACTTTGGGTTAAATTCCCGAATTTTTAAAATGACATGTTAGTGCCTTAAGTAAACTAAAATGAGAGGGTATATAAAGAAGGTTAATAGAAGTTAGGGGATTTCTAAACTTGCTTATGTTGTGATAAGCCGGTAGTGCCTATGTTATGTATGATAGCCGGTTGTGCTAGTTTAAGTTATTCTTACGGGGTAAAGCCCCGGGTTACTACTAATTCCATGAATTTTCTACCCATGATGCGAGTGCGACGTTTGTACTCATTGCGGGCCCACCGGGCCTAAGCGGGTGAAATAGTCCTGTGCGGGTGAAATAGTTCCATGCGGAGCGCATCGCTCCATTGCGGGTCTGTAGGACCTATGCGGGTGAAATAGTCTCAGCGGAGCATATCGCTCCATTGCGGGTCCACATGACCTATGCGGGTGAAATAGTCCCAGGAGTAGGATTGCTTAATGATGCTACGGGCGGGTGACCCTACTTTGATCATGAGCCTCCTATTTTTATGCAGTAAAGTATATACTTGGTTACTCTCATTGTTAGTAAGGCCGCGATTATCGTAATTTGTTTATCATACGTAGCTCCGCTTTATTTTAGACTTATGATGTAAATTGCAGATTTTCGCTTTTACATACTTGGAACATCATTGTCACGACCCCTTTCCTCGGGGGCTGCGTTCATGCCGCAGGTAGGGGTAAGCAGATGGTGGATCCTCATTCTTAGGATCACTGATCAGGTGTCAGAAGCTCCATTTCTCCGGAGGCTTGTCTTTTGGTACGGTTTCCCTGATGTTGTAGATTTATGTACATTCAGGGGTATGGCGGGGACATGTCCCGTCACAGTTGTTATTCTTAGAGGTCTGTAGTCATATTTGTGGATTGGGTTGTATGAACAAAGGTGTAACTGTTTTTACTTGGGGTTATGTATATTTCCCGGAAGGCGGCCTTATCGGCCAGCCTGTTGATATTTGTTGTTATGTATTGTATGAGTTTTGTATGTTCATTGCTATTCTCGATGTATACCGTAGGGGTTCCTGTAGGGCACCGATCATGGCGTCGGGTCGTGACATAAATACTATCTTATCTTACTAGATGATTTTTCTCACTTTGTTTGGTTGTATCCTCTCATATTTAAATCAGAAGTGTTTGCCAAATTTCTTGAGTTTCGTAAATTCATTCAAACACAGTTTGAAAAATGCATAAAATATTTTCAGTGCGATAATGGTCGTGAATTCAACAACTCTATGTTTCACCGGTTTTGTACCAATAATGGCATGTCATTTCGCTTCTCCTTCTCCCACACCTCCTCACAAAACGGTAAAGCTGAAAGAATCATCCGCACCATTAACAATATGATTCGCACTCTTTTGATTCATGTCTCCCTACCTCCATCTTTCTGGGTCTATGCTGCTAAAATGTCAGAATACATCCTAAATATTCTCCCAACTAGCACCCTTCACAATATGACCTCTACCAAAATTCTCTATCATAGAGTCCCCTCTTATGATCATCTCCGAATATTCGATTGTCTATGCTATCTTAACATTGCCTCTACTATCCCTCACAAACTAGCCCCCTAGTCCACTCCGTGTGTCTACCTAGGCTTCCCGTCGAACCATAGAGGATATCTATGCTATGACATGTCCACTCGTCAGATCCACATCTCTCATCATGTCACATTCGATGAGACCACATTCCCATTTTTGAATCTTAAAAAGTTTCAATAACCGGATTACTCTTTTCTTGACGAGCCTGACATCTCTCACATCATCCTAAGTCAACTAGAGCATAACATTTCTTCTTCAGCGCCGCGGCCCCAAGGGTCAGCGTCGCGGCTCTAAAACTCCTGCGAACAGGTCCCTGATTCACCGTCGACAGCGCCACGACGCCAAAACATCAGAGAGGTCTATCAGTCCTCCAGCGCCGCGACATTTGATCACAGCGCCACAGCGCCGTCGACGGTTCCCTCCAGCGCCGCGGTGCTTACTCCGGCGTCTGTCCCTCCGTATCCAACAAATCCCTCAGGCTTGAAACCTCTCATTATCCCCACTCACCAAATGGAAACTCGTGCAAAACATGGAATCTTCAAACCCAAAGTCCAATTTAACTTGTCTGCCCAAACTATTTCACCAATTTCCAAGAACCCTATATTGGCCAAACAAGACCTTAATTGGAATGCGGCTATGACTGAGGAATTCAATGCTTTAACTAAACAACACACATAGGATCTAGTACCTAGACCTGAGGGGGTGAATGTGATTCGTTGTCTGTGGCTATTTCGTCACAAATTTAGAGATAGTTGAGATCTTGAGAGGTATAAGGCAAGACTTGTGGCTAATGACACAAATCAACAGGAGGGCATTGATTGTGGTGAGACCTTCAGCCCGGTTATCAAACCGGCTACCATCCGCACAGTTTTGAGCATTGTCATGGGCAAACACTGACCGATCCATCAGCTTGATGTGAAGAATGCATTCTTACATAGGGATCTAAGAGAGACAGTCTACATGCATCAGCAGCCAGTGTTCACTCATCCAGTAGTTCCTCACTATGCGTGTCGTCTCTGTAAGTCACTATATGGCCTAAAACAGGTCCCCCGTGCGTGGTATGATCGATTTGTCAGGTATATCTTGCAGATTGAGTTTGTATGCAGCAAGAGTGATACATCACTTTTCATTTTTCATCGAGGTAGTAGCACTTCTTACTTATTACTTTACGTGGATGACATTGTTCTTACTGCCTCCTCCGACGGATTGAAAAATGAGATTATTACCTTGCTTAAGTCCGAATTTGCATGACTGATTTGGGGAAGCTGAGTTACTATCAGTGACCAGGTCTGTCAATCATATGTTTTTGTGTCATCGTAAGTATGCAGAAAAGATTGTGTACAGGGCTAAGATGGCGAACTGCAAAGGGGTGCTACTCCAGTTGATTCCAAATCTAAGCTCAGTGCCATGGATGATGCTCCAGTCTCTGATCCTACTCTGTAAAGGAGTCTTGCAGGTGCACTTCAGTATCTCACCTTCACCAGGCCAGCCATAGCTTATGATGTTCAGCATGTGTGCTTATTCATGCATGCCCCCAAGGAGTCTCATTTCACTGCTCTTAAACGTATAATTCGATACATTAAGGGCACTCTTGATTATGGTTTGCACTTATACCCCTCTGCACCAAACAAGTTGCTTTCATATACGGATGCAGATTGGACAGGGTGTCCGGACACGCTACGCTCCACCTCCGGCTTTTGTGTTTTCTTAGGGGATAATTTGATTTCTTGGTCTGCCAAACGACAGGCTACCCTATTTTGCTCCAGTGCCGAAGATGAGTACAGAGGCATTGCAAATGTAGTAGCTGAGATTTGTTGGCTCAAAAATTTACTGTTAGAACTTCAGTGTCCTTTGTGTCAGGCATCTATTGTGTATTGTGATAACATCTCTGTCATCTATCTTTCTCATAATCCGGTTCAACATCAGCGAACCAAACATATTGAGATAGACCTACACTTCGTTCGTGAGAAAGTTGCGTTAGGCCATGTCATAGTGTTACATGTTCCATCATCCTATCAGTATGCAGACATATTTACCAAAGGACTTCCTGCAGCTTATTTCTTAACTTGGATCCGGTCTCGTCCGACTTCCTCATTTCCGATCGAGGGTATGTAAACGTGTAAATAGAGACAATATTATTCCCTATCCATAATTAGAATATTTTCATATATTGTGTAAATATAATTATGGTAAGACTAGAATTCCTCTTTTATATAGGCTTAGGATTCCTATTGTATAAGGGATGAACATTGTACTCTATATATACTTTGATATTAATGAAAGACTCCCAAGAGAGATTAATATCATCTTACAGGATGCATTGGATAAAATAATGCATGCATTAGTTTTGTATATTAACAATATCTTATTTGGTATACTTTTTGAACATATGTATAACTAATACAAACATTAGTTATACACCATATTTTGTATTATCCTATGCAACTAATGCATAGGAAATCATGGTATTAGAAATTCAATGTGTTCTAATGCATGCGTAAGCATGGTAAAAGACACAATTGTCCATAAAGTCTTCTCACACAGTATAAGTATAAAGGATATTTTTGTGAACAGCTAATTATATTTAGAAATTATGCAATGCATGTTATTTTTAATACGTCAAATCAAATGGTGGATAAAAAATAATCCCTACATAACTAATACTAATATCACTAATACATCCTATTAAATATTATTCTTATACACTCTACCAAACGACCCCTTAAAATGTATATAATAGCAACCATCAGATGCTTTTTAAATCAATCATAATATTTCATTTTGACTGAAATGACCAAATTGCCCTCAACCTGCCAAAACAGGCATGTTGATCTCCTGTGTGCTAACTCCCTTTTCTAATATAATAGAATACCAGAAAAATAAAATATTGGAGTGCACCAGAAAGAATGACATGTCGGTGGTTTTTAACCGTAGGCATTTTGCCAGGATTTGAAGTCGACCATAACTAATTATTTGTCCTTGGTAATAATAAAAATTAATAATAATGTCGCATGTTGGTAATGCTTAAAAAGTACTTTACTATTTTCCTTCTTCTTTTCGCATTCACTTGAAGGTCGATTGGTATAATCTATAGGGAAAACAACCATGGTCTATATAGCCCGTTTGAATGAGTTTAAAATAGATTTTTTTTATTATACCCAAACATTACAAAAGTATGTAAAAGTTGTTTTAGCTTAAAAGCACCTACAATAAGTTAATCCAAACAATCTCATAGTTTTGTATGACTTTATTCAATATTTTGATTGTAATTTGAATTATGTATAATTTAATACACGAGATCATTTGGTAGATGGTTAGGATTATGCAGATATTAGTAATGTATTAGTAATGTCGGTATTAGTTATGCATGTATTAGTAATGTATTAGTAATGTCGGTATTAGTTATGCATGTATTAGTAATGTAGGTATTAATTATGTAGAATTTACTTATACAGGATTTAGGTATGCATATATTATTTCTTTGGATAGTTTGTTATAGTAAAAGTTAATAAATATCATATCTTTATTAAAATTTAAATATTTATTTATAATTAAAATTATTTTTACAAAGTATATATTAAAAATTATATAAAAATAATTATTTAGAAAAGGAAAGTATTTAAATGGAAAGTGATAAGGGAATATTGTCATTTCAACTTTTTATTCATGTATTAATTATTTCATTTTTTATCCCGCATAAAATAATATATAGATTTCCTCATAACTTATAAATGTATTAGTTATGACGGTTTCTAAATTGCAAACCAAACATTTTTTTTTAACAAAACCATCACAAAAAAATGAAATAATTAATACATGAATAGGTGATGGAAATTTATTAAACAAAACTTTATGTATAAATAAAGCTACTCCAATAAACCGGAGAGCAAAAGAAAGTGAAAAAAGAAAAAAAACACAAAACAAAATTGAAGTAAGCTAAAAGTAGAAAACTAAACATGAGCATTGATCTACTAATCTTGGAGATGTCACACCCCAACCTAGGTGGGGTGGACAGACACCTAGTGTCTTACGTACGTGAGTAACCTATCTTATAAAATTATTAAACTTACTGCATTTACATACTAGCAAGCAGAAAATTCCAACAACATATAAATATGACCCTGACTCGGCAATACTCCAGGAGGAAATGAAGCTCACCAATAAAAGCTGATATCCGGAGGCGACCCACAATGATAGATCTTCACTTCACCTACCTGAACTTACGTGGCATGAAACACAATGTCCGCAGAAAAAGGGATGTCAGTATGAAAAATATACTGAATATGTAAGGCGAAAGTACAACACAACAATACATAATCATAAAAAGAGGAATATGAATCAACCTAAATCTGTGAATATCGCTGAGTCATAATATACATACCGATCATACCTATCTTGTAATTATTGTATACTGATATATGAACGTCGTAACTTTAACCGTTCGATTGCCCAACTAATCAGTGGTAACTGTCAAACCGATCGTAGCTCGGTAGTAAATACGTATTTTCCCGACCAGTGATAAATAATGCGATACATAACTGCCCAACCGGTGGTAACTTCCTGACTGACCATAGCCCGATGGTAAATACCTGCTTTCCCAATCGAGGATAAATAATGATACATAACTGCCTAACCAGCGGTAACTGTCCGATCGGTCGTAGCCCTGTGGTAAATAGAAATACATAATCTGCCCAACCAATCGTAACTCAGTGATAAATCATAATGCCATGTACATTCTCCCTCTAGGTACTGCATACATAGATGAAGAGTTATAAGAGACTTTTATGAACTTATCATACTGCCATAATATTGCTAGTTTCCTGATTTGCATTTGGGGACTATCATTAACAACATTCATTTTATCTTAAACTAAGAGTCCTTTTAACATGAATACCAAGATCATATGAGGCTTTACATAAGAGATCTTAATCCATTAAGAATAGAGTCGTTATACTTCTGACTGTCATCATGGACATAACATATCATTTTACTCTTTCATACGAATCAACAAGATAATATACATCATTTCTAACTTTTGTGAAACCAATAAGGTAAGATACATCATTTCTAACTTTAATGAAAACCAACAAGAGCCATAAGATGTCAATAAAGACGAGATGCTATAAGGTGCGGAAAGTACTCCCAACAATGGACAAACAAGAGTCATGTACTCAATGAAATAGATGATATAGGCATCTGAAACTCAACAAGAATGAAGTCATTTTGAATGACGTTTCGTTTCATTTTCGTTCTTTGACAAAATCATGCCAAAAGAAGGAATAAGCCTTAACATACCTTCCACCGTAGTCTTCCTTCAAACTCTACCAAGTGAATCGCTAATATACTGCTCTACAATATGGAAACACAACCTTATAATACATATGAAGCATGAAGATAGCCAACAAGCGACAAACATGCTTATACAAAATCGAACAACACCTCCCCTCTTTCCCTCTACTTCTCTCAAACTCAAAACAACACCAACAACACAAGAACAATATTAATAACATCACATTTAAGCTATTCCATAAATTTCTAGCCATAACATATCATATCCATTGCTTCAAAATAGTCCCATACCACACGATATCGACAAGCTCATTCTATGACAATTTGGACAGTATCTCCCCATTTCTTTTACGTACATCAAGCCAATAATAATGTTGACACTCAATTTGTCCCCCTCTTCCCATTATTCATCCAAAATTAAACTATTTTTCAACACCACAATATTTAGTATCTTTACTCGTCTCTTTACTATCGTGAATTTTTTTATCACAATCATAATTTTATCTTCTTGAAGTTTATACTTGTATATTTGTTCCACAACCCATACTAATTTGGAACACTTAAAACTCTACCCAAACCATTAAATTCTATCCCATTGTCCCTTTAAATTCGTCCAACATACCAGCCCATCCCCTTATTTCCCTTGGCCCAAATTCCCATATTCTACCCATCAGCCCATTCTTATTCTCAAAGAGACCCATTGTTATTTTCCACTTCAAAGACAACAAAAACCTAAAGCCAAAATCCCTAATCTCAAAAGCCAACCCTCCGCTGCACCTTCCATTTCTAGCTTAACACCAAACCCCATTCCAACAATACACAGAGACTGCATTTCCATTTGCATACAAGGTCATCTCAATCACGTGAGATATTGTACAACACTCAAATTCGAATGATTTTGTTGACTAGTTTTCAAAATTCATCATTCAAACTCCCGCCCAAAAGAACCCCAGCAACCCTAATTCAATCCTATAAATACTAAGCTTTGGGTTCGTTTCAAAAAAAAAAACTCTCCGAGCCGCCGCCTTACACTTTCAAAACCCTAAAAATACTTCTCATTAAAAAGCTTTCAGAGATAAGTTTTAAAGAAAATTTTGCTTCTGATTCGGTAAGTCGATTTGAACTTAAGGACCTTTTGCCTCAGTTCGCTGCATCCGAAACAGGTCTGAAACTCAAACTCGTCTTATTTTTGTGTTTTTGTGTGTTTTACATACTGATTCGGATAATAATGTAGTGTATCTATGTTGCTTTGTTAATGTTTAAATATGTTAAGTTTGGTTAGTTCATTTATTAATGAAAAGTCATGTGATAAGTGTCTGCCTCGAGTAGAAGTAGACCTCACCCTTCTTATTTTTACTTCTGTATGTTTGTGTGATTAAGACCCGTTATTAGGATAATTATGTGTTTAGTTTGTCCAATACGATACTTTCTTTGTTAAATATGCAGTAGTTGGTTTAATAATAAAATATAAGATTAATATTGTTTAGATTTAAAAGTAGTCTTCATATAAATCAGATGTATGCTTAAGATATAAATTATTTTGATTTAAACATTAGTTCATGTAGCTCATGGAATATCCTAGAGGTTATTCTACGATTTAAGTTGATATGGATATGTAAATGTTTGAAGTATGAACCTTTGATTTATTTCTCGTAATATGCCTATGAGTCTATGTTAGATGAACAACAATAACTAGAAGATATCTTGTTTCTACCTATACCCCTTTCCCCCTAAGCTTAATAATGGCTAAGAGATGTGAAACTGGTGAAGCATAAAAAATAGGATGGATGTGTAGTACATTATCTTATTGGTATAGTGATCTGAAAATTTATTGCTTCGTAGATCTAGTAGTGATTGAAACTGCATGATGAATCTGTTTGTTTAGGATTTTTTTTAATAATGTTTTGAGTGCTAAATGGTATGATGTGTTGGCTTAGCCAACCTACTATTTGTACATCATGTATGGATTTAGGCCCATGTGTCAATGAATGCTCTGATTAGGTGAACAGGCATTATCACACGACTGCCCGGCCCGTGGATCGTGCCTTACCCGCACCCAAGTAGTCATACATCGAGAAATCAATGAAAATAAAACAACCAAAATATGAAACAAAGATAAATAAGACACGCTTTAGGAAAAAGTTGCCTTTCTAAGATATATGTATATAAGTACCCCAAAATGAACAGCTACATCTCAACCTTACAACAGTCTATGCACTCTAAGAGTTTAAAACAACAATGGCGGGGCCCCGCCATACCCCGAATACAAATATCTACAACGACAGGACCATACTAAAATGCTAAGCTTCCGAGAAACGGAGCTTTCTAACGCCAAACGGTGATCCTAAGAACGGATCAAAGAGAGTACGCTTTACTCGCAGATTGAACGCACTCAAGGAGGTCAAGACAGTACCAAATATGTGAAATCAAAATATCGTATGTGAAATCATAGTAGTCTATATAAAGCGAGACATGTATGATAACCAAAACTACAATTCACAAGAAATAAATAATATGTCAAGTCGTGACTCACGCCTCAAAGTCATCATAAAACCGTGACGGTAAGTACGAGGCATAGCCGACTACTAAAAACCCCAAGACAACAAGCGTCGTGAAATCAGACATGAGATCCGCCTGCATCGTCACATGATCAAAGCCGCCACTCGCGCGAGATCTAATGCGCTGCCTAGCCCCGAACTTTCCGTAGCTCCGCATGGGCCACTTCCAATGGCCCGCATGAGGTATTCCCCGCATCGAGGGTAGCTACTCCCCGGCAGTGTCCTGGACTCGTCGTCCGCATGGCCACAAAGACCGCATGACCACAAGCGGCCGATACTAACACGAACTCCCGAGCTCGCATAGGCCATACTGCACTGCATAAGGTATTCTCGAATCATAGGTCACTAGACCCGCTGAGTCTACCCAGACGGAGACAAATTTTAACCCCTAATCACGAGTGATATAATATCAACATGGCGCTTTATCGTTAAACAACCTAAGCACAATAAGGGAAAACCCCTCTACACAAACATCACAAGATACTAACTCACGTAGCATCCTAACACGTTTACTTATCAAGTCAACAAGAAAGTATTACAAGACTATCACAAATCAATACAATCAAGTTATTCACACAAGGTACTTTCTACATTATGCTAACAAGTTCGGGTTTTTAGCCCCAAAGTACTTTATGTATTACTCTTTTAAAAGATCCGTTTCTTTCACAAAAGTCACACAATACCCGTAGTATAAAAATAGAGTGATTATCTTTTGAAGTAAATCAACACATTTCTCTTTGTAAAATCAAGTAACAACATTCTTTTCCCAACGCTTAAGTTTGCCTAATTTCAATTACTCAAGTTTCTCATTTTCGAAAGGTTTCGTAGTTCATAGCTTTAATCCTTTAAAACAATTTGAGAAACATATACCCTAAGTGTGAGTAGGTTATTATTATTCGTAACAATCTTATTACAGCAGCCATGATCTAGTAAATGTAATATCATTTTGTCTCATCTTAGCTCCTATGCAGATGGAAGTTTCTACTGGTTTTAATAATACTTTATTAGTCAAAATATTTCCCTTTATTAGCGCTGCTGTGGTTTGTTCGACATTTATTCTGATCGGTAAAACATCATTCCTTTTGAAAACCAAAAATACTATTTACTCACGAATGAGGTTTCACACTTTTTAACAAAATTCATATTAGTATAATAAGTCAAGTCTCTTATTTCCTTAAATCAATAAATCGTTCTTTTTATCACTCTTAAGCCGTTATACCTAACTTCCCATAAAGCTAGTATAACTCTTAAGCTTTTAAAACCAAGTGTTACTCTTCTTTCAAAAAAGGTTTCTTAATTCTTTTGAACTTCTTCAGATTCTTTTTATTCAGGCTTAAGTCAAGACATTGCGTAAGTATTATTCAGCTTAAGTCCAAGACATTCTCAGTAATTATTATTCGTGCTTAAGTCCAAGACATTGCCGTAATTATTATTCGCTTAACACACGACGCTCACCGTACTATATACATATTCTTTAAAATATCATGCTCAAGAGGATAGGAAGAATCACATACCTTCTCGCGAAATCCACCGCCAAGTTGAATATGTCGCGCAGAGAATCGACCTATAATACCAAATACGTCTATCAACGCCCGTGATCAGCATCGCATAAAGCTCTAAGCAGGGTTCGTTATTCTATGGACATTTGGGCAAAGACTTCCTACCCGTGAGCTACTCAAGTTCATCAGTGAAAACAGTCCTATGTAAGTACAGTTCTATTATTCATCATTTAAACCCTTCTACTGTGATAACAGCTTCAATTCTATTCTTTAATATCCTTCTAAGTATTTAATACTTACTCCTATACTTCTACGGATATATATTCTAATTACAAAAGGAGGATAAGGTTATTTACCCTAAGCCCAATAATATCCTAGATAAAAGTCGCACTGAGCAAGGTTTAGCTCCTAAGTCAGGCCCCAGAGCTCTAAGAAAACCTTAGGTTCTTCACAACTTCTACTAAGGACTATGGATTTGGGCTAGGTAATTGGGCATTATAACAATACTAAGGCAACTTTTCTACCGCTGAGGGGTAGTGTTTGGCCTAGGCTAGCTTTATGGGGTGTTGCTCGCCAGTGGCTTCTCAAAGGGAGGTGTGTTTGGACGAAACAACAAGAGGGAGAGGAGGATTTGAGACTTAGAAAGATTGCTCAATTTAGGATGAAATAACTCTTCAACAAGGGGGTATTTATAGGTGGATGGCCAACCAAGGGTCAAGATGGTGCCAAGTGCAAGGCAAGTAGGGTGAGGATTTAGGCAAGTGTTCTCGCCAACTTGCACACAAAATATCCTACCAACTACTTGACAAAATAAGCCTCTCCATTCGCCCTATGCGTGACAAGTCCACTCAACGGAGGTGACAAGTGTCGCCTCTCGTTGGTCCAAAGTGTTTCGCCTCTCGGAAAAATCCGCAAAAATTAGAAATGACATAGCCTAATTTATCCTACGCGAAGTCTTGTAAAACGCTTCGTCGGAAAACGACTCTAAACGGTGTTGCACAAAGTGAAATCGCCCAAGCCAACCAGGGGGTGACACGTGTCGCCTCCTACTGGCCCAAAATATTTCATCTTCCAAAATATCCACAATGGCCAAAATCTCAAAACAAAGTGGGCCCTACAAAATCAGAATTTTCTCCCGTGGGCCCCACGTGACCATTTCCAAAATAAAATTCCATAATTCTCTAATATTCCCAAGAAGTCCGAATACCAAACTGGGAATCCACCCCATTAACGAACCTTTTTCCTTCACAAAACCTAAACTTTTCCGTGGGAAAATCACCTCGTTCTTCCTTTCCACTTTCAATGTCGTATTCTCGCACGCACGCCCTCGCATACATACCACAAACTACGGGTATAACATTCTCCTCCTTTGAAACATTCGCCCAATGTTCCTTCTGTATCAAACAAACAGCGCCAAAGATAGTCCCATCGCTATACTTACTTAACATCCATGCCACACCTGGCCACAACACAACAAACGCACCTACTTATCTCCAAGTCCACGAGGAATCACCTCTATCACGAAAGCTCCTACTAGAGGTCTAAAAAGATACTCCCTTCGCACCTACTCTTTACAAACGAAATGATCACACCTATGCCTGTAATACATGCTCGCTTCTTCCCATACCACTTTTGTCACTTTGCCTTACTCGTCGTACCCTTCTCGTACACTCGAACTCTTCCTTATCACTTACCATGTTTCGCATCGCTCCCACCGACTGAGCCGCTAATGACCTCTTCTGGATAAGCTCCACCCTATCCACGCCCTGCTGAACAAGTACGAACCAACTATCTGCACCTTGCTTACATCGAATCAGTCGATCGGAAATCTTACACTAGTGCTTATAAAAAGGCTCCAAACGGCGACACCCGAGCATGAAATGGTAGCTATATAATACATACTCAACAAGAGGCGAAGAGTCCTCATAACCTAATCCCAAATCCAACCACTAGCCCGGTGAATGCGACACCGAGATTCACCCGAGTTCCTAACCTTGCTCGTAACTCTTCCGTAAAAGAAACAGTAGCTTGACTCCCCATCACCATAAGGTGAAGGTAGGCACCGTGTAGCCTTACAACCTTCTTGAAATAATCATCTCAGAATTTACTACCGAGTACACGCTTGACTAAAAGATAAGGCGGGTTGACCCCATCTACCCGACTCATCGGTCGAACACATCCACGAACTCGCATAATGGTTAACTAAACTCGGCCTAACACCCTCGTGACTTAACACAAAACGGACCACCACAACCGACCCCATCACCAAACAGGCGTGGTCGACCCGCAACACGCCCTCAACCCGACCTCTCAACGCGCCAAACACTAGCTCCCCGATCCGGAACAATCTCACCAATCACGTTACGAAAACCTAGCGGTCTTCTAAGCTCAACCATCCTCTTTCGTCTCACAACACTCAAGGATTCATCCCAACAAAAAAAAATATCTCACGTATACTATGCACTTCGATAAGGGTCAAACACGAAATAATTCTTTTACCAAAGATGGCCTCGCCTCTAAGGTCTTCTACGTAATATTCTAAGGCTCCCACTCTTTCGCCCCCAATCTTACCTTGCTAATTAATCAACAATTCTAATCACACTAACACCATGCTAACCGAAAACAATATTTTAAGATATTCGCATCTTAATATACATATAAATCTCTAAAGGGTTAAGGATATACACAGATCTACGGCACTTTCCCTAGGTCGTCTAGTCAATCCCGCCGCCGGGCATACCGTGGAAGGTGATGAACTATCCATCGACTTCGGCGTCGAGTCCCTACATCCCCGCCAACACCGTTGGACAATTTCTCGCAAATGGCCCCGCCGCCGCAAACAAAACAAGCCGCCGCAGGCTAACGACACTTCACGATGACATCGACCACAACGCCACACCGAAAGGGTGGCCTCCCAGCTAACACCCTCCTCTCCGAACCATCGCATCCACAATCGATCCGTAGGTGAGTCTTCCTACTTGCATCCTTCCTCATAGAACATTCCTCGCCATACGACTGACAGCGCAATAAAAACAAGCACCAGAAAAAAGACGACACTTCCCGATGACGCTGCCACATCGTGAACAACGAGGAAAATCGAACTCGCGAGGACACTCAGACCGGAGTGAGGCGCATGTCTAATTCACACGAGGCGGTTCGCCGAGAGTTACCAAATGATCTCGCCAAACGCCCTCTTCACGATCTTGTTTAACTGCCGATCTACCTCTCTCACCACCGCACATAATCTCGAACGCAAGCCCGCTCGCCCTCGATCAAGAGCTACTCCTCACAACCCTTCTTTAGATAAGCATCAATATCTCGGTATACTGGCATAAAATACTCTTTGCCGCTAAGTCCTCGCTAGTAATGGCCTCCTTCCAATCCATATTTTCGCTCCAAGTCGTGGAACTGGCGTCCAGATGTCATGGCGCAGAGAATCGCCGCCACTGCCGTGCCAAACTTCTGCTTTGTTGGCGACGCCTCGTAACTCCTCGCACAAGCATCACCTCAGTGATGATTGGGCTGTGCCTCTTCTAAATCTCTCAGATTTACTCGCAGCCTCCTTCTGCCGCTTCGCTCTTCGGGCCCGAGTTGCTGGCGTGAGGCATAATCGTAAAGGAAAGGAATACGTTAGAGGGTCCAACTTATAACACAACTCTAAAGCACGATCTCGAGTGAGAAGAATGGAAACCAATCCTAAATATCCTATAGCCTCACGATTATTGGTGTGGTGCACAACACACCGATAATCAAGACTCTACTAGATACGGTCAGTAGACACTTTCCGAGGATTAATCGCTCGATACCACTTTTGTCACGACTGCCCGGTTCGTGGATCGTGCCTTACCCGCACCCAAGTAGTCATACATCGAGAAATCGGAAAATAAACAACCAAAATATGAAACAGTATAAATAAGACACGCTTTACGGGAAAAGTTGCCTTCGGCATATATGTATATAAGTACCCCAAAATGAGCGATACATCTCAAACTTACAACAGTCTACATGCACTCTAAGAGTTTAAAACAACAATGGCGGACAGGCCCCGCCATACCTCGAATACAAATATCTACAACGACAGGGACCATACTAAAATGCTAAGCTTCCGAGAAACGGAGCTTTCTAACGCCAAACGGTGATCCTAAGAACGGGATCAACGTAGGAGTACCTTTACCATGCAGATGAACGCACCCGGGCGAGGTCGACAACAGTACCAAGTATGTGAAATCGAAAATCAGATGTGAAATCATAGTAGTCTATATAAAGCGAGACATGTATGATAACCAAAACTACTCACAAGAAATAAATAAATATGTCAAGTCGTGGACTCACGCCTCAAAGTCATCATAAAACCGCACGGTAAGTGCGGTGGCATAGCCGACTACTAAAAACCCCGATAACAAGGTCGTAAATCAGATCACGAGATCTGTCTGCATCACATGATCAAAGCCGCCACTCGCCCGCAGTATCTAATGTGCGCGTCTAGCCCTGGAACTTTCCGTAGCTCCGCATGGGCCACTTCCAATGGCCCGCATGAGGTATTCCCCGCATCGAGGGTAGCTACTCCCAGCGCCCCGACTCGTTGTTCGCACGCCACAAAGACCGCATGACCACGCGGCCGCATACTAACTCGAACTCCGTAGCTCCGCATAGGCCATACTGCACTGCATAAGGTATTCTCGAATCATAGGTCACTAGACCCGCCTGAGTCTACCCCGCATCGGAGGGCAGCTTAACCCCCGGAATCATGAGTGATATAATATCAACATGACAGTTTTATCATTAAACAACCTAAGCACAATAAGGGAAAACCCCTCTACACAAACATCACAAGATACTAACTCACGTAGCATCCTAACACGTTTACTTATCAAGTCAACAAGAAAGTATTACAAGACTATCACAAATCAATACAATCAAGTTATTCACACAAGGTACTTTCTACATTATGCTAACAAGTTCGGGTTTTTAGCCCCAAAGTACTTTATGTATTACTCTTTTAAAAGATCCGTTTCTTTCACAAAAGTCACACAATACCCGTAGTATAAAAATAGAGTGATTATCTTTTGAAGTAAATCAACAAATTTCTCTTTGTAAAATCAAGTAACAACATTCTTTTCCCAACGCTTAAGTTTGCCTAATTTCAATTACTCAAGTTTCTCATTTTCGAAAGGTTTCGTAGTTCATAGCTTTAATCCTTTAAAACAATTTGAGAAACATATACCCTAAGTGTGAGTAGGTTATTATTATTCGTAACAATCTTATTACAGCGGCCATGATCTAGTAAATGTAATATCATTTTGTCTTATCTTAGCTCCTATGCAGATGGAAGTTTCTACTGGTTTTAATAATACTTTATTAGTCAAAATATTTCCCTTTATTAGCCACTTTGTGGTTTGTTCGACATTTATTCTGATCGGTAAAACATCATTCCTTTTGAAAACCAAAAATACTATTTACTCACGAATGAGGTTTCACACTTCTTAACAAAATTCATATTAGTATAATAAGTCAAGTCTCTTATTTCCTTAAATCAATAAATCGTTCTTTTTATCACTCTTAAGCCGTTATACCTAACTTCCCATAAAGCTAGTATAACTCTTAAGCTTTTAAAACCAAGTGTTACTCTTCTTTCAAAAAAAAGGTTTCTTAATTCTTTTGAACTTCTTCAGATTCTTTTTATTCAGGCTTAAGTCAGAAGACATTGCCGTAAGTATTATTCAGGCTTAAGTCCAAGACATTGCGTAATTATTATTCAGCTTAAGTCCAAGACATTGCCGTAATTATTATTCGATTAACACACGACGCTTCACCGTACTATATACATATTCTTTAAAATATCATGCTCGAGAGGATAGGAAGAATCACATACCTTCTCGAAATCCACCGCCAAGTTGAATATGTCGCAGAGAATCGACCTATAATACCAACACGCCTATCAACGCCCGCATCAGATCGCATAAAGCTCTAGCGGAGGGTTCGTTATTCTATGGACATTTGGCAAGACTTCCCTATCCGGTGAGCTACTCAAGTTCATCAGGAAAACAAATTCTATGTAAGTACATTTCTATTATTCATCTTTTAAACCCTTCATCGTGATAACAGTTCAATTCTATTCTTTAATATCCTTCTAAGTATTTAATACTTACTCCTATACTTCTACAATATATATATTCTAATTACAAAAGGAGGATAAGGTTATTTACCTCGGTAAGCCCAATAATATCCTAGATAAAAGTCGCGCCTGAGCAAGGTTTAGCTCCTAAGTCATGCGCTCAGAGTAGCTAAGAAAACCTTAGAAGTTCTTCACAACTTCTACTAAGGACTAAGGGATTTGGGCTAGGTAATTTGGGCATTATAACAATACTGTAAGGCAACTTTTCTACCAAGAGGGGTAGTGTTTCTAGGCTAGCTTTAGGGGTTGCTCTGCCAGGGCTTCTCAAAGGGGAGGGTGTGTTTGGACGAAACAACAAGAGGAGAGGAGGGATTTGAGACTTAGAAAGATTGCTCAATTTAGGATGAAATAACTCTTCAACAAGGGGGTATTTATAGGTCAGTGATGGCCAACCAAGGGCCAAGATGGTGCCAAGTGCAAGGCAAGTGTAGGTGAGGATTTAGGCAAGTGTCCTTGGCCAACTTGCACACAAAATATCCTACCAACTACTTGACAAAATAAGCCTCCATTCGGCCCTATTGCGTGACAAGTCCACTCAACGGTAGGTGATGTGTCGCCTCTCTCGTTGGTCCAAAGTGTTTCGCCTCTCGGAAAAATCCGCAAAAATTAGAAATGACATAGCCTAATTTATCCTACGCGAGTCTTGTAAAACGTTTCGTCGGAAAATGACTCTAAACGGGTGTCAGACAAAGTGAAATCGCCCAAGCCAACCCAGGGGTGACACGTGTCGCCTCCTACTCGCCCAAAATATTTCATCTTAAAATATCCACAATGGCCAAAATCTCAAAACAAAGTGGGCCCTACAAAATCAGAATTTTCTCCGTGGCCCCACGTGACCATTTCCAAAATAAAATTCCATAATTCTCTAATATTCAAGAAGTCCAATACCAAACTGGGAATCCAATTCCCATTAACGAACCTTTTTCCTTCACAAAACCTAAACTTTTCCGTGGGAAAAATCACCTCGTTCTTCCTTTCCAATTTCAATGTCGTATTCTCGTACGTACGTCCTCGCATACATACCCTGAAACTACGGGGTATAACAATTACAATCTCTCTTTTAAAATGATAAGTAATTCTAACATGATGATAAGTTAAAACCAGTATGTGTCTGATTCCTGTCTAAGTAACTACGAGTGTACAAACCATGGTCTATATGTGAGCCTCCAGAAGTATAATCCTTCTCTTCCATTTTGGTACTCATCTCTTTGGACTGTCGAATTTAAAGATGTATGAATACTTAATTTTGTGTCAATGTTTATTTTGCACTTACTAAATCTTTTCTTTTCTTTGTTTTACATGAAATGCATTGGAGCAAATGAAGAGTCTCATTACGAGACTTAATGCAACCACGACGAAACAAAGATCCACATCCATGTCCTTTGCATTCCCTGACAAAACAATGCTCAGGCTAGCCGGAAAAGTTGGGGTGACCAGCCTTCTCGTTGAACCCGCCTCAAGAACTCCCATGAAAGAATCACCCCAATCACCTCAATGCTCAGGCAAGCCGGAAAAGTTAGAAATTTTGGGACTGGAACTACAATCGACAAAACAATGCATGAAGGCATTCTCGGGTCAAAACCGGGTCAGACGGCGGGTCAAATGGACAAGGCGAGTCAAGAGGGAGTCCATGGGTCTATGATTATTACTGGTACTCGTGGTATAATGCAAGTTGAGGAAACCGAAGGGTCATCTACTCCCAATGAGCCTTGTAACTCTCCTATCTTAATTAGCGCGGGAGCCAAAAAGCCTATTACCTTAAATGGACATCTTTCATCCGCGGGAACCAAAGAGTCACATCACTCTAAAAGTCAGCATTCTTTGAATTCATTTAGAGTAACTAATCAATCCTTCCCCACCCTAACCAGCTTACTAAACGGACTTCAACAAAAGAATCCCAATAGGCCATTTTCATTTACTTCTTCCTTGGACATTGGAAACGCTAATAACTTTCCACCTCTCTCTTCCTCTACTTCTTCAATACTTCCCAGAATTCATGATGACACACCCCCACCCCCATCCAAATCACCACTCCCACCCGAAATGCCCGATATTTTCCCAACTCTTCCAAATGGCACACGCATACTATCTCCAGATGCGGGTCCAAGCTCTACCCCTTCTAACCCTATCCTCGCCTACACTACTGGGAAGGACAAGAGACAACATGCCCAATCGACAAATCTAGAATTCATCATGCGCGTCCACCGGTGAGGCATCAAAGGAGAAGTACCCTTTTCAACGCAATGGTTCCAATCCGAAAGAAGACCTACGCGGAGTCTTTGGGTTCCGCATCAAGCAAAAGGAATGAAACTTCAATTCATCAACAAGCGAGAAGATGTAACTAAGCTACGGATGAAGTCCCTTCATCAAAACACAGGGATATTGTCTTATAGTCGCTTCACGGTCCTTTCGGGAAGAGAGACATCGAATTCTATTGTTAAGGGTGGGAGTGAAGTGTCGATCATCCCATACGGCAGGATGGACAATCTTCAAATTCACGGCGAAGAGAACGCACGAATGTGCTCCATGGAGGCTCATATATGGTCTTTGGCAAAACTATGATGTTAAAACCCATTGATAAAAGAGTATTATTAACGGATGACTTATTCATGAATATCCCGATATGGGTCACTTTCCATGACATCCCCTCTGCCGGAGTGCAACAGTGCCTTAGTAAGATTGCTTGGCGTGTGGGAAACCTGCATACGCATCAATTTACTAAGGAGAGGTCTAAGATGAACTATGTCGAGTCTTGGTAGAAGTTGATGTTAGTAAAGAGCCTGGCCACGACTGGTGTTAAACTTCTCGATAATCAAGATGATCCAAAAGGTGAAATATGAGAACTACCTGCATTTTTGCTATCATCGCCTCTTTTGGCCACAACCATTTGAAGTGTAAGCTTATGCAAGACACCAACATTCAAGCACGGAAAAGCATAACCCATCGTATCACCTAAAGAATGGAGGCGTTTACTAGCTCTGAATCGCTACGGCCGGGTCAAACCGGCCTTCTAAGATCGATCCACCACCCCCTCAACATCCCGTGGGTAGTGATAACTTGATGGACTTTGAGAATAGTGAGCAATCACTGCCGCATATTCCCGGAAGTGTAGGAGAAGTTCTGAACTTTGGAATCCCTCCGGTTGCGGGTCATCCTGACTCTTCGTGCTTACGGGTATCACTAGAGGGGTCCTCAAACCATCACCCCTATACTGGTCTTGCGCATCATGAGAGGCTGAGAAATGAGACAAGACATGCTGAAAAAAACACACCATCTGATCCGCAAACTCTTCTAGATGTGGGAACTTGTAAGATTACTAAGGACAAGCTTATCCACGCAACACGTTGCATAAACTTTGAGAGCGGAGAACATAGACTAGTTGGGACCCCTGCCTTAACTTCTAACAACAAGGAAGAGGGATGGAAAGAAGTTATTTCAAGAAAGAATATCAGTTTGGTGAAGAATGCGAAGCGCGGAGGTGCTACTAAAACCTCCATTGTTTCCTAATGAAAATTCTTTGTTGGAATGTCCGAGGTCTTTGCGGACAAAGGGATAGGGCAGCCACACAAACTCTTGTGTGTAGGCTTGCAAAACAACATGATGTGGCATTGGTTTGCCTAATAGAAACTAAATTCAACCGAACACGGATGGACTCTTTTACTTCTCAAAGATTCCTTGCTTAGAAATTTTGCTTCAACATAGATTTCATTGATGGCGGAAGAATGCTAGTACTATGAGCATTGAGGTGATTGGGGTGATTCCCGAGCTAGTAGAAACGCCTCCATTGCTAGGTGGTACCAATGAGTTGTCTGTTTTCCGTGCTTCTTGAGTGTTGGTGTCTTGCATCAGCTTCCTACACTTCAAATGGTTGTGGCCAAAAGAGGCGCAATGATAGCAAAAATCTGGGTAGTTCTCATATTTCACCTTATGGATGTATCTTCGATTATCGGGAAGTTTAACACCAAACTCTGTGACCGGCTCTTTACTAACATCAACTTTTACCAAGACTCTTGCATAGTTCATCTTAGACCTCTCCTTAGTAAATTGATCCGTGTATAGAAGTTTCCCCACACGCGAAGCAATCTTACTAAGGCCTGTTGCACTCCAAACCGAGAGAGGGATGTAATGGAAAGTGACCCATATCGGGATATCCATGAATAAGTCATCTGTTAATAATACTCCTTTATCAATGGGTTTTAACATCATAGTTTTGCCAAAGACCATATATGGGCCTCCATGGAGCACATTCGTGCGTTCCTCTTCCGTCATGAATTTGAAGATTGTCCATCCTTTGCCGTATGGGATGATACGACACTTCACTCCCCACCCCTTAACAATAGAATTCAGTGCCTCTCTTCCCGGGAAAGGACCCGTGAAGCAGCCTATAAGACAATACCCCCAGGTTTCAATGAAGAGGACTTCATCCGTAGCTTCTAGTTCTACATCTTCTCCTTGTTGTTCAATGAATTGAAGTTTCATTCCTTTTGCTTCAAGTCTGGAACCCGCAAAGACTCCCGCATAGGTCTTCTTTTGCGGATTGGAACCATTGCGTTGAAAAGGGGTACTTCTCCCTTTGATGCCTCACCGGGTGGATGCGCATGATGAATTCTAGATTTGTCAGTGGGCATGTATGTTCCGTCATTCTTCCTGGTAGTGTAGACTGAGGGATAGGGTTAGAGGGGGTAGAGTTTGGACCCGCATCTGGAGATAGTATGCGTGTACCATTTGGAAGAGTTGGGAAAATATCGGGCATTTCGGGTGGGAGTGGTGATTTGGAGGGGGGTGTGGGTGTGTCATCATGAATTCTGGGAAGTATTGAAGAAGTAGAGGAAGAGAGGTGGAAATTTATTAGCGTTTTCAATGTCCAAGGAAGAAGTAAATGAAAATGGGCTATTGGGATTCTTTTGTTGAAGTCCGTTTAGTAAGTTGGTTAGGGTGGGGAAGGATTGATTAGTGACTCTAAATGAATTCAAAGAATGCTGACTTTTAGAGTGATGTGACTCTTTGGTTCCCGCGGATGAAAGATGCCCATTTAAGGTAATAGGCTCTTTGGCTCCCGCGCTAATTAAGATAGGAGAGTTACAAGGCTCCTTGGGAGTAGATGACCCTTCGGTTTCCTCAACTTGCATTGTACCACGAGTATCAGTAATAATCATAGACCCATGGACTCCCTCTTGACCCGCCTTGTCCATTTGACCCTGTCCCGACCGGTTTGACGAGAATGCCTTCATGCATTGTTTTGTCGATTGTAGTTCCAGTCCCAGAATTTCTAACTTTTCCGGCTTGCCTGAGCATTGAGGTGACTGGGGTGATTCTTTCACGGGAGTTCTTGTGATTCTTTCATTGGGGTGATCCTCTTGACCCGCTTTCTCGTTGAACCACTATTTCAATCATAGACTAAATATTCATACATTATTATCTTATCGCTTATCACTCGATTCACTTGTTCTGCTATCAGGACATAATTTTACCTCTCCTAAGTTCTTCTAGTCTTAAACTCCTCTGATTTCATTCAGGGTATACCGACCTCTCTATAACTTGCGGAAACCTTCAACTCACTGGTCCTGATAGGCTTAATCCCAAAGTCTTACCTATTCTCGTTACTTATTTACTTACTTTCTCCTACCCTTACTTCTATCCATCTAAAACCTTATCGCACTACCATACTTTGGCTTACAACCTACACATATTCTGTTCATACCATTCATAACTAAAGGTGTCTAACGGCCGATCTTGGCCCGACCAGAGCCCTCACCGGTTTAATGCCCGGATCGTTATCGGCTCTGCTTCATCGACCATCGCCAAGTTGATTCGTTACACGGATTCGAGTTGGTCTGATGTCGGGTTAGAACAAGTCCAACCAACCTTTCTATTTTTTTTTTTTTTAATTTCTAGTATTTATTTTCTATAATATAAACTAAATTCAATTTAAATATGTAATATAATAATATAATATATATTTTAGTTGTATATATATTAAAATTGAAACTTTAAAGTTAACTTTTTTATTTTATAGTTTATAACTTTATACTTTATAGTTTATAACTCTATATTGTAAATTTGTAATTATACTTTTATTAATTTATTAAATTAGTAGATATAACTTATAAGTAATAACATATTAACAACTAAATAGATAGTAAAATTAAAATTAATGATAAGATGTAAACTTTTGAACTTTCATAACGTTAATAAGAGTACATAATGAAGTAATAATAATTTTATTTACATATTATGCATCCTTTTTGTAAGTTCTTCGTAATCTATAGGTTGATTGAATTGGTTATGCTCCATAGCCTCTAAATCTGGAGTATTAATTCCAGTCCCGCCTCCGCTCCCGCCTTCCAAAATATTGCCTATTTCTTCATCTTCCGGAGAATTAACGTCTCCACATCCTTGATTTCTTCTCTCTGATCTGATCCATTCCCTTAAGCAGACTAACACTTCTAATGTGCTTCCACCCAATGAGTGACGTGTGTCTCCTATTTGATCTCGTGCTTGGCTAAATGCACTTTCAGAAGCCACTATTGAGATCGACACATTAAGAACATCCCGGGCCATCGCTGCAAGTACCGGGAATTGCCTTTTGTTATCCTGCCACCATTGTAAAGGGTCAAAATTTTTCTTCGGCTCCGCTGACTTTTGCAAATAAAATTGCATCTCATCGCAAGATCGGCTTGTGGTTGGTTGTGTTGTAAAAGTGCTCCATATGTCTAAAGATTCTTCTTCATCGTCATCATCATGATATCCTGCAGGTGTAGACACGTAACGTAACTAGAAGGAATATTAGTAGCGAGTTGGTGTTATCATGTAATGTAGCATAATATTCATATAATGTAGTTAAATTAGTATCAAGTTTACTTATGCAATCAAATGAAGATGGAGTTTCTGTTTGACCTATTTCCATATAAGTATATAAACTAAATATTAAATTATGACAATCTACTTTTTAATAGAAGGATTTAAGATCGCACCAATACAATAAACATCGGGAATAGGAAAAAATATTTTTAAACTTTTCAAACATAATCAGAATCGTGATCTGTATATTTCACATTTGATTTTAAACCAAAAAGTAAATAGGAAATTTCACTTATATGAGCTAAAACATTACAAATGTTGGGTAATAAGATCACGAAAATTCACGATTGCAGCGAGTAAAATTTACGTAAATTTTTTAAAAGTTCACCAATTGATTTTCAATGTTCGTCGGTTAACATATACATCACGTTCTTACAATGCGCATTTGCTACATGTGTTATGGGGTCTTTATACTTATAACATGGCTGACGTGGTTTGCAGGCTACTGCGTCAGTCCGGGGTTTACCCTGTGCGCACTCGAAAGAGTATCTGCTGCGGGTTCCTTCGTCAACAAAAAAAAACATTCTTTTAAAAATAAATAAGTATAATTCCACCGTGTAATAATCTCTTCTGGCATGAATTTAGGTCTCAAATTAAATTGTTTATATTTTTCTTTAAATTCTATAATTCTATTTTTCCTATTATTACCCTGAATAACTCCAACAGCTCTTTTGACAAGTTTTATTTCAGGTGAAAATAAATAAAAACCACTTTTAACAATTAAATTATAAATATGACAAGCACAACGAACATGAAATATATCAGGAAGTGGTGGTTGTACTTCCGCTTTTAAAAGATTTACAACAGCAGTATTATTAGATGCATTATCGAATGATACACAAAGTATTTTATTATAAAGATTATATTTTTGGGCATAAAAACAAATAGTTTCGCTTATATATTTTTCAGTATGACTTTGATTCTCGTCATACGCAAAAACAATAATACGTTTTTCCATTCTAAAATTTTCATCAATCCAATGACAAGTAATTGTTAAATAATCATAACCGTTCAATGCATGTCCAATGTCTGAAGTAAAATTAACATGACATGGAAGGTTAGCAAACAAATATTGCAAGAAAATAACATAATCATTATGAAGTCTAAAAATATCGGCTCTAGTAGTACTACGAGAAACACCTTTAAAAAAGGATTATATACTCTTTGAATATATGTAATTAAATATGAAGAAGAAGCAAAAGAAAAAGGCAAACAACCTCCGACAATCATTTTTGCTAATTCAATGCGATCTTTTTTTGGATCGTACTTAGCCAACCCCCAGTTAATGGATTAAGTTGTTGTTGACCGGGTTCTAAATCAGCGACAACATTCCATTGTGCCGTATGATCGAATTTTATATGTCTAGCTATAGTGTCCGTCCCCCCGTCACCACCCCCTGTCTTATGTTTATAAGTTCCTCCACAAATATTACATTTAACTCTATCAGTACCCACAACTTTATCATAAAAGAGCCACACTTTACTCCTTTTTTTCTCACATCGGTTCTGGTAAAGGAGGTTCACGACTACGACTACCACTAGCGCATCAACATCGATGTAGGAACACTAGTAGGTGTAGGAGGTTCTTGTTCTTCAAGCTCAACAATATTATCTAATTGAACGTTATCACATTCATTATCTTCTATTCCAAAATCTTCTTGTATTTGATCATAATCTATATTTTGATTAGATGATGAAGAACCTACAAATTTTTTACCCCTTGAACTAGATTTACTACATTCCGACGCAATTCCCCTTAGTAAAGACATTATAAAATATTTAAATAATCAACAAATAAATATGACAATTTAATAAAATAATTAGAGAATGAAACGAGTGTACCAAACTTCGGGATTCAGAATTCAATAGAAACTCGAAGCTCGAAGTCTTGCGTCTTGCTACTTTGAATTTGAAAACTAATAATATTAATAACTTGAAAATTGATAATAAAGATGATTAAGAGAGTATGAGAATAAGAGAATTGAGAGAAATGTTGTGTGATAAAAATGAAGAAAATGTAGAGAATTTATAGATTTTTAAAGGGTAAAAATGGAATTAAAATAAATAAGTAAACAAAACAAAAAACAAAAAAAAATAATAATAATAGTGCCGAAATGACCAGCTACGCCGCCTCAAATTTCTCCTGCCGAACGGCCGAAATGGCCATTGGGCAAAATTTTTTATTTATTTTTGTTACCGGCCCGTCAGATTCGGTTAACGCAGAATGGAACCGGTTGCTATCGCCTAATTTGGCCCGGCCCACGTTTTTTTATAACTCGCATGGTTGGGGTGAGCCAACCCAACCCCAACCCAGATGCTCTTACGGTCCTGGCCCGGTTAAACTACCGGGTCAACCGGTCCGGTTCCGGGTCAACCCGGACCGGTTGACAGGTATATTCATAACCTTTCACTTATCTTTCTAGGATTATAGACTTTCATATACTTTTCCAAAACCTCAAGTCAGACAACACATTGCTTCTAACATCTTCTTACTCTCGTAGCTAAACCTCCTGATATATGAAAATCATAAGCTAGAAGACATGATATTAATGACATCACTATCATTTTTTGGATATTGAATCATGGCGCTTCTAGTCCTACATGAAGTCTGAATTATTCACAATCTTCTGTACTTAGGTATCTCATACATTGTTCATTTCTACCTCATTTACATCTGAACCTCATACCTTATCTTCTGATACTATCATAACTTCTCTTCTTCATCTGTCTTATACTTTTGGCTGACCGTAATTTTTCTGATCATCGACATCTCTGTATAAGATCAAACATAAGTTAAACTCAATTTCTTATGACTTAGCTCTATATCATGACAAGGAATCAGAAAGAAGGGTAATCAATCCTAAATGCCCTGTAGCCTCCTGACTATAAATGTGATGTACAACACATTCATAAATAAGACTCGACTATACACGACTTTGTTGACTCCCTAGGACATGACTTTCTCTGATACCATTTTTTCACACCCCAACCTAGATGAGGTGGACAGGCACCTAGTCCATTACGTACGTGAGCGACCTATCTTATAAAACCATTTGACTCACTCCATTTACACACCTGCAAGCAGAAAATTCCAATAACATATATATATTTAAGTAATGGCATATAAGAGCTCTGATCTGGAACTCATTCTGCAGAACCTTATGACTATGACTTCCTTCATGAGGAACCTTAGCTAAGTTAGTTTCTCTCTATTTACCTGCCGTATTCTTTAATTGTCTTTATATTATTCAGTCTCTTATATGCCACTTTCTTCCCTATTTATTGTCCCCTTTAGATCATCGGCCTAACTTGGTATCAAATCCATAAAGGGTAAACTCTAAAGAGAGAAATGAGTTCCAGATCAGGTGGTAAACTCCAGATCAGGTGCTCATTTGTTCGCCTTCCCCGATAAACTTGGCTACGGTTGAGCCTTCCGAGTTGGTTAAATCCTGTTTAGTCGAACGATCAGATCGCAAGGTCACGAAAGTCCCCGCAGTGTGGCCGAGCAAGAACCCGTTGATATCTCGTCGCATATGGATTGTAGGAAGGTGCGGTCTTGAACTAGGATTCTACACACATGGAATTCCATATACATGGATCCTTTTCTCAATAAATTACTTATGTTTTGGAATCATCTTCTTCCATGGATTCAAAGAAGATAATAAATTTCGAAGAAATCGATATATACGTTTCTGAATAGTAGATTGATAATTAATCATACAAAAGGTAAATAGAGATTACTTTTGCAAAATCATAAACCATACATGGATCCGTTTTTAGACAAAACTACTACTTATAATTCTCAATCATCTTCTTCTTTTGATTCAAAGAAGATAATCAATTCTGAAGAAATCGTTATACACGATTTCGAAAAATCAATTGACAATTGAGAAATCCCAAAAGTCAATAGAGATCAAATTTACAAAAATTCCAAATATCAATTCTTCAAAATAGATTTCACAATCAAAACAGAAGAAAGAGATATTCAATTAACAAAACCCTTTGAAACAATTCAATTACTTTCTCAAATATCCTTGAAAAAGCATAGAGAAAGAAATTATAAATACGTTCATATTGGTTTAGTCCAAGTAGGGATAAAACCCCTTACTAAAGAAGGATTAAACACTTCAATCCTTGCTATCTTAAGAGATGCAAGATTCACAAATTTCGAAGATTCCTTGTTAAGTTCGGTTGAGTCCAGTCTCTGCACAGGACCAATCTCTTTTGATTGTTACCCAAACTTTTCAGTTTCTTTGAATGATAAAAATATCCAAAAATTCCTCGTCTTACAAATCAAGACGCACAATTACCAAATGCTTGAAGGATCTATTCCTGTAGCATTAATTTTTAGAATTCATTATAAAGCTATGACTTCTGCTTTTGCAACAAAAGTCAGATACCATAGTAAGAAAGGTGAAACCATTCTTTTACAAACAGACCTTTCCAAATCTAACACGGTAATACCGCGATCCATTAGATGGAAAGATATTACCCTACCAGAAGAATGGATCCTGGAAGGCGTAGTAAAACCTGAACCCTTAGAATCCGAGCAACCAAATACCCATCTTAGAGAAATAACTCAATACCAAGATGGTAGGGTCAGTCTCTTATTTTTAAGAAGATCTATGAGTAATAGATATGAAGATACAAGTTCCGAAGAGACCCTAGACTTAGGAAGAGTCTCACAAATACCTTCAATAATAAATACACCGGTCAAAATAAAGCCTAGATATTCTACATCAGATCTACCAAATCTGACAAACGTAGATTACACAAATCAAATACCCAGACCAGTATATATAAATTTCGTGGTTAGAGAAAAGATGGACGACCAGGAACCTACTAGTCCAACATACTCTTCGATAACCCATAATGACCTAGCAAATGAAATTAAAGTTCTAGAAAAAGAATTCCAAGTAGATAAAAAGAGAAAAAGAATTCTATGAAGAACATAATTCAGAAAAAAGAATTTGGTTCTTTAAAATTTTCCTTAATACAAGAAAACAAATACAAGAAAAATTCTATGAATTTGTCCAAAATAATAAAATTAATATTCCTTTCTTCAAATGGTTTGAGATATATTCCTCTCAAAACTCCATAAAATATCCCTTCCTTAAAACAATAGACTCCACTATCGAGAATAGTGTAACGATGTTAACACATAAATCCGATAGCAGTGATACACTAGAACAATTAGGAAAACCCCTCATCAATAATATGAATTGGGAACAACAACCCGTTCAAGGAATACAAATAGCTCCAGGGTTACAAATAATCTCTGCTCCGGATCTAGGAATAATTAAACCCCTAGCTCAATCCCGTTACAATGCCGCTTCAATTTACGATTGGAACCTTGATGACAATATCCTCAGTTTCCTCCAACAAATGACAATGGCAGCAAATGCCTACCAAACGCAAAAAGAAGTCCTCGATAAAACCTCTGCAGAACTGCTAATCGCAGGATTCTCAGGGCAATTAAAAGGATGGTGGGATCATTATCTCACTGACCAACAAAAAGAAATCTCTATTTACCTTTTGTATGATTAATTATCAATCTACTATTCAGAAACGTATATATCGATTTCTTCGGAATTTATTATCTTCTTTGAATCCATGGAAGAAGATGATTCCAAAAACATAAGAAGTAATTCTATTGAGAAAAAAGATCCATGTATATGGAATTCCATGTGTGTGGAATCCTAGTTCGAAGACCCTTGCCTTCCTACAATCCATATGCGAACAGTATATCAATGAGTTCTTGTCGGCCCTACACACGGGGACTTACTGTGACCCTGCGATCTGATCGTTCGATTAAACAGGATTTAACCAACTCGGTTACTCAAATATTCCAAGTTCATAAGACCTCGGGGAGTCTATGAACTAATATTCCCAAATATTTCATACCCGATAATTTACCCAGAAAATTATTCAAATTGATATGATTCAGTTCACTCACTGATTCATAACAGAATTATCCAAATACTCCGTTATTTTCAATTGTCGCACTGGTCTTCGAATCAATTCTGATTTTGGTGTTATTAGCAACTTTTACTCTTTCACTAGTTTTTTCCCTGTATTTTTCTGGTACTATGTCTGTTTTTATTAGGTTTAAATCTGCACCCGTATCAAAAAGTGCAATTGTTTGGATTTTAAAGTTATCCAAGAATTTAAGAGTAATTTTTATTAGGTATTTTTTTGACGTGATTTGTCTTAAGACATTAAGAAATTCTTTTGGAATTTCTTCCAGGTTTTCTGACTCTATGGGTTCTTCTGAATTGGATTTAAGGTTTTGTGATGTTGGTTTTGAAAGAATTATTTTTATCAATTTTGAATCTTGTTTCTGTTTTTTCTTTTAATTCTTTTATCTTTATTTTTACTTCTTTTATTTTCTTTTCTAATTCTTGTTTTGTTATTACGTTGTTTGCTTGTAAAGGAATTCCTTTATCATTGTCTAACACACACACACTTTTAATTATTTCAGATGAACTAGCTGTGACCAATCCAGCTATTTGAAGGAAAACACTAGGTTCTACCCTGGTGTCTGAATCGGAATTATGTAATTTCATTTTACAGTATTTTGAGTTTTGTTTGTATTTGGAAATGTCTTTTTTAGGATTTATTTTATTCTGAAATTGTTGTAAGACATTATTGTTATTCGAATTATGTATTAAGTTTCACACCTTTTCTCGGTGGATTGTGGTGTATCCGGGATAATGAATTATGTGTTAGAACTACTGGATGTTCCAATTTTGCTTAATTGGTCTTGTATGGCCTGAACGAATTCAGACTTACTTTGTTTGATATCTTTAATACAATCCTTGGATACTTGAAATGGTTTAAAGATCGGACTTTTCAAATTTGTTTCCCTAGGTAATTCTGAGGAACCTATAGTAACTACATGATGATTTTTTTATGTAATTTTCGATTCTGTCTAATTGTTTTCCTATGATATTTAAATTAATATTGGTAAAGTTATTTTGTGCAATTATGTTTTTTTGTATTTGTTCTTTCATCTTCTGAATGAGTTTTAAAAGGAAATGCGTCTATGGAGCTCCCATGGACGTCAAGTTTGATTCCTTGTAGAGGGGGGGGGGGGGGTGATTTGATTGGATTTTTCTAGAATTGGCTATAGTTTCCCACTCTTGTGTCTTGTTTCTAGTTGTAATGGGATTTATTGATTTAGGAAAAGGGAATTCTATAGAATTTTGGGAAGAGTATATTGTAAACCAACTAAAGAAGGGAATATTAACTTCATTTTTTTTTATGTAATCATAGAATTTTTCTTGAATTTGTTTTCGCGTATTTAAGAAATTTTTACAGAACCAAATCCTTTTTTCAAGGTTTTGTTCTTCATAAAATTCTTTATGAATGAATTTTATATTAAATTGGAATCTCTCAAGAGTATTGTGAGAGTTGTCCATTTTTGGAATCTTAGCAGTTTCTTATGTGGATTCGTTCTTCTGACTCAAAATTGAGCAGTAGACGTAGAGTATATTTGTACACCAATTTATTTGTCTTTGTTGGACAATTATGTTTATGTTGATATTTTTTAAACCGTTGTATAGCGCTACGATTTTAGAGAGGATTTCTTCTCTAATGATTTCCTTACTATAACTATCTAGTGACTCGGAGGGTACTAATTTCGAGTAATAGCTTAGTAGACTAAGGGTCAGAGTTTTCCTTTTTGAGAATTTTCTCAATTTTTTTGAGTGTAGCCACTTGGATGAATTAGCCAAATTTATGTTCTGGAAAGAAGGATGAGTTTTCATATAAGGAAACCTATTGGAAGAATGGTATTTATGATTTTGCAAAAGTAATCTCTATTTACCTTTTGTATGATTAATTATCAATCTACTATTCAAAAACGTATATATCGATTTCTTCGGAATTTATTATCTTCTTTGAATCCATGGAAGAAGATGATTCCAAAAACATAAGAAGTAATTCTATTGAGAAAAAGGATCCATGTATATGGAATTCCATGTGTGTAGAATCCTAGTTCGAAGACCCTTACCTTCCTACAATCCATATGCGAACAGTATATCAATGGGTTCTTGTCACTCTACACACGGGACTTCATCGTGACCCTGCGATCTGATCGTTCGACTAAACATGATTTAACCAACTCGGAAGGCTCAGTCGTAGCCAAGTTTATCGGGGAAAACGAACAGGGAAACACCTGATCTGGAGTTTATCACCTGATCTGGAACTCATTTATCTCTTTAGAGTTTACCCTTTATGGCTTTGATACCAGTTAGGCCGAGAATCTAAAGGGGACAATAAATAGGGAAGAAACTGGCATATAAGGGACTGAATAATATAAAGACAATTAAAGAATACGGCAGGTAAATAGAGAGAAACTAACTTAGCTAAGGTTCCTCAAGAAGGAAGTCGTAGTCATAAGGTTCTGCAGGAATTTTGTCACGACCCGTTCCGGGGCCCGTGACTGGTGCCTTACCCGGGCACCCTAGTAGTCATACATCAGAGTAATCAGCGGAATATAAAATAACCAAGATATGAATCAGTATAAATTGAGACACAGATATCTGAAGAAAGTTGCCTTTCGGCATAAATAATAATAACAACTCTTTCAAAATGAACAGTTTAATCCTTTCTTTACAACCCCGCCACAACAAGATTTACATGCACTTACTAATGATATGACAACAACGACGGGACAGGGCCCCGTCATACCCCTGAATGTAAGCACCTACAACAACAGGGGACTAAACCAAGATAAGCCTCTGGAGGAACGAGCTTCCCAAACGCCGAATCGTGACCACTAAGAGCGAGGATCAACGATCGTGTACCTTACCGCGGATTTAACGCACTTCAAGGAGGTCAAGATAACAGTGCAGAGTATGTGAAATGAAAATATCAGAAATGAAATCATAGTAGTCTATATAAAGCGGAGACATGTATGATAACCAAACTACGCTCACAATAAATAAGCATCATATCAAGTCGGGACTCACGCCTCAAAGTCATCACTCAAATATAAACATGGGTCTCACGCCCACAACATCAATCATGCCCGCGAATACCTTCCTCACCGCCAGCCAATGATAGAAAAGCACCAAGGAATACACATGAACAGCAGTCCCACTGTGTCCAAATAAAACGATGTAAGTCACGAAGGCATAGCCGACATTAACACCTACAAGATTAACAAGGTCATAAATCAGATCATGATATCTTGCATCATTACATGATCAAAGCCGGTCGCCGCTCGCAATATCAAATGCGCGCGTCTAGCCTCGAACTCCCGCACTCCGCATAGGCCAATCTCATAGGCCCGCATGAGGTATAACCCCGCATCGAGGGTAGCTACTCCCAAGATCGCCCCGACTCGCACCGCACGGCCACATGCATCGCGTGACCATAAAGGCCGCACACTAACTCGAACTCGTAGCTCCGCATAGGCCCCGACCCGCATGAGGTATTCTCGAATCACGGTCCTGCATCGCCGAGTCTACCCCGCATCGGAGGCGCCTTAACCCCTAAACACACGCGAGTGGTATAATACCAACATAACGCTTTATCGTTTAACCAACATAAGCACAATCGCGGAAAACCCTTTACACAAACATCACAGAATACTAACACACGTAGCATCCTAATATGATTACTTATCCAATTAACACGAAGGTATTACAAGGCTATCACAAACCAACACAATCAAGTTATACACACAAGGTACTTCCTACTATAAGTCAACATGTCGGTTGCTATCCCCAAAGTACTCCATACATTAACTTTTTAAAAGATACGTTACTTTCACAAAAGTCACACAATACCCGCAGTATATGAAAAGAGAGTGATTATCTTTTGAAGTAAATCAAAACACTTATCTTTGTACAATCAAGTAACAACATTATTATCCAAACGTCCAAGTTTGCCTAATTTCAAATGTTCACGTTTCTTATTTTAGAAAGGTTTCGTAGTTCATAGTCTTACCCATTTAAGAATATAATTCTCTTTTAAACCATCTGAGAAACATAAGCCTTATATGTGAGTAGGATATTCTTGTTTATAACAATCTTATTACAGCAGCCATGATCTAGGAAATATCATTTTGTCTCATCTTAGCTTATGCAGATGGAAGTTTACCGATTTTAATAATACTAAATCACAAAACATTTCCTTTATTAACGCCGCATGGTTTGTCGATACACATTCCGATTTCCAAATCAAGAAACATTCTAAGCCGTTATACCTAACTTTCCATAAAGCTAGTATAACTCTTGAGTTTTCAAAAAAACAAGTATTACTCCTTCTTCCAAAATGATTGTAAATCTTTGAAATACTTCAAGTTCTTTATTAACACATAACACGCCATTATAGTTCAAATCTTACCTTTTAAAAACCACAAGTATTTCTTACCAACATAAAGTCGTTATAACCAACTTCCCATAAAGCCGTTATAACACTTTATGTTTTAAACCAATCAAATACATTTAGCACATGACGTCTACCGCACTACATAGTTCACACATATCATGCTAGAAGAGATAGGAAGAGGTTCACATACCTCGCGACGCAGTATCGACTAATAGCAAAACGCCCAAGTACTTCCAACCGCTACTACCTCGCCAAGTAGATCGCGCCATACGTAGTACTTCAACCTATAAGGCCACAAGGCGCTTATTAACATTTAGATTCCTTCAGAGAACATTCTACGTAAAATTCAAAGATTCTCCCCGGCAATGGCGTAAATCTCCTCCTCTAACGGCCGCTACCAAGCCAACCGTGGGGTTATACGCTTAATCCGACGTACAATTCTACCTCACGTAAAAGCTACACAAGTCTCATCAGAATACGCCCTATGTAAATATTCAAGACTCTTCTTTCGAAAAGGTTTCTTATTATTCGGGCTTAAGTCAAAAGACATTGCCGACAACAACGTTGATTCTATATATAGTATACTTCAACTATATAGTCTAACAATCATGTAATCTCCAATTACAATAGGACAAGATATTTACCTCGATAAGCCCATAATTATCCGAGTTTAAATGTCGATCCCGAGCAAGGTTTAGCTCTACTCAAGGCGCTCCGACCGGCCTCCAAACAACCCTTAGAAGTTCTAACCAACTTCTACTTATAACTTCAACTACGGGTGAAGATTTACTTAGGGTTCGGTTTTGTGACTGACGGAAAGTATAATAGTATAACTGGGCTTTTTGTAAAGGTATAACCTTAGAATACTACAAGGTATATGGCTAAGGTAATTTGGGCATTATAACAATACTTTTGAGAGTATTTCTACCAAGAGGGGGGGTGTTTTATACGAGACAACTAGGCAGTGGGAGAGTACCCACGGCCATACTACTGTGAGGGGGAGGCTCTCGCCAAGGGAGGGGGATGGTGTTGGACGAGAACACTAAAAAGAGAGGGGAGGCTTTTTAACACTTAGAAATGATTTTTGGATGAAGAATTTCATCAACAAAGGGGTATTTATAGGTCAAGAAATGGCCAACCAATGGCCAAGACTCCAAGTGTTAGGCAAGTGTAAGGTGTAGATTAAGCCATGTGTTGTGTGGGTCCCACTTGGTCATCAACCACACAAATATCCTACCAAACATTGACCAAATGTTTTAGGCAAAAAAATGCCAAAAACGTGCCCAACAATTCCCTTTGGTGCCGTCCACTTGCTCCCAATGTGAGGGTGACACATGTCACCCTCGTTGGTCAAAATGTTTCGTCTGAAAATCCAAAAATTAGAAATGACATAGCCGAATTTTCCTTACGAAAGCCGTGAAACGTTTCAAAAACGACTCTAACCGTGTTGTGAACAAAGTTAAATCGCCAAGCCTAATTAAAAGTTTCAAATTTTCACGCACGCCCCACGCATATACTGCGAAATACGGTATAACATTCTCCTCCTTAGAAACATTCGGTATACCGTATTTCCGCAGTATTTACGTGGGGACGACGTGAGAAATTTTCGAACTTCTTAGGCTTGGCCGAATTCTTTGTGCACAACACTGCTAGAGTCGCCGACTAAACGCTTTCACACTTTCGTAGGGGAATTTCCGCTATGTCGCTTAAAATTTTGCGGATTTTTCCGAGAGACGAACATTTTGACCAACAAGAGGGCACACTTGTCACCTCTAATCGCGGCGTGACTGACGAAAGTGGGAGGTTGGCACGCTTTTGTTGCATTATTTTTGGTCAAGGAGTTGGTAGGATATTTTGGGTAGATGGATAAGGTTGCACACGGCTTAATCTTGACCTTACACTTGCCTAACACTGATGGATCTTGGCCATTGTTGGCCTTCACTTGACCTATAAATACCCCTTAGTTGATGAACTTTCTTCATCCAAAACTTGAGCAATCTAGCTAAGTCTCAAAATACTCCTCTCCTTGAAGCTTTCGCCCACCACACCCTCTCCCCTCTCAAGGCCCTCGAGCCCACCCTCGCTAGTGGCTCTGAGAGCAACCCCACCTTAGTTGTGCTAGTCAAAATACTACCCCTTGGTAGAAATGTATTCTACAAGTATCGTTATAATGCCCAAAATACTTTAGCCAAATACCTTGTAGTACTTTCCAAAGTACCCTTTATACGGCCCTAAAATACTATTATACTTTCCTTTAGCCACTAAACGAAACCCTAAGGAAAAATCTTCACCGTAGTTGAAGTATTAAGTAGAAGTTGTGTAGACACTTCTAAGGGTTTCTTGGGCTTGGGAGCGCACTGAGTAGAGCTAAACCTTGTTCAGAACGACATATAAACTCGGATAATTTTGGGCTTATCGAGGTAAACATTCTTGACCTTCATTGTAATTGGAAATTACATGTTGTTGGAATATATAGTCAAGTATACTATATATAGAATCAACATTATAAATGTGCGCAATGTCTTTGGACTTAAGCCTGAATAATACTTACGGCAATGTCTTGCGACTTAAGCCCGAATTTAAAGAAGAGAATCAATCAGAATTACATAGGATCAGACATAGACTTGTGTAGCATTACTATATTGTAGAATTGTACGCGTCGTTAGACGCGTGTTAACCCTCGGTTGGCTTGTAGGCCACTTCTAGAGAGGAGATTTACGTTATGTGGGAGGTGTCGAATTTTCTGTAGAATATTCTACGTCGGGATCTAAAGATATTAATAGGCGTTTGTGGCCTTTATAGGTGAAAGTACTAAGAGTAGCGTATTCTACTCGAGGAGTGGAAAGGGCTAGCAAGGTTGTAGTACTTGGAGCTTTTTGCTTATTGTCGATAATCGTCGCGAGGTATGTGGACCTCTTCCTATCTCTCTAGCATGATATGTGTGAACTATGTAGTACGGTATAATGCATGTGCTAAATGTATTTGATTGATTTAAAACATAAAGTGTTATAACGCTTTATGGGAAGTTGGTTATAATAGCTTTATGTGGATAAGCACATACTTTGTGGTTTTTAAAAAGGTAACTGATTTGAATAATAACTGGCTTGATATGTGTTAATAAAGAACTTGAAGCATTTCAAAAGATTTATGAATCGTTTTGAAAGAATGAGTATTACTTGGTTTTGAAAGCTTAAGAGTTATACTAGCTTTATGGGAAGTTAGGTATAACGCTTAAGAATGTTTTATCGATTTCGAAATCGAATGTGTATCGACAAACCACCGCGTTAATAAAAGGAAAATGTATTGACTAAAGAAGTATTATTAAAACCAAGAGAAAACCTCCATCCGTAGATAAGCTAAGATGAGACAAAATGATATTACATTTCCTAGATCATGGCTGCTTAATAAGATTGACTATAAACAAGAATAACCTACTCACATATAAGACATATGTTTCTCAAAACGTTTAAAGGAGAATTATGTTTTAAAGGACTAAAACTATGAACTACTAAACCTTTTCTAAAGAGAAACTTGAGCATTGAAATTAGGCAAACTCAACGTTGGAAAATAAGGTTGTTACTTGATTTTACAAAGGAAAGCATTTTGGTTTACTTAACAATGTTAGTCACTCCAATTTTATACTACGTATCGGTGACCTTTGTAAAAGAAATGGATCTTAAAAGGAATTTAACGGACGTAGTACTCTAAGGTTAAAATCCGGACGTTGACATAAAATGAGAGTACCTTGAGTCGTGTGTAACTTGCTTATACTTGTTGTTATGAAACTTGACCATGTTACGTGTGATAGCCTTGTTGTAAGTATCGTGTTCTACTCGACTACGGCTTCATCCGGAATGTATATCACTTGACTAATGGGTCATCCGAATGTATATCACTTGATTACCGCTCATCCGGAATGTATTTCACTCGACCACGGTTCATCCGGAATGTGTTTCACTTGATTACGGCTCATCCGGAATGTATTTCACTTGAGGACCGGCTCATCCGGAATGTATTTCACTGACACGGCTCATCCGGAATGTATTCCATTCGACTACGGTTCACGGGATGAACCGGAATGTATTCCACCCTTTTCTATATTGGGTCCATAAGATGGGCCGAGACACGTTATACGTATCACATGATTTGTACCTAGATCGCGGTGAGGAAGGAGTTCCACGGCATGAGGATGACTTTTGGCGTGAGTCCTCGACTTGACATATCGCTTCTATGTTGTGAATCGTAGTTTGGTTATCATACATGTCTCCCGCTTTATATAGACTATTATGATTTCATTTACTGATTTTACGCTTTCACATACTGTACTGGCCAGACGACCTTCGGGGCCGCGTTCACGCCGCAGTAAAAGGTACATCGCATTGCCGATCCCCGCTTAGGATCACCTTTCAACAGATTGGAAGCTCCGTTCCTTGAGGCTTATCTTTTGGTATGTTACCCGAGTCCGTAGATGCTTATACATTCGTGGTATGGCGGGCCTGTCCGTCATAGCTGTAAAATCTTAGAGGTCCAGAGTAATCGCCAAGTGTGGTTTGTAAAAAGGATAACCGTCGGGTATTTATGTATATATGATGAAGGCAAATCGCTTTGGTTGGCCTGCTTATTTATCTTTTCTCTTAATTCATGTTCATGTTTCTATTTCACGATTTTCTCGATGTTGTATCACCAGTGGTGCCCGGTAGGCATCCACGCCCGGTTCGGTCGTGACAAAAGTGGTATCGAGCGCTTAGTCCTCGGAAAGTGTCTGCATCGTGTCTAGCAGTAGTCTTGATTATCGGTGTGTTGTGCACCACATCTATAATCGTGAGGTCGCAGGACATTTAGGATTGGTTTCATCCTTTTCATTCCGAGATCGTGCCTTAGAGCTGTGATAAATCGACCCTCCGACGTATTCCTTTCCTTTACCGATTATGCCTCCGCGTAAGGCAACCCAGTGCCCAGATGGGCAAGGCAATGGGAGTCATAGTGAGATACAGAGGAGCACGGTGGCGCAGCCCGGCCAAGACTGAGACAGATTTCCGGCCGGGTTTCGCGACGCCACAAAGACCAAAGAGTTTAGAGCCGCAGCAGTGGTGCCGAGACTACAAGACTGAGCCTCCACCCCACACCGAGCCGATGAGACGGGTACAAGGAGATGGCCCGATCGCCGTGGTCGTGGCCGATATGAGGATAGGCCGGATGCAGCAGCCCAAATTTCAGAAGAGCACCCGTAGTACACCCCGAGCGCATGGCTGAGGCTACGGACTTCCCGAGTCAGAGCCTCCGGTGTTCTATGGATCGAGAGACGAGGACGACCCTCGGGAGTTTATCCGACAGCACAAATGATCATGAGAGTGATCGAGCCTCGAGGCGTAGTCGGTGGTATTGGGTTCGCATCACCGCGTGATATCGCAGCTGATCGGTTTGATTCGCGAGCTGTCCCGGAAGAGCATGCACTTCCAGCATTTGGGACGAGTTCTCGAGGGCATTTCTTGCATTTCTTGCCCCCACAGATGAGGAGGGCTCGGCCGGCAGATTTTTGACGCTGAGGCGGGATCGCGACGGTTAGAGAGTACAATGTGAGTTCGACCACTAGCTCGGTATGTTCCCGCCGTGGTAGCCGATATGGAGGACGAGTACACCGCCACGCCACCGGCCGACGATTACTTGGCAGAGGCTTGTACGGTGTAGCTCTTCACCGTACGGATGGACATTGCCCGCATGCAAGCTCACGCACTAGGGTGTGAGGCACGGAGAGGTCGACGGAATGACCGAGATCGCAGAAGAGGCCGCAATGCAGGTCCTTTGGTAACTTTCGAGGCGACCGCCTCAGCTAGCCTAGTTATGTACTCCGCCAAGACAGAGTGGTCCTCCCGCCGGACGCTCGTGGTATTCGAGCCGGTCGAGCTCCAGTGGCTTCCGTTCACGTGTATACGTGAGTGCTAGCCAGCGGATTCATGTCCCTCAGCCGGTGCACGATGTGGCAAACATCATCCCGGAATGTCGCTTTTTATCGGTGCTTGTTTCACTGCGGCCGCCGTGGCCATGTGACGAGAGATCGTGCTTATAGAGAGGTACCGGCTGGCGCAGCCTTACGGATCGATGGCGTGTTCATCGCTTTCATACATGCTACTGCAGGCGTACTTATGATTAGAGTGAGCGGTAGCTTGTGTATATCCTTAACCATCTAGAGGCTTGTATGTTTTGATGTTATGTTAATGTGTTAAGTGTTATGTCGGATAGCTTTGTGCTAAAATGTGATTTAGGAACCCGGTTGGGAAAAAGGGTAAGCTGGGTGAGAAAATGATGAACCTTAGAATATTACGCTGAGACCTTAGATGTAAGCGCCGTCTCGAGTACAAGATTTGCGAGTGATCCTTGTCGAGTGCATTTTATGCCTAGAATGTATTGTGTGATAAGTCCTGGTTGGGTAAATGAAAGCGTATCTTCATGATGTGATTTAGCAAGGTTGTTCCGGATCGAGAAACGAGAGTTGGGCGTGACGAGGGTCGGGTTGAGGACGTGTTGCATGTCAACCCGTGAGCCGAATGAGGTGGGTCACTCGTGGTCCCGCCAGCGGTAGGGTCACGAGGGTGCTAGGCCCAAGTTTAGATGACCATCGTATGAGTTCGTGGATATGTTCGACCGGCGGTCGTGAAGGCCAAGTGGCCTTAAGGAAGATTGAGGCTAGTAAGATAACCAAGTTGGAGGTGGTGACTCCAAGGTTTGGAGAACTGAAGCGATAACTGAAGTGTGGTACGTATACTGGAAGAGTTCAAGAGTTCGAGAAGAGTACGACGAGTAAGGGTAGAGGTGAGCATGTATTGCGAACATAGATATGATCATTTCTTGTAAAGGAGAAGGTGCGAAGGATGTATATTTTAGACCTCGTGAATCGCACGCAGTCCGGCACCATTTGTTGGTCGCCGAGTGACACTAGAACCTCGCGGCAAAGTGACAAAAGTTTGTGATGTTAGAGGTGTTTCCTCGTGGACTTGGATATAAGTATTTGCGTGCATATGTTGTTTCGTGGCCAGTTGTGGCATTGGCAACTTATTAGAAGAACTTTATCGTTATCCGTCTTGAGAAGGAACATTCGACGAATGTTTCTGGGAGGAGAATGTTATACCGTATTTCCGCAGTATTTACGTGGGGACGACGAGAAATTTTCGAACTTCTTTAGGCTTGGCCGAATTCTTTTGTGCACAACACCGGTTAGAGTCGTTTCGACTAAACGCTTTCACACTTTCGTAGGGAATTTCCGCTATGTCGTTTAAAATTTTTGCGGATTTTTCCGAGAGACGAAACATTTTGGACCAACAAGAGGGCGACACTTGTCACCCTCTAATTGGTGAAGGTGGACGGACGAAAGTGGGAGGGTTGGCACGTTTTTGTTGCATTATTTTTGGTCAAGGAGTTGGTAGGATATTTTGGGTAGATGGATAAGGTTGCACATGGCTTAATCTCGACCTTACACTTGCCTAACACTGATGGATCTCGCCATTGGGTGGCCTTCACTTGACCTATAAATCCCCCGTTAGTTGATGAACTTTCTTCATCCAAAACTTGAGCAATCTAGCTAAGTCTCAAAATACTCCCTCTCCTCAAGCTGGCCCACCACACCCTCTCCCTCTCATGCCCTCGACCGAGCCCCCTTGCCTGTGGCTCAGCCGAGAGCAACCCCCCCCCTAGCCTAGTTGTGCTAGTCAAAATACTACCCCCTTGGTAGAAATGTATTCTACAAGTATCGTTATAATGCCCAAAATACTTTAGCCAAATACCTTGTAGTACTTTCCAAAGTACCCTTTATACGAAGCCCGGAAAATACTATTATACTTTCCTTTAGCCACTAAACGAAACCCTAAGGAAAATCTTCACCCGTAGTTGAAGTATTAAGTAGAAGTTGTGTAGACACTTCTAAGGGTTTCTTGGGCGTTTTGGGAGCGCACGGAGTAGGAGCTAAACCTTGTTCAGGAACGACATATAAACTCGGATAATTTTGGGCTTATCGAGGTAAACATTCTTGACCTTCTGTTGTAATTGGAAATTACATGTTGTTGGAATATATAGTTGAAGTATACTATATATAGAACTGAACATTATAAATGTGCGGCAATGTCTTTTGACTTAAGCCTGAATAATACTTACGGCAATGTCTTGCGACTTAAGCCTGAATTTAAAGAAGAGAACTGAACTGTAATTACATAGGACTGTATTACAGTAGACTTGTGTAGCATTACTATATTGTAGAATTGTACGCGTCTGGTTAGACGTGTTAACCCCCCCCCCCTGGTTGGCTTGGTAGCCACTTCTAGAGAGAGGAGATTTACGCCATGTGGAGGTCGCGAATTTTCAGTAGAATATTCTACGTCGGGATCTAAAGATATTAATAGGCGTTTGTGGCCTTTATAGGTGAAAGTACTAAGAGTAGCGATTCTACTCGAGGAGTGGAAAGGGCTAGCAAGGTTGTAGTACTGCGAGCTTTTGCGAATTGTCGATAATCGTCGCGAGGTATGTGGACCTCTTCCTATCTCTCTAGCATGATATGTGTGAACTATGTAGTACGGTATACGTACATGTGCTAAATGTATTTGATTGATTTAAAACATAAAGTGTTATAACGGCTTTATGGGAAGTTGGTTATAATAGCTTTATGTGGATAAGCACATACTTTGTGGTTTTAAAAGGTAATCGATTTGAATAATAACCGGCTTGATATGTGTTAATAAAGAACTTGAAGCATTTCAAAAGATTTATGAATCGCTTTGAAAGAATGAGTATTACTTGGTTTTGAAAGCTTAAGAGTTATACTAGCTTTATGGGAAGTTAGGTATAACGGCTTAAGAATGTTTTCTCGATTTGAAATCGAATGTGTATCGACAAACCACCGCTGCGTTAATAAAAGGAAAATGTATTGACTAAAGAAGTATTATTAAAACCAAGAGAAACCTCCATCCGCATAGAAGCTAAGATGAGACAAAATGATATTACATTTCCTAGATCATGGTCGCTTAATAAGATTGACTATAAACAAGAATAACCTACTCACATATAAGACATATGTTTCTCAAAACGCTTAAAGGAGAATTATGTTTTAAAGGACTAAAACTATGAACTACGAAACCTTTTTCTAAAATGAGAAACTTGAGCATTCAAATTAGGCAAACTCAACGCTTGGAAAATAAGGTTGTTACTTGATTTTACAAAGGAAAGCATTTTGGTTTACTTAACAATGTTAGTCACTCCAATTTTATACTACGTATCGGGTGACCTTTGTAAAAGAAATGGATCTTAAAAGGAATTTAACGGACGTAGTACTCTAAGGTTAAAATCCGGACGTTGACATAAAATGAAAGTACATTGAGTCGTGTGTAACTTGCTTATACTTGTTGTTATGAAACTTGACCATGTTACGTGTGATAGCCTTGTTGTGTAAATCGCGTGTTCTACTCGACTACGGCTCATCCGAATGTATATCACTTGACTACGGTCATCCGAATGTATATCACTTGATTACACGGCTCATCCGGAATGTATTTCACTCGACTACGGTTCATCCGGAATGTGTTTCACTTGATTACCGGCTCATCCGGAATGTATTTCACTTGAGGACCGGTTCATCCGGAATGTATTTCACTTGACTACGGCTCATCCGGAATGTATTCCACTCGACTACGGTTCATGGGATGAACCGAATGTATTCCACCTTTTCTATATTGGGTCCATAAGATGGGCCGAGACACGTTATACGTATCACATGATTTGTACCTAGATCGCTGGCAGCTGAGAAGGAGTTCCACGCATGAGGATGACTTTTAGGCGTGAGTCCTCGACTTGACATGATCGCTTCTATGTTGTGAATCGTAGTTTGGTTATCATACATGTCTCCCGCTTTATATAGACTATTATGATTTCATTTACGATTTTACGATTTCACATACTTGGTACCAGATCGACCTCCTTCTGGGCCGCTCATGCCGCAGTAAAAGGTACATCGGTGCCGATCCCCGCTTTAGGATCACCTTTCAGATTGAAGCTCCGTTCCTTGGAGGCTTATCTTTTGGTATGTTACCTCGAGTCGTAGATGCTTATACATTCGTGGTATGGCGGCCCCGTCCCGCCATAGCTGTTGTAAAATCTTAGAGGTGCAGAGTAATCCGCAAGGTGGTTTGTAAAAGGATAACTGTCGGGTATTTATGTATATATGATGAAGGCAACTGCTTTTGGTTGGCCTGTTTATTTATCTTTTCTCTTAATTCATGTTCATGTTTCTATTTCCGCTGATTTTCTCGATGTTGTATCACTGTGTGCCCGGTAAGGCACGACCACGGCCCGGTTCGGGTCGTGACACATTCGTCCCGAATGTTCCTTCTAAGTCTCAAAACAAGCGTGCGCCAGTATAGTCTTCACTACTATACTTACGAAACAATCCTGCCACAATGGCCACAGAAACAACTTGCGCAAATACTTCCATCCAAGTCCACGAGGAAACACCTCCAATATCACCACAAAAACCTCCCTCCGGGGCTAGAATATACTTCCTTCGCACCTTCTTTTCACCAAAGAAATGATCACATCTATGCTCGCCATACATGCTCGCTTCTCCCTTTACTCGTCGTGATACCACTTTTGTCACTTTGCCGCGAGGTTCTAGTGTCACACCGGCGACCCAACAAATGGTACCGGGCCGCATGCGATCCCTGAGGCTGTCATACCCTCGAACTCTTACCACATTCGAATCGCTCGCTTTCCAAAACTCGGGTTACTATCTCTAACGTGGTCATTATTAATCGAACACTCTGGATGGGTCTCCGATACTTTCCGAACATATCAATACGAAGATCGGACGTCGCCTCCTAAGTAGGGCGGCAAAGCTAACCTATAGGCAACCCGCCTATCTCCTTCACATGAACTCAAAAGGCCCAAAGTAACTCGCTAAGTTCCTCTGCTCCAAAACTCCGCCACACCCTAACCGGGTGGTACTTTCAAGAAGACCGACCCAACTCGAACTCTAAGCGTGCCGCCGATTATCCGCACGATTTCTCCGAGCCGCCAAAACCTCTCCTAGATGCCTTCCCTATCCACGCCCATCGGAACAAGCTCGAACTAACTATCTCGCACCTTGCCAACATCGAACCAATCGACCAACTTACACTTCCGCCCTACAAGGCTTCAAAAGACGACATCCGAACATTGAAATGGTAGCTTAAACACTACCTCCACAGAGACAACAATCCCCACAACTATCCCGAAATCCACACACCGCCCGAGGCGGATGCGACTCGAGACTCCGAGTTCCTAACCCCGCTGGTAAAACTTTTAGAAAACGAAAATAGCCACCACCGGGCTTCACCGCCCGCCATAAGGTGAAGGTAGGCACCTCGTGCGCACTTTACAACCTTTCGATATAAACAACATCGCGAGCACTCGGTCTTTGCTAGAAGACAAGACTACCGACCTTCTCGCCCGACCATCGGTCGAAAGCATCCACGAGTTCGTCTGGTTAACTAAACTTGGGCCTAACACCTCGTGACTTATCACAAGGCGGGACCACCACAACCGACCCCACCACCATACATGCCGCTGGTTGACCCGCAACGCGGCCTCAACCCGACCCAAGAACGCCGCAAAACGCTAGCTCCCAAGGAAAACTCTCACTAACCACGTTACGAAAACCTAGCGGTCTTCTTAGCTCAACTACCCTCTTTCATACCACACTACTCAGGGACTTATCCCATAAACATAGTTCACGTGCACTATGCACTCCTATAAGGGTCAAACATAACACTACACCTTCGCTCCAGATGGCCTTACCTCTAAGGTCTCTACGTATAACACTCTAAGGCTCACACCTTCTCTATCCCCCAAATCCTACTTGGTTAACTAACCAAGATTTCTAATCACAATAAACCCTCATGTTATCCAACATAACACTTAAGGTATACTCACCTTATCATACATACGATCTCAGAGGATATATCTATATCTTTGTTTCACTCCCTTAGTCGTTCTAATCAAATCGCCTGTAGGCGCATAGCTAGGGAAGATGACGAACTACCCACCGATCCTGGAGGCTAAGTCCTCCTACTAGACACTCTCGACATCGACTGACGGTCGAGGTACAACAAGTACCAAAAAGACGACATTCCCGGATGGCGTCACACCGTGAACCGGAAGATGCGAGCTCGACCAACTCCTGCATACCGAACGCCCCGAAATTCGTGAGGACCTTCTGACCGGTGGATGTGCAAATCTAATCCGTGAGGTGACTCGCGAAAGTTACTAAAGGACCTTGCTACTCGCCTTCTGCGTCGCCCGTTAACCCGTCGATCTCTACGCTTTCTCACTGCGCATAAGCCCGCATACGTGCCATGCTCGCTTCAATCGAAGAACTTACTCTTGCACAACCTTCTCGTTGATATTCATCAAGACTCGCGGTACATCGGTATGCTCTCTGGTAGTTAAATCCATAGTTAGTAACAGGGTCGTCTCCTTGAAATTTATATTCTCTGTTCCCGGTCGTGGAACTGAAGGTTCAAATATCATGGCCGCAGTAGGAACTGCTGCCGCCGTGCTAAACTCTGCTGGGGCTAGTGACGTCGCAGAACTCCCCGAATGAAGCACCACCAAGGTGATAATTGGGCTGTGCCCACGTAACCTCTCAGATTTACTCGCAGCCTCCTGGCCGCTTGCCTCTGGGTCGGGTTGCCACTCTGCGGAGGCATAACGTAAGGGAAAGAAATACGTTAGAGGTCCAACTTACAACGCAGCTTCTAAGGCACGATCTCGAGTGAGAAGAAATAGAAACCAATCCTAAATATCCTATAGCCTCGATTATTGATGTAGTGCACAACACACCGATAATCAAGACTTCATCGATACGGTCCGTAGACACTTTCCGAGGATTAATCGCTCGATACCACTTTTGTCACGACTGCCCGGCCCGTGGATCGTGCCTTACCCGCACCCCAGAGTCATACATCGAGTAATCGGAATATAAAATAACCAAGATATGAATCGGTATAAATTGAGACACGATATACGAAGAAAGTTGCCTTCGGCATAAATAATAATAACAACTCTTTCAAAATGAGCTTTAATCCTTTCTTTACAACCCCGCCCACAACAAGATTACTGCACTCTACGAATGATATGACAACAACGACGGGGCGGGGCCATACCCCTGAATGTAAGCACCTACAACAACAGGGGACTATACCAAGATAAGCCTCCGGAGGAACGGAGCTTCTCAAACGCTGAACTGTGACCCTAGGAGCTAGGATCAACGACTGGTGTACCTTTACCTGCGGCATGAACGCAGACCCCCGAAGCGAGGTCGATAACAAAAATTTAGTATGTGAAATCAAAATATCAGAATGAAATCATAGTAGTCTATATAAAGCGGGAGACATGTATGATAACCAAACTACGATTCACAATAAATAAGCGATATATCAAGTCGTGACTCACGCCCTCAAAGTCATCACTCAAATATAAACATGGGTCTCACGCCCACAACATCAATCATGCCCGCGGAATACCTTCCTCACTGCCGGCAGTCAATGATAGAAAAGCACCAAGGAATACACATGAACAGCAGGTCCCACCTGTGTCCAAATAAAACAGTACAGGGTAAGTACGAAGGCATAGCCGACATTAACACCTACGGTACTAACAAGGTCATAAATCAGATCATGATATCTGTCTGACCGTCACATGATCAAAGCCGGTCGCCGCCCGCAATATCAAATGCGCGTCTAGCCCTGAACTCCCGCGACTCGCATAGGCCAATCTCATAGGCCCGCATGAGGTATAACCCCGCATCGAGGTAGCTACTCCGGCATCGCCCCGACTCGCGATCCGCATGGCCACATAGACCGCATGACCATAAAGGCCGCACACTAACTGGAACTCGTAGCTCCGCATAGGCCCCCGGGACCCGCATGAGGTATTCTCGAATCATGGTCCCAGACCGCCTGAGTCTACCCCGCATCGGAGGGCAGCTTAACCCCCGGAAACACGGTGAGTGGTATAATACCAACATAACAGTTTATCGTTTAACCAACATAAGCACAATCAAGGGAAAAACCCTTTTACACAAACATCACAGAATACTAACACACGTAGCATCCTAATATGATTACTTATCCAATTAACACGAAGGTATTACAAGGCTATCACAAACCAACACAATCAAGTTATACACACAAGGTACTTCCTACTATAAGTCAACATGTTCGGGTTGCTATCCCCAAAGTACTCCATACATTAACTTTTTAAAAGATACGTTACTTTCACAAAAGTCACACAATACCCGCAGTATATGAAAAGAGAGTGATTATCTTTTGAAGTAAATCAAAACACTTATCTTTGTACAATCAAGTAACAACATTATTATCCAAACGTCCAAGTTTGCCTAATTTCAAATGTTCACGTTTCTTATTTTAGAAAGGTTTCGTAGTTCATAGTCTTACCCATTTAAGAATATAATTCTCTTTTAAACCATCTGAGAAACATAAGCCTTATATGTGAGTAGGATATTCTTGTTTATAACAATCTTATTACAAAGACGATCTAGGAAATATCATTTTGTCTCATCTTAGCTTCTATGCAGATGGAAGTTTCTACTGATTTTAATAATACTAAATCTGTCAAAACATTTCCTTTTATTAACGCTGCAGTGGTTTGTCGATACACATTCTGATTTCCGAAATCAGTAAAACATTCTTAAGCCGTTATACCTAACTTTCCATAAAGCTAGTATAACTCTTGAGTTTTAAAAAAAAAACAAGTATTACTCCTTCTTCCAAAATGATTCAGAAATCTTTTGAAATACTTCAAGTTCTTTATTAACACATAACACGCCAGTTATAGTTCAAATCAGTTACCTTTTAAAAACCACAAGTATTTCTTACCAACATAAAGTTGTTATAACCAACTTCCCATAAAGCCGTTATAACACTTTATGTTTTAAACCAATCAAATACATTTAGCACATGTACGTCTACCGTACTACATAGTTCACACATATCATGCTAGAAGAGATAGGAAGAGGTTCACATACCTCGCGACGAGTATCGACTAATAGCAAAACGCTCCAAGTACTTCCAACTGTCGGCTACTCCTCAAGCCAAGTAGATCGCGCCATACGTAGTACTTCAACCTATAAGGCCACAAGGCGCTTATTAACATTTAGATTCCTTCGTAGAACATTCTACAGAAAATTCGGCAGCACCTCCCCCCCCCGCAACAACGTAAATCTCCTCCTCTAACTGGCCGCTACCAAGCCAACCGCGGGGTTATACGCTTAATCCGGACGCACAATTCTACCTCATGAAAAGCTACACAAGTCTCATGTAATACACCCTATGTAAATCTGATTCAAGACTCTTCTTTCGAAAAGGTTTCTTATTATTCAGGCTTAAGTCAAAAGACATTGCCGACAACAACGTTCAGTTCTATATATAGTATACTTCAACTATATAGTCTAACAATCATGTAATCTCCAATTACAATAGAGGGACAAGATATTTACCTCGATAAGCCCATAATTATCCGAGTTTAAATGTCGATCCTGAGCAAGGTTTAGCTCCTACTCAAGGCCCGACTCCGCCTCCAAACAACCCTTAGAAGTTCTAACCAACTTCTACTTATACCTTCAACTACGGGTGAAGATTTACTTAGTGTTCGGTTTTGTGACTGACGGAAAGTATAATAGTATAACTGGCTTTTTAGAAGGTATAACCTTAGAATACTACAAGGTATATGACTAAGGTAATTTGGGCATTATAACAATACTTTGAGAGTATTTCTACCAAGAGGGGTGTTTTATACGAGACAACTAGGCTGGGGAGAGTACCCACGGCCATACTACTAGGAGGGGAGGGCTCTCGCCGGGGAGGATGGTGTTGGACGAGAACACTACAAAGAGAGGGGGAGGATTTTTAACACTTAGAAATGATTTTTGGATGAAGAATTTCATCAACAAAGGGGGGTATTTATAGGTCAAGAAATGGCCAACCAATGGCCAAGATTCTTCCAAGTGTTAGGCAAGTGTAAGGTGTAGATTAAGCCATGTGTTGTGTGGGTCCCACTTGGTCATCAACCACACAAATATCCTACCAAACATTGACCAAATGTTTTAGGCAACAAAAATGCCAAAAACGTGCCCAACAATTCCCTTTGGTGCCGTCCACTTGCTCCCAATGTGAGGGTGACACATGTCACCCTCCCGTTGGTCCAAAATGTTTCGTCTCTCGGAAAAATCCGCAAAAATTAGAAATGACATAGCCGGAATTTTCCTTACGAAAGCTGTGAAAACGTTTCGTCGAAAAACGACTCTAACCGGGTGTTGTGAACAAAGTTAAATCGGCCAAGCCTAATTAAAAGTTTCAATTTTTCTACGTACGTCCTTACGTACATACTCTGGAAATACGGGGTATAACAAATTTAATAAATTAAAGTGCAGGAATTTAAAGGAATTTAATTGAGGTGGCTCGGCCAACCATAAATGCAGAATTTAAATAATTAAAAGACAGGAATTTAATTGCAGTAGGTGGTAGAACCAACCATGTTGCAAGATAATTAAAATAATTAAAAACGTGAATTTAAATGCAAGAATTTAAAGAACATGATTTTTTTAAAGATAGAGGAGGCAGTGCCTTCCATTATCGTTTTTATTCAAAACTTTAAAGTACTCACAAGGAGTTTAATTTGGTAACAGAGTATTTGGATAATTCTGTTATGAATCAGTGAGTGAACTGAATCATATCAATTTGGATAATTTTCTGGGTAAATTATCGGGTATGGAATATTTGGGAATATTAGTTCATAGACTCCCCGAGGTCTTATGAACTTGGAATATTTGAGTAACCTATTCTACTAAGGGGAAGAACTTTGATGATCTTCAACTTCTAGAGAGAAGGAAGAGAATTCTTAAAACTGTAAAGAAAATAACTTTACAGTTTATCGATTCACCAAGTTAGGCCGAGGATCTAAAGGGGACAATAAATAGGGAAAAAACTGACATATAAGGGATTGAATAATATAAAGATAATCAAAAGTACGACAGGTAAATAGAGAGAAACTAACTTAGCTAAGGTTCCTCATGAAGGAAGCCATAGTCATAAGGTTCTGCAGGAATTTAATGAATTAAAGTGCAGGAATTTAATGGAAATTAATTGAGGTGGCTCGACCAACCATAAATGCAGAATTTAAATAATTTAAAGACATGAATTTAATTGCAGTAGGTGGTAGAACCAACCATGTTGCAAGATAATTATAATTTAAAAACGTGATTTTTTATTCAAAACTTTAAAGTACTTACAAGGAGTATTTGGATAATTTCGTTATGAATCAGTGAGTGAACTGAATCATGTCAATTGGATAATTTTCTGGGTAAATTATCGGATAAAGTATATGTCACGACCCGAACCCGGGCCCGTGACTGGTGCCTTACCCCGGGCACCCTAGTGATACAATCATCAGAGTAATCAGCGGAATATAAAACATGACATGACATAATATGAAATATGAAACAGTTCATCTGAGAAAACTTGCCTTTCGGCATATATATATAACAACTAGAACAGTTACATCCCTATTTACGACTCTGCCACAACAAAGCATGCACTTCTAAGAATGATATGACAACAATGGCGGGACAGGGCCCCGCCATACCCCTGAATGTAAGTACCTACAACGACAGGGGACTATACCACTGATAAGCCTCCGGAGAAACGGAGCTTCCCAAACGCCGAACTGTGACCCTATGAGCGAGGATCAACAACTGGTGTACCTCTACCTGCGGCATGAATGCAGCTTCAAGGAGGTCGCGACAACAGTACCAAGTATGTGAAACGAAAAGCATCAAGTAAAATCAAAGTATTTAAAACCATTTGCAAATACAACTAGTTCTAATCGCACATAGTGCCACAACATAAACAAGAGCAAAATAGATATAATGTAATCGGTCTTTTCTAGGCCGCGAATGATCGGGCAAGGCCAATCGCCCATAGTATCATTATGCGTGCCTAATCTCGACTTCCGTAGTCCGCATAGTCACATGCGGACTGCATGAGGTATTCCTCGACGGGGTAGCTAACCCCTGTACTCCTCGACTCCGCACCGCATAGTCTCATAGACCGTATAGTCACATGCATCGCATAGGGCATCCCCGTGACGGATAAAACACCGAATGATCAATCTCGAACTCTCGCAGACTCGCATAGTCGCATTGCATCGGGATAGACGTATAGACCCGCATCAAGGGTGGCAAGCCCTTGGTATAACAAGTCAAGGGGGTAGGTGATATAATAACAGTACAACGGGCTTACCGTTTTAACAACATAAGCACCACAAGGGAAACCCCTTTACACAAACATCCCAAGATACTAACACCCGTAGCATCCTAACATGTTTACTTATCAAATCAACAAGAAAGTATTACAAGGCTATCACAAACCAACACAATCAAGTTATTCACACAAGGTACTTTCTACTTTATGTTAACAAGTTTGGGTTTTTATCCCCAAAGTACTTCATACATTAACTCTTTAAAAGATCCGCTTCTTTCACAAAAAGTCACACAATACCCGTATATAAAAAAATAGAGTGACTATCTTTTTAAGTAAACCAAAACACTTCCCTTTGTAAAATCAAGTAACAACATTATTTTCCAAACGTTCAAGTTTGCCTAATTTCAAATGCTCAAGTTTCTCATTTTCAAAAGGTTTCGTAGTTCATAGTTTTAATCACTTAATGATATAATTCTCCTTTAAAACAATTTGAGAAACATATGCCTTATATGTGAATAGGTTATTCTTGTTTATAACAATCTTATTAAAGCAGCCATGATCTAGGAAATGTAATATCATTTTGTCTCATCTTAGCTTCTATGCAGATAGAGGTTTCTACTGGTTTTAATACTACTTAATTAGTCAATACATTTCCCTTTATTAACGCTGCAGTGGTTTGTTCGATACTTATTCTGATTTCCGAAATCAGTAAAACATTATTCCTTTTAAAAACCAAGTACTCATTACTCACGAATGAGGTTTCACATATTTTAACAAAATTCATATTAATTAAGTTAAGTCTTAAGTCGTTATACCTAACTTCCCATAAAGCTAGTATAACTCTTAAGCTTTTAAAACCCAAGTATTACTCTTCTTTCAAAAAGGTTTCTTAATTCTTTTGAAATACTTCAAGATTCTTATTATTCAGGCTTAAGTCAAAAGACATTGCCGTAAAACTACGTTCAGTTAACACACGTACGTCTACCGTACTATATATATATTCTTTTAAAATATCATGCTCAAAAGGATAGGAAGAATCACATACCTCGCGACGATTATCGACTATTAGCAAAACACTCCACGGTTATAACCCGACTAGCCTTGTCCGCCTTTCAAGTAGTACATGCTACTTGCAGAACATTCAACCTATAAAGGCCATATACGTCTATCAACTTCTAGACTACTCTGTAGAATATTCTAAGCAGTAGGTTCTCTATTCTACGGAAAATGGGGCAGCACTTCCCTACCCGTTAAGCTACACAAGTCTACTGTAAATACAGTCCTATGTAAGTACAGATTAATCTTCTCCTTTAATATTCTTCTGATGTGATTTCAGTTCAAGTCTTTTCTGTAATATCCTTCTATTACAGTTCAATTCTCTTCTGTGAATCTTATATTCATTTCTATACTACTACAGTATGTAATTTCCAATTACAATATAAGGACAAGAGTATTTACCTCGATAAGCCCAATATTATCCAAGTTTTAATGTCGATCCTGAGCAACGTTTTAGCTCCTACTCCGGACGCTCCAACCCGCTCCAAACAATCCTTAGAAGTTCTACGCAACTTCTTCTTAATACTTCAACCGGCTATGAAGATTTTCCTTAGGGTTTCGTTTTTGTGACTGAAGGGAAGTATAATAGTATTTCTGGGCTTTTAGTATAGGTGTAACCTTGGAATACTACAAGGTATTTGGGCCAAGGTATTTTGGAATAGTAACAATATTTGGAGAATACTTTTCTACCAAGGGGGGGGGGGTAGTATTTTACGATAACAACTCAAGAGGGGGTAGGTTTCGGCTAGCACCCTAAGAGTGGGTAGGTACTCTCGCCGGGGCCTCACAACGGGGGAGGGGGAGGCTTGGACGAGAACCTCTCTAAATGGGGAAGGGTTTTCAAGACTTAGAAGTTTTTGTGGATGAAGAAGTCTTCACAAAGGGGGGGTATTTATAGGGAAATCAAAGGCCAAGATTAAGACAAGTGGTAGGCAAGTGTAGGGTCAAGATTTGGGCAAGTGTACCTTATCCATCTACCACCAAAATATCACAAAATATCCTACCAACCCCTTGACCCTCAAATCGTCCAACCAACGCCCAAAGTAACGTCCACTTTGAGGGTGACACATGTCACCCTCCCGTTGGTCCAAAATATTTCATCTCTCGGAAAAATCCGCAAAAAATATAAATGACATAGCCGTAATTTTCCCTTCGCAAGTTTTGTAAAACGTTTCGTCGGAAAACGATTCTTTTTGGTAGTTGTGCACAAAATTTTGTCCTTGCCTAACTTTAAGGCTCAAACTTTTCTACGTACGTCCTCACGTACATACTCTGGAAATACGGGGTATAACATTCTCCCCTCCTTAGAAACATTCGTCCCGAATGTTCCTTCTCAAGACAGATAACGATAACGTTCCTCGTAACATAACAAGTTGCCAATGCCACATCTGGCCACAAAAATAACATACGCGCAATTACTAAATCCAAGTCCACGAGGAATCACCTCCAACATCACAAAAGCTCCCACCCAAAGTCTAAAATATACTCCCTTCGCACTTTCACTTACAAAAGAAATGATCACATATATGTTCTTAACACATGCTCGCTTCTTCCCTTACTCGTCGTACCCTTCTCGTACACTCGAACTCTTTCTCATAATTTATCACATTTCCGTTACTGCTTCTGTTTCCAAAATCTCTGGGTTACTACCTCCAATCTTGACCATCATTAACTGGGAACACTCTAGATGGATCTCCGATACTTTTCCGAACATAACAACATGAAAGACCGGACATACTGCCTCCTACGTCGGACGACAAAGCTAACATATATGCAACCTGACCTATTCTTCACATGATCTGAAAAGGCCCAAAGTAACTCGGGCTAAGTTCCTCTGTTTTCCAAAACTCGTCACACCCTTTCCGGGGTGGTACCTTCAAGAAGACCCACCGTCAACCCGAACTCCAAGCATCGTCGCCAATTATCCGCACGACTTCTGTTGACTCTGAGCTGCCAATAACCTCTTCTGGATAAGCTTCACCCTATCCGCATCCTGTTGAAACAATCATGAACCAACTATCTGAACCTTGCCAACATCGAACCAATCGACCGGTCAACTTACTTCCGCCCCTACAAGGCGTCATAAGGCGATATCCGAATACTGAAATGGTAGCTATAAAACACTCCCTCAACAGGATGCAACAATCCTCACAGCTACCCCTGAAGTCCAAACACTGGCCCGAGGGCGAATGCGATACTGAGACTCACCTGAGTTCCTAACCCTGCCTGGTAAAACCTCCAGAAAAAGAAATAGCCATAACCTGGGCTTCACTGTCTGTCATAAGGTAAAAGTAGGCACCTCGTGCAGCCTTACAACCTTTCTGATATAACATCTCGCATAACCCTCTGCCGAGTAAACGGTCTTGACTAAAAGACAAGATGGGCTGACCATCGCCCGACCATCGGTCGAACGCATCCACGAACTCAGACTGGTTAACTAAACTTGGGCCTAACACCCTCGTGACCCCACCACCTGGCGGGACCACCCCGAACTGACCCCACCACAATGCAGGCCGCGGTTTGACCCACAATCGGTCCGCAACCCGCCCCACTATCGCGCAAAACTCTTGTTCCCCGATCCGGAACAATCTCCTCATCGAGTCACAAAAAACCTAGTGGTCTTCTTAGCTCAACTACCTTCTTTCATTTCACACTACTCAGGGACTTATCCCACAAACATAGCTCACGTGTACTATGCACTTCGATAAGGGTAAAAAAAATATAAATCTTTTACTCGAGATGGCCTTGCCTCTAAGGTCTCTACGTATAAAACTCCAAGGCTCACACTTTCCCTATCCCCAATCTTACCCTTTTAACTAACCATGATTTCTAATCACAATTAACACAATGCTATCTGAACATAGCACTTAAAATACACTTATCTTATCACACATACAATCTCTAGAGGGTTAAGGATATACCGACCCATTGTTTCACTCCTCCGCTGCGTTTCAATCAATCTGCCGGGCGATAGCAAAACAAGCTGTCGAAGAAGTACGACACTCCCCACAATGATATCTACCACAACGGCCACACCGAGGTGGGGGTGGCCTCCTCTGGCTAACACCCCTTCCTCTTTGAACCATCAATCACCGCTAGAACATACATATAGCTGTGAACCGTAAGCCACGAGTTACAGCTAACTCCGGCATACCCCGAACGTCCTGAACCCTGTGGAGGACCACTCTGCACTGGCGGAGGCGCATATTCATTCTGCTGCTGAGGCGGTCCGCCTCGAAAGTTACTAAAGGACCCTGCTGTTCTGGCCCTCTTTTGCTGATTTTGGTTAACCCGTCGATCTCTACGTTTCTTTGTGTGTTGCGCATAAGCCCGCACGCAGGCCATGCTCATGCCTGACTGAAGAGCCACTCTTTGCACAACCCTCTCTTAGATAGTAATCAAGACTCGCGATAAATCGGTAGATAATATACTCTCTGGTAGCTACATCCTTAGCTAGTAACAGGGTCATCTCTTTGCAATCTATTCTTTCTGCTACTGGTCGTGGAACTGAAGGTTCAAGTCTCATGGTCGCAGAGAATCGCCGCCATTGTGCTAAACTCGCTGTTTGGTGACGTCGCAGAACTCCCCGAATGAAGCACCACCCCAGGTGATGATTGGGACTGTGCCCTCGTAACCCTCTCAACTCTACTCGCAGCTCCCTCGGCTGCCTTGCCCTTCTGGGCCCGGGTTGCCTTACGCAGAGGCATACGGTAAGGGAAAGAAATACGTTAGAGGGGTCCAACTTATAACACAGCTCTAAGGCACGATCTCAGAGTGAGAAGAATGGAAACCAATCCTAAATATCCTATAGCCTCCTGATTATTGGTGTGGTGCACAACACACCGATAATCAAGACTCTACTAGATACGGTCTGTAGACACTTTTCGAGGATTAACTGCTCTGATACCACTTTTGTCACGACCCGAACCCGGGCCCGTGACTGGTGCCTTACCCCGGGCACCCTAGTGATACAATCATCAGAGTAATCAGCGGAATATAAAACAAGACATGACATAATATGAAATATGAAACAGTTCATCTGAGAAAACTTGCCTTTCGGCATATATATATAACAACTAGAACAGTTACATCCCTATTTACGACTCGCCACAACAAAGGCTGCACTTAAGAATGATATGACAACAATGGCGGACAGTGGCCGCCATACCACGAATGTAAGTACCTACAACGACAGGGGACTATACCACCGATAAGCCTACGAAGAAACGTAGCTTCCCAAACGCAATCGCGTGACTCTATGAGCGAGGATCAACCATCGGTGTACTCTACCGCGGCATGAACGCAACCTCAAGGAGGTCGATAACAGTACCAAGTATGTGAAATGAAAAATCAAGTAAAATCAAAGTATTTAAAACCATTTGCAAATACAACCAGTTCAACTGCACATAGTGCCACAACATAAACAATAGAAAACTAGATATAATGTAACTGGTCTTTTCTAGGCCACGAATGATCGAAGCAAGGCCAATCGCCCATAGTATCATTATGCGTGCCTAATCCTGGACTTCCCGTAGTCCGCATAGGTCACATGCACCCGCATGAGGTATTCTCGCGTCGGGGTAGCTAACCCCTGCATTCTCCCCGACTCCCGCATCCGCATAGTCTCATAGACCGCATAGTCATCTGCATCGCATAGGGCATCCCCGTGACGGATAAAACACCGGAATGATCAATCTCGAACTCCGCAGACTCCGCATAGTCGCATTGCATCGCATAGCCGTATAGACCCGCATCAAGGGTGGCAAGCCCTCGGTATAACAAGTCAAGGGGGTAGGTGATATAATAACAGTACAACGGGCTTACCGTTTTAACAACATAAGCACCACAAGGGAAACCCCTTTACACAAACATTCCAAGATACTAACACCCGTAGCATCCTAACATGTTTACTTATCAAATCAACAAGAAAGTATTACAAGGCTATCACAAACCAACACAATCAAGTTATTCACACAAGGTACTTTCTACTTTATGTTAACAAGTTCGGGTTTTTATCCCCAAAGTACTTCATACATTAACTCTTTAAAAGATCCGCTTCTTTCACAAAAAGTCACACAATACCCGTATATAAAAAAATAGAGTGACTATCTTTTTAAGTAAACCAAAACACTTCCCTTTGTAAAATCAAGTAACAACATTATTTTCCAAACGTTCAAGTTTGCCTAATTTCAAATGCTCAAGTTTCTCATTTTCAAAAGGTTTCGTAGTTCATAGTTTTAATCCATTAATGATATAATTCTCCTTTAAAACAATTTGAGAAACATATGCCTTATATGTGAATAGGTTATTCTTGTTTATAACAATCTTATTAAAGCAGCCATGATCTAGGAAATGTAATATCATTTTGTCTCATCTTAGCTTCTATGCAGATGGAGGTTTCTACTGGTTTTAATAATACTTAATTAGTCAATACATTTCCCTTTATTAACGCTGCAGTGGTTTGTTCGATACTTATTCTGATTTCCGAAATCAGTAAAACATTATTCCTTTTTAAAAAAACCAAGTACTCATTACTCACGAATGAGGTTTCACATATTTTAACAAAATTCATATTAATTAAGTTAAGTCTTAAGTCGTTATACCTAACTTCCCATAAAGCTAGTATAACTCTTAAGCTTTTAAAACCCAAGTATTACTCTTCTTTCAAAAAGGTTTTTTAATTCTTTTGAAATACTTCAAGATTCTTATTATTCAGGCTTAAGTCAAAAGACATTGCCGTAAAACTACGTTCAGTTAACACACGTACGTCTACCGTACTATATATATATTCTTTTAAAATATCATGCACAAGAGGATAGGAAGAATCACATACCTCGCGACGATTATCGACTATTAGCAAAACGCTCCACGGTTATAACCCGGCTAGCCTTGTCCGCCTTTCAAGTAGTACATGCTACTTGCAGAACATTCAACCTATAAAGGCCATATACGTCTATCAACTTCTAGACTACTCTGTAGAATATTCTAAGCGATGAGGTTCTCTATTCTACGGAAAATCGGGCAGCACTTCCCTACCGTTAAGCTACACAAGTCTCATCAGAATACAAATTCTATGTAAGTCTGATTAATCTTCTCATTTAATATTCTTCCGATGTGATTTGATTCAAGTCTTTTTGTAATATCCTTCTATTACAGATTCAATTCTCTTCGTGAATCTTATATTCATTTCTATACTACTACGATGTAATTTCCAATTACAATATAAGGACAAGAGTATTTACCTCGATAAGCCCAATATTATCCAAGTTTTAATGTCGATCTGAGCAACGCTTTAGCTCCTACTCCGGCGCCCAACCCGCTCCAAACAATCCTTATAAGTTCTACGCAACTTCTTCTTAATACTTCAACCGGCTATGAAGATTTTCCTTAGGGTTTCGTTTTTGTGACTGAAGGGAAGTATAGTAGTATTTCTGGGCTTTTAGTATAGGTGTAACCTTGGAATACTACAAGGTATTTGGGCCAAGGTATTTTGGAATAGTAACAATACTTGGAGAATACTTTTCTACCAAGGGGGGGGGGGTAGTATTTTACGATAACAACTCAAGAGGGGGGGTAGGTTTCGGCTAGCACCCCTAGGAGGGGGGGTAGGTACTCTCGGCCAAGGGGCCTCACAAAGGGGGGAGGGGGAGGCTTGGACGAGAACCTCTCTAAAGGGGGGAAGGGTTTTCAAGACTTAGAAGTTTTTGTGGATGAAGAAGTCTTCACAAAGGGGGGGTATTTATAGGGAAATCAAAGGCCAAGATTAAGCCAAGTGGTAGGCAAGTGTAGGGTCAAGATTTGGGCAAGTGTACCTTATCCATCTACCACCAAAATATCACAAAATATCCTACCAACCCCTTGACCCTCAAATCGTCCAACCAACGCCCAAAGTAACGTCCACTTTGAGGGTGACACATGTCACCCTCCCGTTGGTCCAAAATATTTCATCTCTCGGAAAAATCCGCAAAAAAATATAAATGACATAGCCGTAATTTTCCCTTCGCAAGTTTTGTAAAACGTTTCGTCGAAAAACGATTCTTTTTGGTAGTTGTGCACAAAATTTCGTCCTTGCCTAACTTTAAGGCTCAAACTTTTCTACGTACGTCCTCACGTACATACTCTGGAAATACGGGGTATAACAGAATATTTGGGAATATTAGTTCATAGACTCCCCGAGGTCTTATGAACTTGGAATATTGAAATATTTAAGTAACCTATTCTACTAAGCGGAAGAACTTTGATGATCTTCAACTTCTAGAGAGAAGGAAGAGAATTCTGAACTATGAAAGAAAATAACTTCTGAAACTAAGGGAGAGGGGTTCTCTTTTTATAAGAGAATTACAAAGTGGGAATTAACTATTACAGGAATATTTTAATAATTTAAACTATTCATCCGAGTGCTGAATGAGGTCATGCATGACCTCGGTATTTTTGTCTTCATCTCGAATTCTGCTTTCACTATTTTGAGCACTGAAATTTGTCGTCAATTCGTCAATTATTCCTCCGGGATTTTCGGTATTTTTGGCAGCATCTAGAATCCACTGTTGCCGAAAATAAGAATATTTTCATTTTCAATTCCGGGTTCTTCCTCATCATTTGAAGAGCTCTGTTTGGATGAGGACGGTGCAAATTTCTGGAATATTGCCTGTATTTCTTCCGGAGTTTTTGCTGCAGCCAGCATTGAGGCCATCTGCGATTTTTGGGAAAGGAACTGGGTGTGTTCCTTTGATTGGAATGGCGCCTGTGGTTTCAGGGGAGGTGCCTGTAAAGGAATTGATTTATTATTGTCTAACCATTGTTGAACATTTGGTGGTGCGAGGGACCTTAGTATTTTAAAGCTGTCCCACCATCGAATTTTGAATCTTCTTCGGATGACTGGTATTTTGTCATCTGAATAGTCTACAAACCATGTGAACACCCATGGTAGATGGAATTTTGTGTGAAAAAGGTGCAATGGTATATATCTTTTTTCTTCTTCTGAGGGGGTGAATTGGGATTTGAAGAGGCTAAAAGATTTAATTATTTCGGGTTTTTGTATATCAAGCGTAGATCACAATTGTTCCCACCATGAATTCCACCAAGTAGTAAATTGCGAAGCATCACATGAAGTATCAAAATGGAAAAGCCAAGTATGCGATAATTTTGAATTTTGAATTAAAAAGAAATTAAACCAAGCTTGTTGGTAGTCTCAGTAATTAAAAGGAATATCAAAAAAGGGCTCATTTTTGTGAGAATTTGGAAAATTTATGAGTTTTGACAAGTCATTCCCCCAATGAATTGGAGCAATTACTCGGAGTATTTTGCAGATCGAATAAGAGGGATCTGGATTGTCATTGAAAAAATTAACTTTTGTTGTGGCCGATCCTGTTATGTCAAGGATAGCCTGGTAAAAGTATGGAGTTTTTAAATCGTCCCATGATTTATAAAACCATTTTGGTCCAAAATAATTTTGTAGTGCCAAAAAAGGTTCTTTATCAAAGTATCCTTTTTTGAGAGTTACAATGTTTTGAAAAAATGATTTTACGAAAAATTCAGGAGTGGATTTTTTGGATACTTGTGGCGTCACAAGCTGATTTTTGGAAAATTGTTTTTGAGAAAGGTTTTTTGAAAATTCATCTTTCTCGGTTTTGGTATTTAGAAATTCACTTTGAGAAAGGGTTTTGAAGATTCTCCTTTCTCGATTTTTGTATCAATTCTAGAGGTTTTTTCCTCTAGTTTTTCCGGGATCATTTCCTCTTTCGGAATTTGCAGTTGCCTTGGTGTCTTCTGTAATTCTGGTGATTTCGTAAGGAGCTGAAAGAGATTTTCAGCGGTTAATTCTTGCGCGGTTTTTGCTGGTGTTTTCTGCACAGATTCTGTGCTGCTGGAATTTTCTCGTTCTTTTATCATAACTGCATCATACCAGGACATTGGTTTTTCTGGGGATTTTTCTTTTTCTATTTTCACTGTCTTGGAATTTGTATTTTGGGGATTTTTGGGAGCCATGGAATTTTCTTGTTGTTGTTGTGGTGCAGTAGCTGGGGTATTTATCGAGGGAAGGGTTTCTTCCTTTCTCTTTTGGAGCAAAGATCCACATACTGCCTGTATACAATATTGTCCACATTCACACATATCTTTCCTTGATATTTTGTGATTGTAGGCTATACACCTATTATTCGGGCAATGATAGGACATTTTGAAATAATCACGGACCAGGATTCCTGGAAAAAATTCTTTAAATATTAATTTGGAGAAAATTAATTTTAATGCAGGGTTTTGAAAATATGCATGATTTGAAAATTCATTTTGAAGAGGGTATTTGATCTTTTTATCAATTGGGTTTTCAGAAAAATTGTTTTTTAATTCTTGTAAATATAATTTTTCTTTATGTATTGATCATGTTTTTATGAGGTTGAGATCTTTTGTTTTAGGTGTTGATATGAACTGGAATTTTAGTTTTTTGTTTTTGAAATTAAAAGATATTGATTTATTTTTCACTTCATAAGGAGTGATCAGGTTCATGAATGGTGTTCCTAGTATTACGATATTGTGAATTTCTTTAATTTTCTTACCCTTTTCCAGGATTTTTGTTAAATCGTATTTTCTGGAAGTACAAGGTAATAGATTATTTTTTATTTCAACCTTTTCCGGGGTAAAGGTTTTAAGGAGTTTATTCAGATATTCTTTTTGGTGCTGGGTATCTATGTGTTTAATCATATCTATCATGAATTCTTGATCTTTAGTTAACACACATATTCGTTTTCCTTTAGCCTTTTCAGGTTTATCTGTTGAACTACTCGTGAGTAATTCGTCTACTTGGAGGGGTTTATTGTCTTCTGATGAAAGAGAGAAATAGTCAGGATCTGACTGATCTGCTTCCGAATCAGAGGAATCAAGTAGTAGATAAGAGATTTTCTTAGTAGTATCTTTGTCGAGATTTAATTCTTGTATCTTTTTATTCATTCTACAGTATTTTGACGTATGTCCTTTTTTATTACATTTGTAACAAGTTATGTTTATGTATTTGGAATTGAAATTCTTTTTTGTATTTCTATTATTTTTATAAAGATTATTTTTATAAGGATTCTTATAATAATCATTATTAGATTTATAATCTTTTGTGGGATTTATTAGTTTTGCTACAATCTCCCTCGCAGCTTTTGGAATTTTCTATGGTAGCTGGTTCGAATTGTTTGCAAAATGTTCCTAATTCATATTTTGTTCTTTTTAATTCTTTTTAAGGTGTTTTTGTATTTTTAGATCTTGACAGATTTTTAATCCTTCTTGTTGAGTTATACAGACTAATTCTCCGTATGTAAACTCATCGTAAGGTATTATTTGTTTTCCACAATTTTCTTTAATTTTATTCCTAACCTTTTCTCTCAAGAGGCTTGGTAATCCGGCTAAGAACTTTTCTTTCCAGAATGGTTGACCAGAGTCTTCTCTAATCATTATTCTAGTTAAGAAGGTATTTTTATACCATTGAAAATCACTTAATTTTTTACATTTTAAATTTGAAAGTAATTCAGCATTTTTATTTTTAAGATGTGTAGAATCACCTATGAAATTCAAAGATATTGTTAGTATCAAGGTTGATACTACATCTTGTATAGGTTCTCCTAGATCTGTTAATATTTGTATTCATTCTTCATCAGTTTTTATGGCATTTAAAATATTTTCTTTTTGTTGGTCAGTGAGATAATGATCCCACCATCCTTTTAATTGCCCTGAGAATCCTGCGATTAGCAGTTCTGCAGAGGTTTTATCGAGGACTTCTTTTTGTGTTTGGTAGGCATTTGCTGCCATTGTCATTTGTTGGAGGAAGCTGAGGATATTGTATTCAGTCATTCCATCGAGGTTCCAATCGTAAATTTAAGCGGCGTTGTATCGGGATTGAGCTAGGGGTTTGATTATTCCTAGATCTGGAGCAGGGATTATTTGTAACCCTGGAGTTATTTGTATTCCTTGAACGGGTTGTTGTTCCCAATTCATATTGTTGATGAGGGATTTTCCTAATTGTTCTAGTGTATCACTGTTATCGGATTTATGTGTTAACATCGTTACACTATTCTCGATAGTGGAGTCTGTTGTTTTAAGGAAGGGAAATTCTATAGAGTTTTGAGAGGAATATAACTCAAACCATTTGAAGAAAGGAATATTAATTTTATTATCTTGGACAAATTCATAGAATTTTTCTTGTATTTGTTTTCTTGTATTAAGGAAATTTTTAAAGAACCAATTTCTCTTTTCTGAATTGTGTTCTTCATAGAATTCTTTTTGTAGTAGTTTTTTATCTACTTAAAATTCTATTTCTAGAACTTTAATTTCATTTGCTAAGTTATTGTGGGTTATTGAAGAGTATGTTGGACTAGTAAGTAATCTACGTTTGTCAGATTTGGTAGATCTGATGTAGAATACCTAGGCTTATGTCACGACCCGACCCCGGATCCGTGATCGGTGCCTTAACCCGGGCACCCTTGTGACACAACATCAAAGAAAACCAGCGGAATATAAACTCACAATAAACAACTATAATGATATAAAATAGTCTAGCCCAAAATGGCTATCCCAAAAGTGCATAAAACCGAGCAGTTACATCCTTAAACAAACCAAGTTATGACAAGACTACAGGCCTCTAAGAAGGAGTAACACTATGACGGGACAGGGCCCCGTCATGCCCCTGAATGTACAAAACATCAACAACACCAGGGAGAACCATACCAAAAGTCGAGCCTCCGAAGAAATGGAGCTCCTGACACCTGAGTAAAAGATCCTAGAAATGAGGATCTACCACCTGCTTTCCCTTACCTGCGGCATGAACGCAGCCCCCGAGGAAGGGGGTCAGTACACAACGTACCAAGTATGTAAAACTGGAAAATACTGTAGTAATATCATAAGTCCAAAATACACGGAAGTTATAGATCAAAATCAAATTAGGTTGCATTGTGCCTTACTAACAATGAGAGTAACAAGTATAAGTATAATACTGCATAAAAATAGGAGGCTCATGATCAAAACAGGATCTCTCGCCCGTAGTATCATTAAGCAATCCTACTCCTGGGACTGTTTCACCCGCATGGATCCTGTGGATCCGCATAAGGCCATCCGCCTCGCATGAGACTATTTCACCCGCATGGGACTATTTCACCCGCATGGGACTATTTCACCCGCATGGGACTATTTCACCCGCATGGACCCAATGGGCCCGCATGAGTACAAGCGCCGCACTCGCATCATGGGTAGAAAATCCATGGAATACGCAGTAATAACAATGATAATACATAAATCAGCACAACCGGCTAGTATACATAACATAAGCGCTACCGGCTTATCAGAATACTCAGTGATAACAATAATAATACATAAATCAGCACAACCGGCTAGTATACATAACATAAGCGCTACCGGCTTATCATAACATAAACAAGATAAGAAATCTTCTAACTTCTTATGAACATTATTAATATAAATCCTCTCATTTTAGCTCATTAAGGCACTACATGTCTTTTTAAGAGAAATCCGAGAATTTAACCCAAGTATCACATACCGTAAACCTTTTTCGAAATGACTCCTTTTTATAAAAACTTCCAAGATACTAATACCCATAGTATCATGTCACAACCACTTTCAAAACAAGTCACAATTTTCCATTTAGAAAATATCCCAAGCTTCTAAATCAAGTGACTTCATTTCCTTTAAAACCTTAGGCCATTAATGCCCTAAAACAATTTACCTTCCACAAATTCAACTCATTTTCCCCTTGCTTATTTTATGTAAAGTAAACCCTTCTTTATTTACCTTTTTCCCAAACCAAAATAACCAACTTCCCGTAAAGCCGTTATATTAACATTTTACGTTAGTCAACACCTTTCCCTATGTACAAGGGACTTATACCTTTAAAACGAAACAAGTATCATATACCTCAAAACAAGTGAAGAGTATCAAATCTTGTCGATACCGCATACTACATAGATACAACTACTCATGCTCAAAAGATAGGAAAGCTCTACATACCTCTTCGGTCAATCCACTTGTTACTTCCAACTATCGCACGTAATACGTCAACCTATAATGACCATAATACGTTTATTAACTTCTAGTTTCAAAGTAGAATATTTCCAAGTTCAAGGTTACTAATTCCTATGGAAAATTGGGCAGCATTTCCTTTATTTCTACTCACTTGCCACCTTTTCAAAGGCCGATTTTTAACACTCAAACGCCACATTTAAGGCCCAACATCCAAACCAACACAAAGGGGATTACATACCTAAACTTGGGTGTGTAAAATTCTGCCCCATAAGTTATAACAATTAATCTTAACAAGTTTAAGATAATTTTTAGGCTACAACATGCTCACATAACCTCTTTAGCCAAATCCTTCATACCCAAACCACATTTCTTGCATGCAATGACTCTAAGAGCATTATTTACTACCACAAGTTCTTTCTTCTTAACATGCAACACTAAAAACTAATTAAAAGGGAAGAATCATTACCTTAGAGCTTTAGCCAAATTTTCCCAACAACTTGCTAGCTTCCTTTCCAAGAACACCACCACAACAACCTTCACAAACTAGCCACAAGCTTCCTTCTTGCCTTTTCTTTTCAGATTTTCCTAAGGCTAGAATATCTCTTGGAATTTTTGAGAGAAGGAGGAGCTTGAAATTTTTAAGAGAGAAGGAAGAGTTTTTGTCTAAGAGAGAGATGAAAGATGACCAAGTCTTCAAGACTTGGTCAATATAATGCATGCAAAATAAGATGGGGGGGGACACTTGTCACCCTCCCATGGCCTTTTTAAAAGAAAAGATCAGATTTTCCTAAGTTTTTCCGCCAGATTTCCCGCCTCGCAACTTCATGACTCGAACTTTCCGCTCCCGATTCGGCGACGCCTCGAATTCCGCCAGCCATGCACTGAGGCCCCGACCGAAATTTTTCGATTTGAGTCCTAACTCCTTTCGCACGGCCCATACGCGGCACCGAACCACGGTGTATAACATTCTCCCCCCCTTAGAAACATTCATCCCGAATGTTCCTTTTAGGCTTACTCAAATCACAATATCGACATAGACTCAAATAAAGACGCTTCACACGGCCACAACAAAACTCAAGCATAATTACTAAATTTAAAGACCAACAATTTAGAAACGTGGGTTACCTGGAGGTATAAGGAATAAGTGAGGATATTTCTTCATCATGTCATCCTCTGCTTCCCACGCCATCTCCTCTGCTCGTTCCGCCATAAGACCTGACGAAGCCACATCCTTTGTCCGTAATCGCTAACCCGACGATCGAGTATCGCTATGGGACTCTCTCATACGATAACTCCTCTCATACACGAACCTCGTGAATCGGATGTACTCTAGATGGGTCTCCAATACATTTCCGCAACATAGACACATGAAACATCGGATGTCTCGCTCTAGATCGGACGACGGATCCAACTCATAGGCAACCTTGCCTACCCTCCGACAACCGTAAGGCCCAATGTACCTTGGGCTAAGTTTTCCTTCTTCCCAAATCTCATCACGCCTCTTCATGGGTGACACCTTCAGAAAACCCAATCATGTACCTCAAACTCAGTGTCGACGCCACGATCTGCATACGACTTCGCCGACTGGGCTGCTAATAACCGCTCTGGATAAGCTTCACCTTATCCATCGTCACGAACCAAGTCCGCCCGACTAATCGAACTTCTCCTACCTCGAACCAACCTATCGGTGATCTGCACTTCCTCCCGTATAAGGCCTCATAAGGCGCGCCATCCGAATACTAGAATGGTAGCCGTTGTTATAAGCAAACTCCACAAGAGGTAAATGATCCTCCCGGCTACCTCGAAATCAATAACACAAGCCCGCAAAGATATCCTCAAGTGTGCGGATAGCACTCGGCCCGTCCGTCACCGAGGGTGAAATGCGATCGAGACTTACTGGTCCCTAATCCCTTCGAAAAGACCTCCGTAAGTTAGCCGAGAACCGGGCTCTCTATCCGATATAATCGACACCAGGGACTCGTGCGCCTCACAATCTCTCTAATATATAATCTGGCATAGTCCTCAGTTGAGAACGTCGTTCTGACCGGAAGAAAATGGGTTGATTTCGTCAGCCTGTCGACAATCACCCAAATTGAATCATGCTTCCTCTGAGTGGTAGGTAGCCCTGTAATAAAATCCATATTTATCACCTCCCACTTCCAAGTCCGAATATCAATAGCCTGCAATAGCCCACCGGGCTTTTGGTGCTCAATCTTGACTCATCGACAATTAGACATCAGGCAACAAAACCTGCAACGTCCCTCTTCAGGCCATCCCACCAAAACACACACCTGAGGTCATGGTACATCTTAGTCGACCCCGGGTGAATACAATAACGAGCACTGTGTGACTCTACCAAAATCACGACGAAGTCATGTCACATCGGGAACACACAATCGGCCCTCAAACCTTAGCACCCCATCAGGCGCTACCTCAAATAGACTCTTCTCTCTCTGAAGAGCGGCATCTCGATACCGCACCATAATCGGATCCTCATACTGTCGCCTCTTCACCTCCTCGACGATAGAAGACTCGGCAACCTCTCGAACCCGAACTCAATCACTATCAGAATCAAACAAACGAACCCCAAGGCTCGCTAGCTGACGAATCTCTCGGACCATATCCTTTTTCCCCGGCGGTACATCGGATAGACTACCCATCGATCTGCGACTACATTGGACTTCCCTGGGTGGTATAGAATATCGACATCATAATCCTTAAGCAGCTCCAACCACCGTCTCTGTCGCAAGTTCAGCTCCCTCTGGCTGAAGATATACTGGAGGCTCTTGTGGTCTGTGTAAATATCCACATGAACTCCATACAAATAGTGTCTCCAGATCTTCAAGGCATGAATCACTGCTGCAAACTCTAAGTCATGTGTGGGATAGTTCTTCTCATGCTTCCTAAGCTGTCGAGATGCGTAAGCTATAACTCTGACGTGCTGCATCAGCACGCACCCAAGCCCGACACCTGACGCGTCACAATAAACCACATAACCGTCCAAACCCTCAGGAAGAGTAAGAATCAAGGGCGGTGCCAATTTCTCCTTCGGATCAAAACTCTCCTCACAAGCATCCGTCCACTGGAATATAACTGCTTTCTGAGTCAGCCTAGTCAAAGGCGCTGACATGGAAGCAAACTTCTCCACAAACCTCCGATAATAACCTGCAAGGCCCAAAAAGCTGCGCACCTCCATCGGTGTAGTGGGTCAAGGCCAAGTCTTGATCGCCTCATCTTTCTCAGATCAACCCGAATATCATCGCCCCATAACATGCCCTAAGAAAGCCATCGGCTACCTAAAACTCGCATTTCGAGAACATGGCATACAACTGCCGGTCCCGGAGGACTCCCAATACCATCCTCAAATGATCCGCATGTTCCTGCTCTGTGCGCGAATAAACCAGGATATCATCTATAAATACTATAACGAACATATCCAAGAATGGCCTGAACACCCTATTCATCAAATCCATGAATACCGCTGGAGGGTTGGACAAATCGAAAGACATCACCCTAAACTCATAGTGCCCATACCGGGTCCTGAATGCAGTCTTCGGGATATCTGTCTCTCTAACTCGCACCTGATGATAACCAGAACGCAGGTCTATCTTGGAAAAACATCTCGCACCCTGCAACTGGTCAAACAAATCATCAATCCTGGGGAGGGGATATCTGTTCTTGATAGTTACCTTATTCAGCTGCCTGCAATCAACACACATACGTATCGTTCCATCCTTCTTTTTTACAAACAACACTGGCGCTCCCCAGGGAGAAACACTAGGCCTGATAAAGTCTTTCTCCAGTAAATCTTTCAGCTGGTCCTTCAGCTCCTTTAACTCGGCAGGTGCCATTCTGTATGGCGGAATAGATATCGGTCGAGTGTCAGGCGCCAAATCAATGCAAAACTCAATCTCCCTCTCAGGAGGGATACCCGGAAGCTCGTCTGAGAATACGTCTGGAAACTCGCTAACAATCGAACCGATCAAGGTCCAGATCTCACCTCGATGTCGCATAACCGAACCAAATGGTAAATATACCCTTTCCGCATCATCTTCCTAGCCTTGAGGTAAGAAATAAACCTACCCCTCGGCGATGCAGTATTCCCTTTCCACTCGATCACCGGCTCACCAGGAAACTGGAACCGTACTAGTCTCTCTCTACAGTCCACATTGGCATAGCAAGACGCTAGCCAATCCATACCCATAATCATATCAAAGTCTGTCATATCCAACTCTATCAAGTCAACTAGAGTCTGACGACTATCTATAGTCACTGGGCAAGCCTTATATACCCGCTCAGCTACCACCGAAGCACCTACCGGCGTAGCCACCTCAAAAGATTCTATGGACTCGGGCTCTATCCCTATTCTACCAGCAATATGAGGAAATATATAGGACAAGGTAGAACCTGGATCTATCAAAGCATATACATCACAAAGAAGAAACCAATAATGTACTGTGGCGACATCGGTGACGCCCCGGTCACGACGATCGACATAGCATAGATGCGGTTCGAGGACCTGAATCTGGAACCCCGCCACGACTCGCCGCGCCGCTGGCGATGAACACCGCTCCGGCGATTGCCACCAAGACGAAGATCCAGCCATCGACTTCGCTTACCGAGCCATCATATTCCCGCCGCCTCTGGTCGGACAATCTCTCCTCAAATGGCCCTGCTGGCCGCAAGAATAACAAGCTCCTGGAGTAACACGGCAACCCCCATAATGGCAATCGCCACATCGACCACACCGAGGTATAGGTGACCTTATCTGACCGGAACTCTGGTCCCTCTGGGAACCCGAAGCCCTGGAACCCTGTCCTGCTCCTGAATACTCTGTACGTCCCGAAGATGGTGGAGGAGCGCTCTGGACCGACTGTGGTACAAATCTGGTCTTTGGGTTGTCTACCCTAAAACTACCAGAGGACCACGATGTCCCGACCTTCTTCTGGCGATACTGCCGATCCGCGGCCCTGCATTCCTCACACCCAAGTGCAAATGCCTGCATGCGGGCAATGTCCTTGCCCGGCTGAAGAGACACTCCCGTGCAACTCTCGGCCAAGTGATCATCGAGTCCTGTGACATAGCGGTGCACCCTGTCCTCCATGTCGCACCAAAGCGCACATACCGAGCCAATGAGTCAAACTCCACATTGTACTCGACCGTCCGCCCACTCGCCTCGGTGTCAAAAATCTATCGGCCCGAGCCCTCCTCATCCGCGGAGGCAAGAAATGGCCAGTAACGCCTCGAGAACTCGTCCCCAAACAGCTGAAGCGCATGCTCCCGGACAATTCTCATGAATCATACTGGGCCAATCGCAGTGTCCCGCACGATGCGAACCTAGTACCACCGACTCGGTCTCCAAGCCCCGATCACCTCATGATCCGTCAGAATCGTCGGATAAACTCACGAGGATCATCCTCGTGCCTCACCCATAAAACTCGGTGGCTGCAACTCAAAAGTCCTCGCCTCGTTAGCAGCTCTGTCTTTGAACTACGGTACAATGGAATCGCTGCTCTGGGCCTATCTCGTTCGCCACGATCACGGCGAATCGGGCCATCTCCTTGTAGCCCATATCCTCTCGCTCGCCGCTGGATCGAGGCTCGTGTACCGCGGTCTCGTGAGCTGCCGCCGCCGCTTTGGGGTTGGCGGCGTTGTAGAACTCGCCGTCCAAACACCTCATCTGGTAAGGATCGGGCCAGTGCCTCGTAACCTCGGTGCCCTACTAGTAGTTCCTCTCACGCTTGCCCTTCGGGCCGCGCGGTTGCCTTGCGTGGAGGCATAACTGATACAGGAAAAATACGTCAGAGGAAATTCAACCTATAACACAGCTCTGTTGCACGATCTTAGAGTGAAATAATGGAAACCAATCTTAAATATCCTGCAGCCTCCTGATTATAGATGTGGTGCACAACACACCGATAATCAAGACTCTACTAGATACGGCCTATAGACCCTTTCCGAGGATTAACTGCTCTGATACCACTGTTGTCACGACCCGACCCCGGATCCGTGACCGGTGCCTTAACCCGGGCATCCTTGTGACACAACATCAGAGAAAACCAGCGGAATATAAACTCACAATAAACAACTATAATGATATAAAATAGTCTAGCCCAAAATGGCTACCCCAAAAGTGCATAAAACCGAACAGTTACATCCTTAAACAAACCAAGTTATGACAAGACTACAGGCCTCTAAGAAGGAGTAACACTATGACGGGACAGGGCCCCGTCATGCCCCTGAATGTACAAAACATCAACAACACCAGGGAGAACCATACCAAAAGTCGAGCCTCCGAAGAAATGGAGCTCATGACACTGAGTAAAAGATCCTAGGAATGAGGATCTACCACCGCTTCTTACCTGCGGATTGAACGCAGCCCAGGAAGGGTCGACACAACGTACCAAGTATGTAAAACTGGAAAATACTGTAGTAATATCATAAGTCCAAAATACACGGAAGTTATAGATCAAAATCAAATTAGGTTGCACTGTGCCTTACTAACAATGAGAGTAACAAGTATAAGTATAATACTGCATAAAAATAGGAGGCTCATGATCAAAACAGGATCTCTCGCCCGTAGTATCATTAAGCAATCCTACTCCTGGGACTGTTTCACCCGCATGGATCCTGTGGATCCGCATAAGGCAATTCGCCTCGCATGGGACTATTTCACCCGCATGGGACTATTTCACCCGCATGGAACTATTTCACCTGCATGGATCCTGTGGACCTGCATGGGACTATTTCACCCGCATGAGACTATTTCACCCGCATGGACCCAATGGGCCCGCATGAGTACAAGCGCCGCACTCGCATCATGGGTAGCAAATCCATGGAATACGCAGTAATAACAATGATAATACATAAATCAGCACAACCGGCTAGTATACATAACATAAGCGCCACCGCATCGAATACTCGGTGATAACAATAATAATACATAAATCAAAGACAACCATTAGTATACATAACATAAGCGCTACCGGCTTATCATAACATAAACAAGATAAGAAATCTTCTAACTTCTTATGAACATTATTAATATAAATCCTCTCATTTTAGCTCATTAAGGCACTACATGTCGTTTTAAGAGAAATCCGGGAATTTAACCCAAGTATCACATACCGTAAACCTTTTTCGAAATGACTCCTTTTTATAAAAACTTCCAAGATACTAATACCCATAGTATCATGTCACAACCACTTTCAAAACAAGTCACAATTTTCCATTTAGAAAATATCCCAAGCTTCTAAATCAAGTGACTTCATTTCCTTTAAAACCTTAGGCCATTAATGCCCTAAAACAATTTACCTTCCACAAATTCAACTTATTTTCCCCTTGCTTATTTTATGTAAAGTAAACCCTTCTTTATTTACCTTTTTCCCAAACCAAAATAACCAACTTCCCGTAAAGCCGTTATATTAACATTTTACGTTAGTCAACACCTTTCCCTATGTCCAAGGGACTTATACCTTTAAAACGAAACAAGTATCATATACCTCAAAACAAGTGAAGATTATCAAATCTTGTACGTATACCGTACTACATAGATACAACTACTCATGCTCAAAAGATAGGAAAGCTCTACATACCTCTTCGGTCAATCCACTTGTTACTTCCAACTATCGCACGTAATACGTCAACCTATAATGACCATAATACGTTTATTAACTTCTAGTTTCAAAGTAGAATATTTCCAAGTTCAAGGTTACTAATTCCTATGGAAAATTGGGCAGCATTTCTGTCACGACCCGATTCCGGGCCCGTGACTGGTGCCTTACCCCGGGCACCCTAGTGATACAACATCAGAGTAATCAGCGGAACATAAAACGATACAAGACATATTATGAAATATGAAACAATAATCTGAGAAAACTTGCCTTTCGGCATATATAAAAATGACAACTTTTTCAACATGAACAGTTTAATCCTTTTACAACCCCGCCACAACAAGATTACATGCACTTCACGAAAGATATGATAACAACGACGGGGCGGGGCCTCGCCATACCCCTGAATGTAAGCACCTACGACAACAGGGGACTATACCAAGATAAGCCTCCGGAGAAACGGAGCTTCCCAAAAGCTGAACTGTGACCCTAAGAGCTAGGATCAACGACTGGTGTACCTCAACCTGCGGCATGAACGCACTTCAAGGAGGTCGATAACAGTGCAGTATGTGAAATCAAAAATACATATCGTAAATGAAATCATAGCACTATATAAAGCAGAGACATGTATGATAACCAAACTACGATTTACAACAAAGCGATCATGTCAAGTCGTGGACTCACGCCTCAAGTCATCACTCAAGTATAACAATGGGTCTCGTGCCCACAACATCAATCATGCGTGGAATACCTTCCTCACCGCCAGCCTATGATATAAAAGCACGAAGGAATACACATGAACACCGTGTCCCACTGTGTCATAATAAAACCGTGACGGTAAGTACGAGGCATAGCCGACTACTAAAACCTACGCATCAACAAGGTCCGCGAATCGTATCATAAGATCTGTCTAGACCGTCACATGATCAAAGCCGCCACTTGCCCGCAGATCAATGCACGCGTCTAACCACGAACTCCCGCACTCCGCGATAGGCCAATCTCATCGCCCGCATGGTATTCCCGCATCGAGGGTAGCTACTCCCAAGATCGCCCCGACTTCGCAGTCCGCATGGCCACATGGACCGCATGCCCATAAAGGACGGACACTAACCTCGAACTCGTAGTTCCGCGATAGCCCCGGACTGCATGAGGTATTCTCGAATCATAGGTCCATCGACCCGCTGAAGTCTACCCCAGACGGAGGGCGCTTAACCCCTAATCATCTCAAGAGATGAATGCCACAATACTATCATAACGATCGATAGTTAATAAGCACAATCGGAAACCCTTTACACAAACATCCCAAGATACTAACACACGTAGCATCCTAACACGTTTACTTATCAAAGCACTCAAGAAAGTATTACAAGGCTATCACAACCCAATACAATCAAGTTGTTCACACAAGGTACTTTCTACTACATGATTAACAAGATCGGGTTTTATTCCCAAAGTACTTCATACATCAACTCTTTAAAAGATACGTTACTTTCACAAAGGTCACACAATACAGTAGTATAAAAATAGAGTGACTATCTTTTTAAAGTAAATCAATTACTTCTCTTTGTAAAATCAAGTAGCAACATTCTTTTCCAATGTTCAAGTTTGCCTAATTTCCAATGTTCAAGTTTGTCAGTTTTCGAAAGGGTTTCGTAGTTCATAGTATTAATCACTTAAGAATATCATTCTCTTTTAAGCCATCTGAGAAACATAAGCCTTATATGTGAGTAGGATATTCTTGTTTATATAAATCTTATTACAGCAGCCATGATCTAGGAAATATCATTTTGTCTCATCTTAGTTTCTATGCAGATGGAAGTTTCTACTGGTTTCAATAATACTTAATTTTTCAAAACATTTCCTTTTTATTATAGCTGCAGTGGTTTGTCGATACACATTCTGATTTCAAATCAAGAAACATTCTTAAGCCGTTATACCTAACTTCCCATAAAGCTAGTATAACTCTTAAGTTTTCAAAAACCAAATATTACTTCTTCTTTCAAAATGATTCAAAAATCTTTTGAAATACTTCAAGTTCTTTATTAACACATAACAAGCCAGTTATAGTTCTAATCAGTTACCTTTTAAAAACCACATGTATTTCCTTACCAACATAAAGTTGTTATAACCAACTTCCCATAAAGCCGTTATAACACTTTATGTTTTACACCAATCGAATACATTTAGCACATGTACGTCTACCGTACTACATAGTTCACATATATCATGCTAGAAGAGATAGGAAGAGGTTCACATACCTCGCGACGAGTATCGACTAATAGCAAAACGCTCCAAGTACTTCCAAACGCGTCGGCTACCTTAAGCCAAGTAGATCGCGCCACACGTAGTACTTCAACCTATAAGGCCACAAGGCGCTTATTAACATTTAGATCTCATCGTAGAACATTCTAAAAAATTCGCAAAGACCTCCCGCAACAGCGTAAATCTCCTCTCTATCGGGCCGGCTATCAAGCCAACCAAGGGGTTATACATCTAACCTAACGGTACAATTCTACTCCACTGCACTACTACACAAGTCTCAGTAATACAACCCTATGTAATTACGTCAAGATTCTTCTTTAATTCAGCTTAAGTCGCAAGACATTGCCGTAAGTATTATTCAAAGCTTAAGCGTGAGGCATTGCCGATAACTACGCTTCGATTCTATATATAGTATCGGTCAACTATATCTTCTAACCATATGCAAGTTCCAAGTACACGAGAGGGACCCGATAATGACCTCGTTACGCCCATAATTATCCTAGTTAAAGTCGATCCCGGCAATCGTTTAGCTCCAACTCCGTGCGCTCCAACCCGCTCCAAACTACCCTTAGAAGTTCTAACCAACTTCTACATACAACTCCAACTAACCATGGAGATTTTCCTTAGGGTTTCGGTTTGGTGACTGACGGTAAGTATAATAGTATTTCTGGGCTTTTCGTATAGGTATAACCTTAGAATACAACAAGGTATATGGCTAAGGTAATTTGGGCATTATAACAATACTTTTGAGAGTATTTCTACCAAGAGGGGGGGTATTATATGAAAACAACTAGGCTAGGGGGGGTACCCCACGGCTAGCACCCCAAGGAGGGGGGGGTGTATACCCCTCGGCCTACCCCACTAGGGGGGGGGGAACTCTCGGCCAAGGGGGAGGGGGAAGGCTTTTGGACGAGAACCACAAGGAGGGAGAGGGAGGGATTTTAACACTTAGAGGATTTTAGGATGAAGAAAGTCTTCAACATAGGGTGGTATTTATAGGCCAACCAATGGCCAACCAATGGCCAAGATCTTGCCAAGTGCAAGGCAAGTGTAGGGCCAAGATCTTGCCAAGTGCCCCTTAACCAACTAACACACAAATATCCTACCAACTAAAGCCATTCCAATCGGCCACAACCGAGCCTCACGTCCGCCAATGGGAGGGTGCCAAGTGGCGCCCTCTTGTTGGCCCAACACGTTTCGTCTCTCGGAAAAATCCGCAAAAATTAAAAAAGACATAGCCGGAAATTCCCCTACGAAAGCTGTGAAAACGTTTCTTCTAAACACGACTCTAAACGGGTGTTGTGCACAAATAATTTTCGGCCAAGCCAATATTAAAAGTTTCAAATTTTCTACGCACGCCCCACGCATATACTCCGAAATACGGGTATAACATTCTCCTCCTTAGAAACATTCGTCCCAATGTTCCTTCTAAGTCTCAAACAAACATGCGCCAAAGATAGTCTTCACTACTATACTTACGAGAACAATCCTTGCCACACATGGCCATTAAAAACAACTTGCGCAAAAGCTTACATCCAAGTCCACGAGGAAACACCTCTAACATCACCACAAAACACTTCTCACCGGGGTCTAAAATATACTTCCTTCGTGACCTTCTCTTTACAAAAGAAATTATCACAACTATGCTCGCCATACATGCTCGCTTTTCTCTTACTCGTCGTAGATACCACTTTGTCACTTTGCTCGAGGCATTAACCTTCTCAGCGACTCCAACAAATGGCACCACTTTTGTCCCTTTGTCGCGAGCCTTGCTCCGACGACTAACAAATGGTACCGGCCGCTTGCGATCCGGAGGATGTCGTACACTCAAACTCTTACCACATTCGATACGGCCAGATCTAAAACTCGGTTACTATCTCTAACGTGGTCATCATTAATCGGGAACACTCGGTGGATCTCCGATACTTTCCGATCATATCAATACGAAAGATCGGACGCACGCTTCCTAAGTCGGACGGCAATTGCTAACATATAGGCAACCCGCCTATTCTTCACATGAACACAAAGGGCCCAAAGTAACTCGCTAAGTTTTCTCTGCTTTCCAAAACTCGCCACACCCTAAACGGGTGGTACTTTCAAAAACCGACCGTCAACTCTGAACTCTAAGCGTCGCCGATTATCCGCACGATTTCTCCGAGCTGCGTAACCTCTTCTAGACAAGCTTTACTCTCTCCAAATCTACCGGAACAAGCCTGAACCAACTAACTGAACCTTGCCAACATCGAACCAATCGACCGGCAATTTACACTTCCGCCCCTACAAGGCTTCAAAAGGCAACATCCGAACACTGAAATGGTAGCTTAAACACTCCCTCCACAGGAGACAACAATCCCCACGACTACCCCTGAAATCCACACACTGGCCCGAGGGCGAATGCGATTCGGAGACTCATCTGGGTTCTTAACCCTGCCCGGTAAAACTTTTAGAAACGAAAATAGCCACAACCTGGGCTTCACTGTCTGACATAAGGTGAAGGTAGGCACCCCGTGCAGCCTTACAACCTTTCTGATAACTCATCACAGCCGAGTAAACGGTCCTGACCGAAGAACACGATGGGCTGCCCCCATCGGCCCGACCACTGGTCGAACGCATCCACGAACTCGTGACTGGTTAACTAAACTTGGGCCTAACACCCTCGTGACCCTACCACAAGGCGGGACCACCACAAACTGACCCCACCACCAAACAGGCCGCGGGTTGACCCGCATCATGGCCTCAATCCGACCCGTCAACGAGCACAACACTAGTTCCCCGATCCGGAACAGTCTCACTAATCGCGTTACGAAAACCTAGCGGTCTTCTTAGCTCAACTACCCCCTCTCATTCCACACTACTAGGGACCTATCCCAACCATAATTCACGTGCACTATGCACTTCCGATAAGGATCAAACATAACACTACACCTTTTCTCGAGATGGCCTCACCTCTAAGGTCTCTACGTAAAAAGCTCTAAGGCTCACACTTTTTTTTTCCCCCAAAATCTTACTCGGTTAAACAACCAAGATTTCTAATCACAACTAACACACTGCTATCATAACATAGCACTTAAGGTATACTCACCTTATCACATAAACAAAACTCTAGAGGGTTAAAGATATAACTTTATCTACTGCTCACTCCCCTTAGTTGTTCTAATCAAACCCGCCTGCAGGCGCATACCGAGGAGATGACAAACTACCCACCGCTCGAAGGCTAAGTCCTCCTACAAGGACATTCTTCGACACTGCACTCGACGGTCATAGTACAACAAGTACCAACCTAAAAGATGACATTCCCGGGATGACGTGCACACCTGTGAACAGGAAGCCACGGAGTTCGACCAACTCGCACACCCCGAACGCCCCGAAATTTGTAAGACCACTCAGACCGGGCGAGGTGCATATCTAACTCGCTGGGAGGCGACTCGCCTCGAAAGTTACCAAAGGACCTCACGCTCGCCTCTTCTCATCGCCCTTCGCAACCCGCCGATCTCTACATCGCCTCGGCTGCCGCGCATAAGCCCGCATACGTGCCATGCTCAAGCTTCAATCGAAGAATTACTCTTGCACAACCTCTTTAGATAGTCCTCAAGACTCGCGGTACATCGGTATACTCTCCGTAGCCAAATCTATAGCTATTATGTGGTTGTCTCTTGGCAATCTATATTCACTGCTTCTGGCCGTGGAACCGGTTCATATATCATGGCCGCAGTAGGATCGCCACGCTGTACAAACTCTTGGGGCTAGTGACGCCAGAAATCCCCGGCGAAGCACTACCCTAGGTAAAGATTGGGCTGTGCCTCGCAACCCTCCGAACTCTACTCGCCTCCCTGGCCGCCTTGCCTCCCGGGCCCGGGTTGCCTACGCGGAGGCATAGCGGTAAGGGAAAGAAATACGTTAGAGGTCCAACTTACAACACAGCCTCTAAGGCACGATCTCGAGTGAGAAGAATAGAAACCAATCCTAAAATATCCTATAGCCTCACGATTATTGGTGTGGTGCACAACACACCGATAATCAAGACTCATCGGATACGGTTCGTAGACACTTTCCGAGGATTAATCGCTCGATACCACTTTTGTCACGACCCGATTCCGGCCCGTGATCGTGCCTTACCCCGCACCCTAGTGATACAACATCGAGTAATCAATGAACATAAACGATACAAGACATATTATGAAATATGAAACAATAATGAGAAAACTTGCCTTTTAAGCATATATAAAAATGACAACTTTTTCAACATGAGCAGCTTTAATCCTTTTTACAACCCCGCCACAACAAGATTACATGCACCTCTACGAAAGATATGATAACAACGACGGACAAGGCCCCGCCATACCCTCGAATGTAAGCACCTACGATAACAGGGGACTATACCAAGATAAGCCTCCGAGAAACGGAGCTTCCCAAAAGTGAATCGTGACCCTAAGAGCTAGGATCAACGATCGTGTACCTCAACTGCGGCATGAACGCAGCTTCGAAGGAGGTCAAGATAACAGTACCGAGTATGTGAAATCAAAAATACATATCAGAAATGAAATCATAGCGATCATATAAAGTAGGAGACATGTATGATAACCAAACTACGCTTTACAACAAAGCGCCATGTCAAGTCGTGACTCACGCCTCAAGTCATCACTCAAGTATAACAATGGGTCTCGTGCCCACAACATCAATCATGCCCGTGGAATACCTTCCTCACCGCCAGCCTATGATATAAAAGCACCAAGGAATACATGAACACCGTGTCCCACCTGTGTCATAATAAAACCGTGACGGTAAGTGCGAAGGCATAGCCGACTACTAAAACCCACAGCATCAACAAGGTCATGAATCGTATCATAAGATCTGCTTCAGACCGTCACATGATCAAAGCCGCCACTTGCCCGCAGATCAATGTACGCTGCGTCTAACCCCGAACTCCCGCAGCCCGCGATAGGCCAATCTCATCGCCCGCATGAGGTATTCCCGCATCGAGGGTAGCTACTCCCAAGATCGCCCCGACTTCGCACCGCACGGCCACGGACCGCATGCCCATAAAGGACGACACTAACACGAACTCTCAGAGTTCCGCGATAGCCCGGGACTGCATGAGGTATTCTCGAATCATAGGTCCATCGACCCGCCGAGTCTACCCGCGACGGAGGGCTTAACCCTAATCATCTCAAGAGATGAATGCCACAATACTATCATAACGACTGATAGTTAATAAGCACAATCAAGGGAAACCCCTTTACACAAACATCACAAGATACTAACACACGTAGCATCCTAACACGTTTACTTATCAAAGCAATCAAGAAAGTATTACAAGGCTATCACAAACCAATACAATCAAGTTGTTCACACAAGGTACTTTCTACTACATGATTAACAAGATCGGGTTTTTATTCCCAAAGTACTTCATACATCAACTCTTTAAAAGATACGTTACTTTCACAGTGTCACACAATACCCGTAGTATAAAAATAGAGTGACTATCTTTTTAAAGTAAATCAATTACTTCTCTTTGTAAAATCAAGTAGCAACATTCTTTTCCAATGTTCAAGTTTGCCTAATTTCCAATGTTCAAGTTTATCAGTTTTCGAAAGGGTTTCGTAGTTCATAGTATTAATCACTTAAGAATATCATTCTCTTTTAAGCCATCTGAGAAACATAAGCCTTATATGTGAGTAGGATATTCTTGTTTATATAAATCTTATTACAGCAGCCATGATCTAGGAAATATCATTTTGTCTCATCTTAGTTTCTATGCAGATGGAAGTTTCTACTGGTTTCAATAATACTTAATTTTTCAAAACATTTCCTTTTTATTAACGCTGCAGTGGTTTGTCGATACACATTCTGATTTCCGAAATCAGTAAAACATTCTTAAGCCGTTATACCTAACTTCCCATAAAGCTAGTATAACTCTTAAGTTTTCAAAAACCAAATATTACTTCTTCTTTCAAAATGATTCAAAAATCTTTTGAAATACTTCAAGTTCTTTATTAACACATAACAAGCCAGTTATAGTTCTAATCAGTTACCTTTTAAAAACCACATGTATTTCCTTACCAACATAAAGTTGTTATAACCAACTTCCCATAAAGCCGTTATAACACTTTATGTTTTACACCAATCGAATACATTTAGCACATGTACGTCTACCGTACTACATAGTTCACACATATCATGCTAGAAGAGATAGGAAGAGGTTCACATACCTAGCGACGAGTATAGAATAATAGCAAAACTCTCCAAGTACTTCCAAACGTCGGCTACTACTTATGCCAAGTAGATCGCGCCACACGTAGTACTTCAACCTATAAGGCCACGCGCTTATTAACATTTAGATCTCATCGTAGAACATTCTACCGAAAATTGAAGACCTCCCCGCAACAGCGTAAATCTCTCCTCTATCTGGGCCTGCCATCAAGCCAACCAAGGGGGTTATACATCTAACCCTAACGTACAATTCTACTCACGGTACTACTACACAAGTCTACTGTAATACAACCCTATGTAATTACGTCAAGATTCTTCTTTAATTCAGCTTAAGTCGCAAAGACATTGCTGTAAGTATTATTCAAAGCTTAAGCCGAGGCATCGCGATAACTACGCTCGATTCTATATATAGTATACTTCAACTATATATTCTAACAATATGCAATTTCCAATTACAATAGAGGACAAGATAATTACCTCGATAAGCCCATAATTATCCTAGTTAAAGTCGATCCCGGCAATCGCTTAGCTCCAACTCCGCGCTCCAACCCGCTCCAAACTACCCTTAGAAGTTCTAACCAACTTCTACATACAACTCCAACTAACCATGGAGATTTTCCTTAGGTTTCGGTTTGGTGACCGACGGTAAGTATAATAGTATTTACGGCTTTTCAGATAGGTATAACCTTAGAATACAACAAGGTATATGGCTAAGGTAATTTGGGCATTATAACAATACTTTGAGAGTATTTCTACCAAGAGGATATTATATGAAAACAACTAGGCAGTGGGTACCACGCTAGCACCCCAAGGAGGGGGTGTATACCCTCGGCCTACCCCACTGTGGGGAACTCTGCCAAGGGGGAGGAAGGCTTTGGACGAGAACCACAAGGAGGGAGAGGAGGGATTTTAACACTAGAGGATTTTAGGATGAAGAAAGTCTTCAACATAGGGTGGTATTTATAGGCCAACCAATGGCCAACCAATGGCCAAGATCTTGCCAAGTGCAAGGCAAGTGTAGGGCCAAGATCTTGCCAAGTGCCCCTTCACCAACTAACACACAAATATCCTACCAACTAAAGCCATGCCAATCGGCCACAACCGAGCCTCACGCCCGCTAATGGGAGGTGCCAAGTGGCGCCTCTTGTTGGCCCAACACGCTTCGTCTCTCGGAAAAATCCGCAAAAATTAAAAAGACATAGCCGGAAATTCCCTACGAAAGTCGTGGAAAACGTTTCGTCGAAAAACGACTCTAAACGGGTGTTGTGCACAAATAATTTTCGGCCAAGCCAATATTAAAAGTTTCAAATTTTCTACGTACGTCCTTACGTACATACTCTGGAAATACGGGGTATAACAATTTCCTTTATTTCTACTCACTTGCCACCTTTTCAAAGGCCGATTTTTAACACTCAAACGCCACATTTAAGGCCCAACATCCAAACCAACACAAAGGGGATTACATACCTAAACTTGGGTGTGTAAAATTCTGCCCCATAAGTTATAACAATTAATCTTAACAAGTTTAAGGTAATTTTTAGGCTACAACATGCTCACATAACCTCTTTAGCCAAATCCTTCATACCCAAACCACATTTCTTGCATGCAATGACTCTAAGAGCATTATTTACTACCACAAGTTCTTTCTTCTTAACATGCAACACTAAAAACTAATTAAAAAGGAAGAATCATTACCTTAGAGCTTTAGCCAAATTTTCCCAACAACTTGCTAGCTTCCTTTCCAAGAACACCACCACAACAACCTTCACAAGCTAGCCACAAGCTTCCTTCTTGCCTTTTCTTTTCAGATTTTTCCTAAGGCTAGAATATCTCTTGGAATTTTTGAGAGAAGGAGGAGCTTGAAATTTTTAAGAGAGAAGGAAGAGTTTTTGTCTAAGAGAGAGATGAAAGATGGCCAAGTCTTCAAGTCTTGGTCAATATAATGCATGCAAAATAAGATGGGGGGGGGGGGGGGGGAAACTTGACACCCACCCATGCCATTTTTAAAAGAAAAAATAAGATTTACAGAAGTTTTTCCGCCAGATTTCCCGCCTCGGCGCGCACCAAGGCCATGGCGCTTCTGCGGACTTCTACACGATTCGGCGCGGCTCAATTTCGCCTTGGCCATGCGCCTCCAGCACACAGGCTGAGGATCTGACCAAATTTTACGATTTGAGTCCTAACTCCTTTCGTACGGCCCCATACGCACGGCCTGAACCACGGGGTATAACATTCTCCCCCCTTAGAAACATTCGTCCCGAATGTTCCTTTTAGGCTTACTCAAATCACAATATCGACATAGACTCAAATAAAGACGCTCCACACGGCCACAACAAAACTCAAGCATAATTACTAAATTTAAAGACCAACAATTTAGAAACGTGGGTTACCTGGAGGTATAGGGAATAAGTGAGGATATTTCTTCATCATGTCATCCTCTGCTTCCCACGTCATCTCCTCCCTGTTCTCGTTCCGCCATAAGACCTTGACGGAAGCCACATCCTTTGTCCGTAATCGCCTAACCTGACGATCGAGTATCGCTATGGGACTCTCCTCATACGATAACTCCTCTGTTACCTGAACCTCATGAATCAGATGTACTCTAGATGGGTCTCCAATACATTTTCGCAACATAGACACATGAAACACTGGATGTACTGCCTCTAGATCGGACGGCAGATCCAACTCATAAGCAACCTTGCCTACCCTCCGGACAATCTGGTAAGGCCGAATGTACCTTGGGCTAAGTTTTCCCTTCTTCCCAAATCTCATCACGCCCTTCATGGGTGACACCTTCAGGAAAACCCAATCATGTACCTCAAACTCCAAGTGTCGACGCCGCTGATCTGCATACGACTTCTGCCGACTCTGGGCTGCCAATAATCGCTCCTGGATAAGCTTCACCTTATCCACTGCCTGCTGAACCAAGTCTGACCCGACTAACTGAACTTCTCCTACCTCGAACCAGCCTATCGGTGACCTGCACTTCCTCCCGTATAAGGCCTCATAAGGCGCCATCTGAATACTAGAATGGTAGTTGTTGTTATAAGCAAACTCCACAAGAGGTAAATGATCCTCCCAGCTACCCCTGAAATCAATAACACAAGCCCGCAAAGATATCCTCGAGTGTCCGGATAGTGCGCTACCGTCTGGCCATGTAGTAATCGAGACTTACCGTGTCCCTAATCGCTCAAAAGACCTCCGAGTTAGCCGAGAACCGGCTCTCTATTCGATATAATCGACACCGACTCGTGCGGTCTCACAATCTCTAATATATAATCCGCATAGTCTCGCTGAGAACGTTGTTCGACGGAAGAAAATGGGCTGATTTCACACTGTCGACAATCACCCAAATGGAATCACGCTTCTCCGAGTGGTAGGTAGCCCCGTAATAAAATCCATATTTATCACCTCCCACTTCCAAGTCGGAATATCAATAGCTCGCAATAGCCCACCGGCTTTTGGTGCTCAATCTTGACCCATCGACAATTAGGACATCAGGCAACAAAACTCGCAACGCCCTCTTCGTGCCATCCCACCAATACACACACCTGAGGTCATGGTACATCTTAGTCGACCCCGGTTGAATAGAATAACGAGCACTGTGTGCCTCCCCCAAAATCTGCTGACGAAGTCCTGTCACATCGGGAACACACAATCGGCCCTCAAACCTTAGCACCCCATCAGGCGCTACCTCAAATAGACTCTTCTCTCTCTGAAGAGTGGCATCTCGATACCGCACCATAATCGGATCCTCATACTGTCGCCTCTTCACCTCCTCGACGATGGAAGACTCGGCAACCTCTCGAACCCGAACTCAATCACTATCAGAATCAAACAAACGAACCCCAAGGCTCGCTAGCTGACGAATCTCTCGGACCATATCCTTTTTCCCCGACGGTACATCGGATAGACTACCCATCGACCGCGACTGGCGGCATCCGCAACTACATCGCCTTCCCCGCGTGGTATAGAATATCGACATCATAATCCTTGCGGCCCAACCACCGCCTTCGCCGCAAGTTCGGCTCCTGGTGAAGATATACTGGAGGCTCTTGTGGTCTGTGTAAATATCCACATGAACTCCATACAAATAGTGTCTCCAGATCTTCAAGGCATGAATCACTGCTGCCAACTCTAAGTCATGTGTGGGATAGTTCTTCTCATGCTTCCTAAGCTGTCGAGATGCGTAAGCTATAACTCTGCCGTGATGCATCAGCACGCACCCAAGCCCGACACCTGACGCATCACAATAAACCACATAACCATCCAAACCCTCAAGAAGAGTAAGAATCGGGCGGTCCAATTTCTCCTTCGATCGAAAACTCTCTCACAAGCATCCGCCCACCGAATATACCGCTTTACGAGTCAGCCTAGTCAAAGGCGCTGACATGGAAGCAAACTTCTCCACAAACCTCCGATAATAACCTGCAAGGCCCAAAAAGTTGCGCACCTCCGTCGGTGTAGTGGGTCTAGGCCAAGTCATGATCGCTCAATATTTGCCGACAACCCGAATACCATCGCCCCGATAACATGCCCTAAGAAAGCCATCAAGCGCCAAAACTCGCATTTCGAGAACTTGGCATACAATCGCCGGCCCCGAGGACTCCCAATACCATCCTCAAATGATCCGCATGTTCCTGCTCTGTGCGCGAATAAACCAGGATATCATCAATGAATACTATAACGAGCATATCCAAGAATGGCCTGAAACACCCTATTCATCAAATCCATGAATACCGCTGGAGGGTTGGTCAATCCGAAAGACATCACCCTAAACTCATAGTGCCCATATCGGATCCTGAATGCAGTCTTCGGGATATCTGTCTCTCTAACTCGCACCTGATGATAACCAGAACGCATGTCTATCTTGGAAAAACATCTCGCACCCTGCAACTGGTCAAACAAATCATCAATCCTGGGGAGGGGATATCTGTTCTTGATAGTTACCTTATTCAGCTGCCTGCAATCAACACACATACGCAGCGTTCCATCCTTCTTTTTTACAAACAACACTGGCGCTCCCCAGGGAGAAACACTAAGCCTGATAAAGCCTTTCTCCAGTAAATCTTTCAGCTGGTCCTTCAGCTCCTTTAACTCGGCAGGTGTCATTCTATATGGCGGAATAGATATCGGTCGAGTGTCAGACGCCAAATCAATGCAAAACTCAATCTCCCTCTCAGGAGGGATACCCGGAAGCTCGTCTGGGAATACGTCTGGAAACTCGCTAACAACTGGAACCGACTGAAGGTCCGGTATCTCAGCCTCATTATCAAACAACCGAACCAAATGGTAAATATACCCTTTCCGCACCATCTTCCTAGCCTTGAGGTAAGAAATAAACCTACCCCTCGGCGATGCAGTATTCCCTTTCCACTCGATCACCGGCACACCAGGAAACTAGAACCGTACTAGTCTCTCTCTACAGTCCACATTGGCATAGCAAGACGCTAGCCAATCCATACCCATAATCACATCAAAGTCTGTCATATCCAACTCTATCAAGTCAGCTAGAGTCTGACGACTATCTATAGTCACTGGGCAAGCCTTATATACCCGCTCAACTACCACCGAAGCACCTACCGGCGTAGCCACCTCAAAAGATTCTATGGACTCTGCTCATCCCTATTCTACCAAAGAATATGAGGAGATATATAGGACAAGGTAGAACTCGGATCTATCAAAGCATATACATCACAAAGAAGAAACCAATAATGTACGGATTTACATCGGTGACGCCTCCGGTCCCGACGATCGACATAGTATAGATGCGCTCGAGGACCGAACTGAACTCGCCGCGCTCGCTGGCCTGCGGAACACCTCGCTGCAGGCGCATTGCCACCGAAGACGAAGATCCAACCACTGACCCTGTCGGCTGAGCCATCATATTCCCGCCGCCTCTGGTCGGACAATCTCTCCTCAAATGGCCCTGCTGGCCGCAAGAATAACAAGCTCCTGGAGTAACACGGCAACCCCCATAATGACAATCGCCACATCGACCACACCGAGGTATAGGTGGCCTTATTCGACGGAACTCGTCCTCTGGGAACCGAAGCCCTCGAACCCCGCCCCGCTTCCCGAATACTCAGACGCCCCAAGATGGTGGAGGAGCGCTCTGGACCGGCTGTAGTTCAAATTTGGTCTGCTGCTGGGGTTGTCTACCCCTAAAACTACCAGAGGACTCGATGTCCCGCTTCTTCGCTGATACTGCCGATCCGGCCGCCTGCGTCTCACACCCAAGTGCATATGCCTGCATGCGGGCAATGTCCATGCCCGGCTGAAGAGCCACTCCCGTGCAACTCTCGGCCAAGTGATCATCGAGTCCTGTGACATAGCGGTGCACCCTGTCCTCCATGTCTGCTACCAAAGCGTGCACATACCGAGCTAATGAGTCAAACTCCACGTTGTACTCCCGGACCGTCCGCCCACTCTGTCTCAGTGTCAAAAATCTATCGGCCCGAGCCCTCCTCATCTGCAGAGGCAAGAAATGGCCAAGTAACGCCTCTGAGAACTCGTCCCAAACAGCTGGAAGCGCATGCTCCCCCCGGGACAATTCCCATGAATCATACCGCCAATCGCTGCGGTGTCCCGCACGATGCGCGAACCTAGTACCACCGACTCGGTCTTCGAAGCCCCGATCACCCTCATGATCTACTGTAACTGTCGGATAAACTCCTGAGGATCATCCTCAGGCCTCGACCCATAAAACTCTGGTGGCGCGAACTCAAAAGTCCTCGCCTCGTTAGCAGTCTTTGAACTACGGCATAAATGGAATCGCTGTCTCACTATCTCACGTTCGCCACGATCCCGCGATGAATCGGGCCATCTCCTTGTAGCCCATATCCTTCGCTCGCCGCTGGATCGAGGCTCGTACCGCGGTCTCGCAGCCGCCGCCGCCTCGGTTCTTTGGGGTTGGCGGCGTTGTAGAACTCGCCGTCCAAACACCTCATCCGTAAGGATCGGGCACGTGCCTCGTAACCTCGGTGCCCTTCTAGTAGTTCCTCATCGCCTTGCTCTTCGGGCCGCGGTTTTGCGTGGAGGCATAACTGATACAGGAAAAATACGTCAGAGGAAATTCAACCTATAACACAGCTCTATTGCACGATCTTAGAGTGAAAGAATGGAAACCAATCTTAAATATCCTGCAACCTCCTGATTATAGATGTGGTGCACAACACACCGATAATCAAGACTCTACTAGATACGGCACAGACCCTTTCCGAGGATTAATCGCTCGATACCATCGTTGTCATGACCGACCGATCCGTGATCGGTGCCTTAACCCGCACCTCGCGTGACACAACATCAGAGAAAACCAGCGGAATATAAACTCACAATAAACAACTATAATGATATAAAATAGTCTAGCCCAAAATGGCTACCCCAAAAGTGCATAAAACCGAACAGTTACATCCTTAAACAAACCAAGTTATGACAAGACTACTGCACCTCAGAAGGAGTAACACTATGACGGACAGGCCCCGTCATGCCCCTGAATGTACAAAACATCAACAACACCATGGAGAACCATACCAAAAGTCGAGCCTCCGAAGAAATGGAGCTCCTGACACCTGAGTAAAAGATCCTAGGAATGAGGATCTACCAACTGTTTTCCTTTACCTGCGGCATGAACGCAGCCCCCGAGGAAGGGGGTCAGTACACAACGTACCAAGTATGTAAAACTGGAAAATACTGTAGTAATATCATAAGTCCAAAATACACGGAAGTTATAGATCAAAATCAAATTAGGTTGCACTGTGTCTTACTAACAATGAGAGTAACAAGTATAAGTATAATACTGCATAAAAATAGGAGGCTCATGATCAAAACAGGATCTCTCGCCCGTAGTATCATTAAGCAATCCTACTCCCGATCGCTTTCACCCGCATGGATCCTGTGGATCCGCATAAGGCCATCCGCCTCGCATGGGACTATTTCACCCGCATGGGACTATTTCACCTGCATGGATCCTGTGGACCCGCATGGGACTATTTCACCCGCATGGACCCAATGGGCCCGCATGAGTACAAGCGCCGCACTCGCATCATGGGTAGAAAATTCATGGAATACGCAGTAATAACAATGATAATACATAAATCAGCACAACCGGCTAGTATACATAACATAAGCGCTATCGGCTTATCAGAATACTCAGTGATAACAATAATAATACATAAATCAGCACAACCGGCTAGTATACATAACATAAGCGCTACCAGCTTATCATAACATAAACAAGATAAGAAATCTTCTAACTTCTTATGAACATTATTAATATAAATCCTCTCATTTTAGCTCATTAAGGCACTACATGTCTTTTTAAGAGAAATCCGGGAATTTAACTCAAGTATCACATACCGTAAACCTTTTTCGAAATGACTCCTTTTTATAAAAACTTCCAAGATACTAATACCCATAGTATCATGTCACAACCACTTTCAAAACAAGTCACAATTTTCCATTTTAGAAAATATCCCAAGCTTCTAAATCAAGTGACTTCATTTCCTTTAAAACCTTAGGCCATTAATGCCCTAAAACAATTTACCTTCCACAAATTCAACTCATTTTCCCCTTGCTTATTTTATGTAAAGTAAACCCTTCTTTATTTACCTTTTTCCCAAACTAATATAACCAACTTCCCATAAAGCCGTTATATTAACATTTTACGTTAGTCAACACCTTTCCCTATGTCCAAGGGACTTATACCTTTAAAACGAAACAAGTATCATATACCTCAAAACAAGTGAAGATTATCAAATCTTGTACGTATACCGTACTACATAGATACAACTACTCATGCTCAAAAGATAGGAAAGCTCTACATACCTCTTCGGTCAATCCACTTGTTACTTCCAACTATCACACGTAATACGTCAACCTATAATGACCATAATACGTTTATTAACTTCTAGTTTCAAAGTAGAATATTTCCAAGTTCAAGGTTACTAATTCCTATGGAAAATTGGGCAGCATTTCCTTTATTTCTACTCACTTGCCACCTTTTCAAAGGCCGATTTTTAACACTCAAATGGATAAGCTTCCACCACCTATGTGGGTCCCAAAGAGGGCTGCCTGCACGGTCTCACAAAAATACGAATATCTCTCTACTCTGATGTTGTATCGATGAATGATTTAATTATCTTGAAACTAGAATCGTAGAACTTCAATTTCATAGATGGATCACCCAATAATTTCATGTATATTTAGAGAAAATTGTTGCGATATCTGATCAACTTTCATCATATTTATGAACGTAACTTGCGATAACTTTTACTGACTTTTGTTTTACAACTCGCTTGACTTCAAAACTTAACATATGAATATTAAATACTTCAAACACCTTAAAGTATGACCTCCTTATCATATTAAGTACTTCTAGTCTCACCCTCAATGTATGAGCTATTACAATCACTTCTCGTCGGTGAACTTCATTGAAAAGTGTTTTCTTTGATTCGATTAACATCTAAACATTCTAATACTTAACAATCTTTCAGAAATGTTTTTAGACTTAGGAGGAACACATTTAACTTCTTATAACCACAAATATAATATCACTCCCGAGCTTACATCGACAGACTTACAATACAATTTTAACGTATGAAACTACGGAATTAACATAAGCCTTACCTTGTTTCCATCTATCACACCTCTAAGATCTCACCATGTGGTATGGAGACAAAATCAATTGAATTATTCAGGCTTGCAGTATAGTTGTCCAACTCCATATCAGTTTTCCACAAATGCTATCCATTTTTAGTATGTCAAACTTGTGCCTTGTTATCAATAATTATGATGTGAGGATGGTAAAATTCCGTTAAGGATTTCCTGCATGGGGATGAGCATGTATACACACTAATACCACCCATACTGAATTTCCAAACCAATTTTTACCAGCTACAAATAAGTTCTAGTTGATCAAAGGCAATGTAAAACATCAGTAGGTACTCAAAAGAGATCATCTACAGAAATATAAGTAAGCAACCTCAGGTTTGCTGATCCAATGTATCATGAATATATCTGATTCTCAGATTTGGAATTTGAGCTTTGTCTATGTTAAGCATCTTCTTAGCCATGTATGGTAGCTCCTGAAAGTTGTTACAATGCTGAGTACCTGCAAAATAAAAAACAAAGTTAGCTATAAAATTTGCTAGGCCATTTCCTTCATTGCATATGTGTTCCACCATCACTATGTGGACTCTCAGCATTCTGTTGATCTCCTTCACATCCATAACAATGCTCCAAGGGATCTTCCACTCACCTAAAATTAACTTCTTCATTACCAACAAAGCTATTTCTATCACCAGAGGAAATAGTTGGTTATTTGTGCAGTGTTCCACACCTCTTCTAATAACAACTACTTCTGCAATAAGGTTGTTTCTATCAGGGATCCTCTGTCCTGTAGCATGTATCAAATCACCATATTCATCTCTAACACAAAAGGATATAACACTTGGAACATGATTTCCTTTAGCAGCCTCATCACAATTACACTTATACCAACACCTTGGATGAAGTTTCACATCATAATTTTGCAGCTAAGTCTTGGCTAAACCTTTCAAAGAAGTCTATTATACATGAATGAGGTGTCTTTTTACTAGATACCAAATGTGATATAAGTTATGCAAAAATTAATACATGAATAAAATGTCTCTTTACTAGCTATTTTCTTTCTACAAAACCATCACATGGTGATGGGAATTTATTAAAATCAAAAGGATTTGTACAAGAAAAGCTACTCCAAAAATATTGGAGAGCAAATAAAGTGGAAAATAAGAAACAAGAAAAAAGAACAAAGATATGCTAAGCTAACAGTAGAGAACTAAACGTGAGAATTGATATACTAATTATGGGAGACTTGACTTGTTTCCATATATCACACCTTAAATCTCTCACCAGGTGGTATGGAAACAAAATCAGATGAATTCTTCAGGCTTCCAGTATAGTTGTCCAACTCGATATAAGTTTTCTACAATAGCTAATCCATTTCAGTATGTAAAACTTGTGCCTTGATTCTAATGCTTTTTATGTAAGGATGGTAGAAGTCTGTTAAGAATTTCCTACATGGGGATGAGTATGTATACACACTAATGACACCTATACTGGATTTCCAAACCAGGTTTTACCACCTACAGATAAGTTCAAGGTAAGTATAGTCAATATAGAACAACAGTTGGTTCTCAGAAAAGATCAACAACATAATAAGTATGCAGCCTCAAGTTTGCTGATCTAATGTATCATGAGCATATTTAATTCTCAGATTTGGAATCTGAGCTTTATCTTTCTTAAGCATCTTTCTAGCCATGGATGGTAACTCCTGAAAGTTGTTAAAATGTTGAATACCCGCAAAATAAAAAACAAAGTTAGCGATAAAATCTGCTGGCCATTTCCTTTTCTGTATATGTGTTCCACCATCATTGCATGGACTCTCAGCATTCTGTTGATCTGCTTTACATCCAGTATAATGCTCCAAGGCACATCCCACACCCCTAAGATAAACTTCTTCATTGCCAAAAAGACTATTTCTATCACAGAGGAGAAAGTTGGTTATTTATGTAGTGTTCCACATCTCTTCTAATAGAAATTGCTTCAACAACAAGATTGTTTCCATCAGGAACCCTCTGACATGCAGCATGTATCAAATTACTATGTTCATCTCTAACACAAAAGGCTATAGCACTTTGTCCAAGATTTCCTTTAGCATCTCCATCACAGTTACACTTATACCAACCCCTTGGAGGCAGTTTCCATGTCACAGTTTTGTAGCTAAGCCTTGACCTAAACTTTTCAAAGCAGTCTATTATATTTGATCACTTCCTTGGAATATCATACAGTAAAGAAAATCTAACTCTGCATAATAAGTAATATTCATGTTAATCTCATGCAACACCTTATATACAGACATTGAACCTCCATGTAGTATAGTATTCCTCCACTTCCATATTTTCCACAAGATAATGGTTGGGACAACTTTATATATTGGCCTCAACTTGTAATGACATGAAGCCTCCCACCAAGTCCTTACTGCTTGTTTCACTTGAGTGCACTGAATGTTGATACCAACAACATTATTAAACACTAGCTACACAGTAGTAGCAAACTCACCAGTTAAAAATATGTGATCTATAGTCTCTCGTTGAGAAGATCTGCAGCAGCAAAAAGGGCGACTACATTTGAACCACACCAAATAGGGCGATTTTCAAGTCGTCTCCTTTGGTGAGGACCAAATAGGGCGACAAGGAAAATCGCCCTATTTGGTGTGGTTCAAATAGGGCGACTAAATAGGGCGACAAGGAAAATCGCCCTATTTGGTGTGGTTCAAATAGGGCGACTACAGTCGCCCTATTTGGTCCTCACCAAAAAGGGTGATTTTTCAAGTCGCCCCCTTTGGTAAGGACCAAATAGGGCGACTACACTCGCCCTTTTTGATGGATCTCAAAAAGGGCGAGTGTAGTCGCTCCCTTTGATCCTTACGACAACGGACGTAATAAGACGACTAAAAATCGCCCCCCTTTGATCTAAAGGGGCGATATTACACCCAAAGAGGGCGACTGTAGTCGCCCTCCCAAGTCGCCCTCTTTGAACCAATTTGTTGTAGTGTCTATGCTGGCTAATACTTCATCAACTAGAATTTTAAATTTCCACAATCTCCATAAGAAGAGGGATATTTTGAAAGGAGTACCCTTAACCCATATGTTCTTGTATATCTCAGTAACATGAGATTTCTATCTCAACAGATCCATGCACTAGCAACTGTGAACTTGCTTGTGCTAGTCAACATCCACCAAGGCTTATCCCAACTATCAGAGCGCTTCTTAATCTCCAATTATGTTAAGATGTGATCAACAATCTCATCAGAAAACAATTGTTGTAGCTTCATAGTATCCCAACCACCTTCAACCATAAGCTATTTCACATCTTCCGCATTTCATCAATATAACAGTGTTATGGTAATACATAGTACAAGGCTCCTAGTTTGGTCCAGTTGACAAACAAACATTTGCAATACCACTATCTCTTTACTAGCTACCAAACAATATTGGTGTATTATTTTCACTACAAGAAAAACACCCTATGGTGACGGGTAAAAACCGTCATCTAACCCCTAAGATGACGGTTCCTGTAAGTGTCATCTTTGTCACTGTCACAAACGGATGACGGTTCTGGAACCGTCACACTACATGTGGCGGTTTTTACCCGTCACATAAATGTCACAAACGGATGACAGTTTTTACCCATCACACAAATGTCACACGACATGTGACGGTTCAAACCCGTCACACAAATGTCACATAAATTTAAATTTTGATTCAATTTTTTTAAAATTTCTATTAAATTAATAATTTATTTTAATATGACGGGGAAATTAAATTTGGCGTTTTTTTTTTGTAATTTAATTTCAATATTGCAAATTGAGTGCACCAATGAAATGGACTAAGAATTTAAATAACATAAAAAATATACATTAAATAGCTAGAATTTGTTGTACAAAGTCTTCTCAAAATGGATAAGCATTCAAAGTGTTACTAAAGTGTTTAATTAAAGACTAAATATTGTTAATTAAATATCTTATCAATCTAAATAGTTCACCCATCAGCATTTAGTTTATCAACTTCGTCTCAACAAGTATCTTTGAAAAATGCAATCCCCACTCTACACGAACATCATCATGCACACAGAGACTATTAGTCCAGAAATAAAGGCTCGAAAGTGAGAAATATTATTACCAGAGGGAAAACCGTCTCCTGCTCTTTTTAATCATCTTTGACACAACAACTATTAGTCCAGAAATAAAGGCTTATATGCACACAGAGACGCAGAGACAATATGTCCTAATCTTGATAGAGTAGACTTTTTGTTTTTAAAAAAAGGAACGTATTAATTAGTGAGATAAGCAAATAGGAGATAAGTTGTACTATGTTGTATAATTGAATATAAATAGGAGATACATGTAAGCTAGAAAATACAGGAGATAAGCAATCTGTTGATGGGAAATTAGTGAAACATCTGTCTTATTTGATTTCAATAAGAATTGCGTAGGAGATAAGCAATCTGTTGATGTAATAACATTGACATTTACATCTTCTAAAAGATACATTTCATTTTCCAATAGACAACTACTGAAAAAATAATAGCAAATTTTCTGAAGGAGAAGTTCCTCAGTTTCATCCTCGTGCTCGAACAGGTAGATAGGAATTGAAGTACAAGTTCAGAAATCAATTAACTCACTATGACTCCAAGTATGGCCATTTATGGTAATGGGAACAAACACTAGAACTGAAGAAATTGCAGTGGTTTGCCTTTCAAATGGACTGGTCTTCAATTTTTACTGACAAATCTTCCCCTATTTGGGTGGTCTTCATTTTTTACTGACAATTCTTCCCCTACAAGTTGAAGAAAAATGATGCTTCCCGTGTAAGTGGCAGATGTGTGGTAGAGGGCTGTTCTTGGAAAATTCATGCATCTAGGCTCCCTGCTGATCAAACATTTAGGATCAGAAAGTTTAATGATTTGCATACATGTGGAGGCGAATCCTGGAAATCTGCTCATCGTACAAGGAATTGGTTGGTAGTATCATCAAGGAGAGGTTGCGAGATTCTCCAAATGAAAAATCCAGGGAAATTGCTAAAAGCGTTTTGCGTGACTTTGGGATTAAATTGAGATATTCACAAGTATGGAGAGGGATGGGCACAAAATGAGATTAGCTTGAACTATTTTCCTTTAGACAACCAATTTTAGAGTCAGATAAGAGTGCAATCTTATAAAACTTGTTGATTTATATGTTAACAAATCCATTATATCTCTAAGAAAGCACCCCATTTCAAGTAGGTCCAAGATTGCCCACATTGAGCACCCAATAATTCAATGTTATATTAGTAGAAATGGTTCCTCTTTATTATGATCAAAAAATTTTGAAACTTCAGTAGTCATTAGTTCCTTCTATGTACATTAAACAGCAAGTTATCACAGTTGCAATCCAGTACTTTTCTTTTGGGACATTTAACTATTTAAGTAACACTTAGTATTCACACACTGCTAAAACTAGCACATCTAGTTGACCAGTTGGGAAAGAAATTTCAACCCAAATGAGAAAAAGATCAAACCTGTGACAACCAGCGATGACATCGCTCGCAGAGAAGTACAAACAACCTTAATACGAATCTCCATTGTCTGAGGTGGACTCAATTCCACTTCCTCTATCACCATTGGTTCTCCTGGTCCCCATGCCACAGCAGCTGAATGACTACACACAAGTAAATGTGTTTGAAAGGGAGAATTGTCGAACTTAAACTATGGAATAAATAATTTCAGCACAGAAGAACAGAGGTAAACTTAAAGACAGTAAAGAATGTTCCCAAAAATGTTCTGTGACATGAACTGGAACATTAACAAAAACGCAGAACTAAAAAATGAGTTAAGATGCAGCGGAAATAAATCAAGGACACCCAAGATTGTTTTTCATAAGTTATATAATTGTATATAACTTATAGTGGTCTCATGACCAAAAATTTATTGTATAAAACTTATACAATCTTACAAATCCCTTGAGAATGAATAAAAATCCGTAAAACAAAAAGGGATTAAAAAGAAGTTAAATCCTAACTTCTAAGCCTGAAAAATCTATCTAAAATAGAAGTGAAAAACACCCTATTACAATTGCTTGAATTGGAAGTACCAGTATAAATTTGAGAAAGCAATTTGCAATTTTGAACAAGTGTAATCACAAAAACAGGCTGCTCGATCCAGCTGTGTTTGAGGCAATATTTGAGACGTCTCAGATCTGAATTTACTTCTGCAAAAACTGGATATCAAAACCTTGGAGTGAACCCTCTATTTATAGTGGAGAGTTCACCCGAGAGGCTCCTTGATTCTCGGTGGAGGTTGAGCAGAATAGGGTTGGTTGAGCCGTTTCTTCACCTTAAAACTCTCACCGATTTGACTTTGTCTTCCCGAGAATGCTCCTTCCGTTATGCACTCTCCTCGACTTGGTCTTGTTAAGTATTATCGTGTTTCCCTTAGCTCCTAACCAAGCCAAACATTCACGTGATAAAATCTTCTCGGCTTGAATCCGCTTTCGTGAAGATAGGCAAAACTTTTGCGAAATGTCCTCCTGATGTCACGACATTTGGGATGACATTTTCCTGTTTTTACTTAACACCAAAAAGAGACATGTTACGGAAAATGTTAGGACACAGAACCTAACACTAACAATCTCCCCCTTTTTGCCTTTCTTCACAAAACTAAATAGGTTAATGATTTTATCACAGGCAAATATCTCAACCTTCATCCTGAAACATTTATAAAGCACGATATATACACTATGTGCCAGTAAGTTACTCGAATCAGAGTATGATGCAAAATGCGAGTATACATCTAAAAGATTAATACACTGAAACCATAAAAATAGCAATATATAAACAGAATTAAAATGTCTCAAACTGTCAAGCCAAATAACTACAGTCCACAACTAAAAGTATTCAACAACTGCTACTTAGCAGCCTAAACACAGCAACACAACCTCAGAGCTATTTCATCTCGGATGTCTTCGTTTCATCTCCTCAGATCAAGATCCTACGTTTGAGCATTCACCGCTGCGGTTTCTCCCCGACTGCACTCCATCTCCCTTTTGGGAAGAAAGCAAAATAGGTAACGTTCCCAGCTTCCACTGTGGCTTTTCAGACTGGTCCACTCTCGCGATCCGGCATTGAGCTTTGCAATCTCTTGCACCAGCCAAGCAGTTGTCAAGGACGACTGTGAGATGTTACCGGAGATGTCTGGGACATTTCTGGTAACACTAGCACTTCCAGCTGTATTCGTCCATGGAAGATCAATGACTCTGCTTTTGCTCTTCAGATCGCCCGATTAACGACGATACTTGAGTTCTTTCCAGAGCAGATCCTGCTTAGGGGCTTGGAATCCCTGTGAGGTTAGTACCTTAAAGATCAATGAGGGAAAGGGAAGGATGATACCTGTGTCCTTTTCTGCCATATTTACAATCTGTTGAAAGATTGTTTTTCCTATATCAACACTAAAACCTTTTCCTATTTTGTATAGGAACAATGCTTGTTCAATTGTTACAATTGATTTGTTCAAAGAACACAACCAATTGTGTATCATTAACTTGTGCAAAACAGCAAATAAGGCAGTGAGTCTGGATGTTGGACACCTTGAAACCCATCTCTTCACAACTCCACCGGTGAGGTATGAAATCACTTCATCCCTATCATTTATCACTTCTCGCTCGCCTCTCATCATCATTCACTCTATTCAAACATTGGTTAATTGTAGTCGGTGTGAAGTCATAAAATTTGTTATAGAGAAACACTTTCCCAAAGTGTTTTGACTTGGGTTTCTCTATTTTACTTGTTAGATTTGCATAAAATAACTTCACCACCTTTTCTTCATAAGGACATTTGTTATTTACCGAGTCTAGTAGATTTCTTGAAGTGAAGAAATCCACCAGACCGTGGCTACTACAAGACGCAATGTCCAACACCTTCTCGGTTCGAATGGCTCGACCGTTGAACCAAGACCAATGTTTTGAGTGATTGGCTGTTAAAAACTTGGGAGAGAAAGGGTTTACCTCAGACGCAGATTCAGAGCTACTGCTTGTGAGACCTCGGACACTGGAATCTGAAGTTTTGTGGATAGATGATCCAGAAGATGTCATAACATTTTCTGTGACATCTTGAGGGGTTGATGATGATTTTGTTTCCCCTGAAGCATGACCAGATTTCTTGGTATAAAATTTCTTCAGCGGGGTGTCGTCTGGAATTTCATCTTCCTCACTGGATTCTTGCAGATTCGTGAAGGAAGGTGAAGCAGGGGATTCCGGTTGGAACTCAATCGAACGAGTCTTCTCTGAATCAGTAGACCTGGAGCTTGAAGAGGGAGGAGTCGCTGATTTCTTCCTTTTGGTGGAGGATTCACCACTGCCAAAGGCCTTCTCAAAGTTTCGGACCGATCTGCGAGTGGGAAAAGTTGCTTGATTTGTCCTCTTTGGGAGGACTAAACATCCGGTTTCTAAGTTGATAGGATTGTTTGTCTCCCGGATAGGCGATTTCCAGAGGTTCTTGGAAGTCACTTATCGCAAACTGCGTACATGATGGTGGACTTGTGCTCATTGGGGAGTGTTCTGGGACTGGTGGTGACATTTTCGGTGACATGGGTGAGACATCCATTGGAGAGAAAGGGGAAGAAGAGAAGGAGAAGTTAGGGTTTTCGGGGTTTACAGGAATGGGAGTAGTTTGTGAGGTCGGTGACTTGAAAGAGGGATTCATCGTGGGTAATGTACGAAAATTTCGTTCCCACCTTTTTTTTTTTTTTTTTTTGTTTTCAGAGGAAGTTTCTTTGGAAGTTTAGTATTTAGTGAAAGGGTATTTATACACTTGGCAAAAACTATCTACATAAGTGTTTAAATTATATACAAAGACTAGTTCCTAAGGTTTAGAGATTGTTTCAAAATAGACATCAAAAACCAACTCAACATTAATCGACACACGTCTTTTGAAAAATCTGGAAATCTGAGTGTTATCATAAATGTTTAGCACATTTTGTGTAACACGGGAGTCATTTTCTCATAGGAACAGCAGTTTCGGCAACTAAACAAGACACTTTATAGAGTTTTGTCTCTACGTTAGTGGAACAATGTATATTGAGTCCAAATAGATAAGATCTTGTGTCTATCATAATATAAAGTATGTTGATACTCCTATAGAATAGGAACGGTATCACTTTTGTGGGCTTTGCCCAACATTTTACAATTGCCGAGGAATTTAAGGCTTTGCCTTATTTTTTGATACTCCCTTTTTATGATTTTTATATCATCGCAGAGAACGGTATCATTTTTAAAAAGGTGTTCCTTTGAGAAGTCATGACCCGTTAGAAACACAAAACAACTTTAACATTTACCGAAAAGATACAGTTCCAGATTTTACACTGGCTGAATGTTACCACAAATGTCAGGGACATTTCCGATAACACACCCCAGCAGTGTTAATTTTTATATTGAACAGAGACCGAGAGAGTTTTTCAATGTTGAAAACCTCTCATGATCTAAAGCTTTTGTAAAAATATCAGCTAGTTGATGAGAAGTGTCAACATAATCGATTCTAACTAGCTGTTTTTCAACCAAGTCTCAAGAAAGTGATGTCTTATATCTATATGTTTTGTACGAGAGTCTTGAACCGATTTTTAGATATATTGATGGCACTCATATTATCACAAAGACAAAACTAAGATATTTTTGAAACGCCATAATCGTCTAACATGTGTCTTAGCCATATTAATTGAGAGCAACAACTCCCCACGCTACATATTGATTCAAGGTTGAGAGTGAGACACAATTTTGTTTACGATCGTATCAGAAACTAAGTTATTGCCAAGGTAAAAACATCCTCCACTAGTACTTTTTCTATCTTCCACATCCCACCCCAATCCGGCCACTATATCATATTAGATTAGGATTAGTGTCTTTGAATACCAAATTCCCAACTCACGTGTCTGCAACATATCTTATGACACGTTTGACAAAGATTTAAGTGGGAAATTTTAGGGCATGCTTGGAATCGTGCACACACAAACACTAAACATAAGATCCGGACGACTCGCGGTGAGATACAAAAGACTACCTATCATAGATCTGTATAAAGTTGGGTCAACATTCTCCCAACATCATCTTTGGATATAGTCCGGTTGATCCCATCTGAGTCTTCACGTGTTTGGCGTTCCAATCCAAACTTTTAACCGTGTTCTTGGCATATTTGCTTTGTGAAATGAAGATACCCTCCTCATTCTGCTTTTATCCGCAAGCCTAAGAAAAGGTTAGTTCCCCAATCATGCTCATTTCGAATGTTGAGGACATAGCCGACAAAAGTCTTAAGATGAGACATTGAAGTCGAACCAAAACTATGTCATCTACATAGATTTGAGCAATAACCATATCTGATCCATCGTGTTTTATAAATAAAGTACAATCCTACACCACGTTGGAAGCCAAATTCAAGAAGGAATTGAGTTAAACGACCATACCATGCACGTGGAGTTTGTTTTAGTCCATACAAGGCCTTTTTAACTTTGTATACATGTTGTGGATGGTGAGGATCTTCAAATCCTTTGGGTTGTTCAACATATACCTCCTTATCAATATATCCGTTCAAAAGGCACCTTTCACATCCATTTGATGAAGAGTTATCTTTAAACAACAAGCTATGGCAAGTAATAATCTAATTGATTCAATTTAGCTCTTTGGAGCAAAGGTTTCATCATAGTCGATACCTTTGACTTGAGAGTATCCTTGAGCCACTAGTCTAGCTTTATTTCTAATAATAGTTCCAGATTCACGATTTATTCTTAAAGATCCATTTAGTTCCTATTACATTAGTCTCATCGCATGAGGAACTAGATCCCAAACCTCATTTCTCGTGAATTGTTCTAGTTCTTCTTGCATGGCTTGTATCCACCAACCTGTCTTTTAGTGCTTCATTAATGTTTTTAGGTTCCAAAGTAGAAACATAGCAAGATTGACTTACCTTGTGATGTATGGTGGACATACACGCATACTTCACCATGTCTCTAATTTTTGGTTCTTTTCTCCTTGTTTTTATTCCTTCGAATACTTCTCCTATTACCTGCTGGGATGGTTTCTTCCGATTACGGATGAGGATCCTGCGTCTTGAATCACGGTTCGATTCGTAATCCTCATCGAACTTGCGGTGTTCTCATCTTGATTCATAGTGTTCCGCAGATGTTGTGACATTTGGTGTAACATCTGCATTTTCTCGTGGTCCGCCTCTCAGTATTGTTACGACAAAGATTCTGCATCGTGTATTTCCTGCATACTGCATTATCATCAAAACAATGTTAACAGATTCTTGTACGGATTTGGTTCGAAGATTGTACACTCGGTAAGCATGACTATTTTGAGAATAGCCTATGAAAATTCCCTTATCACTCTTAGAGTCAAACTTTGCTCGATTATCTCTATCATTTAGAACATAGCATACACACCCAAAAATATGAAAGTAACGTAGATTTGGTTTCTTTCCATTCAAGATCTCATAGGGTGTCATTTTTGTTCCTGGTCTAAGATAGACTCTATTAGAGATGTGACTTGCAGTGTTTAGGGCTTCTGCCCAAAAACGTTTTGACAGTTTTTTTGAACTTAGCATGACTCTAGCCATTTCTTGTAGGGTTCTATTCTTCCTCTCTGCTACACCATTTTGTTGGGGGGTTTTGGGAGCAGAAAATTCATGGAAAATACCTTTTTTCTCACAAAATGTAGAAAATTGATTATTTTCAAACTCCTTTCCATGATCAGATCTTATCCGAAAAATAGAGGAATGATATAGATTTCTAATTCTAGAGTACAATATTCTAAACATGTCAAACGTTTGAGACTTTTCTTTCAAAAAGAATATCCAAGAGTATCTTGAAAAGTCATCTACAATCACAAGGGAGTACCTCATGCCTCCTAGGCTATCTACCTCGATTGGACCCATAAGATCCATATGTAAAAGTTGAAAGCAATGAGACGTACCTGAGAAATGTCCATCACTCTGAACAACTTTGTGAGGGACACGGGTTTGCTTACCTTTGAGGCAATCTTCACACACCACGGTTTCACTCATAGGACTTAGTTTAGGAATGCCTTTTACCGCCTCATAAGATATCAATTTTCTAAGGTTGCGGTAATTGACATGTCCTAGTTTTTGATGCCACAATGTTGTGTCATCAGTCCTAACACTATTACATACCTTATGTTCTCCGACAAGATAACAATTATCACTTGTTCTTGTACCTGTCATTATGCATTTGTTAGTTTCATCAGTCACTGTACATGCATGTTTATTGAAGCTTACCTCTAAGTTGTCATCACACAGTTGGCTTATACTAATTAGGTTAGCCATCAGACCATCAACGTGCAAGACATTATTTAGTGCTGGAATTCCAGGGACATTAACAGTTCCTCTTCCTATTATCTTACTCTTTCCACCTCCTCCATATGTAACATTTCCTCCATTTAGAGCTTCGTAGTTCTTTAGACGATCTTTTGTTCTGTCGTATGGCGGAACAACCATCACAAAGTACCACGATCCAGAGATATTGGTCCTTAGTGCGGTTATGGCTACATTACAACTTGTTTTCTTGATGGGAACCCAAACCTTTTTTGTTACCTTACGATTGTTGTAGATAGAGGAGTCTCTTAGAGTGCTGTCTGAAGTTCTTGGCAGCATTCTGGAAGACCTTTTCTTTCTGAGTTTTAGTAACTTAAAGCAAAAAGGTTTTAAATGTCCAGATTTATTACAATAATTGCACACATAGTTGCTACCCTTCTTACGGTTCATTTCCCCATTTTTAACAAACAAGTTGGAGCATAATGTATTGATGGGATTCTTGTAGCCCAAACCAGTACATTGAGGTTGACTAATACTAAGGATTTCATCTAATTTGGAGGTGCCTGTGTTAAGCTTTTTGAAGGTTGCTTCGGCCAGATCCAACTTTGCACTTATCTTTCCGAATTCAAGATCTTTTTTGGTAAGAGTCACTTCCAGTCGGGTAATGGTACTTATCAAATCTGCATTCTCACAAGTTAGAGTTTTCACCTTTGATTCAAGTTGATTAGATTCAATGATTAAGTCCTTGCAGCGGCTTGCAATTCCTTAATCATATCATCCTTAGAGTCTTCTTGAGTCTTAGGATTAGAATCATTTTTTGAAATAAAACCACAGAAGCAATTGACATCTGAAGAATTAAAAAACTCATACCTGTCTGCTGTTGCTGTATCTGCAGATGTTATAGCTGATGTTCCCGGAAATGTCATGACATTTAGTGTATCACAGTCAGCTAAACCTCCATCATCTGACAGAGAATGTTCAAAAACAGTGGCCAGCATTGCTTGTGACTCTATTTCTGTATTCTCTTCCCCTTCACCTTCATCATCACTTAGGGAAATCCATAGACTTTTGCCAACCTTTCTTAGAGTGTTTGCACACTCGTTGGCATAATGGCCCCATCCCGAGCAGGCATGACATTGAATGCTGTCAAGCTGCTTGGGATCGAACCTGGATCGGTCAGAATTTATTCTCCTAAGTTGATTGCCTTTTTGTGCGGTGGGAAAATTCTTGGTAATTCGTGGATTGAGTCCTTGGTTTTGGTGCTCTTTAGACTTAGATTTATTCTTATCTTCGTTGAATCTTCTTAACATCGTATTGAACCTACGAGTAAGAAGAGCAACGTTGACACCATCCCCAATTTCTTCAAGTGTTTCATCCTCTTCATTGACTTCCGTCTCTAAGGATTTTGCTTGAAGGGCAACATCCTTGCCTTTGTATAAAGACCTTTGATTTTCCATGTTCATCTCATATGTTTTGAGAATGCTCATTAAAGTATGTAGGTCCATTGTGGAAAGGTTATGTGCTTCAATCGCATAAATCTTAATGTTGAACTTTTCAGAAGAGATCGGGGCTTTTTCAACAAGTTGATTGTTGGTCAATGGAGAACCAAGAACTTGACATTCATTAGAGATATCAATCAACTTTTCAAAATAGGTTTTAATATCCTCCGATTCCTCCATCCTTAAACGTTCATACTTACTCATGAGCATGCGAAGCTTCGTTCGTTGAACACTTGAGCTACCTTCACAATGAGTTTGTAAAGTATCCCAAGCATCCTTGGCAGTAGAGCAATTTTGGATGAGTTTGAACATATAAAGATCAACCCATCCGAAAATAGCATTTAGTGCCTTTTCGTTGAAGCCTGCACTATTAGTTTCTTCAAAAGTCCATTCGCCTCGCTTGACCAAAATGTCGCCTTCCTCGTCCGGAAGCATAGAACGATGTATCCATTAGTAATAGATCTCCATGCTCTAAAATCAATGGATTTGATGTGAGAACGTGGCGAATCTTCCAATAAGGATAGTTTGATCCATCTAAAATAGGAAGTCTACCAATATTTGGATTAGCCGGATCCATAGTTAAGTAAAGGACCTTAGCACTTATTATGTCAAGTGTCGGCTCTGATACCAATTGAAAGGGAGAATTGTCGAACTTAAACTATGGAATAAATAATTTCAAAGACGTAAGAACAGAGGTAAACTTAAAGACAGTAAAGAATGTTCCCAAAAATGTTCTGTGACATGAACTGGAACATTAACAAAAACGCAGAACTAAAAAATGAGTTAAGATGCAGCGGAAATAAATCAAGGACACCCAAGATTGTTTTTCATAAGTTATATAATTGTATATAACTTATAGTGGTCTCATGACCAAAAATTTATTGTATAAAACTTATACAATCTTACAAATCCCTTGAGAATGAATAAAAATCCGTAAAACAAAAAGGGATTAAAAAGAAGTTAAATCCTAACTTCTAAGCCTGAAAAATCTATCTAAAATAGAAGTGAAAAACACCCTATTACAATTGCTTGAATTGGAAGTACCAGTATAAATTTGAGAAAGCAATTTGCAATTTTGAACAAGTGTAATCACAAAAACAGGCTGCTCGATCCAGCTGTGTTTGAGGCAATATTTGAGACGTCTCAGTTCTGAATTTACTTCTGCAAAAACTGGATATCAAAACCTTGGAGTGAACCCTCTATTTATAGTGGAGAGTTCACCCGAGAGGCTCCTTGATTCTCGGTGGAGGTTGAGCAGAATAGGGTTGGTTGGAGCTGTTCTTCAGCCTTAAAACTCTCACCAGATTTGACTTTGTCTTCCTGAGAATGCTCCTTCCGTTATGCACTCTCCTTGGACTTGGTCTTGTTAAGTATTATCGTGTTTCCCTTAGCTCCTAACCAAGCCAAACATTCACGTGATAAAATCTTCTCGACTTGAGACCGCTCGTGAAGATAGGCAAAACTTTTGCCAGAAATGTCCTCCCAGATGTCACGACATTTGGGATGACATTTTCCTGTTTTTACTTAACACCAAAAAGAGACATGTTACGGAAAATGTTAGGACACAGAACCTAACACTAACAGTGTTCATTCAAAATCAGATCCAACCATTGTTGTGACCGATAATGATTCTAAGGAGAAAATCTCGCGAAAGAAGAGTCGAAGTTCAACTGGCGTAATGGTGAGAAATGACACGGTGGAGGATGAAGATAGTGTTCAATTACCTGATAATTTTGACAGTTCCTCTCCAATTGTTTTGCGTGATGAAGATCTTCCAGAGAAACTAGTTGCCACTTGGAAAGTAGGTTAATCCCTTGGAGAGAAGCATTATCAGTTCAAGACATGTTCCAAAACTATGGATGAATATTTCGAGTAAGAGTCATCTGAAAAGAAAAATAAAATAAGACCTTGGTTCGCCAAAATGAGGAAAAAAGCAAAAAGGGGCCAAGATTGAGCCTTTTCTACTGTTTTATATGCCCTCCACCCAATTTTGATCCATCTTTTGGTCATTTCTTACAATTTTATGTATTTTAGGACACCGCATTTTAATCATCATTTTTGCATATTTTTACCTAATATTCTATTATTTTTTTCACAAAATGACATCGCATCTTTTATTTTAAATTAAGCATTATGGTTTTGTTAATATTTTTATTATTATATCGGCATTTTTATTTTTTGTAATTTTACATCTCTTTAAATAATTTTCTTTTAAATAATAAACTCTTTTATATTTTAAACCAGTCCAATCTGAGGCCCAATACGGATCAGTCCAATCCAACACCTTTTAATTTCATCACAACTCTCTTTTATTTTCCCCAAAAAAAACCAAACTTAATCCATCATATCACTTCATTTCTATAACACTCCACCCCATACCTCTTTTACTATTTTAACACTCTACCCCGTACCCCTTTTACCACTCAAACACTCCACTACCCTTCTTTATCAACACACCTTCCCCATTCCCAAAGAAGAAGAAACCATCATCAGTCGCGTAGCACTAAGACTTCCCCCCTTTTTAATTTTTACACTTCATCTTTTTCAACAACCCACAATCAGCCCACATACCCATCTATAACACACTCTCTCCCGTTTTAAATTTTAGGACTCCATTTGTTATACCCCGTATTTCTAGAGTATGTACGTGAGAGAGTACGTATAAAAAATTTAAGCCTTAAAGTTGGCAAGGTTCGAAATTTGTACACAAGTGCCGAAAAGAGTCGTTTTCCGACGAAACGTTTTACAAACTTTGCGAAGGGAAAATTACGGCTATATCATTTATTATTTTTGCGGATTTTTCCGAGAGATGAAATATTTTGGACCAACGGGAGGGTGACACTTGTCACCCTCAATGGACGGCAAAGTGGGCTTGCATTGGCACGTTTTTGTGCCTTGTTTTTAGTCAAGGGTTAGGTAGGATATTTTGTGTAGTAGATGGATAAGGACACATGGATAAATCCTCACCCTACACTTGCACCACACTTGTCTTCATCTTGGCCATTGGTTGGCCATTGCTTGACCTATAAATACCCCCCTTAGTTGATGAACTTCTTAATCCAAAAATCATTCTCCAAGTCTAAAAACCCTCTCCCCCTTAAGTGTTGTATTCGTCCAAAGCCCCCCCCCCCCCCCCTTTTTGAGAAGCCTTGGCCGAGAAAGTACCACTCAAAGATAGTTGTGCTAGTAAAAATACCCTTTGTGGTATAGAAATACTCTCCAAGTATTGTTGTTATGCCAAAATACCTTAGCCCATATACCTTGTAGTACTTTCCAAAGTTACCTCTATACGTAGAGCAGGAAATACTACTATATTCCCTTTAGTCACAAAACGAAACCCTAAGGAAAACCTTCATAACCGGTTGAAGTGTTAAGAAGTTAAGTAGAACTTCTGGGGGTTGTTTGGAGCGGGTTGGAGCACCCGGAGTAGGAGCTAAACGTTGCTCAGGATCGACATTAAACTTGGATAATTTTGGGCTTACCGAGGTAAATAATCCTATCCTTCTATTGTAATTGGAAATTACATACTGTAGTTGTATAAAAATGAATATAAGATTCATAGAAGAGAATTGAACTGTAATAGAAGGATATTACAGAAAAGAATTGAACTGAAATCACATCAGAAGAATATTAAGTAGAAGATTAAACTGTACTTACATAGGACCGTATTTACAGTAGACTAATAACCTTATTGGTTGAATGTTCTGCGAGTAGCATGAACTACTTGGAAGGTGGACAAGGCTAGCCGGGTTATAGTCGTGGAGCGTTTTGCTTATAGTCGATAATCGTCGCGAGGTATGTGATTCTTCCTATACTCTTGAGCATGAAGTATTTTAAAGGAATATATATATATATATATATATATAGTACGGTAGACGTACGTGTGGCAATGTCTTTTGACTTAAGCCTGAATAATAAGAATTTTGAAAGTATTTTAAAGGAATATATATATAGTACGGTAGACGTACGTGTGTTAACTGAACGTAGTTGTACGGCAATGTCTTTTGACTTAAGCCTGAATAAGAAGAATCTTGAAGTATTTCAAAAGAAATAAGAAACCTTTTTGAAAGAAGAGTAATACTTGGTTTTGAAACCATAAGAGTTATACTAGCTTTATGGGAAGTTAGGTATAACGTCTTAAGAGAGATAAAGAGAATGGTTTACTGATTTTTTAGAAGTTAAGAGACTTGATCTTAAAAGATAAGAGACTTGACTTGAATGAATTAAAATGAACTTTGTGTGAAACCTCATTCGTGAGTAATGAGTACTTGGTTTTTTAAAAGGAATAATGTTTTACTGATTTTGGAAATCAGAATGAGTATCGACAAACCACTGCAGCGTTAATAAAAGGAAATGTTTTGACTAATTAAGTATTATTAAACCAGTAGAAACCTCCATCTGCATAGAAGCTAAGATGAGACAAAATGATATTACATTTCCTAGATCATGGCTGCTTTAATAAGATTGATTATGAACCAGAATAACCTACTCACATATAAGGCATATGTTTTCGCAAAATTGTTTAAAAGAGAATCATATTCTTAAGTGATTAAGACTATGAACTATGAAACCTTTCTAAAATAAGAGACTTAAGTACTTGAAATTAGGCAAACTTGAACTTAGGGAAAAGAATGTTGTTACTTGAGGTTGAAAAGGAAAGTGTTTGGTTTTACCTAAAAATGTGAGTCACCCTATTTTTATACTACGGGTATCGGGTGACCTTTATAAAAGAAATGGATCTTTTAAAAAGATTTTAACGTATGTAATACTTTGGGGTCAGAACCTGGACTTTGGCCTAAAATAAACTTGAGTTGTGTGTAACTTGCCTATGTTTGTGTTTGATAGCCTTGTTGTGCAAATATTGTATTTCTATACCACCGCGTCTCTCGATGGAGGGCCGGCTGATTTGTTATGAACGATTCTTCACCGAGAACCATGGGATGGGCCGGGACACGTATTTCATCTGATTCTTCACCGAGTCTCATGGGATGGGCCGGGACACGTATTCCATCTGATTATTCACCGAGTCCCACGACGGGCCGACACGATTTCATCCGATTCTCACCGAGTCCCGTGGATGGGTCGACACGTATTCCACATGATTTTCACCGAGTCCCACGGATGGGCCGACACGTATTCCACACGATTTATAACTAGATCGGCAGCGGTGAGGAAGAGTTCCACGCATGAGGATGACTTGAGGCGTGAGTCACGACTTGATATGACTGCTTTTATGTTGTGAACTATAGTTTGGTTATCATACATGTCTCCTGCTTTATATAGACTATTATGATTTCATTTACGCTTTTCTGATTTCACATACTTGGTACTGTTATCGACCTCCTTCGAGGCTGCGTTACGCCGCAGTAAGTACATCGGTTGTGGATCCTCGCTCATAGGATCAAAGTTCAGCGTGTTGGGAAGCCCCGTTTCTTCGGAGGCTTATCTTTTGGTATGTTACCCTGAGTCTGTAAGTTCTTGTACATTCAGGGGTATGGCGGGGCCCTGTCCCGCCATAGTTGTCATTTCATTCTTGAGGTCCGTAGTAATGTAGGCGAGTTGCAAAAAGGATTAAACTGTTCGGGTTTTTATGTATATATACAGAAGGCAACTGGTTTGGTTGACCTGTTTGTTTATCATGTCTCTTGTTTCATATTTATGTTTTATGTTCCGCTGATTTTCTCTGATGAATGACTACTTGGGTGCCCGGGTAAGGCACCAGTCACGGGCCCCGGATCGGGTCGTGACAAAAGTGGTATCAGAGCAGTTAATCCTCGGAAAGTGTCTGACCGTGTCAGTAGAGTCTTGATTATCGGTGTGTTGCACCACATCTATAATCGTGAGGCTATAGGACATTTAGGGTTGGTTTCCATTCTTCTCATTACGAGATCGTGCCTTGAGCCGTATGATAAGTTGGACCCTCAGACGTATTCCTTTCCTTTACCGATTATGCCTCGCGTAAGGCAACCCGGGCCCGAAAGGCAAGGCAGCGAGGAGCCGTGAGTAGAGCACGGGGTTACGAGCAGGCCCGGTCGTTACCGAGATAGTGCTTCCGACGGCGAGTTTTGCGGCGCGCCAGCCGACAGAGTTTAGAGCGCGGCGATGGGCTGCCGAGACTCTGATACTGAGCCTCGATCCCCACACTGGAGCATGAGATGGGTACAAGGAGATGGCGATCGGCGTGGTCGTGGCCGATATGAGAGAGGCTGGATGCAGCGGTTCACCCGATAGCACCGTAGTTCACCCCGAGCGCATTTGAGGCTACGGACTTTACGAGTCAGAGCCCGCGATGTTCTATGGATCGAGCGAGGATGACCTCGGGAGTTTATCCGACAGCCTACAATGGATCATGAGTGATCGAGTCTCGAGGCGAGTCGGTGGTATTGGGTTCGCATCAGCTGCGTGATACTGCAGTCGACTGGTTTGATTCGTGGGAGCTGTCTCGGGGAGAGCATGCACCTCCAGCCGTTTGGGACGAGTTCTCAAGGGCTTTTCTTGCACATTTCTTGCCCCCACAGATGAGGAGGGCTCGGGCCGACAGATTTTTGACGTTGAGGCAGGACGGGCGGACGGTTAGAGAGTACAATGTGGAGTTCGACTCATTAGCTCGGTATGTTCCGTCAGAGTAGCCGATATGGAGGATGAGTACACCGCCACGTCACCGGCTAGATGATTACTTGGCGAGGCTTATACGGTGTAGCTCTTCACCGGGCATGGACATTGCCCGCACGCAAGCCCATACCGGGATGTGAGGCACGGAGAGGTCGACGGAATGACCGGGATCGCGAAGAGGCGAGCAGTTCCTTTGGTAACTTTCGAGGCTGCCTCGCAGCAGACTAGTTATGTACCTCCGCCCGGTGCAGTGGTCCTCCGCGCCTTCGTGGCGTTCGGTATTCGGGAGTTGATCGTGGCTCGGGGCTTCGTTCACAGATATACATGGGTTCTAGCGATCGGGTTGAGTTTTCCTCGGTGTGCGATGTGGCAGACGTCATCCCGGGGAATGTCGTCTTTTGACAGGTGCTTGTTTTTCCTGCGGCCGTCAGGGCCATATGACGAGAAACTGTCCTAATAGGAAGGATGCAGGCGGAATGACTCGACCGCCGTCGATGTGTGTTCATCGCCTTCTACAACTATGCGCCCTGCAGGGCAGGCCTATGATTAGAGTGGAGCGGTAGATTCAGGTATATCCTTAACCCTCTAGAGATTTGTATGTGATATGATGACCTTATTATTGTGTGCTATGTACGGATAGCGTTATGTTGGTTATGAGTTAGAAAGCATGGTTAGTTGAAAGGATATGTATGGGGGCATGGAAAGTGTGAACCTTAGAATATTTCATGTTGAGACCTTAGATGTAAGGTCATCTTGAATAAAAGATTTTACGGTTAGTCTTTGTTGAAATACTTGGTTTGCGTATAAATGTGTTGTGGGATAAGTCCATGGGTAGTGTGAGATGGAAGTGGTAGCTTTCATGACGTGAATTAGTAAGATTGTTCCGCATCAGGGAACAAGAAGTTTGGCGCGATTTGGGGTCGGGTCGAGGACCATTCGCGGGTCAACCCGTAACCCTGATTGAGGTGGGTCACTCGGTGGTCCCGCCAGGTGGTAGGGTCACAAGGGTGCTAGCCCAGGTTTGGGTAGCCATCGTACGAGTTCGTGGAAGCGTTCGACCGGAAGTCGGGCCGATGGGTTCAGCCCATCTTGTCCTTCAGTCAGGACTGTTTACTCGGCAGAGGGTTATGCGAGATGTTACATCAGGAAGGTGGTAAGGCTGCATGAGGTTCCTACTTTCACCTTAAGACAGACAGTGAATCCCAGGTTATGGCTATTTCTTTTCTGGAGGTTTTACCAGGCAGGGTTAGGAACTCAGGTGAGTCTCAGTATCGCATTCGCCCTCGGGCCAGTGTTTGGATTTCAGGGGTAGCTGTAAGGAGTATTCGCCTCTTGGTTGAGTGTGTATTATAATAGCTACCATATCAGTATTCGGATATCGCCTTATGACGCCTTGTAGGGGCGGAAGTGTAGGTTGCCAGTCGGTTGGTTCGAGGTTGGCAAAGTTCAGATAGTTGGTCCGTACTTGATCCAGCAGGATGTGGATAAGTTGAAGCTTATCCAGTAGGGGTTATTGCAGCTCAGAAGCAACAGAAGTCGTGCGGATAATTGGCGTCGACACTTGGAGTTCAGGTTGACGGTGGGTCTTCTTGAAGGTATCACCCCGGAAGGGCGTGATGAGATTTTGGAAACTAAAGCAATGACAGAAATGTGGTAAGTTTATTAGGAAGAACTCGAGTATACGAGGAGGGTACGACGAGCAAGGGAAGGAACAAGCATGTGTTATTTTCGTGGCCAGGTGTGGCGTTGGCAACTTGTTAGAGGAACTTTGTCGTTATCCGTCTTGAGAAGGAACATTCGGGACGAATGTTTCTAAGGAGGGGAGAATGTTATACCCCGTATTTCTAGAGTATGTACGTGAGGGAGTACATATAAAAATTTTAAGCCTTAAAGTTGGCAAGGTTCGAAATTTGTACACAAGTGCCGAAAAGAGTCGTTTTCCGACGAAACGTTTTACAAACTTTGCGAATGGAAAATTCCGGCTATATCATTTATTATTTTTGCGGATTTTTCCGAGAGATGAAATATTTTGGACCAACGGGAGGGTGACACTTGTCACCCTCAATGGACGGCAAAGTGGGCTTGCATTGGCACGTTTTTGTGCCTTGTTTTTAGTCAAGGGTTAGGTAGGATATTTTGTGTAGTAGATGGATAAGGACACATGGATAAATCCTCACCCTACACTTGCACCACACTTGTCTTCATCTTGGCCATTGGTTGGCCATTGCTTGACCTATAAATACCCCCCTTAGTTGATGAACTTCTTCATCCAAACATCATTCTCCAAGTCTAAAACCTCCCCTTAAGTGTTGTATTCGCCCAAAGCCCCCTTTTTGAGAAGCCTTGCCGAGAAAGTACCCCTAGCCTAGTTGTGCTAGCCGAAAATACCCCTTTGTGGTATAGAAATACTCCAAGTATTGTTGTTATGCCAAAATACCTTAGCCCATATACCTTGTAGTACTTTCCAAAGTTACCTCTATCGTAGAGCAGGAAATACTACTATATTCCCTTTAGTCACAAAAACGAAACCCTAAGGAAAACCTTCATAACCGGTTGAAGTGTTAAGAAGAAGTCGTAGAACTTCTAAGGGTTGTTTGGAGCGGTGGAGCACCGGAGTAGGAGCTAAACGTTGCTCAGGATCGACATTAAACTTGGATAATTTTGGGCTTACCGAGGTAAATAATCCTATCCTTCTATTGTAATTGGAAATTACATACTGTAGTTGTATAAAAATGAATATAAGATTCACAGAAGAGAATTGAACTGTAATAGAAGGATATTACAGAAAAGAATTGAACTGAAATCACATCAGAAGAATATTAAGTAGAAGATTAAACTGTACTTACATAGGACCGTATTTACAGTAGACTAATAACCTTATTGGTTGAATGTTCTGCGAGTAGCATGAATTACTTGGAAGGTGGACAAGGCTAGCCGGGTTATAGCCGTGGAGCGTTTTGCTTATAGTCGATAATCGTCGCGAAGTATGTGATTCTTCCTATACTCTTGAGCATGAAGTATTTTAAAGGAATATATATATATATAGTACGGTAGACGTACGTGTGGCAATGTCTTTTGACTTAAGCCTGAATAATAAGAATTTTGAAAGTATTTTAAAGGAATATATATATAGAACGGTAGACGTATGTCACGACCCATTTCGGGGCCCGTGACTGGTGCCTTACCGGGGCACCCAAGTAGTCATACATCAGAGTAATCAGCGGAAATATAAAACAAGACATGAAACAGTTTATAAAATAAGACACGCTTTATGTGAGAAACATCGCTTTCGATATATATATAAACATGGTTTAGCAGCTACATCCGATATCGCATAAATACGACTACTGCACTCTAAGGAAATATACAACTATGGCGACAGGCCCGCCATACCCTCGATCAGACAAAACTATCTACAACAGGGAGATCATACCCAAAAGTAGAGCCTCCGGAAAAGATGGAGCTCCCGACACCAACGTAGAGATCCAAGGAATGTGGATCTAGCACTGCCGCTCTTACCGCGGCATGAACGCACTTCGGAAGTCAAGACAACGGTACTAAGTATATGAAATCAGAAAATACTTAAATGAAAACATATCATTTTAAAAATCAGTTTTGCAAGTATGTATGAAACAACCAAGGGGACCGCACATAGTGCCACATCATAAACTAGAGCAACAATAGGTAAACTGTAACAGGTCTTTTCTAGGCTGCGAATGATCGCAGGCCAATTGCGTGCAGTATCACCATGCAAGCCTAATCTCGACTCGTAGTCCGCATAGGCCACTCACATAGGCCCGCATAGGTACATAACCCCGCGTCGAGGGTAGCTACTCCTCGGCATCGCCCCGACTCGTAGTCCGCACGGCCACATAGACCGCGTGAGGTATAACCCCGCATCACTAACACCGAACTCCGTAGCTCGCATAGGTCCTCGGACCCGCATAGGTATTCTCGAATCATGGTCCTGCATCGCCGAAGTCTACCCCGCACGGAGGCGCCTTAACCCCTGAATATGTCAAGAGGTGAGTGATAGTACACTAACATAACTTATCTTTAAACAACATAAGCACAACAAGAACGTTACAAGACACTAACACACATAGCATCATATCATGTCTACTTATCAAACCATCTTATTATTCTTTTCACAATTCAATATAAGTCTGTTATAAACACATAGGCAAACCAAGCTTTCTTTTATCATTCTTAAGTGGTTATACTTAACTTCCCATAAAGCTAGTATAACTCTTAAGCTTCGCTTTAAAACCAATTAGTTCTTTATTATTGGGCTTAAGCCAGGCATTGCCGTAAGTATTATTCAAGCTTAAGCGGTGAGGCATTGCCGTAGTTATTATTCGATTAACACGTACGCTCACCGTACTACATATATATTGTAAAATATCATGCTTTAGGAAGAATCACATACCTTCTCAATAAAACCACCGCCAAGTTGAATATGTCGCACAGAGAATCACTATAATAGTCGACACGCCTATCAACGCTCGGACTACTTTGTAAACGCTCTAAACAGAGGGTTCTATATCCTACGGAAAATTGGGCGACTTTCCCTACCGGTGAGCTACTCAAGTCTCTGTGGAAAACAAATTCTATTCTATACGTGATATTCTTCTAAGTATTTAATACTTATTCTTATACTACTACCGTATGTATTCTCTAATTCAAAAGAGGGTTAGGATTATTTACCTCAGTAAGCCCAATAATATCCTAGATAAAGTCGCGCCTGAGCAAGGTTTAGCTCCTAAGTTGTACGCTCCGGTAGCTCCAAGAAACCTTAGAAGTTCTTCACAACTTCTACTAAGGACTAAGGGATTTGGGCTAGGTATTTTGGGCATTATAACAATACTAGAAGGCAACTTTTCTACCAACGGAGGGGGTAGATTTCGGCTAGGCTAGGGGAGGGTTGCCTCGGCCAAGCTCACTAAAAAGGGGGTGTTGGACGAAAAGGCTACAAGGGAGAGGAGAGGATTTTCAAGACTTGGAAAGGAATTTGTGGATGAAGAACTCTTCATCTTAAGGGGGTATTTATAGGTCAAGACATGGCCAACCAAGGGCCATGATTTAGCCAAGTGCTAGGCAAGTGTAAGGTCAAGATTAGGCAAGTGTCCTTGGCCAACTTGCACACAAAATATCCTACCAACTTCCTTGACTTGTGCCAAGGCACAAAAACGCAAATCTATCCCCAATTCGGCCCAATGGGCGATTTCAAGTCCACCAATGGAGGTGACAAGTGTCGCCTCCCGTTGGTCCAAAATGTTTCGCCTCTCGGAAAAATCCGCAAAATTAGAAATGGCATAGCGGAATTTACCCTACGAAAGTCGTGGAAACGCTTGCGTCGGAAAAACTATTCGTTTAGTGAGTTGTGCCCAAAAACGCCTTGTGCCTAAACTTTAAGGCTAGACTTTTGTACGTATTCCCACGCACATACTGCGAAATACGGGGTATAACATTCTCCCCCCCTTAGAAACATTCGTCCCGAATGTTCCTTCCCAAGACAGTTAACGATAAGATTCTTCATAACTTAAACAGTTGCAAATGCCACACACGGCCACAGAATAACACTTAGGCATAAACAATAATGAAGATTTACAAGTAGGAAAGTGAATTACCTGGAGGTGTGGGGAATAGGTGAGGATACTTCTGCCTCATGTCTTCCTCGGCTTCCCAAGTCATCTCCTCCCTGAGCTCGTTCCGCCACAAGACTTTGACGGAAGCCACGTCCTTGGTCCGCAGACGCCTAACCTGACGATCGATTATCGCTATGGGAACCTCCTCATACGATAACCCCTCGGTCACCTGGACATCGTCAATCGGGTGCACCCTAGATGGATCCCCGATACATCTCCTCAGCATAGATACGTGAAAAACCGGATGTACTGCCTCCAGATCGGACGGCAGATCCAACTCATAGGCAACCTTGCCTACCTCGCGACAATCGAACGCCCAATGTACTGGCCGAAGTTTCCTTCTTCCCGAATCTCATCACACCCTTCATGGGTGACACCTTCAGAAAACCCAATCATCAATTGCGAACTCTGGATGCCGACGACGATGATCCGTGATACGACTTCGCCGACTCAGTCGAATAGCCGCCTCGGATAAGCTTCACCTTATCCATCGCTCGCTGCACCAAATCTGGTCCCACTAGCCGCACTCGCCCACATCGAACCAACCTATAGGCGATCGCACTTCCTCCCATACAAGGCCTCATAAGGCGCCATCCGAATACCGGAGTGGTAGCTATTATTGTACGCGAACTCAACTAGAGGCAAATGATCCTCCCCTACCCTCGAAGTCGATAACACAGCTCGCAACATATCCTCGAGTGCGGATAGTGCGCCGCCGTCCGTCTGCATGCGGATGGAATGCGCACTCGGGCTCACTGCCCCTAAACCTCTCTCGAAAGACCTCGAAGTTAGCCGTGAACCGGGCTCCTCATGCGATATGATCGAAATAGGACTCCATGCACCGACGATCTCTGATGTAAAGTCCGCATAATCCTCACCAAAAGTCGCCCCGACGGAAGAAAGTGGGCTGATTTCACACCACAACGATAACCCATATAGAATCATGTCTCCTCCGAAGCGAGGTAATCCTATGATAAAGTCCATGTTGATTACCTCCCACTTCCGTGTCGATCTCGATAAATCGTAACAAACCACCGTGCCTCGTGCTCTACCTTTACTCGCCGACAACACGCACCGAGCTACGAACTCGCAACGCCCCTCTTCAAGCCATCCCACCAATACACAGATCTAAGGTCGTGGTACATCTTGGTCGACCGGATGGATAGAGTAACGCCGCTACGCGTGCTTCCCCAAGAACTCTTGCCAAGTCCTCAAACATCCGAACACACACCGCCTCAAACCTTAGCACCCCATCGTGCTACCTCAAAAGCGGCCCTTGCCTCACGAAGAGTCAGATCACGATATCGAATCAAAGCCGATCCTCGAATCGTTGCCTCTTCACCTCCTCGACGATGGAAGACTCGGCAACCTCACGAACTCTAACCCCACTGCTATCAGAATCAATCAAACGGACACCAAGGCTCGCTAACTGATGCAAATCACGAACCATGTCCATCCTCTCTAGTTGCACATCTGATAGGCTCCCCATCGACCTACGACTAAGAGCATACGCCACAACATTGGCCTTCCCGGTGGTACAGATATCAACATCGTAATCCTTAAGCAACTCTAACCACCGCCTCGCCGTAAGTTCACTCCTCCGTGAAGATATAATTGAGGCTATTGTGGTCTGTAAAAATATCCACGTGAACCCAATACAAATAGTGCCTCCAGATCTTCAAAGCGTGAATCACACCGCCAACTCCAAATCATGGGGGTAGTTCCTCTCGTGTTTCTTGATTGTCGATGCATATGCTATAACCCCGCCATGCTGCATCAACACACATCCCAACCCGATGCCCGACGATCACAATACACGACATAACCATCCGACCTCCGAAGAGTAAGAACGGGGCGGTCGTCGATCCTTCTTTCAAAGAATCGAAACCCCGCCACAAGCATCACCATCAAACTTGGTCGCTTTCCGAGTCACCTAGTCAATGGTGCAGATAAGCAAACTTCTTCACGAACCGATAATATCCTCGCAAGGCCCGTAAAATCGCGAACCTCTCGCTTGAGTACTAGGTTCAGGCCAAGTCCTCGATCGCCGATTGGCCGTATCCTCTCGAATGCCATCGGCCCGACAATATGCCCAAGAAACGCCATCAAGTCAACCAAAACTCACATTTGGAAAACTTGGCGCATAAATCGCCGTCTCGAGAATCACAAGACAGCCTCAAATGCTCCGCATGCTCCTCGCTCGAGCGAATAAACCAAGATATCATCAATGAACACTATCACAAACGTGTCCAAAAATGGTTTGAACACTCGCTCATCAAATCCATGAATATCGCGAGCATTGTCAACCCAAAAGACATGACCAACTCATAATGCCCGCATCGTCCGAATGCGATCCAGGGACATCCACCTCTCGACTCGCACTGATGATAGCCCGATCGCAGATCAATCTTAGAAAAACATCTCGCACTCGCAATCGGTCGAACAAATCATCAATCACGGAAGGGGTATTCGTTTAATGGTCACCTGTTCACCGATCAGAATCAACACATGCGCAGCGCCCCGCCCTTCTTCTTCACGAACACACCGGCCTCGTGGAGAGAAACACTAGGCACGATGAAGCCCTTCTCCCGCAAATCCCTAAGCCGATCCTTCAACTCTCTCAACTCGGCGGCCATTACGTATGGCGGAATGGAAATAGGCCGAGTGTCCGCAATATGTCAATACAAAACTCAATCTCCTCTCGGGAGGATACCCGAGGTCGCCTGAAACACGCTCGGGAACTCTCGACCACTCGAATCGACGGAAAATCTGGTACCGCAGCCTTGAGATCAAACACCGAACGAGATGGTAGATATACCCTTCGCACCATCTTCCTAGCCTTGAGGTAGGAAATAAACCTACTTCTACGATACCGTGCTCCTCCCACTCAACAACCGGCCTCGTGAAACCGAATCAGATTACTTCTCTCTGCAGTCTACATTGGCGTAAGAAGCTAGCCAATCCATCCCCATGATCACGCCGAAGTCAATCATCTCCAACTCTATCAAGTCGGCCAGTGGTCCGACGATCAGAATGGTCACAGGACAAGCTCTATATACCCGCCGAGCTACCACCGAATCACCCATCGCGTAGCTACCTCGAAGCGGTCTATGGACTCGTGCTCTATCCCTATCCTACTAGCAACAAGGGAGATATATAGACAGAGTAGAACTCGGATCTATCAAAGCATACACATCAAACCAGAACCGATAAGGTACTGCGTGACGACATCGCGAGGCCTCCCGATCCCGCTTACCGGACAAAGCATAAATGCGGTTCGAGGACCGCTAGAATCGGGACCGCGCCACGACCTCGCCGCGACCTGCTGGTCCATGAGTACCTTGCCTCAGTGGCGAGTAGTCGGGAATGAAGAAGACCGCGAAAGAACTCGTAGCCGACTTCTACCATCAAGATCGCCTCGCCGGACAAGTTCGCATAGTGACCTCGGCCGCCACAATCAAACAAGCTCCCGTAGCACCACAACTCCCGGTGGATCTACCGCGACGGCCACACCGGCGGGTGGTCCCGACGCCGCACTTCGCCGCTCGACGCTCAAGTCCCGCCCCGGTTCGCCGAATGTCTCGGGCCAGGCCGAGGACGCGCAGAGTGCTCGAGCCGGCCGTGGTGCACCTAGATCGCCGCCGAGGCCGCCACCACGATAGCCACCAAAAGACCTCGCCCCGTCTTCTTCTCGCCGTCGCCGTCAACCCGTCGGTCTCTACGCTCCTCACAACCAAGAGCATGAGCCCGCATGCGGGTAATGTCCATACCCGGCTGAAGAGAAACACCCGCATACGACTCGCCATATAGTCATCTAGCCCTGACGTAGCGGTGCACCCTATCCTCCATATCTGCTACTAACGCCGGGACATATCGAGCCAATGAATCAAACTCGACATTGTACTCCCGACAAGGCGCCCTCTCTCGCCAAAGAAAAATCTATCACCGCGCCTCCTCATCCGCGAGGCAAGAAGTGAGCGAGAAAGCCTCGAGAACTCATCCCAAGTACTGGGACGCTGCTCTCCCGGATAACTCCCATGAATCAAACCAATCGATCGCGGTATCACGCACCTATGTGAACCAAAGATCACGGACTCGGTCTCCGACGCCCGATCACTCGTAATCCTTCAGAGTCGACGGATGAACTCCCCGCGATCATCCTCCCGCCGACCAGAAAACTCGCGGGCTACAACTCGGGAAGTCTCGTAGCCTCAAACTCGCCTCGGTGAACCACTGTACGATCGGGCTGGATCGAATCGCCAGATTCACTGTCTCATGTTCGCCACGATCCGCCGCAGTTGGGCCATCTCTCAGACCCTAACTCCTCCGCCCGTGCCGGGGTGAGGTGTGGGTGCCGTGGTTCGCTGGCCGGCGGGCGTCAGAACTCGGGCTGCCTCGTATAGATCGGGCCCGAGCCTCGTGACTCTAGGTGTCCCACTAGCGCCTCCGCCGCTTTGCCCTTCTCGGGCCCGGTTGCCTTTACGCGAGGCATAATCAAGTAAAAGGAATACGTTAGAGGGTCCAACTTAACACAACTCTAAAGCACGATCTCGAGTGAGAAGAATGGAAACGAATCCTAAATATCCTATAACCTCCTGATTATTGGTGGTGCACAACACACCGATAATCAAGACTTACTAGATACGGTGCAGACACTTTCCGAGATTAATCGCTCGATACCACTTTTGTCACGACCCATTCCGGCTGTGGATGGTGCCTCATCGGCACCCAAGTAGTCATACATCGAGTAATCACGGAAATATAAAACAAGACATGAAACAGCTTTATAAAATAAGACACGCTTTATGTGAAAACATCGCTTTCTAAGATATATATATAAACATGGTTTAGCGATACATCCGATAATCGCATAACATGACTCTGCACTTAAGGAAATATACAACTATGGCGGACAGTTCCCGCCATACCACGATCGCATAAAACTATCTACAACAGTGAGATCATACCCAAAAGTAGAGCCTCCGAAAAGATGGAGCTCCCGACACCAACGTAGAGATCCTAGGAATGTGGATCTAGCACTGCCGCTCTTACCATGCAGATGAACGCAGCCCCAAGGAGGTCAAGACAACAGTACTAAGTATATGAAATCAGAAATACTTAAATGAAAACATATCATTTTAAAATCAGTTTTGCAAGTATGTATGAAACAACCAAGGGACCGCACATAGTACATCATAAACAAGAGCAACAATAGGTAAACTGTAATGTGTCTTTTCTAGGCCGCGAATGATCAAGCAGGCCAATTGCGTAGTATCACCATGCAAGCCTAATCACGGACTCGTAGTCCGCATAGGCCACTCACATAGGCCCGCATAGGGTACATAACCCCGCATCGAGGGTAGCTACTCCCGGCGTAAATCGCCCCGACTCGTAGTCCGCATGTCCACATAGACCGCATGAGGTATAACCCCGCATCACTAACACGAACTCCCGTAGCTCGCATAGGTCCTCGGACCCGCATGAGGTATTCTCGAATCACGGTCCTGCATCGCCGAGTCTACCCCGCATCGGAGGGCAGCTTAACCCCCGGTAATATGTCAAGAGGTGAGTGATAGTACACTAACATAACAACTTATCTTTAAACAACATAAGCACAACAAGAACGTTACAAGACACTAACACACATAACATCATATCATGTCTACTTATCAAACCATCTTATTATTCTTTTCACAATTCAATATAAGTCTGTTATAAACACATAGGCAAACTGTTTCTTTTATCATTCTTAAGTGGTTATACTTAACTTCCCATAAAGCTAGTATAACTCTTAAGCTTCTGTTTTAAAAACCAATTAGTTCTTTATTATTCAGGCTTAAGCCGTGAGGCATTGCCGTAAGTATTATTCAGGCTTAAGCCGTGAGGCATTGCCGTAGTTATTATTCAGTTAACACATGTACGTCTACCGTACTACATATATATTGTAAAATATCATGCTTTAGGAAGAATCACATACCTTCTCAAAAACCACCGCCAAGTTGAATATGTCGCGCGCAGAGAATCAAATTTATAATAGTCGACACGCCTATCAACGTTCGCACTACTTTGTAAAACGATTCTAAACAGAGGGTTCTATATCCTACGGAAAAATTGGGCATTTCCTACCGGTGAGCTACTCAAGTTCATCAGAAAACAAATTCTATTCTATTCTGTGATATTCTTCTAAGTATTTAATACTTATTCTTATACTACTACCGTATGTATTCTCTAATTCAAAAGAGGGTTAGGATTATTTACCTCAGTAAGCCCAATAATATCCTAGATAAAGTCGCTACCGAGCAAGGTTTAGCTCCTAAGTTAGACGCTCCAGAGGCTCTAAGAAACCTTAGAAGTTCTTCACAACTTCTACTAAGGACTAAGGGATTTGGGCTAGTGTATTTTGTCCATTATAACAATAATAGAAGTCAACTTATCTAACAAGGGATTGGGGGTAGATTTCGGCTAGGCTAGGGGGAGGGGTTGCCTCGGCCAAGCTCACTAAAAAAGGGGGGGGGGTGTTGGTAGAAAAGGCTACAAGGGAGAGGAGAGGATTTTCAAGACTTGGAAAGGAATTTGTGGATGAAGAACTCTTCATCTTAAGGGGGTATTTATAGGTCAAGACATGGCCAACCAAGGGCCAAGATTTAGCCAAGTGCTAGGCAAGTGTAAGGTCAAGATTAGGGCAAGTGTCCTTGGCCAACTTGCACACAAAATATCCTACCAACTCCTTGACTTGTGCCAAGGCACAAAAAACGTGCAAATCTATCCCCAATTCGTCCAATGGACGATTTCAAGTCCACCAATTGGAGGGTGCCAAGTGTCGCCCTCCCGTTGGTCCAAAATGTTTCGTCTCTCGGTAAAATCCGCAAAAATTAGAAATGGCATAGCCGGAATTTACCCTACGAAAGCTGTGGAAACGTTTCGTCGGAAAACTATTCGTTTAGTGAGTTGTGCCCAAAAAAACGTCTTGTGCCTAAACTTTAAGGCTAGACTTTTGTACGTATTCCCTTACGTACATACTCTGGAAATACGGGGTATAACAACGTACGTGTATTAACTGAACGTAGTTGTACGGCAATGTCTTTTGACTTAATCCTGAATAAGAAGAATCTTGAAGTATTTCAAAAGAAATAAGAAACCTTTTTGAAAGAAGAGTAATACTTGGTTTTGAAAACATAAGAGTTATACTAGCTTTATGAGAAGTTAGGTATAACGTCTTAAGAGAGATAAAGAGAATGGTTTACTGATTTTTAGAAGTTAAGAGACTTGATCTTAAAAGATAAGAGACTTGACTTGAATGAATTAAAATGAACTTTGTGTGAAACCTCATTCGTGAGTAATGAGTACTTGGTTTTTTAAAAGGAATAATGTTTTACTGATTTTGGAAATCAGAATGAGTATCGACAAACCACTGCAGCGTTAATAAAAGGAAATGTTTTGACTAATTAAGTATTATTAAACCAGTAGAAACCTCCATCTGCATAGAAGCTAAGATGAGACAAAATGATATTACATTTCCTAGATCATGGCTGCTTTAATAAGATTGATTATGAACCAGAATAACCTACTCACATATAAGGCATATGTTTTCAAAAATTGTTTAAAAGAGAATCATATTCTTAAGTGATTAAGACTATGAACTATGAAACCTTTCTAAAATAAGAGACTTAAGTACTTGAAATTAGGCAAACTTGAACTTAGGGAAAAGAATGTTGTTACTTGAGGTTGAAAAGGAAAGTGTTTGGTTTTACCTAAAAATGTGAGTCACCCTATTTTTATACTACGGGTATCGGGTGACCTTTATAAAAGAAATGGATCTTTTAAAAAGATTTTAACGTATGTAATACTTTGGGGTCAGAACCTGGACTTTGGCCTAAAATAAACTTGAGTTGTGTGTAACTTGCCTATGTTTGTGTTTGATAGCCTTGTTGTGCAAATATTGTATTTCTATACCACCGCGTCTCGATGGAGAAATTTGGCTGATTTGTTATGAACGATTCTTCACCGAGTCCCATGGGATGGGTCGGGACACGTATTTCATCTGATTCTTCACCGAGTCCCATGGGATGGGCCGGGACATGTATTCCATCTGATTATTCACCGAGTCCCGAGATGGGCGGACACGATTTCATTTGATTCTCTCACCGAGTCCCATGGATGGGCGGGACACGTATTCCACATGATTCTTACCGAGTCCCACGGGATGGCGGGACACGTATTCCATACGATTTATACCTAGGCTGAGCGGTGAGGAAGGAGTTCCACGGGCGTGAGGATGACTTGAGGCGTGAGTCACGACTTGATATATTTGCTTTTATGTTGTGAATCGTAGTTTGGTTATCATACATGTCTTACGCTTTATATAGACTATTATGATTTCATTTACGATCTTTACTGATTTCACATACTTGGTACTGTTATCGACCTCCTTGGGCTGCGTTCATGCCGCAGTGTAGAAGTACATCGGTTGTGGATCCTCGCCATAGGATCAAAGTTCGTGTTAGGAAGCCCGTTTCTTGGAGGCTTATCTTTTGGTATGTTACCACGATTACGTAAGTTCTTGTACATTCGAGGTATGGCGGGGCCTGTCCGCCATAGTTGTCATTCATTCTTAAGTGCAGTAATCTTGTTGTGGGCAGAGTTGCAAAAAGGATTAAACTGTTCGGGTTTTTATGTATATATACAGAAGGCAACTGTTTTGGTTGGCCTGTTTGTTTATCATGTCTCTTGTTTCATATTTATGTTTTATGTTCCGCTGATTTTCTCTGATGAATGACTACTTGGGTGCCCGGGTAAGGCACCAGTCACGGGCCACGGATCGGGTCGTGACACCATTTTTCACACCATCCCTATAATCTCATCCTCTCACCATTTACACACTCAGCCTTCCTCATCGTCGACCTCGCCGGAACACCACTACTGTCACACACCGACGAACCACACCAATACCGTCGACCGACACCCTCATCCCCATGCCCCTGCCTCGCCGGAGCTGATGACCGGCGAGAGCTGCTCTTCCACTCTGTTCACACCCCGTCGCCCTGGTTTTGTTCATCTCTGATGGACTGATTTCCATTTTTTGATATGTTTGTTTTGTACTGGTTTCGTAGAGTTTTTGTAAGCATTGGCGTTGCTCCGGTGTTCACCATAGTTGCCACTGTTGCTATTGTTTCCACGGTCGTAGACCATTTTTTGTTTTGCTCACTGTTTTGTTATTTCTGTGCACTGTTCATCGGTTTCCGGACTGATTTAGGCAATTCCGCTTTTATTTTTAAACTGAAAGAACATATTTTTACACTTGAATATGGGGTATATACTGGTTTGAACGTGATTCTACACTTGATGGCCGATGAAAAAGTTATCCATCGATTTTTGAGGCCTCCACAGTTACAAAAACGGAAAATAAATAAGATCTTCGGGCGTTGATGATTTCTTTTACTTACACCGGATGCTAACAGGCGCTGGCGGGGCGATTCGATTGACTAATAAGTCACTAGTTCGCAGCCAAGACTTGTTTAGGACGTCTCACTTCATTTTTCATATCTGAGCCATCCGTAATCAAAACTATTATTATTTTGGTGCAGATATGAATGTTTTATTTATTTTATTGTATTGTTTATAACATTGGCCGATGAAGGAATCTCCGTCTGATTTTCAAGGTCTGCCCTGTATAAAAGACGAGTTTTATTTTTAGTTTACTTATTAATTCTCGTCGCTATTTGAGAATTATTTACTCTCTTAATAACACTTTTACTAAGTGTTTATACAAGTATCCGGAGATATATTTCAAGAAGATAACCTTCAGGAATTTATTTTTTGTTGTCATATTTAAATTCAGTTTTTATTTCATTCTGTATTATATTTTCAAACATTCTTTTCCTTAAAGTATATATATTTTTAAGTACATATATTTTCTAAATCTTGATAGATAATTAACCTAGATTTGACCGGAGAACCGCAAGTTAACGGATCTTAAAGGATGCCTAATGTCACGACCCGACCACAGACCCGTGACTGTCGCCTTACCCTGGGCACCCTTGTGATCATCAGAGAAAACCAGCGGAAAAATAAACTCACAACAAGAACCCATATAGAATGTAAGCAGGCTAACCCAAAATGGCTACCTCTAAATATAACAAAACTGAACAGTTACATCTTTAACAACCCAATTTATAACAGGACTACAGACCTCTAAGAATGTGTAACCACTATGACGGGACAGGGCCCCGTCATACCCCTGAATGTACAAAACATCTACGACACCAGGGAGAACCGTACCAAAAAGTCAAGCTTCCGGAGAAATGGAGCTTCTGACACCTGAGAAAAGATCCTAAGAATGAGGATCCACCACCTGTTTACCACTACCTGCGGCATGAAAGCAGCCCCCGAGGAAGGGGGTCAGTACACAATATGTAGCAAGTATGCAAAACTGGAAAATACTGTAATAATATCATAAGTCTAAAATAAGCTGGAGTCATAGATGAAAATCAAATTACATTGCTCTGTGCCTTACTAACAATGAGAGTAACAAGTATAAACTTTACTGCATAAAACTAGGAGGCTCATGATCAAAACAGGGTCCCTCGCCCGCAGTATCATCAAGCAATCCTACTCCTGAGACTATTTCACCCGCATAGGTCCTGTGGACCCGCATGAGGTCATCCGCCTTGCATGGGACTATTTCACCCGCATGGGACTATTTCTCCCGCATGGACCCGGTGGGCCCGCATGAGTACAAGCGCCGCACTCGCATCATGGGTAGCAAATCCATGGAATAAGTAGTAAACCATCATAATGGACGCATACCCGTGGACCCTCCATCGTGTCAGTATGTCCAAAGGAAATAACAAGAATAAGTAATAAACCATCCTAATGGACGCATACCCGTGGACCCTCCATCGTGTCAGTATGTCCAAAGGAAATAACAAGAATCACCCGGGGTCTACCCCGTAAGAACACATGACCTAGCACAACCGGCTATCATAAATAACATAAGCGCTACCGGCTTATCACAACATAAGCAAGTTAAGAAATCCCCTAACTTCTTATTAACATTATTAATATATCCTCTCATTTTAGTTTACCTAAGGCACTAACATGTCAATTAAGAAAAAAATCCGGGAATTCAACCCAAGTACCACATACTTCTAACCTTTTAAGAAATGACTCATTTTTATAAAACTTCCAAGATACTAATAACCGTAGTATCAAGTCACGACTACTTTCAAGACAAGTCACCTTTCCTTTTAGAAATATAATAGGCTTCTAAATCATGTGACTTCTTTTCTTCTGAAACCTTAGGGAATTGATGCCTTAAAACCAATTTGCCTTTCATAAATTCAATTCATTTATCCGTACTTATTTTGCTTAGAGAAAATCTTTCTTTTGTTAATCTTCCATAAAGCTAATATAACCAACTTCCCATGAAGTCGTTATATTAACTTTATAAATTAGTCAAATACATTTCCCTATATCCAAGGGACTTATACTTTTAAAACGAAACAAGAATCATATACTTAAAACACTTCAAGTCCCTTAACTTTGGGAGCTTAAGACATCATTAATACTTTTTTTTAAAGAAGTGAGATACTCCCCCTACTTACCAAACTTGGCCATTCTTAAAACAAGTAAGGGACATCAAAGTCTTGTACGTCTACCGTACTATATAAGTACACTACTCATGCTCAAGAGATAGGAAAGTTCCACATACCTCTTCGGATCAATCCACTTGCTAAGTCCAAAATACCGCACGTAGTACGTCAACCTATAATGACCATAATACATTTATTAACCTCTAGCTTCAACATAGAATATTCCAAGTGCAAAGTCACTAAATTCTACGGAAAATCGGGCAGCATTTACTTTGTTTCTACATACCTTGCCACCTTTTTCAAGGCCGAATTCAACATCCAAACGCCACTTCTAAGGCCCAACAATCCAATCAATACAAAGGGGATTACACACCTAATCTTGGGTGTGTAAAATTCTGCCCCACTATGCATATTAACTAAATCAATAAGTTAAAGGTAGTATTGTGGCTACAACATGTTCATATCCTAACCTTATTCAATTCCTTCAAATCCAAATCATATTTCTTACGTGCAATTTCTCTAAGAGCAATATTTACCACTACAAGTTCTTTCTTCTTCACATGCAACACCATAAACTAGCCAAAAGAGGAGGAATTGTTACCTTAGAGCTTAGCCAAATTAATCCAACAAATTCACTAGCCTCCTTCCCACAATCACCACCACAAAAGCTCCTACAAGCTTGCCAACAAGTTTCCTTCTTATCACCCTTTTCAGATTTTTCTCAAGCCTTGCTTTCTTCTTGATTTTCTAGAGAGAAGGGAGAGCTTGAAGAATGACCAAGTCTTCAAGACTTGGTCAATAAATAGGACATGCCAAATCAGATGGGGGGGGGGGGGGACACTTGTCACCCTCCCATGGCCTTTTTAAAAGAAAAATATCTGATTTCCTCAGTTTTTCCGCCAAAAACTCTGCCTCGGCGCCGCGGCCCTGCAGCCGGCGCCGCGGCGCTGAAACCTCCGCCACCTCTCAGAACTTCCGGCGCCGTGGCGCTGCAACTTCAGCGATGCTCCAGATTATCCGGCGCCGCGGCCCTGCATCCGGCGCCGCGACACTGTGGCCCCTGACCGATGTTGCTTTTCTGCTAGACTGCGCACTGAACTTGTAATCTCCATAACTTTCTACCCCGACGTCCTATCGACGAACGGTTGGTTGCGTTGGAAACTAGACTCAACGAACTATATGCTAGGCCTTTGAAACACCTACAAACTCTCAATGTAACTGGACATACACCACCTCAAAGTTGACTAAAACCCGCCCGAGACAATCCGTCAACCTATCTTTCTAAAATTTAAAACTTACTTCCTTTCGTACGTCCCCCTAAGCATGACTCGAACCACGGGGTGTAACATTCTCCCCCCCTTAGAAACATTCGCCCCGAATGTTCCTTCTACGTCTCCAGAACGCATGCGCCGGTGTAGTCTCCACTACTACACCTATAAAACCAATTATGCCACATATGGCCATAATATATTAACCACGCAAAAGCTTAACTCCCAGCCTACGAGGAATTACCTCTAAAGCGTATAACAACTTATTAGTTCCCATCCATGGTCTAAGGGTATTCTCCCCACAAAAGATCACTTCCATCCTCTCAACACATGTTCGCTTCTTCTTCCACTTAAGATGGCCCTGTAGCTAAGGTTCCCACGGTTATCAAAATCCTAAGGCTCACAACTTCCATGTCCCCAAACTTACCCCTTCTGCAACCCAGGCTTTAAAAATCACAATTTACATAAAATTACCCGCACGTAACACTTAACATGTAACCATCTTATCACACCCACTAATTTTTAGAGGGTTAAGGATATACCTGTAACTATTGCTCCACTTTCCCCTTGTCGTTCTAATCATGATCCTGCCCTGCACGGCGCATAGCAAAAGAAGGCGATGAACCAGCCACTGATCCCGAAGGCTGAATCTCTACATCCGTGCTATCTCTGGTCGGACAATTTCTCGCAAAATGGCCTCGCGTCGCATGTAAAACAAACTCCCTACTAGCACGACACTCACGTCATGGAGCCTACCACAACGGCCACAACGAGGTAGGGGTGGCCCGTCGACTAACGCCCTGCTCCGAAACACAAACCTTGGAGCCACGACCGCTCACGAAGGCGTGGTGGAGTACTCCGTACTGGCTGAGGCGCATAACTAGCCTTCTGCTGAGGCGGTCCGCCTCGAAAGTTACCAAAGGACCCTGTTGTCTTGGCCCTCTTCTGCTGATCTTGGTTATTTCGTCGACCTTTACGCTCACACCTAAGTCGTAAGCTGCGTGCGGGCAATGTCGTGCCGGCTGAAGAGCTACTCCCGTGCAACTCTCTGCTAAGTAATCATCGAGCCCTGTGACATAACGGTGCACTCTATCCTCCATGTCTGCCACTAAATAGGGGACATACCGAGCCAACGAGTCAAACTCTACATTGTACTCCTGGACCGTCCGCCCATTCTGTCTCAACACCAAAAATCTGTCGGCCCGAGTTTTCCTCATCTGTGGGGGCAAGAAATGGCTAAGAAATGCATCGGAGAACTCGTCCCAAACAGCTGGAAGCGCATGCTCCCCCCGGGACAGCTCCCATGAATCAAACCCGATCATTGCGGTATCACGCGGCCGTCTGAACCTAAGACCACCGACTCTGTAAGCGAAGCCTTGATCACTCTCATGATCCGCTGCAACTGTCAGATAAACTCCTGAGGATCATCCTCAGTCCTCCACCCATAGAACTCTGGTGGGCTGCAACTCAAAAAGTCCCTAAGTCTCAAGCTATCAGATCTGGGGTGAACTACGGGTACAACCGGAACCGCTACCTCTCGCATGCGTCCTCTGCTAGCCACGATCACGGCTAATAAGCGGGCCCGTCTCCGTAGCTCATATCCTCTGCTCCGGTGTATGGCGGAGGCTCAGTACCGCGGTCTCGATGGCGCCTGCTGCCCGAACTCGGTGAAATTTGCGACGTCGTGGAACTTCGCCGTCAGAAACATCACTGCGGTAAAGGCGGGCATGTGCCCGTAACTCTGCGTCTACTAGCGCTCTCCATTGCCTTGCCCTACGGGCGCGGTTGCCTTGCGTGGGCATAAGCGATACATAAAAATATGTCGGAGGAAGTCGACCTATAACACGGCTCTATTGCGATCTTAGAGTGAAAGAATGGAAACGATCCTAAATATCCTGTAGCCTCGATTATAGATGTGGTGCCAACACGATAATCAAGACTACTACTAGATCGGCTGTAGACCGCTTTCGAGGATTAATCGCTCGATACCACTTTTGTCACGACGCGACCACGGACGCGTGGCGCGCTACCGGGCACCGCGTGATACAACATCGAGAAAACCGGCGGAAAAATAAACTCACAACAAGAACCCATATAGAATGTAAGCATGCTAACCCAAATGGCTACCTCTAAATATAACAAAGCGAGCGATTACATCCTTAACAACCCAATTTATAACGGGACTACGGACCTCAAGAATGTGTAACCACTATGATGGGGCGGGGCCGTCATACCACGAATGTACAAAACATCTACGACACCGGGAGAAGCTGTACCAAAAGTCAAGCCTCGGAGAAAGCGGAGCTTCGACACTGAGCAAAGATCCTAAGAATGAGGATCCACCGCTGCTACTGCGGCATGAACGCAGCCCAGGAAGGGTCGATTACCTGATATGTACCAAGTATGCAAAACTGGAAAATACTGTAATAATATCATAAGTCTAAAATAAGCTAGAGTCATAGATGAAAATCAAATTACATTGCACTGTGCCTTACTAACAATGAGAGTAACAAGTATAAACTTTACTGCATAAAAATAGGAGGCTCATGATCAAAGCGGTCCTCGCGCGATGATCATCAAGCAATCCTACTCACGAGACTATTTCACGCGTAGGTCTGTGGACCCGCGTGAGTCATCCGCCTCGCGTGAGACTATTTCACCGCGTGGACTATTTCACCGCATGGACCCGATGGGCCCGTATGAGTACAAGCGCCGCACTCGCATCATGGGTAGCAAATCCATGGAATAAGTAGTAAACCATCCTAATGGACGCATACCCGTGGACCCTCCATCGTGTCAGTATGTCCAAAGGAAATAACAAGAATAAGTAATAAACCATCCTAATGGGCATGCGTACGTGGACCTCCATCGTGTCAGTATGTCCAAAGGAAATAACAAGAATCACCCGGGGTCTACCCCGTAAGAACACATCACCTAGCACAACCGGCTATCATGCATAACATAAGCGCTACTAGCTTATCACAACATAAGCAAGTTAAGAAATCCCCTAACTTCTTATTAACATTATTAATATATCCTCTCATTTTAGTTTACCTAAGGCACTAACATGTCAATTAAGAAAAAAATCCGGGAATTCAACCCAAGTACCACGTACTTCTAACCTTTTAAGAAATGACTCATTTTTATAAAACTTCCAAGATACTAATAATCGTAGTATCAAGTCACGACTACTTTCAAGATAAGTCACCTTTTCTTTTAGAAATATAATAGGCTTCTAAATCATGTGACTTCTTTTCTTCTGAAACCTTAGGCAATTGATGCCTTAAAACCAATTTGCCTTTCATAAATTCAATTCATTTATCCGTACTTATTTTGCTTAGAGAAAATCTTTCTTTTGTTAATCTTCCATAAAGCTAATATAACCAACTTCCCATAAAGTCGCTATATTAACTTTATACATTAGTCAAATACATTTCCCTATATCCAAGGGACTTATACTTTTAAAATGAAACAAGAATCATATACTTAAAACACTTCAAGTCCCTTAACTTTGGGAGCTTAAGACATCATTAATACTTTTTTTTTAAAGAAGTGAGATAATCCCCCTACTTACCAAACTTGGTCATTCTTAAAACAAGTAAGGGACATCAAAGTCTTGTACGTCTACCGTACTATATAAGTACACTACTCATGCTCAAGAGATAGGAAAGTTCCACATACCTCTTCGGATCAATCCACTTGCTAAGTCCAAAATACCGCACGTAGTACGTCAACCTATAATGACTATAATATGTTTATTAACCTCTAGCTTCAACATAGAATATTCCAAGTGCAAAGTCACTAAATTCTACGGAAAATCGGGCAGCATTTCCTTTGTTTCTACATACCTTGCCTCCTTTTTCAAGACCGGATTCAACATCCAAACGCCACTTCTAAGGCCCAACAATCCAATCAATACAAAGGGGATTACACACCTAATCTTGGGTGTGTAAAATTCTGCCCCACAATGCATATTAACTAAATCAATAAGTTAAATGTAGTATTTTGGCTACAACATGTTCATATCCTAACCTTATTCAATTCCTTCAAATCCAAATCATATTTCTTACATGCAATTTCTCTAAGAGCAATATTTACCACTACAAGTTCTTTCTTCTTCACATGCAACACCATAAACTAGCCAAAATAGGAGGAATTGTTACCTTAAAGCTTAGCCAAATTAATCCAACAAATTCATTAGCCTCCTTCCCACAATCACCACCACAAAAGCTCCTACAAGCTTGCCAACAAGTTTCCTTCTTACCACCTTTTTCAGATTTTTCTCAAGCCTTGCTTTCTTCTTGATTTTCTAGAGAGAAGGGAGAGCTTTTAATTTTAGAGGGAGAAGAGAGCTTGAAGAATTACCAAGTCTTCAAGACTTGGTCAATAAATAGGACATGCAAATCGGATGGGGACGTCATCGCAGCGCGCTGAAACCTCCGCCACTCTCGGAACTTGCGTCGCGGCCACGCTTTCGGTGCGCGGCTGCAACTTCAGCGATGCTCCAGATTATCCGGCGCCGCGGCCCTGCATCCGGCGCCGCGGCACTGTGGCCCCTGACCGATGTTGCTTTTCTGCTAGACTGCGCACTGAACTTGTAATCTCCATAACTTTCTACCCCGACGTCCTATCGACGAACGGTTGGTTGCGTTGGAAACTAGACTCAACGAACTACATGCTAGGCCTTTGAAACACCTACAAACTCTCAATGTAACTGGACATACACCACCTCAAAGTTGACTAAAACCCGCCCGAGACAATCTGTCAACCTATCTTTCTAAAATTTAAAACTTACTTCCTTTCGTACGTCCCCCTAAGCATGACTCGAACCACGGGGTGTAACACCTAACCCCTTCCCTTTAAGATAATAAAGAACCCTGATCCATAATCTCATTAATTTCGCAGACCATTAAATGGAGATCAATTGCAGTATTTTTATTGCAATAGTTCAAGTGTCCTAATTCACTTAACTAATTAGGTGGAGACTCCTCAAATACAACATCTTGCTCAATCCAGTGAACCGCGCCAAAAGAGCAACATTGCGGATACCGTTCCGACCCCGAGGTCAAAAACGAGCGCGATAACCCTCATATACCCTCCAGATCATACTTGAATTAATCATAAACAGTGAACAAAACAAAACTAGAACCAACTATAGCTAGCATCCAGATGTCATAAAGTTGATTGAAATGCCCTGTAATGATTCATGTCACAATTGGATCAAAATGACTCAGAATTAACACAATGACTATGCTAATCACATGTCTCCTAGACAATGACTACCAACTGGATGAAAAATAAGAAACATACCAGACACCTTTCAACGATATGCAAAACCAGACTCAGGGCAAAAACCAGACTCAGAACTCAGAACTAACACTCTACTAAATTTGATACCGTAAAACAAGTTGGATATGCAAAAACTAATCTTTTTTCCAAGTGTGAAACAATCAATTTTTAGAACTTTTACTACATAACAATCGAGGTATAACTGAAAAAACGCAGATAAGTTGACAGTTACAACAACTACTTAACCAAAACTCTGATGTGAAACTATCAGTACATAAATAAGAATTCATATTCTTGTACATTAAAGCAAATATTACTCTAAAAACATCAAAACAGAGGCAAATAGATTTTGCGCAATCACAAAGAAATGAAATACAATCTAGCAACCTAATGTACAAATTTACACTAAACATTCCACACTCGAATGCACTCGCACATACAAAAACACACGGTTTCAGTTTGTGAAGACTAATTAGGTCTAGTTTAGGATCCACCAAAGAGCTTGGATCTAATTTAAGCAATAATTAATCATATTTCAACTCAAAATCCTAAATGAATCGGGAATTTGATGTGGGACAAGTGAAATTGGGGGGAAAATTCCCCTTCTAAATCACATAGCTAATAGAAATTGAGTATTCAAAAATTCATATAGGAAAAAACCCATAAAAATGAGTAGATAAAGCAGACCAAAGAGGTTTTGACCCTTACCAACATGGTGGTTGTCGTATGGCAGTGCTGGTGGTACTTGGCAAGAGCAATTAATACTCTTGCCCCGTTTGGATGAACCCACAACCTGCAAAAGCATCATTGTCTATGCACCTTCACCAAATTCAGCTATGGGAGATGAAGAGAAACGAGAGAGACGCGTCTTAGGGGCTAGGGCTATCGATTTGGGAAATGGGGGTGGGGTCTATTTCACGTGTTATTAAGCACATATTTTGGAAAATGTGGTCATGTTTTAAATTAACAAATGACCGAAAACTAATAGAAACTAATAGATATGATTTTATAAAATTAAGAAATTATGGGTGGGACAATCAACAATAGAAATTATGCATTCTAAACACATAATGACTCAAGAAGTAGTATTATACCATAGACAGTGACTAAACAAAGTCTGGTAACTTTATAACAAACATAGAAATATACTTCTCACAAAGAGAATATGATTTTACAACATTAATTCCGGTAGTATTTTGTCATTTCATTAGACAAAATATCACTTGGTATATATATTATATATCATATCCTAATTTTACATAATTTGATCAATAATTATAATTTTTAAATTTTAACCGACAATTATAAATGTAATTGTCTTAAAATAATTCTAAAATTAAAATATTTAATATTCCATTCCGTCAAATTCGTCATTTTTGGTCAATTTAAAATACAAGTCACTTATTTATGTGACATTTCACAAAACCGTCACACAAAATCATAAATAAATGACACTTAAAAAACCGTCACACAAATGTCATAATTTTATGACACTTAAAAAACCCGTCACACAAATGTCATAATTTTATGACACTTAAAAAACCCGTCACACAAATGTCATAATTTTATGACACTTAAAAAATCCGTCACACAAATGTCATAATTTTGTGACACTTAAAAAAACCGTCACACAAATGTCATAATTTTATGACACTTAAAAAACTGTCACATGAATGTCACGAAAAAAGTTATATTTAATAAAAAAATGTGACACTTGCATTTCTGTCACATGTGAACTGTCATCGACTCATGATAGCATGTTTTTCTTGTAGTGTTTATACCAAAAACATGAAATAACTAATCCATATATAACTTATACATGACTAAAAACCAAAAGGACAAAACAACCTTTATCTTTTTGAGAGTGAAACATCCAAAAGTATAATTATAAAGTCATTACTTTTTTGGTTTAAAAATAAATAAATATATGAAATTTACTTTTGCTAACCTACAACATGAAGGTTGTATTGATAGCAACATACCATTTGTAGTTCACATAAAAAACCCTATCAGTTAATTATAAAGCGACTTTTAGGGGCATTTTGGTCTTTCGCTCAAAATTTTAGTTTCCCTCCAAACATTCCTAGATATATATATCTTTCATATCCCCATCACTATTTCCCTAGTGTTTCACCCCTACAGGCTTCTACCCAAAATCTAATGGCGAGAAAAGCTTGACAGAAAAATATATCAAATTCACAATGGAGCGAGTCTTGTCTTTATCAACACAAATAATGAAAGCTTCGAGCATCCAAAGAATCACTCATCTAATTGTAGAATCCATTCTTTTACAACAATTGTACAATGAAGGTATATTTTTTTTGTAACGCCTGCAAATTTGATAAGCAAAGGACGTATGTATATTCAGATGATTCTCCTTATTGAATGCATCATGTTTTTATTCTATATTTTTAATTATCATTCAAAGGTATTAACTTCCAACAATGCTACGTTGGAATTGGAATGCCAAATTGACTATATTATTAGTTTTACACCCCCTATTTTCCTTATTTTTTCAATACCTTTCATGTTCTTTTATCTATTGAAAAAACGTCTTTTAGGAATGCTTTTGTGTCACGATCCAAATTTCAAGCCGTGAATGTACTTAACCCCGCCTGGTAAGCGAACCATTCAACTGATTAAGTCAATTATTAGTCAAGTAAATCACATGGAATGAATAAAATAAATCCAATTCAAAGTCATAATTAAGTTTCATAGTCATAAATACGTGGAATAAGTACAACCACCCAAAACCCGGTGTCAGAATGTCACGACCCCTTTCAAGGATCATGGTGTCACTTACACTCTTCCCCTGATAGGCGAACCACTTTCAAACCCAACAACATATTTAAAACTTAAAAGCGAAAAAGAGAGAATTAGTACTAAAATTGTCTTATATCATAATTAATAAGTCATAAAATACCAAAAGCATCTAATTATTACACTTTCCGAAACCTGGTCTAAACTCTAAACAGTAAAAGAGCGACTATATCATAAGGAATACAATGTCTAACAAATAATGTCTCTCGGAAGTAAACAAGAATAGAGATAAAGAAGAGGAAAGTACAGGGTTACTGAAGATCAGCAAGCCTCACACTGCAATCTTTGAGTCAGCAGCCCCGGACGTCAACCACGAGGTCCGATACTGGTAAATGGCATTGTATCTACATCAAAATAAGAATACAACAAGTGTAGTATGAGTACAAAATGTACTCCTTTAACAACCATATGCCAACAATGACAGACCACATGTAACACATATAAAGATTGAGTTGACTCACAAATAACCTAAAGATTACTCAGTTATTTTCCAACACATAAATCACTTCAGAACATAGAATATTCAGATAGGCACATCACATCAGCATTATGAATGTTAATGTATGAAATGCATCTATGCAAGGTACCTCTCATCAACATGATATACATATGCTACTGTACGTCGCCACACATCTATGACCCTTGGGGGACTCCGCGAGTCCATATACCACTCACAACCAACTCATTTACCTTTATTTTTGGGTCTCATCGTACCCAAACAACATTCCATATCATTTCCATCTCAGTTTCAATGATAATATGAATGTATAAATGCAAATGGTAAATAAGACAATTACCATGTAGAATGAGATAACAATCATGTTTTAAGAAGTGAATAAACAAGTGCCTCAATATCATCCGTATCACAACAATCCCATGAATCAATATTTCTATATTAAGAGGAAGAGAGTGATGAGGAAAATTCAGGCAATAATCACAAGCAAAAGCAAATAAGGCGACAAGCCCACATAACAACTGACGGAACGAACATAAGTGTGATCACCCAAACACAATACACCGGTACTCATCCAAGTGCTCATCACTTCACTAAGGTGGGACCCCCATCACGCCCAATACCCCACAATAATTATAAATATTACATTCATCTATTGGAGTCTAAAAGAATAAATCGTAGCCTACATCACGGCCGAGCAGGTGCCACAAACTCAATCATATGCCAACGCCTTTCCTTTTCGTAGCGCCTCTGAATGATTGTAGTATAATATCATAAATTCTACGTTAACACATAGTTCTAAACATAACCATAAAAATAGGTCTTTTCAAATAATTTGAATACACGACCCCAAAAGAGACATCGGTCCCACAAGGGAAAAATTGGAACTTTATTGAGAAATACGCTACTCAAGGTCTAAATAGTCTTATCCTTAAGTTTGATAGGGAACTAGTCACATTTAGGCCTTTAATTTCCCTAATTATTAAAAAAAATCAAATTGGAAGAACCCTAGATTTTCCACTTAGAAATCATGGAATTGAAATAGGAATTCAAGCTTAGAATTAGTTCATCCAATTAGTTACAAGTCTAAATTAGAATAATTAACCATTAAAGACTATATCTTGGCACTAAAGTTCATCAACTAAGCTCTCTTAACCTTGGAAGCAATTTCTAGTTTTTCTACCCCCGAATCCTAATACAAATAATAAATTAATATAGGGAAACATGGGTACATTATGGAAACAAGGTGAAAAGCTTACCCCAAAGATGAAATGTCTGGAATCCTCTTGAATCCTTCCTAAACCGAGCTCAGACTTGAAGGAAATGAAAATGAATAGTGATTTTGGACTTGGGGTATTTTAAATGTTTCAGAACCAGCGTCTCCGCTTTTGCAGAAGCGAACTAATTTCTACGGAACAATGACCACAGAAGCGGTCCCACTTAATCCACCAATACTGCGCAGGAGCAGCTGAGGTCAGCAGAAGTGGCCTCGTACCTGCTCTCAAATCGCCGAAGAAACAATTTCTTTTATCTTCATCCATACTTGCATATGCGGACCAACTTCCACAGAAGCTGCTGAAACATAGCTGGTGCAATTACACCAGTAGCAGTAGTCACAAACACTCAAATATCCGAAACTCACCCGAGACCTTTTGGATACAAACAAAATATACTACCCATGTGTAAACGATGCTACAAACCTGCCTGCGCACACTCATTCGACAATGCATGTACTTGTTTTTCTACAAATTTCCCCTAAATTTCCCAAACTTCACAATTTAGACAAAAAGAACTAAAATCATAATTAAACGCTACAGAAAGTGAAACCATGACTCGACTAAGTCATAAATGACACTTCAGACCTATCGAAAGTAACAAAACTCAGAAATGAAATCGTTCACCCAAAAGTCAACTTTGAGTCAACTCATCCCATTCCAAAATATTAAACTTTGGTTTTTCTCCACGAAACCTATCTAACTCACCTCGAGAATCATGCCATCCATCCCCGTAAGTTACAAACCACGAAAAGAGTCTACGAGAAGGGTATTTTGGTCAAGATAAAGTGTTAAGAGAAAAATGACCAGACATGTCGTTACATCAGATACCAATTGAACAAACGTTCCTCCTCAAATGGAAAAGAGAAGAAAAGGAAATGTACCTGAAATAATAAAGAGCTGAGGGTATCTACTTCACATATTTGCTTCGGTCTCCCAAGTAGCCTTATCAATTAGATGGTGCTTTCATTGCACCTTCACAAAACAATCTCATTTGACCTTAACTTTCTAACCTGCCCATCTAAAATGGCCACATGTTCTTTCTCAAATTCCAATTTTTGGTCAAATAACACCAAGTCTCATTGAATGATGTAGGACCCATTGACATGATACTTCTTCAACATAAAAACATAAAATATCGGATGAACATCTAAAAGACCTGGTGGCAGAGCCAACTCATAAGCCACCTCATCGACTCTTTGAAGAATCTCAAATGAACCAATATACCTCAGACTCAACTTTTACTTCTTCCCAAACCTCATCACACCCTTCATAGGCGAGACCTTCAACAGAACCCGACCACCAACCATGAACTCCATATCACGAACCTTCTGATCCACATACTCCTTTTGTTACTCTAAACCGCTAGGAGCTTTTCCTGAATCAACTTCACCTTTTATAAGGAGTCTCTCAATATATCCGTACCCCATGGACTCACATCGAATGCATCAAACCAAACAATTAGGAAACAAGATCTCTGTTATACCCCGTATTTCCAGAGTATGTACGTGAGTGTGTACGTATTATAATTTGAGCCTTAAAGTAGGCTAGTTTCGAAATTTGTACACAAGTGCCGAAAGGAGTCGTTTTTCGACGAAACGTTTCCACAGCTTTCGTAGGGGAATTTCCGGCTATGTCATTTTTAATTTTTGCGGATTTTTCCGAGAGACGAAACATTTTGGACCAACAAGAGGGCGACACTTGGCACCCTCTCATTGGTGAGAGTGTTGGGCGGTTTGGACGATTTGGGTGAGTGGGAGTAGGTAGGATATTTTGTGTTGTTTGGTGTGGTAGATGGATAAGGTGTACTTGGGTGAATCTTGGCCTTACACTTGTGTAGCACTTGGCTTAATCTTGGCCATTGGTTGGCCTATAAATACCACCCTAAGTTGAAGACTTCTTCATCCAAAAATATTTCCTAAGTGTTTAAGCCTTCCTCCCCTCTCTTGTGGGGTTCGCGTCCTAGTCTCCTCCCACTTTGCAGAGCCCCTCCCCCTTGTGAAGGCCTTGTTGGTAGAGTAAACCCACTGCCTAGTTGTCTCGTATAAATACCCCTTGTTGTGGTATAGAAATACTCTCCTAGTATTGTTATAATGTCCAAATACCTTGGCCCCAAATACCTTGTAGTATTCCCGAGTTACACTTATACAAGCCAGAAAATACCGTTATACTTTCCCTCGGTCACTAAGCGAAACCACAAGGAAATCTTCACAGTTGTTGAAGTTGTAAGTAGAAGTTGGTTAGAACTTCTAAGGGTAGTTTGGAGGCGGGTTGGAGCGCGGAGTTGGAGCTAAACCTTGCTCGGGAGAGCGACTTTAAACTAGGATAATTTTGGGCTTATCGAGGTAAATATCTTGTCCTATTGTAATTGGAAATTACATAAGTGTTGAATATATAGTTGTTGTATACTATATATAGAACTGAACTTAGTATTGTGGCAATGTCTTTTGACTTAAGCTGAAGAATGAGAATTGAGCGATAATCACGTAGAAGGATAATAAAGAAGAAGCGACTGTAATTACCTTGTGTATTCTGATGAACTTATGTAGCATTCTTGTGTAGTAGAATTATGCAGCGTCCGGTTAGGCGTGTTAACCCCCTGGTTGGCTTGGTAGCGAGCCTCGTTAAAGGAGGAGATTTCTGTTTGTTGCGGAGGTCTTCTTGAATTTTACGTAGATTATGGAGCGTTGAGATCTAGATGTTAATAAGCGCCTTGTGGCCTTATAGGTTGAAGTACTACGTGTGGAGTGATCGGCTTGGCTAAGGAGTGGCCGGTTTGAGGTACTTGAGCGTTTTGCTATTAGTCGACAATCGTCGCGGTATGTGAACCTCTTCCTATCTCTTCTAGCATGATATGTGTGTAACTATGTAGTACGGTAGGCGTCGTGTGTTTAATGTATTTGATTGGTTTGAAACATAAAGTGTTATAACGAACTTTATGAGAAGTTGGTTATAACGACTTTATGTAGGTAAGAAAATACTTTGTGGTTTTAAAAGGTAGCGGTGTGAATTATAAGCGGCTTGTTATAATAAAGAAACTTGATGTATTTCAAAAGATTTATAAATCGTTTTGAAGGGAGAGTAACACTTGGTTTTAAAGGTTTTAAAAAGAGTTATACTAGCTTTATGGGAGTTAGGTATAATGTCTTAAGAGAGGTAAAGAAAATGGTTTCTTGATGTTAGAAGTTAAGAGACTTGATCTTATAAGATAAGAGACTTAACTTATTTGTTTTAATGTGGATGTTTGTGTGAAACCTCATTCGTGAGTAATGAGTACTTGGTTTTATTTAAAGGGATAATGTTTCTTGATTTGAGAAATCAAAATGTGTATCGACAGGACCAACTGCGGCGTTAATAAAGGAAAATGTATTGAATAATGATGTATCGTATTAAAAGCAGTAGAAACCTCCATCTGCGTAGAAACTAAGATGAGACAAAATGATATTACATTTTCTAGATCATGGTCTTTGTAATAAGAATGTTGTAAACAAGAATAACCTACTCTCGCGTGAGACATATATTACTCAATTGTTCTAAAAGGAATCAGTGATTAAGTTGGAAACTATGAAACCATTTGAAAATGAGAAGCTTGAGTAATTGAAACTAGGCAAACTGGAACTTAGGAAAAGAATGTTGTTACTTGATTTTGAAAAGGGAATGTGGGTTGGTCATTCTAATACTACGGGTATCGGGTGACTTTTATAAAAGTAATGGATCTCTTTTAAAAGAATTTAACGTCGTAGTACTTTAGGAGTTAAAACCGGACTTTGGCATAAAATGAAAGTACTTTGAGTTGTTGTGAAACTTGCCTTTACTTGTTATTGTGAAACTTGCCTTTGCTGGTTGTTGTGAAACTTGCCTTTGCTTGTTGTTGTGAAACTTGCCTATGCTTGTTGTTGTGAAACTTTCCTATGCTTGTGATGATAGCCTTTGTTGTGCAAGTGTGGTATTTACGTATTCTGCGTCTCGATAGTAGGTTGACTTGATGAGAACTTACTTGGGCGTCTTTGGCGATGATGGAGAATTCCGGGTATGTTTCCATTTTGATTCTTGTCTTGTTGTTGATGTCACATGGGCGTGTCTACCGTCTGATATTCGGGGCATGCGGCGTGCGGCGGGTTGATTACCGATATATGGTTGTGCTTGCAACATGGGCGTGTCTGCCGTCTGATGTCCGGGGCATGTGGCGTGCGGCGGGGTTGACCGCGATATATTGTTATTGAGGTTACATGGGCATGTTTACCGTCTGATGTCCGGGGCATGTGGCCATGCGGCCTTGTTATTAGTGTTGCATCATGGACATGTCTACCGTCTGCGATATTAGGGGCATGCGGCCGTGATCTGAACATGATAGATGTTGTGGGCGTGAGACCCGTAGTTATATTTAGTGGTGACTTTGAGGCGTGAGTCACGACTTGGCTACTTTTATGTTGCGTCTTGTATTTTGGTTATCATACATGTCTCACCTTTTAAGCTATTATGATTTCATTCTGATGTTGTGATTTCACATACTTGGTACTGTTGTCTTGACCTCCTTGGGGCTGCGTTAAATCTGCGGTAGAGTACATCGTCGATCGTGGATCCGCTCTTAGGATCTCATTTAGCGTGTTGGAAAGCTCAGTTCCTTGGAGGCTTATCTTTGGTATGTTTCCACTGAGTTGTAGGTTCTTGTACATTCGAGGTATGGCGAACACTGTCCGTCATAGTTGTTGTAAATCTTAAGTGCATGCCTTTGTTGTGGCGAGTTTGTAAGGATAAGCATTCGGGTTTTTATGTATATCTTGAAAGGCAATTTGTTTTGGTTGCTTTGTTTATTTATTATATCTCTTGTTTCATGACTCGTGTTTTATTTTTATTTGGTTTTCTCGATGTTGTATCACTAGGGTGCGGGGTAAGGCACGATCCACGGGCGGGATTGGGCGTGACAAAGTGGTATCGAAGCGATTAATCCTCGGAAAGTGTCTGAACCGTGTCTAGTAAGTCTTGATTATCGGTGTGTTGTGCACCACGTCTATGTCGAGGAGGCTATAGGACATTTAGGATTGGTTTCCATTCTTCTCATTACGAGATCGTGCCTTAGAGGCTGTGTTGTAAGTTGGACCCTGCGGCGTGTTTCGTTTTTACGATTATGCCTCTGCGAAAAGCGAGGCCCGAAGGGCAAAGCGGCGAGAGGCTGCTAGTGGGATTGAGAGAATGCAGCGCGAGCGGTCGATACGAGTAGTGCTTGAGACGGCGAGTTTTGCGGCGCCGCCCGGCCAGTGAGTTTAAGCGCGGCGATGGGCTGCGAGACTCTGATACTGAGCCTCGGTCGCGATGCAGGCGGGAGATGGGTCCTGAGAGATGGCGATTATTGGCGAGGTTGTGGCGGATATGAGATAAGTGGGCCAGCGGCGATTCGATTCAGCGGCACTGTAGTGCGCGAGGCGACGGTTTGAGGCTCTGGGATTTCCTTAGTTGTAGCACTTTGAGTTTCTGGTCGAGGAGGATGATCGCGAGTTCATCCGTCGATTCTGAAGAGATCGTCACGGGTGATCGAGGCTTGGTCGAGTCTGTGACATTTGGTTCGCGTCAATTGCGTGATACCGCATGATCGATTGGTTTGACTCGTGGGAGCTTTCGGGAGAGCATGCCTTCCAGTTTGGGGCGAGTTTTGGGGGCCTTCACGGCACATTTCTTGCCTCGCAAATGAGGAGGGCTCGGTAAGCAGATTTTTGATGTTGAGCGAGAATAGGCGTCTGATTGAGTACAATGTGAGTTCGACTCATTGGCGGTATGTTCCGCATTAGTAGCTAGTATGGAGGATCGAGTGCCCGATATGTTCTGAGGCTCGATGATTACCTAGCGAAGAGTTGTTGGTGTTTCTCTTGGTAGGGCATGGGCATTGCCCGCGTGAGCTCGTGCGCTTGGAGTGCGAGGCGCGAAGATCGGCAGGTGGACGGCTTTCGGCGAGAAGAAGGCGAAGCGGCCGGATATTTTAGCGACTTCGAGGCGGACGCCTCGGCGGCGAACTAGTTATGTACCTCGCCATTCGTTGCAGTGGTCCTCGCGACGCCGGGACCGCAGGATATTCGAGGAGCGGTCGGGGCTCCCGGGTTTGAGATGTTGAGGGTAGGGTGTTGGCGGATCACGATCACCCTACCGGTGTGGTCGATGTGGTAGACGCATTTGAAGTGTCGTAGTACGAGAGCTTGTTATTCTTGCGGCAGCGAGGCCGTATAATGGCTTGTCAGGCCGAGGGTAGCTGGTAGGATAGCCTGAACTACTAGGCGATTGCGGGCCACGGTAGAGGTCGCGGTGGAAGTTCCCAGTTTTAGCGGTCCTTGAACCGCCTATTTTCAGGTATATCCTTCACCATCTAGAGTTTTGTATGTTATGTGTTATGTTCGGATAGCTTGGTGCTAAAATGTGATTTAGAAACATGCTTAGTGAAAGGGTAAGCCTGGGGGTGAGAAAATGATGAACCTTAGAATATTACAGTTGAGACCTTAGATATAAAGTAGTCTTGAGTACAAGATTTTGCAGTGATCCTTGTCGAGTGCATTTTATGCCTAGAATGTATTGTGTGATAAGTCCAGGTTGGGTAAATGAAAGTGGTAGCTTTCGTGATGTGTTTTAGCAAGATTGTTCCGGTGTCGAGGAAGCAAGAGTTGGCGCGATAGTGGGTCGGGTTGGGGCCGTGTTGCGGGCCAACCGCGGCTGTGTTCGAGGTGGGGTCAGCTGCAGGTGGTCGCCGGTGGCAGTCACGAGGGTGCTAGGCCCAAGTTTAGATGACCATCTTATGAGTTCGTGGATACGTTCGACCAGAATCGGTTCGTGAAGGCGAGAATGGCCTTAGAGGAAATCGAGGTTAATAAGATGACCAAGTTTGGAGTAGTGACTCGAGGGTTGGAAAGCGAGCGTTGGTGAAGTGTGGTGCGTGTCTTGGGAAGAGTTCGAGTGTTGAGCAGTGCGACGAGGTAGGGAGAAGTGAGCGAGTGTGATCGTTTCTTTTGTGAAATGAAGGTGCGGAGGAGTATATGTTAGACCTTGGTGGGAACTTTTGTGATAACAGAGGTGATTCCTCGTGGACTTGGGATTTCGTATTTTGTGCATTTGTTATTTCATGGCGGTGTGGCATGATTGTTTTAAATGCGTATAGCGGTGAAGACTATCCTGGCGCATGTTTGTGTTGAGACTTGAGAAGGAACATTCGGGGCGAATGTTTCTAAGGGGGGAAGAATGTTATACCACGTATTTCCAGTATATGCGTGAGTGTGTCGTATTATAATTTGAGCCTTAAAGTAGGCTAGTTTGAAATTTGTACACAAGTGCAGAAAAGTCGTTTTTAAATGAAAGCGTTTCCACGACTTTCGTAGGGAATTTCGGCTATGTCATTTTTAATTTTTGCGGATTTTTAGAGAGGCGAAACATTTTGGACCAACAAGAGGCGACACTTGGCACCTCTCATTGGTGAAGTGTTGGGCGGTTTGGACGATTTGGGTGAGTGGGAGTAGGTAGGATATTTTGTGTTGTTTGGTGTGGTAGATGGATAAGGTGTACTTGGGTGAATCTTGGCCTTACACATGTGTAGCACTTGGCTTAATCTTGGCCATTGGTTGGCCTATAAATACCACCCTAAGTTGAAGACTTCTTCATCCAAAAATATTTCCTAAGTGTTTAAGCCTTCCTCACTCTCTTGTGGTGTTCTCGTCCTAGTCTCCTCCCCCACTTTGCTGAGAGCCCTCCCTTGTGAAGGCCTTGTTGGTAGAGTAAACCCCTAGCCTAGTTGTCTCGTATAAATACCCTTGTTGTGGTATAGAAATACTCTCTAGTATTGTTATAATGTCCAAATACCTTGGCCCCAAATACCTTGTAGTATTCCCGAGTTACACTTATACAAGCCAGAAAATACCGTTATACTTTCCTCGATCACTAAAGCGAAACCCTAAGGAAATCTTCACCGTTGTTGAAGTTGTAAGTAGAAGTTGGTTAGAACTTCTAAGGGTAGTTGGAGGCGGGTTGGGCGCGCGGAGTTGGAGCTAAACCTTGCTCGGGAGCGACTTTAAACTAGGATAATTTTGGGCTTATCGAGGTAAATATCTTGTCCTATTGTAATTGGAAATTACATAAGTGTTGAATATATAGTTGTTGTATACTATATATAGAACTGAACTTAGTATTGTGGCAATGTCTTTTGACTTAAGCTGAAGAATGAGAATTGAGCGGTAATCACGTAGAAGGATAATAAAGAGAAGAAGCTGAGCGTAATTACCTTGGGCTGTATTCTGATGAACTTATGTAGCATTCTTGTGTAGTAGAATTATGCAGCGTCCGGTTAGGCGTGTTAACCCCTGGTTGGCTTGGTAGCCGACCTCGTTAAAGGAGGAGATTTCTGTTGTTGCGGGAGAGTCTTGCGAATTTTACGTAGATTATGGAGCGTTGAGATCTAGATGTTAATAAAGCGCCTTGTGGCCTTATAGGTTGAAGTACTACGTGTGGAGTGATCCACTGGCTTAGGAGTAGCGGCGGTTTGAGGTACTTGGGCGTTTTGCTATTAGTCGACAATCGTCGCGAGGTATGTGAACCTCTTCCTATCTCTTCTAGCATGATATGTGTGTAACTATGTAGTACGGTGAGCGTCGTGTGTTTAATGTATTTGATTGGTTTGAAACATAAAGTGTTATAACGGCTTTATGGGAAGTTGGTTATAACAGCTTTATGTAGGTAAGAAAATACTTTGTGGTTTTAAAAGGTAACTGGTGTGAATTATAACTGGCTTGTTATAATAAAGAAACTTGATGTATTTCAAAAGATTTATAAATCGTTTTGAAGGGAGAGTAACACTTGGTTTTAAAGGTTTTAAAAAGAGTTATACTAGCTTTATGGGGAGTTAGGTATAATGTCTTAAGAGAGGTAAAGAAAATGGTTTACTGATGTTAGAAGTTAAAAGACTTGATCTTATAAGATAAGAGACTTAACTTATTTGTTTTAATGTGGATGTTTGTGTGAAACCTCATTCGTGAGTAATGAGTACTTGGTTTTATTTAAAGGGATAATGTTTTACTGATTTCGGAAATCAAAATGTGTATCGACAGACCACTGCAGCGTTAATAAAGGAAAATGTATTGAATAATGATGTATCGTATTAAAAACAGTAGAAACCTCCATCTGCATAGAAACTAAGATAAGACAAAATGATATTACATTTTCTAGATCATGGCTGCTGTAATAAGAATGTTGTAAACAAGAATAACCTACTCTCACGTGAGACATATATTACTCAATTGTTCTAAAAGGAATCAAGTGATTAAGTTGGAAACTATGAAACCTTTTGAAAATGAGAAGCTTGAGTAATTGAAACTAGGCAAACTGGAACTTAGGAAAAGAATGTTGTTACTTGGTTTTGAAAAGGAATGTGGGTTGGTCATTCTAATACTACGGGTATCGGGTGACTTTTATAAAAGTAATGGATCTCTTTTAAAAGAATTTAACGTACGTAGTACTTTAGGGTTAAAACCCGGACTTTGGCATAAAATGAAAGTACTTTGAGTTGTTGTGAAACTTGCCTTTACTTGTTATTGTGAAACTTGCCTTTGCTGGTTGTTGTGAAACTTGCCTTTGCTTGTTGTTGTGAAACTTGCCTATGCTTGTTGTTGTGAAACTTTCCTATGCTTGTGATGATAGCCTTTGTTGTGCAAGTGTGGTATTTACGTATTCCGCGTCTCGATAGAGGCGGTTGACTTATTGAGAACTTACTTGGGCGTCTTTGGCGGTGATGGAGAATTCCACGGGTATGTTTCCATTTTGATTCTTGTCTTGTTGTTGATGTCACATGGGCGTGTCTACCGTCGCAATATTAGGCGTCGCGTGCGGCGGGTTGATTACCGATATATGGTTATTGCGCAACATGGGCGTGTACCGTCACGATTCCGGGGCATGTGGCGTGCGGCGGGGTTGACCACGATATATTGTTATTGAGGTTACATGGGCATGTCTGCACCGTCACGATGTCCGGGGCATGTGGCCATGCGGCCTTGTTATTAGTGTTGCATCATGGACATGTCTACACCGATGCAGTATTCCGGGGGCATGCGGCCATGATGCGAACATGATAGATGTTGTGGGCGTGAGACCCATAGTTATATTTGAGTGGTGACTTTGAGGGCGTGAGTCACGACTTGGCTAACTTTTATGTTGCGTCTTGTATTTTGGTTATCATACATGTCTCACGCTTTTTAAGCTATTATGATTTCATTCTGATGTTGTGATTTCACATACTTGGTACTGTTATCGACCTCCTTGGGGCTGCGTTCATCTGCAGGTAGAGTACATCGGTCGTGGATCCGCTCTTAGGATCTCATTTGGCGTGTTGGAAAGCTCCGTTCCTTGGAGGCTTATCTTTGGTATGTTTCCACGAGTTGTAGGTTCTTGTACATTCGGGGTATGGCGAGGGCCTGTCCGTCATAGTTGTTGTAAATCTTAAGTGCATGCTTTGTTGTAGGCGGGGTTTGTAAAAAGGATAAGCTGTTGGGTTTTTATGTATATCTTGAAGGCAAGCTGTTTTGGTTGCTTTGTTTATTTATTATATCTCTTGTTTCATGACTCGTGTTTTATTTTTCCGCTGGTTTTCTCTGATGTTGTATCACTAGGGTGCCCGGGGTAAGGCACCAGTCACGGGCCCGGGATTCGGGGCGTGACAATCTCTTACCATATAAAGCCTCAATTGGTTCCATCTCAATGCTGGAGTGATAACTGTTACTGTAAGGAAACTCTGCCAAAGGCAAGAACTGGTCCCAATGACCACCAAAATCAGTCACACAGGCCCGTAACATATTATCCAAAAGATGAATGGTCCGCTTGGACTGAACATCCATCTGTGGGTGACATGTCGTGGTGAGATCTAAATGAGTTCCAAACTCCTTTTGCAAAGTCCTCCAGAAATGAGAAGTAAACTGAGTTTCCCGATCTGAAATGATAGAAATGGACACTCCATGCAATCGAACAATCTCTCTAATATAAATCTTTTCCAACTTGTTGGAATTGTAGGTCGTCTGAATCAAAATAAAGTGCACGGACGTGGTCAACCGATCCACAATAACCCAAATAGCATCAAACTTTCCCAAAGTCTTCGGTAGTCCAACTACGATATCCATAGCTATCCTATCCCATTTCCACTCGAGTATGTGCATCCTCTGAGTCATACCACCTGATCTCTGGTGCTAGCAAATCAAACACTGAGACACAAGCTCCACAATATCCCTTAGTCCTACCCCACCATTAATGATACTTCAAATTACGATACATCTTTGTTTCACCCAGATGGATAGAATAACTGAAACTATGAGCCTCGTCCATGATCAATTTGGTCAACTCTCCAACACGAGGAACACAAAATCACCCCTTAATCCTCAAGACTCCCTCACTATCAAGAGTGTCCTCCTTAGTTTCCCCTCGCAACACCTTATCTCTAATCTTACACAACTTTACGTTATCAAATTACTGTGCCTTAATTTTCTCTATAATAGACGACCTCACCTCAACACAAGCCAAAATCCTACCCGATTTTGAAATATCAAGTCTCACCATGCCATTGGCCAAGGATTGAACATTTAATTCCAAAGGATGCTCATCCACAATCAACTACACTACGCTACCCATACTCACTGCCTTTTGGCTCAAAGCATCATCTACCACATTAGCCTTGCCCTGATGATAAAGAATGATCATATCATAATCCTTGAGCAGATCCATCCATCTACACTTCCTCAAATTCAAATCTCTTTGAATGAACATATACTGAAGACTGCAGTGATCGGTGAATATCTCACAATGAACCCCATACAAGTTGTGCCTCCAAATCTTCAAAGCAAAGACTATCGCTGCCAACTATAAATCATGAGTGTGGTAGTTATTCTCATGTACCTTTAATTGTCTCGATGCATATACTATCACTCTGCCCTCCAGCATCAGCACACAAGATAATCCAATCAACGAAGCATCACAAAACACATATATATCCTTCCATTCCACAAGTAAGGCTAAAATTAAGGCTGAGGTCAATAATGACTTAAGCTTTTGAAATCTCTCATCACATTCATAAAACTACTAAAAAGGTACATTTTTATGAGTCTACCTAGTCAAATGGGAAGAAATAGACAAGAAACCCTTCACGAACCGACGATAATAACTCACAAGACCAATAAAACTCTAAATCTCGGTCACTTTAGTAGGCCTAGCCCAATCTCTGACTGCCTAAATCTTCTTAGGGTCCACCATAATACCACTCTTCGACACTACATACCCCAGAAATGCCACAAAACTGAGCCAAAACTCACATTTAGAAAATTTGGCATAAAGCCTCTTATCCTTCAATAACCTAAAAAAAATCCTCAAATTCTTCTCATGATCTTCCTTACTCCGCAAATACACCAAGATGTAATCAATGAAGACAATGATGAAAGAATCCAAATAAGGCTTGAAAATGTCATTCATAAAATCCATAAAGGCTACAGGGGCATTAGTAAGCCCAAATGACATACCCAAGAACTCATAATGGCCATAACGAGTCCTGAATGCCGTCTTTGGAATATGCTCCACTATAATCTTCGATGGTACCCTGACCTCAAATTAGTCTTGGAGAATACTGACGCACCCTGAAGCTGATGCAATAAATCATCAATGCGGGGTATCAAATACTTATTTCTGATGGTGACCTTGTTCAATTGCCTATACACATCCGCATGGTACCATCTTACTTCTTCACAAACAGAATGGGAGCAACCCACAGAGACACACTAGGTCGGATAAACTATTTGCCCAACAAATCTTGCAACTGTCCCTTTAACTCTCTCAATTAAACTGGAGTCATCCGATATAGTGGAATATAAATATGACTAGTGCCCAGCTCCAAATCAATATAGAAATCAATGTCCTGGTCCGGTGACATACTAGGAAAATCCATCAGAAACCTCTGAAAGCTCGCTCCCTACTTTGATAGGATCAAGTGTAGGAGTATCCACACTTGTATCCCGAATATAATCCAAATACGCCAAACTCCCTTATCAACCAACTTCCTTGCCTAAAGAAAAGATATAATCCTCTTTGGTGTAGGGTTCAGAGTACCCTTCCACTCTATCCTCAGGATACCTAGCATAACTAATGTGACTGTCTAGGCGTGACAGTCCAAGATCGCATGATAAAGTGACAACCAATCCACACCCAAGATAATATAAAAGTCTACCATATCCAGAATAATTAAATCTACCCAAATGTCATACCCCATAAATGTAACTACTCAAGACCAATAAAATCGTTCTACTATCACATAATCACCGATAGGAAGAGAAACATGAATAGGTATATCAAGCATATCACATAACATATCCACACACAAAGAGAAATATACGGACACATAAGAGAAAGTAAAACCCGAATTAAATGACACCGAGTCAGTATGATGAAAGACTGAGATGATACCTATGATGACATTGTTAGAAGCCTCGGCCTCTGGTCTACCCAAAAAAGAATAGAAGTGGGCACGTCCACCCTCAGATTGTCTACCCCATAACCACTATGGGATTTCTGTGCTCCACTACCAGACTGAGAACTACCTCTACCAGACTGGTAACTATCTTTTCTCAACTACGAGCCCCCTCTACTAGACTGTACACCTCCCCTGGCTAACTACACAATAGTACTAGATCTCTGAGCTTGAGAACCCTGCTGAGTCTCACCCTATCTGCGTTTGGGACAATCTTTTGAAAGTGCCCAAGGCTACCACACTCAAAATAAGTCGTGGCCAACATGGGCTACTGGATTGACATAGATAAACCCGAGTGACCTTCATGGTCTAAAAATTGGGAGAAAGAACTCCTAGAGGTCTGCCCTATATTGTAACCACTATGCCTAGAAGGGACACATACTGAAGTCTGGAGCGCTGACTGAATCGGGAAACTGGACTGAGGGTGGTGGGGCCTGCCATACTATACCAATCCTTTGGAAGAAGAACCACTGAAGTTACTAAACCTGTGGGCCTTCTTCTCAGTATCACTCCTCTAAGACCCACTTATTACTGACTCAACTATCTTGGCGTGATCCTCCACAGTCTAGAATGATGCCATAGAAGCTACCAACTGTAAAGTCGCTAACTGTAGTGGGATAGTCAACCCCCTCACAGAACACCTAACCCTCTCTTCCTCGGCAGGAAGTAGTGGCACTACATATCAAGACAAAGCATGAAATTGAGACTCATAATTGGTGACAGACATAATGCCTTGCTCTAACCTAGAGAACTCATCCCTCTTGCTCACTCTCAAACTGAGGGGAACATACTTCTCTAAGAAGACCTGATAGAATCGGGTCTAAGTCAATGGAGGTGACCCAGCTAGCCGACACTCAGTATAGGACCTCCACCATTGTTTTGCATCCCCATCATCTGAAAAGAAAAATAATCTACACCATGAGACTCGACAGTACCTAGAGTATGAAGCCTCTCATTGCAACTCTCAATAAACTCATATGCATTCTCCTCGGGTGTACCATCAAAATAGGGAGGCTTCATATTGGAGAAATGCTCAAATGTCTTCCACTCATCGCGAGTCATAAATGATACAAGAACTAGCCGATGACCAAACTCTAGTGCTAGAATCTCATTAATACGGGGTGCCAATGCAGCTACAGGTTGTGTCCCCGAATTATGGTACTAATCTGGAGTCTGACCTCCCACTCGGGTCTTCGACCTATTTGGAGTAGCTGGAAGAATACCCATCTGGGTCAATCCCTTAAGAAGGCTCAATATGTAAACCATATAATCCTGAAGCATTGGCGTGGCAATAACCCCTGACTGCGCCTGGGTTGGTCCTAGCTCCTTCTCAAATTGATCATCATGATGATCAATCTCCGGCTCGGGGGACAAAGATCTAGCACGGGCCTGGCTAGCGCCATATGCTTTACCCTTAGTCGGTACCGCTACACGGGGTATAGCCCTACCACAACCTCTACCTCTACCTCTACGACATGCCACACTAGAATGAGCTGGTGCCTCGTCTCTATCCGCGGTTGCAGGTGTCCTCACCATCTGTGAGGGAATAGGAAAAACAAGTTCATATAGTAATTTGGTCAAACTAGCATGAAAGGAATGAAAGAAGTGAAGTTTCCTAAATGTCACATAGCTTCTCGAAGATAAGTAGGGACGTCTCCGTACCGATTTGCAAGACTCTACTAGACATCTCTCTTGTACTCATGAGACCGGTGAACTTAGAGCTCTGGTACCAATTTTTCATGACCCCTTTCAAGGATCATGGTGGAACCTTCACTCTCCCCCTAGTAGGCGAACCACTTCCAAACCCAACAACATATTTAAAACTTAAAAGCATAAAAAAGAGAATTTATACTAAAATTATCTTATATCATAACTAATAAGTCATAAAATACTAAAATGCATCTAATTATTACACTTCCCAAAACCTGGTCTAAACAGTACAAGAACGACTACATCATAAGGAATACAATGTCGGAAAAATACTTTCTCTTCAAAGTAAACAAGAACAGAGATAATAAAGAGGAGAGTATAAGGTTGCTGAAGATCGGCAAGGGTCACCCTAAAATCTCTGAGTCAGCAGCCTCAGACGTCAGCCACGAGGTTCGGCACTAGTAGAAAATCATGTATCTGCATCTAAATAAGAATACAATAAGTGTAGTATGAGCACACACCGTACCCCCATAAGCATTATAGACCGACAATGACAAAACACAAGTAACACATATAAAGATTGAGTTGACTCACAAATACCTTAAAGATTACTTAGTTATTGTCCCAACATATAAATCACTTCAAAACATAGAAGATTCAGATAGACACATTTCATATTAGCAGTATGAATGTTAATGTATGAAATGCGTATATGCAAGGTACCTCTCATCAACATGATATACACATTCTACTGTACATCGCCACGCATCTATGACCCATAGGGGACTCCGCGAGTCCATATACCACTCACAACCAATCAAAATGATCCATCAGAATGATAAATCATCAAATCACAGACTCATTGGTCAAGTCATTTCATATCATATCACCTAAATATTCATATCATCTACTATCAAACTCATTTACCTTTATTTTTCAGTCTCATCGGATCAAAACAACATTGCATATCAATTTCATCTCAATATCAATGATAATACGAATGTATGAATATAAACGGTAACTAAGACAATTAACCATGAAAGTATGTGATAAAAGTCATGTTTCAATAAATGAATAAACAAGTGCCTCGATATCATCTTTATCACAACAATCCCATGAAAACAATATTTCCATATTAAGAGTGATGAGGTAAATCCAGACAATATGTTATACCCCGTATTTCCAGAGTATGTACGTGAGGGCGTACGTACAAAAGTTTTTAGCCTTAAGTAGGCAAGGGTCGAAATATTTGTGCACAACTACCAAAAAGAATTGTTTTCCGACGAAACGCTTTCCAAACTTTGCGAAGGAAAAAATACGGCTATGTCATTTATTATTTTTGTGGATTTTTCCGAGAGATGAAATATTTTGGACCAACGAGAGGGTGACACTTGTCCCTCAAGTGGACGGCAATTTAGGGGTGAAGTTGGCACATTTTTTGCCTTTCTTTTTGGTCAAGGATTAGGTAGGATATTTTGTGTAGTAGATGGATAAGGACACTTGGGTGAATCCACACCCTCCACTTGCCCTCCACTTGCCATCATCTTGACCCTTGAAAGTCCTATAAATACCCCCCCTTAGTTGAAGGAATTATTCATCCACACTTGTGAAAATCCAAGGCAAAATCCTCCCTCCTCTTTGTAGCTCTCGCCCTACCTTCCCTCCCCTTTGCAGGCCTTGGCCGAAACCCCCCTCCTAGTGGTGCTAGCCGAAACATACCCCCCTCTTGGTAGAAAATACTCTCCAAGTATTGTTACTATTCCCAAATACCTTGTAGTATTCCAAGGTTACACCTATACTAAAAGCCCAGAAATACTATTATACTTCCCTTCAGTCACAAAAACGAAACCCTAAGGAAAATCTTCATAGCGAGTTGAAGTATTAAGAAGAAGTTGCGTAGAACTTCTAAGGGTTGTTTGGAGCGGGTTGGAGCGTTCAGAATAGGAGCTAAACGTTGCTCAGGATCGACATTAAAACTTGGATAATTTTGGGCTTATCGAGGTAAATACTCTTGTCCTTCTATTGTAATTGGAAATTACATACTGTAGTAGTATAGAAATGAATATTAGATTCATAGAAGGGTATTACAGAAGAGATTAGAACTGTAATAGAAGGATATTACAGAAAAGAATTGAACTGAAATAACATCAGAAGAATATTAAAGAAGAAGATCGAATCAGATTTACATAGATTGTATTTACGTAGAATTGGATAGTTTGTGGCAGGAAGTTGCCCAATTTTCCGTAGAATTATTCTCTGAGTAGTCTAGACGTTGATAGACTTATATGACCATTATAGGTTGAAGTACTGCGAGTAGCGTATTCTACTCGAAGGGTGGAAAAGGCTAGCAGGATTACAGTACTTTGGAGCTATTTGCTAATAGTCTATAAATCGTCGCGAGGTATGTGATTCTTCCTATCCTCTTGAGCATGATATTTTAAAAGAATATATATAGTACGGTAGACGTACGTGTGTTAACTGAACGTGGTTTTACTGCGATGTCTTTTGACTTGAGTCTAATAATAAGAATCTTGAAGTATTTCAAAAGAATTAAGAATCGTTTTTGAAAGAAGAGTAATACTTGGTTTTAAAAGCTTAAGAGTTATACTAGCTTTATGGGAAGTTAGGTATAACGACTTAAGAGAGGTAAAAAGAATGGTTTACTGATTTTAGAAGTTAAGAGACTTGATCTTGAAAGATAAGATACTTGACGTAATTATATTAATATGAATTTTGTTAAAAAGTGTGAAACCTCATTCGTGAGTAATGAGTACTTGGTTTTTAAAAAGGAATAATGTTTTACTGATTTCGGAAATCAGAATAAGTATCGAACAAACCACTGCAGCGTTAATAAAGGAAAATGTATTGACTAATTAAGTATTATTAAAACCAGTAGAAACCTCCATCTGCATAGAAGCTAAGATGAGACAAAATGATATTACATTTCCTAGATCATGGCTGCTTTAATAAGATTGTTATAAACAAGAATAACCTACTCACACATAAGACATATATTACTCAACTGTTGTAAAAGGAGAATTATGTTATTAAAAGATTAAGACTATGAACTATGAAACCTTTCGAAAATAAGAAATGTGAATATTTGAAATTAGGCAAACTTGAACTTTTGGAAAAGAATGTTGTTACTTGACTTTAAGAAGGAAAGTGTTTTGGTTTAAAAAGAAGGGCATAATGTTACCTTAGTTGTTTTAAAAGGAACATATGGTATTACCTTAATCTGTCTTAAAAGAGCGTTTAAATGTTATGACCACACGACACCGCGTTCATGGGATGAACCGGGAATGTATTTCACTCGATACCGCGTCCATGAGATGGATCGGGAATGTATTTCACTCGACACCGCGTTCATGGGATGAACCGGGAATGTATTTCACTCGATACCGCGTCCATGAGATGGACCGGGAATGTATTTCACTCGATACCGCGTTCATGGGATGAACCGGGAATGTATTTCACTCGACACCGCGTTCATGGGATGAACCGGGAATGTATTTCACTCGACACCGCGTTCATGGGATGAACCGGGAATGTATTTCACTCGATACCGCGTCCATGAGATGGACCGGTAATGTATTTCACTCGATACCGCGTTCATGGGATGAACCGAATGTATTTCACTGATACCGCTGGCCCATGAGATGGACCAGAATGTATTTCACTCGACACCGCGTTCATGGGATGAACCGGAATGTATTTCACACGATACCGAGTTCATGAGATGGGCCGAATGTATTTCATGCGACACCGCGTTCATGGGATGAACCGAATGTATACCACTGATTTGATACCGAGTCCATGAGATGGACCGGAATGTATTCCATACGATTTCACCTCGAGTCCATGAGATGGGCCGAGACATGCTACACGTATCACATGACTTATACCTAGATCGCGGCGGTGAGGAAGGAGTTCCACGGCATGAGGATGACCTTGAGGCGTGAGTCACGACTTGACATGACTACTTTTATGCCGTGGAATCGTAGTTTTGTTATCATATATGTCTTACGCTTTATATAGACTATTATGATTTCATTTTCAGTATTTTCGCCACATACTGCACTACCAGCATCGACCTCCTTCGGGCCGCGCTCACGCCGCAGTAGAGGTACACCGGTTGTTGATCCTCGCTCATAGGATCACAGTTCAGCGTATTGGGAAGCTCCGTTTCTCCGGAGGCTTATCTTTTGGTATGTTTCCCTGAGTTGTAGGTTCTTGTACATTCAGGGGTATGGCGGGGCCCTGTCCCGTCATAGGTATTGTTACATTCTTAGAGGTCTGTAGTACTGTTGTGTGCATGTTTGTAAATGGGGATGTAACTGTTCAAAGTTTTATTATATATACATGCCGAAAAGCGATATTTTCATGGATAAACTGTTTTCATTTTATAATCGTTTCATGTCTTATTTTATATTCCGCTGATCACTCTGACGTATGACTACTTGGGTGCCCGGGTAGGCACGACCACGCCCGGGTTTCGGGTCGTGACAAAAGTGGTATCAGAGCAGTTAATCCTCGGAAAGTGTCTACAGACCGTGTCTAGTAGAGTCTTGATTATCGGTGTGTTGTGCACCACATCTATAATCAGGAGGCTGCAAGACATTTAGGATTGATTTCCATTCTTCTCATTCTTAGATCGTGCCTTAGAGTTGTGTTATAAGTTGGATCCCTCTGACGTATTTCGTTTTTACCAGTTATGCCTCCACGCAAGGCAACCCGGGTCCATATTGTCACGACCCGTTCCGGGGCCCGTGACTGGTGCCTTACCGGGGCACCCAAGTAGTCATACATCAGAGTAATCAGCGGAAACATAAAGCAAGACATGAAACAGTTTATAAAACAAGACATAGATTATGTGAGAAAACACGCCTTTCAAGATATATATAATCATGTTTTAGCGATACATCCGACAATCGCATAAACATGACTACGCACTTCTAAGGAAATATACAACTATGGCGGGACAGGGCCGCCATACCCGATCGCATAAAAACTATCTACAATGGAGATCATACCAAAAGTAGAGCTCGGAAGAGATGGAGCTCACGACACCAACGTAGAGATCCTAAGGATGCGGATCTAGCACTGCCGCCTTACCGCGCATGAACGCAGCCTGGCGAGGTCGATAACAGTACTAAGTATGCTAAATCAGAAAGTACTTAAATGAAAACATATCATTTCTTTTAAAACCGGTTTACAAATATGTGTGAAACAACCAAGGAAACCGCACATAGTGCCACATCACAAACAAGAGCAACAATAGGTAATCAGAATACGCCTTGTCTAGGCTGCGAATGATCAAACAGGCCACTCGCCACATCCTCATTCTCGCAAGCCTAATCACGGACTCCGAGTCCGCATAGCCACTCGCGTGGGCCCGCATGAGGTATAACCCGCATCGAGGGTAGCTACTCCGGCATCGCCCCGACTCGTTGTCCGCATGGCCACATAGACCGCATGAGGCATAACCCCGCATACTAACTGGAACTCTCGTAGCTCCGCATAGCCCCCGACCCGCATGAGGTATTCTCGAATCATGGTCCTGCATCACCGAGTCTACCCCGCATCGGAGGCGCTTAACCCCGGATCATCTCAAGAGGTGAGTGATAGTATACTAACATAACAACTTATCTTTAAGTAACATAAGCACAACAAGGATACTCACCTATACAAACGTTACAAGATACTAACACACATAGCATCATATCATGTCTACTTATCAAACCATCTTATTATTCTTTTCACAATATAAGTCTGTTATAAACACATAGGCAAACTTGTTTCTTTTATCAATCTTAAGTGGTTATACTTACTTCCCATAAAGCTAGTATAACTCTTAAGCTTCTGTTTCAAAAACCAATTAGTTCTCTTCTGTTTAATAAATGGTTCAGTAGTCCTTTTGAAATGTTTTCAGTTCTTTATTATTCAGGCTTAAGCCGTGAGGCATTGCCGTACGTATTATTCAGGCTTAAGCCGTGAGGCATTGCCGTAAGTATTATTCAGTTAACACATGTACGCCTACCGCATACTATATACATATTGTAAAATATCATGCTTTAGGAAGAATCACATACCTTCTCGTGAAATCCACCGCCAAGTCGAGTATGTCGTATGAGAGAATCAACTATAATAGTCACAGATATCTATCAAAGTCTAGACTATTCTGTAGGTCATTCTAAACAGAGGGTCCTCAATTCTACGGAAAGTCGGGCAGCACAACCCTACCCGGTGAGCTATATAAGTCTACTGTGAAAACAGTCCTATGTAAGTACAACAGATATTCTTCTTTATACCCTTCTAAGGTGTTACAGTTCAATTCTATTCCTTAACAACCTTCTAAGTATTTATACTTATTCTTATTCTACAACAGTAAGTATTCTCTAATTACAAAAGAGGGTTAGGATTATATACCTCGATAAGCCCAATAATATCCAAGTAAAAGTCGATCTGAGCGAGGTTTAGCTCCTAATCCAAAGCTCAGCGCTCCAAGAATGCTTAGAAGTTTCCAACATCTTCTACTAAGTACTAAGGTATTTGGGATAGGTTTAATTGGGCATTATAACAATACTAGAAGTCAACTTTCCTACGAAGGGTGGGTGGGTAGGTTTCGGCTAGGCTAGAGGGAAGGGCCTCGCCAAAACTTCACTCAAAGGGGAGGGTGTTTGGACGAATTGCTCACAAGTGGAGAGGAGGGTTTTTCAAGACTTGAAAGCTTTAGTGGATGAAGAACTCTTCATCACAAGAGGGTATTTATAGTCAAGACATGGCCAACCAATGGCCAAGATTTAGCCAAGTGCTAGGCAAGTGTAAGGTCAAGATTAGGGCAAGTGTACCTAGCCAACTTGCACACAAAATATCTATCCAACTTTATGACAAGGATTGTCATCCAATCGCCCTATTGCCGTGACAAGTCCACCAATGAGAGGGTGGAAAGTGTCGCCTCTCATTGGTCCAAAGTGTTACGTCTCGAAAAATCCGCAAAAATAAGAAATGACATAGCGGAATTTATCCTATGAAAATCGTGGAAACGTTTCATCGGAAAACCAATCGTTTTGTGAGTTGTGCCCAATAATTTTCGCCCAAGCCTAACTTTTAAGGCTAACCTTTTAGCACGTATTCCCTTACGTACATACTGAAATACTGGTATAACATTCTCCTTCCTTAGAAACATTCGTCCCAATGTTCCTTCCCAAGATTAAAGATAAGGTTCTTAACAACCTAAGATTCGCAAAAAAACACTTAGCACATAAGTCAATTGAATCAATAAGTAGGAAAGTAGGTTACTGGAGGTGTAGGGAATAGGTGAGGGTATCTCGCCTCATGTCCTCCTTGGCTTCCCACGTCATCTCCTCCTCGAGCTGCTCCGCCACAAGACTTTGACGAAGCCACGCCCTTCGTCCGCAGACGCCTAACTCGACGATCGATTATCGCGCATGGAATCTCTCATACGATAACCCTGGTCACCGGACATCGTCAATCGGATGTACCTAGATGGATCCGATACATCTCTCAAAGATAGAAACGTGAAACACGGATGCATCGCCTCCGGATCGGACGGCAGATCCAACTCATAGGCAACCTTGCCTACCTGCGACAATCAAACGCCCAATGTACTTGGCCGAGTTTCCCTTCTTCCCGAATCTCATCACACCTTCATGGGTGACACCTTCAGAAAACCCAATCATCAATCGCAAACTCGGATGTCGGCGATAATGATCTGCATACGACTTGCCGACTCAGGTGTCAATAGCCGCCGGATAAGCTTCACCTTATCCATCGCTGCACCAAATCGTCCCACTAGCCGCACTCGCCCACCTCGAACCAACCTATAGGCGACCGCACTTCCTCCCATACAAGGCCTCATAAGGCGCCATCCGAATCTTTGGAGTGGTAGCTATTATTATACGCGAACTCAACTAGAGGCAAATGATCCTCCCAACTACCATCGAAGTCAATAACACGGCTCGCGGATATCCTCGAGTGCGGATAGTGCGCTCGCTGTCCGTCTGCATGCGTGGATGAAATGCGACTCGGGCTCACTGCCCCTAAACCTCTCGGAAGGACCTCAGAAGTTGGGCCAGAATCGGCTCTGCATGCGATATGATCGAAGTAGGGACTCCATGCGATCGACGATCTCTCGGATGTAAAGTGCGCATAATCCTCACCAAAAAGTCGTCTTGACGGAAGAAAGTGGGCTGATTTCGTCACCGTCGACGATAACCCATATAGAATCATGTCTCCTCCGAGTGCGAGGTAATCCCGTGATGAAGTCCATGTTGATTACCTCCCACTTCCGGTCGGATCTCTATCGTCAGTAACAAACCACGGTGTCTCGTGCTCTACCTTCACTGCCGACAACACGCACGAGCTACGAACTCGCAACGCCCTCTTCAAGCCATCCCACCAATACACGATCTAAGGTCGTGGTACATCTTGGTCGACCCGATGGATAGAGTAACGCTTGTGTGCTTCCCAAGAACCATTGCCAAGTCCTGAAACATCCGGAACACACAACTCGCCAAACCTTAGCACCCCATCGTGCTACCTCAAAAGGACCCTTGCCCTCACGAAGAGGCGTATCACGATATCGAATCAAAGCCGATCCTCGAATCGTTGCCTCTTCACCTCCTCAACGATGGAAGACTCGGCAACCTCACGAACTCTAACCCCATTGCTATCGGAATCAATCAAGCGGACACCAAGGCTCGCTAAGCGGTGCAAATTACGAACCATGTCCCTTCTCTCTAGCCGCACATCCGATAGGCTCCCATCGACCTACGACTGGGCGGCATACGCCACAACATTGGCCTTGCGGGTGGTACAGATGTCCACATCGTAATCCTTAAGCAACTCTAACCACCGCCTCGCCGTAAGTTCACTCCTCCGGTGAAGATATACTTGGAGGCTCTTGTGGTGCGTAAAAATATCCACGTGAACCCCATACAAATAGTGCCTCGGATCTTGGCGTGAATCACACCGCCAACTCCAAATCATGGGTGGGTAGTTCCTCTCGTGTTTCTTCACCGTCGGGACGTATGCTATAACTCGCCATGCTGCATCAACACACATCCCAACCCGATGCTCGACGATCACAAGACACGACATAACCATCCGACCTCCGGAAGAGTAAGAACGAGGCGATGTCTCTCTTTCAAGAATCGAAACCCCGCCACAAGCATCACCATCAAACTTGGCCGCTCGAGTCACCTAGTCAATGGTGCAGATAGAAGCAAACTTCTCCACGAACCGATAATACCTGCAAGGCCCGAAATCGCGAACCTCTCGCGGAGTAGTAGGTCAGGCCAAGTCTCGATCGCTTCGATCTTGGCCGTATCAACTCGAATGCCATCACCCGACAATATGCCCAAGAAACGCCATCAAGTTAACCAAAACTCACATTTGGAAAACTTGGCGCATAGCTTTGGTCTGGAGAATCGCAAGATCGCCTCAAATGCTCGCATGCTCTCGCTCGGCGAATAAACCAAGATATCATCAATGAACACTATCACAAGCGTGTCAAAAATGGTTTGAACACTCGGTTCATCAAATCCATGAATACCACGAGCATTGGTCAACCCAAAAGACATGACCCGAACTCATAATGCCCGCACGTCGGAATGCGATCTAGGACATCCACCTCTCGACTCGCACTTTGATGATAACCCGATCGCAGATCAATCTTGGAGAAACATCTCGCACTCGCAATCGGTCGAACAAATCATCAATCCTAGGAAGGGGTATTCATTATTAATGGTCACCTTGTTCACCGCACGTAATCGACACACATGCGCAGCTGGCCCCGCCCTTCTTCTTCACGAACAATACGCGCTCCCGGGAGAAACACTAGGCCTAATGAAGCCCTTCTCTAGCAAATCCTAAGCCGATCCTTCAACTCTCTCAACTCGGCGGTGCCATTACGTATGGCGGAATGGAAATAGCCGAGTATCCGCAACACATCTATACAAAACTCGATCTCCTCTCGAGGGATACGGAGGTCATCCGGAAACACGTCTGGGAACTCGTGACTCGAATCGACGGAAAATCTGCACCGCGGCCTTCAAGATCAAACACCCGAACGAGATGGTAGATATACCCTTCGCGCACCATCTTCCTAGCCTTGAGGTAGGAAATAAACCTACCCCGGCGATACCGTGCTCTCCCACTCAACAACCGGCCTCAGAAACCGGAACTGTACTATTCTCTCTGCGGTCTACATTGGCGTGGCGAAGCTAGCCAATCCATCCCCATGATCACATGAAGTCAATCATCTCCAACTCTATCAAGTCGGCGGTCCGACGATCAAATGATCACAGACAAGCTCTATATACCCGCCGAGCTACCACCGAATCACCCATCGCGTAGCTACCTCGAAAGGGTCTATGGATTCGTGCTCTATCCCTATCCTACTAGCAACAAGGGAGATATATAGGGCAGTAGAACCGGATCTATCAAAGCATACATATCAAACCCGGCCCGATAAGGTACCGTGGCGACATCGGTGAGGCCTCACGATCCCGCTGGACAAAGCATAAATGCGGTTACGAGGACCGCTAGAATCGACGAGCCACGGCCTGCGCGACTGGCTGACCCATGAGCACCCTACCTCCGGCGAGTAATCAGAGGAGATGATGGCGGCACGAACCACGGTGAGCCCTACCACCGCCACGCTTCGGCCGGACGCCTCGCAAAGTGACCTGCGGCCACAATCGTAACAAGATCCAAAAGTAGTACCACACTTCCGTAATGGGATCTACCGACGGCCACACCGTGGTGGTCCCGACGCCAGCACTGCTACTGGACGCTCAAGCCACAGGGCCCCGGTGCGCCTCGAAACCGCGGCGTGGCTTGAGGACGGCAGGAGTGCTCTGTCCGGCCGTGGTGCGAATCTAGATCGCCGCCGAGGCCGCCACCACGATAACCACGGAAGACCCTCCCGCCCCGGCCTTCTTCGCTCGCCCACTCGTCGACCTCTGCGCCTCGCATCCAAGGGCGTGAGCTGCGTGCGGTAATGTCCATACGGTACCGAGAGAAACCCCGCATACGACTTCGCCATATAGTCGTCTCAGCGGTGACATAGCGGTGCACCTATCCTCCATATCTCGCTACCAATCTTTGGGACATATCGAGCCAATGAATCAAACTCGACATTGTACTCCGACGGCGTCCTCTCTCGCCTCGATAGTAAAAATCTATCACCGCGCCTCCTCATCTGTGGAGGCAAGTGAGTGAGGAAAGCCTCGAGAACTCATCCCAAGTGGCGGGACGCGTGCTCTCCCGGATAACTCCCATGAATCAAACCAATCGATTGCGGTATCACGCACTATGTGAACCAAAGATCACGGACTCGGTCTCCGACATACGATCACTCTCAAAATCCTCAAGCCGACGGATGAACTCCTGCGGATCATCCTCGGCCTCGATCCATAAAACTCCGTGGGCTACTCAAGAAGTCTCGTAGCCTCAAACTCTGCGCCTCGGGTGAGCAACGGGCGCGACGCAGATCGAGCTGAATCGAATCGCCGCATCCAAATTTCTCTCAGACGGGCCACAACTTTAGCCAAAAGTCGGGCCATCTCCTTGTACCTAACTCCTCCGCCTGCATGTGGGACGGGAGGTGTGGTCTTGTGGTCTCTTTGGGCCGGGCGGCGTCATAGAACTCGCCGTCTCTCGTATAGGCCGGGCACGAGCCCTCGTGACTCTGGGTGTCTGCTAGCCTCTCGCCGCTTGCCCTTCGGGCGGGTTGCCTTTACGTGGAGGCATAATCAGCATACGAAAGGAATACGTTAGAGGTCCAACCTATAACACGGCTCTAAAGCACGATCTCGGAATGAGAAGAGCGGAAACCAATCCTAAATATCCTATAGCCTCACGATTATTGGTGTGGTGCACAACACACCGATAATCGAACTCTACTAGATACGATCAGAGACACTTTCCGAGGATTAATCGCTTCGATACCACTTTTGTCACGACGTTCGGCCCGTGATCGTGCCAACCGGCACCCAGTAGTCATACATCAGTAATCGGCGGAAACATAAAGCAAGACATGAAACAGTTTATAAAACAAGACATAGATTATGTGAGAAAACATCGCTTTCTAATATATATATAATCATGTTTTAGCGATTACATCCGAATCGCACAACATGACTACTGCACTTAAGGAAATATACAACTATGGCGACAGGGGCCCCGCCATACCGATCGCACAAAAACTATCTACAACAGGAGATCATACCAAAAGTAGAGCCTCGGAAGAGATGGAGCTCGACACCAACGTAGAGATCCTGAGGATGCGGATCTAGCACACGCTCTTACTGCGGCATGAACGCACTTCAAGGAGGTCGAGACAACAGGTACTAAGTATGCGAAACTGTAAAGTACTTAAATGAAAACATATCATTTCTTTTAAAACCAGTTTACAAATATGTGTGAAACAACCAAGGAAACCGCACATAGTGCCACATCACAAACAAGAGCAACAATAGGTAACTGTAATACGTCTTGTCTAGGCTGCGAATGATCGAAACAGGGCCACTCGCCCACATCCTCATTCTGCAAGCCTAATCCTGGACTCCCGGAGTCCGCATAGGCCACTCGCATGGGCCCGTGAGGTATAACCCGCATCGGTAGCTACTCCTCGGCATCGCCCGACTCATTGTCCGCATGGCCACATAGACCGCATGAGGCATAACCCCACATACTAACACGAACTCGTAGCTCGCATAGGCCCTGGACCCGCGTGAGGTATTCTCGAATCATGGTCCTGGACCGCTGAGTCTACCAGTCGGAGGCGCTTAACCCGGTATCATCTCAAGAGGTGAGTGATAGTATACTAACATAACAACTTATCTTTAAGTAACATAAGCACAACAAGGATACTCACCTATACAAACGTTACAAGATACTAACACACATAGCATCATATCATGTCTATTTATCAAACCATCTTATTATTCTTTTCACAATATAAGTCTGTTATAAACACATAGGCAAACTTGTTTCTTTTATCAATCTTAAGTGGTTATACTTACTTCCCATAAAGCTAGTATAACTCTTAAGCTTCATTTCAAAACCAATTAGTTCTCTTACATTTAATAAATGGTTGATAGTCCTTTTGAAATGTTTTCAGTTCTTTATTATTCAGGCTTAAGCCGTGAGGCATTGCCGTACGTATTATTCAGGCTTAAGCCGTGAGGCATTGCCGTAAGTATTATTCAGTTTAACACATGTACGTCTACCGTACTATATACATATTGTAAAATATCATGCTTTAGGAAGAATCACATACCTTCTCGGCGAAATCCACCTGCCAAGTCGAGTATGTCGCACAGAGAATCACCTATAATAGTCACAGATATCTATCAAAGTCTAGACTATTCTCAGAGGCCATTCTAAGCAGAGGGTCCTCAATTCTACGGAAAGTCGGGCGCACAACCCTACCGGTGAGCTATATAAGTCTCATTGTGAAAACAGTCCTATGTAAGTACATTTCGGATATTCTTCTTTTATACCCTTCTAAGGTGTTACAGTTAAATTCTATTCCTTAACAACCTTCTAATTATTTATAATTATTCTTATACTACAACAGAAGTATTCTCTAATTACAAAAGAGGGTTAGGATTATATACCTCGATAAGCCCAATAATATCCAAGTAAAAGTCGATCTGAGCGAGGTTTAGCTCCTAATCCAAAGCTCAGCGCCCAAGAATCCTTAGAAGTTTCCCACAACTTCTACTAAGTACTAAGGAATTTGGGCTAGGTTAAATTGGGCATTATAACAATACTAGAAGGCAACTTTCCTACCAAGGGAGGGTAGGTTTCGCCAGGCTAGAGGGGAAGGGCCTCGCCAAAACTTCACTCAAAGGGGAGGGTGTTTGGACGAATTGCTCACAGGGAGGAGAGGAGGGTTTTTCAAGACTTGAAAGCTTTAGTGGATGAAGAACTCTTCATCACAAGAGGGTATTTATAGGTCAAGACATGGCCAACCAATGGCCAAGATTTAGCCAAGTGCTAGGCAAGTGTAAGGTCAAGATTAGGGCAAGTGTACCTAGCCAACTTGCACACAAAATATCTATCCAACTTTATGACAAGGATTGTCATCCAATCGCCCTATTGCGTGACAAGTCCACCAATGAGAGGGTGGAAAGTGTCCTCTCATTGGTCCAAAGTGTTACGTCTCTCGGAAAAATCCGCAAAAAATAAGAAATGACATAGCGAATTTATCCTATGAAAACGTGGAAACGTTTCGTCGGAAAACCAATCGTTTTGTGAGTTGTGCCAATAATTTCGTCAAGCCTAACTTTTAAGGCTAACCTTTTATGCGTATTCCCACGCATACTCTGAAATACGGTATAACACATATGGGCAAGGCAGCCGGGGAGCTGCTAGTAGGATCTGAGAGAGTACGGCGCGAGCCCGTCATTACGAGATAGTGCTTGACGGCGAGTTTTGCGGCCGTCGTAACAGAAGTTTAGAGCGCAGCGATGGGTCGCGAGACCACAATACCGAGCCTCCACCCCACACTGGAGCAGAGAGTTGGGTACAAAGAGATGGCCCAATTATTGGCGGGATAGTGGCAAGGCATGAGGATAAATTTGGATCTGACGCAGTTCGAAGAGTACCCATGGTTCACCCTAGATCGGATAGTTTGAGGCTACGGGACTTTCTGAGTTGTGGCCCGCCAGAGTTCTACGGGTCGAGGCCTGAGGATGATCCGCAGGAGTTCATTCGATAGTTACAGCGGATCATGAGAGTGATCAAGGCTTCGGAGACCGAGTCGGTGATCTTAGGTTCGCATCGGCTGCGTGATACTGCAGTCGACTGATTTGATTCGTGGGAGCTGTCCCGGGGAGAGTATGCACTTCCAGCCGTATGGAACGAGTTCTCAGGGGCATTTCTTGCACATTTCTTGCCTCCACAGATGAGAAGGGCTCGGCCGACGATTTTTGACGTTGAGGCGACCGCGCACGGTTCGGGAGTACAATGTGAGTTTGACTCATTAGCTCGATGCGTCCTGCATTGGTAGCCGCATGAAGGGCGAGTGCACCGCCACGTCACCGCTCGATGACTACTTGGCGAGGCTTGTTCGGTGTAGCTCTTCCGGGCATGGACATTTCCAGCATCTGAGCTTATGCACTTGGATGTGAGGCGGAGAGGTCGACGGAATGACCGAGATCGCGAAGAAGGCGGAGATAGCAGGTCCTTTGATAACTTTCGAGGCGGACCGCCGGCAGACTAGTTATGTACCTCCGCGATGCAGTTGTCCTCCGCGCCTTGGGGCGTTCGGTATTCGAGCCGGTCGAGCTCCGTGGCTTCGGGTTCTGATATACACGGTTCTAGCGGCAGGATTCATGTCCCCATCGGTGCACGATGTGGCAAGCGTCATCGGGAATGTCGTCTTCATCGGGTGCTTGTTTCACTGCGGCCGTCGGCCATGTGACGAGAGATCGTGCTTATAGAGGGGTACAAGCGAGAATGACGCGACTACGGGTCGATGGCGGATCATCGCCTTTCATACTATGCGCCTGCAGGCGTGCCTATGATTAGAGTGGAGCAGATGTTACAGGTATATTCTTACCCCTCTAGAGACTAGTATGCGTTGATGTTATGGTGAAGTGTTAAGTATTATGTTCAGATAACATTATGTTAAAATTGTGATTAGAAACATGGTTGATTAGAAGGGTAAGTTTGGGGACAGGGAAAGTGTGAGCCTTAGGGTTTTATACGTAGAACCCATAGATGCGAGACCATCTTGAGTAAAAGATTTATGTTTGTGTTGACCTTTATCAGAGTGCATAGTATACGTGGGATATATTTGTGTGATAAGTCCCTGAGTGGTATGAAATGAAAGAGGGTAGTTGAGCTAAGAAGACCACTAGGTTTTCCTGACTTGATTGGTGAGATTGTTCCGGATCGGGGGAACAAGTGTTTAGCGCGACGGAGGGTCGGGTTGAGGACGTATTGCGGGTCAACTCGTAGGCCGGATTTAGGTGGGGTCAGTTCTGGGTGGTCCCGCCAGGTGGTAGGGTCACGAGGGTGCTAGGCCCAGGTTTAGGTAACCATCGTATGAGTTCGTGGATATGTTCGACCAAGAATCGGATCGTAAAGGCCGGGAATGGCCTTAAAGGAGATTGAGGCTGGTAGGATGACCAAGTTTGGAGGTAGTGACTCCGGAGATTTTGGAAACTGAAGCGATGACTGAAGTATGGTACGTATACTAGAAAGAGTTCAAGTGTTCGAGAAGAGTACGATGAGTGAGAAAAGAAGAGAACGTGTGTTAGCAGAATAAATGAGATCATTTTGTTGTGAAGTGAAGATGCGAAGGGAGTATCCTTTAGACCAGGGTGGAAGCTTTTGTGATGTAGGAATGATTTCTCGTGGACTTGGGTTAAGTATTTTTCGCGTGTGTTATTTTGTGGCCAGGCGTGGCATTGACAACTTGTTTAAGATATGAGGAACTTTGTCGTTATCCGTCTTGAGAAGGAACATTCGGGACGAATGTTTCTAAGGAGGGGAGAATGTTATACCCCGTATTTCCAGAGTATGTACGTGAGGGCGTACGTACAAAAGTTTTTAGCCTTAAGTAGGCAAGGGTCGAAATATTTGTGCACAACTACCAAAAAGAATTGTTTTCCGACGAAACGCTTTCCAAACTTTGCGAAGGGAAAAATACGGCTATGTCATTTATTATTTTTGCGGATTTTTCCGAGAGATGAAATATTTTGGACCAACGAGAGGGTGACACTTGTCCCTCAAGTGGACGACAATTTAGGGGTGAAGTTGGCACGTTTTTTGCCTTTCTTTTTGGTCAAGGATTAGGTAGGATATTTTGTGTAGTAGATGGATAAGGACACTTGGGTGAATCCACACCCTCCACTTGCCCTCCACTTGCCATCATCTTGACCCTTGAAAGTCCTATAAATACCCCCCCTTAGTTGAAGGAATTCTTCATCCACACTTGTGAAAATCCAAGGCAAAATCCCTCCCTCCCTCTTTGTAGCTGTCGTCCTACCTTCCCCCTCCCCCTTTGTGAGGCCTTGGCCGAAACCCCCCTCCTAGTGGTGCTAGCCGAAACATACCCCCCTCTTGGTAGAAAATACTCTCCAAGTATTGTTACTATTCCCAAATACCTTGTAGTATTCCAAGGTTACACCTATACTAAAAGCCCAGAAATACTATTATACTTCCCTTCAGTCACAAAAACGAAATCATAAGGAAAATCTTTATAGCGGGTTGAAGTATTAAGAAGAAGTTGCGTAGAACTTCTAAGGGTTGTTTGGAGCGGGTTGGAGCGTTCAGAATAGGAGCTAAACGTTGCTCAGGATCGACATTAAAACTTGGATAATTTTGTGCTTATCGAGGTAAATACTCTTGTCCTTCTATTGTAATTGGAAATTACATACTGTGGTAGTATAGAAATGAATATTAGATTCATAGAAGGGTATTACAGAAGAGATTAGAACTGTAATAGAAGGATATTACAGAAAAGAATTGAACTGAAATCACATCAGAAGAATATTAAAGAAGAAGACTGAACTGTACTTACATATTTGTATTCTGATAGAATTGGATAGTTTGTGGTAGGAAGTCGCCCAATTTTCCGTAGAATTATTCTACAGAGTAGTCTAGACGTTGATAGACTTATATGACCATTATAGGTTGAAGTACTGCGAGTAGCGTATTCTACTCGAAGGGTGGAAAAGGCTAGCAGGATTACAGTACTTTGGAGCTATTTGCTAATAGTCGATAAATCGTCGCGAGGTATGTGATTCTTCCTATCCTCTTGAGCATGATATTTTAAAAGAATATATATAGTACGGTAGACATACGTGTGTTAACTGAACGTGGTTTTACTGCGATGTCTTTTGACTTGAGTCTAATAATAAGAATCTTGAAGTATTTCAAAAGAATTAAGAATCGTTTTTGAAAGAAGAGTAATACTTGGTTTTAAAAGCTTAAGAGTTGTACTAGCTTTATGGGAAGTTAGGTATAACGACTTAAGAGAGGTAAAAAGAATGGTTTACTGATTTTAGAAGTTAAGAGACTTGATCTTAAAAGATAAGAGACTTGACGTAATTATATTAATATGAATTTTGTTAAAAAGTGTGAAACCTCATTCGTGAGTAATGAGTACGCCGTTTTAAAAGGAATAATGTTTCTTGATTTGAAATCGAATAAGTATCGAACAAACCACTGCAGCGTTAATAAAGGGAAATGTATTGACTAATTAAGTATTATTAAAACCAGTAGAAACCTCCATCTGCATAGAAGCTAAGATGAGACAAAATGATATTACATTTCCTAGATCATGGTTGCTTTAATAAGATTGTTATAAACAAGAATAACCTACTCACACATAAGACATATATTACTCAACTGTTTTAAAAGGAGAATTATGTTATTAAAAGATTAAGACTATGAACTATGAAACCTTTCGAAAATAAGAAATGTGAATATTTGAAATTAGGCAAACTTGAACTTTTGGAAAAAAATGTTGTTACTTGACTTTAAGAAGGAAAGTGTTTTGGTTTAAAAAGAAGGGCATAATGTTACCTTAGTTGTTTTAAAAGGAACATATGGTATTACCTTAATCTGTCTTAAAAGAGCGTTTAAATGTTATGACCACACGACACCGCGTTCATGGGATGAACCGGGAATGTATTTCACTCGATACCGCGTCCATGAGATGGACCGGGAATGTATTTCACTCGACACCGCGTTCATGGGATGAACCGGGAATGTATTTCACTCGATATCGCGTCCATGAGATGGACCGGGAATGTATTTCACTCGATACCGCATTCATGGGATGAACCGGGAATGTATTTCACTCGACACCACGTTCATGGGATGAACCGGGAATGTATTTCACTCGATACCGCGTCCATGAGATGGACCGAGAATGTATTTCACTCGATACCGCGTTCATGAGATGAACCGTGAATGTATTTCACTCGATACCGCGTCCATGAGATGGACCGGGAATGTATTTCACTCGACATCGCGTTCATGGGATGAACCGGGAATGTATTTCACATGATACCGAGTTCATGAGATGGACCGGGAATGTATTTCATGCGACACCGCGTCACGGGATGAGCAGGAATGTATACCACCTGATTTGATACCGAGTCCATGAGATGGACCGGGAATGTATTCCATACGATTTCACCTCGAGTCCATGAGATGGGCCGAGACATGCTACACGTATCACATTACTTATACCTAGACTGCCGGCAGTGAGGAAGGAGTTCCACGGGCATGAGGGATGACCTTGAGGGCGTGAGTCACGACTTGACATGACTACTTTTATGTGAATTGTAGTTTTGTTATCATATATGTCTTCGCTTTATATAGACTATTATGATTTCATTTTGATATTTTCGTTTCCACATACTTGGTATCTGTTGTCTTGACCTTTTCGGGGCCGCTCATGCCGCAGGTAGGTACACCGTTGTTGATCCTCGCCATGATCACAGTTCAACAGATTGGGAACCTCCGTTTCTCCGGAGGCTTATCTTTTGGTATGTTTCCCTGAGTTGTAGGTTCTTGTACATTCAGGGGTATGGCGGGGCCCTGTCCCGTCATAGGTATTGTTACATTCTTAGAGGTCTGTAGTACTGTTGTGGGCAGGATTGTAAATGGGGAAGTAACTGTTCAAAGTTTTATTATATATACATGTCGAAAGGCGATATTTTCATGGATAAACTGTTTTCATTTTATAATCGTTTCATGTCTTATTTTATATTCCGCTGATCACTCTGACGTATGACTACTTGGGTGCCCGGGTAAGGCACCAGTCACGGGCCCGGGTTCGGGTCGTGACACAATAATAAAAAATAAAAGCAAATAAGGCGACAAGCCCACATAACAACTGACATAACCAACATAAGTGTGATCACCCAAACACAATACACCGGTACTCATCCAAGTGCTCATCACATTCACTAAGGTGGGACCTCCATCACGCCCAATGCCCCACAATAATTATAAATATTACATTCATCTATTGGAGTCTAAAAGAATAAATCGTAGCCTACCTCACGGCCGAGTAGGTGCCACAAACTCAATCCCATGCCAAGGCCTTTCTTTTTTGTAGTGCCTCCAAATGATTGTAGTTTAATATCATAAATTCTACGTTAACACATAGTTCTAAACATAACCATAAAGATAAGTGACCCCAAAAGAGACACCCAAAATTGGAACTTTATTGAGAAATACGCTACTCAAGGTCTAAATAGTCATATCCTTAAGTTTGATAGGGAACTAGTCACATTTAGGCCTTCAATTTCCCTAATTATTAAAAAATCTCAAATTGGAAGAACCCTAGATTTTTTACTTAGAAATCATGGAATTGAAATAGGAATTCAAGCTTAGAATTAGTTCGTCCAATTAGTTACAAGTCTAAATTAGAATAACCAACCATTAAAGACTATATCTTGGCACTAAAGTTCATCAACTAAGCTCTTTTAACCTTGGAAGCAATTCCTAGTTTTTCTACCCCCGTATCCTAATACAAATAATAAATTAATAAAGGGAAACATGGGTACATTATGGAAACAAGGTGAAAAGCTTACCCCAAAGATGAAATGTCTGGAATCCCCTTGAATCCTCCCTAAACCGAGCTCAGACTTGAAAGAAATGAGAAATGAATAGTGATTTTGGACTTAGGGTATTTTAAATGTTTAAGAACCAGCGACTCTACTTCTGCGGAGTTTCCTTGTAGAAGCAACCTTGCTTTTATAGAATAATGACCATAGACTTAATCCCACTTAACTAATACTCATCACACGACCAACCGGGCGTGGATCGTGCCTACACAGGCACCCATCTACCTTAACAACTAAGTAAACTGCGCAAATTAAATAACGCCTCATTTTTTAAAAAAAAAAAAAAAAAACCAACATACGTACAAGGGCAAAGCCGATAAGGCTGCCATATAATATACATACTCAAAAGACACTACACTGTACATGAGTCCAATCCCACATATGAATACAGACCCCTAGGAGTTATACTGAAATATGACGGGACAAGACCCCGCCGTACCTATAACCGTACAAAAGCCTGTACTGAAGGAACTATACCAAAAAGATAAACTCCTGAACAGAGGGAGCTATCCAAAACTCGGCGGTGGTCCTACACTGCAAATCACCAAATCACAGACCTAAACTGCGGCATGAACGCAGCCCGGGCGAGGTCGATGCGAAGAATGTACCAAGTATGTGAGCGATGAAATGCGTAATGAAATCATATGATCTAAACAAAACATGAGGCGTGTATGATAGCCAACCTACGATACAATACATACATAGCGATTATATCAAGTCGGGGACGCGTGCCTCAAAGTCACTACTCAAATATAACCGTGGTCTCACGCCATAATATCAATCATGCGTGGAATCCTTTCTCACCGCCGTGATCCATGATATAATGTAACACCAATAAGCATATCGGAGTATCCTCGTGTCGCGTGCCGGAATCCCACATCGTATAAGCATGACCAGGGTATACAAACAACCGGAATCAAACCCGCTCCGGTCACGTGCCGGAATCCTACATCGTATAAGCGTGTCGCGAGTATCCTCGTGGTCGCGTGCCTCGGCATCCCACATCGTATAAGCATGACCGTAGGGTATCCTCGCGGTCGCGTGCCCGACATCCCACATCATATAAGCATGACCGTAGGGTAACACAAACAAATCCGAATCTAACCCACTCGTGGTCACGTGCCGGAATCCCACATCGTATAAGATGTCGGGAGTATCCTCGTGGTCGCGTGCCCGACATTCCACATCGTATAAGCGTGACCATAGGGTATCCTCGCGGTCGCATGCCCGACATCCCACATCGTATAAGCATGATTGGGTAACACAAATAATGGAAGCATGCGTGGAATCCCACTCATCGCTTGCGACGCCCAAGTAAACTTCTGACATGGCGGTACACCCTCCAACCGAGAGTCGCGGCAACGTAATAAAACATAATACTTGTACTCAAATGCTATCACCAGCACACATTGGCAATTCTCAATTAAACAAGCCAAAATACTTATCAAGGCACACATAGAATAATTCTCAATTAAACAAGCCAAAGTACTTATCAAGGCACACATAGAATAATTCTCAATTAAACAGGCCAAAGTACTTATCAAGGCACACATAGAATAATTCTCAATTAAACAGGCCAAAGTACTTCGTACGTGCATTCATTTCAAAAGACTCCTTTTTATGTAAAACCCCAAGATACTAACACCCGTAGTATCAAGGTGTGTCTATTTTTCAAAGTGAGTTACTACACCTTTAGAAAAATCATTTCAAAGCTTGGAATCAAGTAACTTCAAATTTTCACAATCTAGGCAACTTATGCCTAATAATCAAAATAGACAACTTTCTTAACCTTCCATAAAGCCGTTATAACCAACTTCCCATAAAGCCGTTATAACCCTTTATGGTTTTAGACATATTCATTCCTTTTTATAACCAAGAGACTTATACTTAAAACCAAGTATCACATACTTACAAATCAAGTTCTCAACTTTCCAAAACACTTTAAGTCTCTTAATATTTAGAAAACAAGTTTCTTCTCTTAAATCATGTCATTTCTCCTTTCTTAAAACAATTAAGTAAATCACTCCTTTGACTCCCCTAAAGTCATTAAACGACCCTTAGGTTTTGGAACTAAGGCACTAGCCAAAAGATTTGGAAACCACTTCCTTTTCAAGACTCTATGTACTTTAAGTAAAATACTTTCACTTTTAAGAATCCAACTTCACTAAGGCAATGGATTATACAACTTACAATTTAAACATCAAAGTACAATCAAGGAAGTACATAGAACGAATTCTGTTTTAGGAAATCCAAATACAACCAAGGAATGGATCATTTAAGGAGTAGGACATACTTTCTTTACCTTAAGGAATCATGCTAGAAGAGGAGATAGTTCACATACCTTTCCGGCTAAATCCACAAGCTAAGCCGAATACGCCGTACGTAGAAGTGTCAACCTATAATGGTCACAACAAGACTATCAACTTCTAGTCTCTAACGTAGAATAATACTAAGTATACAGTCTCTAATTCTACGGAAAATCGGGCAGCACTTTCTTTGTATCTACACACTTTGCCACCTTTTTCAAGGCCGAATACAATAACCAACTCGTCACATTTAAGGCTCATAACAACAACCAAACAAAGGGGATTACACGCCTTACAATACGTGTAAAATTCCGTCCCACAATTAATATCAAGTAGTATAAAAATCCAAGCCATTCTCGGCCAACTTATAACCAACAACAAGCCCTTTCCAATTCTTTTTTACAATTCCAAGTTCTAAGGTCTAACATGTTATATAGTCATAAACAACTACAATTTCCTTCTTTATACAACATGCGACGACTTAAACTAATAATCGACTTGAATTGTAATCTTAAAGCTAAACATGCTAGTTTTCGGATTAGGGTTCCAATAGCCAAAATACTTATCAAACCTTATACTAAATACCACATGCTTGCTAATATCCATAGCTACAACAATAAGTAAACCTTAATTGCTAAAACGACAAGAATATACCTTTGTAAGCCCTTAAAATTTCCAAGATTCAAAGTCACGCCTTAGCAATTCTTAGCTCATTTCCTTATGTTCCAATCCGCTATTTGAAGCCCTTAGAAGTTCACCACCAACTTCTCTTCCATTTCCAATCAAAACCTAGAAAAGCAACTAGGTTTTCACTCATGACTAACACGAAAACTCTCTCTTTCCGGGATTTTTCTATTGAGATACACTTACAATACACTCATGAACCTTGGTTTAAAGTCTTGTGGCTAATGGATCACAAACTAAATTTTTTCTTGTGAGTAAATGGTGAACCCGTGAGCTATAGAGCTTGCACAAAAGTTTCTCAAATTTTTCTAAGTGTAAAATGCCAAGTCTTGCTACTAGTTGGGTATATAAAACACAATGGAGGGTTTAGATTATCACAATTGTGTGGCTAAGATGAGGATCATTAATTAACTAGCCAAGTGGACAAGTTGACCTTGGTCAACAATCTCAAGCTTGAAGACTTATCTTCCAAGATGGTCAATGACCATTTTAACACTTGCATTTTCGTCCAAGACCACATGAGGGGGTGCCACGTGTCGCCCTCTCATTCGTCTATAAAATTCCGTAACCCTCGTGGGCCCCACAAAAATGTAAAATTCCTCGGGTGGGCCCCACATAACCAAATCCGTAAAAAAATAAATTTCCATAATGTTAAAAAAAGTTCCATACTCTACAAATAATACATTTTGAGAATCCAATTCTCATCAACGAACATTTTTCCTTTCCGACGTTCGGAAGATTTTCCGTCGGAAAAACAATTCTCCCTTTCGTACTAATTTCCAAGTCCTGATTCCTTACATACATTCTCTTATACATGTCCTGGACTTACGGGATGTAACATTCTTCCCCCCTTAGAAACATTCGTCCCCGAATGTTCTTAGTCGGTTGTCAAGCTATACAAACTCCAGCATAAACTCTATACTATGCCTCTCAATCAAAACTGCACAAGACCAACGATGCCACACATGGCCACCACAACATACGTAAACATATCAATGGACCTTTCGTCCGCGACCCCTCCTCACAAAACTCGAAGGTTACAGTCTTCTAAAACACGGGATCCTTAGAGGTTCCTTTCTTTCCTTACTTGTCATACCTTCTCGTACTTTCAAACTTATCTAGTACACGTACAAAATCTCAAATATTGTTTCTGTTCTCCAATCCTTGGAGTTACTATCCAAACTTGGCCATATTGTTACTTACTTTCCCGTTAAGGCTCTTCTCGATCCTTACGACCTGATTCCGGTGGAACGCGTCCACAAACTCGTACAACGATCAACTAGGCCTGGGCCTTACACCCTCGTGACCCTATCACATAGCAGGACCATTACCAACTGACATCACCCCATTCCATACTACCGGTTGACCCGAAATGAGTCCATAACCCGACTCATCGTCACACTTAACTTCTCATTCTTAGTCTGAAATAAATCTTTCTCTTATCTCAAGGTACTTCTCACCCTATCCCCCTATTCACTAGAGGTTCGTCACATAGGCCAAAGTATTTCTACCGTACATTCTTCCCTATTGGTCTTACACTGTTACGGGGCAATTACTACTTGTGAACTCTACACAACTATAGTCTCAGTTCACTTACCATTCTTGTCAACATTCTTAACTTTTCACTTTACTAATCAAAGTATTCCTACCTCTGGGGTACTATCACTTACAACTGCTAGCAACAAAGGGAAAACATATATGCTAGGGCGAAATCTGAATCTATCAATGCACGTATGATTCAAAAGAATCAAAATATACCTGTAACCCCATGAGATGTTGCCTCCTGATCCTGCCTAGTAGTCACGTCACCTCTGCGGTTCGAAGGACCGCCAGAACTATAAACTCCACCCTGACCTCTACCACGACTGGCTAACATCTGAACACCCTGCCCTGGGGAACGCACAACTGTGGAGGAAAGGGAATCAACCATCGGCCTCATAGGCTGAGCCACCCCACCGGTGCTCTTTCTAAAAGGACATACCCTCAGTATATGGCCCGGACGGCCACAATAATAACAAACACCTGTGCCATGACGGCATTTCCCCGAATGACGCTTACCACATCTAAAACACTGAGGAATAGGTGGCCTCGACTGAGAAAATCCTCGGATCCTCTGAGAACCTCGACCCCTGGAGCTTGGACCGGCTCCTAAATACCTTGTGGGATCAACTCTCCCACCTGTGAGCTGCGGGGGTATGTACTGGGTAGGCTGGGACGAATATCTCACTCGCTGCTGAGGCAGATCGTCTAAAAACTCACCGGGATAACCAACCGATCTAGCCCTCTTACGCTGATCTCCACATTGGCCCTCTACCCTCTGTACACCTGCTCAGACCGGGCCGAATAACTTCTGGCGATGAAATCAGAGCACCGCTATCTTGGTCAATAACATAATCGCTTCCTCATGACTCCTATAGTCTTCTCCTAATCGAGAAACCGGAGGCTCGTGCTGGGCCTCAAAACTCAGCGCAGAAGAACTCACGATCAAGTGACAACATCCAGATACCACGGGCATAAGCCCTATCAACTCTCTCGAGTCCGATTAGTAGCTCGCTACTCCTTTGCCCTTCAGGCGATCGTTCTCCTCGAGGCTTAATCAGAACACAAAATCACGTCGAGAGGAATTATCTTACTAACACTTCTATGGCACGATCTTAGAGTGAGAAGAATAGAAACCAACTCCTAAATGTCCCGTAGCTCCTCGTTTATGGGTGTGGCGCGCGCAACACACCGATAATCAAGACTCTACTAGACACGGCCTCAGACATTCCGAGGATCGATCGCTCGATACCACTCACACGACCAACCGGGCGGATCGGTGCCCTACCTGGGCACCCATCTACCTTAACAACTATGTAAACTGCGGAAATTAAAGAACGCCTCATTTTTTTTTATAAATAAAACCAACATACGTACAAGGGCAAAGCCGATAAGGCTGCCATATAATATACATACTCAAAAGACACTACACTGTACATGAGTCCAATCCCACATATGAATACAGACCCCTAGGAGTTATACTGAAATATGACGGGACAAGGCCCCGCCGTACCCATAACTGCATAAAAGCCTGCATCAAGGAACTATACCAAAAAGATAAACTCAATGCAGGAGCTATCCAAAACTCGAAAGGTGGTCCTACACTGCAAATCACCAAATCGCATGCCTAAACATGCGGCATGAACGCAGCTTTCAAAGCGAGGTCAAGACAAGAATGTACCAAGTATGTGAGCGATGAAATCAGTAATGAAATCATAACAGTCTAAACAAAACATGAGACGTGTATGATAGCCAACCTACAGTACACAATACATAAGCAGTTATATCAAGTCAGGGACGCATGCCCTCAAAGTCACTACTCAAATATAACCATGGGTCTCACGCCCATAATATCAATCATGCCCGTGGAATCCTTTCTCACTGCCGGCAGTCCATGATATAATGTAACACCAATAAGCATATCCAAGGAGTATCCATCGTGGTCGTATGCCGGAATCCCACATCGTATAAGCATGACCATGGGTATACAAACAACCGAATCAAACCCGCCTCGTCACATGCCTAATCCCACATCGTATAAGCATGTCCATGAGTATCCTCGTGGTCGCATGCCCCGACATCCCACATCGATAAGCGTGACCATAGGTATCCTCGCGTCGCATGCCGGCATCCCACATCGTATAAGCATGACCGTAGGGTAACACAAACAACCGAATCTAACCCAACTCCCGTCACACGCCGGAATCCCACATCGTATAAGCGTGTCCAGGAGTATCCTCGTGGACGCATGCCCCGATCCCACATCGTATAAGCATGACCATGGGTATCCTCGCGGTCGCATGCCCCGGCATCCCACATCATATAAGCATGACCGTAGGGTAACACAAATAATGGAAGCATACCCGGAATCCCACTCACCGCTTGCAGACGTCCAAGTAAACTTACAACATGGCAGCCGACCCTCCAACCGAGAGTCGCGGCAACGTAATAAAACATAATACTTGTACTCAAATGCTATCACCAAAGACACATTGGCAATTCTCAATTAAACAAGCCAAAGTACTTATCAAGGCACACATAGAATAATTCTCAATTAAACAGGCCAAAGTACTTATCAAGGCACACATAGAATAATTCTCAATTAAACATGCCAAAGTACTTATCAAGGCACACATAGAATAATTCTCAATTAAACAGGCCAAAGTACTTCGTACGTGCATTCCTTTCAAAAGACTCCTTTTTATGTAAAACCCCAAGATACTAACACCCGTAGTATCAAGGTGTGTCTATTTTTCAAAGTGAGTTACTACACCTTTAGAAAACTCATTTCAAAGCTTGGAATCAAGTAACTTCAAATTTTCACAATCTAGGCAACTTATGCCTAATAATCAAAATAGACAACTTTCTTAACCTTCCATAAAGCCGTTATAACCAACTTCCCATAAAGCCGTTATAACCCTTTATGGTTTTAGACATATTCATTCCTTTTTATAACCAAGAGACTTATACTTAAAACCAAGTATCACATACTTACAAATCAAGTTCTCAACTTTCCAAAACACTTCAAGTCTCTTAATATTTAGAAAACAAGTTTCTTCTCTTAAATCATGTCATTTCTCCTTTCTTAAAACAATTAAGTAAATCACTCCTTTGAATCCCCTAAAGTCATTAAACGACCCTTAGGTTTTGGAACTAAGGCACTAGCCAAAAGATTTGGAAACCACTTCCTTTTCAAGACTCTATGTACTTTAAGTAAAATACTTTCACTTTTAAGAATCCAACTTCACTAAGGCAATGGATTATACAACTTACAATTTAAACATCAAAGTACAATCAATGAAGTACATAGAACGAATTCTATTTTAGGCAATCCAAATACAACCAAGGAATGGATCATTTAAGGAGTAGGACATACTTTCTTTACCTTAAGGAATCATGCTAGAAGAGGAGATAGTTCACATACCTTTCCGGCTAAATCCACAAGCTAAGCCGAATACGCCGTACGTAGAAGTGTCAATCTATAATGGTCACAACAAGACTATCAACTTCTAGTCTCTAACGTAGAATAATACTAAGTATACGGTCTCTAATTCTACGGAAAATCGGGCAGCACTTCCTTTGTATCTACTCACTTTGCCACCTTTTTCAAGGCCGAATACAATAACCAACACGCCACATTTAAGGCTCATAACAACAACCAAACAAATGGGATTACACGCCTTACAATACGTGTAAAATTCCGCCCCACAATTAATATCAAGTAGTATAAAAATCCAAGCCATTCTCGACCAACTTATAACCAACAACAAGCCCTTTCCAATTCTTTTTTCCAATTCCAAGTTCTAAGGTCTAACATGTTATATAGTCATAAACAACTACAATTTCCTTCTTTATACAACATGCGACGACTTAAACTAATAATCGACTTGAATTGTAATCTTAAAGCTAAACATGCTAGTTTTCGGATTAGGGTTCTAATAGCCAAAATACTTATCAAACCTTATACTAAATACCACATTCTTGCTAATATCCATAGCTACAACAATAAGTAAACCTTAATTGCTAAAACGACAAGAATATACCTTTATAAGCCCTTAAAATTTCCAAGATTCAAAGTCGCGCCTTAGCAATTCTTAGCTCCTTTCCTTATGTTCCAATCCGCTATTTGAAGCCCTTAGAAGTTCACCACCAACTTCTCTTCCATTTCCAATCAAAACCTAGAAAAGCAACTAGGTTTTCACCTTGCGACTAACACGAAAACTCTCTCTTTCCGGGATTTTTCTATTGAGATACACTTACAATACACTCATGAACCTTGGTTTAAAGTCTTGTGGCTAATGGATCACAAACTAAAATTTTTCTTGTGAGTAAATGGTGAACCCGAGAGCTATAGAGCTTGCACAAAAGTTTCTCAAATTTTTCTAAGTGTCAAATGCCAAGTCTTGCTACTAGTTGGGTATATAAAACACAATGGAGGGTTTAGATTATCACAATTGTGTGGCTAAGATGAGGATCATTAATTAACTAGCCAAGTGGACAAGTTGACCTTGGTCAACAATCTCAAGCTTGAAGACTTATCTTCCAAGATGGTCAATGACTATTTTAACCCTTGCATTTTCGTCCAAGACCACATGAGGGAGTGACACGTGTCTCCCTCTCATTCATCCATAAAATTCCGTAACCCTCATGGGCCCCACAAAAATGTAAAATTCCTCGGGTGGGCCCCACATAACCAAATCCGTAAAAAAATAAATTTCCATAATGTTAAAAAAAGTTCCATACTCTACAAATAATACATTTTGAGAATCCAATTCTCATCAACGAATATTTTTCCTTTCCGACGTTCGGAAGATTTTCCGTCGGAAAAACAATTCTCCCTTTCGTACTAATTTCCAAGTCCTGATTCCTTACATACATTCTCTTATACATGTCCTGGACTTACGGGATGTAACAACTACGCAGGAGCAGCTGAGGTACGCAGGAGCAGCTGAGGTACGCAGAAGCGGCGTCACACCTGCTCTCAAATCGTCGCGGAAGCGACTTCTCTTATCCTCACCCATACTCGCATCTGCAGATCTACTTCCAAAGAAGTGGCTCTGTAGATGCGGGTGAAACATCACTGCTGCAATTACACCAGTAGTAGCAGCCACAAACACCTCAAACTCTCTATCCAATACCCGAAACTCACCTGAGACCTCCAAAATACAAATCAAATATGCTACCCGAGTGTCAATGTTACAAACTTGCTCGCACACTTAGAAAACTCATTCGATAATGTTAAGATATTTTCTACAAATTTCCTCCAAATTTCCCAAGCTTCACAATTTAGCAAATAAGGACTCAAAACATAATCGAACGCATCAAGAAGCAAAACCACGACTCGACTATGTCATTCCTCGGACCTACCAGAAGTGATGGAACTCAAAAATGAATCCGTTTATCCAAAAGTCAACTTTGAGTCAACCCATCCCATCTCAATACTTCAAACTTAGTTTTTTCTCCCCAAAACCTATTTAACTCACCTCGAGAATTATGCCACCCATCTCCGCAAGTCATAAACCTTGAAAAGAGTCTATGTGAAAGGTAATTTGGTCAAGATAGAGTGTTAAGAAAAAAATGATTGAATGAGTCATTACACATAAGTACAAGAACTACTAGAATATGCGGTATAAGTCTGGAATAACATCTGTATACACCGTCTGAGAATGAAAAGATAAATAAAATAAAAGGATGGAATCTGGTGCTGCGGATTAGGCAGTAACTCACCCCAAGTCCTCCAGACGATCACCTTGGTCGATGAAATGTTATGCTCCACTGGTACTAGGGACAAACTCTACACAAAAAAAGGTGCAATAAGTATAGAGTGAGCACGAAAAAATAATGTTTACTCAACAATATCACTGTTTGATCCTAAATTAAAATGGTGGCGAGGGTTGATCTTTCGAATGGTTTCTCTCAAAGTTAACGACTATTAGCTCAAAGGAAATAATCGTAATCCAACAAGTAAAAAAGAGTATATTCACATAGTTCGACAAATATCAAAGTAATCAGTCAAGTCATCTAGGCACATTTCAACTAAATCTTTCAAATAAGTCAAATAATAGTGAATTAATGAAATGATATAATATGATATGAAAATGCAATGCAAATTTCATATATCACTAGTATACACACGCTCCATAATAAGGAATGCATCCATATGAGACTCGCGAGGTCCATACACCATCCGAAACCATTTTTCATTGGGTTCTCAGTCAATCTAGCTCTTGATCTCAATACTTAGCCATATTCGGCTATCATTCGCACCACTCCGTCCGGAACCATTACACATCGGACATCAATATATGTATCCTTAATGTAATATAATTGAGATACCATATGAAAGCATGAATATGACATGCACACAATAAGAAATAATGCTATAGAAGGTAAAGGCTCATAATAACTCTTTATCAACCTTAAATGAGAATTATGGAGTGATGAGAACACATAATAAAAAAGTAAGAGATTATCATATCGCTCAAACAATCAAGTAAGGGAATCATATCAAATAATGATCAAGTAATCACTATCAACTACCAGTTAATAACCACATGATTTGGTATTTTTATAATTAAAATAAATAATTTGAATACGATATAAATTTTCAAATCATGGCACCGGGACCCATACAAGTGCTCATCACTCCACAAGTAGGAACCCCTTTATTATCCATTTCTCTTAACATTAGTTAATTACCAACTAAAACACTTTAAATAGGTTTAAGTAAGGTCTCAACTTGCCTGATTTCGAAGATCAAAGCTCATAATAAAGCCTTGGCTTTTATTAAACCTTCGGAACGATCCCAATATATTCAAATACAAAATATAATCATACAGGCTCGTATAAATCCATATTGTCATATAACTAATATGGACCCCAAAGTCACTCAATAAGTCGATCATGGGCCTCGGAGGATAAAACTTTAATTTTCTCAAAAATCAGTTTACCCATAGATCATAGACTCTAAATCTCGAAAGTCACTGAAATCCGACTTCAATTCAAGTTCCAATTTGAATAATTGCATAAATTTCACTTACGGCTTAAAAATCCCAATTTTTTACAATCCCAATCATGATTTAAATGATCAAATTATGCAAGAAACTAAGGTAAATCATTTAAAACGAATCTTGAAAATTCTTCCAAAAATCTCAAAATACCGAGGTCTCTAACTCAAGTTATGAAATGAAATACCTAAGTTCGATTTAGAGACTTAACTTTCTGCCCAGGTGACCCCTTATTGCAATTGCGGGACCGAACATCAAGATCATGGGACTAAGCTTTCTTTTAGTTTTTCATTACCCTTTATAATCCAATCAACAAAGTGTAGTCTTTTAATATTAAAGTCATAGGCTGTCTGAAGCAACATATTTCTTCTTTTTACACTTAATTATTTGAAGTAGTTGATGTATCTTAATTATTTGAAGTAGTTGATGTATCTTAATTATTTGAAGTAGATGATGTATCTATCTCATGATTAAGCTTTCTGTGTTTACAGTATATGCGACATATTAATTAGCTTAACTGAGTCTGAGACATTAAATAGCTTACATTTATTAGAATAGAATATGATTCTTCATTGTGCCAATATATTAAGTATTTTAAACATAAATACAAATGTAATGGCCTTCTATTTCATGTCCTGCAGATGGTGATGAAATTTTCTTTTAGTATTGCTCCAGTTCCACCTGATAAGCTTATCAGAAAGGCCACAAGAGCAGCCTGGAACAAAATGAGAATGTAAATAAGAGAGAGGTTGTTGAAGTTAGTATATCTTGGTTGACATGCTTAGATTCATACAGAGCCTATCTTTGCTGTAAAAGTCCTCAAGAAGTGTCCTAGCAATCCTCTCGCTCAATAGGTAAAATAACGTGATTTAACTTATGAAGTGTTAAATGATGAGTCTTCTTTAGGATTTTGGTCTACAGAAACTAGGTAGTATGGTCATGCAACTTTGTAAGAAGGTTGATGTTCTCTTACCAAATTATTGGAGGTTAGGCTTGAAGTCCCCCTCCTCTTGTACTCATCTAATTTTTTTTAATGTAATAAAGGATATTCATGGTTTGTTCCTGTTAAATAAGGAATATTCCCATGATATACACTTTCCTTATAAAGTGTATATCACGGATTCTATAGGAAAATATCACACAATTTTGTGGTAAATATTGTGTATATTATTTTGTATTAATTAGCATTGTACACTTACCATAAGTATATGGGTCTTGTACTACTATAATAGAGTTTTGTTATTAGAATAGGAATAGGATTTTCCTATTATGAAAATATGTAAATTGTATATATTGTCTTTCAATTAATAAAAATAATAAAGAGGATTATTTCTTTCATGGTATCAGAAGTCAAGGTGTTTTCTTCCTCTCCCCCAAATACCGTCGACCTCTCTCTTTGTTTTTCGTCAACTTTGTCTCGAAATCCGAGCCTTCTGTCTCGGTGTTCGTGCCCGACGGTACCTCCTCTCTTCCTAATTTTTTATTCCAACTCCCTACATCACGTCTTGCGTTGCTATTCACCCTACCCTTACTGTTTCTAACATCAAGAATAACATCCATAGTACTCTTGAGATAGAAAACGTCTAATACGCGACGTGGACTGAGTTGTTCAAAGTTCATGCACGATCACATCAAGTCCTCCATCATATTATCCCCGCAAAACCTACGAAAATGGAGGTTCCAAAACCCGAGGATGATCCTAAGTTATGGACCACACTTGATGCTACATTTCTTTAGCGGATTAATTCCATTATCTCTACCGACCTGTTGCAAACGATTATTGAGCCGGACGCTACGGCGATGACTACTTGGGATAGGCTACGTGACATATTCCAAGATAATCAAAATTCCAGAGCTGTTACCCTTCAGCAGGAATTTTCCCATGTCAATATGGAAAATTTTCCGAATGTTTCAGCATATTGCAAAAGGTTGAAAGAATTGGCGGACCAACTCCGCAACGCTGGTGCGACCTTTAGCGATAATCGTCTTGTTTTTCAAATGGTGCTGGCCTATCCGAGGCCTATAGTGGCGTTGGTACTATCCTTCGTCAAAGTGATCCTCTTCCGAAGTTCCATCAAGATCGCTCCATGCTCACTTTGGAAGAAGTCGGTTTGGTTCTGGCAGTGGTCATAGCGGCACTGGGTCCAGCCCCAACAACAGTGGGCCATAACCCAACTTGTCCCAGCCTTGGGCCACCTGGATGTGGGCCTGGACCAGTGGGTAGTGGCATAACAAGGTCTTCGGCGACGCCAGCCAATTGGGCTGTCCAGCAATATTCCAGGCTCAATTCGCCTTGGCCCAGTAATGCAGGTCCAACGGCTTACAGTCCAGTAGCTTACCGACAACCTTCTGGGCCGAGGCAGTAAGATGGTGTGCTTGTGCCCCAGCCTCCTCAGGCCCATCAAGAAGATGGCAACACTCCAACCAAAATTGAGGCCGCTATGCACACACTTGGAATAAATCCCTCGGACCCAAATTGGTACATGGACACCGATGCGACTACCCACATGACGTCTGATCCAGGTACTCTCTCATCTTATTCCAATTTGAGCAACCCTCATGTCATAATTGACGGTAATGGTAATTCAATTCCGATTCGTGGTTATGGTCATAAAACTTTGTCTCCACCCCATCCACTACTTATCTTGAAAAATACCCTTCATGCCTCTAAATTGATTAAAAATTTAGTGTCTGCCCATAAAATCACAATTGATAATTACGTTTCAATTGAATTTGATCCGTTTGGGTTTTCTGTGAAGGATTTCAAGATAGGGAGTACTCTCATGAGGTGTGATAGTAGGGGAGATCTTTATTCGATCATACCGAGTTTCGGTCTTTCGAGTCAAGCCTTGCCATCTACGTATGCCGCCCTTGCTCCTTTTGTGTGACATGCTCGTCTAGGTCATCCGGGATTGTCTATTTTGTCTTCCTTAGATAAAAATAAACTTATTTCTTGTAAGGGTATGCGTAGTACTCCGAATTGTCAATCTTGTTCTTTAGGGAAAATTATTTGATTGCCGTTTGTAGACTCTAATTCTCATACTCTAATGACATTTGATATTATTCATAGCGATCTCTAGACGTCTCCTATTCTCAGTTCTTTGGGTCATCGTTATTCTGTTTTATTTTTGGATGATTATTCTAATTTTTTATGGACTTTTCAAATAGCGAAAAAGTCTCAAGTTTTTTCCACCTTAAAATTTAGAGCATTCATTAGAACCCAATTCGAACAGGAAATTAAAAATATCCAATGTGATAATAGCAAAGAATATGGTAATGGAGTATTTCGGGAATTTTGTGCTAATTAATTTTTATTTTTCTTGTCCTCATACGTCTTCACAAAATGGAAAAGTCGAACGAAAAATTCGTACCATTAATAATAGTGTCCGAACTTTATTGCTTCATGCTTCCATTCCCCCTACTTTTTTGCATCATGCTCTACAAATGACTACATATCTTCTTAACATTCTTTCTATCAAAATTTTGACGTATTCATCCCCTCTTCAAATTTTGTATAATAAGACTCCTTCGTATTCCATCTTAGGGTTTTTGGGTGCTTATATTATCCACTCTTTCCGTCTACCATAATTAACAAACTTCAGGCCCGGTCTACCCCGTGTTTGTTTTTGGTTTATCCGTCAAATCATCAGGGTAATAAATGTTTTGATTTGTCATCTAATAAAATCATCGTTAGTCGCCATGTAATTTTTGACGAATTCCAATTTTCGTTTGCTAAGGTTAGTAATCCCGTGCCTAGTTCGTATAATTTTTTGGATGATGGTTTAACCCCGTATATCATTCACCATTTTTCAGATGTATCCCACACCTCAAATTCCCCAGCGGGACCACTGCCTGCTGGTTCTACAGTCCACTCGATGTCACCCTTCATGGGTCTAGAATCTGGGCCTCCTCCCTAACCCAGTTCTGTCCCAGTTCTTGTTCCCGCATCTACGACAGAAACAGTAGCTCATTCCTGTGTTGGGCCAACAAGCCCACTGCCTGCTGGCCTGTCCGTAACTGGTCCCATTATTTCCCAAAATTCACCCACTTCTTTCCCGAGCCATAGACCAATCACTCATTGTCAACGGGGTATTTTTAAATCAGAAGACATTTTAATTTAAATTTGATTGGCCTTAAATCACCCTTACCTCGTAATCCGGTGTCGACTTTGAATGACCCGAATTTTAAAATTGCTATGACCTACGAATATAATGCTCTTATTGATAATAAGACGTGGGAGTTGGTACTCAATCTATCTGATGTTAATATTATTCGGTCTATGTGGATTTGCTCATAAAGATAAAATTGACGGTTCATTTGCGAGGTATAAGGCTCGTCTTGTAGGTGATCGTAAAACTCAGCAGATTGGAGTGGATTGTGCTGAGACATTTAGTCCGGTGGTCAAACTGGCTAAAATTCATACTGTGCTCAGTTTGGCTCTTTCGAAAGCATGACCCATCCATCAGTTAGATGTAAAGAATGCTTTCTTACATGATGATCTCAAGGAGACAGTTTATATGCATCAGCCCTTGGGGTTTAGGGATCCTCAATATCTTCATCATGTCTGTTTGTTGAAGAAGTCCTTGTATGGGCTTAAGTAGTCCCCACGGGCTTGGTATAAGAGGTTTACAGACTATGTTTCGACTATTGGGTTCTCTCACAACAAGTCTGATAATTCATTGTTCATGTATCGACGTGGTTTTTCCTTGGCTTATATACTATTATATATGGATGATATTATATTGACTGCCTCTTCTGATGCATTACGCCAGTCTATTATGACAATGCTCAGTTTTGAGTTTGCTATGGAAGACTTGGGGTCGTTGAGTTATTTTTTGGGAATTGATGTCACTCGTCATGCAGGTGAGTTGTTCTTATCCAAAAGGAAATATGCAGCTGAGATCATTGAGAGGGCTGAGATGTCATCATGTAAGTCCACTTCCACTCCAGTTGATACTAAACCCAAGCTAGGTTGTCACGACCCGACCCCGGGCCCGCGACTGGTGCCTTACCCCGGGCACCCTAGCGATACAACATCAGAGAAAATCAGCGGAAATAAAAACATACACATGAAACAAGATATACAATAATGAAATAAGAAAACAGGCTAACCAAAATGGTTACCTTTCTGAATATATAAATAAAACTTGAACCCGAACAGTTACATCCCTTTTACAAACTCTGCCCACAACAGTACTACAGACCTCTACGAATGTTATAACAACAACGACGGGACAGGGCCCCGCCATACCCATGAATGTAAGTACCTACAACGACATGGGACTATACCAAAGATAAGCCTCCGGAGAAACGGAGCTTCCTAAAACGCTGAACTGTGATCCTATGAGCGAGGATCGACGACTGGTGTACCTCTACCGCGCATTTAACGCACTTCAAGGAGATCGCATAACAGTACCAAGTATGTGAAATCAGAAGTCATCAAATCAAATCATAACATTTTAAAACCAATTACAAATACGCATTTAATAACCAATTTATTCGCACATAGTGCCACAGCATAAACAAGAGCAAAATAGATATAACGTAACTGGTCTTTTCTAGGCAGCTAATGATCGAAGCAAGGCCAATCGCCCATAGTATCATTATGCGTGCCTAATCCTGGAACTCCCGCAGTCCGCATAAGTCACACAGACCCGCACGAGGTATTCCTCGCATCGGGGGTAGCTAACCCGCGACATCCTCCTGGACCCCCGAAGTCCGCATAGTCACATGCATCGCATAGTCACACGCATCGCGTGAGGCACTCCTCGCGTCGGATAACACACCGAATGATCAATCTCGAACTTCCAGCCTCCACATAGGTCACACGCACCGCATGAGGTATTTCTCGCATCGGTGGCAAGCCCCCGGCATCATAACAAGTCAGGGGGGTATGTGATATAATAGCAGTACAACGGGCTTATCGTTTAACAACGTAAGCACAACAAGAATAACCCCCTCACACAAACATCACAAGACACTAACACACGTAGCATCGTAATATGTTTACTTATCAAACCATCTTACTACACTTTCCAGAAATCAATACAAGACTTTCATAAACAAATAAGTAAACTGCTCTTCTATCTTCCTTAAGTCGTTATACCTAACTTCCCATAAAGCTAGTATAACACTTAAGCTTTTAAAACCAAGTATTTCTTTTCTTTCAAAAATGATTCATAACTCTTTTGAAATACTTCAAGATTCTTATTATTTAAAACTCAAGTCAAAAGACATCAAAGTAAAACCAAAACAATTTCCATACCTTCTTTTTAAACCAATCTTAAGACAAAACCATACCTTCCTTTAAAACAAAGGCACTTTTTCCTTTAAATGTCAAGTAGCAATATACTTTTTAAACCAAGTGTCTTACTCTTTTAAAAACAAGTAACCTATACCTTTAAATCAAGTTACTTCTCCTTTCCCAAAATCAAGTTGTTTATAAGTCAAGTTATCATTTTAAATCCAATGATAAAACCATTCTTATTTTCGAACTCAAGATAACTTTATTCTTTAAAAGACCACACACCCATTGCCCATGAGTGAGGTTTTACAACTTTTTAACATAATTCAAGTCCTTAATATTTCATAACAAGTCACTTAACTTTGGAATCAAGTCAAGGACACAAAAGGAAAGTCAACTTCCTTTAAACACACGTGCGTCTACCGCACTAAATATATTTCACAAATATCATGCTAGAAAGGATAGGAAGAGGTTCACATACCTCGCGACGATTATCTACAATTAGCAAAACGCTCCACAGTACTATAATCCTGCTAGCCTTTTCCACCCTTCAAGTAGAATATGCTACTCGTAGTACTTCAACCTATAATGGCCATAAAACGTTTATTAACTTCTAGCTCTCTTCGTAGAACAATTCTAAGTACCAGGTTCCTTATTCTACGGAAAATTGGCAGACCTCCCCGCCACCACATAAATCTCCTCTCTAACGAGGCACGCTACCAAACCAACAATCCCGGGGGTTACACGCCTAACCTGACGTGTACAATTCTACTCCACAATAATACAACAAGTCTCATCAGAATACAAATCCTATGTAAATACAGTTCAATTCATATCCATATTCATTCTACATATAGTATACTCAACTATACATTACTACAACATGTAATATCCAATTACAATAGGGGGACAAAGATCATTACCTCGATAAGCCCAAAATTATCCAAGATTATATGTCGATCCTGAGCAAGGTTTAGCTCCTATTCTGTACGCTCCAATTCGCTCCAAGAAACCCTTAGATGTTTCTAAACACTTCTACTTAATACTTCAACCAACAATGAAGATTTTCCTAGGGTTTCGTTTTGTGACTAAAGGAAATAAAGTAGTATTTCCGGGCTTTTAGTATGGAGGTAACTTAGGAAAATTACAAGGGATTTAGGCTAAGGTATTTTGGAATAGTAACAATACTAGAAGACAACTTTTCTAATGGGGGCTTGCAGACGGACGAGAGCTAGGGACGGGGAGGGGGGGAGGTGTTTTGGACGAGAACTACTCAAAGGGGGAGGGAGTTTTGAGACTTGGAAAATGTTTAATGGATGAAGAAGTCTTGCACTTGAGGGGGGTATTTATAGAACAATGAAGGGCCAAGATTCAAGCAAGTGGAGGGTGTAGATTAGGTAGCTTGTTCAAGTGAAGTCTTCCACCAAGTGTCCACCACAACATGGGGACATATGTCCACCACAACATTGGGACATATGTCCACCACAACAATGAGCCATGTGGCCATCCACTTGCTCAAGAAAACCGTCCAAGAGGCCTCCCCCACTTGCCCACAAAAATGCCCCAAACCTACTCCCACTAACCCAAAGAAAATATCTTCCAAGACTTGACTATTTGACTTGGCCACTTGCCTACTATTTCGTCCAACATGCCACCTAAGGGTGCCACATGTCGCCCTCCTAATGGTCCAAAATATTTCATCTCTCGGAAAAATCCGTAATGCCAAAAATCCGAAAATAAAGTGGGCCCCACAAAACCGTAAATCCTCCCGTGGGCCCCGCGTGACCAATTCCGGAAATAAAATTCCAATACTTCTAAAATAATCCCAGAAGTCCGAATACCGAATCTGGAAATCCAATTCCCATTAACGAACCTTTTTCCTTCACAAAAACCGGAAACTTTTCCGTAGAAAAATCACATCTTTCTTCCTTTCCAATTTTAATGTCGTATTCTCATACGTACGTCCTCATATACATACTCTGGAACTACGGGGTGTAACATAGGTGCTGCAGTTGGCTCACATTACGAGGATCAGACCCTCTATCACAGTCTTGCAGGGGTCCTTCAGTATCTTACGTTCACGCGACCTGATATTATGTATGTCGTACAACAAATGTGTTTGTTTATGCATGATACCAGGATTGAGCACATGAATGCGCTCAAACGCATTATTCAGTACATCTAGGGGACACATAACTATGTCTTGCATTTATATCCTTCGTCGACATCTACACTTGTATCATATACTAATGCTGATTAGGGTGGCTGTCCAGACACCAGACGGTCTACGTCTGGGTATTGTATTTTTCTTAGTAATAATTTGGTCTCATGGTCTGCAAAGCGTCAGTCGACGTTATCACGTTCTAGTGTAGAGGCCGAGTATCGAGGGGTAGCCAATGTGGTCTCTGAATCTTGTTGGTTACGTAATCTTCTTTTAGAGCTTCATTGTCCTATTTAGAAAGCTACCTTGGTTTATTGTGATAATATTAGTGCCATCTACCTTTCTGGTAATCCGGTTCAGCACCAGCGCACTAAGCATATAGAGATGGATATCCACTTTGTTCATGAAAATGTATCTCGTGGACAAGTACACACCTATCATGTTCCTTCCAGGTATCAAATTGCAGACATCTTTACCAAAGGTCTTCCCTAGGTCTTTTTTGAAGATTTTAGGGACAGTCTCAGCGACTAAGACGGCCCGCTATGACTGCGGGGGTATGTTAAAGAAGAAATATTCCCGCGAAATACACTTCTCTTATAAAGTGTATATCACGGGTTATATAGGAAAACATCACACAGTTTTGTGGTAAATATTGTGTATATTATTTTGTATTAATTAGCATTGTACACTTATCATAAGTATATGAGTCTTGCACTACTAGAATATGATTTTGTTATTAGAATAGGAATAGGATTTTCCTATTATGGAAATATGTAAATTGTATATATTGTCTTTCAATTAATGAAAATAATCAAAAGGATTATTTCTTTTAGTTATAATGACATATATGCAAAAAGTTTTTGTGATATGATATATAATGACTTGTTCCATTGTTGTATCTTTACTGTCACGACCCGACCCCGGGCCCGCGACTGGTGCCCTACCTGGGCACCCTTACAGGTACACATCAGAGAATAGTAGCGGAGCATACATACATAAACTTAACAAGAATTAAATAATAGGTTAGCCGATAAGGCTACCTTTCTGGATACATATAAACATGTAAAACCAAAAGCAGTTACCTCTCCCTTTTTTTTTCTTACAAAGCGACCCACAAGATATGACTACAGACCTCTAAGAATTTGACATAACCATTGTGACGGGACAGGGCCCCGCCATACCCCTGAATGTACATAAACCTACAACCTCAGGGAATCGTACCAAAAGACAAAGCCTCCGGAGAAATGAAGCTTTCCCAGAACTAAACAGTGATCCTAAAAGTGCGGATCAGCAAGCTATGTACCTCAACCTGCGACATGAACGCAGCCCTCCGAAGGAGGTCAGTATGAAATACGTACCAAGTATGTGAAACTGAAAATACTGTAATGAAATTATAACAGTCTATATAAAGCTGGAGACATGTATGATAACCAGAACAACAGTACACTGTGCCTTGCTGAAGTGAAAGTAATGAAAGTCAGTTTTTACCTTGTACATGCTATTTCAACACATGAACAATAGTCACACCAGGGCTATGGACACAAGCCCTCAAATATCATCACATAGTCCAGTAAGGGTCTCAAGCCCACAAATATCAAAGCGTGCCCGTGGAATTCCCCATCACTGCCGACAGCTATGAATGTAAACTATAACCAGGTGACGCGCCCGTGGTATCCTACCTCACTGTCGGCGTACACATATACAATACATATATATATATCTCCTGCCCGTGGAATCCCCCATCACTGCCGACAACCATAAGTGTAAAATATAACCATGTGATGCGCCCGTGGCATCCTACCTCACTGTCGGCGTACACAAATACAACACATATATATATAACATGGTCGCATGCCCCGGAATCCCTCATCGTATAAGAATGGCCCTAGGGTAATAATCGTATATAACATGGTCGCATGCCCCGGAATCCCTCATCGTATAAACATGGCCATAGGGTAATAATCGTATATAACATGCCCGTGGAATCCCTCATCTCGGGTACATGTCTTCATGGGGAGCTAGTCCATGGAGTAATAGTCGTACATAACATGGTCGCATGCCCCGGAATCCCTCATCGTATAAGCATGGCCATGGGTAATAAAACAAATCCGGAAATCTAACCCGCCTCCTGGTCGCATGCCCCGGAATGCCTCATCGTATAAGCATGTCCAAGGAGTAATAAAAACCATCCGGGAATCTAACCCATATCCTGATCGCATGCCCCGGAATCCCACATCGTATAAGCATGTCCAAGGATCAATCACAATGGAAGCATACCCATGGAAGCCTCCGTCACTGTCGGTACGTCCAAGTAAATTCACAACAAGACAACCGGCCCTCCAACTGAGAGTCACGGCAGCGCAAACATATAATACTTGCACTCAAGGATATCACAAGCAAGCATAGGCAAGTTCATTAAATCTTTAGACTTTCATTTTATATACTCAAGGCACTTTTCGTTTTACATGAAACAAATCCGGAAATTTAACCCTAAGTACTACGTACTTCCATTCTTTTCAAAAGATTCTTTTTCATATAAAACCCCAAGATGCTAACACCCGTAGTATCAAAGCTTGCTTACATTTCACATAAGTCACTACACTTTTAGAAATACTTTTCTCGGCTTCTAAATCAAGTGACCCTTACTTTAAAAATTTAAGCAAGTGATACCTTTAAATCAAATTGCCCTTCCTTATTTCAAGTTACTTCTTTGTTTACCTATTTAGAGAAAACCATTCTCTTAACCTTCCATAAAGCCGTTATAACCAACTTCCCATAAAGCCGTTATAACCCTTTATGGTTTTAGACAATTCATTCCTTTTATAACCAAGAGACTTATACTTTTAAAACCAAGTATCATATACTTTCAAATCATTTTTCTTAACTTTCAAAATACTTCAAGTCTCTTATCTTTAGAAATCAAGTTTCTTAACTTTATATCTCACGTAACTCACACCTTTCAAAAACAAGTTACTTCCCTTAAATCACGTCATTTCTTCCTTTAAGAATCAAGTTTCATTACTTGAAAATAAAGTCTCTCAACCCTTTAAGAGTTTAAGGTTCATAATCTTAGAACTTCATAATGTAAACTCTTTTAAATTAAGTACATATACTTTACGCGTTGTGAATAGGTTATACTCATTTATAACGATCTTATTAAAGCAGCCATGATCTAGAAAATGTAATACAATTTTGTCTTATCTTAGTTTCTATGCAGATGGAGAATTCTACTCATTTTAATATAATCAATTGTCATTACATTTTCCTTTATTAACGTTGCAATGACTTGTTCGATACTTATTCTCATTCGTGTTGTAAATTAGCCAAGCCAACTTGGCTCCAAATACCTCCTAACGACTCTTACCAACATCCCCCATAAGACTAGGTAAGAACTTAGGATAACTTAGACATAACCTTTACATAGAGTAAATCACATACATACTTCTTAACCTCTAAGAGTAGAAGGGAACATGAAATAATACCACATGTATATTCCATACATAGAATCATGCCAAAGGAAGGAAGAGGTTCACATACCTTGCGACGATTATCGACAAGTAGCAAAATGTTCCAAAGTACTATAACCTTGCCAACTTTTCTACTCTTCAAGTAGAATACGCTACTCGTAGTACTTCAACCTATAATGGTCATAATACGTCTATTAACTTCTTACTTCAAACGTAGAATATTCTAAGTGCAAAGTCACTAAATTCTACGGAAAATCGGACAGCACTTCCTTTGTTTCTACATACTTTGCAACCTTTTTCAAGGCCGAATTCAATAACCAAACACGCCACATTTAAGGCTCAACAATGTAGTTAACAATAGGGAATTACACGCCTAACAAGATGTGTAAAATTCCGCCCCACAATTGATACGAAACTAGTTCCATATTTAAAGCCATTCTCGGCTAAACATATACAACAACACAAGGTCCTTTTCCAATTCTTTTAATCCAAATTCTTAGGTCTAACATGTTATATAGTCATAAACAACTTAAACAACTACAATTTCCTTCTTTATATAACATGTGACAACTTAAACTAATAATCAACTTGAATTGTAATCTTAAGGGTTAAACATGCTAGTTTTCGGATTAGGGTTCCAATAGCCAATACACATATCAAACTTCATACTAAATACCTCATGCTTGCTAATATCCATAACTACAATGATAAGTAATCTTTAATTGCTAAAACGACAAGATTTATACCTTTTCAAGCCCTTAAAATTTCCAAGATTCAAAGTCGCTCCTTAGCAATTCTTAGCTCCTTTTCTTATGTTCCAATCCGCTCCAAGCACTCCTTAGAAGCTCATGAAGTACTCCTCTTCAAGTTCCATCTTCAAAGTTGAAGAACATCTTAGCTTTTCGCCTTGCGACTAACGTAAAAACGTCGTTTTTCCGAAATCTTTCTATTACAATACCCCTAGTATCCTTGGGTTAAAGTCTTGTGAATATTGGACAACAATTGAAAATTTTTCTTGTTCTAAAAATCTCAAAGCCGAGAGCCTCCTATGGCACACACAAGTTCTCTCAAATTTTTCTAAGTGTTGGAAGACTTGTCTTGCTACTAGTGTGCTTATATAATACATTGGAGGGTCTAGATTATAACACTTGTTAAGTTTGGAGGGAAGAGATCAAGCCAAGTGGCCCTTGGACTTAGTCAACAATATCAAGCTATTTAATTAGCAAGACTTGGTCATCTATACATTGGTCAAATGACCATTTCGCCCTTGCAATTTTCGTCCAAGACCATTGTGGGTGGGTGTCACGACCCGAACCTGGGCCCGTGACTGGTGCCTTACCCCGGGAACCCTAGTGATACAACATCAGAGTAATCAGCGGAACATAATACACATACATGAAACAAATGAAGTACAAAGCGATGTCTGAGGAAAACTTGCCTTTTGGCATATATCAATAACAACTCTTACAAATGAACAGTTTAATCCTTTTTACAAACCCCGCCACAACAAGATTACTGCACTTAAGAAAATGATACGACAACAATGGCGGACGGGGCCGCCATACCTCGAATGTAAATACCTACAACGACAGTGGACTATACGAAGATAAGCCTCGGAGAAACGGAGCTTTCCCAAACGCCGAATCGTGACCCTAAGAGCGAGGATCAACGATCGTGTACCTTTACTGCGCATTTAACGCAGCCTCAAGGAGGTCGATCATAACAAGTACCGAGTATGTGAAACTGAAAATACTGTAAATGAAATCATAGTAGTCTATAGAAGCAGGAGACATGTATGATAACCAAACTACAGTCCACAATAAATAAGCGACATGTCTAGTCGTGACTCACGCCTCAAAGTCATCACTCAAAGATAATAATGGGTCTCACGCCCACAACATCAATCATGCCCGTGGAATACCTTCCTCACCGTGATAATGATAGAAAAGCACCAAGAAATACACATGAACAGCAGTCCCACTGTGTCCAAATAAAAACAAGACAGGTAAGTCGAAGGCATAGCCGACTACTAACGCCACAAGATTAACAAGGTCATAAATCGTATCATGATATCTGTCTGCAGTCGCCATGATCAAAGCCGCCGCTCGCGCAATATCAAATGTGCGCGTCTAGCCTCGAACTCCCGCAGCCCGCATAGGCCAATCTCATAGGCCCGCATGAGGTATAACCCCGCATCGGGTAGCTACTCCCGCATCGCCCCGACTCGCATCGCGCATGGGCCACATAGACCGCATGACCATAAAGGCCGCACACTAACTCGAACTCGTAGCTCGCATAGGCCCCGGGACCCGCATGAGGTATTCTCGAATCACGGTCCTGCATCACCGAAGTCTACCCCGCATCGGAGGCGCCTTAACCCCGGAACACACGGGAGTGGTATAATACCAACATAACAGCTTTATCGCTTAAACAACATAAGCACAATCAAGGGAAAACCCCTTTACACAAACATCACAGAATACTAACACACGTAGCATCCTAATATGATTACTTATCAAATCAACACGAAGGTATTACAAGGCTATCACAAACCAATACAATCAAGTTATTCACACATAAGGTACTTTCTACTATATGATTAATGAGATCGGGTTTTTATCCCCAAAGTACTTTATACAATAACTCTTTAAAGATATGTTACTTTCACAAAAGTCACACAATACCCGTAGTATATAACAATAGAGTGATTATCTTTTTAAAGTAAATCAATTACTTCTCTTTGTAAAATCAAGTAGCAACCTTCTTTTCCAATGTTCAAGTTTGCCTAATTTCCAATGTTCAAGTTTCTTATTTTAGAAAGGTTTCGTAGTTCATAGTCTTATTCATTTAAGAATATAATTCTCTTTTAAGCTATCTGAGAAACATAAGCCTTATATGTGAGTAGGATATTCTTGTTTATAACAATCTTATTACAGCAGCCATGATCTAGGAAATATCATTTTGTCTCATCTTAGCTTCTATGCAGATGGAAGTTTCTACTGGTTTTAATAATACTTAATCTGTCAAAACATTTCCTTTTATTAACGCTGCAGTGGTTTGTCGATACACATTCTGATTTCCGAAATCAGTAAAACATTCTTAAGCCGTTATTACCTAACTTCCCATAAAGCTAGTATAACTCTTAAGTTTTCAAAAACCAAGTATTACTTCTTCTTTCGAAATGATTCAAAAATCTTTTGAAATACTTCAAGTTCTTTATTAACACATAATAAGCCAGTTATAGTTCAAATCAGTTACCTTTTAAAAACCACAAGTATTTTCTTACCAACATAAAGCTGTTATAACCAACTTCCCATAAAGTCGTTATAACACTTTATGTTTTAAACCAATCAAATACATTTAGCACATGTACGTCTACCGTACTACATAGTTCACACATATCATGCTAGAAGAGATAGGAAGAGGTTCACATACCTCGCGACGATTATCGACTAATAGCAAAACGCTCCAAGTACCTCAAACCGTCGGCTACTCCTTAAGCCAAGTAGATCGCGCCACGCGTAGTACTCAACCTATAAGGCCACAAGACGCTTATTAATATTTAGATCCCTTCGTAGAACATTCTACAGAGAATTGGCAAAGACTCTCCCCGCAACAGTAAATCTCCTCCTCTATCTGGCCGCTACCAAGCCAACCTGGGGGTTATACGCCTAAACCGACGCGCACAATTCTACCTCACGAAAGGCTACACAAGTCTCATCAGAATACACCCATGTAAATACTGTCAAGACTTCTTCTTTCGAAAAGGTTTCTTATTATTCAGCTTAAGTCAAAAGACATCACGATAACTACGTTCAGTTCTATATATAGTATACTTCAACTATATAATCATACAACATGTAATTTCCAATTACAATAGAGGACAAGATATTTATCTCGATAAGCCCATAATTATCCGAGTTTAAATGTCGATCCCGAGCAAGGTTTAGCTCTTACTCCATGGCTCCGATTCGCCTCCAACAACCCTTAGAAGTTCTAACCAACTTCTACTTATTACTCCAACTAACCATGGAGATTTTCCTTGGTCTCGGTTTGTGACTAAGGGAAGTATAATAGTATTTACGGGCTTTTCAGATAAGTATAACCTTAGAATACTACAAGGTATCTGCTAAGGTAATTTGGGCATTATAACAATACTTTTGAGAGTATTTCTACCAAGAGTGGGGTATTATACGAAACAACTAGGCTAGTGGGTACCCACGGCTAGCACCCTGCGAGTGGGAAGGGCTCTCGGCCAAGGGGGAGGGGGGAGGCTCTTGGCCGAACTCTACACTAAGGGGAGGGAGGAGGATTTAACACTTAGAAATATTTTAGGAATGGATGAAGAAGTCTTCCAAAGGGGGGTATTTATAGGTCTAGCAAAGGCCAACCAATGGCCAAGATCATGCCAAGTGCAAGGCAAGTGTAGGGCCAAGATCTTGCCAAGTGCACCTTATCCATCTACCACAAAATATCCTACCAACTCCAAGACAAAAAAACCAACCCATTCGTCCACTCCACCGCCCAAGACGTCTTTCCAACGAGAGGTGCCGTGGCGCCCTCTTGTTGGTCCAAAATGTTTCGCCTCTCGGAAAAATCCGCAAAAATAAAAATGACATAGCCGAATTTTCCCTACGAAAGTGGAAAACGCTTTCGCCAAAAAACGACTCTAACCGGGTGTTGTGAACAAATAAATTTCGGCAAGCCACTTTTATACAAGTTCAAATTTTCTACGCACGCCCCACGCATATACTGGAAATACGGTATAATGGGAAGTGTGCCACATGTCGCCTCCCATTCGCCCATAAAATTCAGTAACCTCGTGGGCCCCACAAAACGTAAAATTCCTGTGGGCCCCACATGACCAAATCAGTAAAATAAATTTCCATAATGATAATAAGTTCCATACTCTTCAAATAATGCGTTTTGAGAATCCAATTCTCCTCAACGAACATTTTTCCTTTCCGACGTTCGGAAGATTTTCCGTCGGAAAATCAATTCTTCATTTCGTACCAATTTCAAGTCTTGAGTTCCTTACGTACATTCTCTTAAACATGCCCTGGACTTACGGGGTGTAACATTCTTCCCCCCTTAGAAACATTCGTCCCCGAATGTTCTTTCGGAGTCCAATCTAATTAGATAGCGACATATTCTCCTTTTACTACACCCTTCATACGACATATGCCACCCATGGCCACATAACAATACTTATGCTAAGATGTCAACCTTGGCACTCACGAAGCCAACTAGTCCATACTCATAATGACCTCAAAGTCTGTCATAATCATCTCTACTATGTTCATCGGGTCCGACGATCAGATCATCACCGGGCAAATCTCATATACCCGCTCAGCTACCACCCAAACACCCACTGGTGTAGCTACCTCGAAAGGTCCTTACGGATTCAGGCTCTATTCCTTTACACTTGGTTGCTATCTTTCTTACTGGTCGCACTCTTTCCGTACTTCCAACTCATACTAGCATACATATATAACCCCCATACCGATTATGGCCCCCAATCTTTTGGAGTCACTCTTTTAAACAACATAAGGCCATTTCCGGCTCTCACGACCTGGTTCCGGTGGAACGCGTCCACGAACCCGAAAAACAATTAAATAGACTTGCGCCTTACACCCTCGTGACCCTGTCACGTAGCGAAACTACTACCAACTGATCCCACTCCATTTCAAACTATGAGACGACCCGCAATAGGTCCTCACCCCGACCCACCGTCGCACTTAACTATTACCCTTAGTCTGAATAAAATCTTATTGCCCGAGAAGGCCTTATATATCTTAGGTCTCGGTAGTTATCAATATTCTTAGGCTCGCATTTTCCATGCACCAAGCATACCTTATCAGTCCCCCCGTAAACGGGTACAATAACTTCTCATAATACCATAATCGTGTCGTCTTGATCACAACAACCCTTACTTACTCTATACGGATCTCATCCGTACAATCCTCTTACGCATACCACGTAGCTTAATCTATTAACATGGTATTCCATCAAGTTTCTTAACATGACTTCTTAAGGGTTCACTGCCCTATCAGACAGCTCATCCTTTCCCAATTATCTCAAAATAAAACATAAGACCTTGGCGAGAATTCATTAAATGTTCCAGACCTTCCCGGTATCTAGTTAGTCTTTACCAACTCTTGGTAATCTAAAATCATTCTAGGCAACACGCGTCTGACCCTCATACATAACTCCGTATAGCTGTATGTCACAACACCAACTATACTACAATCATTACCAACCTGGATACGCAATCCACATAGTCCTTCCTGGGTCACTGCTGCCTTGCTCGTAGCTGCAATCAACATAACTCGTTAGGGAGAGACAACCCTAACGACACAGCTCTATCGCACGATCTCAGAGGGAGAATAATGGAAATCAATCCTAAATGTCCTGCAGCCTCCTGATTATAGATGTGGTGCAAAACACACCGATAATCAAGACTCTACTAGACACGGTCTGTAGACACTTTCCGAGGACTAACTGCTCTGATACCACTTTTGTCACGACTTCGACCTGCCCGCGATCGATGCCTACTCAGGCACCCTTACAGGTACACATCAGAGAATAGTAGCGGAACATACATACATAAACTTAACAAGAATTAAATAATAGGTTAGCCGATAAGGCTACCTTCCTGGATACATATAAACATGTAAAACCAAAAGCAGTTACCTCTCCCTTTTTTTTCTTCTTACAAAGCGACCCACAAGATATGACTACAGACCTCTAAGAATTTGACATAACCACTGTGACGGGACAGGGCCCCGCCATACCCCTGAATGTACATAAACCTACAACCTCAGGGAATCGTACCAAAATACAAAGCCTCCGGAGAAATGGAGCTTTCCTAGAACTGAACAGTGATCCTAAGAGTGCGGATCAGCAAGCTATGTACCTCAACCTGCGGCATGAACGCAGCCCCACGAAGGAGGTCAGTACGAAATATGTACCAAGTATGTGGAAATCGAAAATATCAGAATGAAATCATAACAGCTATATAAAGTCGAGACATGTATGATAACGTAACAACGACACTGTGCCTTGCTGAAGTGAAAGTAATGAAAGTCAGTTTTTACGTTGTACAGACTATTTCAACACATGAACAATAGTCACACCAGGGCTATGGACACAAGCCCTAAAATATCATCACATAGTCTAGTAAGGGTCTCAATCCCACAAATATCAAAGCGTGCCCGTGGAATCCCCCATCACTGCCGACAGCTATGAATGTAAACTATAACCAGGTGACGCGCCCGTGACATCCCACCTCACTGTCGGCGTACACCTATACAATACATATATATATCTCATACCCGTGGAATCCCCCATCACTGCCGACAGCCAAAAGTGTAAAATATAACCATGTGACGCGCCCGTGGCATCCTACCTCACTGTCGGCGTACACATATACAACACATATATATATAACATGGTCGCATGCCCCGGAATCCCTCATCGTATAAGCATGGCCCTAGGGTAATAATCGTATATAACATGGTCGCATACCCCGGAATCCCTCATCGTATAAGCATGGCCATAGGGTAATAATCGTATATAACATGCCCGTGGAATCCCTCATCTAGGGTACATGTCTTCATGGGGAGCTAGTCCATGGAGTAATAGTCGTACATAACATGGTCGCATGCCTAATCCTCATCGTATAAGCGTGTCCATGGGTAATAAAACAACCGAATCTAACCCGCCTCGCGGTCGCATGCCTAATCCTCATCGTATAAGCATGTCCAAGGAGTAATAAAAACCATCCGGGAATCTAACCCGCATCCTGATCGCATGCCCCGGAATCCCACATCGTATAAGCATGTCCAAGGATCAATCACAATGGAAGCATACCCGTGGAAGCCTCCGCCATCGCTTGCACGCCCAAGTAAATTACAACAAGACAATGGCCCTCCAACTGAGAGTCACGGCAGCGCAAACATATAATACTTGCACTCAAGGCTATCACAAGCAAGCATAGGAAAGTTCATTAAATCTTTAGACTTTCATTTTATATACTCAAGGCACTTTTCGTTTTACATGAAACAAATCCGGAAATTTAACCCTAAGTACTACGTACTTCCATTCTTTTCAAAAGATTCTTTTTCATATAAAACCCCAAGATGCTAACACCCATAGTATCAAGGCTTGCTTACATTTCACATAAGTCACTACACTTTTAGAAATACTTTTCTCGGCTTCTAAATCAAGTGACCTTTACTTTAAAACTTTAAGCAAGTGATACCTTTAAATCAAATTGCCCTTCCTTATTTCAAGTTACTTCTTTGTTTACCTATTTAGAGAAAACCATTCTCTTAACCTTCCATAAAGCCGTTATAACCAACTTCCCATAAAGCCGTTATAACCCTTTATGGTTTTAGACAATTCATTCCTTTTATAACCAAGAGACTTATACTTTTAAAACCAAGTATCATATACTTTCAAATCATTTTTCTTAACTTTCAAATACTTCAAGTCTCTTATCTTTAGAAATCAAGTTTCTTAACTTTATATCTCAAGTAACTTACACCTTTTAAAAACAAGTTACTTCCCTTAAATCACGTCATTTCTTCCTTTAAGAATCAAGTTTCATTACTTGAAAATAAAGTCTCTCAACCCTTTAAGAGTTTAAGGTTCATAATCTTAGAACTTCATAATGTAAACTCTTTTAAATTAAGTACATATACTTTACGCGTTGTGAATAGGTTATACTCGTTTATAACGATCTTATTAAAGCAGCCATGATCTAGAAAATGTAATACAATTTTGTCTTATCTTAGTTTCTATGCAGATGGAGAATTCTACTCATTTTAATATAATCAATTGTCATTACATTTTCCTTTATTAACGCTGCAATGGCTTGTTCGATACTTATTCTCATTCGTGTTGTAAATTAGCCAAGCCAACTTGGCTCCAAATACCTCCTAACGACTCTTACCAACATCCCCCATAAGACTTGGTAAGAACTTAGGATAACTTAGACATAACCTTTACATAGAGTAAATCACATACATACTTCTTAACCTCTAAGAGTAGAAGGGAACATGAAATAATACCACATGTATATTCCATACATAGAATCATGCCAAAGGAAGGAAGAGGTTCACATACCTAGCGACGATTATCGACAAGTAGCAAAATGCTCCAAAGTACTATAACCTTGCCAACTTTTCCACTCTTCAAGTAGAATACGCTACTCGTAGTACTTCAACCTATAATGGTCATAATACGTCTATTAACTTCTTACTTCAAACGTAGAATATTCTAAGTGCAAAGTCACTAAATTCTACGGAAAATCGGACATCACTTCCTTTGTTTCTATATACTTTGCCACCTTTTTCAAGGCCGAATTCAATAACCAAACACGCCACATTTAAGGCTCAACAATGTAGTTAACAATAGGGGATTACACGCCTAACAAGATATGTAAAATTCCGCTCCACAATTGATACAAAACTAGTTCCATATTTAAAGCCATTCTCGGCTAAACATATACAACAACACAATGTCCTTTTCCAATTCTTTTAATCCAAATTCTTAGGTCTAACGTGTTATGTAGTCATAAACAACTTCAACAACTACAATTTCCTTCTTTATATAACATGTGACAACTTAAACTAATAATCAACTTGAATTGTAATCTTAAGGGTTAAACATGCTAGTTTTCGGATTAGGGTTCCAATAGCCAATACACTTATCAAACTTCATACTAAATACCTCATGCTTGCTAATATCCATAACTACAATGATAAGTAATCTTTAATTGCTAAAACGACAAGATTTATACCTTTACAAGCCCTTAAAATTTCCAAGATTCAAATTCGCTCCTTAGCAATTCTTAGCTCATTTTCTTATGTTCCAATCCGCTCCAAACACTCCTTAGAAGCTCATGAAGAACTCCTCTTCAAGTTCCATCTTCAAAGTTGAAGAACATCTTATGTTTTCGCCTTGCGACTAACGTAAAAATGTCGTTTTTCCAAAATCTTTCTATTGAGATATCCTTACAATACCCCTAGGAACCTTGGGTTAAAGTCTTGTGAATATTGGACAACAATTGAAAATTTTTCTTGTTCAAAAAACCTCAAAGCCGAGAGCCTCCTATGGCAAACACAAGTTCTCTCAAATTTTTCTAAGTGTTGGAAGACTTGTCTTGCTACTAGTGTGCTTATATAATACATTGGAGGGTCTAGATTATAACACTTGTTAATTTTGGAGGGAAGAGATCAAGCCAAGTGACCCTTGGACTTAGTCAACAATATCAAGCTCTTTAATTAGCAAGACTTGGTCATCTATACATTGGTCAAATGACCATTACGCCCTTGCAATTTTCGTCCAAGACCATTGTGGGGGGGGGGGGGGGCACGTGTCATCCTCCCATTCGTCCATAAAATTATGTAACCCTCGTGGGCCCCACAAAGCGTAAAATTCCTCGGGTGGGCCCCACATGACCAAATCCGTAAAAATAAATTTCCATAATGATAATAAGTTCCATACTCTTCAAATAATGCATTTTGAGAATCCAATTCTCCTCAACGAACATTTTTCCTTTCCGACGTTCGGAAGATTTTCCGTCGGAAAATCAATTCTTCCTTTCGTACCAATTTCAAGTCTTGAGTTCCTTACGTACATTCTCTTAAATATGCCCTGGACTTACGGGGTGTAACATTTACATAACTTAAAACTTCATAAGCAACAAAAATTGATACAATGTCAATTATTCCAAAAAACAGAAGGATCATCTCGTAGCTTCTTTCTCCATCCTTTGCGCATCCTATAACAATATTTTTTTAAAATTTTAGACACATTATGAATACCAAGCAATTTAATGTCACCGTCCAAATTTCATGTCGTGAAGGCATTTACCCCCATTCGGTAAGCGAACCATCCACAATAAATTTAGCCAAATTTTAACAAGTGTATTATGTGAAAAGAATAAAGTAAAGTCATTTCAAGTCACAGACTAAGTCTCATTATCATAAATATACGGAATAAGTACGACCGCCTAAAACCCGGTATCACATGTACAAGAGCTACTAGGTAAAACATATTAGTCTGAATAATCATCCCTAATGCATTGTCTAAGAGTGAAAAAGACAGAATGAAACAATGAAAATAATCTAGTGTCGTAGATCAGCCAACATGTCACCTAATCTTCCAAACAGTCGCCTCAACAATAAATGACTCCACGCCCTTCACTGGTGTTAATGACAAACTCTGTACACAAAAAGGTGCATCAAGTATATAGTGAGTATGGAAAAATAATGTGTACTCAACAACATTGTTAAACTAAAACGGTGACGAGGGTTGGTTTTCTGACTGCTTATTTCCACACTTAACCGAAATAATTCCAATAAGACATAATTTGTAAAACAACAAATATAGATAGGGAAATCACCCAAATCACTAAGTTATCAAATAGTCAATTAAGTGAGAAAAGTAATAACAGTCAATAGTTAAAGTAAGTCAACCAATAAAGAATTCATGGAATGATATGATATGCACATGCAGTGCAAGGACTTCCATCACCGGTATATACACGCTCCATAATATAGAATACATGACCCATTGAGGGACTTGTGAGGTCCATACACCTCCCAGAACCATTTCCCATCGAATTCTTAGTCATTTTAGACTTCCAATATCAACACATAGCCAATTTGATTTTCATTACCTGTCTTTAGCCAATTCAGCTCTTATTATTCGCATCACTCTATCCGAAATCATTTCCTCATCGGACATCAAATATGTATCCTGAAGTGAAATATGCACGAGATACCATATGAAAGCATGAATATGACATGGACACACTAAGCAAGAAGACTATGAAGTAAAATGCTCAATCTTAGCTATTTTTTATCCTTAAACGAGTATTATAGATTGATAAAAACACATAATCAACAAGTAAGAAAACCATATAATATAAAAGCATCAAATTATAGATTTCATATCTCACATCATGATTTACATTAATCGATCTAAGATATCAACTAACGCTCATATGCTTTGGCATTCAAACAAGAAAAGTAAACAGTTCAATACTAAACAACTTCACAGAACATGGCATTGGTACCCAATTCAAGTGATCATCGCCTCACAAGTACATTATCCTCTTTATTTACCCATTACTCCCTCTTCATTACTTTATTTACCCAAACACGCACTTAAAAATAGAGTCAAGTGAGGTCTCAATTAGCCTTAGATTTGAAGCCCAAATACCACAAATGGACTCCCTCTTCCTCAACATCTCCAACAATCTCATTCTGGATCCAAGCAATGATTATGTCTCCCGGAAGCTCTAATGCATCCAAATTCTCTGAATGAATTCAATCTGGTCCAAATAGTAATTTACGAGTCCAATGATACCCATATTGTTATTATTTAATTCAGAACCAAAAAGGTAACTCTCAGCCCCTAAGGGAAAAAAAAATTTTGTTTTAAAATTAATTTATCTATAAGCCATAAATTCTAATTATAGAAAATCAACCAAAACCATCATGAATCGACCTCCAATTTAAGGAATTATTATATCTCAACTTTAGGGATCACAACTCCAATTTCTACAGGTCATGACCCAATTTACCAAGACGTGATGGTACTAACCCCAAGAGTCAGTAAGACAACCACAACTATTTAATCCGAATTTATTAGAGAAATAAAGTGCGGAAATAGTTAAAGCAAATAAATTCAAGTCTTAATTAAGTCTCATAACATATATAATATGAAAAGTACTACAAATATTCCAAGACTCATGTCAATGGCACAAGAACGAACTAGAAAGAAATACATCCCGAAATACATAAGTTGTCCAAAAATGAAAAAACAGAATGTAAAGGATAGATGAGGAGATTCAGTGCCATGTATCACACTAATGGCTCACCCAAAATCGACTGTATGGCCTCCTCAACAACCAGTAGCATCACAAACTCCGCTCGTGCTAGGAATAGAGTTTGCACAGAAAAAGGCTATATCAAGTGTAACTTGAGTACAATAAACAACGACTACTCAACATCATCGTCGATTGATCCTAGGTAAAATGGGGATGAAGTCTGTCCATACGAATACCACTTATACACAAAACCACTATTAGTTCAAATACAACAATAAGGTTAAATTGTACAAGATTCAATCCTAAGTATAAGAAATCTCAATTTATTTAGATTCATCTCAAGTAATCAAGTAGCATGATACAAAGATAAAGTTAGCCGTTTAGAGAAGTAAAGTAACGAAGAATAATATGATAAGATGATATGCAAATGATGTGCAATGCATGGCCCTTTCAACACCGATACACAAACATTCAAACATTAACAAATTGTGACCCATGGGGGACTCGCGAGGTTAATATACCATCCAAAATAAATTCTCTTTGGATTCATTATCCATTATTAGACTCACAATACATGTCTCTAGCCACTAGACTTTTATCAACACATTACTCTGTCCGTAATCATTTTCCTTCGGACCCACATATGTATCTTAAGTATATAATGCCTGAGATACCATATGAAGCATGAATATGACATGCTAAACAAAACGAAGCAAAGATATACAATAACGATTTAATCTTTCATCAACATAAGCCATAAACATCCGATCTTTAACCAATTTCATAGTGAAGTTACAATCTTTAGCTTTTTCCACTTTTTAACGAGTATTTAGGAGTGATGAGTACATAGTATCAGATAATACATACACATAAACATAAAGACAGAAAAGTACGGGCTTCATACCCCAATCACAGATCTATAAGATTATACTATCTATCAGCTAGTGCCCTAAGCATGGCATTCAGACCGACTTGTAAAATTTAAATGGCGTAAATGTCTAGAACATGTCACTGATACCCGATACAAGTGCTCATTACCTCAAAAGTATTGGGACCCTCTTATTATCCCTATTACATTATCTTACTTAGTTTATTTGACCAACCACAATGCTTTAAATAAGATTCAAGATCTCAACTTGCCTATAATAGAAGTCTGATAGTCACAATGAAGACTTTCCCTTTCGTAACGCCTTCGAATGGTCCAAATCTATTCAAATATGGAAAGTATGTTAACACACGATTCTATAGACACCCATATTGCCATATGGAAGTTTCAGACCCAAAAAGTCACCCAAAAATAGATTCTGAGCCTCGAAGGAAAAATGGGAAATTGTTCCAAAATCAGTTTACTCAAGGTTTATGGAGTCTAAATACCAAAAATTAACTCAATCTAACAATAAATTCAAGATTTATTTAAAGAAATCTCCATTTTAACCTAGGGTTTCAAACCCCCAATTTCAAGTCTCAATTCATGAAGGCTAGCATGGAAATCCTTAATAATAGAAGGCATAATCATAAAGTGATGATGAGGAACTTACCCCCTTGAAGATCCTTGCAAAATCCCTCAAAATAACCTTAGACCGAGCACCCAAGTCCTAAAAATGTGAATGAAATGCCCTAGGGTTGTAATTGGGAAAATATACTTATATGCCCAACGACACCACATGTGTGAGCTCAACTCTAAATCTGTGGGGTCACATTTGCGATCCCTTTCTCGTATCTGTGAGAACCACTTAAATAGCCCAAGAGCGTAGGTGCGACACCTTGCTTGCAGGCGCGACCTCGCAGGTGCAGGCCTCCTGTCGCAGGTGAGACCCTTGCCCACACAGTACACCTTCGCACTTGCGGCCAAACTAGCACAGGTGCGACTCTGCAAGTGTGAGCTAATCCTCGTAGGTGTGATGCACCAGACACCTGAAACCTCAAAACAAGATCCAAACATCAATTCAACCCACAAAACTCATCCGAGACCTCTTGGACACACACCAAATATGCAAGCACTCCTAAAACATGCAACAAACTTGATCACACTCAAAATAATCATACGAGGTTGTCCTGACCCACTGTTGAATACGGTCAACTCCAATTCACTTTAAATACTAGAATTCCATCCAAGAGTCCAAAATACCCTCGAGTCCCTCAGGAACCAAACCAATGACTCGAATAAGTTATAAATGACATTTCAGACCTAATGAAATTGAAGAAACTTCAAAAAGACTCATTTACCCTTGATTTTGACTTTAGTCAACCATAACTCATCTTTTAACTTAAGAGCTTTCTAAAATCCATAATCTTATCCGAATCTCACCCAAATCGCTCGAGACTTGTCCAAACTATCCATCTAAGTCAAAATCATGTTCTAAATCTAACGGAACAATCGGAATTTGATTTCGAGTGCGTCTTTCAAAAAGTCAACTCTTAGTCAAACTTTCCAAACATATTACTTCTAAATTTCAAAATTTAAATTTTTTTCTGTTATTTTCACCTGATTTCTTTGAGAATCAGACCACCCATCTCTACAAATCAAATACACCATAAGGAAGCTAGGAGAATGGTCATTTATAAAAAAAATAAGCAGAATATCCAAAATGACATAATGGGTCATTACATCATCATCCACTAAAACACATGTTCGTCCTCAAACATAAAAGATAAAGCTGAGGGTATCTACTCCTCATGTCCGACTCAGTCTCACAAGTAGCCTCCTCTGTCACGACCCGACCTCGGGCCCGCGACTGGTGCCTTACCCCGGGCACCCTAGTGATACAACATCAGAGAAAATCAGCGAAAATAAAAACTCATAAAAGATAAACAGTGAAACAAGAAAACAGGCTAACCAAAACGGTTACCTTTCTGTATATATAAATAAAAACTTGAACAGTTACAATCCTTTACAAACCACCCGCACAAAGACTACAAACCTCTAAGAATGTAACAACAACTATGACGGGACAGGGCCCCGCCATACCCCTGAATGTACAAGTACCTACAGTGACAGGGGACTATACCAAAAGATAATCCTCCGGAGAAACGGAGCTTCCCAAACGCTGAACTGCGATCCTATGAACGAGGATCAACAATCGTGTACCTACCTGCGACATGACGCGGCCCGAAGGAGGTCGATAACAGTACAGTATGTGAAACTGAAAATACTGTAATGAAATCACATTTCATCATTTTATAAAACCATTTCGTAATAAGTAAACAGTTATGTCAAGTAAGGGGACGCATATCCTCAAAATAATCACTCACACATAACTATGGGTCTCACGCCCATAATATCAATCATGCCCGTGGAACTCATTCCTCACTGCCGGCAGTACATGATGTAAAACAACACCCATATGTGAACCTGAACACTAGATCCTGCCTGCGTCATCAAACCGATCGGGCCAAGTAGAGTAGCCAACTACCAGATCCGAAGGCTAGTCATAAAACTTCACGGGCCAAGTACGGAAGCCAACTACCAGATCCAAAAACCAGCCACGCAACTGGCCGAGGCAAGTATCTTAAGCTAACGTACCAGAGCCTACCGTCTCATGAGATATGACCGTGGCAAGTATCTTAAGCTATCTACCAGAGCCTGCCGATACACGAGAAATGACCAGGACAAGTATCTAAAGTGTGCCTGTAACCACATGTACAAATCAAGCCCGTGATTGTTCGTCACCGCGGCAAGCTTCATGGATTAGCGGTCTATGGACTAATAACATAACCCGGGGATTTAACCCCTCACAATGACCGCATGCCCCGGCATCTTACCTCGGTATAAGCATGGCCATGAAACCATCCTACTGGACGCATACCCGTGGGCCACCCATCGTGTCAGTATGTCCAAAGGAAATAACAAGACAATACTTAAAGTGGACGCATACCCGTGGGCCACCCATCGTGTCAGTATGTCCAAAAGAAATAACAAGATAATACTCAAAGTGGACGCATACCTGTGGACCATCCAACGCGTCAGTATTTCCAACAATCAATCAAATAGCCGGCCCTCCACCGAGAGACACGGTAGCACAAAATCAAACACTTGCACAACAACAAAGCTATCACCACAAGCATGGGCAAGTTTAACGTACTTTTATTTTATGTCACCAATCTGGGTTTCAACCCCAAAATACTACATACTTTCATTCTTTCAAAAAGACCTCTTTTTATGTAAAAGCCATACGATACTATCACTCGTAGTATCAAACACCTTTTCTTTTCAAACCAAATTACTACACCTTTCAGAAAATCTTTACAAGACTTTTTAAAATCAAGTACTCTACACTTTTTAAACCAAGTGCTTTATAGTTTTAAGACAACATCAAGTATACTTTTAAAAACCCCGTAACTTACTCTTTTCAAAACAAGTAACCCATACTTAAATCAAGTTACTTCTCCTTTTCCAAAATCAAGCCGTTTATAAGTAAAGTCAATTTTTATCTTCATAAAGTAGTTATAACTAACTTCCCATAAAGCTATTACAAAACTTTATGTTTTAAAAATAAACCAAATTCATTTCACACACGTACGTCTACCGTACTATATAGTTTACAACTATCATGCTCAAGAGTATAGGAAGAATCACATACCTCTTCGGCTTAATCCACAAGACAAGTCGAGTATGCCGCGCGTAGAAAATCCACCTATAATAACCACAATACACTATCAACTTCTAGTTCTCTTTGTAGCATATTCTAAGTAAACAACTCCTTATTCTACGGAAAATTCGGCAGCACCTCCCCCCCGAAACCACATAAATCTCCTCCTCTATCAAGGCCCGCTACCAAGCCAACAACTACAAGGGGGGGTTACACGTCTAACCGGACGTGTACAACACTGCCCTACAATAATACTACAAGTCTACTGTAAATACAGTCCAATGTAAATACAGTTCAATTCTTTTATAAACATCCTTCCAATATATCTTATACTCAATTCTAAATTACTACAATATGTAATATCCAATTACAATAGGGGGACATAGATCATTACCTCGACAAGCCCAAAATTATCCAAGATTATAAGTCGATCCTGAGCAACGTTTAGCTCCAAGTCCTTACGCTCCAACCCGCTCCAAGCGATCCTTAGAAGTTTCTAAACAATTTCTCTTAACACTTCAACTCCAAAAAGTGAAGAACACTTAGGCTACAATTTGGAAATGTTTCGGCCAAGGGGTATATCTAAGGCTAGGGGTGTGAAATCGTTTCCAACTCTTGGTACATAATCTTCCTAACACCCTAAGGAAGAACACTTAAAACTTTAAGAATTTTTGGACAACTTTTGCTCAAGAATCCTAGGCAAAGCCGAGAGCACAAGGAGAGGGAAAGGGAGGGAATTTTTCAAGACTTGAAATCTCTAATTGTAGATGAAGAAGTCTTGCATTAAGGGGGGTATTTATAGAGAAGTCAAGGGCTAGGATTAAAGCAAGTGTGTGGTCTAGATTGGGCCATGTGTGTGTGGGTCCCTTTGTCTATCTACTTCACAAAATATCTTGCAAGACTTTGACCAAATGTTTTAGGCCTTTTTCATGACAAAAACGTGCCAACATGTCCACTTGGGGTGACACATGTCGCCCTCCTATTGGTCCAAAATATTTCACCTTCCGAAAATATCCGTAATGCCAAAAATCCGAAAATAAAGTGGGCCTCACAAAAACCGTAAATTCTCCCGTGGGCCCCACGTGACCAATTTCGGAAATAAAATTCCATAATTCTCAAATAATCCCAGAAGTCTGAATACCGAATCTGGGAATCCAATTCCCATTATCGAACCTTTTTCCTTCACAAAATCCGGAAACTTTTCCGTCGAAAAATCACGTCTTTTCTTCCTTTCTAATTTTTGTGTCGTATTCTCGTACGTACGTCCTCGTATACATATTCTCGAACTACGGGGTGTAACATTCTTCCCCCCTTAGAAACATTCATCCCGAATATTCCTTCTAAGTCTCCAAACACGCTTGCGCCGGTATAGTCTCCACTACTACGCTTACAAAACCGATCATGCCACCAATGGCTAGAATATAACATGCGCGCAAAACTCAAATCCAAGACAATCGAGGAATCACCTCTAACATCACAAAAAGCTCCCACCCATGGTCTACAGAATACTCCCTTCGCATCTTCACTTCACAAAAGAAATGATCACTTCCGTTCTCATAACACATGTTCGCTTCCTTTCTTACTCGTCGTACCCTTCTTGTACACCCGAACTCTCTATAGTATATGTTCCACGCTTCTGTCATCGCTTCAGTTTCCAAAACCTTGGAGTCACTACCTCCAAACATGGTCATCTTACTAGCCTCAAATTCCTTCAAGGCCTAACCCGGCCTTCATGATCCGATTCTGGTCGACGCATCTACGAACTCGTACAATGGTTATCTAAACTTGGGCCTTGCACCCTCGTGACCCCACCACCTAGTGGGACCACTACAAATTGACTCCACCTCGTTCTGGGCTACGGGTTGACCCGCAATCTGGCCTCAACCCGACCCATTATCATGCCAAACTCTCTCGTTCCCTGATCCGGAACAATCTTACTAATTCACGTCATGAAGCTACCACTTCTATCTCAAACTATCCATGGAATTATCACACAAATACTCCACGTATACAATGTACCCTGACAACGATCAAACGTACAATCCTTTACTCAAGACGGCCTTGCATCTAAGGTCTCCATGGTTATCTGTATTCTATGGCTCACAATCTCCATGGACCCAACTTCCCCTTTACTAACCAGGCCTCTAAATCACAATTTAACATAATGCTATCTGAACATAATACTTAACACATCATCAATGCATACTAGTCTCTAGAGGGTTAAGGATATACCTGCAATCAAATAGGCGGTTCCAAGGACCGCTAGAACTGGGAACTTCTACCATGACCTCTGCCATGTCCTGTCGGTGTATGAACATCCTTCCTAGCCATGGAAGGCAAAGAACCCGCAACTGATCCCGAAGGCCGAGTCTCTACATCCGCGCTACCTCCGGTCGGATAATTTCTCGCAAAATGGCCTTGCTGGCCGCATGTAAAACAAGCCCTCTGAATACCGTGACACTCCCCCGCATGGGGTTTACCACACTGGCCACACCGAGGTCGGGGTGGCTTCATCTGGCCAGCACCCCAACTCCACCGAAACTCAACCTCGAGCCACGACCGCTCCCCGAATACCGAAGCCACAAGATCAGAGTGGACCACTCAGATCGGGCGGAGGCGTATAACTAGTCTCGCCGAGGCGGTCCGCCGAAGTCACCAAAGGACCTCGCTGTCCCGCCTTCTTCTGGTATTGGTCAATCCGCCTCTCCGCTCTCACACCCAAGTGCATAAGCCTGTATGCGGGCAATGTCCATGCCCGACTGAAGAGCTACACCCGAGCAAGACTCTGCCAAGTAGTCATCAAGCCCTGTCACGTAGCGGTGCACTCTGTCCTCCATATCTGCTACTAACGCGGGGACATACCGAACCAACGAGTCGAACTCCACGTTGTACTCCCGAACCGTATGCCCTCTCTGTCTCAGCATCAGAAATATGTCGGCCCGTGCTCTCCTCATATGTGGAGGCAAGAAATGGCTGAGAAATGCCTCCGAGAACTTGTCCCAAATAGCTGGAGGCGCATGCTCACCCCGGGACAGCTCCCATGAATCAAACCAGTCGACTGCAGTATCACGCAGCCGATGCGAACCTAGGACCACTGACTCGGTCTTCGAAGCCTTGATCACTCTCATGATCCGCTGTAACTGTCGGATGAACTCCTGCGGATCATCCTCAGGCCTCGACCCGTAGAACTCTGGCGGGCTGCAACTCAGAAAGTCCCGTAGCCTCAAACTATCCGATCTCGGGTGAACCACGGGTGCTCGAATCGGATGCATCCGGCTATCTCGTATGCGGCCCACGATCACGGCTAGTAACTGGGCCATCTCCCTGTAACCCATCTCCTCTTGTCACGACCCGAACTCGGGCGTGGTAGTGCCTACCGGGCACCCTAGTGATACAACATCGAGAGAAAAACCGGAAATAAAAACTTAAACATACAAATAGATATGGATCAAGATAAAGAAAATAGGCCAACCAAAACGGTTGCCTTTCAAAGATATATATATATATATCGACCTTTGAGCGATTACAATCCTTACAACCACGCCAGCAATTACTCTGCACCTCTAAGATTTTTACGACAACTATGACGGGACAGGGCCCGCCATACCACGAATGTACAAGAACCTCTGCGGACTCGGGTAACATACCAAAAGATAAGCCTCGAAGGAACGGAGCTTCCCAATCTGTTGAAATGTGATCCTATAAGCGGGAATCGACGGTAGATGTACCTCTACTGCGGCATGAACGCAGCCCCGAAGGAGGTCGATCTGTACAATTGCAGTATGTGGCGAAAATCACGTAAATGAAATCATAATAGTCTATAAAAAAAAGCAGAAGACATGTATGATAACCAAACTACAGTACACACATATAACAGTTATATCAAGCCAGGGACTCACGCCCTCCAAGTCATTACTCAAATATAATTATGGGTCTCACGCCCACAACATCAATCATGCTCGTGGAATACCTTCCTCACTGCCGGCAGTCTATGATATGATAACCCCAAGAAGTACACCTGAACACCAAGTCCTACCTGATGCCAAAGCCGTACTAACAATACTATACAACCAAACCACGGTCGATACGGGCAAGTACGAAAGCCGACTACGGATACCGGCCGTGGTCACGAAATGACCGGCAAGTACGAGGGCTAACTACTGTACCAAGGTCGGTCACGAGACTTCGTCACAAAACATCCAAACCACGAAGTTCGACACGGGCAAGTACGGCCGACTACCGATACGAAAGCCGTGGTCACGAGTCGACCGGCAAGTACGAGGGCTAACTACCAGATACTGCGTCAGATCACGAGACTTCGTCACTAAACCGAGCGGGGCAAGTGCGAGGGCTAACTACTGTACCAAGGCCGAATCACCACGAGATGGGGCAAGTACGAAGCCGACCACCGATACCAAGGCCGAACAAGTAAAACCTCATGGAGAGATAGTCCATGGAATAACACTATCAACGTGAGCGCATCTGCGGAATTCTCCGCCACCGCCGCACGCCCAAGTAAGTTCTCAACAAGTCAACCGCCTCCATCGAGACGCCAGAGTATAGAAACACAATTCTTGCACAACAAAGGCTATCACAATAAGCATAGACAAGTTTCACAACAACAAGCATAGGCAAGTTATACACAACTCAAGGTACTTTCATTTTATGTCAAAGTCCGGGTTTTAACCCTAAAGTACTACGTACGTTAAATTCCTTTTTAAAGATCCATTTCTTTTACAAAGGTCACCCGATACTCGTAGTATAAAAATAGAGTGACTAACATTGTTAAGTAAACCAAAACACTTCCCTTTGTAAAATCAAGTAACAACATTATTTTCCAAACGTTCAAGTTTGCCTAATTTCAAATGCTCAAGTTTCTCATTTTCGAAAAGGTTTCGTAGTTCATAGTTTTAATCCTTTAAAACAATTTGAGAAGCATATGCCTTATGTGTGAGTAGGTTATTCTTTGTTCATAACAATCTTATTAAAGCAGCCATGATCTAGGAAATGTAATATCATTTTGTCTCATCTTAGCTTCTATGCAGATGGAGGTTTCTACTGGTTTTAATAATACTTTAATTATTCAATACATTTCCCTTTATTAGCGCTGCAGTGGTTTGTTCGATACTTATTCTGATTTCCGAAATCAGTAAAACATTATTCCTTTTAAAAACCAAGTACTCATTACTCACGAATGAGGTTTCGCACTTTTTAACAAAATTCATATTAATTCAATTAAGTCAAGTCTCATATCTTTTAAGATCAAGTCTCTTAACTTTTAAAATCAATAAAACATTCTTTTTATCTCTCTTAAGTCGTTATACCTAACTTCCCATAAAGCTAGTATAACTCTTAAGCTATTAAACCAAGTATTATTCTTCTTTCAAAAAGGATTCTTAATTCTTTTGAAATACTTCAAGATTCTTATTATTCAGGCTTAAGTCAAAAGACATTGCCGTAAAACTATATTCAGTTAACATACGTACGTCTACCGTACTATATATATATATATTCTTGTACAATACTTTCAGATTCTTATTATTCAGGCTTAAGTCAAAAGACATTGCCACACGTACGTCTACCGTAATATATATATATTCTTGTAAAATACTTCCAGATTCTTATTATTCAGGCTTAAGTCAAAAGACATTGCCACACGTACGTCTACCGTACTATATATATATATTCTTGTAAAATAATTCCAGATTCTTATTATTCAGGCTTAAGTCAAAAGACATTGCCACACGTACGTCTACCGTACTATATATATTCCTTTAAAATATCATGCTCAAGAGTATAGGAAGAATCACATACCTCGCGACGATTATCGACTATTAGCAAAACGCTCCACGGCTAAAACCCGGCTAGCCTTGTCCACCTTCCCAGTAGTACATGCTACTCGCAGAACAGTCAACCAATAAAGGTTATAAGACTACTGTAAATACGGTCCTATATAAGTACAGTTTAATCTTCTACTAAAATATTCTTCTGATGTGATTTCAGTTCAAGTCTTATCTGTAATATCCTTCTTTACAGTTCAATTCTCTTCTATGAATCTTATATTCATTTTCAATAATACTACAGTATGTAATCTCCAATTACAATAGAAGGATAGGATTATTTACCTCGGTAAGCCCCAAAATTATCCAAGTTTAAAGTCGATCCTGAGCAAGGTTTAGCTCATACTCCGTGCGCTCCAATTCGCTCCAAGAAACCCTTAGAAGTTCTACATAACTTCTACTTAGTACTCCAACCAATTATGGAGATTTTTCCATAGGGTTTCGTTTAGTGGCTAAAGGAAAGTATAGTAGTATTTTCCGGGCTTTTAGTATAGGTGTAACCTTGGAATACTATAAGGTATTTGGGCCAATGTATTTTGGTATTATAACAATACTTGGAGAGTATTTCTACCAAGGTGGGGGTGTATATTATACGAAAACTACAAGGCAATGGGGGGGGGGTACTTTCGGCCATACCACTAGAGGGGGGGGGGGTACTTTCGACCACACCACTAGAGTGGGAGTACCCTCTCGCCAAGGCTTCTAAAAGGGGGCTTGACGAATACAACTCACAAAGGAGGGATTTCAAGACTTGGAAAATGATTTTGGATGAAGAAAGTCTTCAACTTAGGGGAGTATTTATAGGCCAACCAATGGCCAACCAATGGCCAAGATGAAGCCAAGTGCCATGCAAGTGTAGGGTGAGGATTCAACCATGTGTACCTTATCCATCTACCACACCAACTACACAAAATATCCTACCTAACCCAAAGCCCCATTTCGTCCAATTGCCGCCCCAATTCACGCCCAATGTGAGGGTGACACATGTCACCCTCCCGTTGGTCCAAAATGTTTCGTCTCTCGGAAAAATCCGCAAAAATTATAAATGACATAGCCGGAATTTTCCCTTCGCAAGTTTAGTAAAACGTTTCGTCGAAAAACGATTCTTTTCGGTACTTGTGTACAAATTTTGAGCCTTGCCAACCTTAAGGCTTAAATTTATATACGTACGCCCTCACGTACATACTCTGGAAATACGGGGTATAACACCTCTGCTCCAGGTTGTGGGACTGGAGGCGTGGGTACCGTGGTCTCAGTAGCCACTGCTGTGGCTCTAAACTCTGCTCGGGCTGGCGGCGTCGCAAAACTCGCCGTCTGAAGCACTATCTCAGGTAATGACCGGGTATGCGCTGCGTACTCTCGTGTCCTACTTAAGCTCCTCACGCTTTGCCCTTCAGGCCCGGTTGCCTTGCGAGGCATAATCGTAAAACAAAATACGTCAGAGGGGTCCAACTTATAACACAGCTCTAAGGCACGATCTCAGAATGAGAAGAATGGAAACCAATCCTAAATATCCCGCAGCCTCCTGATTATTGGTGTGGTGCACAACACACCGATAATCAAGACTCTACTAGATACGGTCTGTAGACACTTTCCGAGGACTAATCGCTCGATACGCTTTGTCACGACCGACCTGCCCGCGATCGTGCCTTACCCCGGGCACCCTAGTGATACAACATCAGAGAAAATCAGCGTAAATAAAAACTCATAAAATATAAACAGTGAAACAAGAAAACAAAGCAACCAAAACGGTTACCTTTCAGATATATAAATAAAAACTTGAATAGCCATAATCCTTTACAAACCCCGCCACAACAAGATTACTGCACTTCTAAGAATGTAATAACAACTATGACGGACACAGGCCGCCATACCCTCGAATGTACAAGTACTACAGATGACAGGACTATACCAAAAGATAAGCCTCCGAGAAACGGAGCTTCCCAACGCGCTGAATCGCGATCCTATGAACGAGGATCAACAATCGGTGTACCTCTACCGCGCAGATGAACGCAGCCCAAGCGAGGTCGATAACATGTACCAAGTATGTGAAACTGAAAATACTGTAATGAAATCACATTTCATCATTTTATAAAACCATTTCGCAATAAGTAAACAGTTATGTCAAGTAAGGGGACGCATATCCTCAAAATAATCACTCACACATAACTATGGGTCTCACACCCATAATATCAATCATGCCCGTGGAACTCATTCTCACTGCCGGCAGTACATGATGTAAAACAACACCCATATGTGAACACGAACACTAGATCTCGCTGCGTCTATCAAACCGATCAGGCAGTAGAGTAGCCAACTACGGATCCGAAGGCTAGTCATAAAACTTCACGCCAAGCACGGAAGCCAACTACGGATCCAAAACCAGCCACGAATCGCCGAGGCAAGTATCTTGTTAACGCACGTGCAGCCTACCGCCTCATGAGATATGACCGTGGCAAGTATCTTAAGCTATCTACGAGCTCGCCGATACACGAGAAATGACCAGACAAGTATCTAAAGTGTGCTGTAACACATGTACAATCAAGCGTGATTGTTCGTCACCGCAAGCTTCGTGGATTAGCGGTCCATGGACTAATAACATAACCCGGATTTAACCTCACAATGACCGCATGCCCGCATCTTACCTCGGTATAAGCATGGCCATGAAACCATCCCATCGACGCATACCCGGGCCACCCATCGTGTCGATGTCCAAAGGAAATAACAAGATAATACTTAAAGGACGATACCGTGGCCACCCATCGTGTCAGTATGTCCAAAAGAAATAACAAGATAATACTCAAAGTGGACGCATACCCGTGGACCATCCAACGCGTCAGTATTTCCAACAATCAATCAAATAGCCGGCCCTCCACCGAGAGACACGGTAGCACAAAATCAAACACTTGCACAACAACAAAGCTATCACCACAAGCATGGGCAAGTTTAACGTACTTTTATTTTATGTCACCAATCCGGGTTTCAACCCCAAAATACTACATACTTTCATTCTTTCAAAAAGACCTCTTTTTATGTAAAAGCCATACGATACTATCACTCGTAGTATCAAACACCTTTTCTTTTCAAACCAAATTACTACACCTTTCAGAAAATCTTTACAAGACTTTTTAAAATCAAGTACTCTATACTTTTTAAACCAAGTGCTTTATAGTTTTAAGACAACATCAAGTATACTTTTCAAAGCCCCGTAACTTACTCTTTTCAAAACAAGTAACCCATACTTAAATCAAGTTACTTCTCCTTTTCCAAAATCAAGCAGTTTATAAGTAAAGTCTCTTTTTTATCTTCATAAAGTAGTTATAACTAACTTCCCATAAAGCTATTACAACACTTTATGTTTTAAAAATAAACCAAATTCATTTCACACACGTACGTCTACCGTACTATATAGTTTACAACTATCATGCTCAAGAGTATAGGAAGAATCACATACCTCTTCGGCTTAATCCACAAGCCAAGTCGAGTATGCCGCGCGTAGAAAATCCACCTATAATAACCACAATACACTATCAACTTCTAGTTCTCTTTGTAGCATATTCTAAGTAAACAACTCCTTATTCTACGGAAAATTCGGCAGCACCTCCCCCCCGAAACCACATAAATCTCCTCCTCTATCAAGGCCCGCTACCAAGCCAACAACTACAGGGGGTTACACGCCTAACCTGACGTACAACACCGCCTCTACAATAATACTACAAGTCTCATCAGAATACAAACCCAATGTAAATCTGATTCAATTCTTTTATAAACATCCTTCCAATATATCTTATACTCAATTCTAAATTACTACAATATGTAATATCCAATTACAATAGGGGGACATAGATCATTACCTCGACAAGCCCAAAATTATCCAAGATTATAAGTCGATCCTGAGCAACGTTTAGCTCCAAATCCTTACGCTCCAACCCGCTCCAAGCGATCCTTAGAAGTTTCTAAACAATTTCTCTTAACACTTCAACTCCAAAAAGTGAAGAACACTTAGGCTACAATTTGGAAATGTTTCGGCCAAGGGGTATATCTAAGGCTAGGGGTGTGAAATCTTTTCCAACTCTTGGTACATAATCTTCCTAACACCCTAAGGAAGAACACTTAAAACTTTAAGAATATTTGGACAACTTTTGCTCAAGAATCCTAGGCAAAGCCGAGAGCACAAGGAGAGGGAAATGGAGGGAATTTTTCAAGACTTGAAATCTCTAAGTGTGGATGAAGAAGTCTTGCATTAAGGGGGGTATTTATAGAGAAGTCAAGGGCTAGGATGAAAGCAAGTGTGTGGTCTAGATTGGGCCATGTGTGTGTGGGTCCCTTTGTCTATCTACTTCACAAAATATCTTGCAAGACTTTGACCAAATGTTTTAGGCCTTTTTCATGACAAAAACGTGCCAACATGTCCACTTGGGGTGACACATGTCGCCCTCCTATTGGTCCAAAATATTTCACCTTCCGAAAATATCCGTAATGCCAAAAATCCGAAAATAAAGTGGGCCTCACAAAAACCGTATATTCTCCCGTGGGCCCCACGTGACCAATTTCGGAAATAAAATTCCATAATTCTCAAATAATCCCAGAAGTCTGAATACCGAATCTGGGAATCCAATTCCCATTATCGAACCTTTTTCCTTCACAAAATCCGGAAACTTTTCCGTCGAAAAATCACGTCTTTTCTTTCTTTCTAATTTTTGTGTCGTATTCTCGTACGTACGTCCTCGTATACATACTCTGGAACTACGGGGTGTAACATCCTCGATTGAACGATGCCTCCACTGAACCTTTACTGAAGCAATCACATTCGATCTCAACTTATATAACTATCGTTACAAAAAAGTATCCTTGGGAAAAAAACAACATGCGAAATCAAGAAGCTCAACATGTATCAACTGCGAAATCATATTGGAACTCAACATCTTTATCTTTCAAACTCTTGCATACTTTTAGTAGTTCTAAAGCAACATATTCGATATTGGTAGAACTTTTTGATTGGAGAAAGTAAACGATATATTTCTTGTAAAAGGTAATTGGTCTACATCTACACTCTTTTCTAATTCAAGCACTCTTCTGATTAAGCTCAATGAACGATCATCTTTTGCAAGAAATGCAATTTGATTTTGACCAATAATGTCAATATTTCGATAAGAAAGAAGAAATATTACAACATTTTCATTCAATAATTTATGGTTGTGGCCATTATAAAAGTACACCACTACCCAACAAAAAATACCATCAATTACATATTTAGCAATAAGCATATTGGCGTTACAATTGCATCTGGAAAATTTTCTATCTCATTAACGCTCTTTAGCATCGATTAATAATTAAATATTTATTTTTAAATATATAAATAGATAATAAAAATATTCTGCAATCTTTTGAGAATAAGAAATTCCCGCTCAACAACAAACATAATTGTCATACCACAAACTAGGGGGTGTGGCCGGCACCAGATGTCGTACTAGCCCGAGCATACCCCTCTGATGACCAGACTCCTGTACATATAGAAATTCCATCCGAAAAATCCATACTAGAATGTAACCTAAATAACAACACAATAGAGGGGCCGACAAGGCCATAATCTGTAAAGTAATAGTACAATCCATACCCCTAAAACTGATCGAGGAAAGATCAACCCAAACATATGCATATAAACAGGGCCGACAAGGCCATAACACAAGTTAACAAAATAATAATCATGCATACAAGACCACACTTTACTACAAGACATACCACACGGGTTTACGAGCCTCTACAAGTAACTCAATTGTCATATAGTTGAGAAAGGGCCCCGAATTACCCATTATCTACATATGTACATATTTTATAACCTCAAAGAAGCTCTAGAAAAGGCGAATCTTAACAACTGTCGGTTGAGACAACGCCCTTGATAAAAAAGACATCAGTACAAAAGAAATCTACTGGTATGTAAAGCATGAATATCAATATATAAGTGTAAATTGTATAGCAGGATATTAGAGGTAACCTGATGACCTGTAACCACTATGCTACTCATGATGAACTGTGAAACTCTAAAGTACTATGAGACTCTTATACATACATTATACTATATAATCATCCATTCGAAGTCAGAGTCAGAGTTCTTATACCACTGGTGATGAACTCACTATGGCTATTCAACGTCAAAGTCAGAGTTTTTCTTACTACGTAGGCGGCTAAATGAAGCCCCAGTCTTTTTTTTCAAACCCAAACTCATGGCTAGATCAATCGGTTTTGCGTCAAATATAAAGAACTAGATGATTCCACCTCCGGAAAGTGCCTACACCTAATGGCTTAAACCGTTGTTCCCATTTCCTCACTCATTTATGCTAATCAAATTAGTACTCATGCAGAAGTATTTCCCATATCATAGAAGGTGTGAATCATGCAAGGGCTTTAAAGAAAAAAAGAAAAGCAAGTTCTAAAAATGTGGTGCCCTTCTTAACTTTACTACTTTAGGGGATGGGGGTGAAGGGAGGGGTTTACATAGAACCGAGGCAAAATGGTTTATTATTGAATCGCAGAGGCATTTTTATCATTTGGTAGTATGCTCCTCCTCTAGCCCTTCCTTTACTTGCTGAGGTTTGTAGCCCTCCACCTGGAGGACGTACACTCAATGAGGATGCTACTATCGACCCCGTCGGCTGAGCCATACAACCTCTACCACTGCTCGGACACTAGCGCATATAGTGACCAGACCTTCCATGCCAATAACATATATTAGAACCCTAACGACACTGTCTCAAATGTGCCCTACCAAACTAGCCATATGTCGGCAATGAAAGCCTCATTTAGGTCGAACTCCATTGCATATGAGAACCAAAAGCTCTCGAACTCTGACATAGTCCAGAATGAGTATATTTGTTATATATGGGTTTCTAAAACTGAGATGGAGCACTATTAGCAAACGGAGGCGGATGCCTATGAAATCGCTACCTGGAACTACTTGGTGCCTCTCCGAAAGATCTGACTGATCTGCTCTCTTAGTCAACTATGTTTCTGCATCTCAATCATCTCGGAGCTGGCGCTTATGGTCCTCAACATTTTGAGAAAATGTTTGTATCCTAGGGATGACGATGTCTCGTATTTAGGGAAGCTATTGTACACTCTAATAAGATGTGGATCCAATCCTAATACAAATTGTTGAAATCGGGCCCTCATCATATCCACAATGTTTGGGGCATACCTAGCAAGAGAATATAACTACAGACTATAATCTCGTACACTTATTCCCCTGTGCTTGAGGTTTAAGAAACACTCTACCATAGCCTCTCTTACCTCTAGTGGGAAGTAATGATCAAGTAAGGCATATGAGAATTCCTCCCATACAACCGTATGTGTATCTGGTCCTCTGGACCACTCCCAAGCCTTGTACCATATAATAGCCACATCCCGTAATCTAAAAGAGGCCAAATTTACTGCCTTAATCTCCGAAGCATGCATAACCCTTAATACTCAATGTATCTGATAAATAAAATCCAGAGAATCTGTACTTGTATTTGTACCGATGAACACTAGTGGGCTCAATTCGATAAACTCTGATATTCTAGAGCTCCCTGAACCATCAAAAGGCCCAACACATATGGAGGCCCTTATCTGTTCATGCTAAGAGGCTACTATTTGTGCCAATAATTGCACAACTCTTGCCATACCATGCTCAGAAGAATGGGGTGGAGGAACTAGGGGAATCAGATTCTGGGGAGTTAGAGGTATTGTATATTGAGGAGTTGGAGGTTTTTTATCCTGAGGAGCTAGAGGTATTGTGCTGTCTATAACCTCCTCACGCATAGATGTAACATGTGATAAGTGAGAGTGACTTACCCTGGGCCTCAACTGTATCATTCAAGCATGTAGAGCATTACTAGTACCTTCGCCCCTAGCTGCACTGGCTCGATGACTAGTAGTAGTCCTTCTAGTAACTAGCATGACTGAAAAAGGGATAAAGCATGAATTAGACTTGAAATATCATGACTCAGACCTATAGCATGATCTGTGAGATGAAAGAATAGTAACCAACCCTAAATTCCCAGCAAACTCCTGATTATAAGTGAAGTGCACAACACATCCATAAACAAGAATCTACTAGACACAGCTTGTAGACTCCTTAGGAATGACATGCTATTATATCAAGTTTGTCACACCCTAAATTAGGCGATGTGGCTGACACTCAGTGTCGTACTGGCTCGTGCGTACCACTCTGAAGACCAGATTCCTGTACATATAGAATGTACAGCTGACAAGGCCGTACTAGAATGTAACAAAAATAACAACATAATAGAGGGGCCTACAAGGCCATAATTTCTGATGAAAGAGTATAATCCAAGCCCCTAAAGATCAACCCAAACATATATAAATAAACAAGGCCGACAAGGCCATAACATAAGTTACCAAAATGATAACCAGACTGACAAGGCCGTAACCCAAGTTACCAAAATGATAACTAGGCCGACAAGGCCATACATTCCTATAAGACATACCACACGGGTCTACGAACCTCTATAAGTAACTGAACTATCATATGGTTGGGATAGGGCCCTAACCTACCTATTATATACATATGTACATATGACATAACCTCAAAACCTGAACATGAAGCTTAGAAAAAGGTAGAGCTTACCAACTGACAATTGAGACTCAATAGTTCCTATTGAGGCAGTCTATCTAGGCCTTTATCTGAACTTGCAGCATGAAATGCAGCACCCCAAAAAAAGGGTCATCAGTATAAAAAAAATGTATTGGTGTATAAAACATGAATATCAATATGAAAGTGTAAACTGTAAAAGAAGGATATAAGAGGTAACCTGATGACCTGATACCTAGTATGTCACTCAGGGCAAACTGTGAAACTCTGAACTAATATGAGACTCTTATACATACATGATACTATATAATCTTCCCTTCGATTATAGACCGAGGTGTATGTATATGTATAACTGCCCTCCGATTATCGCCTTAGGTGTGTATACGCATATATAACTGCCCAAACGATATTAGTTAGGTGGTGTGAATCATATACTATAATAATAATGACATTTGGACTTTAAATCTTATACGACTCTTTACTTTGCTTGAGAGCGACACTTTGTCTGTATTTATACTTATGACTTCGATAGATCCCATCGGGGAGAATATGAACTCACTGTATAGATAACAAAACCAAGATAGATAAGATATGATTTCGATACGAAAAGTACTCCCGACAAGGGCATGTGAACATAGATTTAGAATACTTCCTTAAAAACCTTTGTTGAAGATTTATATATGTTTTAGGATTCATGCTTTGAAAGAGTGTTTAGCCTTATATAAATGCGTCTCTTAGCTAACAATGCCTCACAAACCCCCGTATGTTTTACAAATGAATATCTATACAATATAGATGATTCAGGTCAAGAAAGAATAAATAAACTAAGAGTCGATTCACTATGACGTTTCATCAATCACCTATAAGACATATTTATCATGTTATTGTTTTCATGGCTTCTAATATACAATCAATTCCCCTTCAACAAAATCAACAACAACAAGATCACAACTACGTTCTCCATAATCTCTACTACCAGACCTTACAACTTCTAGTCATGAATACATCAAAATCCAACCAAGAATAATTAAAGAATCATAAGAACTCTCTCATGGAGTTTAGCTTGTATCTCATAAGTTGCTTTCACCAACTCAATCAACCAACTGTAAAGTCGCCAACTGTAGTGGGATAGTCAACCCCCTCACAAAACACCTAACCATCTCTTTATCGGAATGGAGTAGTGTCACTACATATCAATACAAAACATGAAATTGAGACTCATAATTGGTGACAGACATAATGCCTTGCTCTAACTTGGAGAACTCATCCCTCTTGCTCACTCTCAAACTGAGAGGAACATATTTCTCTAAGAAGACCTGATAGAATCTGGTCTAAGTCAATGGAGGTGACCTAGCTAGCCGACAATCAGTATAGGACCTCCACCATTGTTTAGCATCCCAATCATCTGAAGAGAAAAATAATCTACACCATGCGACTCGACAGTACCTAGAGTATGAAGCCTCTCATTGCAACTCTCAATGAACTCATATGCATCCTCCTCGAGTGTACCATCAAAATAGGGAGGCTTCATATTGGAGAAATGCTCAAATATCTTCCGCTCCTCGCGAATCATAACTGATACAAGAACTAGCCGATGACCAAACTTTAGTGCCAGAATCTCATTAATCGGGGTGCCAAAGAAACTACAGGTTGTGTTCCCGGAGTATGGTACTAATCTGGAGTCTGACCTCCCACTCGGGTCTGTGACCTATTTGTAGTAGTTGGAAGAATACCTACCTGGGTCAATCCCTTAAGAATGCTTAACATGTGAACCATATAAACCTGAAGCACTGGCATGGTAATAACCTCTAACTGCGCCTGGGTTGGTTCTAGCTCCTTCTCAAATTGATAATCATGATGCTCAATCTCCGGATCGGGGGACAAAGATCTAGCACGGGACTTGCTAGCGCCATGTGCTTCACCCTTAGTCGGTACCGATACACGGGGTATAGCCCTACCACAACATCTACCTCTACCTCTACCACATGCCACACTAGAATGAGCCGGTGCCTCATCTCTAGCCGCGATTGCAGGTGTTCTCACCATCTATAAGGGAATAGGAAAAGTAAGTTCATATAGTAATTTGGTCAAACTAGCATGAAAGGAATGAAAGAAGTGAAGTTTCCTAAATGTCCCATAGCATATCTTAGATAAGTACGAACATCTCCGTACCGATTCGAAAGACTCTACGAGACATCTCTCGTGTACTCGTGAGATCGGTGAACTTAGAGCTCTGATACCAATTTGTCATGACCCCTTTCAAGGATCATGGTGGCACCTTCACTCTACCCCTAGTAGGTGAACCACTTCAAAACCCAACAACATATTTAAAACTTAAAAGTAGAAAAAGAGAATTTATACTAAAATTGTATTATATCATAACTAATAGGTCATAAAATACTAAAATGCATCTAATTATTACACTTCCCAAAACCTGGTCTAAACAGTACAAGAACGACTACATCATAAGGAATAAAATGTCTGAAAAATACTTTCTCTTGAAAGTAAACAAGAACAAAGATAAAAAAGAGGAGAGTATAGGCTTGCTGAAATCGGCAAGGCTCACCCTAAAATCTCTGAGTCAGCAGCCTCAGACGTCAGCCACGAGGTTTGGCACTTGTAAAAGATCATGTATTTGCATCTAAATAAGAATAAAATAAGTGTAGTATGAGCACACACCGTACCCCCATAAGCATCATAGATCGACAATGACAAAACACAAGTAACACATGACCGACAATGACAAAACACAAGTAACACATATAAAGATTGAGTTGACCCACAAATACTCTAAAGATTACTTAGTTATTGTCCCAACACATAAATCACTTCAAAACATAGAAGATTCAGATAGACACATTTCACATTAGCAGTATGAATATTAATGTATGAAATGCGTATATGCAAGGTACCTCTCATCAACATGATATACACCTTCTACTGTACGTCGCCACACATCTATGACCCATGGGGGACTCCGCGAGTCCATATACCACTCACAAACAATCGAAATGATCCATCAGACTGACCATATCACCTCAATATTCATATCATCTATTATAAAATTCATATACCTTTATTTTTCGGTCTATTCGGATCCAAAAAATATTCCATATCAATTTCATCTCAGTATCAATGATAATATGAATATATGAATGTAAACGGTAACTAAGACAATTAACCATGAAAGTATGTGATAAAAGTCATGTTTCAATAAATGAATAAACAAGTGCCTCGATATCATCCTTATCACAACAATCCCATGAAAACAATATTTCCATATTAAGAGTGATGAGGTAAATCCAGACAATAATAAAAAATAAAAGCAAATAAGGCGACAAGCCCACATAACAGCTGATGGAACTAACATAAGTGTGATCACCCAAACACAATACACCTATACTCATCCAAGTGCTCATCACATTCACTAAGGTGGGACCCCCATCACGCCTAATACCCCACAATAATTATAAATATTACATTCATCTATTGAAGTATAAAAGAATAAATCGTAGCCTACCTCACGGCCGAGTAGGTGCCACAAACTCAATCCCACGCCAAGGCCTTTCCTTTTTGTAGTGCCTCCAAATGATTGTAGTTTAATATCATAAATTCTACGTTAACACATAGTTCTAAACATAACCATAAATATAGGTCATTTCAAAGAATTTTGAATAAACGACCCCAAAAGAGACACCCAAAATTGGAACTTTATTGAGAAATACGCTACTCAAGGTCTAAATAGTCATATCCTTAAGTTTGATAGGGAACTAGTCACATTTAGGCTTTCAATTTCCCTAATTATTAAAAATTTCAAATTGGAAGAACCCTATATTTTTCACTTAGAAATCATGGAATTGAAATAGGAATTCAAGCTTAGAATTAGTTCGTCCAATTAGTTACAAGTCTAAATTAGAATAATCAACCATTAAAGACTATATCTTGGCACTAAAGTTCATCAACTAAGCTCTCTTAACCTTGGAAGCAATTCCTAGTTTTCTACCCCGAATCCTAATATAAATAATAAATTAATATTGGGAAACATGGGTACATTATGGAAACAAGGTGAAAAGATTACCCTATAGATGAAATGTCTGGAATCCCCTTGAATCCTCCCTAAACCGAGCTCAGACTTGAAAGAAATGAATAATGAATAGTGATTTTGGACTTAGGGTATTTTAAATGTTTAATAACCAGCGACTCTGCTTCTGCGGAGTTTCTTGTAGAAGCAACCTAGTTTCTATAGAATAATGACTGTAGAAGCGGTCCCACCTAATTCGCCAATACTGCGTAGGAGCAACTGAGGTACGCAGAAGCGGCGTCACACCTGCTCTCAAATCATCGCGGAAGCGACTTCTCTTATCCTCACCCATACTCGCATCTGCAGATCAACTTCCACAGAAGTGGCTCTGCAAGTGCGGGTGAAATATCACTGTTGCAATTACACCAGTAGTAGCAGCCACAAACACCTCAAACTCTCTATCCAATACACAAAACTCTCATGAGACCTTCCAAATACAAATCAAATATGCTACCCGAGTGTAAACGATGCTACAAACTTGCTCGCACACTTAGAAAACTCATTCGACAATGTTAAGAGATTTTCTACAAATTTCCCAAGCTTCACAATTTAGCAAATAAGGACTCAAAACATTTTCGAACGCCTCGAGAAGCAAAACCAATACTTAACTATGTCATAAATGATGCCTCAGACCTACTAGAAGCGACGAAACTCGGAAATGAATCCGTTTATCCAAAAGTCAACTTTTAGTCAACCTATCCCATTTAAATACTTCAAACTTAGGTTTTTCTCTCCAAAACCTATCTAACTCACCTCGAGAATTGTGCCACCCATCCCCGCAAGCCATAAACCTTGAAAAAAGTCTATGTGAAGGGTAATTTGGTCAAGATAGAGTGTTAAGCCAAAAATGACTGAATGAGTCATTACACATAAGTACAAAAACTACTAGAATATGAGGTATATATCTGGAATAACATCTGTATACACCGTCTGAGAATGAAAAAAACAAATAAAATTAATGGATGGAATCTGGTGCCGCGGATCAAGTAGTAACTCACCCCAAGTCCTCCAGACGATAACCTGAATGGTCGGTGAAACGTTATGCTCCGCTGGTACTAGGGACAAACTCTACACACAAAAATGTGCAATAAGTATAGAGTGAGCACGAAAAAATAACGTTTACTCAACAATATCATTGTTTGATCCTAAATTAAAATGGTGGTGAGGGTTGATCTTTCGTATGGTTTCTCTCACAGTTAACAACTATTAGCTCAAAGAACATAATCGTAATCCAATAAGTAAAAAAGAGTATATTCACATAGTTCGACAAATATCGAAGTAATCAGTCAAGTCATCTAGGCACATTTCAACTAAATCTTTCAAATAAGTCAAATAATAGTGAATTAATGAAATGATATAATATGATATGAAAATGCAATGCAAATTTCATATATCACTAGTATACACACGCTCCATAATAGGGAATGCATCCATAGGGGACTCGCGAGGTCCATACACCACCCAAAACTATTTTTCATTGGGTTCTCAGTCAATCCAGCTCTTGATCTCAATACTTAGCCATATTCGGCTATCATTCGCACCACTCAGTCCGAAACCATTACACATCGGACATCAACATATGTATCCTTAATGTAATATATATGAGATACCATATGAAAGCATAAATATGACATGCACGCAATAAGAAATAATGCTATAGAAGGTAAAGGCTCATAATAACTCTTTTCAACCTTAAACGAGAATTATGGAGTGATGAGAACACAAAATAAAAAAGAAAGAGATAATTGTATCACTTAAACAATCAAGGGAATCATATCTCAAATAATGATCAAGTAATCACTATCAACTACCAGTTAATAACCACATGATTTGATATTTTTATAATTAAAATAAATAATTTGAATACGATATAAATTTTCAAATCATGGCACCGGGACCCATACAAGTGCTCATCACTCCACAAGTACGGAACCCCTTTATTATCCATTTCTCTTAACATTAGTTAATTACCAACTAAAACGCTTTAAATAGGTTTAAGTAAGGTCTCAACTTTCCTGATTTCGAAGATCAAAGCTCATAATAAAGCCTTGGATTTTATTAAAACTTCTGAACGATCCCAATCTATTCAAATACAAAATTTATATAATCATACGGGCTCGTATAAACCCATATTGTCATATAGCTAATATGGACCCCAAAAGTCACTCAATAAGTCGATCATGAGCCTCGGAGGGTAAAACTTTAATTTTCTCCAAAATCAGTTCCCATAGACCATAGACTACAAATCCCGAAAGTCACTGAAATCCGACTTCAATTCAAGTTCCAATTTGAATAATTGCATAAATTTCACTAAGGGCTTAAAAATCCCATTTTTTTACAATCCAAATCATGATTTAAATGATCAAATTCTGCAAGAATCTAAGGTAAATCATTAAAAGTGAAGTTAGATTCTTACTCCTGTGCCGAATCTTGAAAATTCTTCCAAAAATCTCAAAATACCGAGGTCTCTAACTCGAGTTATGAAATGAAATACCTAAGTTCGATTTAGAGACTTAACTTTCTGCCCAGGTGACCCCTTATCACGATTGCGGGACCAAACATCAAGATCGTGGGACTTTGGAAAATGACCTTATGTGATCACGACCCAGGCATTTCGATCGCGATGAACAGTCACACATCTCACTATCGTGACCCCTTCCACACGGTCGCGTTGAAGGAAACCAACAACTGACACTTAAATTATGTCTCCCAAACTCGGAATCAACTGAAACTCGTCCGAAACCTCCCAAACAGAAATCATATGTGCATTTCAGTTTTAAAATATATTACTAACCTGTTCACTCACTCAAAACATCCATTAAGGATCATCTTACCCTATGTTGATCGTGATCAACTCTAAATCATTTATTTAACTAGTTTTTTCAACAAAGAGTCCAAAGTACACCTGAGCCCCTCAAGATCTTTCCCAACCATCCAACGAAGTCATAAATAACGTTTCGGACTTAACAGAGATGTTCAAAGTTGCATACGGGTTCGTTAACTCTAGATGTTAACTTTGGTCAACTATCTCTATTTCTTTACTCAAGAATTTTCAAAATTTAGTTTTTTCCTCCGATACTCACCCGATTGCCTCAGGATTCGTATCACCTATTCATGCAATCAAAAACACCATTTTAGAGAGTCATTAGGGGAAAAAGGCCTAGAACACAAAATGACCTAATGGATCGTTACATTTTGAATTTGTATTTTTGTGTGGATTTCTTGGTTCTTAGTGTGAGTTGTCAACTAAGATTTCTTTTAGTTTTTCATTACCCTTTCTAATCCAATCAACAAAGTGTAGTATTTTAATATTAAAGTCATAGACTGTCTGAAGCAACATATATCTTCTTTTTACACTTAATTATTTAAATAGTTGATGTATCTATTTCATGATTAAGATTTCTATGTTCACAGTATATGCGACATATTAATTAGCTTAACTGAGTCTGAGACATTTATTATCGTGAACGCCCGAACTCGCGTTCTATCGTGCCTTACCGCACCCTAGTGATACAACATCGAGAAAACCAATGGAAAATAAAACACGAGTCATGAAACAAGAGATATAATAAATAAACAGCCAACCAAACAGATTGCCTTGGTATATACATAAAAACCCGACAGTTATCCTTTTTACAAACCCCGCCTACAAAGCATGCACTTAAGATTTACAACAACTATGACGGACGTGGCCCGCCATACCACGAATGTACAAGAACCTACAACTCGAGGAAACATACCAAAGATAAGCCTCAAGGAACGGAGCTTTCCAACACGCTGAAATGAGATCCTAAGCGGGGATCCACGGCCGATGTACTCTACCTGCGGCATGACGCAGCCCCGAAGGAGGTCGATAACAGTACCAAGTATGTGAAATCACAAATCAGTAAATGAAATCATAATAGCTTAAAAAGCGTGAGACATGTATGATAACCAAAATACGACGCAACATAGCGATGTCAAGTCGTGGACTCACGCCTCAAAGTCACCACTAAATATAACTATGGGTCTCACGCCACAACATCCATCATGTTCGCATCATGGCCGCATGCCCCGGAATCGCCTCGGTGTAGACATGTCCATGATGCAACAATAATAAGCCGCGTGGCCACATGCCGGAATCTGCGACGGTGTAGACATGCCCATGTAACCTCAATAACAATATCTTGGGTGGTCAACCGCCGCGTGGCCACATGCCCCGAATCTTTGCATCGGTGTAGACACGCCCATGTTGCGATAATAACCATATATCGGGTAATCAACCGCCGCACGGCGCGTGCCGGAATCTGTGACGGTGTAGACATGTCCATGTGACATCAACAACAAGACAAGAATCAAAATGGAAACATACCCGTGGAATTCTCCATCACCGCCAAAGACGCGTCAAGTAAGTTCTCACAAGTCAACCGGCCCTCTATCGAGAGACGCGGTAACACAGAAATACCACACTTGCACAACAAAGGCTATCATCACAAGCATAGGCAAGTTTCACAACAACAAGCATAGGCAAGTTTCACAACAACAAGCATAGGCAAGTTTACACAACAACAAGCATAGGCAAGTTCACACAACTCAAAGTACTTTCATTTTATGCCAAAGTCCGGGTTTTTAACCCCAAAGTACTACATACGTTAAGTTCTTTTAAAAGAGATCCATTACTTTTATAAAAGTCACCCGATACCCGTAGTATTAGAATGACCAACCCACATTCCTTTTCCAAATCAAGTAACAACATTCTTTTCCTAAGTTCCAGTTTGCCTAGTTTCAATTACTCAAGCTTCTCATTTTCAAATGGTTTCATAGTTCATAAACTTAATCACTTGATTCCTTTTTAGAACAATTGAGTAATATATGTCTCACGTGAGAGTAGGTTATTCTGGTTTACAACATTCTTATTACAGCAGCCATGATCTAGAAAATGTATATCATTTTGTCTCATCTTAGTTTCTATGCAGATGGAGGTTTCTACTGGTTTTAATACAATTCATCATTATTCAATACATTTTTCTTTATTAACGCTGCAGTGGTCTGTCGATACACATTCTGATTTCCGAAATCAGTAAAACATTATCCCTTTAAATAAAACCAAGTACTCATTACTCACGAATGAGGTTTCACACAAACATTCACATTAAAACAAATAAGTTAAGTCTCTTATCTTATAAGATCAAGTCTCTTAACTTCTAACATCAGTAAACCATTTTCTTTACCTCTCTTAAGACATTATACCTAACTCCCCATAAAGCTAGTATAACTCTTTTTAAAACCTTTTAAAACCAAGTGTTACTCTTTCTTTCAAAACGATTCACAAATCTTTTGAAATACTTCAACTTCTTCATTAACACATAACAAGCCAGTTATAACCAAATCAGTTACCTTTTAAAAACCACAAAGTATTTGCTTATCCACATAAAGCTATTATAACCGACTTCCCATAAAGCCGTTATAACACTTTATGTTTTAAACCAATCAAATACATTTAGCACATGTACGTCTACCGTACTACATAGTTCACACATATCATGCTAGAAGATATAGGAAGAGGTTCACATACCTCGCGACGATTGTCGACTAATAGCAAAACGCTCCAAGTACCTCAAACCGCCGGCTACTCCTTAAGCCAAGTGGATCACTCCACACGTAGTACTTCAACCTATAAGGCCACAAGGCGCTTATTAACATCTAGATCTCAACGCTCCATAATCTATAGAAAATTGGCAAGACTCTCCCCACACAGCGTAAATCTCCTCTCTATCGAGGCCGCCACCAAGCCAACCAGGGGTTATACGCCTAACGGGACGTGTACAATTCTACTCGGTAATACTACACAAGTCTCGCAATACTGATCTATGTAATTACTGATTCGATTCGATTCTTTATTCTTCAGGCTTAAGTCAAAAGACATTGCCCCAATACTACGTTCAGTTCTATATATAGTATACTTCAACTATATATTCTAACATGTAATTTCCAATTACAATAGAAGGACAGTAGTGTTTACCTCGATAAGCCCAAAATTATCCAAGTATAAAGTCGATCCTGAGCAACGCTTAGCTCCTACTCCGAGCGCTCCAAACAACCCTTAGAAGTTCTAACCAACTTCTACTTACAACTTCAACAACGGGTGAAGATTTCCTTAGGGTTTCGTTTTTGTGGCTAAAGGAAGTATAATCGTATTTTCTGGGCTTTTGTATAAGTGTAACCTTGGGAATACTACAAGGTATTTGGGCCAAGGTATTTGGACATTATAACAATACTAGGAGAGTATTTCTATACCACAACAAGGGGTATTATACGAAAACAACTAGGCTAGGGGGGGGGGTACCCCACGGCTAGACACCACAAAGGGGGAGGGGTGTTGCTCTCGGCCAAAGGCCTTAACAAAGGAGGGTGTTGGACGATTTCAAGGTTGAGGAGAGGAGAGATTTTTAACACTTAGAACAATTTTGGATGAAGAAGTTCATCAACATGGAGGGGTATTTATAGGTCAAGCAAAGGTCAACCAATGGCCAAGATCCATCCAAGTGTATAGCAAGTGTAGGGCTAGGATTCACCTAAGTACACCTTATCCATCTACCACCAAAATATCCTACCTAACCCTTGACTAAAAGCCAAGGCCAAATCGTCCAAGCCTTTCCATGTTTGCCGTCCAAGCCTTCCAATGTGAGGGTGACACATGTCACCCTCCCGTTGGTCCAAAATGTTTCGTCTCTCGGAAAAATCCGCAAAAATTATAAATGACATAGCCGGAAATTCCCCTACGAAAGCTGTGGAAACGTTTCGTCGAAAAACGACTCTAACCGGGTGTTGTGCACAAAAAGAATTCGGCCAAGCCTAATGAAGTTCGAAAATTTCTACGTACGTCCCCCACGTACATACTCTGGAAATACGGGGTATAACATTCTCCCCTCCTTAGAAACATTCGTCCCGAATGTTCCTTCTAAGTCTCAAAACAAACGTGCGCCAGTATAGTCTTCACTACTATACTTACGAGAATCAAACATGCCACACCTGGCCACAAAATAACATGCGCGCAAAACCCAAATCCACGTCAACGAGGAACCACCTCAGTTAGCACAAAAGTCCCCACCAAGGTCTAAAATACACTCCCTTCGCACCTACATTTCACAAAAGAAACGATCACACACGTTCACTTCTCCCCTATCTCGTCGCACTTTCTCGAACACTCGAGCTCTTTCTAGTATCCGTACCACAGTCACACTTCCGTTTCCAACCCTCGAGTTACTACCTCCAAACTTGGTCATCTTACTACCCTCGATTTCCTCTAAGGCCATTCTCGCCTCCACGAACCGATTCTGGTCGAACATATCTATGAACTCATACGATGGTCATCTAAACTTGGGCCTAGCACCTCGTGACCACCGCCACCGGGACCACCTGAGCTGACCCTTCCTCGAACGGACGCGGGTTGGCCCGCAACATGGCCCCAACCCGACCCATCAGTAGCGCCAACTCCCGCCTCGACACGGAACACGTCATGAGCTACCACTTCCATCTCACACTAACCAGATTTTTAAATCACACTATAGCACAAAGCTATCCGAACATAACACTTAACACATCATTAACATCAATTCATACAAGTATCTACAGGGTTAAGGATATACTGAAACTAGGCGGTTCAAGGACCGCTAAATCGAACTTCCACCGCGACCTTACCGTGGCCCGCATCGCTCTAGTAGTCTGTGCTATCCTACCTGCTACCCTCGGACGATCTCGTCATATGGCCGCCGCCGCAAGAATAACAAGCTCCTCGTACTACGACACTCTCCGAAATGCGGTCTACCACATCGACCACACCGAGGTAGGGGTATCGATCCGCCAACACCCCTACTCCCCTGAACATCTGAAACACGGGAGCCTGCACCGCTCTCGAATATCCCAAGGGTCCCGAAGGCTGCGGAGGACCACTCTGCAATGGCGGAGGTACATAACTAGTCTGCTGCTGAGGCGGTCCGCCTCGAAAGTCGCCAAAATATCCGGCCGTCTTGGCCTTCTTCTGCTGAAAGCGGTCCACCCGTCGATCTGCGCCTCGCCGCGCAGTGCATGAGCACGAATGCGGGCAATGTCCATGCCCGGCTGAAGAGAAACACCCGCACAACTACTGCTAGGTAATCATCGAGCCCTGTAACATATCGGTGCACTCGATCCTCCATACTAGCTACTAATGCGGGAACATACCGGGCCAATGAGTCGAACTTCACATTGTACTCGAATCAGACGCCTGCTTCGCCTCAACATCAAAAATCTGCGGCGAGCCCTCCTCATTTGTGGAGGCAAGAAATGTGCGAAGGCCCGAAAACTCGTCCCAAACGGCTGGAAGTGCATGCTCTCCCCGGGAAAGCTCCCACGAGTCAAACCAATCGACTGCGGTATCACGCAGCCGATGCGAACCAAATGTCACAGACTCGATCTCAAGCCTTGATCACCGCGTGATCCTCTGCAATCGACGGATGAACTCGCGGATCATCCTCCGCCTCGACCGAAAAACTCAGCGGGCTACAACTAAGAAATCTCGTAGCCTCAAACTGTCGCCTGGGTGCACTACAGTCTTCTTTGGGCTGAATCTGCTGCGTCGGCCTATCTCCATATCTCGCCTGACCACGGCAATAATCGGGCCATCTCGCGACCCATCTCCCGCTCGGTGTGGGGCTGGAGGCTCAGTCTTGTAGTCTCAGCAGCCACGGTGCGCTCTAAACTCTCTTTGGTCGGGCGGCGTCGCAAAACTCGCCGTCAAGCACTACTCAGTCTTGGCTGCTCGCGCTCTCGAATCCCACTAGCGCCTCGCCGCTTGCCGCCGCCTTTGCTCCTGCCACGGTTGCCTTGCGCGGAGGCATAACTGGTAAAAACGAAACACGTCAGAGGGGTCCAACTTACAACACAGCTCTAAGGCACGATCTCAGAATGAGAAGAATGGAAACCAATCCTAAATGTCATATAGCCTCCTGATTATAGATGTGGTGCACAACACACCGATAATCAAGACTCTACTAGACAGTGCGTAGACACTTTCCGAGGACTAATCGCTCGATACCACTTTTGTAACGCCCGAACGGGCGGTGCGGTGCCTTACCGGGCACCCTAGTGATACAACATCGAGAAAACCATGGAAAATATAACTCGAGTCATGAAACAAGAGATATAATAAATAAACAGGCAAACAAAAACAGTTGCCTTCAGTTTATACATAAAAACCCGACAGCTTATCCTTTTTACAAACCCCGCCCAACGATTACTGCACTCTAAGATTTACAACAACTATGACGGGACGGGGCCCGCCATACCACGAATGTACAAGAACCTACAACTCGGAACATACCAAAGATAAGCCTCCGAAGGAACGGAGCTTTCAACACTGAAATGAGATCCTAAGAGCGGGGATCCACGATCGATGTACTACTGCGGCATGACGCAGCCCGAAGGAGGTCGATAACAGTACCAAGTATGTGAAATCAAATCGTAAATGAAATCATAATAGATTAAGAAGCAGGAGACATGTATGATAACCAAAATACAGTACGCAACATAAAAGTAGTCAAGTCAGGGACTCACGCCCTCAAAGTTACCACTCAAATATAACTATGGGTCTCACGCCCACAACATCCATCATGGCCGCATGCCCCCGGAATACTGCATCGGTGTAGACATGTCCATGATGCAACAATAACAAGGCGCGTGGCCACATGCCGGAATCTGCGCCGGTGTAGACATGCCCATGTAACCTCAATAACAATATCTGGGTGGTCAACCGCGCGCCAGCCCATGCCGAATCTTGCATCGGTGTAGACACGCCCATGTTGCGATAATAACCATATATCGGGTAATCAACCGCCGCGTGGCGCGTGCCGGAATACTGCATCGGTGTAGACATGTCCATGTGACATCAACAACAAGACAGTAATCAAAATGGAAACATACCCGTGGAATTCTCCATCACTGCCAGCACGTCCAAGTAAGTTCTCAACAAGTCAACCGGCCCTCTATCGAGAGACGCGGTAACACAGAAATACCACACTTGCACAACAAAGGCTATCATCACAAGCATAGGCAAGTTTCACAACAACAAGCATATGCAAGTTTCACAACAACAAGCACAGGCAAGTTTACACAACAACAAGCATAGGCAAGTTCACACAACTCAAAGTACTTTCATTTTATGCCAAAGTCCGGGTTTTTAACCCCAAAGTACTACATACGTTAAGTTCTTTTAAAAGAGATCCATTACTTTTATAAAAGTCACCCGATACCCGTAGTATTAGAATGACCAACCCACATTCCTTTTCCAAATCAAGTAACAACATTCTTTTCCTAAGTTCCAGTTTGCCTAGTTTCAATTACTCAAGCTTCTCATTTTCAAATGGTTTCATAGTTCATAAACTTAATCACTTGATTCCTTTTTAGAACAATTGAGTAATATATGTCTCACGTGAGTAGGTTATTCGGTTTACAACATTCTTATTACAAAGACCATGATCTAGAAAATGTATATCATTTTGTCTCATCTTAGTTTCTATGCGGATGGAGGTTTCTCTGGTTTTAATACAATTCATCATTATTCAATACATTTTTCTTTATTAACGCATTTGCGGTAGTGTCGATACACATTCGATTTCCAAATCAAGAAACATTATCCCTTTAAATAAAACCAAGTACTCATTACTCACGAATGAGGTTTCACACAAACATTCACATTAAAACAAATAAGTTAAGTCTCTTATCTTATAAGATCAAGTCTCTTAACTTCTAACATAAATAAATCATTCGTTTTATCTCTCTTAAGCCGTTATACCTAACTTCCCATAAAGCTAGTATAACTCTTTCTAAAACCTTTTAAAATCAAGTGTTACTCTTTCTTTCAAAACGATTCACAAATCTTTTGAAATACTTCAACTTCTTCATTAACACATAACAAGCCAGTTATAACCAAATCAGTTACCTTTTAAAAACCACAAAGTATTTGCTTATCCACATAAAGCTATTATAACCGACTTCCCATAAAGCCGTTATAACACTTTATGTTTTAAACCAATCAAATACATTTAGCACATGTACGTCTACCGTACTACATAGTTCACACATATCATGCTAGAAGAGATAGGAAGAGGTTCACATACCTCGCGACGATTGTCGACTAATAGCAAAACGCCCAAGTACCTCAAACCGCGGCTACTCGTAAGCCAGTGGATCACTCCACACGTAGTACTTCAACCTATAAGGCCACGCGCTTATTAACATCTAGATCTCAACGTTCCATAATCTCTGAGAAAATTCGGCACCTCCCCACGGCGTAAATCTCCTCTCTATCGAGGCCGGCTACTAAGCCAACCAGGGGGTTTATACGCCTAACCGGACGTGTACAATTCTACTCGAGAATACTACACAAGTCTCTCGCAATCATCCTATGTAATTACGATTCGATTCGATTCTTTATTCTTCAGCTTAAGTCAAAAGACATTGCCCCAATACTACGCTCGATTCTATATATAGTATACTTCAACTATATATTCTAACATGTAATTTCCAATTACAATAGAAGAACGATAGTGTTTACCTCGATAAGCCCAAAATTATCCAAGTATAAAGTCGATCCTGAGCAACGCTTAGCTCCTACTCCGAGCGCTCCAAACAACCCTTAGAAGTTCTAACCAACGTCTACTTACAACTTCAACAACGGGTGAAGATTTCCTTAGGGTTTCGTTTTTGTGGCTAAAGGAAGTATAATCGTATTTTCTGGGCTTTTGTATAAGTGTAACCTTGGGAATACTACAAGGTATTTGGGCCAAGGTATTTGGACATTATAACAATACTAGGAGAGTATTTCTATACCACAACAAGGGTATTATACAAAACAACTAGGCTAGGGGTACCCCACGGCTAGACACCACAAAGGGGGAGGGGTGTTGCTCTCGGCCAAAGGCCTTAACAAAGGGGAGGGGTGTTGGACGATTTCAAGGTTGAGGGAGAGGGAGAGATTTTTAACACTTAGAACAATTTTGGATGAAGAAGTTCATCAACATGGAGGGGTATTTATAGGTCAAGCAAAGGCCAACCAATGGCCAAGATCCATCCAAGTGTATAGCAAGTGTAGGGCTAGGATTCACCTAAGTAAACCTTATCCATCTACCACCAAAATATCCTACCTAACCCTTGACTAAAAGCCAAGGCCAAATCGTCCAAGCCTTTCCATGTTTGCCGTCCAAGCCTTCCAATGTGAGGGTGACACATGTCACCCTCCCGTTGGTCCAAAATGTTTCGTCTCTCGGAAAAATCCGCAAAAATTATAAATGACATAGCCGGAAATTCCCCTACGAAAGCTGTGGAAACGTTTCGTCGAAAAACGACTCTAACCGGGTGTTGTGCACAAAAAGAATTCGGCCAAGCTTAATGAAGTTCGAAAATTTCTACGTACGTCCCCCACGTACATACTCTGGAAATACGGGGTATAACAATTACAATAGAATATGATTCTTCATTGTGCCAATATATTAAGTCTTTTAAACAGAAATACAAATGTAATGGCCTTCTATTTCATATCCTGCAGATGGTGATGAAATTTCTATTAGTATTTCTCCAGTTCCACCTGATAAGCTTATCAGAAAGGCCACAAGAGCAGCTTGGAACAAAATGAGAATGTAAACAAGAGATAGGTTGTTAAAGTTAGTATATCTTGGTTGACATGCTTAGATTCATACAGAGCTTATCATTGTTGTAAAAGTCCTCAAGAAGTGTCCTAGCAATCCTCTCGCTCAATAGGTATAATAACGTGATTTAACTTATGAAGTGTTAAATGATGAGTCTTCTTTAGGATTTTGGTCTACAGAAACTAGGTAGTATGGTCATGCAACTTTGTAAGAAAGTTGATGTTCTCTTAAAAATTGATTGGAGGTTAGGCTTGAAGTCCCCTTGCTCTTGCACTCATCTAAATTTAGTTTAATGTAATAAAGGATATTCATGGTTTGTTCCTGTTAAATAAGGAATATTCCCGTGATATACACTTTCCGTATAAAGTGTATATCACGGGTTCTATAGGAAAACATCACACGATTTTGTGGTAAATATTATGTATATTATTTTGTATTAATTATCATTGTACACTTACAATAAGTATACAAGTCTTGTACTACTAGAATAGGTTTTGTTATTAGAATAGGAATAGGATTTTCCTATTATGGAAATATGTAAATTGTATATATTGTCTTTCAATTAATGAAAATAATCAAGGGGATTATTTCTTTCATGGTATCAGAAGTGTAGGTGTTTTCTTCCTCTCTCCTAAATACCATCGGCCTCTCCTTTTGTTTTCCGTCAACTTTGTCTCTGATTTTGAGCCTTCTGTCTCGGTGTTCGTGGCCGAATGTACTTCCTCTCTTCCCAAATTTATATTCAAACTCCCTACATCACGTCTTGCGTTGCTATTATGACTAAGAACATTGTCACGACCCGAACCGACGGGCCGGGACTGGTGCCCTACCTGGCACCCTTATACCCACACATCACACATAACCATCGGAAGCTTAAGAAAATCCATAATCTCATAAAATGGAACAGGCAAGCCGACAACACTGCCACTATATACATAATTTTCCAAACGAGTTACAACATGTACAACCCACATGTTTCCAACTACACATTTACCACCCACACCTGTCTACAGACCTCTAAGAGTTGGATAATGAAATGTGACGAGACAAGGTACCGCCGTACCCCTGAATATACATGTCTGTACCAAAAGGACAAGCTCCGGAACAATGGAGCTATCCCAAAAGCTGAGCAAAGATCCTAAGCTCGAGGATCATCAAACTGAGTACCTATACATGTGGGCATGAACGCAGCCCCCCGGAGAAGGGGGTCAGTACAACAACATACCAAGTATGTAAACATAATGTACAGTAATAAGATCATAACTGACTAAAAGATGACAGGGAAAAGTATGAAAATTAAATACCAGATCCACCGTGCCATATAAAATAGAGAGTCAACGGTACCTTGTACAAATAGAGAGTCCACTGTACCCTTTTAAAAACAGAGAGTCATGTCAAATCATGGATGCCTATCCATATAACGTATCCCGACCCATCCTAGGACTCGGTCCATATAACCATCATGACTGTATGTATAATATATCTCGGTCCTTTGGTGAGGGACTTGATGGAATCATTACTATAACATGTCCCGGCCCTCTGGTGAGGGACGAGGTGAACATATACTGCCCGACCCTTTCTGGGACGTGGTAACCACTTAGTCATCTACTTCCCAGCCCTCTGGTGAAGGTAGCGGTAAACATATAGTCATATACTGCCCGACCCTTCCTGGGACGCGGTGTAAAGTTATGTACTGCCTGACCCTTTCTGGGATGAGGTAAACACATAGGGTATACTGCCAGACCCTTCCTGGGATGCGGTGTAAAGTCATATTCATCTACTGCCCGACCCTCTAGTGAAGGACGCAGTGAACATATGGGAAGATGCACACGAATCTTCCCGACCCATTATGGGACGCGGTGTTTCATATACTTCCCGGCCTCTAATGAAGGACGCAATGTTTCATATAGGGTATACTGCCCGGCCCATTTTAGGACGCGGTAAAGTTATATAGTCATATACTGCCCGACCCTTTCTGGGATGCGGTAAACACTTAACCCTATACTTCCCGGCCCTCCCTGGGACGCGGTAAACATTTATAATCATATTCTGCTTGGCCCTTTCTGGGACGCGGTAAAATGGAATAATAACACTTGCACGAATAACTATCATGAGCAACCTTGTGCAATTTAAATCATCTTTTGACTCTCAATAAAATCTTTAAAATGAACTTTCATTTTAGAAAAACCAACTATCATATCATATATCCTTTTAAAAAATCCTTTGGAAAATCAAAGGCACTTTCATATCATGTATCATTAGGAATTAGAATCCAATAGAACCATGTACGTCCGCCGTACACCCACTTCATATAAATCATGCCAGAAGAAAGAAGGAAGAGTTTCACATACCTCGAATATTTCCAATAATCTTGTATTTGATTGTTGATAACGGATTCGAATTTCCTAATTAATTTTTCTGTGGGTCGTGAGTAATTTATATCATGAAATCTTATCTAATCAGATGTGAACTAGAAAATGTAAAACAAACTGGTTATATCTTAGTTTCTATGCAGATGACGTTCTAATCATTTCAATATAATTGCTTATCGATACCTTTTTCATTTAACGCTGCAATGGCTTATTTCAACATGTCTATTAGAACATATCCAATTATTTATTAAAACAGTCTCAGCGCTTAATACTTATTAGTTACTTTAAACTAGCAAAGTCGGACCGACTCCAGCGCTTACTAAGAACTCTTATGAATATTAACATCTCTCCTCATATGCCTTAATAAGGACTTAGGAACAATTTAGACATGATTTTAGCATATAATCAATAACACGAATACCCCTTAACTTCTAAGAGTAGAATGAATTATGAAACAATTCCACATGTATATTTCGTACGTAGAACATACCAAAAGAATGAGAGATAGTTCACATACCTTATCGGCTATACCAATATGATAAGTAGAATATGCCTCAAGTAGTACTTCAACCTATAATAGCGATACCATATCTATCAACTTCATGCTTACTGGTGTAGGTCATATACCAAGTAAGGGTTTTCTTTTCATATAAAAAATTAGGCAACACTTCCCCTATAAATGCTCCCATCCAGAACTTACAAACAAGGCCAAATACACCAATAACCGAGCACCAATTAAGGGCACAACTAAATAGTTAACCAAGGTGATTCACACACCTATTTCTCAAGTAAAACAACCCCTTAATCCTTACTAAAACAGTCCACCAAAACAATCCATATTCCAACAACAATGAGGGTAAGATATGAAGCCTTTCTACACCTTTCTACACCCTCATTCCTTTAGGACATACGTTAGCAATTACCACATCTAAACATGCATAAACAGTTACTAAGTATCTAGCATATACACACATAAAACAGCCCTTAAAACAACACGACAATATCCAACAATTTATATGAAGTTCTCGGCCACAACAAGATTTCCAGCCAAGATCTTTTTTCACGACTCTTTATAATCCAATTCGTTACAACACTTTAATATAAATAGTTTATACTTTCCATAAGTAGATTTCCTTTATCTAACAACATGTAGCAAGTGGTGATAACAACAACAATAGCCAACGAATCCAAGTAATGAAAAATAGCCAAGAATCGGTCAACATGCTAACAACAACCACATGTATTTTCTTGCTTCCAACCCTTCTAAATACATGTTCATCCATTAACTATAACATCATTTAGCTACCAATAACTTATTAAGAGGAAGAACTCTTACCTCTACTTTAGCCAAAGTAGTCCTTAGGTTCGGCTCACACTTCACTTTCACACCACTTATTCACGCTACAACCACATGCACGTATCCTCTACAAGCTTGTAACCATCTTCCTCTCATGTTTTCCTTCCAAAAAGTTCATCTCCAAGCCTAGGGTTTCAAGGCAAAATCTCGGCCAAAACCGTGTCCACTGTTTTGTAAAGTTAACTTGGCTTAGAACTTGGTTAAGGTGCTTAATCTTGGAAAATAACTTAATCTTGTTCTTCTTGGCTATGGAGATTTCGAAATTTTGAAGGCTTAAGGAAGAGAGAAGAGAGGTTTAAAGGATGAAAATATTTGTGCTAAGGCAAGAAAGTCTTGCACTGTATATCTATATACAAGTGGAGCCTTTACAAGACAAGTGGATGGGGACCCTTGTAGATCCACTTGTCCACTTGTCTTCTCTTCACAATAATATCTCCCACACTTAGCCAATCTTGCAATACATATATATAATTAGAGCTTTGTTACACAAGTGGGGAGGGACACGTGTCACCCTCTAATTCACCCATAATTCTCTTCACAAAAATAATTCCATACTTAGCCCAAAATTCTTAATATATCGATGGGCCCACAAAATTGTGAAATTTTCAGTGGACCCCATATTATCAATGCCAAGACTTCATAAACAATACTAAGTCCATAAATCCATTGGAAGAAATTTAACTACTAGTTAATAAATTTTCGTCGTCACCTCCGTTGTATCCAAATTTTTTCCATATAAGAAAATGTAAATATACTTTCTTTCCAACCGTCAAATCTTATTTCCTTACTTACGTTATCACTTATATGCCCTGAAAATACGGGGTGTAAGAAACATGTTTCACCCTGCCCTTACTGTTTCTAACATCAAGAATAACATCCCTATTACTCTTGAGATAGAAAACTTTCAATACGCGACGTGGGCCGAGTTGTTCAAATTTCATGCACGCTCGCATCAAGTCCTCCATAATATTATCCCCGCAAAACCTATGGACACAGAGGTGCCAAAACTCGAGGATGATCCTAAGTTATGGACCACACTTGATGATACAATTCTTCAGTGGATTTATTCCACTATCTCTACCGACCTGTTGCAAACGGTTATTGAGCCGGACGCTATGATGATGGCTACTTGGGATAGGCTACGTGACATATTCCAAGATAATCAAACTTCCAGAGATGTTACCCTTCAGCAGGAATTTTCCCACGTCAATATGAAAAATTTCCTGAATGTTTCAACATATTGCAAAAGGTTGAAAGAATTGGTGGACCAACTCAGCAACATTGGTGCGACCTTTAGCGATAATCGTCTTGTTTTTCAGATGGTGTTGGCCTATCCGAGGCCTATAGTGGAGTTGGTACTATCCAAAGTTCCATCAAACCCGCTCCATGTTCACTTTGGAAGAAGCCGGTTTGGCTAAAAAGGCAGCTACAACTGCTAGTTCCGTGGCCATGATGACGACCTCCACAAATTTTCCAGGTTTTGTTGATAATTCAGGCCAAAACCGTGCTCACGGTAGAGGTAAAAATAATTGTAACAATATTGAAAAAATCATGGCGGCAAACGCGGTGGTTCCGGCGGTAGTCAATGGCGACTAGGTCGGCCAAATTTCAATGAAGTGGGCCACCCAACTGGTCCCAGCCTTGGGCCACCTGGCTATGGGCCTAGACCAGTGGGTAGTAGCCTAACAAGGTCTTCCACGATGCCACGCAATTGGGCTGTCCAGCAATATTCCAGGCCCAATTCGCCTTGGCCCAGCAATGCAGGTCTAATGGCTTACGGTCTAGCAGCTTACTGACAACTTTCTAGGTCGAGGAAGCAAGCCGGTGTGCTTGGGCCCCGGCCTCATCAGGCCCATCATGTAGAGGGCCCCACTCCAACCGACATTGAGGCGGCTATGCACACACTTGGAATAAATCCCTCGGACCCAAATTGGTACATGGACACCGGTACGACTACCCACATGACGTCTGATAGGTACTCTCTCGTCTTATTCCAATTTAAGCCACCCTCATGGTATTATTGTTGGTAATGGTAATTCAATTCTGATTCGTGGTTATGATCATAAAACTTTGTCTCTACCCCATCTACCGCTTCTCTTGAAAAATACCATTCATGCCCATAAATTGATTAAAATTTTAGTATTTGTCCGTAAATTCACAATTGATAATTATGTTTCTGTTGAATTTGATCTGTTTGGGTTTTCTGTGAAAGATTTCAACATAGGGAGTCCTCTCATGAGGTGATAGTAGGGGAGATCTTTATCCGATCATACCGAGTTTTGGTTTTTCGAGTCAAGCCTTGCCATCTACGTATGCCGCCCTTGCTCCTTCCGTGTGGCATGCTCTTCTAGGTCATCCGGGGTCATCTATTTTGTCTTCCTTAGATAAAAATTAACTTATTTCTTGTAAGGGTACGCGCAGTACTCTGAATTGTCAATCTTGTTCTTTAGGGAAAATTATTCGATTGCCGTTTGTAGACTCTAATTCTCATACTCTAATGACAATTGATATTATTCATAGAGATCTCTAGACGTCTCCTATTCTCAGTTCTTTGGGTCATCGTTATTCTGTTCTATTTTTGGATGATTGTTCTAATTTTTATGGACTTTTCAAATAGCGAACAAATCTCAAGTTTTTTCCACCTTAAAATTTAGAGCATTCGTTAGAACCCAATTCGAACGGAAAATTAAAAATATCCAATGTGATAATGACAAAGAATATGATAATGGAGTATTTTGGGAATTTCGTGCTAATAATGGGATCAATTTTCATTTTTCTTGTCCTCATACGTCTTCACAAAATGGAAAAATCGAATGAAAAATTCGTACCATTAATAATAGTGTCCAAACTTTATTGCTTCATGCTTCCGTACCCCCTACTTTTTGGCATCATGCTCTACAAATGACTACATATCTTCTTAACATTCTTTCTATCAAAAGTTTGACGTATTCATCCCCTCTTCAAATTTTGTATAATAAGACTCCTTCGTATTCCCATCTTAGGATCTTTGCGTGCTTATGTTATCCACGTTTTTCGTCCACCACAATTAACAAACTTCAGGCCCGGTCTACCCCGTGTGTGTTTTTGGGTTATCCGTCAAATCATCGTGGTTACAAATGTTTTGATTTATCATCTAATAAAATTATCATTAGTCACAATGTAATTTTTGACGAATCCCAATTTTCGTTTGCTAAGGTTAGTAATACCGTGCCTAGTTCATATAATTTTTTGGATGATGGTATATCCCCGTATATCATTCATCATTTTTCAGAAGTATCCCGCACCTCAAATTCGCCAGCAGGCCCACTGCCTGCTAGTTCTACAGTCCACTCGATGTCTCCCGTCATGGGTCCAGAATCTGGGCCTCCTCCCTAACCCAGTTCTGGCCCAGTTCTTGTTCCCATATCTACAATGGAAACAATAGCTCATTCCCGTGTTGGGCCAACATGCCCACTGCCTGCTGGCAAGTCCGTAACTGGTCCCATTATTTACCAAAATTCACCCACTTCTTCCCCGAGTCATATACCAGTTACTCGTAGTTAACGAGGTATTTTTAAATCAAAAGGCATTTTAATTTAAATTTGATTGGTCTTAAATCACCCTTACCCGGTAATCCAGTGTCGACTTTAAATGACCCGAATTGTAAAATTGATATGACCGATGAATATAATGCTCTTATTGATAATAAGACGTGGGAGTTGATACTCCATCCATCTGGTGTTAATATTATTCGGTCTTTGTGGATTTGCTCATAAAGATAAATTTGACGGTTCATTTGCGAGGCATAAGGCTCATCTTGTAGGTAATCGTAAGACTCAGCAGGTTGGAGTGGATTGTGGTGAGACATTTAATCTGGTGGTCAAACCGGCTACCATTCGTACTGTGCTCAGCTTGGCTCTTTCGAAAGCATAGCCCATCCATCAGTTAGATATGAATAATGCTTTCTTACATGACTGTGGGGGTATGTGTTATACCCCGTATTTCCAGAGTATGTACGTAAGGACGTACGTACAAAAGTTTTAGCCTTAAAGTTAGGCATAGGACGAAATTGGTGCACAACCCACTAAAAGAACCGTTTTCCGACGAAACGTCTTCCAAACTTTGCGTAGGGAAAATTACGGCTATATCATTTATAATTTTTGCGGATTTTTCCGAGAGATGAAATATTTTGGACCAACGAGAGGGTGACACTTGTCACCCTCATATGGACGGCAAAGAGGGCTTGGATGGCACGATTTTGGGGCTTGTTTTGTGGCCTAAAACTTGGGTCAATGTTTGTGAGGGATTTGTGGAGTAGGATAGGGTGCACTTGTGCAAATCTCCACCTTACACTTGCCTACCACTTGGCTTCATCTTGGCCATTGGTTGGCCTATAAATACCCCTTTAGTTGATGAGTTATTTCATCCACACTTAGACATTTTCCAAGTCTTGAAACCCCTCTCCCCCTTTGAGAGTTCTCGTCCACAACACCCCTCCCCCTTGAGAAGGCCTTGGCCGAAAGCACCCCTCCCCCTTTGTAGTGTTCTAGCCGAGACTACCCCCCCTACCTAAAGTTGTTCTCGTAAAATACCCCCCCCCCCTCTTGGTAGAAAATTCTCTCCAAGTATTGTTACTATACCAAAATACCTTAGCCTTATACCATGTAGTATTCCGAAGATACATCTATACGTAGAGCCCGGAAATACTACCTTATGTCCTTTTTGTCTCAAAACGAAACCCTAAGGAAAACCTTCATAGTCGGTTGAAGTGTTAAGTAGAAGTTGCGTAGAACTTCTAAGGGTTGTTTGGAGCGGGTTGGAGCGCCCAGAGTAGGAGCTAAACGTTGCTCAGGATCGACATTTAATCTTGGATAATTTTGGGCTTATCGAGGTAAATATCTTGTCCCCCTTTTGTAATTAGAGTTTACACACTGTTGAAGTATAAGAATTAAGTATAAGTTATATACAAGGAAGGTATATAAGAAGAGAATTGAACTGTACTTACATAGGACTGTATTTACAGTAGACTTGTGAAGTTTGACGGGTAGGGAAGTGCTGCCCAATTTTTCGTAGAATCTTGTATCTAGATTTATTCTACCGAGTAGTCTAGACATTGATAGACTTGTATAACCGTTATAGGTTGAAGTACTGCGAGTAGCGTAGTCTACTCAAAGGGTGGAAAAGGCTAGCAGGATTACAATACTTTGGAGCTATTTGCTAATAGTCGATAAATCGTCGCGAGGTATGTGATTCTTCCTATCCTCTTGAGCATGATATTTTAAAAGAATATATATATAGTACGGTAGACGTACGTGTGTTAACTGAACGTAGTTTTACGGCAATGTCTTTTGACTTAAGCCTGAATAATAAGAATCTTGAAGTATTTCAAAAGAGTTAAGAAACCTCTTTGAAAGAAGAGTAACACTTGGTTTTAAAAGTTTTAAAAGCTTAAGAGTTATACTAGCTTTATGGGAAGTTAGGTATAACGACTTAAGAGAGATAAAAAGAATGGTTTGTTGATTTTAGAAGTTAAGAGACTTGATCTTAAAAGATAAGAGACTTGACTTAATTGAATTGATATGAATTTTATTAAAAAGTGTGAAACTTCATTCGTGAGTAATGAGTACTTGGTTTTAAAAGGAATCATGTTTCTCGATTTGGAAATCGAATAAGTATCGAACAAACCACTGCAGCGTTAATAAAGGGAAATGTATTGACTAATTAAGTATTATTAAAACCAGTAGAAACCTCCATCTGCATAGAAGCTAAGATGAGACAAAATGATATTACATTTCCTAGATCATGGATGCTTTAATAAGATTGATTATGAACAAGAATAACCTACTCACATATAAGGCATATGTTTCTCAAATTGTTTAAAATAGAATTATATTCTTAAGTGATTAAGACTAAGAACTACGAAACCTTTCTAAAATAAGAGACTTAAGTACTTGAAATTAGGCAAACTTGAACTTATGGAAAAGAATGTTATTACTTGATGTTGAAAAGGAAAGTGTTTTGGTTTACCTAAAAATGTGAGTCACTCTATTTTAATACTATGGGTATCGGGTGACCTTTATAAAAGAAATGGATCTTTTAAAAAGAATTTAACGTACGTAATACTTTGGGGTCAGAACCTGGACTTTGGCATAAAATAACCTTGAGTTGTCTGTAACTTGCCTATGTTTGCGTTTGATAGCCTTGTTGTGCAAGTACTGTATTTCTATACCACCGCGTCTCTCGATGGAGGGCCGGCTGATTTGTTATGAACGATTCTTCACCGAGTCCCATGAGATGGGCCGGGACACGTATTCCATCTGATTCTTCACCGAGTCCCATGAGATGGGCCGGGACATGTATTTCATCTGATTCTTCACCGAGTCCCATGAGATGGGCCAGGACACGTATTTCATCTGATTCTTTACCGAGTCCCATGAGATGGGCCGGGACACGTATTTCATCCGATTCTTTACCGAGTCCCATGGGATGGGCCGGGACATGTATTCCATACTTCATCGAGTCCCACGGGATGGGTCGGGATATGTACACCACACGATTCCACCTCTATCTCCATTGGATGAGCCGAGACATGTTGTACGTATAATACGGTTTATATCCAGACTGCCGGCAGTGAGGAAGGAGTTCCACGGGCATGAGGGATGACTTGAGGGCGTGAGTCACGACTTAGCGTGATCGCTTATGTTATGAATCGTAGTTTGGTTATCATACATGTCTCATGCTTTATATAGACTATTATGATTTCATTTACAGTATTTTTCAGTTTCACATACTTGGTACCTGTTGTACTGACCTCCTTCGGGGGGCTGCGTTCATGCCGCAGGTAGAGGTACATCGGTTGTGGATCCTCGCTCATAGGATCACAGTTCAGCGTGTTGGGAAGCCCCGTTTCTCCGGAGGCTTATCTTTTGGTATGTTACCCTGAGTCTGTAGGTTCTTATGCATTCAGGGGTATGACGGGCCCTGTCCCGTCATAGTTGTTGTTGTAAAACTCTTAGAGGTCTGTAGTACTGTTGTGGGCAGAGTTGTAAAAAGGATAACTGTTCGGGTTTTTATGTATATATACAGAAGGCAACTGTTTTGGTTGGCCTGTTTATTTATCATATCTCTTGTTTCATGTTTATGTTTTATTTCCGCTGATTTTCTCTGATGTTGTATCACTAAGGTGCCCGGGGTAAGGCACCAGTCACGGGCCCGGGTTCGGGTCGTGACAAAAGTGGTATCAGAGCAGTTAATCCTCGGAAAGTGTCTACATATCGTATCTAGTAGAGTCTTGATTATCGGTGTGTTGTGCACCACACCAATAATCAGGAGGCTATAAGATATTTAAGAGTGGTTTCCATTCTTCTCATTCTGAGATCGTGCCTTAGAGCTGTGTGATAAGTTGGACCCCTCTGACGTATTCCTTTCCTTTACCAGTTATGCCTCCGCGTAAGGCAACCCGGGCGGAAGGGCAAAGCGGAGGAGGCTGAAGTAGAGCACGGAGGGTTACGAGCGAGAGGCCCGGTCGTTACTGAGATAGTGCTTGACGGCGCGAGTTTTGCGACGCCGCCAAAGCCAGAGAGTTTAGAGCGCAGCGGTGGCTGCGAGACTACAAGATTGAGCCTCCATCCCGGCTGGAAGCAGATGAGATAAGTGAGAGATGGCCCGATCGCGGTGGTCGTGGCGAATATGAGATAGGATGGATCACGGCGATTCAGTCCCAGTAGCACCGTAATTCACCCCGAGCGAGCGATTTGAGACTACGGGACTTTACGAGTCAGAGCCGCCGGTGTTCTATGGATCGAGAGCTGAGGATGACCTCGTGAGTTTATCCGACAGCCTACGGATCATGAGTGATCGAGTCTCGAGGCGAGTCGGTGGTATTAGGTTCGCATCACCGCATGATATCGCAATGATCGGTTTGATTCGTGGGAGCTGTCCCGGGGAGAGCATGCACTTCCAGCCGTATGGGACGAGTTCTCAAGGGCATTTCTTGCACATTTCTTGCCCCCACATATGAGGAGGGCTCGGGCCGACAAATTTTTGACGTAAAGGCAGGACGGGCGGACGGTTAGAGAGTACAATGTGGAGTTCGACTCATTAGCTCGGTATGTCCCCGCTGTAGTAGCTGATATGGAGGACAGAGTACACCACTACGTCACCGGGCTAGATGATTACTTGGCCGAGGCTTTTTCGGGTGTAGCTCTTCAGCCGGGCATGGACATTGCCCGCGTGCAGGCTCATGCACTAGGATGTGAGGCACGGAGAGGTCGACGGAATGACCGGGATCAGCAGAAGAGGTCCAGAACAGCAGGGTCCTTTGGTAACTTTCAAGGCGGGCCGCCTCAGCAGCAGACTAGTTATGTACCTCCGCCAGTGCAGAGTGGTCCTCCGCGATCTTCGTGGCGTTCGGTATTCGAGCCGGTCGGGCTCCGTGGCTTCGGTTCCGGTATACATGGGTTCTAGCCACCGATTCATGTTTCTCTCGGTGCACGATGTGCGAGCGCCATCCCGGGAATGTCGTCTTTTTACTGGTGCGTGTTATTCATGCGGCCGTCAGGGCCATGTGCCGAGAAACTGTCGTTATAGGAAGGATGCAGCGAATGACTCACCCTACGGTCGATGGCGGAGTTCATCGCCTCTATAGCTATGCCTGCGCGAGGATTATGGTTAGAGCGACGGAGGAAAATGAAGCGATTGATCTGGTATATTCTTACCCTCTGAGACTAGTATGCGTTGATGATATGATGATGTGCTAAGTATTATGTTCAGATAGCATTATGTTAAATTGTGATTTAAAGGCCTGGTTAGTAAAGGGTAAGGTTGGGTACCTAGAAATTATGGGCCTTAGAATATTATACGTGGAGACCTTAGATGCAAGGCCGTCCTGAGTAAAAGATTTTGTTTACAATTGACCTTTGTCGGAGTGCATAGTTACGTGGGGTATACTTGTGTGATAAGTCCCTGAGCGGTGTGAAATGAAAGAGGGTAGTTGAGCTAAGAAGACCACTAGGTTTTCGTAACTTGATTAGTGAGATTGTTCCGGATAGGGGAACAAGAGTTTTTGCGTGATAGCGGGTCGGGTTGCGGACCGATCGCGGGTCAACTCGCGGCCTGTATTGTGGTGGGGTCAGTTCGAGGTGGTCCCGCCAGGTGTTAGGCCCAAGTTTAGTTAACCATCGTACGAGTTCGTGGATGCGTTCGACCAGTAGTCGGGCCGATGAGGTCAGCCCCTCTTGTCTTTCGATCCAGACCGTGTACTCGCAGAGGTTATGCGAGATGTTATATCGGGAAGGTTGTAAGGCTGCGAGGTGCCTACTTTCACCTTATGACAGCGATGGAGCCAGTTACGACTATTTCTTTTTGGAAGTTTTACCAGCAGGTTAGGAACTCAGGTGAGTCTCGATGTCGCATTCACCTCGGGCGTTGTTTGGATTTCAGGGGTAGCTGTGAGGATTGTTGTCTCCTATTGAGGAAATGTTTTATAGCTACCATTTCAGTATTCAGATGTCGCCTTATGAATTCCTTGTAGGGGCGGTAGTGTAGGTTGCCGGTCGATTGGTTCGATATTGGCAAGGTTCAGATAGTTGGTCCGTACTTGATCCAGCAGGATGTGGATAAGGTGAAGCTTATCCAGAAGAGGTTATTTACAGCTCAGAAGCAACAGAAGTCGTGCGGATAATCGGCGTCGACACTTGGAGTTCAGGTTGACCGGTGGGTCTTCTTGAAGGTATCACCCCGGGAGGGCGTGATGAGATTTTGGAAACTGAAGCAATAACAGAAATGTGGTAAGTTTATTAGGAAGAGTTCGAGCATACGAGGAGGGTACGACGAGCAAGGGAAGGAACAAACATGTGTTAAAAGAGAATAGAAGTGATCATTTCTTTTGTGAAGTAAAAGTGCGAAGGGAGTATCTTTTAGACCTTGGGTAGAAGCTTGTGTGATGTTGAGGTGATTCCTCGTGGATTTGGATTTAAGTTTTGCGCGTATGTTTTTTTTTGTGGCCATGTGTGGCATTGGCAACTTGTTTAAGTTAAAGAGAACTTTATCGTTATCCGTCTTGAGAAGGAACATTCGGGACGGATATATTTCTAAGGAGGGGAGAATGTTATACCCCGTATTTCCAGTATGCGTGGGGCGTGCGTCAAAAAGTTTTAGCCTTAAAGTTAGGCATAGGACGAAATTGGTGCACAACCCACTAAAAGAACCGTTTTCCGACGAAACGTCTTCAAAACTTTGCGTAGGGAAAATTACGGCTATATCATTTATAATTTTTGTGGATTTTTCCGAGAGATGAAATATTTTGGACCAACGAGAGGGTGACACTTGTCACCCTCATATGGACGGCAAAGAGGGCTTGGATGGCACGATTTTGGGGCTTGTTTTGTGGCCTAAAACTTGGGTCAATGTTTGTGAGGGATTTGTGGAGTAGGATAGGGTGCACTTGTGCAAATCTCCACCTTACACTTGCCTACCACTTGGCTTCATCTTGGCCATTGGTTGGCCTATAAATACCCTTTTAGTTGATGAGTTATTTCATCCACACTTAGACATTTTCCAAGTCTTGAAACCCCTCTCCCCCTTTGAGAGTTCTCGTCCACAACACCCCTCCCCCTTGAGAAGGCCTTGGCCGAAAGAACCCCTCCCCCTTTGTAGTGTTCTAGCCGAGACTACCCCCCCCCCCTACCTAAAGTTGTTCTCGTAAAATACCCCTCTTGGTAGAAAATACTCTCCAAGTATTGTTACTATACCAAAATACCTTAGCCTTATACCTTGTAGTATTCCAAAGATACCTCTATCATTATAGCAGGAAATACTACCTTATGTCCTTTTGTCTCAAAACGAAACCCTAAGGAAAACCTTCATATTCGGTTGAAGTGTTAAGTAGAAGTTGCGTAGAACTTCTAAGGGTTGTTTGGAGCGGGTTGAGCGCCCAGAGTAGGAGCTAAACGTTGCTCAGGATCGACATTTAATCTTGGATAATTTTGGGCTTATCGAGGTAAATATCTTGTCCCCCTTTTGTAATTAGAGTTTACACACTGTTGAAGTATAAGAATTAAGTATAAGTTATATACAAGGAAGGTATATAAGAAGAGAATTGAACTGAACTTACATAGGATTTGTATTCTGATGAGACTTGTGAAGTTTGTGGGTAGGGAAGTGCTGCCCAATTTTCCGTAGAATCTTGTATCTAGATTTATTCTACCGGGTAGTCTAGACATTGATAGACTTGTATAACCGTTATAGGTTGAAGTACTGCGAGTAGCGTAGTCTACTCAAAGGGTGGAAAAGGCTAGCAGGATTACAGTACTTTGGAGCTATTTGCTAATAGTCGATAAATCGTCGCGAGGTATGTGATTCTTCCTATCCTCTTGAGCATGATATTTTAAAAGAATATATATATAGTACGGTAGACGTATGTGTGTTAACTGAACGTAGTTTTACGGCAATGTCTTTTGACTTAAGCCTGAATAATAAGAATCTTGAAGTATTTCAAAAGAGTTAAGAAACCTCTTTGAAAGAAGAGTAACACTTGGTTTTAAAAGTTTTAAAAGCTTAAGAGTTATACTAGCTTTATGGGAAGTTAGGTATAACGACTTAAGAGAGATAAAAAGAATGGTTTGTTGATTTTAGAAGTTAAGAGACTTGATCTTAAAAGATAAGAGACTTGACTTAATTGAATTGATATGAATTTTATTAAAAAGTGTGAAACTTCATTCGTGAGTAATGAGTACTTGGTTTTTAAAAGGAATCATGTTTTACTGATTTCGGAAATCAGAATAAGTATCGAACAAACCACTGCAGCGTTAATAAAGGGAAATGTATTGACTAATTAAGTATTATTAAAACCAGTAGAAACCTCCATCTGCATAGAAGCTAAGATGAGACAAAATGATATTACATTTCCTAGATCATGGCTGCTTTAATAAGATTGATTATGAACAAGAATAACCTACTCACATATAAGGCATATGTTTCTCAAATTGTTTAAAAGAGAATTATATTCTTAAGTGATTAAGACTAAGAACTACGAAACCTTTCTAAAATAAGAGACTTAAGTACTTGAAATTAGGCAAACTTGAACTTATGGAAAAGAATGTTGTTACTTGATGTTGGAAAGGAAAGTGTTTTGGTTTACCTAAAAATGTGAGTCACTCTATTTTAATACTATGGGTATCGGGTGACCTTTATAAAAGAAATGGATCTTTTAAAAAGAATTTAACGTACGTAATACTTTGTGGTCAGAACCTGGACTTTGGCATAAAATAACCTTGAGTTGTGTGTAACTTGCCTATGTTTGCGTTTGATAGCCTTGTTGTGCAAGTACTGTATTTCTATACCACTGCGTCTCTCGATGGAGGGCCGGCTGATTTGTTATGAACGATTCTTCACCGAGTCCTATGAGATGGGCCGGGACACGTATTCCATCTGATTCTTCACCGAGTCCCATGAGATGGGCCGGGACATGTATTTCATCTGATTCTTCACCGAGTCCCATGAGATGGGCGACACGATTTCATCCGATTCTTACCGAGTCTCATGAGATGGGCGGACACGATTGTCACGACCGAACCCGCCCGTGATCGTGCCTTACCTGGGCACCGCTTGTGATACAACATCGAGAAAACCGTGAAATAAAAACTTAGACATGCAAATAGACATGGATCAAGATGAAAGAAAATAGGCCAACCAAAACGGTTGCCTTTTAGCTTATATAAATACAAAGACATTTTGAACAGTTACAATCCTTACAACCCTGCCCACACCAACTCTGCACTTAAGATTTATACAACAACTATGACGGGACAGGGCCCCGCCATACCCCTGAATGTACAAGAACCTACAGACTCAGGGTAACATACCAAAGATAAGCCTCCGAAGGAACGGAGCTTCCCAAGACGCTGAAAGGTGATCCTAAAAGCGGGGATCGACAGCTGATGTACCTCTACCTGCGGCATGAACGCAGCCCCCCGAAGGAGGTCAGTACAACAGGTACCAAGTATGTGAAACTGTAAAGTACTATAAATGAAATCATAGCAGTCTAATAAAGCAGGAGACATGTATGATAACCAAACTACAGTACACACATATAACAGTTATATCAAGTCAGGGACTCACGCCCTCCAAATCATCACTCGTGCCCGTGGAATTCCTTCCTCACGTGGCGATCTATGATATGATAGCAACAAGACATCAATCCAAATGGGAGCATACGATGCGCTACGCATCGTGTCGATGTCCAAAGGGAAACACTAAGACAACATTCCAACCGGAAGCATACGATGCGCTACGATCGTGTCGGTATGTCCAAAGGAAACAATAAGACGACAATCAAAATGGAAGCATACCCGCGCCGCGATCGTGTCGGTATGTCCAAAGCGTTTAGCAAAGTAGCACTATCAGCGAACGTGCGTGGAATTTCTCGTCACCGCAGCGCGTCAAGTAAGTTCTCAACAAGTCAACCGACCCTCCATCGAGAGACGCGGTAGTATAGAAACACAATTCTTGCACAACAAAGGCTATCACAACAAGCATAGGCAAGTTTCACAACAACAAGCATAGGCAAGTTTCACAACAACAAGCATAGGCAAGTTTCACAACAACAAGCATAGGCAAGTTTCACAACAACAAGCATAGGCAAGTTATACACAACTCAAAGTAATTTCATTTTATGCCAAAGTCCGGGTTTTAACCCTAAAGTACTACGTACGTTAAACTCCTTTTAAAGAGATCCATTCCTTTTATAAAAGTCACCTGATACCCGTGGTATAAAAATAGAGTGACTTACATCTTTTAAGTAAACCAAAACAACTTCCATACTTTCCTTTTTAAAACCAATTAAGGCAATACCATGCCTTCTTTTTAGACCAAAACACTTCTCTTTTTAAAGTCAAGTTACCACATTAAAACCAATGATAAAACCCTTCTTTTGTTTTCATAAAGTCGTTATAACCAACTTCCCATAAAGCTTGTTATAACACTTTATGTTTTAAACCATTTTAAGACAACACACTGCCCTTCTTTTCCCTAAAGTTCCAGTTTGCCTAATTTCAATTACGCAAGTCTCTTTTTAGAAAAGTTTCATAGTTCAATGTCTTAATCTCTTTTTAAAACAATTGAGTAACATATGCCATAGGCGAGTAGGTTATTCTTGTTCATAATCAATCTTATTAAGCAGCCATGATCTAGAAAATGTAATATCATTTTGTCTCATCTTAGCTTCTATGCAGATGGAGGTTTCTACTGGTTTTAATAATACTTCATTATTCAATACATTTTCCTTTATTAACGCTGCAGTGGTTTGTCGATACACCTTCTGATTTTCGAAATCAGTAAAACATTATTCCTTTTAAAAACCACGTACTCATTACTCACGAATGAGGTTTCACACAAAACTCATATTAATTCACTTAAGTTAAGTCTCTTATCTTATAAGATCAAGTCTCTTAACTTCTAAAATCAGTAAACCATTTTCTTTACCCCTCTTAAGACGTTATACCTAACTCCCCATAAAGCTAGTATAACTCTTTTTAAAACCTTTAAAACCAAGTGTTACTCTTCTTTCAAAAATGGTTTCTTAACTCTTGTGACATACTTTAAGTTTCTTATTATTCAGGCTTAAGTCAAAAGACATTGCCGTACAACTACGTTCAATTAGCACACGTACGTCTACCGTACTATATATTATTCGGGCTTAAGTTAAAAGACATTGCCGCATAACCACGCTCAATTAGCACACGACGCCTACCGTACTATATATTATTCAGCTTAAGTCAAAAGACATTGTCGCATAACCACGCTCAATTAGCACACGACGCCTACCGTACTATATATTATTCAGGCTTAAGACAAAAGACATTGCCGTACTATATATATCTTCATTTAAAATATCATGCTCAAGAGTATATGAAGAATCACATACCTCGCGACGATTATCGACTATAAGCAAAACGCCCACGCTATAACCCGCTAGCCTTGTCCACCTTCTAAGTAGCACATGCTACTTGCAAAACATTCAACCAATAAAGGTTGTCATCTACAGAATACAAATCCTATGTAAATACGCTTAAACTTCTACTTATATTCTTCCGATGTGATTTGGTTCAAGTCTATTCGTAATATCCTTCTATTACGGTTCAAATCTCTTCTATGAATCTTATATTCATTTCTACTACGACAGATGTAATTTCTAATTACAATAGAAGGATGGTATTTACCTCGATGAGCCCAAAATAATCCGAGTAATATGTCGCTCCTGAGCAACGTTAAGCTCCTACTCCGAGTGCTCCAACCCGCTCCAAACAACCCTTAGAAGTTCTACGCAACTTCTACTTAACACTTCAACCGACTATGAAGGTTTTCCTTAGGGTTTCGTTTAGTGGCTAAAGAAAGTATATAGTATTTTCTGGGCTTTTGTATAAGTGTAACCTTGGGAATACTACAAGGTATTTGGGCCAAGGTATTTGGGCATTATAACAATACTAGGAGAGTATTTCTATACCACAACAAGGGGTATTATACGAAAACAACTAGGCTAGGGGGGGGTATTCTCAGCCGAGGGCCTCCAAGAGGGGGAGGGGTGTTTCGGCTAGGCTACCACAAAGAGGGATGGGGTGTGGCGGACGAGAGCACAAGAGGGAGAGGGAGGGTTTTGCCTTAGAAGTTTTCAAGTGAGGATGAAGAAAGTCTTCAACTTATGGGAGTATTTATAGGCTAACCAAAGGCCAACCAATGGCCAAGATGAAGACAAGTGTGGTGCAAGTGTAGGGCTAGATTTTAACCATGTGGACCTTATCCATCTACCACACAACTTGCACAAAATATCCTACCAACTAAAGTGCTCTCTTTTTCGTCCCTTAGCCGCCCCACTTCTTCCAATGTGAGGGTGACACATGTCACCCTCCCGTTGGTCCAAAATGTTTCGTCTCTCGGAAAAATCCGCAAAAATTATAAATGACATAGCCGAATTTTCCTTCGCAAGTTTAGTAAAACGTTTAAAAAAACGATTCTATTCGCACTTGTGTACAAATTTCGAACTTGCCAAATCTTTAAGGCTCAAATTTTGTACGTACGCCCTCACGTACATACTCTGGAAATACGGGGTATAACATTCTCCCCTCCTTAGAAACATTCGTCCCGAATGTTCCTTCTCAAGACGGATAACGATGAAGTTCTTCTATCAAGTTGCCAACGCCACGCCTGGCCACGAAATAACACACGTTCTCTTCCTTCCTTACTCGTTGTGCCCTTCTCGAACACTTGAACTCTTCTAGTATACGTACCACACTTCAGTCATCGCTTTAGTCCCCAAAACTTTGGAGTCACCACCTCCGAACTTGGTCATCTACAAGCCTCAACCTCCCTTAAGACCATTCCCGGCCTTCACGATCCGCTTCTGGTCGAACATATCCACGAACTCATACGATGGTCGTCTAAACTTGGGCCTAGCACCCTCGTGACCCTACCACCGGCGGGACCACCCGAGCTGACCCACTCGAACAGCCGGGTTGGCCCTCAACATGGCCCCAACCCGACCCACTTAACGCATCACGCTCTTGTTCCCCGATCCGGAACAATCTTACCTCTACAGGTCATGAAAGCTACCACTTCCATTTCACACTACCTAGGGACTTATCACACAATACATTCTAGGCATAAAATGCACTCGACAAGGATCACTCGCAAAACTGTACTCAAGACGGCCATACATCTAAGGTCTCAACTGTAATATTCTAAGGTTCATCATTTTCTCACCCTGTGCTTACCCTTTTCACTAACTGTGCTTCTAAATCACATTTTAGCACAAAGCTATCCGAACATAACACTAAACACATCATATACACATCAATACATACAAAACTCTAGGGGGTTAAGAATATACCTGAAAGTAGGCGGTTCAATGGACCGCTAAAACTGGGAACTTCCACCGCGACCTCTACCGTGGCCCGCCGGTGTATGAACATCCTGCCTAGCTGTGGAAGGTGAAGAAACCGCAACAAATCTCGTAGTCTGTGCTATCCTACCAGTGCTACCCCTGGTCGGACAGTTTCTCCCAAAATGGCCCTGCTGGCCGCATGTAAAACAAACTCCCGGACTAGCACGACACTCCCCACTGTGGAGTCTACCACGTCACAACGAGGTAGGTGGCTTCACCGCTAACACCCGCTTCTCTCGAAAATCTGAACCTCGAGCCACGACTGCTCAATACTCTGGATGCCTTGAAGATTGTGGAGGACCACTCTGTACTGGTGGAGGCGCATAACTAGTTTGTTGCTGAGGCGGTCCGCCTCGAAAGTCATCAAAGGACCTTGCTGTTCTGGCCCTCTTCTGCTGACTTGGTCATTCCGTCGATTTCTCCGCTCCTCACCTCCAAGTGCAAAAGCTCGCACGCAGTAATGTCCATGCCCTGAAGAGCTACACCAACAACTCTGCTAGGTAATCATCGAGCCCTGTAACATATCGGTGCACTCAATCTTCCATACTAGCTACTAACGCGGGGACGTACCGGGCCAATGAGTCGAACTCCACATTGTACTCCCGAACCGTACGCCGCTCGCCGCAACACCAAAAATCTGTCGGCCGAGCCCTCCTCATCCGGGAGGCAAGAAATGTGCAAGAAATGCCTCGAGAACTCGTCCCATATAGCCGGAAGTGCATTCTCTCCCGACAGCTCGCACGAATCAAACCGATCGGCGGTATCACGCACCGATGCGAATCTAGGACCACCGACTCGGTCTCCGATGCCTTGATCACTCATGATCCGTTGTAATCGCCGGATGAACTCCTCGCGGATCATCCTCGTGCCTCGACCCATAAAACTCGGCGGTTTACAACTCGTAAAATCCCGTAGCCTCGAACTATCTCGATCTAGGGTGAACCATCGGTGCTCGAACCGCCGGCCCACTTATCCTCAAGTCCGCCACAACCTCGCCATTAATCGGGCCCACTTGTAACCCATCTCTTCGCTCCGCATCGCGGATGGAGGCTCGTGTATTGTGGTCTCAGAGATCGCCGCGTCTACTCGCAGCTCCTTCGCCGCTTGCCCTTCCGCCCGCCGGTTGCCTGCGGAGGCATAATCGGTAAAACGGCACGTCGAGGTCCAACTTACAATACAGCTCTAAGGCACGATCTCAGAATGAGAAGAATGAAAACCAATCCTAAATGTCCTATAGCCTCCTGATTATAGATGTGGTGCACAACACATCGATAATCAAGACTCTACTAGACACGGTCTGTAGACACTTTCCGAGGACTAACTGCTCTGATACCACTTTTGTCACGACCCGAACCCGGGCCCGTGACTGGTGCCTTACCCTGGGCACCCTAGTGATACAACATCAGAGAAAACCAGCGGAAATAAAAACTTAGACATGCAAATAGACATGGATCAAGATGAAAGAAAATAGGCCAACCAAAACGGTTGCCTTTTAGCTTATATAAATACAAAGACATTTTGAATAGTTACAATCCTTACAACCCTGCCCACACCAGTGCTACAGACCTCTAAGATTTATACAACAACTATGACGGGACAGGGCCCCGCCATACCCCTGAATGTACAAGAACCTACTGCACTCGTGGTAACATACCAAAGATAAGCCTCCAAGGAACGGAGCTTCCAAGACTGAAAGGTGATCCTAAAGCGGGATCGACGGTGATGTACTCTACTGCGGCATGATGAACGCAGAAGGAGGTCAAGACAACAGTACCAAGTATGTGAAATCAAAGTACTATAAATGAAATCATAGCAGTCTAATAAAGCAGGAGACATGTATGATAACCAAACTACAGTACACACATATAACAGTTATATCAAGTCAGGGACTCACGCCCTCCAAATCATCACTCGTGCCCGTGGAATTCCTTCCTCACCGCCGGCAGTCTATGATATGATAACAACAAGACAGCAATCCAAATGGGAGCATACCCGTGCGCTACACATCGTGTCAGTATGTCCAAAGGGAAACACTAAGACAACATTCCAACAGGAAGCATACCCGTGCGCTACACATCGTGTCAGTATGTCCAAAGGGAAACAATAAGACCGCAATCAAAATGGAAGCATACCCGTGCGCTACGCATCGTGTCAGTATGTCCAAAGCGTTTAGCAAAAGTAGCACTATCAACAGGAACGTACCCGTGGAATTTCTCCGTCACTGCCGGCACGTCCAAGTAAGTTCTCAACAAGTCAACCGACCCTCCATCGAGAGACGCGGTATTATAGAAACACAATTCTTGCACAACAAAGGCTATCACAACAAGCATAGGCAAGTTTCACAACAACAAGCATAGGCAAGTTTCACAACAACAAGCATAGGCAAGTTTCACAACAACAAGCATAGGCAAGTTATACACAACTCAAAGTACTTTCATTTTATGCCAAAGTCCGGGTTTTAACCCTAAAGTACTACGTACGTTAAACTCCTTTTAAAGAGATCCATTCCTTTTATAAAAGTCACCCGATACCCGTGGTATAAAAATAGAGTGACTTACATCTTTTAAGTAAACCAAAACAACTTCCATACTTTCCTTTTTAAAACCAATTAAGGCAATACCATGCCTTCTTTTTAGACCAAAACACTTCTCTTTTTAAAGTCAAGTTACCACATTAAAACCAATGATAAAAACCCTTCTTTTGTTTTCATAAAGTCCGTTATAACCAACTTCCCATAAAGCTTGTTATAACACTTTATGTTTTAAACCATTTTAAGACAACACAATGCCCTTCTTTTCCCTAAAGTTCCAGTTTGCCTAATTTCAATTACGCAAGTCTCTTTTTAGAAAAGTTTCATAGTTCAATGTCTTAATCTCTTTTTAAAACAATTGAGTAACATATGCCATAAAGTAGTAGGTTATTCTTGTTCATAATCAATCTTATTAAGCGACCATGATCTAGAACATGTAATATCATTTTGTCTCATCTTAGCTTCTATGCAGATGGAGGTTTCTACTGGTTTTAATAATACTTCATTATTCAATACATTTTCCTTTATTAACGCTGCAGTGGTTTGTCGATACACCTTCCGATTTTCAAATCAAGAAACATTATTCCTTTTAAAAACCACGCACTCATTACTCACGAATGAGGTTTCACACAAAACTCATATTAATTCACTTAAGTTAAGTCTCTTATCTTATAAGATCAAGTCTCTTAACTTCTAAAATCGATAAACCATTTTCTTTACCTCTCTTAAGACGTTATACATAACTCCCCATAAAGCTAGTATAAATCTTTTTAAAACCTTTAAAACCAATTGTTAATTCTTATTTCAAAAATGTTTTCTTAACACTTGTGACATACTTTAAGTTTCTTATTATTCGGGCTTAAGTCAAAAGACATTGCTGCATAACCACGTTCAATTAGCACACGACGTCTACCGTACTATATATTATTCGGGCTTAAGTCAAAAGACATTGCCGCATAACCACGTTCAATTAGCACACGACGTCTACCGTACTATATATTATTCAAAGCTTAAGTCAAAAGACATTGCCGCATAACCACGTTCAATTAGCACACGACGCTACCGTACTATATATTATTCAGGCTTAAGTCAAAAGACATTGCCGTACTATATATATCTTCATTTAAAATATCATGCTCAAGAGTATAGGAAGAATCACATACCTCGCGACGATTATCGACTATAAGCAAAACGCTCCACGGCTATAACCCGGCTAGCCTTGTCCACCTTCTAAGTAGCACATGCTACTTGCAAAACATTCAACCAATAAAGGTTATCAGTCTACTGTAATACAGTCCTATGTAAGTACAGTTAAACTTCTACTTATATTCTTCTGATGTGATTTCAGTTCAAGTCTATTCTGTAATATCCTTCTATTACAGTTCAAATCTCTTCTATGAATCTTATATTCATTTCTACTACGACAGTATGTAATTTCCAATTACAATAGAAGGACAGTGGTATTTACCTCGATGAGCCCAAAAATTATCCGAGTAATATGTCGCTCCTGAGCAACGTTAAGCTCCTACTCCGAGTGCTCCAACCCGCTCCAAACAACCCTTAGAAGTTCTACGCAACTTCTACTTAACACTTCAACCGACTATGAAGGTTTTCCTTAGGGTTTCGTTTAGTGGCTAAAGAAAGTATATAGTATTTTCTGGGCTTTTGTATAAGTGTAACCTTGGGAATACTACAAGGTATTTGGGCCAAGGTATTTGGGCATTATAACAATACTAGGAGAGTATTTCTATACCACAACAAGGGGTATTATACGAAAACAACTAGGCTAGGTGGGGGGTATTCTCGGCCGAGGGCCTCCAAGAGGGGGAGGGGTGTTTCGGCTAGGCTACCACAAAGGGGGAGGGGGTGTGGCGGACGAGAGCACAAGAGGGAGAGGGAGGGTTTTTGCCTTAGAAGTTTTCAAGTGAGGATGAAGAAAGTCTTCAACTTATGGGAGTATTTATAGGCTAACCAAAGGCCAACCAATGGCCAAGATGAAGACAAGTGTGGTGCAAGTGTAGGGCTAGATTTTAACCATGTGGACCTTATCCATCTACCACACAACTTGCACAAAATATCCTACCAACTAAAGTGCTCTCTTTTTCGTCCCTTAGCCGCCCCACTTCTTCCAATGTGAGGGTGACACATGTCACCCTCCCGTTGGTCCAAAATGTTTCGTCTCTCAGAAAAATCCGCAAAAATTATAAATGACATAGCCGGAATTTTCCCTTCGCAAGTTTAGTAAAACGTTTCGTCGAAAAACGATTCTATTCGGCACTTGTGTACAAATTTCGAACTTGCCAAATCTTTAAGGCTCAAATTTTATACGTACGCCCTTACGTACATACTCTGGAAATACGGGGTATAACACGTATTTCATCCGATTCTTTACCGAGTCCCATGGGATGGGCCGGGACATGTATTCCATACTTCACCGAGTCCCACGGGATGGGCCGGGACATGTACACCACATGATTCCACCTCTATCCCCATGGGATGAGCCGAGACATGTTGTACGTATAATACGGTTTATATCCAGACTGTCGGCAGTGAGGAAGGAGTTCCACGGGCATGAGGGATGACTTGAGGGCGTGAGTCCCTGACTTGACGTGACTGCTTTTATGTTATGAACTGTAGTTTGGTTATCATACATGTCTCTGCTTTATATGTATCGTTATGATTTCATTTCTGATTTTTCGTTTCACATACTTGGTACTGTTGTCGACCTCCCGGGCCGCGTTCATGCCGCAGGTAGAGGTACATCGGTTGTGGATCCTCGCTCATAGGATCACAAGTTCAGTGTGTTGGGAAGCCCCGTTTCTCCGGAGGCTTATCTTTTGGTATGTTACCCTGAGTCTGTAGGTTCTTATGCATTCAGGGGTATGGCGGGGCTCTGTCCCGTCATAGTTGTTGTTGTAAAACTCTTAGAGGTCTGTAGTACTGTTGTGGGCAGAGTTGTAAAAAGGATAACTGTTCGGGTTTTTTTGTATATATACAGAAGGCAACTGTTTTGGTTGGCCTGTTTATTTATCATATCTCTTGTTTCATGTTTATGTTTTATTTCCGCTGATTTTCTCTGATGTTGTATCACTAAGGTGCGCGGGGTAAGGCACCAGTCACGGGCCCGGGTTCGGGTTGTGACAGTATGTTAAAGAAGAAATATTCCCGTGAAATACACTTTTCTTATAAATTGTATATCACGGGTTCTATAGGAAAGCATCACATGGTTTTGTGGTAAATATTGTGTATATTATTTTGTATTAATTAGCATTGTACACTTATCATAAGTATAGTTGTCTTGTACTACTAGAATAGAGTTTTGTTATTAGAATAAGATTTTATGGAAATATGTAAATTGTATATATTGTCTTTCAACTAATGAAAATAATCAAGGTGATTATTTCTTTCAGTTCCAATGACATATATGCAAATTTTTTTTGTTATATGATATATAATGACTTTTTCCATTGTTGTATCTATACATAACTTAAAACGTCATAAGCAACAAAACTTGATATACAAAGTCAATTATTCCAAAAAACAAAAGGATTCTCTATAACAACTAGATCACCTCATAACTTCTTTCTCCATCCTTTGCGCATCCTACAACAAAAAAAATATTTTTAAAATTTTGGACACATTATGAATACCAAACAATTTAGTGTCATAGTTTAAATTTCAAGTCGTGAAGGCACTTACCCCCATTCGGTAAGCGAACCATCCACAATAAAGTTACAATCTTTAGCTTCTTTCCATTTTTTAACCAGTATTTAGGAGTAATGAGTACATAGTATCAGATAAGACATACACATAAACATAAAGATAGAAAAGTACGAGCTTCATACCCCAATCACAGATCTATAAGATTATACTATCTATCAGCTAGTGCCCTAAGCATGGCATTCAGATCGACTTGTACATTTTAAATGGCGTAAATGTCTAGAACATGTCACTGATACCCGATACAAGTGCTTATTACCTCAAAATTATTCCCTCTTATTATCCCAATTACACCATCTTACTTAGTTTATTTGACCAACCATAATGCTTTAAATAAGATTCAAGAGCTCAACTTGCCTGTAATAGAAGTCTGATAGTCAGAACGAAGCCTTTCCCTTTCGTAACGCCTTCGAATGGTCCAAATCTATTCAAATATGGAAAGTATGTTAACACACAATTCTATAGACACCGATATTGCTATATGGAAGTTTCGGACCCAAAAAGTCACCCAAAAATAGATTCTGAGCCTCGAAGGAAAAATGGAAAAACAGTTCCAAAATCAGTTTACCTAAGGTTTATGGAGTCTAAATACTAAAAATTAACTCAATCTAACAATAAATTCAAGATTTATTTGAAGAAATCTCCATTTTAACCTAGGGTTTCAAACCCCCAATTTCAAGTCTCAATTCATGAAGCCTAGCATGAATATCCTTAATAATAGAAGGCATAATCATAAAGTGATGATGAGGAACTTACCCCCTTGAAGATCCTTGCAAAATCCCTCAAAAATCACCTTAGACCGAGCACACAAGTCCTAAAAGTGTGAATGAAATGCCCTAGAGTTGTAATAGGGAAAATATACTTATATGCCCAGCGACACCACACGTGTGAGCTCAACTCTAAATCTATGGGGTCACATTTGATATCCCTTTATCGCATATGTGAGACCACTTAAATAGCCCAAGAGCGCAGGTGCGACACCTTGCTTGAAGGCGCGACCTCACAGGTGCAGGCGTCTTGTCGCAGGTGCAGGCCTTCTATCGCATGTGAGACCCTTGCCCTCACAGTCCACCTTCGCACCCGCGGCCCACCTAGCACAGGTGCGACTCTGCAAATGTGAGCTAATCCTCGTAGGTGTGATGCACCAGAAACCTGAAACCTCAAAACAAGATCCAAACTTCAATTCAACCCACGAAACTCATCTGAGACCTCTTGGACACACATTAAATATGCAATACACTCCTAAAATATGCACCAAACTTGATCACACTCAAAATAATCATACGAGGTTGTCCTAACCCGCTGTTGACTACGGTCAACTCCAATTCACTTTAATACTAGAATTCCATCCAAGAGTCCAAATACCCCCGAGTCCCTCAGGAACCAAAACAATGACTCGAATAAGTTATAAATGACATTTCAGACCTAATGAAATTGAAGAAACTTCAAAAAGACTAATTTACCTTTGATTTTGACTTTAGTCAACCATAACTCATCTTTTAACTTAAGAGCTTTCTAAAATCCATAATCTTATCCGAATCTCACCCAAATCGCTCGTGTCACGACCCGAACCGATGGGCCGCGACTGGTGCCCTACCCGGGCACCCTTATACTCACACATTACATATAACCAGCGGAAGCTTAAGAAAAACTTATAATCTCATAACAAAGGGATCCTGTCCCCTTAACTTTAATATCAAATTCGTATAATAAAACAGGCAAGCCGACAAGGCCGCCACTTTACATAAAAATATCCAAACCACTACAACTGTATATATGTCCAACCCACATATGACTACAGACCTCTAAGAATATCACTGTAACTATGACGGGACAAGGCCCCGTCGTACCCCTGAATATACATAAGCCATAATGGATGACCTGTACCAAAATGACAAGCCCCAGAACAATGGAGCTATCTCAAAAGCTGAGCAAGGATCCTAAGCTCGCGGATCCACAAACTGAGTACCTATACCTGTGGGCATGAACGCAGCCCCCCGAAGGGGGTCAATACAACAAGGTACCAAGTATGTAAACATAAAGTATAGTAAATAAGATCATAACTGTACAAAAGATGACATGGACGAGTATGAAAATCGAATACCAGATCCAACTGTGCCATATAAAATAGAGCCAACTGTACCTTTTTAAAAGTGAGAGTCAACCGTGCCCTTTTAAAAATAAAAGTCACCGTATCTATTTACATATAACGTATCCCAGCCCTTTAGTGAGGGACTTAGTGCAATTATCATAATCATGAATACTTGTCCATGTAATGTATCTCTCATAACGTATCTCAGCCCTTTAGTGAGGGACTCGAGGGAATCATAATACATATATAAAATCAACTGTATCTTTTAAAACTGTAAGAGCGTCATGTCAAAATCAGGGACACCTGCCCATAGAATCATTATGCATATCCTATTCATGGGAATCGAACCCGCATGAGTCTTTATACCCGCATGAGTATCTCGTACTCGCATCACGGAGGTCGGTCCATGGAATTATATATATATACTATTCGTGGGAATTGAACCCGCATAGGTCTTTATACCCACATGAGTATCACGTACTCGCATCACATATATTGCCCATGGAGTCATAATACATGGGAATCGAACCCGCATGGGTCTTTATAACCGCATGAGTATCTCATACTCGCATCACGAATCTTGTCCGTGGAGTCATAATACATGGGAATCGAACCCGTATGAGTATCTCGTACTCGCATAACAGATCTTGTCCATGAAATCAAATATAACCGACCGCATGAGTCTCTAAACTCGCATCATGGAAGCATGTGCATGGAATAAAACCAAGGTACCAACACATCATGTACCAAATATTAAAATGAACTTTCCTTTTAGAAATGCGTGGTACCAACATAACATGTACCAATCACATCTTTCATTTTGAAAAAATCAAAGCACTATCATGTCATGTAATATTAGAGACTTGAACCCAAAAGTACTATGTACGTTCATCGTAAATACATTTTATAGAAAACACCAAGGCACTCTCGTACCTTTCATTTTAAATCCTCATTTGGAAAATCAAGACACTTATTATATCAAGTATCATTTTAAATCCTCATTTGGAAAATCAAGACACTTATCATATCAAGTACCCTTTTAAATCCTCATTTGGAAAATCAAGACACTTATCATATCAAGTATCAATTTAAATCCTCATTTGGAAAATCAAGACACTTACCATATCAAGTATCATTTTGGGATATAGATCCAATAAAACTATGTACGTCCACCGTACACTTACTTCATATAACCAACTTCAAAGAAGAAAGTATAACACACCGCTTGTCGTCTGTATCAACTCGATAATCTAAATTCGTCTCGCTCCTCTGGCTAACATTATGGAAACATTTGCATGGTGATAACCGATCGGAATTGCCATATTAATTCATTTTATGAGCCGTTAGTAGGTTAAATATTTATAATGATCTTATCTAATCAGTTGTGAACTAGGAATGTAAAACGAACTGGTTATATCTTAGTTTCTATGCAGATGGAAGTCTAATCATTTCAATATAATTGATTGTCGATACCTTTTTCATTTAACACTGCAATGACTTGTTTTAATACACTGCAATGGCTTGTTTTAATACGTTTACCAAAACCAGTCTCAACGCTTAATACTTATTAGTGTTGTAACTTAGCAAGGTCAACTCGACTTGGTAAGAACTTAGGAATAATTTAGACATGCCTTTAGTATAGAATCAATAACATGAATACTCCTTAAATTCTAAGAGTAGAGTTACTTTTGAAGCAATACCACAGTTATGGTTCTGTTATACCCCGTATTTCCAGAGTATGTACATGAGGGCGTACGTACAAAAGTTTTAGCCTTAAGTAGGCATAAGGGACGAAATTTGTGCACAACTAGCGAAAATAATCGTTTTCCGACGAAACGTTTTCCGGACTTTGCGAAGGGAAAATTACGGTTGTAACATTTATAATTTTTGCGGATTTTTTCGAGAGATGAAATATTTTGGACCAATAGGAGGGCGACATGTGTCACCCTTAGGTGGCATAAAGTGGACGGTTTTGGAGGGAGTAGTTGGCACGTTTTTGCCATGGAAATTGCCTAAAACATTTGGTCAATGTTGCTAGATATTTTTGTGGGTAGATAGATAAGGTGGGACCCACACAACACTTGTCCAAATCTCATCCACACACTTGCTTGAATCTTGGCCATTGAAGGCCCTATAAATACCCCCTTAGTTGAAGACTTATTTCATCCACACTTGAGCAATTTCCAAGTCTTGAAATCCCTCTCTCTCCCTCTTAAAGCTCTCGTCCAAATCACCCCTCCCCCCCTTGAGAAGGCCTCGGCCGAAACCCCCCCCCCCTACCTAGTTGTTCTCGTAAATACCCCCCCCCCTTGGTAGAAAAATATTCTCCAAGTATTGTTACTATTCCAAAATACCTTGGCCCAAATACCTTGTAGTATTCCAAGGTTACCCCTATACTAAAAGCCCAGAAATACTATTATACTTCCTTTAGTCACTAAACGAAACCCTAAGGAAAATCTTCATAGTCGGTTGAAGTGTTAAGTAGAAGTTGTGTAGAACTTCTAAGGGTTTCTTGGAGCGAATTGGAGCGTACAGAATAGGAGCTAAACCTTGCTCAGGATCGACTTTTAAACTTGGATAATTTTGGACTTATCGAGGTAAATACTCTTGTCCTTCTATTGTAATTGGAAATTACATACTATAGTAGTATAGGAATGAGTATAAGATATATAGAAGGTTGGTATAAGAGAAGAGAATTGAATTGAAATCACATCAGAAGAATATTAAAGAAGATCGAATCAGTATTTACATAGATTTGTATTCTGATGACTTGTGTAGTTGTCGGGTAGGGAAGTGCTGCCCAATTTTCCGTAAAATAAGGAATCTGTATCTAGAATTATTCGGCAGAGTAGTCTAGACGTTGATAGACTTATATGACCGTTATAGGTTGAAGTACTGCAAGTAGCGTATTCTACTCGAAGGGTGGAAAAGGCTAAGCGGATTACTGATTGGAGCTATTTGCTAATTGTCGGTAATCGTCGCGAGGTATGTGATTCTTCCTATCCTCTTGAGCATGATATTTTAAAAGACCATATATAGTACGGTTGACGTACGTGTGTTAACTGAACGTGGTTTTACTTCGATGTCTGTTGACTTGAGTTTTAAATAATAAAGAATCTTGAAGTATTTCAAAGAATTAAGAATCGATTTTGAAAGAAGAGTAATACTTGGTTTTAAAAGATTAAGAGTTATACTAAGCTTTATGGGAAGTTAGGTATAACGACTTAAGAGAGATAAAAAGAATGGTTTATTGATTTTAGAAGTTAAGAGACTTGATCTCAAAAGATAAGAGACTTGACTTAATTGAATTGATATGAATTTTATTAAAAAGTGTGAAACCTCATTCGTGAGTAATGAGTATTTGGTCTTTAAAAGAATAAATGTTTTACTGATTTCGGAAATGAGAATAAGTATCGAGCGAACCTGCGGCGTTAGTAAAGGAAAATGTGTTGACAATTAAGTAATTATATTAAAACCAGTAGAAACCTCCATCTGCATAGAAGCTAAGATAAGACAAAATTGTATTACATTTCCTAGATCATGGCTGCTTTAATAAGATTGTTATAAACAAGAATAACCTACTAACACATAAGACATATGTTACTCAAATTGTTTTAAAAAGAGAATTACGTTAATAAGTGATTAAGACTATGAACTATGAAATCTTTCGAAAATAAGAGACGTGAATAATTGAAATTAGGCAAACTTGAACTTTGGAGAAGAATGTTGTTACTTGATTTTAAAAAGGAAAGTATGGAAGTTGTTTTGTTCTACTCAAAATGTTAGTCACTCTATTTTAATACTACGGGTATCGGGTGACCTTTGTAAATGGAATAAATCTTTTAAAAAAGAATTTAACGTACGTAGTACTTTGGGGTTAAAACCTGGACTTTGGCATAAAATGAAAGTATCGTGAGTTGTGTGTAACTTGCCTATGTTTGCGTGTGATAGCCTTGTTATGCAAGTATTGTATTTCTATACCACCGCGTCTCTCAATGGAGGGCCGGCTGATTTGTTATGATTTTACTTGGACGTACCGGCAGTGACGGAGGATTCCACGGGTGCGCTCCTGTTGATAGCGTTATTCCATGGACTAGCTCTCCATGAGGTTTCCGATTCGGCCTTGGTATCCGGTAGTTGGCTTCGTACTTGCCCCGTCTCGTGGCTGATTCGCCTTGGTATCGGTAGTTAGCCTTCGCACTTGCCTGTTCGGTTTAGTGGCGAAGTCTCGTGATCTGACCTTGGTATCACGTAGTTAGCCCTCGTACTTGCCTTGGCCATTCGTGACACGACTTTGGTATCCGGTAGTTGGCTTCGTACTTGCCGTGTCGGCCGTGGCGGAGTCTCGTGATACGGCCAGTATCCGGTAGTTAGCCCTCGTACTTGCCCCGGTCACCACGTGACACGACTTTGGTATCCGGTAGTCGGCTTTACTTGCCGTGTCGACGCCGTGGTTTGGTTGTAAAGTATTGTTAGTACGGCTTTGGTATCGATAGTTGGCTTCGTACTTGCCGGTCGATTGATGATCGGCTTTGGTATCCGGTAGTTAGCCTTCGTACTTTCCGTGACGGTTTTATGACTCGTGGGACACGGTGTTTATGTGTACTCTTTGGTGTTATTATATCATGATTTGCGGCGATGAGGAAGGTATTCCACGGGCATGATTGATGTTGAGGCGTGAGACCCATAGTTATATTTGAGTGATGACTTTGAGGCGTGAGTCACGACTTGACATGACCGCTTATTTATTGTGGATCGTAGTTTGGTTATCATACATGTCTCTGCTTTATATAGACTACTATGATTTCATTTCTGATATTTTGATTTCACATACTTGGTACTGTTATCGACCTCCTTCGGGCTGCGTTCATCTTTGCGGTAAGTACACGCGATTGTTGATCCTCGCTCATAGGATCACGATTCGTATTAGGAAGCTCCGTTTCTCGGAATCTTATCTTTTGGTATAGTCCATCCTTTGTAGGTACTTGTACATTCGGGTTATGGCGAGGCCACTGTCCGTCATGTTGTATAAAAACTCTTAGAGTGCAGTAAATCTTGTTGTGGGCAGGGTTTGTAAGGATGTAACTGTTCAAGTTTTTTTGATATATATATACAAGAAGGTAACCGTTTGGTTGACCTGTTTTATTATCATATCTCTTGTTTCATGTTTAAGTTTTTATTTCCGCTGATTTTCTCTGATGTTGTATCACTAGGGTGCCCGGGGTAAGGCACCAGTCACGGGCCCGGGATCGGGTCGTGACAAAAGTGGTATCAGAGCCAGGTTATCCTCGAAAAGTGTCTACAGACCGTGTCTAGTAGGTTCTTGATTATCGATGTGTTGTGCACCACATGTATAATCAGGAGGCTGTAAGACATTTAGGATTGGTTTCCATTCTTCTCATTCTGAGATCGTGCCTTAGAGCTGTGTTATAAGTTGGACACCTCTGACGTATTTCGTTTTTACCAGTTATGCCTCCGTGCAAGGCAACCCGGGCCCAGATGGGCAAGGTAGCCGATGAAGCTGCTAGTAGGATACATAGGAGTACGAGGGCGCAGGCCCGGTCATTACCTGAGATAGCGCTTCAGACGACGAGTTTTGCGACGCCGCCAGCGAGTTTAGGCGCGGCGATGGCTGCTGAGACCACGATATCGAGCCTCGGTCCACAGCCGGGAGCAGAGGAACTGGGGTACAAAGAGATGACCCAGTTATTGGCCAGGATAGTGGCAAGGCACGAGGATAAGATGGATGCAGCGATTCCGGTACCGGTAGTACCCGTAGTTCACCCGAGAGCGGATAGTTTGAGGCGCGGACTTTACGAGTTGCGACCGCGATGTTTTATGGATCGAGGCCTGAGGATGATCCGCAAGAGTTCATCCGACAGTTACAGCGGATCATGAGAGTGATCAAGGCTTCGGAGACCGAGTCAGTGGTCTTAGGTTCACATCGGCTGCGTGATACCGCAGTCGACTGGTTTGATTCGTGGGAGCTGTCCCGGGGGGAGCATGCGCCTCCAGCTATTTGGGACGAGTTCTCGGAGGCATTTCTCAGCCACTTCTTGCCTCCGCAGATGAGGAGGGCACGGGCCGACAGATTTTTGATATTGAGGCAGGACGGGCGTACGGTTCGGGAGTACAATGTGGAGTTTGGCTCACTAGCTCGATGCGTCCCGCGTTAATGGCGACATGGGGGACAGAGTGCACCGCTACGTCACCGGGCTTGATGACTACTTGGCAGAGGCTTGTTCGGGTGTAGCTCTTCAGCCGGGCATGGACATTGCCCGCATGCAGGCTTATGCACTTGGGTGTGAGGAGCGGAGAGGTCGGCGGAATGACCGGGATCAACAGAAGAGGGCCAGGACAGCAGGGTCTTTTGGCGACTTTCGAGGCGGACCGCCTCGATGAGACTAGTTATGTACCTCCGCCAAGATCTGAGTGGTCCTCGCGATCTTGGGACATTCGGGATATTCGAGGCGGTCGGGGCTCCCGGGTTTCAGATTTTGGGGAGTAGGAGTGCTCGCGGATGAGGCCACCCTTGTCTCGGTGGCGTTGTGGAAAAATTCATAAGGGTGAGTGTCGTACTAATTTGGCGATTGTTATGCTTGCGGCCAACAGGCCATTTGGCGAGACTGTCAGGCCAGAGTAGCTTGGTGGGATAGCACAGGCTACGAGATTAGTTGCGGGTTCTTCACCTTCCATAGCTAGGCAGGATGTTCATACACCGGCAGGCCACGGCAGAGGTCGCGGTGGAAGTTCCCAGTTTTAGCAGTCCTTTGAACCGCCTATTTTTTTCAGGTATATCCTTAACCCTCTAGAGATTAGCATGCATGATACGATGATTATATGTTGAGTACTTTGTACAGATAGTGTTGTGTATATTGTGGTTTAGAGACATGGTTAGTTGAAAGGATAAGTATGAGGACAGAGAAGGTATGAACCTTAGAATATTACACGTTGAGACCTTAGATGTAAGGTCGTCTTGAGTAAAAGATTTATGTTTATGTTGACCTTTATCGGAGTGCAAATGTATTGTGGGATAATTCCATGGGTTGTGTAACATGAAAGTGGTAGCTTTCAAGACTTGAATAGGTAAGATTGTTCCGGATCGGGGAACAAGAGTTTGGCGCGATTATGGGTCGGGTTGAGGACCATTCGCGGGTCGACCCGCAGCTCGGTTTGGGGTGGGGTCAGTTCGAGGTGGTCCCACCAGGTGGTAGGGTCACGAGGGTGCTAGGCCCAAGTTTAGATGACCATCGTATGAGTTCGTGGATATGTTCGACCAGAATCGGATCGTGAAGGCCGGGAATGGCCTTAAAGGAATTTGAGGCTAGTAAGGTGACCAAGTTTGGAGGTAGTGACTCCAAAGTTTTGGAAACTGAAGCGATGACTGGAGTATGGAATGTGTACTAGGGAGAGAGTTCGGGTGTACGAGAAGTCTGACGAGTAAGGAGAGAAGTGAACGTGTGTTAGCAGAATAAAAGAGATCATTTTGTTGTGAAGTGAAGATGCGAAGGGAGTATCCTTTAGACCAGGGTGGAAGCTTTTGTGATGTAGGAGTGATTCCTCGTTGACTTGGGTTAAGTATTTGCGCGTGTGTTATTTTTGTGGCCAGGTGTGGCATGATTGGTTTCGTAAGTATAGTAGTGAAGACTATACCGGCGCGTGTACGTTTTGATACTTAGAAGGAACATTCGGGACGAATGTTTCTAAGGGGGGAAGAATGTTAAACCCCGTATTTCCAGAGGATGTACATGAGGGCGTACGTACAAAAGTTTTAGCCTTAAATAGGCATAAGGGACGAAATTTGTGCACAACTAGCGAAAAGAATCGTTTTCCGACGAAACGTTTTCCGGACTTTGCGAAGGGAAAATTACGGTTGCAACATTTATAATTTTTGCGGATTTTTCCGAGAGATGAAATATTTTGGACCAATAGGAGGGCGACATGTGTCACCCTTAGGTGGCATAAAGTGGACGGTTTTGGAGGGAGTAGTTGGCACGTTTTTGCCATGGAAATTGCCTAAAACATTTGGTCAATGTTGCTAGATATTTTTGTGGGTAGATAGATAAGGTGGGACCCACACAACACTTGTCCAAATCTCATCCACACACTTGCTTGAATCTTGGCCATTGAAGGCCCTATAAATACCCCCTTAGTTGAAGACTTATTTCATCCACACTTGAGCAATTTCCAAGTCTTGAAATCCCTCTCCCTCCCTCTTAAAGATCTCGTCCAAATCACCCTCCCCTCGAGAAGGCCTCAGAAACCCCCTACCTAGTTGTTCTCGTAAATACCCCCCCCCCCCTTGATAGAAAAATATTCTCCAAGTATTGTTACTATTCCAAAATACCTTGGCCCAAATACCTTGTAGTATTCCAAGGTTACCCCTATACTAAAAGCCCAGAAATACTATTATACTTCCTTTAGTCACTAAACGAAATCCTAAGGAAAATCTTCATAGTCGGTTGAAGTGTTAAGTAGAAGTTGTGTAGAACTTCTAAGGGTTTCTTGGAGCGAATTGGAGCGTACAGAATAGGAGCTAAACCTTGCTCAGGATCGACTTTTAAACTTGGATAATTTTGGGCTTATCGAGGTAATACTCTTGTCCTTCTATTGTAGTTGGAAATTACATACTATAGTAGTATAGGAATGAGTATAAGATATATAGAAGGTTGGTATAAGAGAAGAGAATTGAATTGAAATCACATCAGAAGAATATTAAAGAAGAAGACTGAACTGTACTTACATAGGACTGTATTTATAATAGACTTGTGTAGTTGTCGGGTAGGGAAGTGCTGCCCAATTTTCCGTAAAATAAGGAATCTGTATCTATAATTATTCTGCAGAGTAGTCTAGACGTTGATAGACTTATATGACCGTTATAGGTTGAAGTACTGCAAGTAGCGTATTCTACTCGAAGGGTGGAAAAGGCTAGCGGATTACGATCTTTGGAGCTATTTGCTAATTGTCGTGTCGTCGCGAGGTATGTGATTCTTCCTATCCTCTTGAGCATGGTATTTTAAAAGACCATATATAGTACGGTAGCGTCGCGTGTGTTAATGAACGTGGTTTTACTTGATGTCTGTGACTTGAGTTTTAAATAATAAAGAATCTTGAAGTATTTCAAAGAATTAAGAATCGATTTTGAAAGAAGAGTAATACTTGGTTTTAAAAGCTTAAGAGTTATACTAAGCTTTATGGGAAGTTAGGTATAACGACTTAAGAGAGATAAAAAGAATGGTTTATTGATTTTAGAAGTTAAGAGACTTGATCTCAAAAGATAAGAGACTTGACTTAATTGAATTGATATGAATTTTATTAAAAAGTGTGAAACCTCATTCGTGAGTAATGAGTATTTGGTCTTTAAAAGAATAAATGTTTTACTGATTTCGAAAATGAGAATAAGTATCGAGCGAACTGCAGCGTTAGTAAAGGAAAATGTGTTGACAATTAAGTAATTATATTAAAACCAGTAGAAACCTCCATCTGCATAGAAGCTAAGATAAGACAAAATTGTATTACATTTCCTAGATCATGGCTGCTTTAATAAGATTGTTATAAACAAGAATAACCTACTCACACATAAGGCATATGTTACTCAAATTGTTTTAAAAAGAGAATTACGTTAATAAGTGATTAAGACTATGAACTATGAAATTTTTCGAAAATAAGAGACGTGAATAATTGAAATTAGGCAAACTTGAACTTTGGAGAAGAATGTTGTTACTTGATTTTAAAAAGGAAAGTATGGAAGTTGTTTTGGTCTACTCAAAATGTTAGTCACTCTATTTTAATACTACGGGTATCGGGTGACCTTTGTAAATGGAATAAATCTTTTAAAAAAGAATTTAACGTACGTAGTACTTTGGGGTTAAAACCTGGACTTTGGCATAAAATGAAAGTATCATGAGTTGTGTGTAACTTGCCTATGTTTGCGTGTGATAACCTTGTTATGCAAGTATTGTATTTCTATACCACCGCGTCTCTCAATGGAGGGCCGGCTGATTTGTTATGATTTTACTTGGACGTACAGGCAGTGACGGAGGATTCCACGGGTGCGCTCCTGTTGATAGCGTTATTCCATGGACTAGCTCTCCATGAGGTTTTACTGATTCGCCTTGGTATCCGGTGGTTGGCTTTGTACTTGCCGTCTCGTGGTGATTCGGCCTTGGTATCACGTAGTTAGCCTTCGCACTTGCCGCTCGGTTTAGTGGCGAAGTCTCGTGATACGACTGGTATCCGTAGTTAGCCCTCGTACTTGCCCCGGCCACGTGACACGACTTTGGTATCCGGTAGTTGGCTTTCGTACTTGCCGTATCGCCCGTGGCGGAGTCTCGTGATACGCGGTATCTGGTAGTTAGCCTCGTACTTGCCGGTCACCACGTGACACGGCTTTGGTATCGGTAGTCGGCTTTCGTACTTGCCGTCCGACGCTTCGTGGTTTGGTTGTATAGTATTGTTAGTGCGGCTTTGGTATCCGGTAGTTGGCTTCGTACTTGCCGTCGATTGATGATCGCGCTTTGGTATCCGGTAGTTAGCCGTGATTGCCCCACGGTTTTATGACTCAGTGGGACACGGTGTTTATGTGTACTCTTTGGTGTTATTATATCATAGGCTGAAAGCGAGGAAGGTATTCCACGGCATGATTGATGTTGAGGCGTGAGACCCGTAGTTATATTTGAGTGATGACTTTGGCGTGAGTCCCCGACGACATGACCGCTTATTTATTGTGGATGTAGTTTGGTTATCATACATGTCTCTCCGCTTTATATAGACTACTATGATTTCATTTCTGATATTTTGATTGCACATACTGTTTGTCGACCTCGCGGGGCTTGCTCATGCCGCGGTAAGTACACGCGATTGTTGATCCTCGCTCATAGGATCACGATTCAGTATTAGGAAGCTCCATTTCTCGGAAGCTTATCTTTTGGTATAGTCCTCACATCGTAGGTACTTGTACATTCGTGGTATGGTCATTATACCCGTATTTCAGTATATGCGTGGGGCGTCGTAGAAAATTGAAACTTGTACTAAGGCTTGGCGAATTAATTTTGTTCACAACACCGCTTTGAGTCGTTTTTCGATGAAAGCGTTTTCCACTTTCGTAGGGAATTTCGGCTATGTCATTTTTAATTTTGCGGATTTTTCCGAGAGGCGAAACATTTTGGACCAGCGGGAGGGTGACATGTGTCACCTCACATTGGAAGCAAGCGGCGGCAACCCTTGGCGAAATGGACCACTTTATGGCCTTGAATTGTGCCTTGTTTTGTGCCTTGTTTTGTGGAGTGTTTTGTGGAGTAGGGTTAGGGTGCACATGGCTTGATCTTGGCCTTACACTTGCCTTGCACATGGCTTGATCTTGGCCATTGGTTGGCCTTTGGTTTTGCTATAAATACCCATATGCTTGAAGACTTCATCCATTCCAAAAATCACCAAGTCTTGAAAGCCTTCCTCCCTTTCTTGTGCTCTGGCCGTGAGCTTCCCCTCCCCTTTCGTGAGGCCTAGTGGCGAGAGGTACTTTCCCCTCCTAGTGGCCTTCTACGAGCACACCCCACTGCCTTGGGTGTTCTCGTGAGTACCCACTTGGTGGTGTAGAAATACTCTCAAAAGTATTGTTATAATGCCCAAATTACCTTAGCCATATACCTTGTTGTATTCTAAGGTTATACCTATCTGAAAAGCCCGAAATACTATTATACTTCCCGTCAATACAAAACCGAAACCCTAGGGAAATCTCCATAGTCGGTTGGTATTGTGTAGAAGTTAGTTAGAACTTCTAAGGGTGGTTTGGAGCGGGTTGGGCGCGCGGAGTTGAGCTAAGCGATTGCTCGGGATCGACATTTAAACTAGGATAATTATGGGCTTATCGAGGTAATTATCTTGTCCTCTATTGTAATTGGAAATTACATGATTGCTTGAATATATAGTTGAAGTATACTATATAATAGAAATGAATAATACTTACGGCAATGTCTTGCGACTTAAGCCCGAATTTAAAGAAGAGTCTTGAATGTAATTACATAGGGTTGTATTACAAGAGACTTGTGTAGTAGTACCGTGGAGTAGAATTGTACCGTTAGGGTTAGATGTATAACCCCCGCAGTAGGCTTGGTAGGCCTCGATAGAGGAGTTTCTGTTGGGGGAGGTCTTCTTAATTTTGGTAGAATGTTCTACGATGAGATCTAAATGTTAATAAGCGCCTTGTGGCCTTATAGGTGATGTACTACGTGTGGCGCGATCACGTGGCTTAAGGAGTAGCCGAAGCGGTTGGAAGTACTTGAGCGTTTTGCTATTAGTCGATACTCGCGAGGTATGTGAACCTCTTCCTATCTCTTCTAGCATGATATGTGTGAACTATGTAGTACGGTGACGCATACGTGCTAAATGTGTTTGAGTGGGTTAAAACATAAAGTGTTATAACGCGGCTTTATGGGAAGTTGGTTATAACGACTTTATGTCGGTAAGAAAATACATGTGGTTTTTAAAAGGTAAGCGATTTGAACTATAAGCGGCTTGTTATGTGTTAATAAAGAACTTGAAGTATTTCAAAAGATTTTTGAATCATTTTGAAAGAAGAAGTAATACTTGGTTTTGAAAACTTAAGAGTTATACTAGCTTTATGGGAAGTTAGGTATAACGGCTTAAGAATGTTTCTTGATTTGGAAATCGAATGTGTATCGACAAACCAACTGCAGCGTTAATAAAAGGAAATGTTTTGACTAATTAAGTACTAATAAAACGAGAAACCTCCATCTGCATAGAAGCTAAGATGAGACAAAATGATATTTCCTAGATCATGGTATTTGTAATAAGATTGTTATAAACAAGAATATCCTACTCACATGGAGGCTTAGGTTTCTCAGTTGTTTAAAGGAGAATTATATTCTTAAATGAATAAGACTATGAACTACTAAACCGTTCTAAAATGAGAAACTTGAACATTGGAAATTAGGCAAACTTGAACATTGGAAAAGAATGTTGCTACTTGATTTTACAAAGGTAAGTAATTGATTTACCTTAAAAGATAATCACTCTATTTTTAGTATACTACGGGTATTGTGTGACTTTTGTGAAAGTAACGTATCTTTTAAAGAGTTAATGTATGAAGTACTTTGGGGATAAAACCCGATCTTGTTAATCATATAGTAGAAGGTACCTTGTGTGAACAACTTGATTGTATTGGTTTGTGATAGCCTTGTAATACTTTCTGTTGCTTTGATAAGTAAGCGTGTTAGGATGCTACGTGTGTTAGTATCTTGTGATGTTGTGTAAAGGGTGTTCCTTTGTTGTGCTTATGTTGGTTAACGATAAGTTGTTGTGTTAATATTTTACATCACTCATCTCTTGAGATGATTCCGGGTTAAGCCGCCTCCATGCGGGGTAGACTCGGTGATGCAGGACCGTGATTCGAGAATACCTCATGCGGTCTCGGGGCCTATCGCGAGCTACGAGAGTTCGAGTTAGTGTCGTCCTTTATGGGCATGCGGTCGCGTGGCCATGCGGACTCGAAAGTCGGGGCGATGCGGGAGTAGCTACCGATGCGGGGATACCTCATGCGGGCGATGAGATTGGCCTACGCGAGTGCGGAAGTTCGGGACTAGACGCGCACATTAGATCTGCGGGCAAGTGGCGGCTTTGATCATGTGACGGTGCAGACAGATCTTATGATCTGATTCATGACCTTGTTGGTATGCGTAGGTGTTAGTAGTCGGCTATGCCTTCGTACTTACCCCGCACGGTGTTATTATAGCGCAGAGTGGGACTGGTGTTCATGTGTGTTCCTTGGAACTTTATATCATAAAGCGCCGGTGAGAATGTGTCCCACGAGCACGATTGATGTTGTGGGCGTGAGACCCATGTTATGTTCTTTGTGATGACTTGAGGCGTGAGTCACGACTTGATATATTTGCTTAGTTATTGTAAAGCGTAGTTTGGTTATCATACATGTCTCTGCTTTATAGACTATTATGATTTCATTTACTGATTTTTAGTTTCACATACTTTGCACTGTCTTGACCTCCTTCGGGCTGCGTTCACGCTGCAGTTGAGGTACACCAGTCGTTGATCCTAGCTCTCAGGGTCACAGTTCAGCGTTTGGGAAGCTCCGTTTCTCCGGAGGCTTATCAGTGGTATAGTCCCCTGTCGTAGTAAGTGTTTACATTCAGGGGTTTGGCGGGGCCCTGTCCCGCCATTGTTGTCATATCATTCTTAGAGGTCTGTAGTACTGTTGTGGGCAGGGTTTGTAAAAAGGATTAAACTGTTCATTTGTAAAGTTGTTATTTATATATGCCGAAAGGCAAGTTTTCCTCGACATCGTTTTGTACTACATTTCATGTATGTGTTTTATGTTCGTGATTACTCGATGTTGTGTCACTAGGGTGCAGGGTAAGGCACGCCACGCCCAGCCGATGGTCGTGACAAAAGTGGTATCAGAGCAGTTAATCCTCGGAAAGTGTCTACAGACCGTATCCAGTAGAGTCTTGATTATCGGTGTGTTGTGCACCACACCAATAATCAGGAGGCTATAGGATATTTAGGATTGGTTTCTATTCTTCTCACTCTGAGATCGTGCCTTAGAGCTGTGTTGTAAGTTGGATCCTCTGAACGTATTTCTTTCCTTATCGTTATGCCTCCGCGTAGGGCAAACCCGGGCCCAGGAGGCAGGGCAAAGCGGCGGAGGCTGCGAGTTAGTCTGAGGGTCACGAGGCACGCCCGATCTTTACCTAGGGTAGTGCTTCGTTTGGGGATTTCTGCGACGTCACTAGCCGAGTTTAGCACGCGGCGCAGCCTTACTGGCGCCATGATATTTGAACCTTCGCCCACGACGAGAACAGAATATGGATTGTAAAGAAGCGACCCTGTTACTAGCTATGGATTTGGCTACCAGAGAGATACCGATGTATCGCGAGTCTTGATGACTACCTAAGAGAAGGTTGTGCAAGAGAAATCCTTCAGTTAGGCTTGAGCATGGCCTGTGTACGGGCTTATGCGCAGCAGGCCGAGAAACGTAGAGATCGACGGGTTAACCAAGGGCGAGAGGCGAGCAAAGAGTCCTTTGGTAACTTTCGAGGCGAGTCACCTCAGCAGATTTGATTATGCACATCCACGGGCAGAGTGGTCTTCCACGGATTTCGGGACGTTCGGGTTATGTAGAGTTGGTCGAACTCCGGGCTTCCGGTTCAGCGATATGACGCCATCCGGGAATGTCGTCTTTTAGTTGGTACTTGTTGTACCTATGACCATCAGGGTCTGGTGTCGAAGAGTGTCCTTGTAGGAGGACTTAGCCTTCAGGATCGGTGGGTAGTTTGTCATCTCCCTCAGCTATGCGCCCTACGGGGCAGGTTTGACTAGAACGACTAAGGGGAGTGAAGCAGTAGATATAGATATATCTTTAACCCTCTAGAGTTTTGTTTTTGTGATAAGGTGAGTATACCTTAAGTGCTATGTTCTGATAGCAGTGTGTTAGTCGTGATTAGATCATGGTTGTTTAACCGAGTAAGATTTGGGGGATAGAGAAGGTGTGAGCCTTAGAGCTTTTACCTAGAGACCTTAGAGTGAGGCCATCTCGAGAAAAGGTGTAGTGTTATGTTTGACCACTTATTGGGAGTGCATAGTGCACGTGAGTTATGTTTGGGATAGGTCCCTAGTAGTGTGGAATGAAAGAGGGTAGTTGAGCTAAGAAGACCGCTAGGTTTTCGAAACGTGATTAGTAAGATTGTTCCGGATCGGGGAGCTAGTATTGTGCGCATTGCCGGGTCGGGTTGAGGCCCCGTTGCGGGTCAACCCGCGTAGTTTTGTGGTGGGGTCAGGTTGTGGTGGTCCCGCCTTGTGTTAGGGTTGTGAGGTGTTAGGCCCAAGTTTAGTTAACCATTTGACGAGTTCGTAGGCGTTCGACCAGTGGTCGGGCCGATGGGGGTAGCCCATCGTGTTCTTCGGTCAGGACCGTTTACTCGGTTGTGTTGAGTTATCTGAAAGGTTGTGAGGCTGCACGGGGTGCCTACCTTCACCTTATGGCAGACAGTGGAGCCCAGGTTACGGCTGTTTTTGTTTCTGGAAGTTTTACCAAACATGTGTTAAGAACTGGTGAGTCTCGAGTCGCGTTCGCCTCGGGCGGTGTTTGGATTTCGAGGATAGTTGTGGGGATTGTTGTCTCCTGTGGAGGTAGGGTTTAAGCTACCATTTCAGTGTTCGGATGTCGTTTTTTTTTTTAAAGCCTCGTAGGGGCGGAAGTGTAAATTGCGGTCGATTGGTTCGGCGTTGGCAAGATTCGCGATTGGTTGAGCTTGTTCCGTGATTTGTGGATAGTGCGGCTTGTCTAGAAGAAGTTACGCGGTCGAGAAATCGTGCGGATAATCGGCGGCGGCGAGAGTTGGTCGGCGGTCGGTTTTCTTGAAAGTACCACCCGGGTTGGGTGTGATGAGTTTGGAATCTGAGGGAACTTAGCGAGTTACTTTGGGCCTTTTGAGTTCATGTGAAGAATAGGCGAGTTGCCTATATGTTAGCTTTGCCGTCCGACTTAGAGGCGATGCGTCCGATCTTCGTATTGTTATGATCGGAAAGTATCGGAAATCCATCAGTGTTCGGTCAATGATGACCGTTAGAGATAGTAACCCAGTTTTGAATCTTGACGCAGCACGAAATGTGGTAAGAGTTCGAGTGCGGCTTTACGTGATCGCATGCGGCCGGTACACTTGGGTCGCCTGAGAAGGTTGATGCCTCAGGCAAAGTGACAAAGGTGGTATCATGTTGGTGATGTTGGAGGTGTTTCCTCGTGAACTTGGATGTAAGTACTTGCGTGGGTGTTTCTGTGGCCAGATGTGGCAGGTTTGTTCTCGTAAGTATAGTAGTGAAGACTATACTGGCACGCGTTTGTTTTGAGACTTAGAAGGAACATTCGGGCGAATGTTTCTAAGGAGGGAGAATGTTATACCGTATTTCAGAGTATGCGTGGGGCGTGCGTAGAAAATTTGAAACTTGTACTAAGGCTTGGCCGAATTAATTTTGTTCACAACACCCGTTTTGAGTCGTTTTTCGACGAAACGTTTTCACAGCTTTCGTAGGGGAATTTCGGCTATGTCATTTTTAATTTTTGCGGATTTTTAGAGAGAAACATTTTGGACCAGCGGGAGGGTGACATGTGTCACCTCGCATTGAAACAAGGGCGGCAACCCTTGGCGAAATGGACCACTTTATGGCCTTGAATTGTGCCTTGTTTTGTGCCTTGTTTGTGGAGTGTTTTGTGGAGTAGGGTTAGGGTGCACATGGCTTGATCTTGGCCTTACACTTGCCTTGCACATGGCTTGATCTTGGCCATTGGTTGGCCTTTGGTTTTGCTCTAAATCCCCCCCCCTGTGCTTGTAGACTGCATGCATTCCACCAATCACCAAGTCTTGCAGGCCTTCCTCCCTGTCTTGTGCTCAGCCGTGAGCTTCCCCCTCCCCTTTCGTGAGGCCTAGTGGCCGAGAGGTACTTTCCCCCTCCTAGTGGCCTTGGCCGAGAGCACACCCCTACCTTGGGGTGTTCTCGTGAGTACCCCCTGGTGGTGTAGAAATACTCTCAAAAGTATTGTTATAATGCCCAAATTACCTTAGCCATATACCTTGTTGTATTCTAAGGTTATACCTATCTGAAAAGCCGAAATACTATTATACTTCCCGTCACCACAAACCGAAACCCTAGGGAAATCTCCAGTCGGTTGGGTATTGTGTAGAAGTTGGTTAGAACTTCTAAGGGTGGTTTGGAGGCGGGTTGAGCGCGGAGTTGGAGCTAAGCGATTGCTCGGATCGACATTTAAACTAGGATAATTATGGGCTTATCGAGGTAATTATCTTGTCCTCTATTGTAATTGGAAATTACATGATTGTGAATATATAGTTGAAGTATACTATATAATAGAATGAATAATACTTACGGCAATGTCTTGCGACTTAAGCTGAATTTAAAGAAAATCGAATTGTAATTACATAGGGTTGTATTAATGAGACTTGTGTAGTAGTGCCGTGGAGTAGAATTGTACCGTTAGGGTTAGATGTATAACCCACATGGTAGGCTTGGTAGCCTCGATAGAGGAGGAGTTTCTGTTGTTGCGGGAGGTGCCGAATTTTCGGTAGAATGTTCTACGATGAGATCTAAATGTTAATAGCGCCTTGTGGCCTTATAGTGTGATGTACTACGTGTGGCGCGATCTACGTGGCTTAAGGAGTAGCCGACAGTTGGAAGTACTTGGAGCGTTTTGCTATTAGTCGATACTCGTCGCGAGGTATGTGAACCTCTTCCTATCTCTTCTAGCATGATATGTGTGAACTATGTAGTACGGTAGACGTACATGTGCTAAATGTGTTTGAGTGGGTTAAAACATAAAGTGTTATAACGGCTTTATGGGAAGTTGGTTATAACAGCTTTATGTCGGTAAGAAAATACATGTGGTTTTTAAAAGGTAACTGATTTGAACTATAACTGGCTTGTTATGTGTTAATAAAGAACTTGAAGTATTTCAAAGATTTTTGAATCATTTTGAAAGAAGAAGTAATACTTGGTTTTGAAAACTTAAGAGTTATACTAGCTTTATGGGAAGTTAGGTATAACGGCTTAAGAATGTTTCTTGATTTGGAAATCGAATGTATCGACAAACCATCGCGGCGTTAATAAAAGGAAATGTTTTGACTAATTAAGTACTAATAAAACGAGAGAAACCTCCATCTGCATAGAAGCTAAGATGAGACAAAATGATATTTCCTAGATCATGGTCATTGTGTAATAAGATTGTTATAAACAAGAATATCCTACTCACATGGGAGGCTTAGGTTTCTCAGTTGTTTAAAGGAGAATTATATTCTTAAATGAATAAGACTATGAACTACGAAACCGTTCTAAAATGAGAAACTTGAACATTGGAAATTAGGCAAACTTGAACATTGGAAAAGAATGTTGCTACTTGATTTTACAAAGGTAAGTAATTGATTTACCTTAAAAAGATAATCACTCTATTTTCGTATACTACGGGTATTGTGTGACTTTTGTGAAAGTAACGTATCTTTTAAAGAGTTAATGTATGAAGTACTTTGGGGATAAAAACCCGATCTTGTTAATCATATAGTAGAAGGTACCTTGTGTGAACAACTTGATTGTATTGGTTTGTGATAGCCTTGTAATACTTTCCTGTTGCTTTGATAAGTAAACGTGTTAGGATGCTACGTGTGTTAGTATCTTGTGATGTTGTGTAAAGGGGTGTTCCTTTGTTGTGCTTATGTTGGTTAACGATAAGCTGTTGTGTTAATATTTTACATCACTCATCTCTTGAGATGATTCCGGGGGTTAAGCTGCCCTCCGATGCGGGGTAGACTTCGAGCGATGCAGGACCGTGATTCGAGAATACCTCATGCGGGTCTGGGGCCTATGCGAGCTACGAGAGTTCGAGTTAGTGTCGTCCTTTATGGGCATGCGGTCCTTGTGGCCATGCGGACTCGAAAGTCGGGGCGATGCCGGGAGTAGCTACCCTCGATGCGGGGATACCTACGCGGGCGATGAGATTGGCCTATGCGGGTCGGGGAAGTTCGAGGACTAGACGCGCATTAGATCTGCGGGCAAGTGGCGGCTTTGATCATGTGGCGGTGCAGACAGATCTTATAATCTGATTCATGACCTTGTTGGTACCGTAGGTGTTAGTAATCGGCTATGCCTTCGTACTTACCCCGTCACGGTGTTATTATGGCGCAGTGGGACACGGTGTTCATGTGTGTTCCTTGGAACTTTTATATCATAAAGCTGCGGCGGTGAGGAATGTGTCCCACGCACGACGATTGATGTTGTGGCGTGAGACCCACTGTTATGTTCTTTGTGATGACTTGAGGCGTGAGTCACGACTTGATATCGCTAGTTATTGTAAAGCGTAGTTTGGTTATCATACATGTCTCGCTTTATAGACTATTATGATTTCATTTACGGTATTTTTAGTTTCACATACTCGGCACTGTTGGCCGACCTCCTTCGGGCTGCGTTCATGCCGCAGTTGAGGTACACGATCGTTGATCCTAGCTCTCGTGGTCACAGCGTTGGGAAGCTCCGTTTCTCGGAGGCTTATCGATGGTATAGTCCTGTCGTAGTAAGTGTTTACATTCGGGGTTTGGCGGGCCCCTGTCCCGCCATTGTTGTCATATCATTCTTAGAAGTGCGTAATCTTGTTGTGGCGGGGTTTGTAAAAGGATTAAACTGTTCATTTGTAAAGTTGTTATTTATATATGCGAAAGGCAAGTTTTCCTCGAATTCTTGTTTTGTATACATCATTTCATGTATGTGTTTTATGTTCGTGATTACTCGATGTTGTGTCACTAGGGTGCGGGTAAGGCACGATCCAGGCCCGATTTGGTCGTGACAATGGCGGGCCTGTCCGTCATGTTGTATAAAAACTCTTAAGTGCAGTAATCTTGTTGTGGCGGGGTTTGTAAGGATGTAACTGTTCAAGTTTTTTTGATATATATATACAAGAAGGTAACCGTTTGGTTGGCCTGTTTTATTATCATATCTCTTGTTTCATGTTTAAGTTTTTATTTCCGCTGATTTTCTCTGATGTTGTATCACTAGGGTTCCCGGGGTAAGGCACCAGTCACGGGCCCGGGATCGGGTCGTGACAGGTTCATACGTAGAACATGCCAAAAGAAAGAAGAAAGAGGTTCACATACCTTATTGACGACTAACTAAGATGATAAGTAGAATATGTCCCAAATAGGTACTTCAACCTATAATAACAATAACACGTCTATCAACTCCATGATACTAGTGTAAGACATATACCAAGTAATGTCTCTCTTTTCTTATAAAAATTTGAGCAGCACTTCCCTTATTTATATGTACTTTTCCACCTTTCAATAAGACCAATTTCATCAATAACCAAGCACCAATTAAGGGCACAACCAAAAAGTTAGCCAAGGTGATTCATGTTACACCCCGTAAGTCCAGGACATGTATAAGAGAATGTATGTAAGGAATCAAGACTTGGAAATTAGTACGAAAGGAAGAATTGTTTTTCCGACGGAAAATCTTCCGAACGTCGGAAAGGAAAAATGTTTGTTGATGAGAGTTGGATTCTCAAAATGTATTATTTGAGGAATATGGAACTTTTAACATTATGGAAATTTATTTTTACGGATTTGGTCACGTGGGGCCCACTCGAGGAATTTTACGTTTTGCGGGGCCCACGAGGGTTACGGAATTTTATGGACGAATGAGAGGGTGACACGTGGCACCTCCCCCACCTGCCCTTGGACGAAAAATTGTAAGGTTAGAATGGTCATTTGACCATTGTGGATGATAAGTCTTCAAGCTTGAGATTGTTGACTTGTCAACTTGTCCACTTGGCAATTATCCAAGTGTTGCAATCTTGACCCTCCATTGTGTTTTATATACCACACTAGTAGCAAGACAAGGTCTTCCAACACTTAGAAAAAATCACACATTTTTGTTCTTGCAAGACATGCTCTCGGGTTTGACATATCTCCCACAAAAAAAAATTGTAGTTTTGATCCATTATTCACAAGACTTAAACCTAAGGTCCCTAAGAGTATTATAAGGATATCTCAATAGAAAGATTGTGGAAAAACGACGTTTTCATGTTAGTCGCAAGGCGAAAACCTAAGTAGTTTTCCTAGTTTTGGATTGGAAATGGAAGAGAAGTTGGTTGTGAACTTCTAAAGGCTTCAAATAGCGGATTGGAGCGTAATGGAAAGGAGCTAAGAATTGCTAAGGCGCGACTTTGAATCTTGGAAATTTTAAGGGCTTATAAAGGTATAAATCTTGTCGTTTTAGTAATTAAGATTTACTTATTGTTGTAGCTATGGATATTAGCAAGCATGAGGTATATATTATGAAGTTTGATAAGTATATTGGCTATTGGAACCCTAATCCGAAAATTAGCATGTTTAGCCTTAAGATTACAATTCAAGTTGATTATTAGTTTAAGTCGTCGCATGTTGTATAAAGAAGGAAATTGTAGTTGTTGAAGTTGTTTATGACTATATAACATGTTAGACCTTAGAACTTGGAATTGAAAAAGAATTGAAAAGGACTTGTGTTGAGTTATTGTTGGCCGAGAATGGCTTGTGAGTATTAAACTACTTGGTATGAATTGTGGGGCGGAATTTTACACGTATTGTAAGGCGTGTAATCCCCTTTGATTGGTTGGTATGTTGAGCCTTAAATGTGGCATGTTTGGTTATTGTATTCGGCCTTGAAAAAGGTGGCAAAGTATGTAGAAACAAAGGAGGTGCTGCCCGATTTTCCGTAGAATAAGAGACCGTATACTTAGTATTATTCTACGTTAGAGACTAGAAATTGATAGTCATGTTGTGACCATTATAGGTTGACAATTCTACGTACGGCGTATTCGGCTTAGCTTGTGGATTTAGCCGAAAAGGTATGTGAACTATCTCCTCTTCTAGCATGATTCCGTATGGTAAAGAAAGTATGTCCTACTCCTTAAATAATCCATTCCTTGGTTTTATTTGGATTGCCTAAAATAGAATTTGTTCTATGTACTTCCCTGATTGTACTTTGATGTTTAAATTGTAAGTTGTATAATCCATTTCCTTAGTGAAGTTTGGATTCTTATAAGTGAAAATATTTTACTTAAAGTACATAGAGTCTTGAAAAGGAAGTGGTTTCCAAACCTTTTGGCTAGTGCCTTAGTTCCAAAACCTAAGGTTGTTATAATGACTTTAGGGGAGTCAAAAGGAGTGATTTACTTAATTGTTTTAAAAGAGGAGAAATGACATGATTTAAGAGAAGAAACTTGTTTTCTAAATATTAAGAGACTTGAAGTATTTTGAAAGTTAAGAAACTTGATTTGTAAGTATGTGATACTTGGTTTTAAAAGTATAAGTCTCTTGGTTATAAAATGAATGAATATGTCTAAAACCATAAAGGGTTATAACGGCTTTATGGGAAGTTGGTTATAACGGCTTTATGGAAGGTTAAGAAAGTTGTCTATTTTGATTATTAGGCATAGGTTGCCTAGATTGTGAAAATTTGAAGTTACTTGATTTCAAGCTTTGAAATGAGTTTTCTAAAAGTGTAGTAACTTACTTTGAAAAATAGACACACCTTGATACTACGGGTGTTAGTATCTTGGGGTTTTACATAAAAAAGAGTCTTTTGAAAAGAATGTACGTACGTAGTACTTTGGCTTGTTTAATTGAGAATTATTCTATGTGTGCCTTGATAAGTACTTTGGCTTGTTTAATTGAGAATTATTCTATAAGTGCCTTGAGTTTATAAAATGAAAGTCTAAAGATTTTATGAACTTGCCTATGTGTGCTGGTGATAGCTTTTGAGTGCAAGTATTATGTTTTATTACGTTGCCGCGACTCCGGTTGGAGAATTCGGTTGTCTTGTTGTAAGTTTACTTGGGCGCACCGGTGATGTGGGATTCCACGGGTATGCTTCCATTATTTGTGTTACTCGACATGCTTATACGATGTGGGATTCCGGGGCATGTGACCAGGAGGCGGGTTAGATTCCCGGATTTGTTTGTATTACCCCATGGTCATGCTTATACGATGTGGGATTCCGGGGCATGCGACCACGTGGGATATTGTTATTCCATGGATTAGCCCTCCATGAGGTGTAGTGACGCAGGATGGCTCTGGTAGTTAGCTTTCGTACTTGCCCCCGTCGGTGGTCGACGAGATGGCTCGGTAGATGGCTTCGTACTTGCCCCGTCGGTGCTATTACCTGATTTGGTACGGTAGACTCCGGTAGATAGCTTTCGCACTTGCCCCGGTCATATCTCGTGACGACAGGCTGGATCTGGTAGTTAGCTTTCGTACTTGCCCCCGTCAGTTGTTGACGCAGGCTGGATCTGGTAGTTGGCTTTCGTACTTGCCCCCGTCAGTTTTATGATACAGGTTGGATCTGGTGGTTCGTTTTCCTACTTGGCCCGTACAGTTTTTAGGACACAGGTGGGACTTGGTGTTCATGTATGCCTATTGGTGTTATATTATATCATGGACTGCCGGCAGTGAGGAAGGATTCCACGGGCATGATTGATATTATGGGCGTGAGACCCATGGTTATATTTTAGTAATGACTTTGAGGGCATGCGTCCCTGACTTGATATGACTGCTTATGTATTGTGTACTGTAGGTTGGCTATCATACATGTCTCCTGTTTTGTTTAGACTGTTATGATTTCATTACAGTATTTTCAGTTTCACATACTTGGTACATTCTTCGTACTGACCTCCTTCGGGGGGCTGCGTTCATGCCGCAGGTTTAGGTACGCAGTTTGGTGATCTGCAGGCGTGAGACCCTGCTCAGAGTTTTTGGATAGCTCCCTATGTTCAGGAGTTTATCTTTTTGGTATAGTTCCTTCAGTACAGGCTTTGTACGGTTATGGGTACGGCGGGGCCTTGTCCCGTTATATTTCAGTATAACTCTTAGAGGTCTGTATTCATATGTGGGATTGGACTCATGTACGGTGTAGTGTCTTTTGTTTATGTATATTATATGGCAGCCTTGTCGGCTTTGCCCTTGCACGTACGTTGGTTTAAAAAAAAATGAGGTGTTATTTAATTTCCGCAGTTTACTTAGTTGTTAAGGTAGAAGGGTGCCCAGGTAGGGCACCAGTCACAGGCCCGGGGTTCGGGGCGTGACAATTCACACACCTATTTCTCTCGTAAAAACAACCTCTTATTCACGTAAAACAGTCCACTAAAATCAGTCCATAATCCAACAACAACGAGGGTAAAATGTGAGGCCTTTCAACACCTTTCTATACCCTTATTCTTTTAGGACTTACATTAGCAATTACTACATTTAAACATGAATATTGGTGGCTGAATTCCCAGCATTTCAACACCACAAAACAGTCCCTAAAACTGCACAACAATATCCAACAGTTTTTACAAGTCTCGGTCACAACCAATATCAAAGCCCTTTCCATAATTTCTTATTATCCAATTCAAGTTCAACTCTTTTATATAAACCATAACAACTTAACAACCACAAGATTCCTTCATTTTAACATGCAAAAGGTGACGTTAATAACAACAATTATATCCAACGAAACCAATATACCAAAACTGCCTCATTTTCGGCCCAACCACCAAACTACCACAAGCACTTCTTATTCTCAATTCCTCTTAACACAAGTTCATATATTAATTATAACAACATGTAATATCCAATTACTTCAAGAGGAAGAAGAAATCTTACCTTAAATCTTAGCCAAAACAGTCCACAAGTTTCGTCCACACCACTTCCTTTTGCACCACTTCTTCAAGCTCCAACAACACCCATGTAACATCTACAAGCTTATAACCATCTTACCTTCATGTTTTACTTCCAAAAAGTTCATAACAAGCTTAGGGTTTCAACACCAACTTTCGGCCAAACCGATTTGGAGAATACTTGGAGAGTTAACTTGGCTAAGAACTTGATCAATGTGCTTAATCTAGGAGAATAATCAACTCTTGTTCTTTACTTTTGCTAGAAGAAAAATCGTGCCTTATGTTACACCCCGTAACTCCAGGACATGTTTAAGAGAATGTACGTAAGGAACTCAAGACTTGAAATTGGTACGAAAGGAAGAATTGTTTTTCTGACGGAAAATCTTCCGAACGTCGGAAAGGAAAAATGTTCGTTGAGGAGAATTGGATTCTCAAAATGCATTAATTGAGGATTATGGAATGTATTATCATTATGGAAATTTATTTTTACGGATTTGGTCACGTGGGGCCCACCCGAGGAATTTTACGTTTTGCGGGACCCACGAGGGTTACGGAATTTTATGGACGAATGGGAGGGCGACACGTGGCACCCCCACATTAGTCTTGGACGAAATGAAGCAAGGATAGAATGGTCATTTGACCATTGTGTAGATGAGAAAGTCTTGCTAGACTTTGGCTTGATTTTATTGACTAAGTCAAAGTCAAGAGAGCTTGATAATATTGACCACATCCTAGCCTTCCATTTTGATTTATCCTAGCCTTTGATTTATTTATATATACTACTACTACTACTACTACTAGTAGCAAGACATCCCACACTTAGAAAAATATTGGAAGAACTTGAGTTCTTCAAGCAATAGCTCTCGGCTTTGAGCTTTTTAGGAAGACAAAAATTTTCAATTGTTGTCCATTAGCCGCAAGACTTTAACCCAAGGTCCCTAAGGGTATTGTAAGGATATCTCAATAGAAAGATTTCGGAAAAACGGCGTTTTCACGTTAGTCGCAAGGCGAAAACCTAAGGCTTTTTCATAGGTTTTGATAGGAAATGAAAGAGAAGTTGGTTGTAAGCTTCTAAAGGCTTCAAATAGCGGATTGTAGCGTAAAGGAAATGAGCTAAGAATTACTAGGAGCGACTTTTAATCTTGGAAATTATAAGGGCTTGTAAAGGTATAATTCTTGTCGTTTTAGTAATTGAGATTACTTATTGTTGTAGCTATGGATATTAGCAAGCATGAGATGTTTATATTATGAAGTTGATAAGTGTTAGGGATATTGGAACCCTAATCCGAAACTAGCATGTTTAACCCTTAAGATTTCAATTCAAGTTGATTATTAGTTTAAGTCGTCGCATGTTATATATTGAAGGAAATTGTAGTTGTTGAAGTTGTTTATGACTATATAACATGTTAGACCTAAGAAATTGGATTGGAAAGGAATTGGAAAGTTTGATAAGTTGTTGCACCTTTTGGCCGAAAATGGCATTGTATTGTGGACTAGTTTGATACCAATTGTGGGGCGGAATTTTACACGTCCTGTTAAGGCGTGTAATCCCCTTTGTATTTGTTGAATTGAATTGAGCCTTAAATGTGGCGTTTGGTTATTGAATTCGGCCTTGAAAAAGGTGGCAAAGTATGTAGAAACAAAGGAAGTGATGTCCGATTTTCCGTAGAATTTAGTGACTTTGCACTTAGAATATTCTACGTTTGAAGCTAGAGGTTAATGGTAGTATTATTGCCATTATAGGTTGAAGTACTAAGAATAGCGTATTCTACTTGAAGGATGGAATAGCTATCAAGGTTGAAGTACTTCGGAGCATTTTGCTATTTGTCGATAATCGTCGCGAGGTATGTGAACCTCTTCCTTCTTTTGACATGATTCTATGTATGGAATATACATGTGGTATTATTTCATGTTTCCTTCTACTCTTAGAAGTTAAGAAGTATGTATGTTGATTTTGTCACGACCCGAACCCGGGCCCGTGACTGGTGCCTTACCCCGGGCACCCAAGTAGACATACATCAGAATAATCAGCGGAATATAAAACAAGACATGAAATAATATGAAGTGAAAAACGGTTTATCTGAGAAAAAATTGCCCTTCGGCATATATATAAACATGAAACTTGAACTCGAACAGTTACATCCCTTTTACAAACTCTGCCCATAACAGTACTACAGACCTCTAAGAGTTTTATAACAACAACGGGACAGGGCCCCGCCATACCCCTGAATGTAAGTACCTACAATGACAGGGGACTATACCAAAGATAAGCCTCCGGAGAAACGGAGCTTCCCAAAACGCTGAACTGTGATCCTATGAGCGAGGATCGACGACTGGTGTACCTCTACCTGCGGCATGAACGCATCCCCCCGAAGGAGGTCAGTACAACAGGTACCAAGTATGTGAAACTGAAAATACTGTAAATGAAATCATAGTAGTCTATATAAAGAAGGAGACATGTATGATAACCAAACTATAGTTCACAATAAATAAGCAGTCGTGTCAAGTCAGGGACTCACGCCCTCAAAGTTGTCACGACCCGAACTCGGGCCCGTGACTGGTGCCTTACCCGGGCACCCAAGTAGTCATACATCAGAGTAATCATCGGAATATAAATAAGACATGAAACAATTATCAAATGAAAACAGTTTAACCATGAAAATATCGCCTTCGGCCTGTATATATAATAAAACTTTGAACAGTTATCCCTTTTTTACAAACTCTGCCCACAACAGTACTACAGACCTCTAAGAAAGTGACAACAACTATGACGGGACAGGGCCCCGCCATACCCCTGAATGTACAAGAACTTACAGACTCAGGGTAACATACCAAAAGATAAGCCTCCGAAGAAACGAGGCTTCCCAATCTGACTGTGATCCTATGGCGAGGATCCACAACCAATGTACCTCTACTGCGGCATGAACGCAGCCCCGGAGGTCGATAACAGTACCAAGTATGTGAAAGCGTAAAATCGTAAATGAAATCATAATAGTCTATAAAGCGGAGACATGTATGATAACCAAACTACGATTCACAACATAAGCGATCATGTCAAGTCGGGGACTCGCGCCTCAAGCCATCCTCACGCCCGTGGAACTCCTTCCTCACCGCCGGATCTAGGTACAAATCGTGTGGAATCGTGTCGCCCATCCTGGGACTCGGTAAAGAATCATGTAGAATCGTGTCGGCCCGTCATGGGGGACTCGGTGAAAGAATCATGTAGAATCGTGTCCCGCCCATCTCATGGGACTCGGTGAAGAATCGGTGGAATCGTGTCGGCCCATCAGTGGGACTCGGTGAAGAATCGGATGAAATCGTCTCGGCCATCTCGTGGGACTCGGTGAAGAATCAAATGGAATACGTGTCGGCCCGTCTCATGGGACTTGTAGCATAGAAATACAACATTTGCACAACAAAGGCTATCACCACAAGCATAGGCAAGTTACACACAACTCAAGGTTATTTTATGCCATCGTCCAGGTTCTGACCCCAAAGTATTTCGTACGTTAAATTCTTTTTTTAAAAGATCCAGTTCTTTTATAAAGGTCACCCGATACCCGTAGTATTAAAATAGAGTGACTCACATTTTTAGGAAAACCAAAACACTTTCCTTTTCAACATCAAGTAACAACATTATTTTCCATAAGTTCAAGTTTGCCTAATTTCAAGTACTTAAGTCTCTTATTTTAGAAAGGTTTTCGTAGTTCATAGTCTTAATCGCTTAAGAATATAATTCTCTTTTAAACAATTTGAGAAACATATGCCTTATATGTGAGTAGGTTATTTTTGTTCAAAAATCAATCTTTATTAAAGCGACATGATCTAGGAAATGTAATATCATTTTGTCTCATCTTAGCTTCTATGCAGATGGAGGTTTCTACTGGTTTCAATAATACTTAATTAGTCAAAACATTTCCCTTTATTAACGCTGCAGTGGTTTGTCGATACTCATTCTGATTTCCGAAATCAGTAAAACATTATTCCTTTTTAAACAAAACAAGTACTCATTACTCACGAATGAGGTTTCACACAAAATTCATATTAATTCATTTAAGTCAAGTCTCTTCTCTTTTAAGATCGAGTCTCATAACTTCTTAAAATCAATAAACCATTCTCTTTATCTCTCTTAAGTCGTCATACCTAACTTCCCATAAAGCTAGTATAACTCTTAAGCTTTCAAACCAAGTATTATTCTTCTTTCAAAAAGGATTCTTAATTCTTTTGAAATACTTCAAGATTCTTATTATTCAGGCTTAAGTCAAAAGACATTGCCGTAAAACTACATTCAGTTAACACACGTACGTCTACCGTACTATATATGTATTCTTTTGAAATACTTCCAGATTCTTATTATTCAGGCTTAAGTCAGAAGATATTGCCGTAAAACTACATTCAGTTAACACACGTACGTCTACCGTACTATATATGTATTCTTTTAAAATACTTCCAGATTCTTATTATTCAGGCTTAAGTCAAAAGACATTGCCGTACAACTACGTTCAGTTAACACACGTACGTCTACCGTACTATATATATATATATTCTTTAAAATATCATGCTCAAGAGGATAGGAAGAATCACATACCTCGCGACGATTATCGACTATTAGCAAAACGCTCCACGGCTATAACCCGGCTAGCCTTGTCCACCTTCCAAGTAGTACATGCTACTCGCAGAACATTCAACCAACAACGGTTATAAGTCTCATCAGAAATACAATCTATGTAAATCTGATTTAATCTTCTTTTTTAATATTCTTCTGATGTGATCTATTCAATTCTTTTCTGTAATATCCTTCTATTACAGTTCAATTCTCTTCTGTAATATCCTTCTATGTATCTTATATTCAAATCTATACTACTACAGTATGTAATTTCCAATTACAATAGAAGGATAGGATTATTTACCTCGGTAAGCCCAAAATTATCCAAGTTTAATGTCGATCCTGAGCAAGGTTTAGCTCCTACTCCGGGTGCTCCAACCCGCTCCAAACAACCCTTAGAAGTTCTAACCAACTTCTACTTAAATACTTCAACCAACTATGAAGATTTCCTTAGGGTTTCGTTTAGTGGCTAAAGGAAAGTATAGTAGTATTTTCCGGGCTTTTCGTATAGAGGTAACCTTGGGAATACTACAAGGTATATGGGCTAAGGTATTTTGGCATTATAACAATACTTGGAGAAGTATTTCTCTACCAAGGGGGGGGGGGTATTTTCGGCTAGCACAACTAGGCTAGGGGGGGTACTTTCGGCCAAGGGGGAGGGGGAGGCTAGGACGAGAACTTCAACACAAAGGGGGGGAGAGGGCTTTCAAGACTTAGAACAATTTTTGGATGAAGAAGTTCATCAACTAAGGGGGGGTATTTATAGGTCAAGCAATGGCCAACCAATGGCCAAGATGAAGACAAGTGTGGTGCAAGTGTAGGGCTAGGATTTACCCATGTGTACCTTATCCATCTACCACACCAACTATCACAAATATCCTACCAACTCCTTGTCCCAAAAATTCAACACAAAAAACGTGCAAATCAAGCCCTTGGTCGTCCACTTTTGAGGGTGACACATGTCACCCTCCCGTTGGTCCAAAATATTTCATCTCTCGGAAAAATCCGCAAAAATAATAAATGACATAGCCAGAATTTTCCTTACGCAAGCTTTGTAAAACGTTTCACGTGAAAGCGATTCTTTTGGGTGTTATGCATAAAATTTTCGGCCCTTGCCTACTTTAAGGCTCAAACTTTTCTACGTACGTCCTCACGTACATACTCTGGAAATACGGGGTATAACATTCTCCCCTCCTTAGAAACATTCGTCCCGAATGTTCCTTCTAAGTCTCAAAACAAACATGCGCCAGTGTAGTCTTCACTACTATACTTACGAAAACAATCATGCCACACCTGGCCACAATACAATACGCGCTAAATACTTACGTCCAAGTCCACGAGGAATCACCTCCATCACTACAAAAGCTCCCACCCAAAGTCTAAAATATACTCCCTTCGCACTTTCTCTTTACAAACGGAATGATCACTTCTATTCTCTCACTTGTCGTACCCTTCTCGTACACTCGAACTCTTTCTCATAACTTACCACATTTTCGCTGCTGCTTCTGTTTCCAAAATCTCTGGGCTGCTAAAACCTCCTCTGGATAAGCCTCGCCTTATCCACATTCTGCTGAAACAAGTAGGGACCAACTATCTGAACTTTGCCAACATCGAACAAATCGACCGGCAATCAATACTTCCGCCCATACAAGGCTTCTTAAGGTGACATCCGAATACCGAAATGGTAGCTAGTATAATACTCACTCAACAAGAGGCAAATAATCCTCACAGCTACCCCTGAAATCAAAACGCCGGTCCGCAACCTATCCCCAAACTCCTTTAAGGCCATTCCCGGCCTTCACGATCTGATTCTAGTCGAACACATCCACGAACTCGTACGATGGTAATCTAAACTTGGGCCTAGCACCCTCGTGACCCTACCGTGGCGGACCACGAATCGACCCCACCACAAAACAGGCCGCGGGTTGACCCGTGAATGGTCCACAATCCGACCCGCTATCGTACCAAACACTTGTTTCCCCCGATCCGGATCAATCTCACAATCAAGTCACGAAAACCTAGTGGTCTTCTTAGCTCGACTACCTTCTCAATTTATACCACTCGGGGACTTATCACGCAAATATACCCCACGTATACCATGCACCCCGACCAAGGTCAACATAACATAAATCTTTTACTCAAGATGGCCTCGCATCTAAGGTCTCTACGTATAAAACTCTAAGGCTCACAATATCTAGATACTCAACCTTACCCTTTACTAACCAGGCCTTTAAATCACAATTTTTAACATAATGCTATCTGAACATAATACTTAGCACATCATCATATCATCAACGCATACTAGTCTATAGAGGGGTAAGAATATTCTTGTATCAACTGCTTCATTTTCCCTTCGTCGCTCTAACCATACTCCTGCCCTGCAGGGCGCATAGCTATAGAAGGCGATGAACACGCCATCGACCGTGGTGAGTTATTCGCTCGCATCCTTCCTATTAGGACGGTTTCGTCCACATGGCCCGACGGCGCAGAAAAACAAGCACCAGTAAAAAGACGACATTCCCCGGGATGACGTCTGCCACATCGTGCACACTGAGGGAAACATGAATCCGGCTGGCTAGAACCCATGTATACCGTGAACGAAGCCTCGAGCCACGACCAGCTCCGAATACCCGAACGCCCCGAAGATCGTGGAGGACCACTCTGATCGGGCGAGGTACATAACTAGTCTGCTGGCGAGGCGCCCACCTCGAAAGTTACCAAAGGACCTGCTGTTCGCCCTCTTCGCCGATCCGGCCATTCCGCCGACCTCTCCGTGTCTCACATCCTGCATGAGCTTGCGTGCGGGCAATGTCCATGCCCTGAAGATCTACACCCGCACAAGCCTCGCCAAGTAATCATCTAGCCGTGGCGTGAGGTGTACTGGCCCTCCATATCAGCTACTACAGCGGGGACATACCGAGCTAATGAGTCGAACTCCACATTGTACTCTACCCGTCCGCCCGTCCTGCCTCAACGTCCACAATCTGACGGCCCGAGCCCTCCTCATGTGTGGGGGCAAGAAATGTGCAAGAAAATCCCGAGAACTCGTCCCATACAGTGTAAGTGCATGCTCTCCGGGACGGCTCACGAATCAAACGATCATTGCAGATCTCGCGGTGATGCGAACCCAATACCACCGACTCGCCTCGAGGCTCGATCACTCATGATCCATTGTAGTCGCTCGGATAAACTCACGAGGGTCATCCTCGGCTCGATCCATAGAACATCGGGCTACAACTCGTAAAGTCCGTAGTCTCAAATGCGCTCGCCGGGGTGAACTACGGTGCATTGGATCGAATCGCATCCACCTATCCTCATATCGCCACGACCGCGGCGAATCGCCATCTCCTTGTACTTATCTCATCCGCTCGGTGCCGGGACCGAGGCTCAGTCTTGTAGTCTCGGCAGCCATCGCGCGCTCTAAACTCTGTCGCCGGGCGCGCGCGCAAAACTCGCCGTCAAGCACTATCTCGGGTAACGATCGGGCCTTCGCCGTGAACCTCCGTGCTCTACTCGCAGCCTCGGCCGCTTTGCCTTCGGGCCCGGTTGCCTTACGCGAGGCATAATCGTAAAGGAAAGGAATACGTCGGAGGGTCCAACTTATCACACGGCTCTAAGGCACGATCTCAGAATGAGAAGAATGGAAACCAATCCTAAATGTCCTATAGCCTCCTGATTATAGATGTGGTGCACAACACACCGATAATCAAGACTCTACTAGACACGATGCGTAGATACTTTCCGAGGATTAAGCGCTCGATACCATTTTGTCACGACCAACGGGGCGTGGTAGTGCCTTACCCGGGCACCCAAGTAGTCATACATCAGAGTAATCAGCGGATTATAAATAAGACATGAAACAATTATCAAATGAAAACAGTTTAACCATGAAAATATCGCCTTTCGGCCTGTATATATAATAAAACTTTGAACAGTTATCCCTTTTTTACAAACTCGCCACAACGATACATGCACTCTAAGAAAGTGACAACAACTATGACGGGACAGGGCCCCGCCATACCCCTGAATGTACAAGAACTTACAGACTCAGGGTAATGTCACGACCCGAACCCGGGCCCGTGACTGGTGCCTTACCCCGGGCACCCAAGTAGCCATACATCAGAGTAATCAACGGAATATAAAACAAGACATGAATAAAGTGAAGTGAAAAACAGTTATATGAGAAAATTTGCTTTTCGGCATAATATATAAAACTTAAATCCGAACACATATCCTTTTACATCCGCCACAACAAGATACTGCACTTCTAAGAGTAACATGACAACAATGGCGGACGGGGCCCCGCCATACCACAATAGCACCTACTACGAGGGACTATACCACTGATAAGCCTCGGAGAAACGGAGCTTCCCAAACGCTGAATGTGACCACGAGCTAGGATCAACGATAGTGTACCTCGACTGCGGCATGAACGCGGCCGGCGAGGTCGATAACGGTACCAAGTATGTGGCGAAAAATCGTAAATGAAATCATAGTAGTCTATATAAAGCGGAGACATGTATGATAACCAAACTACGATTCACGATAAATAAGCGATCATGTCAAGTCGGACTCACGCCTCAAAGTCATCGCTCAAATATAACAATGGGTCTCACGCCCACAACATCAATCATGCGTGGAATACCTTCCTCACCGCCGATCTATGATATAACGACCAAGGAATACACATGAACACGAGTCCCACTGTGTCATCATAAAACCGTATGGGGTAAATGCGAAGGCATAGCCGACTACTAAAACCACAGTACAAACAAGGTCATAAAGCGTATCATGAGATCTGTCTGGCCGTCACATGATCAAAGCCGCCACTCGCGAGATCTAATGTGCGCGTCTAGCCACGAACTTCCGCACTCTGCATAGGCCACTCTGTTATACCGTATTTCCAGTATATACGTAAGGGAATACGTCGAAAGTCTAGCCTTAAAGATAAGCCTTGGGCGTTTTTATTTGTACACAACTCACTAAAAGAATCGTTTCGACGAAACGTTTCCACTTTAAGAGTAAATTCCGGCTATGCCATTTCTTATTTTTGCGGATTTTTCCGAGAGGCGAAACATTTTGGACCAGCGGGAGGGCAACACTTGGCACCTCCCATTGGTGGACTTGAATCGTCCATTTGACGAATTGAAGAACCCTTGGCACGTTTTTGTGCCTTGTGCACAAGTCAAGGGTTGGTAGGATATTTGTGTTTAGTTAATCCTCACCCTACACTTGCCTTGCACTTGTCTTAATCTTGGCCATTGGTTGGCCACTTCTTGACCTATAAATACCGCCCAGAGATGAAGAGTTCTTCATCCACAAATCTTCCAAGTCTTGAAAAATCCTCTCCTCTCCCTTTGTAGTCTTTTCGTCCAAAACACCTCCTCCTCCTTGTGAAGGCCCTTGGCGAATACCCCTCTAGCCTAGTAGTTTGGCCGAGGCCCCTAGCCTAGCCAAAAATCTACCCCCTCCCTTGGTAGAAAAGTTACCTTCTTGTATCGTTATAATGCCCAAAATACCTAGCCCAAATACCTTAGTACTTAGTAGAAGTTGTGAAGAACTTCTAAGGTTCTGAGCATACAACTTAGAGCAAAACCTTGCTCAGTGCGACTTTTCTAGGATATTATTGGGCTTACCGAGGTAATAATCCTAACCTCTTTTGTATTAGAGAATGCATCTGTAGAAGTATAAGAATAAGTATTAATCACTTAGAAGAATATCACGAATATAATTTAAGCATTACTACGATGAAGGGTTTGAAAGATGAATAATCAAATCAGATTACATAGGATTGTTTTCACGATGAGACTTATATAGCTCACCGGGTAGGGAAGTGCTGCCCAACTTTCCATAGAATTGTGAACCCTCTGTTTAGAATGACCTTCAGAGTAGTCTTTGATAGATATCTGTGACTATTATAGGTGACTTCTCAGCGACATATTCAACTTGGCGGTGGTTTTCATTGAGAAGGTATGTGATTCTTCCTAAAGCATGATATTTTACAATATATAGTACGGTGACGATACGTGTTAACCGAATAATAACTATGGCAATGTCTTTGACTTAAGCTCGAATAATACTTACAAGAATGCCTCACGCTTAAGCTGAATAATACTTACGAATGCCTCACGGCTTAAGCTTTGAATAATAAAGAATGAAAACATTTCAAAAGACTACCAATCATATTATGAAGAGAACTAATTGGTTTTTAAACAGAAGCTTAAGAGTTATACTAGCTTTATGGGAAGTAAGTATAACCACTTAAGATTGATAAAAGAAACAAGTTTGCCTATGTGTTTATAACAGACTTATATTGTGAAAAGAATAATAAGATGGTTTGATAAGTAGACATGATATGATGCTATGTGTGTTAGTATCTTGTAACGTTTGTATAGGTGAGTATCCTTGTTGTGCTTATGTTGTTTAAAGATAAGTTGTTATGTTAGTATACTATCACTCACCTCTTGAGATGATACAGGGGTTGGCGCCTCCGTCGCGGTAGACTCAGCGGTGATGCAGGGACCATGATTCGAGAATACCTCATGCGGGTCCAGGGGGCCTATGCGGAGCTACGAGAGTTCCAGGTTAGTATGCGGGGTTATGCCTCATGCGGTCTATGTGGCCATGCGGATAGCGAGTCCAGGACGATGCCGAGAAGTAGCTACCCTCGATGCGGGGTTATACCTCATGCGGGCCCATGTGAGTGGCCTATGCGGACTCCGGGAGTCCAGGATTAGGCTTGCAGAATGATAATACGGGCGAGTGGCCCTGCTTCGAATCATTCGCAGCCTAGAAAAGACCTATTACAGTTTACCTATTGTTGCTCTTGTTTGTGATGTGGCACTATGTGCGGTTTCCTTGATTTCTTCATACATATTTGTAAACTGGTTTTAAAAAGTGTTATGATTTCATTTAAGTACTTTACAGTTTCACATACTTAGTACTGTTGTCCGACCTCCTTCTGGGCTGTTCATGCCGCGGTAAGGGCAAGCAGTGCTAGATCCGCATCCTTAGGATCTCTACGTTGGTGTCGGAGCTCCATCTCTTAGGAGGCTCTACTTTTGGTATGATCTCCACTGTTGTAGATAGTTTTGTGATCAGGGTATGGCCCCGCCATCGCCATAGTTGTATATTTCAGAAGTCTGTAGTCATGTTATGCGATTGTGGATGTAATCGCTAAACCATGATTATATATATATATGCCGAAAGGCGATGTTTTCTCACATAAAGCGTGTCTTATTTTATAAATCGTTTCATGTCTTGCTTTATATTTCCGTGATTACTCGATGTATGACTACTGGGTGCCGTAAGGCACGACACGAACCGAACGGTCGTGACAAAAGTGGTATCGAGCGATTAATCCTCGGAAAGTGTCTGACCGTATCTAGTAAGTCTTGATTATCGGTGTGTTGTGCACCACACCAATAATCGTCGAGGCTATAGGATATTTAGGATTGGTTTCCATTCTTCTCATTACGAGATCGTGCTTTAGAGTCGTGTTATAGGTTGGACCTCTAACGTATTCCTTTCTGAATGATTATGCCTCCACGTAAGGCAACCCGGCCTGAAGCGGCAAGGCGGCGGAGGCGCTAGCAGACACCCAGTCACGAGGGCTCGAGCCCGTCTATACTAGAGACGGCGAGTTCTATGACGCCGCCCCAAAGAGAGACCACAGTACCCACACCTCGCGTCCCACACCGGGCGGAGGAGTTAGGTACAAGGAGATGGCCCGACTTTGGCTAAAGTTGTGGCCCGATACGAGAGAGGCCGACGCGGCAGCCCAGCTCAGCTCGGTCGTGCCGTTGTTCACCCGAGGCAGAGTTTGAGGCTACGAGACTTCTTGAGTTGTAGCCGCGGAGTTTTATGTGTCGAGGCGGAGGATGATCCGCAGGAGTTCATCCGTCGCCTTCAGAGGATTTTGAGAGTGATCGGGCGTCGAGACCGAGTCAGTGATCTTTGTTCACATAGTCGCGTGATACCGCGATCGATTGGTTTGATTCATGGAGTTATCGGGAGAGCACGCGTCCCCGCCTACTGGGATGAGTTCTCGAGGCTTTCTCACTCACTTCTTACCTCGCGGATGAGGAGGCGCGGTGATAGATTTTTCTTCGAGGCAGAGGACGACCTTGTCGGGAGTACAATGTCGAGTTTGATTCATTGGCTCGATATGTCCCGGATTAGTAGCGATATGGAGGATAGGGTGCACCGCTATGTCACCGGCTAGACGACTATTTGGCCGAAGTCATGCGGGGGTTTCTCTCCACCGGTATGGACATTACCCGCATGCGAGCTCACGCCTTGGATGCGAGAGCGCAGAGGTCGGCGAGTGGGCGACGGCAGCAGAAGAAGGCGGGGCGGGAGGGTCTTACGGTGGTTATCGTGGTGGCGGCCTCGGAGCCGATCTGGGTCGCACCACGCCCGGCTGAGCACTCTCGCACCGCCCTCAAGGCCCGACGAGTTTTCGAGGCGCATCGGGCCCAGGGCTTGACGCCCGAGTAGCAGAGGTCTTGGCGATCGGGACCACCCCGGTGTGGCGTCGGTGGATCCCATTACGGGAAGTGTGGTACTACTTTTGGAGCTTATTCTGATTGTGGCCAGCAGGTCACTTTGCGGGATTGTCCGACCGGGGCGCCGGTGGTAGGCTCACCTTCGAGTTCATTGCCGCTTCATCATCTCCTACGATTACTCGCCCGAGGGCGTGGTGCTCATGGGTCGGTGTCGCGCAGAGGTCGTGGCTCGTCCCGATTCGCGGCCCTCGAACCGCATCTATGCTTTGTCCACCGACAGATCGGAGGCCTCACCGATGTCGTCCACAGTACCTTATCGGTTCGGGTTTGATGTTTATGCCTTGATAGATCCGGGTTCTACTGTCCATATATCTCCCTTGTTGCTAGTAGGATAGGGATGAGCACGAGTCCATAGACCCTTTCGAGGTAGCTACGCGATGGGTGATTCGGTGGTAGCTCGGCGGTATATAGGGCTTGTCTGTGACCATTCTGATCGTCAGACCCTGGCCGACTTGATAGAGTTGGAGATGATTGACTTCGACGTGATTATGGGGATGGATTGGCTAGCTTCTTGCTATGCCAATGTAGACTGCAGAGAGAGAGTAGTACGGTTCCAGTTTCCTGAGGAGCCGGTTGTTGAGTGGGAGGGGAGCACGGTATCGCCGAGGGGTAGGTTTATTTCCTACCTCAAGGCTAGGAAGATGGTGCAGAAGGGGTATATCTACCATCTAGTTCGAGTGTTTGATCACGAGGCCGCGGTACAGATTTTGATCGATTCCGTAGTCGCGAGTTCCCGGGCGTGTTCCCGGATGACCTCGGGTATCCTCCCGAGAGGAGATTGAGTTTTGTATTGACATATTGCGGATACTCGGCCTATTTCCATTCCGCCATACGTAATGGCACTGCCGAGTTGAGAGTGAAGGACCACCGAGGGATTTCTTTGGAGAAGGGCTTCATTAGGCCAGTGTTTCCCGGGCGCCAGATTGTTCGCGTGAAGAAAGGGCGGGGCCTTGCGCGTGTGTTGATTACGGTGCAAACAAGGTGACCATTAAACAGATACCCCTTCCGGGATTGATGATTTGTTCGACGGTTGTAGAGGCGCGAGATGTTTCTCCAAGATTGATCTGCGTTCGCTATCATCGTTCGTGTCGAGAGGTGGATGTCCCTAGATTGCATTAGGACGATGCGGGCATTATGAGTTCGTGGTCATGTCTTTGGTTGACCAATGCTCGCGGTATTCATGGATTTGATGAACCGAGTGTTCAAACCATTTTTGGACACGTTTGTGATAGTGTTCATTGATGATATCTTGGTTTATTCTCGCCAGAAGCGAGCACGCGGAGCATTTGGGCGATCTTGTGATTCTCGAGGCGGCGGTTATGCGCCAAGTTTTCCAAATGTGAGTTTTGGTTGACTTGATGGCGTTTCTTGGGCATATTATCTGGTGATGGCATTCGAGTTGATACGGCCAAGATCGAAGCGATCAGGACTTGGCCTGACCTACTACTCCGGCGAGAGGTTCGCGATTTCGGGCCTTGCAGATATTATCGGCGTTCGAGAGAAGTTTGCTTCTATCTTCGCACCATTGACTAGGTGACTCGAAGCGACGAAGTTTGACCGATGCTTGTGAGCGGGGTTTCGATTCTTGAAGAGAGGCGACGACCGCCTCGTTCTTACTCTTCCGAGGTCGAGATGGTTATGTCGTGTATTGTGATGCGTCGGTATCAGGTTGGGATGTGTGTTGATGCGGCATGGCGGGGTTATAGCATATCATCCCGACAAAGAAACACGGAGGAACTACCCCACCCATGATTTGGAGTTGGCAGCAGTGATTCAAGCTTTGAAGATCTGGAGGCACTATTTGTATGGGGTTCACGTGGATATTTATACGCACCACAAGAGCCTCGGTATATCTTGACCAGAGGAGCCGAACTTACGGCGAGGCGGTGGTTAGAGTTGCTTAAGGATTACGATGTTGATATCTGTACCACCCGGAAGGCCAATGTTGGCGGATGCTCTTAGTCGTAGGTCGATAGGAGCCTATCGGATGTGCGGCTAGAGAGAGGACATGGTTCGTGATTTGCATCGATTAGCGAGCCTTGGTGTCCGTTTGATTGATTACGATAGCGGGGTTAGAGTTCGTGAGGTTGCCGAGTCTTCCATCGTCGGCGAGGTGAAGAGGCAACAGTTCGAGGATCGGCTTTGATTCGATATCGTGATCTGACTCTTCGTGAGGCAAGGGTCCTGAGGTAGCACGATGGGTGCTAAGGTTTGAGGGCGCATGTGTTCGGATGTTTGAGACTTCGGCAGGTTCTTGGGAAGCACACGCGTTACGCGTTTATCCATCCGGAAGTCGACCAAGATGTACCACGACCTTAGATACGTGTATTGGTGGGATGGCTTGAAGAGGACATTGCGAGTTCGTAGCTCGATGCGTGTTGTCGGCGGTGAAGGTAGAGCACGAGGCCCGTGGTTTGTTGCGCACGATTGAGATCCCGACCGAAGTGGGAGGTAATAAACATGGATTTCATCACGGATTACCTCGCACTCGGAGGAGACATGATTCTATATGGGTTATCGTCGGCGGTGTGAAATCAGCCCACTTTCTTCCGTCGGACGACTTTTACCGAGGATTATGCGGACTTTACATCAGAGATCGTCGATCGCATGGAGTCCCTACTTCAATCATATCGAGCGGAGCCCGGTTACGGCTAACTTCAGAGATCCTTCGAGGGGTTTAGGACGCAGTGAGCACGAGTAATCGCATTTCATCCACGCAGCACGGACAGCAGAGCGCACTATCCGGACTCGAGGATATCTTTGCGAGCCCGTGTTATTGACTTCGTGGTAGTTGGGAGGATCATTTGCCTCTAGTTGAGTTCGCATATAATAATAGCTACCACCCGATTCGGGATGGCGCCTTATGAGGCCTTGTATGAGAGGAAGTGCAGATCGCCTATAGGTTGGTTCGATGTGGGTGAGGTGCAGCTAGTAGGACCAGATTTGGTACAGCAGGCAGTGGATAAGGTGAAGCTTATCCGAGCGCTATCGATTCTCGAGTCGGAAGTCGTATGCAGATCATCGTCGTCGGCATCTTGAGTTCGAGGTTCATGATTGGGTTTTCCTAAAGGTATCACCCATGAAGGGTGTGATGAGATTCGGGAAGAAGGGGAAACTCAGCCCAAGGTACATTGGGTCGTTTCAGATTGTCCGCAGGGTAGGCAAGGTTGCCTATGAGTTGGATCTGCCGTCCGATCTGGAGGCGCATCCGTTTTTCACGTATCTATCTTTGAGGAGATGTATCGGATCCATCTAGGGTACACCCGATTGACGATGTCGGTGGCCAGGGGTTATCGTATGAGGAGATTCCCATAGCGATAGTCGATCGTCGGGTTAGCGTCTGACCAAGGACGTGGCTTCCACAAAGTCTTGTGGCGGAACGAGCTCGGGGAGGAGATGGCGTGGGAAGCCGAGAGGACATGAGGCGGAAGTATCCTCACCTATTCCCACACCTCCGTAAATTCACTTTCCTACTTGTAAATTTTTTATCGTTTACGCCTAAGTGTTTCTGTGGCGTGTGTGGCATTTACAATTGTTTAAGCTTCTTCGATAATCGTCTTGGGAAGGAACATTCGGACGAATGTTTCTAAGGGAGAATGTTATACCGTATTTCCAGTATGTACGTGAGGGAATACGACGAAAGTCTAGCCTTAAAGATAAGCCTTGGGCGTTTTTATTTGTACACAACTCACTAAAAGAATCGTTTTCCGACTAAACGTTTCCACGACTTAAGTAGAGTAAATTCCGCTATGCCATTTCTTATTTTTATGGATTTTTCCGAGAGACGAAACATTTTGGACCAACGGAGGGCAACACTTGGCACCCTCCCATTGGTGGACTTGAATCGTCCATTTGGACGAATTGAAGAACCCTTGGCACGTTTTTTGTGCCTTGTGCACAAGTCAAGGGTTGGTAGGATATTTGTGTTTAGTTAATCCTCACCCTACACTTGCATTGCACTTGTCTTAATCTTGGCCATTGGTTGGCCACTTCTTGACCTATAAATACCCTTAGAGATGAAGAGTTCTTCATCCACAAATCTTCCAAGTCTTGAAAAATCCTCTCCTCTCCCTTTGTAGTCTTTTCGTCCAAAACACCTCCCCTCCTCATGAAGGCCCTTGGCCGAATACCCCCTCTAGCCTAGTAGTTTGGCCGAGGCCCCTAGCCTAGCCAAAATCTACCCCTCCCTTGGTAGAAAAGTTACCTTCTTGTATCGTTATAATGCCCAAAATACCCTAGCCCAAATACCTTAGTACTTAGTAGAAGTTGTGAAGAACTTCTAAGGTTCTGAGCATACAACTTAGAGCAAAACCTTGCTCAGTGCGACTTTTCTAGGATATTATTGGGCTTACCGAGGTAATAATCCTAACCCTTTTGTATTAGAGAATGCATCTTGTAGAAGTATAAGAATAAGTATTAATCACTTAGAAGAATATCACGAATAGAATTTAACTGTACTACAAAGTAGAAGGGTTTGAAAGATGAATAATCAAATCAGATTTACATAGGACTGTTTTCACATGAACTTATATAGCTCACGGTAGGAAGTGCTGCCCAACTTTCCATAGAATTGTGAACCCTCTGCTTAGAATGACCTTGAGTAGTCTTTGATAGATATCTGTGACTATTATAGGTGACTCTCTAGCGACATATTGACTTGGCGGTGGTTTTTGAGAAGGTATGTGATTCTTCCTAAAGCATGATATTTTACAATATATATAGTGCGGACGCATACGTGTTAATCGAATAATAACTATGGCAATGTCTTTGACTTAAGCTCGAATAATACTTACTTGAATGCCTCACGCTTAAGCCCGACAATACTTACTGTGAATGCCTCACGCTTAAGCACGAATAATAAAGAACTGAAAACATTTCAAAAGACTACTGAATCATATTAACAGAAGAGAACTAATTGGTTTTTAAAACAGAAGCTTAAGAGTTATACTAGCTTTATGGGAAGTAAGTATAACCACTTAAGATTGATAAAAGAAACAAGTTTGCCTATGTGTTTATAACAGACTTATATTGTGAAAAGAATAATAAGATGGTTTGATAAGTAGACATGATATGATGCTATGTGTGTTAGTATCTTGTAACGTTTGTATAGGTGAGTATCCTTGTTGTGCTTATGTTGTTTAAAGATAAGTTGTTATGTTAGTATACTATCACTCACCTCTTGAGATGATCAGGGGTTAAGCGCCCTCCGTCGCGGGTAGACTCGAGGCGATGCAGGACCATGATTCGAGAATACCTCATGCGGGTCGAGGGGGCCTATGCGGAGCTACGAGAGTTCGAGTTAGTATGCGGGTTATGCCTCACGCGGTCATGTGGCCATGCGGACAGCGAGTCGGGGATGCCGAGGAGTAGCTACCTCGATGCGGGTTATACCTCATGCGGGCCCGTGAGTGGCCTATGCGGACTCGAGTCCGGATTAGGCTTGCATGATAATACGGGCGAGTGGCCTCGCGAATCATTCGCAGCCTAGAAAAGACCTATTACAGTTTACCTATTGTTGCTCTTGTTTGTGATGTGGCACTATGTGCGGTTTCCTTGATTTCTTCATACATATTTGTAAACTGGTTTTAAAAAGTGTTATGATTTCATTTAAGTACTTTAAATTTTCACATACTTAGTAACTGTATGCGACCTCCTTGGGGGCTGCGTTCATGCCGCAGTGGGCAAGCAGGTGCTAGATCCGCATCCTTAGGATCTCTACGTTTGTGTCGGGAGCTCCATCTCTTCCGGAGGCTCTACTTTTGGTATGATCTCCCTGTTGTAGATAGTTTTGTACAGTCAGGGTATGGCGGGGCCCTGTCCCGCCATAGTTGTATATTTCCTTAGAGGTCTGTAGTCATGTTGTACAGTGTCGGATGTAACTGCTAAACCATGATTATATATATATATGCCGAAAGGCGATGTTTTCTCACATAAACTGTGTCTTATTTTATAAACTGTTTCATGTCTTGCTTTATATTTCCGCTGATTACTCTGATGTATGACTACTTGGGTGCCCCGGTAAGGCACCAGTCACGGGCCCCGGAACGGGTCGTGACAACTCCAATGGCCCGCATGAGGTATTCCCCGCATCGAGGGTAGCTACTCCCCGGCATCCGCCTGGACTCGCAGTCCGCATGGCCACATAGACCGCATGACCATAAAGGCCGCACACTAACATGGAGCTCCCGCAGCTCCGCGTAGGCCCCCGGGACCCGCATGAGGTATTCTCGAATCATAGGTCACACAGACCCGCCTGAGTCTACCCCGCATCAGAGGGCAGCTTAACCTCCGGGATGATGTCAAGGTGAGTGGTACAATACCAACATAACGGCTGATAGTTAAACAACTTAAGCGCAATCGAGGGAAAACCCCTTTACACAAACATCACAAGATAATAACGCACGTAGCATCCTAGCATGTTTACTTATCAAATCAACAAGAAAGTATTACAAGGCTATCACAAACCAACACAATCAAGTTATTCACATAAGGTACTTTCTACTATATGATTAACAAGATCGGGTTTTTATCCCCAAAGTACTTCATACAATAACTCTTTAAGAGATCTGTTCTTTCACAAATAGTCACCCAATACTCGTAGTATATAAAAATAGGGTGACTATCTTTTGAAGTAAACCAAAACACTTCTCTTTGTAAAATCAAGTAACAACATTATTTTCCAAACGTTCAAGTTTGCCTAATTTCAAATGTTCAAGTTTCTCATTTTTCGAAAGGTTTCGTAGTTCATAGTCTTAATCACTTAATGATATAATTCTCCTTTAAAACGATTTGAGAAACATATGCCTTATATGTGAGTGGGTTATTCTTGTTTATAACAATCTTATTAAAGCAGCCATAATCTAGGAAATGTAATATCATTTTGTCTCATCTTAGCTTCTATGCAGATGGAGGTTTCTACTGGTTTTAATAATACTTAATTATTCAGTACATTTCCTTTTATTAGCGCTGCAATGGTTTGTTCGATACTTATTCTGATTTTCGAAATCAGTAAAACATTAACCCATTTTAAAAACCACGTACTCATTACTCACGAATGAGGTTTCACACTTATTAACAAAATTCATATTAATTCCTTTAAGTCAAGTCTCTTATCTTTTAAGATCAAGTCTCTTAACTTCTAAAATTAATAAACCATTCTTTTTATCTTTCTTAAGCCGTTATACCTAACTTCCCATAAAGCTAGTATAACTCTTAAGTTTTAAAACCAAGTATTACTCTTCTGTTAAAAATGATTCAGTATTCTTTTGAATTACTTCAAGATTATTCAGGCTTAAGTCAAAAGACATTGCCGTAATTATTATTCAGTTAACACACGTACTTCTACCGTACTATATATACTTTAAAATATCATGCTCAAGAGTATAGGAAGAATCACATACCTCGCGACGATTATCGACTATAAGCAAAACGCTCCACGGCTATAACCCGGCTAGCCTTGTCCACCTTCCAAGTAGCACATGCTACTCGCAGAACATTCAACCAATAAAGGCTATCAGTCTACTGTAAATACAGTCCTAAGTAAGTACAGTTCAAACTTCTACCTATATATATTCTTCTGATGTGAATTCAGTTCAAGTCTTTTCTGTAATAACCTTCTATTACAGTTCAATTCTCTTCTATGAATCTTATATTCATTTCTATACACTACAGTATGTAATTTCCATTTACAATAGAAGGACAAGAGTATTTACCTCGATAAGCCCAAAATTATCCGAGTATAAATGTCGATCCTGAGCAACGTTTAGCTCCTACCCTGGGCGCTCCAACCCGCTCCAAACAACCCTTAGAAGTTCTACGCAACTTCTACTTAACACTTCAACCGACTATGAAGGTTTTCCTTATGGTTTCAGTTTGAGACAAAAAGGACATAAGGTAGTATTTCCGGGCTCTACGTATAGAGGTATCTTTGGAATACTACAAGGTAAATGGCTAAGGTAATTTGGGTATAGTAACAATACTTTGGAGAGTATTTCTACCAAGAGGGGGGGTATTTATACGAGACAACACCACAACGGGGGGTGTATACCTCGCCAACCCCACTCAGGAGGGGGTACTCGGCCAAGGGGAGGGCTCTCGCCGAGGGCCTTCTCAAAGGGGAGGGGCTCTTTGGACGAGACACTACAAGAGAGTGGAAGGGACTTTCAAGACTTAGGAAAGTTTTAGGATGAAGAAGTCTTCAAAGGGAGGGGTATTTATAGGAAATCAAGGGCCATGATCTAGCCAAGTGGGGGGCAAGTGGAGGGCCAAGATGTGCCCAAGTGCCCCCTAGTCCCTACTCCTTAAAACCCTCACAAAATATCCTACCAACTATGGCACCCTTTCGGCCAAGCTTACCGCCCCACACTCCACCAACTTGAGGGTGACAAGTGTCGCCCTCTCGTTGGTCCAAAATGTTTCGTCTCTCGGAAAAATCCGCAAAAATAAAAAATGACATAGCCGGAATTTTCCCTTCGCAAGTTGTGTAAAACGTTTCGTCGAAAAACGACTCTAACCGGGTGTTGTGCACAAAAATATTCGGCCAAGCCTACTTTAAAGCCTAAACTTTTCTACGTACGTCCTTACGTACATACTCTGGAAATACGGGGTATAACAGGTAACATACCAAAAGATAAGCCTCCGAAGAAACGAGGCTTCCAATATCGCCACGACCAACCGGCCCGTGATCGTGCCTACCTCGCACCCTAGTGATACAATCATCGAGAGAAAATCAGCGGAAATAAAAACATGAACATGAATTAAGAGACAAAATAAATAAGGTGCCAACCAAAACAGCTTGCCTTCATCATATATACATAAATACCCGACGGTTATCCTTTTTACAAACCCCGCCCACAACAAAGGTTACTGCACTTAAGATTTATACAACAACTATGACGGACAGGGCCCCGCCATACCCTCGAATGTACAAGGACCTACACTCTGTGGTAACATACCAAAGATAAGCCTCGAAGGAACGGAGCTTCCCAATCTGAAAGGTGATCCTAAAATGAGATCGACATGATGTACTCTACCTGCGGCATGAACGCAGCCCAAGGAGGTCGATAACAATTAAGTATGTGAAATCAGAAAATATCAGAAATGAAATCATAGCGCTATATAAAGCGGAGACATGTATGATAACCAAACTACAATACACAACATATAAATAGTCATATCAAGTCGTGGAACCACGCCTCCAAATCATCACTCGTGCGTGGAGTTCCTTCCTCACCGCGATCTATGATATGATAACAATAAGACAAAGAATTCAAAAGGGAGCATACCTGCGCGCTTACGCATCGTGTCGAGATGTCCAAAAGGGAAACACTAAGACAACATTCCAAATGGAAGCATACCCGCGCGCTACGATCGTGTCGGTATGTCCAAAGGGAAACAATAAGACAACATTCCAAATAAGATACCCGCGCGCTACGATCGTCGGTCGATGTCCAAAAGGAAACAACAAAGCGGCAATCAAAATGGAAGCATACCCGCGCGCCACGATCGTGTCGATGTCCAAAGCGATTAGCAAAGTAACACTATCAGCGAACGCACTGCGGAATTTCTCCGCCATCGCTGCAAGACGCCCAAGTAAGTTCTCAACAAGTCAACCGACCCTCCATCGAGACGCGTAGTATAGAAACACAATTTTTGCACAACAAAGGCTATCACAACAAGCATAGGCAAGTTTCACAACAACAAGCATAGGCAAGTTTCACATCAACAAGCATAGGCAAGTTTCACAACAACAAGCATAGGCAAGTTATACACAACTCAAAGTACTTTCATTTTATGCCAAAGTCCGGGTTTTAACCCTAAAGTGCTACATACGTTAATTTCCTTTTTAAGAGATCTGTTCCTTTTATAAAAGTCACTCGTTACCCGTAGTATAAAAATAGAGTGACTTACATCTTTTAAGTAAACCAATACAACTTCCATACTTTTCCTTTTTAAAACCAAAATTAAGGCAATGCCATGCCTTCTTTGTTGGACCAAAATATTTCTCTTTTTAAAGTCAATTTACCACATTAAAACCAATGATAAAAATCCTTCTTTTGTTCTCATAAAGTCGTTATAACTAACTTCCCATAAAGCTGTTATAACACTTTATGTTTTAAACCAATTTAAGACAAAACAATGCCTTTCTTTTCCCTAGAGTTCCAGTTTGCCTAATTTCAATTACTCAAGTCTCTTTACTTTAGAAAAGTTTCATAGTTCGATGTCTTAATTTCCTTTAAACCAATTGAGTAACATATGCCATAAAGTAGTAGTTATTCTTGTTCATAAATCTTATTTAAGCAACCATGATCTAGGAAATGTAATATCATTTTGTCTCATCTTAGCTTCTATGCGGATGGAGGTTTCTACCGGTTTTAATAATACTTCTTTATTCAATACATTTCCTTTATTAACGCCGCAGTTGGTTTGTCGATACTCATTCGATTTCAAATCAAGAAAACATTATTCCCTTTCAAAACCAAGTACTCATTACTCACGAATGAGGTTTCACACAAACATCCATATTAAGTCAAGTCTCTTATCTTTTAAGAATAAGTCTCTTAACTTCTAAACCATTAAACCATTCTTTTTATCTTTCTTAAGACGTTACACCTAACTTCTCATAAAGCTGGTATAACTCTTATGTTTTCAAACCAAGTATACACTTCTTTCAAAAAGGTTTCTTAATCTATTAGAATACTTCAAGGTTCTTTTACATCAAGTCGGTTATAAGTCAAATCAGTTATCTTTTAAAAACCACAAAGCATTTCTCATTTACATAGAGCTGTTATAACTAACTTCCCATAAAGCCGTTATAACACTTTATGTTTAAAGACAATCAAATACATTTAACACATGTACGTCTACCGTACTACATAGTTATACACATATCATGCTAGAACAGATAGGAAGAGGTTCACATACCTCGCGACGATTATCGACTAATAGCAAAACGCTCCAAGTTCCTCAAACCGTCGGCTACACTTTAAGCCAAGCAGATCACTCCACACGTAGTTCTTCAACCTATAGAGGCCAAAAGGCGCCCATTAACATCTTTAGATCCCGACGTAGAATATTCTACAGAAAATTGGCAAAGACCTCCCCGCAACAGCGTAATTCTCCTCCTCTATCGAGGCCGGCTACCAAGCCAACCAGGGGGGGGGGTTTACACGTCTAACCGGACGTGTACAATTCTACTTCACAGTAATGCTAAACAAGTCTACTGTAATATAGTCCTATGTAATTACAGTTCAGTTCTCTTCTTTAAATTCAGGCTTAAGTCAAAAGACATTGCCGCACAATTATAATCAGTTCTATATATAGTATACTTCAACCATATATTCCTACAACATGTAATTTCCAATTACAACAGGAGGTCAAGAGTGTTTACCTCGATAAGCCCAAAATTATCCGAGTTTAAATGTCGATCCTGAGCAAGGTTTAGCTCCTACACCGGGCGCTCCAACCCGCTCCAAACAACCCTTAGAAGTTCTAACCAACTTCTACCTAAATACTTCAACTAACAATGAAGATTTCCTTAGGGTTTCGTTTAGAGGCTAAGAGGAAGTATAATGGTATTTTCTGGGCTTTTGTATAAGTGTAACCTTGGGAATACTACAAGGTATTTGGGCCAAGGTTTTTGGGCATTATAACAATACTAGGAGAGTATTTCTATACCACAAAAAGGGGGGTATTATACGAAAACAACTAGGCTAGGGGGGGGTGTACCCCACGGCCAAGCCTCTACAAAGGGGGAGGGGGAGGCCCTCTCGGCCAAAGCTTCACAAGGGAGGGGGGAGGGGCTTTGGACGAAGCAAACAAGAGGGAGGGAGTAGTGTGAGACTTAGAAAGATTGCTCAAGTTTGGATGAAGAAAGTCTTCAACTTAGAGGGGTATTTATAGGTCAAGTAAAGGCCAACCAATGGCCAAGATGAAGACAAGTGTGGTGCAAGTGTAGGGCTAGATTTCAACCATGTGGACCTTATCCATCTACCACACCAACTTGCACAAATATCCTACCTAACCAAAGGCACAAAAACGCGACTCGCTCTGACTTGCCGGGCCCACTTGCTCCCAATGTGAGGGTGACACATGTCACCCTCCCGTTGGTCCAAAATGTTTCGTCTCTCGGAAAAATCCGTAAAAATTATTAATGACATAGCCGGAATTTTCCCTACGAAAGCTGTGGAAACGTTTCGTCGAAAAACGACTCTTTTTGGCACTTGTGTACAAATTTCGAAACTATGCTTACTTTAAGGCTCAAATTATAATACGTACGCCCTCACGTACATACTCTGGAAATACGGGGTATAACAAATACGCTGAACTGTGATCCTATGAGCGAGGATCCACAACCAATGTACCTCTACTGCGCAGATGAACGCAGCCCGGGCGAGGTCGATAACAGTACCAAGTATGTGAAACTGTAAAATACTGTTAATGAAATCATAATAGTCTATATAAAGCAGGAGACATGTATGATAACCAAACTACAGTTCACAACATAAAAGCAGTCATGTCAAGTCAGGGACTCACGCCCTCAAGCCATCCCTCATGCCCGTAGAACTCCTTCATCACTGCCGGCAGTCTAGGTACAAATCGTGTGGAATACGTGTCCCGGCCCATCCCATGGGACTCGGTAAAGAATCATGTAGAATACGTGTCCCGGCCCATCCCATGGGACTCGGTAAAGAATCATGTAGAATACGTGTCCCGGCCCATCTCATGGGACTCGGTGAAGAATCAGGTGGAATACGTGTCCCGGCCCATCCCGTGGGACTCGGTGAAGAATCAGATGAAATACGTGTCCCGGCCCATCTCATGGGACTCGGTGAAGAATCAAATGGAATACGTGTCCCGGCCCATCTCATGGGACTCGGTAGCATAGAAATACAACATTTGCACAACAAAGGATATCACCACAAGCATAGGCAAGTTACACACAACTCAAGGTTATTTTATGCCATCGTCCAGGTTCTGACCCCAAAGTATTTCGTACGTTAAATTCTTTTTTTAAAAGATCCAGTTCTTTTATAAAGGTCACCCGATACCCGTAGTATTAAAATAGAGTGACTCACATTTTTAGGTAAACCAAAACACTTTCCTTTTCAACATCAAGTAACAACATTTTTTTCCATAAGTTCAAGTTTGCCTAATTTCAAGTACTTAAGTCTCTTATTTTAGAAAGGTTTTCGTAGTTCATAGTCTTAATCGCTTAAGAATATAATTCTCTTTTAAACAATTTGAGAAACATATGCCTTATATGTGAGTAGGTTATTTTTGTTCAAAATCAATCTTATTAAAGCAGCCATGATCTAGGAAATGTAATATCATTTTGTCTCATCTTAGCTTCTATGCAGATGGAGGTTTCTACTGGTTTCAATAATACTTAATTAGTCAAAACATTTCCCTTTATTAACGCTGCAGTGGTTTGTCGATACTCATTCTGATTTCCGAAATCAGTAAAACATTATTCCTTTTTAAACAAAACAAGTACTCATTACTCACGAATGAGGTTTCATACAAAATTCATATTAATTCATTTAAGTCAAGTCTCTTCTCTTTTAAGATCGAGTCTCATAACTTCTTAAAATCAATAAACCATTCTCTTTATCTCTCTAAAGTCGTCATACCTAACTTCCCATAAAGCTAGTATAACTCTTAAGCTTTCAAACCAAGTATTATTCTTCTTTCAAAAAGGATTCTTAATTCTTTTGAAATACTTCAAGATTCTTATTATTCAGGCTTAAGTCAAAAGACATTGCCGTAAAACTACATTCAGTTAACACACGTACGTCTACCGTACTATATATGTATTCTTTTAAAATACTTCCAGATTCTTATTATTCAGGCTTAAGTCAGAAGACATTGCCGTAAAACTACATTCAGTTAACACACGTACGTCTACCGTACTATATATGTATTCTTTTAAAATACTTCCAGATTCTTATTATTCAGGCTTAAGTCAAAAGACATTGCCGACAACCACGTTCGCTTAACACACGCACGCTCACCGTACTATATATATATTCTTTAAAATATCATGCTCAAGAGGGTAGGAAGAATCACATACCTCGCGACGATTATCGACTATTAGCAAAACGCTCCACGGCTATAACCCGGCTAGCCTTGTCCACCTTCCAAGTAGTACATGCTACTCGCAGAACATTCAACCAACAACGGTTATAAGTTCATCAGAAATACAAATTCTATGTAAGTACAGCTTTAATCTTCTTTTTAATATTCTTCGATGTGATCTATTCAATTCTTTTCTGTAATATCCTTCTATTACAGTTCAATTCTCTTCTGTAATATCCTTCTATGTATCTTATATTCAAATCTATACTACTACAGTATGTAATTTCCAATTACAATAGAAGGATAGGATTATTTACCTCGGTAAGCCCAAAATTATCCAAGTTTAATGTCGATCCTGAGCAAGGTTTAGCTCCTACTCCGGGTGCTCCAACCCGCTCCAAACAACCCTTAGAAGTTCTAACCAACCTCTACTTAAATACTTCAACCAACTATGAAGATTTCCTTAGGGTTTCATTTAGTGGCTAAAGGAAAGTATAGTAGTATTTTCTGGGCTTTTCGTATAGAGGTAACCTTGGGAATACTACAAGGTATATGGGCTAAAGTATTTTGGCATTATAACAATACTTGGAGAAGTATTTCTCTACCAAGGGGGGGGGGTATTTTCGGCTAGCACAACTAGGCTAGGGGGGGTACTTTCGGCCAAGGGGGAGGGGGAGGCTAGGACGAGAACTTCAACACAAAGGGGGGGAGAGGGCTTTCAAGACTTAGAACAATTTTTGGATGAAGAAGTTCATCAACTAAGGGGGGGTATTTATAGGTCAAGCAATGGCCAACCAATGGCCAAGATGAAGACAAGTGTGGTGCAAGTGTAGGGCTAGGATTTACCCATGTGTACCTTATCCATCTACCACACCAACTATCACAAATATCCTACCAACTCCTTGACCCAAAAATTCAACACAAAAAACGTGCAAATCAAGCCCTTGGCCGTCCACTTTTGAGGGTGACACATGTCACCCTCCCGTTGGTCCAAAATATTTCATCTCTCGAAAAAATCCGCAAAAATAATAAATGACATAGCCGGAATTTTCCTTACGCAAGCTTTGTAAAATGTTTCGTCGGAAAACGATTCTTTTTGGGTGTTATGCACAAAATTTTCGGCCCAAGCCTACTTTAAGGCTCAAACTTTTCTACGTACGTCCTCACGTACATACTCTGAAAATACGGGGTATAACAAAAGTCATCACTCAAATATCACTATGGGTCTCACGCCCACAACATCAATCATGCCCGTGGAATACCTTCCTCACTGCCGACAGTCTATGATATAAAAGCACCAAGGAATACACATGAACACCAGGTCCCACCTGTGTCATAATAAAACCGTACGGGGTAAGTACGAAGGCATAGCCGACTACTAAAACCCACAGTACCAACAATGCTATAAAATTGTATCACGAGGTCTTTCTAGACCGCGCCATATGATCGAAGCGGGCCACTCGCCCTCAGTATCAATATGCGCGTCAAATCCTGGAACTTCCCGCAGCTCCACATAGGCCCGCATGAGGTATTCCCCGCATCGAGGGTAGCTAATCCCCGGCATCGTCCTGGACCCGTGGTCCGCATGGCCACATAGACCGCATGACCATATAGACCGCACACTAACCTGGAACTCTCGTAGCTCCGCATAGGCCACCTGGACCCGCATGAGGTATCTCGAATCATAGTCACACATCGCTCGAGGTGTACTCAGATCGGGGGGCAGCTTAACCCCCGGTATATCATGTCAAGAGGTGAGTGATATAATACTAGCACAACGGCTTATCGTTAAACAACATAAGCACAATAAGAATAACCTTTCACACAAACATCACAAGACACTAACACACGTAGCATCCTAACATGTTTACTTATCAAACCAATCAAGAAAGTATTACAAGGCTATCACAAACCAACATAATCAAGTTATTGACACAAGGTACTTTCTACTTTATGTCAACAAGTTCGGGTTTTTATCCCCAGAGTACTTCCTACATTAACTCTTTAAAAGATCCGTTTCTTTCACAAAAGTCACACAATACCCGTAGTATAAAAATAGAGTGACTATCTTTTTAAGTAAACCAAAACACTTCTTTTTGTAAAATCATGTAACAACATTCTTTTCCAAACGTTCAAGTTTGCCTAATTTCAAACGCTCAAGTTTCTCGTTTTCGAAAGGTTTCGTAGTTCATAGTCTTAATCACTTAATAATATAATTCTCTTTTAAAACAATTTGAGAAACATATGCCTTATGTGTGAGTAGGTTATTCTTGTTCATAACAATCTTATTAAAGCAGCCATGATCTAGGAAATGTAATATCATTTTGTCTCATCTTAGCTTCTGTGCAGATGGAGGTTTCTACTGGTTTTAATAATACTTAATTAGTCAATACATTTCCCTTTATTAGCGCTGCAGTGGTTTGTTCGATACTTATTCTCATTTCCGAAATCAATACATGCTCATAATCAATTACAAACTGCCTTTTATCTCTCTTAAGTCGTTATACCTAACTTCCCATAAAGCTAGTATAACTCTTAAGCTTTTAAAACCAAGTATTACTCTTCTTTCAAAACGATTCTTAATTCTTTTGAAATACTTTAAGATTTTTCTTATTTAGACTCAAGTCAAAAGACATCGGAGTAAAACCACGTTCAGTTGACACACGTACGTCTACCATACTATATATATATTCTTTTAAAATATCATGCTCAAGAGGATAGGAAGAATCACATACCTCGCGACGACACCGACAATTAGCAAAACGCCCAAAGCATCAGAATCCCGCTAGCCTTTTCCACCCTTCGAGTAGAATACGCCACTCAAAGACTTCAACCTATAACGGTTATATAAGTCTATCAATGTCTAGACTACTCAGTAGAATAAATCTAGATACAAGATTCTACGGAAAATTGGGCAAAGACTTCCTACCCACAAACTACACAAGTCTCATCAAATACAATCCTATGTAAGTACAGTTCAATTCCCTTCTTATATACCTTCCTTGTATATAACTTATACTTAATTCTTATACTTCAACAGTATGCAAACTTCTAAATACAATAGGGGGACAAGATATTTACCTCGATAAGCCCAAAATTATCAAAGATTTAATGTCGATCCTGAGCAACGTTTAGCTCCTACTCTGGGCGCTCCAACCCGCTCCAAACAACCCTTAGAAGTTCCCAAACAACTTCTACTTAGCACTTCAACCAACTATGAAGATTTTCCTTAGGGTTTTGTTTTGAGACTAAAAGGACATAAGGTAGTATTTCCGGGCTCTACGTATAGAGGTAATTTTGGAATACTACAAGGTATAAGGCTAAGGTATTTTGGAATTGTAACGATACTTGGAGAGTATTTTTCTACCAAAAAGGGGGGGGGGGTGTTTCACGAGAACAACACTCAAGAGGGGGGGTACTTTCGGCTACCACCACTTAGGAAGGGGGGGGGGAGGTTTCGGCCAAGGCTTCTCAAAATGGGAGGGGTGCTCTTGGACGAGATCAACAAGAAGAGGGGATGGAGGGATTTTTTAAGACTTAGAAGTCATTTGAGGGATGAAGAACTCTTTCAACTAAGGAGGGTATTTATAGGGCCTTCAATGGCCAAGATTAAGACAAGTGGTGGGCAAGTGGAGGGTGTGGATTTGCATAAGTGCACCCTATCCCTACTCCACAAATCACTCACCAAACATTGACCCAAGTTTTAGGCCACAAAATCATGCCAAGATCGTCCATGGTTCCGCCCACTTGAGGGTGACAAGTGTCGCCCTCTCGTTGGTCCAAAATATTTCATCTCTCGGAAAAATCCGCAAAAATTATAAATGTTGCAACCGTAATTTTCCCTTCGCAAAGTTTGGAAAACGTTTTGTCGGTCTTTTCGGGGGTTGTGCACAATTTTCGACCCCTTGCCTATCTTAAGGCTTAAACTTTCGTACGTACGTCCTCACGTACATACTCTGGAAATACGGGGTATAACAGATTTACTCTATGTAAATGTTATGTCTGAGTTATCCTAAGTTCTTACCAAGTCTTATGGGGGATGTTGGTAAGAGTCGTTAGGAGGTGTTTGGAGCCAAGTTGACTTGGCTAATTTACGGCACGAATGAGAATAAGTATCGAACAAGCCATTGCAGCGTTAATAAAGGAAAATGCAATGACGATAAATTATATTAAAACAAGTAGAATTCTCCATCTGCATAGAAGCTAAGATAAGACAAAATTGTATTACATTTTCTAGATCATGGCTGCTTTAATGAGATCAGTATAAACAAGTATAACCTATTCACACATATAAGGCATACGTTGCTTAAATTAAAGAGTTTACGTTATGAAGTGTTAAGACTATGAACTACGAAACTTGATTCTAAAAGATAAGAGACTTGGAGTATTTTGAAAGTATAAGTCTCTTGGTTATAAAAAGAATGTATTTGCCTAAAGTATATAGTTAGTATAACGACTTTATGGGAAGTGGGTTATAATAGCTTTATGGAAAGTTAAGAGTGGTTTACTCTAAGTAATGATAAATGTTTTGAAATAAAGAAAGGCAAATGGATTTAAAAGCATTAATTGCTTAAGTTTTAAGGAAAGAAGTCACTTGATTTAGAAGCCAAAAAATTGTATTTCTAAAAGTGTAGTGACTTATGTAAAATGTAAACAAGCCTTGATACTACGGGTGCTAGTATCTTGGGGTTTTATATGAAAAGGAGTCTTTGAAAAGAAGGTAAGCACGTAGTACTTTGGGTTAAATTCCCGGATTTTTATGTGTGAAATGAAAGTGCCATGAGTTTATAAAAATGGAAGTCTAAAGGTTTAATGAACTTGCCTATGTTTGCTTGTGATATCTTTGAGTGCAAGTATTATATGTTTACGTTGTCGTGACTCTCAGTTGGAGGGCCGAATGTCTTGTTGTAAGTTTACTTGGACGTACCGACAGTGATGTGGGATTCCACGGGTATGCTTCCATTTTGATTGATCCTTGGACATGCTTATACGATGTGGGATTCCGGGCATGTGACCAGGATGCGGGTTAGATTCCCGGATTTGTTTTATTACCCATGGCCATGCTTATACGATGAGGGATTCCGGGGCATGCGACCATGCTATGTACGACTATTACTCCATGGGCTAGCTCCCCATGAAGACATGTACCCACGATGAGGGATTCCGGGGGCATGTTATATTATTACTCCATGGGCTAGCTCCCCATGAAGACCTGCACCTACGATGAGGGATGCCGAGGGCACGTTATGGCCATGTTTATACGATGAGGGATTCCGGGGCATGCGGCCGCGTTATATATATATATATATATATATGTGGTATATGTGTACGCCGACAGTGAGGTGGGATGCCACGGGCGCGTCACATGGTTATATTTTATACTTATAGCTGTCGGCAGTGATGTAGGATTCCACGGGCAGGAGATATATATATATATATGTATTGTGTATGTGTACGCCGACAGTGAGGTGGGATGCCACGGGCGCGTCACATGGTTATATTTTACACTTATAGCTGTCGGCAGTGATGAGGGATTCCACGGGCACGCTTGATATTTGTGTGACTTGATCGCGTCCCAGATTGGGCCGGGTAGTATATGCGTCCCTCCATAAAGGGCCGGATTATGTTATGAAAGATAAGTAAGTTAGATGGTAATGAACTTAATGACTTCTCCTAAGTATGTACGTAAGATATGGCTATAACTCTTAAATGGAATGGAAAAGATAATGATGTGCAATTAAGTTCATAAGTGGTAATGACACGGCAGGATCTGGTATGTACTTTTTATACTTTCCCCTGTCATTATTTTGTACAGTTATGATCTGCTTATCAGATTTCTTATTTGCTCCATATTCGCACTGTTATCGATTTCTTGGGCCGCTTTCATGTCTGCAAGTTTAGGTACACAGTTGTGGATCCGCGAGCTTAGGATCCTGGTTCAGCATTTTGAGATGGCTCCAATGTTCCGGAGTTGTCATGACTATGTATATATTCAGGGGTACGGCGGGGCCTTGTCCCGTCATAGTATTTTTTCAAATCTTAGAGGTATGTATTCATCTGTGGGCTGGACTGGCTAGAGTTGTTTTTACATTGTTAAACAGTGTAGACCCTTTCGGGTAATTTTTATGTTATGGCAGCCTTATCGGCTTGGCCTTGGTTTTAAAAAAAAAGTGTTATTTATCTTCCGCAGTTTATTATGTTGTATGATTAGAAGGGTGCCCAGGTAGGGTACCAGTCGCGGCCTGGGGTCGGGTCGTGACACCTTACTAGTTTAAGGAAGAGAGAAGAGAAAGCTTTTGGAAGATAATATATTTGTGTAAAATGACTAAGTCTTGCTATTTACTCCTCTCTATAGATATTTCCTATGCAAGATAAGTTGATGAGGGACATATGTCACCCTTCTATTGGTCACAACCTCTCTTCACAAAATATCTTAACACTTGGCCAAAATGTCTAATTTTTGAAGGTCAGAACGACCCGCCCGGGGCTGCATCGTGCCTTATCCTGCACCCTAGTGATACAATCATCAGAGAAAACCAGCGGAAAATAAAACTTTAAACAAGAAACAAGAGATATAATAATAAACAGGCCAACCAAAACGGTTGCCTTCAGTATATACATAAAACACGAGCAGCTTTAATCCTTTACAACCCCGCCCACAACAAGATTACATGCACTCTAAGATTTACAACGACTATGACGGGGCGGCCCGCCATACCCGAATGTACAAGAACCTACAACTCAGTGGAACACATACTAAAAGATAAGCCTCCAAGAAACGGAGCTTCCCAATACGCTGAACTGATCCTAAGAGCGGGATCCACGATCGATGTACTTACCTGCGGCATGAACGCAGCCTCAAGGAGGTCAAGACAACAGTACCAAGTATGTGAAATCAGAAAATATCAGAATGAAATCATACTAGTCTATATAAAGCAGAGACATGTATGATAACCAAACTACGATTCACAACATAAAAGCATCATGTTCATCCGTGACTCACGCCTCAAGTCATCACTCAAATATAACTATGGGTCTCACGCCCACAACATCAATCATGTTCAGATCACGGCGCATGCCCCGAATTCAGATCGGTGTAGACATGTCCATGATGCAACAATAATACCAATGCCCCATGGCCACATGCCGGAATTCTACCGGTGTAGACACGCCCACGTGTGACATCAACAATAATATCGGGTGATCAACCCGCCGCACGGCCACATGCCCCGAATTCTACCTCTGTAGACATGTCCATGTAACCACAATAACAATATATCGGGTAATCAACCCGACCGCACGTCGCAGATGCCCTAATACATCGGTGTAGCAGATACGTCCCATGTGACATCAACAACAAGACAAGAATCAAAATGGAAACATACCCGTGGAATTCTCCATCACCGCCAAAGACGTCCAAGTAAGTTCTCAATAAGTCGACGCCTCTATCGAGAGACGCAGAATACGTAAATACCACACTTGCACAACAAAGGCTATCATCACAAGCATAGGCAAGTTTCACAACAACAAGCATAGGCAAGTTTCACAACAACAAGCATAGGCAAGTTTCACACCAACAAGCATAGGCAAGTTTCACACAACTCAAAGTACTTTCATTTTATGCCAAAGTCGGGTTTTAATCCCAAAGTACTACATACATTAAGTTCTTTTAAAAGAGATCCATTACTTTTATAAAAGTCACCCTATACCCGTAGTATTAGAATGACCAACCCACATTCCTTTTCAAAATCAAGTAACAACATTCTTTTCCTAAGTTCGGCTTTGCCTAGTTCCAATTACTCAAGCTTCTCATTTTCAAATGCTCAAGTCACTTATTTTAGAAAGGTTTCATAACTCATAGTCTTAATCTCTTTTAAAACAATTGAGTAACATATGTCATATATGTGAGTAGTTTATTCTTGTTTATAACGATCTTATTACAATGACCATGATCTAGAAAATGTAATATCATTTTGTCTCATCTTAGCTTCATGCAGATGGAGGTTTCTACTGGTTTTAATACATCATTATTCAATACATTTTCCTTTATTAACGCTGCAATGGTCTCTGTCGATACACATTACGATTCCCAAATCAAGAAACATTATCCCTTTTAAAACCAAGTACTCATTACTCACGAATGAGGTTTCACACAAACATCCACATTAAAACAAATAAGTTAAGTCTCTTATCTTATAAGATCAAGTCTCTTAACTTCTAACATCAGTAAACCATTTTCACTTACATAAGGTCGTTATAACTAACTTCCCATAAAGCTATTATAACACCCTATGTTTTAAACCAACCAAATCACTTAGCACATGTACGTCTACCGTACTACATAGTTCACAACAATCATGCTAGAAAAGATAGGAAGAGGTTCACATACCTCGCGACGATTTATCGACAATAAGCAAAATGCTCCAAGTACTACACCCTTGCTAGCCCTTTCCACTCCTCGAGTAGAATACGCTACTCTTATTACTTTTACCTATAAAGGTCACAAACGTCTATTAACCCCAAAACACAAGTTTCTATCTTTCTACAGAAAATTCGGCAAAGACTCTCCCGCCACAACAGAAATCTCCTCCTCTAACGAGGCCGGCTACCAAGCCAACCAGGGGGGGGGTTTACACGTCTAACCGGACGTGTACAATTCTACACAGTAATACTACACAAGTCTACTGCAATACAGTCCTATGTAAATACAGTTCAGTTCTTTTCTTTATTCTTCAGGCTTAAGTCAAAAGACATTGCCGCAGTACTAAGCTATATATAGTATACTTCAACTATATAATCCTACAACATGTAATCTCCAATTACACTAAGGGGACAAGAATATTTACCTCGACAAGCCCAAAATTATCCGAGATAAAAGTCGATCCTGAGCAAGGTTTAGCTCCTACTCCGTGCGCTCCAATCCGCTCCAAACAACCCTTAGAAGTTCTAACCAACTTCTACTCAAATACTTCAACCAACTATGAAGATTTCCTTAGGGTTTCGGTTTGAGACTAAAAGGACAAAAGGTAGTATTTCCGGACTCTACGTATAGAGGTATCTTTGGAAAACTACAAGGTACAAGGCTAAGGTATTTTGGGCATTACAACAATACTAGGAGAAGTATTTCAATACCACAAGGGAGGGGTATTATACGAAAACAACTAGGCTAGTGGGGTACCCAGGCTAGCACCACAAAGTGGGGAGGAACCCCGGCCAAAGGCCACACGGTGGGAGGGGGAGGCTCTCGCCAAGAGCTCACAAAGGGGGAGGAGAGGGTTTCAAGACTTGGAAGTTTTTGGAATGGATGAAGTCTTCACACTTAGGGGGGTATTTATAGCAAAACCAAAGGCCAACCAAGGGCCAAGATCCTTCCAAGTGTATAGCAAGTGTAAGGGCAAGATTAAGCCAAGTGCACCCTAACCCCTACTCCACAAAACATGGCACAAGACAAGCCACAAAACAAGGCCAAAACAAGGCACAAAACAAGGAACCAATAGGGCCAAAAACGTGAACCAATCGTCCAAGGGTTGCCGCCCCTTGCTTCCAATGTGAGGGTGACACATGTCACCCTCCCGTTGGTCCAACATGTTTCGTCTCTCGGAAAAATCCGCAAAAATACAAAACGACATAGCCGGAATTTTCCCTTCGCAAGTTACGCAAAACGTTTCGTCGAAAAACGACTCTAACCGGGTGTTGTGCCTGACAAAGGTAACCGGCCAAGCCACTGGCGGGGTGACACGTGTCACCCTCCTATTGGCCCTCATAAAACGCGTCTTCAAAAATATCCACAATACCGGAAATCTCAAAAACAAAGCGGGCCCCACAAAACCGTAAATTTCTCCCGTGGGCCCCACGTGACCATTTCCGAAAATAAAATCTCAAAATTCTAATATAATTTAAGAAGCCCATATACCAAATCTGGGAATCCAATTCCCATTAACGAACCTTTTTCTTCACAAATAACCGGAAACTTTTCCGTCGAAAACTCACATCTTTCTTTCTTTTCAAAATTTCTGCCGTACTCTCGTACGTACGTCCTCACATACATACCCTGCAACTACGGGGTATAACAAGGGCCCCACAAAATTGTGAAATTTCCAGTGGGCCCCATATTATTAATGCCAAGACTTCATAATACAATACTAAGTCCATAACTCCATTCTAAAAGAATTCAACCACTAATATAATTTCCGTCGTCACATTTTTTTGTATCCAAAATTTCCATATAGAAATATAAATATACTTTCCTTCCAACCTTCCAATCTTCCAATCTTATTTCCTTACTTACATTCTCACTTATATGCCCTGGAACTACGGGGTGTAACATTCTTCCCCCCTTAGAAATATTCGTCCTCGAATGTTCATCAAAGGTCTCAAGCTATACAAATTTCGGCATAGTCTCCTTTAACTATACCTATCAACCTATACTCAGTAAACACAAGGATGCCTCACATTGCCACAATATAACACATAGTCTCATTCTACTTCTGATAGTCCTTAGCACATTGTACTTCCTTTGTAATCAAAGTCACATTTATAAGGTCCTATTACAGTTCCTTAAAATCGATAATACCATTTTTAATCGGCTCAACAATCATCAACGACAATCACAAGTGGTTTATACTCAAACCAAGAAATCACAACCAACTATACAACAATCTTACCAACCAGTAGACAAAGCCCATATATTCCCCTTCTGGGCCGCTATCGCTTTCTCATAGCTGCAACCACAATAATACGTTAGGGAGGGACTACCCTAACAACATAGCTCTATCGCACGATCTTAGAGTAAGAAGAATATAAACCAATCCTAAATGTACTGTAGCCTCCTGTTTATGGGTGTGGTGCATAACACACCAATAACCAAGACTCTACTGCACTCGGTCTGTAGACATTCTGAGGACTAACTGCTCTGATACCACCTTTGTCACGACCCGAAACGATGGGCCGTGACTGGTGCCCTACCTGGGCACCCTTATACTCACACATTACATATAACCAGCGGAAGCTTAAGACAAACTTATAATCATATAACAAAGGGATCCTGACCCCTGAACTTTAATATCAAATTCGTATAATAAAACAGGCAAGACGACAAGGCCGCCACTGTACATAAAATTATCCAAACCACTACAACTGTATATATGTCCAACCCACACATGACTACAGACCTCTAAGAATATCACTGAAACTACGACGGGATAAGGCCCCGTCGTACCCCTGAATATACATAAGCCATAATGGAAGACCTGTACCAAAATGACAAGCCCCGGAACAATGGAGCTATCCCAAAAACTGAGCAAAGATCCTAAGCTCGCGGATCCACAAACTGAGTACCTATACCTGCGGGCATGAACGCATCCCCCCGAAGGGGGTCAGTACAACAAGGTACCAAGTATGTAAATATAAAGTACAGTAAATAAGATCATAAATGTACAAAAGATGACAGAGACAAGTATGAAAATCGAATACCAGATCCAACCGTGCCATATAAAATAGAGCCAACTGGAAGGAAATTATAATTACATTTTCGGATATGGAGATTTTTTGGATAAAATAAAATGTGACGACGAGAATTAATATTAGTGGTTGAATTCTTTCCAAATGGAGTTATGGATTTTGGATAGTATTGTTAAATCTTGGGATTAAGAATATGAGCCAATTGAAAATTTCACAATTTTGGGGGGGGGGGGGGGGGAGGTGCTTAAAAAATACTATGATTTGGCTAAGTGTTGGATTAATATTTTGTGAAGAAAATAGTGTGGATTAATTAAGTGTTGGTATTGTGAAGGGAGGCTATCGAAAATATTGGGTGTATGACTAAGTGTGGGAGATATTTTTCATACAAGTGGACAAGTGGGTCCCCCATCCACTTGCTTGTGCACACATTATATGTTCAAGTCTTGAAGACTTAAGCTCACAAATATCTATATTCTTCAACCTCTCTTATCCTTTCCTTAGCTATAAGTCTCGAAATTTCCTAAGCAAAAGTGAAGAACAAGAGTTTATTATTCTCCTAGATTAAGCACCTTGATCAAGTTCTAAGCCAAGTTAACTCTCCAAGTATTCTCCAAAAACAGTTTTGGCCGAAAAGGGTGTTGAGACCCTAAGCTTGTTTATGAAATTTTTGGAAGTAAAACAAGAAGGGAAGATGGTTACAAGCTTGTAGAGGTTACATGTGTGTGATTGGAACTTGAAGAAGTGGAGCTAAGACAAAATTGTGGGCCGAAAGTTAGTGGACTGTTTTGGGCGAATTTGAGGTAAGATTTCTTCCTCCTTTTGAAGTAATTGGATATTACATGTTGTTATAGTTAATAGATGAACTTTTTCTAAGAAGAATGGAGAATAATAAATGCATGTAACATTTTTGGTGTGTTGGCCGAGAATGGACAGTTTTGGCATCGTTGGATTCGTTGGATATTGTTGTTGATATCTTCACCTATTGCGTGTTAAAATGAAGTAATCTTGTTGTTTATAAGTTGATATGGTTTGTATAAAAGTATTGGAACTTGAATTGGAATATAAATGATTATTGAAAAGGGCTTTGGTTGTAGTTGTTTGGCCGAGACTTGTATAAAACTGTTGGATATTGTTATGCTGTTTTAAGAGACTGTTTTGTGGCGTATAATGCTACCAATTCAGCCACCTATATGCATGTTTAAATGTGGTAAAATCTAATGTAAGTCCTAAAGGAATAAGGGTATAGAAAGGTGTTGAAAGGCCTCACATTTTACCCTCGTTATTGTTGGATTGTGGACTGTTTTATGGACTTTTTTGTGACTGTTTTTATGGATTGTTTTGCCGAGATTGTGGACTGTTTTTACGTGAGAAATAGGTGTGTGAATCACCTTGGTTAACTGTTAGGTTGTGCCCTTAATTGGTGCTTGGTTATTGATGAATTTGACCTTCTTGAAAGGTGGAAAAGTACGTATAAGTAGGGGAAGTGTTACCCGAATTTTTAGAGGAAAAGAGAGTCATTATGTGGTATATGTCTTATACTAGTATCATGAGGTTGATAGATGTGTTGTTGTCATTAAAGGTTGAAGCACCTATTTGGGACATATTATACTTGTCGTGTTGGTTAGTCGTAGGTATGTGAACCTCTTCCTTCCTTTTTTGGCATGTTCTACGTATGAAATATACATGTGGTATTGTTTCATGATTCATTCTACTCTTAGAAGTTAAGGAGAATTCATGTTATTGATTCTATGCTAAAGACATGTCTAAATTATTCCTAAGTCCTTACCAAGTCTTATGGGAGATGTTGGTAAGAGTTTTTACTAAACATTGGAGTCAAGTTGAGCTTGCTAAGTTACAACACTAATGAAAAAAAGTATCGAACAAACTATTGCAGCGTTAAATGAAAAAGGAATCGACAATCAATTATATTGAAATGAGTAGAATTTCCATCTACATAGAAGCTAAGATATAACCAGTTCGTTTTACACTTTCTAGGTTCACAGCTGATTAGATAAGATCATTATTAATATATAACATGCTAAAGGCTCATAAAATGGATTAATTTGGCAATTCGGAATGGTTATCACTATGCAAATGTTTCCATAATGTTAGCTAGAGGAGCGAGATGAATTTAGATTATCGGGTTGGTACAAACGACAAGCGGTATGTGAATTATCCTTTCTTCTTTTGAAAGTTGTTTATTTGAAGTAAGTGTACGGTAGACGTACGTGTTTTAAATGAATTCGAAATCCTTGTGGTATAAGGTGGTAGTGTCTTGATTTGAAAGTACAAGTTACTTGGTTTGAAAAGTCTAAGTAACTTGATTTGAAAAGTATACTTGTCTTGATTTGAAAAGTGTACTTGTCTCGATTTGAAAAGTATAAGTTACTTGGTTTGAAAAATATTAGTAACTTGATTTGAAAAGTATACTTGTCTCGATTTGAAAAGTATAAGTAACTTGATTTGAAAAGTATACTTGTCTCGATTTGAAAAGTATAAGTAACTTGATTTGAAAAGTATACTTGTCTCGATTTGAAAAATATAAGTTACTTGGTTTGAAAAGTATAAGTAACTTGATTTGAAAAGTATACTTGTCTCAATTTGAAAAGTATAAGTTAATTGGTTTGAAAAGTATAAGTTACTTGATTTGAAAAGTATAAGTTACTTGATTTGAAAAGAGTAACTAACTTGATTTAAAGTGATACTTGATTTGATAAGTGTCTTGATTTTCCAAATGTGGATTTAAAATGAAAGGTATGAGAGTGCCTTGATTTATTCTAAAAAGGAAGGCATGGTATTGCCTTGGTATTTCTAAAAAGGAAGGCATGGTATTGCCTTGGTTTATTCTAAAAAGGAAGGCACAGTATTGCCTTGGTTTTAAAAGTATAAGTCACTTGGTTTTAAAAGTGTAAGTGCCTTGATTTTAAAAGAGTAAATGAATTGATGTTGCAAGGCTAGTGCCTTGGGGTTTTATAAAGGAAAGGATGTACGGCGGACGTGCATGGTACTATTGGGTTCAAGTCCCTAATATCGCATGATATGATTCTTTTTATAAAAGGAATGTACATAGTACTTTTGGGTTCAAGTCCCTAATATTTACATGGACATGCTTACATGATGCAAGAATTCCATGGGCATGCTTCCTTTATAATATTTACATGGACATGCTTACATGATGCAGGAATTCCATGGGCATGCTTCCTTTATAATATTTACATTGACATGCTTACATGATGCAGGAATTCCATGGGCATGCTTCCTTTATATTATTTACACGGACATGCTTACATGATGCAGGAATTCCATGGGCATGCTTCCTTTATATCATTTACATGGACTAGCTCTCCATGATGCGGGTTGAGTCCCATGATACTATATATACTTATGCGGGGTCGAGCCCGTGATATTATATTCAGAGGGCAGAGGTCCCTAATTTTGACATGACTTTCATATTTTGAAAAGGTACGGTTGATTTTCTATTTTGAAAATGTACAATTTACTCTCATTACACCGAGTCTCTCACTAAAAGGTCAGGACATGTTACACTGATAATTCCACCGAGTCCCTCACTAAAGGGTCGGATCACGTTATAGGCATAAGGACATGATGGTTACATGATTTCACAAACGAGTACAATGATACAGTGGTACTGTGATACAATGGTACAGTGATACAAGTGTCACGACCCGTTCCGGGGCCCATGACTGGTGCCTTACCTGGGCACCCAAGTAGTCATACATCAGAGTAATCAGCGGAATATAAAAACAAGACATGAAACAATTGTAAATGACACACAGTTTATCTGAGAAAAGGTCGCCTTTCGGCATATATATATATAACCAAAATCGCGATACATCCCAACTGCATAACAGACTACTGCACTTAAGAAGATAAGCAACTATGGCGGGACAGGGCCCCGCCATACCCTGAATGTACAAAACTATCTACAACAACAGGGAGATCATACCCAAAAGTCGAGCCTCCGGAGAAGATGGAGCTCCTGACACCAAAGCAAAAGATCCTAAGGATGCGGATCTAGCACCTGCTTTCCCTTACCTGCGACATGAACGCCGCTCAAGGAGGTCGATAACAGTACCAAGTATGTGAAACTGTAAAGTACTTTAAATGAAATCATTATCATTTTAAAACCAATCTTACAAATATGTACGAAACAACCAAGGTAACCGCACATAGTGCCACATCATAAATAAGAGCAATAATAGGTAAACTGTAACAGGTCTTTTCTAGGCTGCGAATGATCGAAGAAAGGCCAATCGCCCATAGTATCATTATGCATGCCTAATCCTAGACTCCCGTAGTCCGCATAGGCCACTTAGGCCCGCATGAGGTATTCCCCGCATCGAGGGTAGCTACTCTCGCATCGCCCCGACTCGTAGTCCGCATGGCCACATAGACCGCATGGCCACATGGACCGCACACTAACACGAACTCGTAGCTCGCATAGGTCCCTGACCCGCATGAGGTATTCTCGAATCATAGTCACACGATCGCACGAGGTATACCCGCGACGGGCTTTAACCCCGTATATCATGTCAAGAGGTGAGTGATGTAATACTAACATAACGACTTATCGTTAAACAACATAAGCACAATAAGAATAACCTCTTTACACAAACGTTACAAGATACTAACACACATAGCATCACAATATGTCTACTCAACAAACCATCTTACTATACCTTCCAGAACCGTTCCTTTTATCTTTCTTAAGTCGTTATACCTAACTTTCCATAAAGCTAGTATAACTCTTAAGCTTTTGTTTAAAAACCAAGTATTACTCTTCTTTCAAAAATGATTCATAATTCTTTTGAAATACTTCAAGATTCTTATTATTTAGACTCAAGTCAAAAGACGTCAAGTAAAACCATGTTCAGTTAACACACGTATGTCTACCGTACTATATATATATTTTAAAATATCATGCTCAAGATGATAGGAAGAATCACATACCTTCTCGGCGAAATCCACCTGCCAAATCGAATATGTCGCGCGCAGAGTATCAACCTATAACAGTCAAATTCGTCTATCAACGTCTAGACTACTCTGTAGGATAATCTAAGCAGAGGGTTCTCTATTCTACGGAAAATCGGGCAGCACTTCCCTACCCGTTAAACTACACAAGTCTATTGTAAATACAGTCCTATGTAAGTACAGTTCAATCTTCTGATGTGATTACAGTTCAATTCTCTTCTTTTAATACCATCCTTCTATAAGTCTTATACTTAGTTCTATACTTCTAGAGTATGTAATCTCTAATTACAATAGAAGGATAAGATATTTACCTCGGTAAGCCCAAAATTATCCAAGTTATAAGTCGATCCTGAGCAAGGTTTAGCTCCTAATCTGTATGCTCCAATCCGCTCCAAGAAACCCTTAGAAGTTTCTACACAACTTCTACTTACTACTTCAACCAACTATGAAGATTTTCCCAGGGTTTCGTTTAGTGACTAATGGATATAAGATAGTATTTCTGGGCTTTTTGTATAGGGGTGACTTTGGAATACTACAAGATATACGGCTAGGGTATTTTGGGGATAGTAACAATACTTGGAGAGTATTTTCTACCAAGGAGGGGGGGGGCATTTGCCGAGACTGCTAGGAAGGGGGGGGGGGGGGGGAAGGGGGTGTTTCGGCTTAGCTGTTCAAGGGGGGGGGAGAAGGCTTTGGACGAGAGCTTCTCTCAAAGGGGGGGGGGGGGAGTTTTGAGACTTGGAAGATGATTTGTGGTTGAAGAAGTCTTCAACTCAAGGGGGGTATTTATAGGGCTTTCAAGGGCCAAGATGAAGGCAAGTGGAGGGCAAGTGGAGGGTGTGGATTTGCACAAGTGCACCCTATCCCTACTCCACAAATCACTCACAAACATTGACCCATGGTGTAGGCCTTAAAATCGTGCCGAGCCATGCCCTCTTTGCCGTCCACTTGAGGGTGACAAGTGTCACCCTCTCGTTGGTCCAAAATATTTCATCTCTCGGAAAAATCTGCAAAAAATATAAATGTCGCAGCCGTAATTTTCCCTTCGCAAGCTTTGGAAGACGTTTCGTCGGAAAACAATTCTTTTCGTGGGTTGTGCACAAATTTCGTCCTATGCCTTAACTTAAGGCTTGAACTTTTGTACGTGCGCCCTCACGTACATACTCTGGAAATACGGGGTATAACATTCTCCCCTCCTTAGAAACATTCGTCCCGAATGTTCCTTCCCAAGACAGATAACGATAAAGTTTCTCATAACCTAAACAGTTTGCAAATGCCACACATGGCCACAATACATCACTTAAGCAAATATGACAATGAAAATTTACAAGTAGGAAAGTGAGTTACCTGGAGGTGTGGGGAATAGGTGAGGATACTTCTGCCTCATGTCCTCCTCAGCTTCCCACGTCATCTCCTCCCTGAGCTCGTTCCGCCACAAGACTTTGACGGAAGCCACGTCCTTGGTCCGCAGACGCCTAACCTGACGATCGATTATCGCTATGGGAATCTCCTCATACGATAACCCCTCGGTCACCTGGACATCGTCAATCGGGTGCACCCTAGATGGATCCCCGATACATCTCCTCAGCATAGAAACATGAAAAACCGGATGCACTGCCTCAAGATCGGACGGCAGATTCAACTCATAGGTAACCTTGCCTACCCTGCGGACGATCTGATACGGCCCAATGTACCTTGGGCTAAGTTTCTCTTTCTTCCCAAATCTCATCACACCCTTCATGGGTGACACCTTCAGGAAAACCCAATCATCAACCTCGAACTCCAGATGCCGACGACGATGATCTGCATATGACTTCTGTCGACTCTGAGCTGTCAGTAACCGCTCCCGGATAAGCTTCACCTTATCCATCGCTCACGACGTCTGGTCCCACTAACTGCACCTCGCCTATATCAAACCAGCCTATCGGCGATCTGCACTTCCTCCCATACAAGGCATCATAAGGCGCCATCTGAATACTGGAGTGGTAGCTATTATTATATGCAAACTCAACTAGAGGCAAATGATCCTCCCAGCTACCCCTGAAGTCAAAAACAGCTCGCAAAGATATCCTCAAGAGTGCGATAGTGCGCTCGTCCGTCTGCATGCGAGGATGGAATGCAAGATTGTGCTCACTGCCCCTATACCTTTCTCGAAAGACCTCCGGAAGTTAGCGAAATCGGGCTCTCGCCGATATGATAGAAATAGGACCCCATGCATCGACGATCTCTGATGTAAAGTTCGGCATAATCCTCACCAAAAGTCGTCTGGCGGAAGAAAGTGGGCTGATTTCGTCAACTCGCCGACGATAACCTGATAGAATCATGCTTCCTCTAAGTGCGAGGTAACCCCGTGATAAAGTCCATGTTGATCACCTCCCATTCCGTCGGATCTCTATCGTGCGCAACAAACCACCGTGCCTCTCGTGCTCTACCTTCACCGCCGACAACACGCATCGAGCCACAAACTCGCAACGCCCTCTTCAAGCCATCCCACCAATACACAGATCCGAGGTCGTGGTACATCTTGGTCGACCCGGATGGATAGAGTAACGCGCTGCGTGGCTTCCCTAGAACTCGCCGCCAAGTCCCGCAATATCCGGAATACACAACACGCCTCAAACCTTAGCACCCCATCAGTGCTACCTCAAAAGGACCCTTCCTCACGAAGAGCCAGACACGGTACCGCTGCCAAAACCGGATCCTCAAATCGTTGCCTCTTTACCTCCTCGACGATGGAAGACTCGGCAACCTCTCGAACTCGAACCCCACCGCTATCGTAATCAATCAATCGACTCCAAGGCTCGCTAGCCGATGCAACTCGCGACCATGCCCCTTCTCTCGGCCGTACATCCGATAGACTCCCATCGACCTACGACTGGGCATCCGCCACAACATTGGCCTTCCCGCGGTACAGGATGTCGACATCGTAATCCTTGAGCGGCTCTAACCACCGCCTCTATCGTAAGTTCGGCTCCTCCGCCGAAGATATACCGAGGCTCTTGTGGTCCGTATAAAAATCCACATGAACCCCATACAAATAGTGCCTCCAGATCTTGGCGTGAATCACCGCCGCTAACTCCAAATCATGGGTGGGGTAGTTCCTCTCATGCTTCTTAAGCTGTCGGGATGCGTACGCTATAAACTTACCCAGCTGCATCAACACACATCCGAGCCCGACGCCTGACGCATCACAATACACTACATAACTGTCTGGGCCCTCTGGAAGAGTAAGAACAGGGGCGGTCGCCGGGCCTTCCTTCAAGAATCGGAAACATCGCCACAAGCATCACCATCAAACTTAGCTGCCTTCTGAGTCAGCCTAGTCAATGGTGCAGAGATAGAAGCAAACTTCTCCACGAACCGCCGATAGTAACCTGCAAGGCCCAGAAAGCTGCACACCTCTATCGGAGTAGTAGGTCTAGGCCAACTCCTGACTGCCTCGATCTTGGCCGTATCCACCCGAATACCATCGACCCCGACAATATGCCCAAGAAAAGCCACCGAAGCCAACCAAAACTCACATTTGGTGTTATACCCCGTACTTCCAGAGTATGTACGTGAGGGCGTACGTACGAAAGTTTAGCCTTAAAGTAGGCAATGGGACGTTTTTTTGGGCACAACTCATTAAAAGAATCGTTTTCCGACGAAACGTTTTACACAACTCGCGTAGGATAAATTCCGGCTATGTCATTTCTAATTTTTGCGGATTTTTCCGAGAGACGAAACACTTTGGACCAACGAGAGGGCGACACTTGTCACCCTCTCATTGGTGGATGTGTGGCGGAAGTGAGCCGAATTGGATGGCCATTTTTGTCATGGAGTTGGTAGGATATTTTGTGTGCAAGTTGGCTAGGTACACTTGCCCAAATCTTGACCTTACACTTGCCTTGCACTTGGCATCATCTTGGCCCTTGGTTGGCCACTTCTTGACCTATAAATACCCCCCTTAAGATGAAGAGTTCTTCATCCACAAATCTTTCTCCAAGTCTTGAAAATCCTCTCCTCTCCCTTGAGCATTTTCGTCCAAGCCTCCACTCTCCCCCCCCCCCCCCTTGTGAAGGCCCTTGGCCGAATACCCCCCCTAGCCTAGCCGAAACCTACCCCCCCTCCCTTGGTAGAAAAGTTGCCTTCTAGTATTGTTATAATGCCCAAAATACCCTAGCCCAAATCCCTTAGTACTTAGTTGAAGTTGTGAAGAACTTCTAAGGGTTCTGAGCTATCTGAGCGATACAACTTAGAGCTAAACCTTGCTCATGATCGACGCTTTATCTAGGATATTATTGGGCTTACCGAGGTAAATAATCTTGTCCTTCTTTTGTAATTAGAAAATACATCTTGTAGAAGTATAGAAATAAGTATTAAATACTTAGAAGGATATTACGTAGAATTGAATCAAGTATCACAAAGTAGGGGTTTAAAATAAGAATAATTGAACTATACTTACTTACTGTTTTCACGAGACTTGAGTAGCTTAGGGTAGGGAAGTGCTGCCCGATTTTCCGTAGAATAAAGGACCTCTCGCTAGAATCATTCTGAGTAGTCTAGACGTTGATAGACGTGTCTGACTATTATAGGTTGATTCTCTTCGCGCGACATATTCAACTTGGCAGGTGGTTTTCGCCGAGAAGGTATGTGATTCTTCCTAAAGCATGATATTTTAAAATATATAAATATAGTACCAGACGCATACGTGTTAAGCGAATAATAACTACGGAAATGTCTTTTGACTTAAGCCTGAATAATAACTACGGCAATGTCTCTTGACTTAAGCCTGAATAATAAAAGATCTTGAAGCTTTTCAAAAGAATACTGAATCATTTTTAATGTAAGAGAAACAGTTGGTTTTAAACAAAAGCTTAAAGAGTTATACTAGCTTTATGGGAAGTTAGGTATAACCACTTAAGAATGATAATAAGAACTGTTTACTTAATTGCTTATAAGAACCTTGTATTGATTTCTGTAAGGCATATTAAGATTGTTTGATAAATAGACATACTATGATGTTATGTGTGTTAGTGTCTTGTGATGTTGTGAAAGGGGTCATTCTTTGTCAGGCTTACGCTAGACGGTAAGTCGGTTGTACTATTATTATATCACCTACCCTCGATCGGTTATACCGAGGGCTTGCCACCCTTGACGCGTCTATACGGCCTACGCGAGCGCGGAGCTCGAGGATTGATCATTCGGTGTTTTAGCCCGACGCGGGATGCCCATGCGGTCCGTGTGACTATGCGGTCTATTGAGACTATGCGGATCGCGGAGTCCAGAGGGTACCGGGGTTAGCTACCCCGACGCGAGGAATACCTCATGCGGTCCGTGTGTGACCTATGCGGTGCGGTAAGTCCAGACTAGGCACGCATAATGATACTATGGGCGATTGGCCTTGCTTCGATCATTCGCGCCCAGAAAGACCGCCATCAGATATCTATGTTGCTCTTGCTTATGTTGTGGCACTATGTGCGATTAACTGGTTGTATTTGCAAATGGTTTTAAATACTTGATTTTACTTCAAGATTTTTACGCTTCACATACTTAGTACTTGTATCGACCTCTCCGGGCTGCTCATGCCGCAGTAAGGGGCAAGCAGTGCTAGATCCACATCCTTAGATCTCTTTGCTTTGGTGTCGTGAGCTCCATCTTCTCCGAGGCTCTACTTTTTGGGTATGATCTCCTGTATTGTAGATAGTTTTTGTACATTCAGGTATGGCGGGCCCCGTCCCCGCCATAGTTGTTTACTTCAGAGGTGCAGAAGTGCTATTATACGGTTGGGATGTAATCGCAAAACTATGTTTATATATATATGCCAAAGGCGACATTTTCTCATATAAAGCGTGTCTAAATTTTCATTTGATTCATGTCTTGTTTTATATTCCGCTGATTTTCTCTGATGTATGACTACTTGGGTGCCCGGGTAAGGCACCAGTCACGGGCCCCGGAACGGGTCGTGACAAAAGTGGTATCAGAGCAGTTAATCCTCGGAAAGTGTCTACGCACCGTATCTAGTAAGTCTTGATTATCGGTGTGTTGTGCACCACACCAATAATCGTGAGGCTATAGGATATTTAGGATTGGTTTCCATTCTTCTCACTCGAGATCGTGCTTTAGAGTCGTGTTATAGGTCGGACCTCTAACGTATTCCTTTCTGTAATGCTTATGCCTCCACGTAAGGCAACCCGGGCCCAGAAGGGCAAGGCAGCCGAGGGAGCTGCTAGTAGGACACCGAGAGTTACGAGGGCACAGGCCCAGTTCTTACCCGAGGCGATACCTCATACGGCGAGTTCCATGACGCCGCCGGCCCCAGCAGAGACCACACCTCCCGCCCCACACCGGGCGAGGAGTTAGGTACAAGGATACGCCCACTATTGGCTAGATCAGGCTGCGACATGAGGATAGCCGATGCAGCAGTTCAGTTCGGCCCAGTAGCACCTGTGGTTCACCCGAGGGCAGATAGTTTGAGGCTGCGAGACTTCCGGAGTTGTAGCCCGCCAGAGTTTTACGGGTCGAGGCCGGAGGATGATCCGCAGGAGTTCATCCGTCAGCTACAGAGGATTATGAGAGTGATCGGCCGAGATCGAGTCGGTGATTCGGTTCGCATCGGCGCGTGATACCGCATCGATTGGTTTGATTCGTGGGAGTTATCCCGGGAGAGCACGATCCCCAACTACTTGGGATGAGTTCTCGAGGCTTTCTCACTCACTTCTTGCCTCCACAGATGAGGAGGCGGGCCGACAGATTTCTACATCGAGGCAGAGGGACGCACGTTAGGAGTACAATGTCGAGTTCGATTCCTTGGCTCGATATGTCCCCGCATTGGTAGCGGATATGGAGGGCGGTGCATCGCTACGCCACCGGGCTAGATGATTATATGGCCGAAGTCTTGTGCGGTGTGTCTTTTCAGCCAAGCATGGACATTACCCGTATGCAGGCTCATGCACTTGGATGTGAGGAGCGCAGAGACCGACGAGTCGATAGATATCAGCATCAGAAGAAGGCCAGGACGGCCGGTTCTTTTGGTAGTTCTCGGTGGGCGGCCTCAACAAATAGCCTAGATTTGCACCCCACCGGCTCGAGCACTCCCACATCATTGTCGATGACAGAGTATTCGTGGGCGGTCGGGCCCCGGACCTCAATTTCGGGGTAGCAAGGGTGCTAACCGATCGAGGTCCGCTTCGATGTGTCCGCTGGCGGTGTTCCATTCGAGGGTTGCGATTACTCCGGGAGCTTGCTACACTGTGGCCGCAGGTCATTTTGCGAGAGTCCGTCGGCAGAGGCGCTGATGGTAGGGTCACTGCAGGATCGGGCTTGGTTCTTCATCCCCGACAGCGATTTCGCCCGAGGCAAGGTACTCATGGGCGCCAGGTCGCGGCAGAGGTCGTGGCGCGGTCGATTCTAGCGGTCCTCAGAACCGCATTTATGCCTTGTCCAGCCGACAGGACCAGGAGGCCTCACCTGATGTCGTCACAGGTACCTTATCAGTCTCCGATATTGATGTATATGCCTTGATAGATCCGGGTTCTAATCTGTCCTATATATCTACCCTTGTTGCTAGTAGGATAGGGATAGAGCCTGAGTCCAAAGACACTTTCGAGGTACCTACGCCAGAGTGAGATTCGGTGGTAGCTCGGCGTATATAGAGCTTGTCTGTGACCGTATATATCGTCGCACTAGCCGACTTGATAGAGTTGGTTATGACTGATTTCGACGTGATCATGGGTATGGATTGGCTAGCTTCTTGCTACGCACATGTAGACCGCAGGAGAGAGTAGTACGGTTCCAGCTTCTGCGAGCCGGTTGTCGAGTGGGAGGAACATCAGACGCCGGTGGGTAGGTTTATTTCCTACCTCAAGGCTAGGAAGATGGTGCGAAGGGTACATCTACCATCTCGTTCGGTGTTTGATACCGAGGCTGCGGTACCAGATTTTCGCCGGTTCGGTGAGTCGAGAGTTCCCGCACGTGTTTCCGCACGACCTCGTATCCTCCCGAGAGGAGATAGAGTTTTGCATCGATGTACTGCCAGACACTCGGCCTATTTCCATTCCGCCATACAGAATGGCACCTGCCGAGTTGAGAGAGTTGAAGGACCAACTGAGAGATTTGCTGGAGAAGGGTTTCATCAGACCTAGTGTTTCTCCCTGGGGAGCGCCGGTATTGTTCGTGAAGAAGAAGGACGGGACGCTGCGCATGTGTATTGATTACAGGTGAACAAGGTGACCATTAAGAATGATACCCTTCCTGTGATTGATGATTTGTTCGACCAGTTGCAGGGTGCGAGATGTTTCTCCAAGATTGATATGCGATCGGGCTATCATCAGGTGCGAGTCAGAGAGGCGGATGTCCCTAGGACTGCATTCCGGACCCGGTACGGGCATTATGAGTTCAGGGTCATATCTTTTTGGTTGACCAATGCTCCGGCGGTATTCATGGATTTGATGAACCGAGTGTTCAAGCCATTTTTGGACACGTTTGTGATAGTGTTCATCGATGATATCTTGGTTTATTCTCGCTCAGAGCGAGCACGCGAGCATTTGAGGACTGGCCGACAGCTTCTCCAGACCAAGAGATTATACGCCAAGTTTTCCAAATGTGAGTTTTGGTTAACTTCGTGGCTTTTTTGGGCATATTTTGGGTGATGGCATTCGAGTGGATACGCCAAGATCGAGGCAGCCAGACTTGCCTAGACCTACTACTCCGGCAGAGGTTCGCAGCTCGGGCCTTGCAGTTATTATCGGCGTTCAGAGAGAAGTTTGCTTTATCTCTCGCACCATTGACTAGGCCGACTCGGAAGCGGCTAAGTTTCAGCCGGATGATGCGTGTGGAGCGTGGTTTCCGATTCGGCGAGAGATCGACGACCGCCTCGCTTACTTCTTCCGCAGGGTCCAGACGTTATGTCGTGTATTGTGATGCGTCGCATCGGGTTGGGATGTGTGTTGATGCAGCATGGCAAGGTTATAGCGTATGCATCCCGACACCAAGAAACACGAGAGAACTACCCCACCCATGATTTGAGTCGCGGCGGTGATTCACGCCAAGATCCGGAGGCACTATTTGTATGGGGTTCATGGATATTTATACGCACCACAAGAGCCTCCAAAGTATATCTTCACCTGCAGAGTGAACTTACGATGCAGACGGTGGTTAGAGCCGCTCAAAGATTATGATGTTGACATCCCGTACCACCCGGGAAGGCCAATGTCAGGCGTATGCCCAGTCGTAGGTCCACGGGTAGCCTATCGATGTGCCGGAGAGGAGGGGCATGGTTCGTGATTTGCATCAGTTAGCGAGCCTTGGTGTCCGTTTGATTGATTCTGATAGCAGTGGAGTTCGAGTTCGTGAGGTTGCCGAGTCTTCCATCGTCGAGGAGGTGAAGAGGCAACATTTCGAGGATCCAGTTTTGATTCGGTATCATGATACAGCCCTTCGTGAGGGCAAGGGTCCTTTTGAGGTAGCACCTGATGGGGTGCTAAGGTTTGAGGGCAGGTTGTGTGTTCCAGATGTTTCAGGACTTCGGCAGCAGGTTCTTGGGGAAGCACACACAAGCGTTACTCTATCCATCCGTGGTCGACCAAGATGTACCACGACCTTAGATCCGTGTATTGGTGGGATGGCTTGAAGAGGACGTTGCAGTTCGTAGCTCGCCCGTGTTGTCGCAGTGAAGGTAGAGCACCGCAGGCACGTGGTTTGTTGCGCACGATTGAGATCCCGACCGGAAGTGGGAGGTGATCAACATGGACTTTATCACGGATTGCCTCGCACTCAGAGGAGACATGATTCTATATGGGTTATCGTCGACAGGCTGACGAAATCAGCCCACTTTCTTCCCGTCAGGACGACTTTTTCGACTGAGGATTATGCCATACTTTACATCCGAGAGATCTTCGCATCGCATGAGTCCCTATTTCGATCATATCGCATGCAGGAGCCCGGTTTACGCTAACTTCGGAGTTCTTTCCGTATGGGTTTAGGACGCAGTGAGCCCGAGTAATCGCATTACATCCATAGACGCACGACAAAGCCGAGCGCACTATCCGCACTTCGAGGATATGCTACGAGCCCGTGTTATCGACTTCGTGGGTAGCCGGGAGGATCATTTGCCTCTAGTTGAGTTTGCGTGATAATAATAGCTACCACTCCAGATTCGAGATGGCGCCATGAGGCCTTGTATGGGAGGAAGTGCAGATCGCCGATAGTTGGTTTGATGTAGGCGAGGTGCGATTAGTGGGACCAGATGGTGCGCAGCGATGGATAAGTGAAGCTTATCCAGAGAGGTTCTCGACACTGCACTTCGTGAAGTCATACGCAGATCATCGCCGCTCAGATCCGGAGTTCGAGGTTGATGATTGGGTTTTCTGAAGGTGTCACCCATGAAGGGTGTGATGAGATTCGGAAGAAAGGGAAACTCACCAAGGTACATTGGGCCCTATCGATTGTCCGCAGGTAGGCAAGGTTTCCTACGAGTTGGATATGCCGTCCGACCGAGGCAAGGCATCCGTGTTTCAGGTTTCTATGCTGAGGAGATGTATCGGGGATCCATCTAGGGTGCATCCGATTGATGATGTCCAGGTGACCGAGGGGTTATCGTATGAGGAGATTCCCATAGCGATAATCGATCGTCAGGTTAGGCGTCTGCGGACCAAGGACGTGGCTTCCGTCAAAGTTCTGTGGCGGAACAAGCTCAGGGAGGAGATGATGTGGGAAGCTGAGGAGGATATGAGGCAGAAGTATCCTCACCTATTCCCCACACCTCCAGGTAATTCACTTTCCTACTTGTAAATTTTCGTTATCGTTTATGCCTAAGTGTTGTTCTGTGGCCGTGTGTGGCATTTGCAACTGTTTAAGTTATGAAGAATCTTATCGTTTAACTGTCTTGGGAAGGAACATTCGGGACGAATATTTCTAAGGAGGGGAGAATGTTATACCTCGTACTTCCAGAATATGTACGTGAGGGCGTACGTACGAAAGTTTAGCCTTAAAGTAGGCAATGGGACGTTTTTTTGGGCACAACTCATTAAAAGAATCGTTTTCCGACGAAACGTTTTACACAACTCGGGTAGGATAAATTCTGTCTATGTCATTTCTAATTTTTGCGGATTTTTCCGAGAGACGAAACACTTTGGACCAACGAGAGGGCGACACTTGTCACCCTCTAATTGGTGGATGTGTGGCGGAAGTGAGCCGAATTGGATGGCCATTTTTGTCATGGAGTTGGTAGGATATTTTGTGTGCAAGTTGGCTAGGTACACTTGCCCAAATCTTGACCTTACACTTGCCTTGCACTTGGCATCATCTTGGCCCTTGGTTGGCCAATTCTTGACCTATAAATACCCCCCTTAAGATGAAGAGTTCTTCATCCACAAATCTTTCTCCAAGTCTTGAAAATCCTCTCATCTCCCTTGAGCATTTTCGTCCAAGCCTCCACTCTCCCCCCTCCCCCCCCCCCCCCTTGTGAAGGCCCTTGACCGAATACCCCCCCCTAGCCTAGCCGAAACCTACCCCCCCTCCCTTGGTAAAAAAGTTGCCTTCTAGTATTGTTATAATGCCCAAAATACCCTAGCCCAAAACCCTTAGTACTTAGATGAAGTTGTGAAGAACTTCTAAGGGTTCTTGAGCTATCGTAGGCATAACTTAGGAGCTAAACCTTGCTCAGGAGCGACTTTTTATCTAGGATATTATTGGGCTTACCGAGGTAAATAATCTTGTCCTTCTTTTGTAATTAGAAAATACATACTGTAGAAGTATAGAAATAAGTATTAAATACTTAGAAGGATATTACAGAATATAATTGAACTGTTATCACAGAAGAAGGGTTTAAAAGAAGAATAATTGAACTATACTTACTTAGGACTGTTTTCACAGTAGACTTGAGTAGCTCACCGCAGGAAGTCTGCCCGATTTTCCGTAGAATAAAGGACCCTCTCGCTAGAATCGTTACTGAGTAGTCTAGACGTTGATAGACGTGTCTGACTATTATAGGTTGATTCTCTGCGCGCGACATATTCAACTTGGCAGGTGGTTTTCGCCGAGAAGGTATGTCATTCTTCCTAAAGCATGATATTTTAAAATATATAAATATAGTACGGTAGACGTACATGTGTTAACTGAATAATAACTACGGCAATGTCTTTTGACTTAAGCCTGAATAATAACTACAGTAATGTCTCTTGACTTAAGCCTGAATAATAAAAGATCTTGAAGCTTTTCAAAAGAATACTGAATCATTTTTAATGTAAGAGAAATGTTGGTTTTTAAACAAAAGCTTAAAGAGTTATACTAGCTTTATGGGAAGTTAGGTATAACCACTTAAGAATGATAATAAGAACTGTTTACTTAATTGCTTATAAGAACCTTGTATTGATTTCTGTAAGGCATATTAAGATTGTTTGATAAATAGACATACTATGATGCTATGTGTGTTAGTGTCTTGTGATGTTGTGAAAGGGGGTCATTCTTGTTGTGCTTACGTTGCTAGACGGTAAGTCAGTTGTACTGTTATTATATCACCTACCCCCTTGACTGGTTATACCGAGGGCTTGCCACCCTTGATGCGGGTCTATACGGCCTATGCGGAGCTGCGGGAGCTCCAGGATTGATCATTCCGGGTGTTTTAGCCCGATGCGGGGGATGCCCTATGCGGTCTGTGTGACTATGCGGTCTATTGAGACTATGCGGATCGCGGAGTCGAGTGAGGTACCGGGGTTAGCTACCCCGATGCGAGGAATACCTCACGCGGGTGCAGTGACCTATGCGATCGCGGGAAGTCCAGACTAGGCACGCATAATGATACTATGGGCGATTGGCCTTGCTTCGATCATTCGCGCCTAGAAAGACCGGGCCATCGTATATCTATGTTGCTCTTGCTTATGTTGTGGCACTATGTGCGATTAATCCGTTGTATTTGCAAATGGTTTTAAATACTTGATTTTACTTCAAGATTTACGCTTTACATACTTAGTACTGTTGTCTCGACCTCCTTCGGGCTGCGTCATGCCGCAGGTAAGGGCAAGCGGTGCTAGATCCACATCCTTAGGATCTCTTTGCTTTGGTGTCGTGAGCTCCATCTTCTCGGAGGCTCTACTTTTGGGTATGATCTCCTGTATTGTAGATAGTTTTTGTACATTCAGGTATGGCGGCCCCGTCCCGCCATAGTTGTTTACTTCCAGAGGTCTCAGAGTGCTATGCAGTTGGGATGTAATCGCAAAACTATGTTTATATATATATGCCAAAGGCGACATTTTCTCATATAAACCGTGTCTAAATTTTCATTTGATTCATGTCTTGTTTTATATTCCGCTGATTTTCTCGATGTATGAATACTTGGGTGCGGGTAGGCACTCACCACTGCCCTGAACGGTCGTGACATTTGGAAAACTTGGCGATAATCGCTGGTCTGGAGAACTCTCAAGACAGCCTCTCAAATGCTCCGCATGCTCTCGCCTCGAATGGAATAAACCAAGATGTCATCAATGAACACTATCACAAACGTCTCCAAAAATGGCTTGAACACTCGGTTCATCAAATACATGAATACCGCCGAGCATTGGTCAACCCGAAAGACATAACCCTGAACTCATAGGGCCCGCATCGTCCGAATGCATTCCTGGGACATCCGCCTCGACTCGCACTGATGATAGCCCGATCGCAGATCAATCTTGAGAAACATCTCGCGCCGCAATCGGTCGAACAAATCATCAATCTCGGGAAGGGGGTATTCGTTTAATGGTCACCTTGTTCACCGTCAGATCAACACATGCGCAGCGTCCCGCCCTTCTTCTTTACGAACAATACCGGCGCTCCCGTGGAGAAACACTAGGCTCGATGAAGCCCTTCTCCAAAGAAATCTCTCACTGGTCCTTCAACTCTCAACTCGCAGTGCTATTACGTATGGCGGAATGGAAATAGCCGACTGTCTGGCAAAGACTCGATACAAAACTCTATCTCCTCTCGTGAGGAATACTCGGAGGTCGCCTGAAACACATCCGGGAACTCTCGACTATCGAATCGATGAAAATCTGTACCGCAGCCTCAGATCAAACACCCGAATGAGATGGTAGATATACCCTTCGCACCATCTTCCTAGCCTCGAGGTAAGAAATAAACTTACCCTGGCGACACGTTGTTCCTCCCACTCAACAATCGGCTCAGAAACCGGAACCGCATCACTCTCTCCTGCAGCTTCACATTGGCGTAGCAAGAAGCTAGCCAATCCATACCCATGATCACATCGAAATTAGTCATATCCAACTCTACCAAGTCGGCAAGGGTCTGACGACTGCATATGGTCACTGGACAAGCCCTATATACCCACCGAGCTACCACTGAATCACCCACTGGAATAGCTACCTCGAAAGGGTCTATGGACTCAGGCTCTATCCATATCCTACTAGCAACATGGGGAGATATATGATGCAGTAGAACCGGATCTATCAAGGCATACACGCCACAACATGAACCGATAAAGTACCGTGGCGACATCAGCGTGAGGCCTCCGTCCCGCTACCGACAAGGCATATACGCGGCTCGAGGACCGCTAGAATCGACCCGCGCCACGACTCTACCGCGACTGGCCGCCCATGAGTACCTCGCCTGGGCGAGTAATCGTAGGATATGAAGAAGACCGGCGAAAGAACTCGTAGTCGACTACCATCCGCGCGCCGCTTGACGGACAGGCTCGTAAAGTGACCCGCTGGCCGCAATCAAACAAACTCTGGAGCAGCACCACAATTCCCGTAATGGATCTACCGTGACGCCACACCGGCGGGTGGTCCCGATCGTTAGCACCTCGCTACCTCGACGCCGTAAGTCCCGGGCCCCAGTCCGCCTCGAATACCCCGCCCCGAGGACGGTGTAGGAGTGCTCAGCCGGGCCGTGGTGCAAACCTAGATCGCCTTGGCCGCCCACCCCGAGCTACCAAAAGATCCCGCTGCCCCGCCTTTCTTCTCGCTGGCTCACAACCCGCCGCTTCTACGCCTCTCGCATCCAAGTGCATGAGCTCGCATGCGTAATGTCCATGCTCGTCAAGAGCTACACCCGCACAAGACTCGACCATATAATCATCTAGCCCGGTGACGTAGCGGTGTACCCTGTCCTCCATATCTTCTACCAACGCAGGGACATATCGAGCCAACGAATCGAACTCAACGTTGTACTCCCTAATCAGGCGCCCTCTCTGCCTCAAAGAACAAAAATCTGCTTGACCGTGCTTCTCATCCGCGAGGCAAGAAGTGAGTGAGAAAGCCTCCGAGAACTCGTCCCAAGTAGCCTGGGACGCGTGCTCTCCCGACAACTCCCACGAGTCAAACCCGATCATTGCGTATCACGCAGCCGATGCGAACCAAGATCACGACTCGGTCTCGAAGCCTTGATCACTCGCGACGATCCTTCAGAATCGACGGATGAACTCCTGCGGATCATCCTCAGGCCTCGACCCGTAGAACTCTGGCGGGCTACAACTCATAAAATCTCGTAGCCTCAAACTATCTGATCTCGGGTGAACCAGTGTATCGGGCTGAACTGAATCAAAGATTCCAAATTTATCCTCATATTCGCCACGATCACGGCGAATCGCCATCTTCAGAACCCATCTCATCTCGCTTCCGCCGCGGATCGAGGTGCAGTATCGTGGTCTCATCACCACCGCTGCGGCCTAAACCCTGCTGGGGCCGGCGGCGTCGTGGAACTCGCCGTCTCGGGTATAGACTGGGCCTGAGCCCTCGTGACTCTCGGTGTCCTACTAGCAGCTCCCTCGGCTGCCTTGCCCTTCTGGGCCCGGGTTGCCTTACGTGGAGGCATAATTGTTAAAGAAAGGAAATACGTTAGAGGGGTCCAACTTATAACACAGCTCTAAGGCACGATCTCAGAGTGAGAAGAATGGAAACCAATCCTAAATATCTTATAGCCTCCTGATTATTGGTGTGGTGCACAACACACCGATAATCAAGACTCTACTAGATACGGTATGTAGACATTTTCCGAGGATTAACCTGGCTCTGATACCACTTTTGTCACGACCCGTTCCGGGGCCCATGACTGGTGCCTTACCCGGGCACCCAAGTAGTCATACATCAGAGTAATCAGCGGAATATAAAAACAAGACATGAAACAATTGTAAATGAGACACAGTTTATCTGAGAAAAGGTCGCCTTTCGGCATATATATATATAACCAAAATCTGGCAGTTACATCCCAACTGTACAACAGGACTACAGACCTCTAAGAAGATAAGCAACTATGGCGGGACATGGCCCCGCCATACCCTGAATGTACAAAACTATCTACAACAACAGGGAGATCATACCCAAAAGTCGAGCCTCCGGAGAAGATGGAGCTCCTGACACCAAAGCAAAAGATCCTAAGGATGCGGATCTAGCACCTGCTTTCCCTTACCTGCGGCATGAACGCAGCCCCCCGAAGGAGGTCAGTACAACAGGTACCAAGTATGTGAAACTGTAAAGTACTTTAAATGAAATCATTATCATTTTAAAACCAATCTTACAAATATGTACAAAACAACCAAGGTAACCGCACATAGTGCCACATCATAAACAAGAGCAACAATAGGTAAACTGTAACAGGTCTTTTCTAGGCTGCGAATGATCGAAGCAAGGCCAATCGCCCATAGTATCATTATGCATGCCTAATCCTAGACTCCCGTAGTCCGCATAGGCCACTTAGGCCCGCATGAGGTATTCCCCGCATCGAGGGTAGCTACTCCTCGGCATCGTCCCGACTCAGAGTCCGCATGGCCACATAGACCGCATGGCCACATGGACCGCACACTAACCCTGGAACTCTCGTAGCTCCGCATAGGTCCCCTGGACCCGCATGAGGTATTCTCATAGTCACACAGATCGCACGAGGTATACCCGCGACGGGCGCTTAACCCCGGTATATCATGTCAAGAGGTGAGTGATGTAATACTAACATAACGGCTTATCGTTAAACAACATAAGCACAATAAGAATAACCTCTTTACACAAACGTTACAAGATACTAACACACATAGCATCACAATATGTCTACTCAACAAACCATCTTACTATACCTTCCAGAAATCAATACAAGTCTTTATAAACACATAAGTAAACCGTTCCTTTTATCTTTCTTAATTCGTTATACCTAACTTTCCATAAAGCTAGTATAACTCTTAAGCTTTTGTTTAAAAACCAAGTATTACTCTTCTTTCAAAAATGATTCATAATTCTTTTGAAATACTTCAAGATTCTTATTATTTAGACTCAAGTCAAAAGACGTCAAGTAAAACCATGTTCAGTTAACACACGTACGTCTACCGTACTATATATATATTTTAAAATATCATTCTCAAGAGGATAGGAAGAATCACATACCTTCTCGGCGAAATCCACCTGCCAAATCGAATATGTCGCGCGCAGAGTATCAACCTATAACAGTCAAATTCGTCTATCAACGTCTAGACTACTCTGTAGGATAATCTAAGCAGAGGGTTCTCTATTCTACGGAAAAATCGGGCAAGACTTCCTACCGTTAAACTACACAAGTCTCATCAGAATACATACCCATGTAAGTACTGATTCAATCTTACGATGTGATTACGCTTCAATTCTCTTCTTTTAATACCATCCTTCTATAAGTCTTATACTTAGTTCTATACTTCTAGAGTATGTAATCTCTAATTACAATAGAAGGATAAGATATTTACCTCGGTAAGCCCAAAATTATCCAAGTTAAAAGTCGATCCTGAGCAAGGTTTAGCTCCTAACTGCACGCCCAATCCGCTCCAAGAAACCCCTTAGAAGTTTCTACACAACTTCTACTTACTACTTCAACCAACTATGAAGATTTTCCTGTGGTTTCATTTAGTGACTAATGGATATAAGATAGTATTTACGGGCTTTTGTATAGGGGTGACTTTGGAATACTACAAGATATACTACTAGGGTATTTTGGGGATAGTAACAATACTTGAGAGTATTTTCACCTGGGGCTTTTGCCGAGACTACTAGGAAGGGGGAAGGGGGTGTTTCGGCAGCTCTTCAAGAGGGGAGAAGGCTTTGACGAGAGCTTCTCAAAGTGGGGAGTTTTGAGACGTGGAAGATGATTTGTGGATGACGAAGTCTTCAACTCAAGGGGGGTATTTATAGGGCTTTCAAGGGCCAAGATGAAGGCAAGTGGAGGGCAAGTGGAGGGTGTGGATTTGCTCAAGTGCACCCTATCCCTACTTCACAAATCACTCACAAACATTGACCCATGGTTTAGGCCTTACAATCGTGCCAAGCCATGCCCTCTTTGCCGTCCACTTGAGTGTCACCCTCTCGTTGGTCCAAAATATTTCATCTCTCGGAAAAATCCACAAAAAATATAAATGTCGCAGCCGTAATTTTCCCTTCGCAAGCTTTGGAAGACGTTTCGTCGGAAAACAATTCTTTTCGTGGGTTGTGCACAAATTTCGGCGTATGCCTTAACTTAAGGCTTGAACTTTTGTACGTACGCCCTCACGTACATACTCTGGAAATACGGGGTATAACAACAAGGTACAGTTGACTCTTATTTTATATGGCACGGTAGGATCTGGTATTTGATTTTCATACTTGCCCCTGTCATTCTTTTGTATAGTTATGATCTTGTTTACTGTACTTCATGTTTACATACTTGGTACTGTTATCGATTTCTGGGCCGCATTCATGCCCGCAGGTATTAGGTACTCAGTTAGTGATCCGTGAGCTTAGGATCATTGGTCAGCATTTTGGGATAGCTCCAATGTTCTGGAGCTTGTCATTTTGGCACAGGTCTTCCATTATGGCTATGTATATTCAGGGGTACGGTGGAGCCTTGTCCTGTCATAGTTTACTTTCTAAACTCTTAGAGGTCTGTATTCATATGTGGGTTGCACTTGCGTGAGTTGTATATATATTTTTGGCCAGTTGTACTACTGTGTTGTCGGGATGTTCCCGTTTATATATAGCGACAGCCTCATCGGCTTGCCTGTTTTTATAACATGAGTTTTCTTAGAGCTTCCGCTGATATTTATGTGATGTATGGGTAGAAGGGGGCCCAGGTAGGGCACCAGTCGCAGGCTCGGGGTTCGGGTCGTGACACCAACTGTACCTTTTTAAAAGTGAGAGCCAACCGTGCCCTTTTAAAAATGAGAGTCACCGTATCTGTTTACATATAACGTATCCCGGCCCATTAATGAGGGACTCACACGACCTGTTCGGCCCGTGATCGTGCCTACCGGGCACCCCAAAGAGTCATACATCGAGTAACCAGGAATATAAAACAAGACAGAAGCTTTATAAAATAAGACACGCTTTATCGATGAAAAACTTTCCTTTCGGCATAATATAAATAACTCAAGTTTGCGATTCATCCCAACTGCATAATAGTACTACTGCACTCTAAGGAAGTAAACAACTATGGCGGGACAGGGCCGCCATACTCGATGTACAAAACTATCTACAATACAGGGAGATCATACCCAAAGTAGAGCCTCGGAGAAGATGGAGCTCGACACCAACGCAAAGATCCTAAGGATGTGGATCTAGCACTGCTTTACCTGCGGCATGAACGCAGCCCCCCGAAGGAGGTCAGTACAACAGGTACCAAGTATGTGAAACTATAAAGTACTTAAATGAAATCAAAGTATTTAAAACCTTTTCACAAATACAATCAGTTCAATTGCACATAGTGCCACATCACAAACAACAACAGTAATAGGAAAACTGTAACAGGTCTATTCTAGGCCGCGAATGATCGAAGCAAGGCCAATCGCCCATAGTATCATTCTGCGTGCCTAGTCCTGGACTTCCGCAGCCCGCATAGGTCCCACACAGACCCGCATGAGATATTTCTCGCATCGGGGGCAGCCAACCCCCGGCATCCGCCTAGGCTCCCGCAGCCCGCATAGCCTCAAAAGACCGCATAGTCTCAACAGACCGCATAGGGAGTCCCCCGCATCAGGCTAAACGCCCGGAATGATCAATCCTGGAGCATACCGCTGCTCCGCATAGTCTCACAGACCGCATAGGCCGTATAGACCCGCATCAAGGGGGGCAAGCCCTTGGTATAACAGTCAAGGGGGTAGGTGATACAATAACAGTACAATGGACTTACCGGTTAGCAACGTAAGCACAGCAAGAATGAGCCACTTACACAGAATTACAAGACACTAACACAGGTAGCATCATAACATGTCTACTTATCAAACAATCTTACTACACTTAACAGAAATCAATACAAGGCTTTTATAAACAAACAAGTAAACAGTTCCTTTTTATCTTTCTTAAGTTGTTATACCTAACTTCCCATAAAGCTAGTATAACTCTTAAGCTTTTGTTTTAAAAACCAAATATTTATCTTCTGTTAAAAATGATTCAGTATTCTTTTGAAATGTTTTCAGTTCTTTATTATTCAGGCTTAAGCCGTGAGGCATTGCCGTAAGTATTATTCAGGCTTAAGTCAAAGACATTGCCATAGTTATTATTCAGTTCACACATGTACGTCTACCGTACTATATATTGTAAAATATCATGCTTAGGAAGAATCACATACCTTCTCAGCGAAAACCACCTGCCAAGTCGAATATGTCGCGCGCAGAGAGTCAGCCTATAATAGTCACAGACATCTATCAAAGACTACTCTGAAGGTCATTCTAAACAGAGGGTTCATAATCCTACGGAAAGTCGGGCAGCACATCCCTACCCGGTGAGCTATATGAGTTCATCGTGAAAACAAATTCTATGTGAGTACAGTTAAATTCTATTCTTTAATACACTTCTAAGTATTTATACTTATTCTAACACTACTACAGTATGTATTCTCTAATTCAAAAGAGGGTTAGGATTAGTTACCTCGGTAAGCCCAATAATATCCTAGATAAAGTCGCGCCTGAGCAAGGTTTAGCTCCTAAGTTGTACGCCCAGAGTCTAAGAAACCTTAGAAGTTCTTCACAACTTCTACTAAGGACTAAGGGATTTGGGCTAGGGTATTTTGGGCATTATAACAATACTAGAAGACAACTTTTCTACCAAGGAGGGGCGATTTCGGCTAGGCTAGGGGTGGGGTAGCCTCGGCCAAGCTTCTCGGGAGGGGTGTTGGACGAATTGCTTACAAAGGGAGAGGAAGGATTTTTAGACTTGGAAAGCTTTGTGGATGAAGAACTCTTCATCTCTGGGGGTATTTATAGGTCAAGAGGTGGCCAACCAATGGCCAAGATTAAGACAAGTGCAAGGCAAGTGTAGGGTGAGGATTAACTAAACACAAATATCCTACCAACTCCTTGACTTTCGCAAGGCACAAAACGCCAAACTTCATCCAATTCGGCCCCATGGACGATTCAAGTCCACCAATTGGAGGGTGCCAAGTGTCGCCTCCCGTTGGTCCAAAATGTTTCGCCTCGGAAAAATCCGCAAAAATACTAAATGACATAGCCGGAATTTTCCCTACGAAAGTCGTGGAAACGCTTTCTCGAAAAACGATTCTTTAATCGAGTTGTGCACAATTTCGAACTTGGCCTAATCTTTAAGGATAAACTTTTGTACGTATTCCCTTACGTACATACTCTGGAAATACGGGGTATAACATTCTCCCCTCCTTAGAAACATTCGTCCCGAATGTTCCTTCTCAAGACAGTTATCGAAGAAGCTTAAACAGTTTGTAAGTGCCACACATGGCCACAAAAATAACACTTAGGAATAAATGATAATGGAAATTTACAAGTAGGAAAGTGAATTACCTGGAGGTGTGGGGAATAGGTGAGGATACTTCTGCCTCATTTCTTCCTCGGCTTCCCACGTCATCTCCTCCCTGAGCTCGTTCCGCCACAAGACTTTGACGGAAGCCATGTCCTTCGTCCGCAGACGCCTAACCTGGCGATCGACTATCGCTATGGGAATCTCCTCATACGATAACCCCTCGGTCACCTGGACATCGTCAATCGGGTGTACCCTAGATGGATCCCCGATACATCTTCTCAAAGATAGATACGTGAAAACCGGATGCACCGCCTCCAGACGGACGGCAGAGATTCAACTCGTAGGCAACCTTGCCTACCTCGCGACAATCTGAAACGCCCAATGTACCTTGGGCCGAAGCTTCTTCTTCCCGAATCTCATCACACCCTTCATGGGTGACACCTTTAGGAAAACCCAATCATGAACCTCGAACTCAAGATGCCGACGACGATGATCCGTGATACGACTTCGCCGACTCGAAGTCGCCAGCCGCCTGATAAGCTTCACCTTATCCATCGCCGCTGCACCAAATCGTCCCACTAGCCGCACTCGCCATATCGAACCAACCTATAGGCGATCCGCACTTCCTCCCATACAAGGCCTCATAAGGCGCCATCCGAATACCGGAGTGGTAGCTATTATTATACGCGAACTCAACTAGAGGCAAATGATCCTCCCAACTACCATCTGAAGTCAATAACACAGCTCGCAGATATCCTCGCAGTCCGGATAGTGCGCTCGTCCGTCTGGCTCTGTGGATGAAATGCAGACTCAGCTCACTGTGTCCCTAAACCCTCTCGAAGGACTCCCGGTTAGCCGTGAACCGGGCTCCTCGTCCGATATGATCGGGTAGGGACTCCATGCATCGACGATCTCTGATGTAAAGTCCGCATAATCCTCACCAAAAAGTCGCCCCGACGGAAGAAAGTGGGCTGATTTCACACCGCCGACGATAACCCATATAGAATCATGTCTCTCCGAGTGCGAGGTAATCCCGTGATGAAGTCCATGTTGATTACCTCCCACTTCCGTGTCCGGGATCTCAATCGTCAGAATAAAACCACCGTGCCTCCGTGCTCTACCTTCACCGGCCGACAACACGCACCGAGCTACGAACTCGCAACGCCCTCTTCAAGCCATCCCACCAATACACAGATCTAAGGTCGTGGTACATCTTGGTCGACTTTGACGGATAGAGTAACGCCGCTGTGTGCTTCCCAAGAACTCGCCGCCAAGTCCTCAAACATCCGAACACATACCGCCTCAAACCTTAGCACCCCATCAAGTGCTACCTCAAAAGCGACCTTGCCTCACGTAAGAGTCAGATCACGATATCGAATCAAAGCCGATCTCGAATCGCTGCCTCTTCACCTCGACGATGGAAGACTCAAAGAACCTCACGAACTCTAACCCCATCGCTATCGTAATCAATCAAACGGACACCAAGGCTCGCTAATCGATGCAAATCACGAACCATGTCCCTCCTCTCTAGCCGCACATCCGATAGGCTCCCATCGACCTACGACTAAGAGCATCCGCCACAACATCGCCTTCCCCGTGGTACAGATATCAACATCGTAATCCTTAAGCAACTCTAACCACCGCCTCGCCGTGAAGTTCACTCCTCCGTCGAAGATATACCGAGGCTCTTGTGGTCCGTATAAATATCCACGTGAACCCCATACAAATAGTGCCTCCAGATCTTCAAAGCGTGAATCACTACCGCTAACTCCAAATCATGGGGGGTAGTTCTCTCGTGTTTCTTCACCGCCGGATGCATATGCTATAACCCCGCCATGCCGCATCAACACACATCCCAACCCGATGCCCGACGATCACAATACAACATAACCATCCGACCTCCGGAAGAGTAAGAACGGGGCGGTGCCGCCTCTTTTCAAGAATCGAAACCCCGCCACAAGCATCACCCATCGAAACTCCGCTTTCTCGAGTCACCCTAGTCAATGGTGCGTAGATAGAAGCAAACTTCTACGAACCGATAATATCCTCGCAAGGCCCGTAAAATCGCGAACCTCACGCCGAGTAAGAGTTCAGGCCAAGTCCTCGATCGCCGATTCGCCAGATCCACTGAATGCCATCACCCGATAATATGCCCAAGAAACGCCATCAAGTCAACCAAAACTCACATTTGGAAAACTTGGCGATAATCGCTGTCTCGAGAATCACAAGACACTTCAAATGCTCCGCATGCTCCGCTCCGAGCGAGAATAAACCAAGATATCATCAATGAACACTATCACAAACGTGTCCAAAATGGTTTGAACACTCGCTCATCAAATCCATGAATACCACGAGCATTGGTCAACCCAAAAGACATGACCGAACTCATAATGCCCGCACGGGTCCCGAATGCGATCTAGGGACATCCACCTCTCGACTCGCACTGATGATAGCCCGATCGCAGATCAATCTTGAGAAACATCTCGCACTCGCAATCGTCGAACAAATCATCAATCTCGGGAAGGGTATTCGTTCTTAATGGTCACCTTGTTCACCGTCAGATCAACACACATGCGCAGCGCCCCCGCCCTTCTTCTTCACGAACAATACCGGCGCTTCCTGTGGAGAAACACTAGGCCCGGAAGCCCTTCTCCAAAGAAATCTCTAAGCCGATCCTTCAACTCTCTCAACTCGGCGGTGCCATTCTCAGATGGCGGAATGGAAATAGCCGAGTGTCCGCAATATGTCAATACAAAACTCAATCTCCTCTCGTGAGGGATACCCGAGGTCATCCGAAACACGCCTGGGAACTCGACCATCGAATCGATCAAAATCTGGTACCGCAGCCTTTCAGATCAAACACCCGAACGAGATGGTAGATATACCCTTCTCGCACTATCTTCCTAGCCTTGAGGTAGGAAATAAACCTACCTCTGGCGATACCGCTCCTCCCACTCAACAACCGGCCTCTCAGAAATCGGAACCGCATTACTTTCTCTCTCATAGCTACATTGGCGTAGCAAGAAGCTAGCCAATCCATCCCCATAATCACGTCGGTCAATCATCTCCAACTCTATCAAGTCGGCCAGTGGTCCGACGATCAGAATGGTCACAGACAAGCTCTATATACCCGCCGAGCTACCATCGAATCACCATCTGGCGTAGCTACCTCGAGGGTCATGGACTCGTGCTCTATCCCTATCCTACTAGCAACAAGGGGGATATATAGATGAGTAGAACCCGGATCTATCAAAGCATACACATCAAACCTGAACCGATAAGGTACCGTGGACGACATCGTGAGGCCTCCGATCCCGCTTACCGACAAAGCATAAATGCGCTCGAGGACCGCGAATCGACCCGCGCCACGACCTGCGCGACCCGCTGGTCCATGAGTACCTTGCCCTCCGGGCGAGTAATCGCTGGGATGAAGAAGCGCAATGCACTCGAGATCGGGCCCTACTACCGCCGCCCCGGTCGGACAAACTCATGAAATGACCTGCGCCACAAGTATAGCAGCTCCCGCAGTACACTCCTAATGGTATTCGCCACAACGGGCACACCGAAACCTCGAACGGTTAGCACCTCGCTACTCGAAATCAAGTCCCGCCCCGACCGCCTCGATCGCTCTGGCTTGAAAATGAGGTAGAGCGCTCATACCGGCCGTGGTGCAAATCGACTTCCGACGCCGCCACCCCGAGGACCACCAAAAGAATCGCCGCTCGCCTTCTTCTCGCCGCTGATATCGCTCTACTCGGCGGTCTCTACGCCTCACATCCTGTGCATGAGCTCGCATACGGGTTATGTCCATGCTCGTCAAGGGACACACCCGCACAAGACTCGGCCATGTAATCATCTAGCCCAGTGACATAGCGATGCACCGCCCTCCATCTCTCGCTACCAGCAGGACATATCGAGCCAAAGATTCAAACTCGACATTGTACTCTCACCGCGGCCCTCCCCGCCTCAAAGAATAAGAATCTATCACTCGTGCCCTCTCATCCGCGGAGGCAAGAAGGTGTGAGAAAAGCCTCAAAACTCATCCCATACTGCTGAGGTGCATGCTCTCCCGAAAGCTCCCATGAATCAAACCAATCGATCATGTATCACGCACTGACGCGAACCGAATGTCACACCTCGATCTACGAAGCCCGATCACCCGCATAATCCTTCAAATGACGGATGAACTCCTCGCGATCATCCTCCCGCCTCGACCAGTAAAACTCGCGGGCTACAACTCAAGAAATCTCAGCCTCAAACTATCTCGCCTCGGTGCACTACGGTGCGATCGAGCCGAGCCGAACTGCCGTGATCCACCTCTCCTCGACGGGCCACAACTTTAGCCAATAGTCGGGCTATCTCTCAGACCCTAACCTCCGCCTGTGCCGTGGGATGCGAGGTGTGGTACTGTGGTCTCGCTGGGCCGGGCGGCGTCGTAGAACTCGCCGCCTCTGGTATAGACTGGGCCCGAGCCCTCGTGACTCGGGTGTCTCGCTAGCGCCTCCTACCGCCTTGCCCTTCGGGCCCGGTTGCCTTACGCGAGGCATAATCTGCATAGAAAGGAATACGTTAGAGGGTCCAACCTATAACATGGCTCTAAAGCACGATCTCGTAATGAGAAGAATGGAAACCAATCCTAAATATCCTATAGCCTCACGATTATTGGTATGGTGCACAACACACCGATAATCAAGACTTACTAGATACGATGCCCAGACACTTTCCGAGGATTAATCGCTCGATACCACTTTTGTCACGACTGCCCGGCCCGTGGATCGTGCCTTACCGGCACCCAAAGAGTCATACATCGAGTAACGGCGGAATATAAAACAAGACAGAAACAGCTTTATAAAATAAGACACGCTTTATCTCGATGAAAAGCTTGCCTTTCAAGATAATATAAATAACTCAAGTTTGCTACATCCCAACCGCATAATAGTACTACTGCACTTAAGGAAGTAACAACTATGGCGGACAGGGCCCGCCATACCCTCGATCAGACAAAACTATCTACAATACAGGAGATCATACCCAAAAGTAGAGCCTCGGAGAAGATGGAGCTCCCGACACCAACGCAAAGATCCTAAGGATGTGGATCTAGCACTTGCCCTTCTTACCGCAGATTTAACGCAGCCCGGGCGAGGTCGAGACAACAGTACCAAGTATGTGAAACTATAAAGTACTTAAATGAAATCAAAGTATTTAAAACCTTTTCATAAATACAATCGCTCAATTGCACATAGTGCCACATCACAAACAACAACAAGAATAGGAAAATCAGAATGTGTCTATTCTAGGCCGCGAATGATCGAAGCAAGGCCAATCGCCCATAGTATCATTCTGCGTGCCTAGTCCTCGACTTCCGCACCCGCATAGTCCCACTGCACCGCATGAGATATTTCTCGATCGGGGCAGCCAACCCCAAGATCCGCCTAGGCTCCCGCAGCCCGCATAGCCTCAAAAGACCGCATAGTCTCAGCAGACCGCATAGTGAGTCCCCGCATCAGGCTAAACGCCGAATGATCAATCTCGAGCATACCGCCGCCCGCATAGTCTCACAGACCGCATAGCCGTATAGACCGCATCGGGGCAAGCCCTCGTATAACGATCAAGGAGGTAGGTGATACAATAACAAGATAATGGACTTACCGTTAGCAACGTAAGCACGGCAAGAATGACCCCTTTACACAAAGATTACAAGACACTAACACAGTAGCATCATAACATGTCTACTTATCAAACAATCTTACTACACTTAACAGTAAATCAATACAAGGCTTTTATAAACAAACAAGTAAACAGCCTTTTTATCTTTCTTAAGTTGTTATACCTAACTTCCCATAAAGCTAGTATAACTCTTAAGCTTTTGTTTTAAAACCAAATATTTATCTTCGTTAAAAATGATTCGATATTCCTTTGAAATGTTTTCAGTTCTTTATTATTCAGGCTTAAGCCGTGAGGCATTGCCGTAAGTATTATTCAGGCTTAAGTCAAAGACATTGCCATAGTTATTATTCAGTTCACACATGTACGTCTACCGTACTATATATTGTAAAATATCATGCTTAGGAAGAATCACATACCTTCTCAGCGAAAACCACCTGCCAAGTCGAATATGTCGCGCGCAGAGAGTCAGCCTATAATAGTCACAGACATCTATCAAAGACTACTCTGAAGGTCATTCTAAACAGAGGGTTCATAATCCTACGGAAAGTCGGGCAGCACAACCCTACCCGGTGAGCTATATGAGTCTACTGTGAAAACAGTCCTATGTGAGTACAGTTCAATTCTATTCTTTAATACTCTTCTAAGTATTTATACTTATTCTAACACTACTACAGTATGTATTCTCTAATTCAAAAGAGGGTTAGGATTAGTTACCTCGGTAAGCCCAATAATATCCTAGATAAAGTCGCGCCTGAGCAAGGTTTAACTCCTAAGTTGTACGCTCCGGTAGCTCCAAGAAACCTTATAAGTTCTTCACAACTTCTACTAAGGACTAAGGGATTTGGGCTAGGGTATTTTGGGCATTATAACAATACTAGAAGACAACTTTTCTACCAAGGGAGGGGGGTAGATTTCGGCTAGGCTAGGGGTGGGTAGCCTCGGCCAAGCTTCTCACGGGGCGGGGGTGTTGGACGAATTTCTTACAAAGGGAGAGGGAAGGATTTTTTTAGACTTGGAAAGCTTTGTGGATGAAGAACTCTTCATCTCTAAGGGGGTATTTATAGGTCAAGAGGTGGCCAACCAATGGCCAAGATTAAGACAAGTGCAAGGCAAGTGTAGGGTGAGGATTAACTAAACACAAATATCCTACCAACTCCTTGACTTTGTGCAAGGCACAAAAACGTGCCAAACTTCATCCAATTCGTCCCATGGACGATTCAAGTCCACCAATTGGAGGGTGCCAAGTGTCGCCCTCCCGTTGGTCCAAAATGTTTCGTCTCTCGGAAAAATCCGCAAAAATACTAAATGACATAGCCGGAATTTTCCCTACGAAAGTCGTGGGAAACGTTTCGTCGGAAAACGATTCTTTAATCGAGTTGTGCACAATTTCGAACTTGGCCTAATCTTTAAGGCTAAACTTTTGTACGTATTCCCTTACGTACATACTCTGGAAATACGGGGTATAACAGACTCGGTGCAATTATAATAATCATGAATACCTGTCCATGTAATGTATCTCTCATAACCTATCTCAGCCCTTTAGTGAGGGACTCGAGGGAATCATAATACATATATAAAATCAAATGTATCTTTTAAAATTGTAAGAGCGTCATGTCAAAATCAGGGACACCTGCCCATAGAATCATTATGCATATCCTATTCATGGGAATCGAACCCGCATGGGTCTTTATACACGCATGAGTATCTCATACTCGCATCACAGAGGTCGGTCCATGGAATCATGTATATATATTATTCGTGGGAATCGAACACGCATGGGTCTTTATATCCGCATGAGTATCTCGTACTCGCATCACAGATCTTGCCCGTGGAGTCATAATACATGGGAATCGAACCCGAATGGGTCTTTATACCCACATGAGTATCTCATACTCGCATCAAAGATCTTTTTCGTGGAGTCGTAATACATGGGAATCGAACCCGCATGAGTATCTCGTACTCGAATCACGGATCTTGTCCATGGAATCAAATATAACCGACCGCATGAGTATCTAAACTCGCATCATGGAAGCATGTGCATGGAATAAAACCAAGGTACCAACACATCATGTACCAAATATTAAAATGAACTTTCCTTTTAGAAATGCGTGGTACCAACATAACATGTACCAATCACATCTTTCATTTTGGAAAAACCAAAGCACTATCATGTCATGTAATATTAGGGACTTGAACCCAAAAGTACTATGTACGTTCACCGTATATACATTTTATAGAAAACACCAAGGCACTCTCATACCTTTCATTTTAAATCCCCATTTGGAAAATCAAGACACTTATTATATCAAGTAAATGATTTCAGGCCCATCGGATTGACTAATGTGGTCTATAAGATCATCACAAAGATTCTAGCTAACAGAATGACATTGATCCTTCCTTCTCTCATTGACAAATCCCAAGGGGCTTTTGTGAAAGGAAGAAACATGATGGACAACGTATATGTGGCACAGGAGCTTGTGAGAGGATTTAATAGAGCCAGGGTCTCACCAAGATGTATGCTTATGGTGGACCTTCGTAAAGCATTCGATACAGTCTCTTGGAGTTTCCTCGAATTGGTACTAAGAAGTCTAAAATTTCCAGCCAGATTTACAAATTGGATCATGGAATGTGTTAGCTCAACCTCCTTCTCCCTTTCTATCAACGGTGAGCTACATGGATACTTCAAAGGAAAGCGCGGTCTAAGACAAGGTGATCCTATGTCCCCTAGTCTCTTTATCTTGTGCATGGAATACCTCTCAAGGCTGCTTAAAAGGAAGGCTGAGGCAAGAGCTTTCTCATATTTTCCAAAGTGCAAGAAATTGGGCATTACTCATCTTGCATTTGCGGACGACCTCATGCTTTTTGCCAGAGGAGATATATCTTCAGTTGGGATTCTTATGAATTGTCTGGAAGAGTTGGAGTGTTATACCCCGTAGTTCCAGGGTATGTATGCGAGGACGTACGTACGAGAATACGACATTGAAATTGGAATGGAAGAAAGAGGTGATTTTTCCACGGAAAAGTTTCCGGTTTTTGTGAAGGAAAAAGGTTCGTTAATGGGAATTGGATTCCCAGATTTGGTATTCGGACTTCTTGGAATATTAGAGAATTATGGAATTTTATTTTTTCGGAAATGGTCACGTGGGGCCCACGGGAGAAAATTTACGGTTTTGTGGGGCCCACTTTGTTTTCAAGATTTTGGCCATTGTGGATATTTTCGGAAGACGAAATATTTTGGACGAGTAGGAGGGCGACACGTGTCACCCCCCCCCCCCTTGTTGGCTTGGACGAATTCCACTTTGTACACAACACCCGTTTAGAGTCGTTTTTCGACGAAACGTTTTACACAACTCGCGTAGGATAAATTCCGGCTATGTCATTTCTAATTTTTGCGGATTTTTCCGAGAGACGCAACACGTTGGACCAACGAGAGGGCGACACTTGTCACCCTCTCATTGGTGGATGTCACACGGCAATAGGGCCGATTGGGTTGGCTTGTTTTGTCTTGGAGTTGGTAGGATATTTTGTGTGCAAGTTGGCCAAGGACACTTGCCTAAATCCTCACCCTACACTTGCCTTGCACTTGGCATAATCTTGGCCATTGGTTGTCCATCCCTTGACCTATAAATACCCCCCTTGTTGAAGAGTTATTTCATCCTATTTTGAGCAATCTATCTAAGTCTCAAATCGCTCCCTCTCCCTCTTATTGTTTTCGTCCAAAACACACCCCTCCCCTTTGAGAAGCCCTAGCCGAGAGCAACCCCCCCCTCTAAAGCTAGCCTAGCCGAAACACTACCCCCCTCCCTTGGTAGAAAAGTTGCCTTCTAGTATTGTTATAATGCCCAAATCCCTTAGTCCTTAGTGGAAGTTGTGAAGAACTTCTAAGGTTTTCTTGGAGCTACCGGAGCGCACAACTTAGGAGCTAAACCTTGTTCAGGCGCGACTTTTATCTAGGATATTATTGGGCTTACCGAGGTAACTAACCTTATCCTCCTTTTGTAAATAGAATATATATACTGTAGAAGTATAGGAATAAGTATTAAATACTTAGAAGGATATTGCAGAATAGAATTGAACTGTTATCACAGTAGGCGGTTTAAAAGATGAATAATAGAATCAGACTTACATGGGAATTTGTTTTCTGATGACTTGAGTAGCTCACCGGGTAGGGAAGTGCTGCCCAAATGTCCATAGAATAACGAACCTCTCGCTAGAGCTTTGTATGCTGATACGGACGTTGATAGACGTGTTGATCGTTATAGGTCGATACTCTGCGCGCGACATATTCAACTTGGCAGGTGGTTTTCGCCGAGAAGGTATGTGATTCTTCCTATACTCTTGAGCATGATATTTTAAATAAATTTGTATGTAGTACGGTAGACGCATACGTGTTAATCGAATAATACTTACAGAATGCCTCACGCTTAAGCTCGAATAATACTTACGAATGCCTCACGCTTAAGCACGAATAACACTTACGGAATGCCTCACGCTTAAGCACGAATAATAAAGAATCAAAACATTTCAAAGAATCTGAATCATTTTTTTACGTAAGAGTAACACTTGGTTTTAAAAGCTTAAGAGTTATACTAGCTTTATGGGAAGTTAGGTATAACGGCAAGAGTGATAAAAAGAACGATTTATTGATTTAAGGAAATAAGAGACTTGACTTATTACACTAATATGAATTTTGTTAAAAGCGTGAAACCTCATTAGTGAGTAAATAGTATTTTTGGTTTTCAAAAGGAATGATGTTTTACCAATCAGAATAAATGTCGAACAAACCACAGCAGCGCTAATAAAGGGAATTATTTTGACTAATAAAGTATTATTAAAACCAGTAGAAACTTCCATCTGCATAGGAGCTAAGATAAGACAAAATGATATTACATTCACTAGATCATGGCTGCTGTAATAAGATTGTTACGAATAAAAATAATAACCTACCCACACTTAGGGTATATGTTTCTCAAATTGTTTTAAAGGATTAAAGCTATGAACTACGAAACCTTTCGGAAATGAGAAACTTGAGTAATTGAAATTAGGCAAACTTAAGCGTTGGGAAAAGAATGTTGTTACTTGATTTTACAAAGAGAAATGTGTTGATTTACTTCAAAAGATAATCACTCTATTTTTATACTACGGGTATTGTGTGACTTTTGTGAAAGAAACGGATCTTTTAAAAGAGTAATTCATGAAGTACTTTGGGGCTAAAAACCCGAACTTGTTGTCATAATGTAGGAAGTACCTTGTGTGAATAACTTGATTGTATTGATTTGTGATAGTCTTGTAATACTTTCTTGTTGACTTGATAAGTAAGCATGTTAGGATGCTACGTGAGTTAGTGTCTTGTGATGTTTGTGTAAAAGGGTTTTTCTTTGTTGTGCTTATGTTGTTTAGCGATAAGCGGTTATGTTGATATCATATCACTCATAACTCCGGGGGTTAAGCTGCCCTCCGATGCGGGGTAGACTCAGGCGGGTCTAGTGACCTATGATTCGAGAATACCTTATGCAGGTCTGTATGGCCTATGCGGAGCTACGAGAGTTCCAGGTTAGTATGCGGCCCTTGTGGTCATGCGGTCTTTGTGGCCATGCGGACGGCGAGTCCAGGACGCTGCCGGGGAGTAGCTACCCTCGATGCGGGGAATACCTCATGCGGGCCATTGGAGTGGCCCATGCGGAGCTACGGAAAGTTCCAGGGCTAGACGCGCACATTAGATACTGCGGGCGAGTGGCCAGCTTTGATCATGTGACGGTCTAGACAGATCTCATGATACAGTTTACGTCCTTGTTGTACTGGGGGTTTTTAGTAGTCGGCTATGCCCTCGTACTTACCCCGTACGGTTTTATGATGACTTTGAGGGCGTGAGTCCCTGACTTGACATGACTGCTTAATTATTGTGAACTGTAGTTTTGGCTTATCATACATGTCTCCTGCTTTATATAGACTACTATGATTTCATTTACAGTATTTTCAGTTTCACATACTTGGTACCTGTTGTACTGACCTCCTTCGGGGGGCTGCGTTCATGCCGCAGGTAAAGGTACTCCTACTGTTGATCCCCGTTCTTAGGATCACCGTTTCAGCGTTGGGAAAGCTCCGTTTCTCCGGAAGCTTAGCATTTTGGTATGGTCCCCTGTCGTTGTAGATATTTGTATTCAGGGGTATGGCGGGGCCCTGTCCCGCCATTGTTGTTTTAAACTCTTAGAGGTCTGTAGACCTGTTGTAAGGTTGGGATGTAACTGTTCATTTTGGGGTACTTATATACATTTATGCCGAAAGGCAACTTTTTCCCAGAAACTGTGTCTTAATTGTACTGTTTCATATTTTGATTGTTTTATTTTCCGCTGATCTCTCTGATGTATGACTACTTGGGTGCCCGGGTAAGGCACCAGTCACGGGCCCCGGAACGGGTCGTGACAAAAGTGGTATCAGAGCAGTTAATCCTCGGAAAGTGTCTACAGACCGTATCTAGTAGAGTCTTGATTATCGGTGTGTTGTGCACCACACCAATAATCAGGAGGCTATAGGATATTTAGGATTGGTTTCCATTCTTCTCACTCTGAGATCGTGCTTTAGAGCTGTGTTATAAGTTGGACCCCTCTAACGTATTCCTTTCCTTTACCAGTGATGCCTCCGCGCCAGGCAACTCGGGCCCAGAAGGGCAAGGCAGCCGAGGGAGCTGCGAGTGGAGTTCAGAGATTTAGAAGGGCACAGGCCCAATCATCACCTGGGGTGATGCTTCATGCGGGGAGTTCTGAGACGTCGCCAACAGCAGCAGAGTTTGGCACAGCGGCAGCAGTTCCTACTGCGGCCATGACATCTGGACCTTCAGTTCCACGACTTGGAGCAGAAAATATGGATTGGAAGGAGACGGCCCTGTTACTAGCAAGGGACTTGGCAGCCAAAGAGTATTTTATGTACCGGTATACCAAGGATATTGATGCTTATCTAAAGAAGGGTTGTGAGGGAGTAGCTCTTGATCGAGGGCGAGCGGGCTTGCGTTCAGATTTTGTGCGTGGTGAGAGAGGTAGAGATCGGCAGTTAAAGAAGATCGGCGAAGAGGCCCGTTTGGCGGGATCATTTGGTAACTCTCGAGGCGAACCGCCTCGTGGCCAATTAGACATGCGCCTCCGCCAGTGCAGAGTGTCCCTCCACAGGGTTCAGTTTTTCCTCAGTGTTCACAGTGTGGCAGGCGTCATCCCGGGAAGTGCCGTCTTTTTACTGGTGCTTGTTTTTATTGCGGCCGTCAGGGCCATATGGCGAGGGAATGTTCTATGAGGAAGGATGCAAGTAGGAAGACTCAGCCTACTAGACCAGTTGTGGATGCAGTGGTTCGGAGAGGAGGGGGTGTTAGCCGGGGGAGGCCACCCCCACCTCGGTGTGGCCGTTGTGGTCGATGTCATCGTGGGGAGTGTCGTGCTTCTGCGTCAGCTTGTTATGTTTGCGGCCAGCAGGGCCATTTTGCGAGAAATTGTCCAACCAGAGTTGGCGGGGATGTAGGGACTCAGCCTTCGGGATCAGTGGATAGTTCATCACCTTTCCCAGCTATGCGCCCAGCAGGGCGGGATTGACTAGACGACCTAGGGAAAGTGCCGCGTAGATACAGGTATATCCTTAACCCTTTAGAGATTTATATGTATAGTAAGATGCGAATATCTTAAAGTATTGTTTTCGGTTAACATGGTGTTAGTGTGATTAGAATTATTTTTAGTTAACCTGGTAAGATTGGGGGATAGAGAGAGTGGGAGCCTTAGAATATTATACGTAGAGACCTTAGAGGCGAGGCCATCTTTGGTAAAAGAATTATTTCGTGTTTGACCCTTGTCGAGGTGAATAGTATACGTGAGATATTTTATGGGATGAATCCTTGAGTGTTGTGAAACGAAAGAGGACGGTTGAGCTTAGAAGACCGCTAGGTTTTCGTAACGTGATTGGTGAGATTGTTCCGGATCGGGGAGCTAGTGTTTGGCGCGTTGCCGGGTCGGGTTGAGGCCGTGTTGCGGGTCGACCCACGCCCTGTTTGGTGATGGGGTCAGTTTGTGGTGGTCCCGCTTTGTGTCAGGATCACGAGGGTGTTAGGCCCAGGTTTAGTTAACCATTGTGCGAGTTCGTGGATGCGTTCGATCAGTAGTCGGGCCGATGAGGTCAGCCCGCCTTATCTTTTAGTCAACCGTGTACTCGGTAGTAAGTTGCGAGATGATTATTTCTAGAAGGTTGTAAGGCTGCACGGGGTGCCTACCTTCACCTTATGGCTGACAGGGGAGTCCAAGTTACGGCTGTTTCTTTTCTGGAAGAGTTACCAGGCAAGGTTAGGAACTCAGGTGAATCTCAGTGTCGCATTCACCCTCGGGCAAGTGGTTGGATTTCGGGAGTAGCTGTAAGGACTCTTCGCCTCTAGTTGAGTATATATATTATAGCTACCATTTCAGTATTCGGGTGTCACCGTTTGGAGCCTTTTTATAAGCACTAGTGTATGATTGCCGATCGATTGATTCGATGTAAGCAAGGTACAGACAGTTGGTTCGTACTTGTTCAGCAGGGCGTGGATAGGGTGGAGCTTATCCAGAAGAGGTTATTGGCAGCTCAGAGTCAGTGGGAAGCAGTACCAGAAGCATGGTAAGTGATAAGGAAGTGTTCGAGTGTACGAGAAGGGTACGACGACTAAGGCAAAGTGACAAAAGTGTATGTTACAGACATAGGTGTGATCATTTCGTTTATAAAGAGTAGGTGCGAAGGGAGTATCTTTTTAGACCTCTAGTAGGAGCTTTCGTGATAGAGGTGATTTCCTCGTGGACTTGGAGATAAGTATGTGCGCTAGTTGTGTTGTGGTCAGGTGTGGCATGGATGTTTTCGTAAGTATAGCAGTAAGGACTATACTGGCGCCTGTTCGTTTTTGGGACTTAGAAGGAACATTCGGGACGAATGTTTCTAAGGAGGGGAGAATGTTATACCCCGTAGTTCCAGGGTATGTATGCGAGGACGTACGTACGAGAATACGACATTGAAATTGGAATGGAAGAAAGAGGTGATTTTTCCACGGAAAAGTTTCCGGTTTTTGTGAAGGAAAAAGGTTCGTTAATGGGAATTGGATTCCCAGATTTGGTATTCGGACTTCTTGGAATATTAGAGAATTATGGAATTTTATTTTTCGGAAATGGTCACGTGGGGCCCACGGGAGAAAATTTACGGTTTTGTGGGGCCCACTTTGTTTTCGAGATTTTGGCCATTGTGGATATTTTCGGAAGATGAAATATTTTGGACGAGTAGGAGGGCGACACGTGTCACCCCCTAGTTGGCTTGGACGAATTCCACTTTGTACACAACACCCGTTTAGAGTCGTTTTTCGACGAAACGTTTTACACAACTCGCGTAGGATAAATTCCGGCTATGTCATTTCTAATTTTTGCGGATTTTTCCGAGAGACGCAACACGTTGGACCAACGAGAGGGCGACACTTGTCACCCTCTCATTGGTGGATGTCACACGGCAATAGGGCCGATTGGGTTGGCTTGTTTTGTCTTGGAGTTGGTAGGATATTTTGTGTGCAAGTTGGCCAAGGACACTTGCCTAAATTCTCACCCTACACTTGCCTTGCACATGGCATAATCTTGGCCATTGGTTGTCCATCCCTTGACCTATAAATACCCCCCTTGTTGAAGAGTTATTTCATCCTATTTTGAGCAATCTATCTAAGTCTCAAATCCCTCCCTCTCCCTCTTATTGTTTTCGTCCAAAACACACCCCTCCCCTTTGAGAAGCCCTAGCCGAGAGCAACCCCCCCCCCCTCTAAAGCTAGCCTAGCCGAAACACTACCCCCCCTCCCTTGGTAGAAAAGTTGCCTTCTAGTATTGTTATAATGCCCAAATCCCTTAGTCCTTAGTGGAAGTTGTGAAGAACTTCTAAGGTTTTCTTGGAGCTACCGGAGCGCACAACTTAGGAGCTAAACCTTGCTCAGGCGCGACTTTTATCTAGGATATTATTGGGCTTACCGAGGTAACTAACCTTATCCTCCTTTTGTAATTAGAATATATATACTGTAGAAGTATAGGAATAAGTATTAAATACTTAGAAGGATATTAAAGAATAGAATTGAACTGTTATCACAGTAGAAGGGTTTAAAAGATGAATAATAGAACTGTACTTACATAGGACTGTTTTCACAGTAGACTTGAGTAGCTCACCGGGTAGGGAAGTGCTGCCCAAATGTCCATAGAATAACGAACCCTCTGCTTAGAGCTTTATGCACATAATCTGGGCGTTGATAGACGTGTTGGTATTATAGGTCGATACTCTGCGCGCGACATATTCAACTTGGCAGGTGGTTTTCGCCGAGAAGGTATGTGATTCTTCCTATACTCTTGAGCATGATATTTTAAATAAATATGTATGTAGTACGGTAGACGTACATGTGTTAACTGAATAATACTTACGGCAATGCCTCACGGCTTAAGCCTGAATAATACTTACGGCAATGCCTCACGGCTTAAGCCTGAATAACACTTACGGCAATGCCTCACGGCTTAAGCCTGAATAATAAAGAACTGAAAACATTTCAAAAGAATACTGAATCATTTTTTTTACAGAAGAGTAACACTTGGTTTTAAAAGCTTAAGAGTTATACTAGCTTTATGGGAAGTTAGGTATAACGGCTTAAGAGTGATAAAAAGAACGATTTATTGATTTAAGGAAATAAGAGACTTGACTTATTACACTAATATGAATTTTGTTAAAAAGCGTGAAACCTCATTAGTGAGTAAATAGTATTTTTGGTTTTCAAAAGGAATGATGTTTTACCAATCAGAATAAATGTCGAACAAACCACAGCAGCGCTAATAAAGGGAATTATTTTGACTAATAAAGTATTATTAAAACCAGTAGAAACTTCCATCTGCATAGGAGCTAAGATAAGACAAAATGATATTACATTCACTAGATCATGGCTGCTGTAATAAGATTGTTACGAATAAAAATAATAACCTACCCACACTTAGGGTATATGTTTCTCAAATTGTTTTAAAGGATTAAAGCTATGAACTACGAAACCTTTCGGAAATGAGAAACTTGAGTAATTGAAATTAGGCAAACTTAAGCGTTGGGAAAAGAATGTTGTTACTTGATTTTACAAAGAGAAATGTGTTGATTTACTTCAAAAGATAATCACTCTATTTTTATACTACGGGTATTGTGTGACTTTTGTGAAAGAAACGGATCTTTTAAAAGAGTAATACATGAAGTACTTTGGGGCTAAAAACCCGAACTTGTTGTCATAATGTAGGAAGTACCTTGTGTGAATAACTTGATTGTATTGATTTGTGATAGTCTTGTAATACTTTCTTGTTGACTTGATAAGTAAGCATGTTAGGATGCTACGTGAGTTAGTGTCTTGTGATGTTTGTGTAAAAGGGTTTTTCTTTGTTGTGCTTATGTTTGTTATACCCCGTATTTCCAGAGTATGTACGCGAGGACGTACGTAGGAAATTTTGAACTTCAAATAGGCTTGGCCGATTTAATTTTGTGCACAACACCCGGTTAGAGTCGTGTTTAGTGAAAGCGTTTTCCACGACTTTCGTAGGGAATTTCGGCTATGTCCTTTCTAATTTTTGCGGATTTTTCCGAGAGGCGAACGTGTTGGACCAACAAGAGGGCGCCACTGGCACCCTCTCATTAGGACTTCAATCGTCCATTTGGACGAAATGGATAAGCAAAGGCACGCGTTTTGTTGCCTTGACAAAGTCAAGTAGGTAGGATATTTGTGTTTGGTAAATCCTAGCCCTACACTTGCCTAACACATGGATTGATCTTGGCCATTGGTTGGCTTTCACTTGGCCTATACATACCCACCCCTTTGATGAACTTATTCATCCACAAATTTGCCTAAGTCTTGAAAGCTCTCCTTCTCCCTCCCCTTTGTGTTGAGTTCGGCCAAGAGGCCTCCCCCTCTCCTAGAGGCCTTGGCCGAGGGGTACACCCCCCCTCCTAGTTGTGTGGCCGTGGGGTACCCCCCCCTAGCCTAGTTGCTTTCGTATAATACCCCCCTCTTTTGGTAGAATACTCTCAAAAGTATTGTTATAATGCCCAAATTACCTTAGCCTATACCTTGTAGTATTCTAAGGTTATACTTGTACAAAAAGCCCAGAAATACTATTATACTTCCCGTCAGTCACAAAACCGAAACCCTAGGGAAATCTCCATAGTCCGTTGGAGTATTGTGTAGAAGTTGGTTAGAACTTCTAAGGGTGGTTTAGAGCGGGTTGGAGCGCTCGGAGTTGGAGCTAAACGATTGCCCAGGATCGACTTTAAGCTAGGATAATTATGGGCTTATCGAGGTAATTATCTTGTCCCTCTATTGTAATTGGAAATTACAAAATTTCGTTAATATATAGGTTAAGTATACTAAATAATGGAACAGAACGGAGTTATCGGCAATGTCTTTTGACTTAAGCTGAATAATACTTACGGCTATGTCTTGCGACTTAAGCTGAATTTAAAGAAGAGTCTTGAATTGTAATTACATAGGGTTGTATTCTGAGACTTGTGTAGTAGTACCGTGGAGTAGAATTGTACCCGTTTGGGTTAGATATATAACCCCCCCTGGTTGGCTTGGTAGCCGGCCTCGATAGAGGAGGAGATTTACGCTGTTGCGGGGGGGGGGGGAGGTGCTGCCGAATTTTCTGTAGAATGTTCTACGAAGAGACCTAATGTTAATAAGCGCCTTGTGGCCTTATAGGTTGAAGTACTACGTGTGGTGCGATCTACGTGGCTTAAGGAGTAGCCGACAGTTGGAAGTACTTGGAGCGTTTTGCTATTAGTCGATACTCGTCGCGAGGTATGTGAACCTCTTCCTATCTCTTCTAGCATGATATGTGTGAACTATGTAGTACGGTGAGCGTCACATGTGCTAAATGTATTTGATTGGTGTAAACATAAAGTGTTATAACGGCTTTATGGGAAGTTGGTTATAATGACTTTATGTGGGTTAGAAAATACATGTGGTTTTTAAAAGGTAACTGATTTGAACTATAACTGGCTTGTTATGTGTTAATAAAGAACTTGAAGTATTTCAAAAGATTTTTGAATCATTTTGAAAGAAGAAGTAATATTTGGTTTTTTGAAAACTTAAGAGTTATACTAGCTTTATGGGAAGTTAGGTATAACGGCTTAAGAATGTTTCTTGATTTGAAATCGAATGTGTATCGACAAACCATGCGGCGTTAATAAAAGGAAATGTTTTGACTAATTAAGCATTATTAAAACCAAGAGAAACTTCCATCTGCATAGAAACTAAGATAAGACAAAATGATATTTCCTAGATCATGGTCATTGTAATAAGATTGTTATAAACAAGAATATCCTACTCACATATAAGGCTTAGGTTTCTCAGTTGTTTAAAGGAGAATTATATTCTTAAATGAATAAGACTATGAACTACAAACCTTTCTAAAATTAGGCAAACTTGAACATTGAAAAGAATGTTGCTACTTGATTTTACAAAGAGAAGTAATTGATTTACTTTAAAAGATAATCACTCTATGTTCATATACTACGGGTATTGTGTGGTTTTTTTGGGAAGTAACGTATCTTTTAAAGATTTAATGTATGAAGTACTTTGGGGATAGGTACGAACTTGTTAGTAGAAAGTACCTTGTGTGAATAACTTGATTGTATTGGTTTGTGATAGCCTTGTAATACTTTCTTGTTGACTTGATAAGTAAGCATGTTAGGATGCTACGTGTGTTAGTATCTTGTGATTATTATGTGAGGGTCACTCTGTTGTGCTTACGTTGTTAAGCGTTAAGCGTTGTACTATTATTGTATCACATACCCTCGACTTATTATACAGGGCTTGCCACCCGATGCGGTCTTTCACGGCTATCACGGTCCTCGTGACTATGCGAGTCGCGGTAGCTCGAGATTTGATCATTCGGGTGTTTAGCACGATGCGGGGATTCCTATGCGGTCTGTTGAGACTATGCGGTCTTTTGAGACTATGCGGGTTGCGGGAGCCTGGCGAATACCGAGGTTGTTTGCGCCCGATGCGAGGTATACCTCGGTGATGCAGGACCATGATTCGAGGAATACCTCATGCGGGTCCGTGTGTGACCTATGCGAGTGCGAGAGTTCGAGAATAGACGCCGCATTGATATTGCGGGCGGTGGCGGCCGATCATGTGGTGCGGTCTAGAAAGACCTCGGGATACGGTTTGTGGTATTTTTGATGCGTGGGTCTTAGTAGTCGGCTATGCCTTCGTACTTGCCGTGCACGGGTTTATTGTGATAACTTTGAGGCGTGAGTCACGACTTGACATATTGCTTATTTGTTGTGGATGTAGTTTGCTTATCATACATGTCTCTGCTTTATAGACTATTATGATTTCATTTACTGATTTTTAGTTTCACATACTCTGCACTGTTGTCCGACCTCGCCCGGGCTGCGTTCATGCCGCGAGTTGAGGTACACGATCGTTGATCCTAGCTCTGGTCACGATTCAGCGTATGGAAAGCTCCGTTTCTCGGAGGCTTATCGATGGTAAAGTCCTGTCGTATAGGTGTTTACATTCGGGGTTTGGCGGGGCCCTCCCCGCCATTGTTGTCGTATCATTCTTAAGTGCGTAATCTGTTGTGGCGGGGTTTGTAAAAAGGATTAAAGCTGTTCATTTGTAATGTTGTTATTTATATATGCCGAAAAGCGAGTTTTCCTCAATTCTTGTTTTGTATACATGCATTTCATGTATGTGTTTTATGTTCATTGATTACTCGATGTTGTGTCACTAGGGTGCGGGTAAGGCACGATCCACGCCCGATTTGGTCGTGACAAAAGTGGTATCGAGCGATTAATCCTCGGAAAGTGTCTACAGACCGTATCGATGAAGTCTTGATTATCGGTGTGTTGTGCACCACACCAATAATCAGGAGGCTATAGGATATTTAGGAGTGGTTTCTATTCTTCTCAATCTGAGTTCGTTGCTTAGAGGTGTGTTGTAAGTTGGACCCTCTGACGAAATTCTTTCACTTATCGTTATGCCTCGCGTAGGAGCAACCCGAGCCCGGGAGGCAAAGCGCCGGAGTGCGAGTAGAGTTCGAGGGTGGCGAGGCCTGTGCCCAATCATTACCTTGGGTTGTGCTTCATTCGGGGAGTTCTGCGACATCACTAGGCCCAGCAGAGTTTAGCACGGCGGCGGCAGTTCCTACTGCGGCCATGACATTTGAACCTTGGTTCCACGGCGAGAGAATTTAGATTGCAAAGCGACCACATTACTAGCTATAGATTTGGCTACGAAGAGTATACCGATGTACCGCGAATCTTGAGGACTATCTAAAGAGGGTTGTGCGAGTAATTCTTGATTGGGCTTGAGCATGGCACGTATGCGGGCTTATGCGCGGCGAGAAAACATAGAGATCGGCGGGTTAACGAAGGACAACGAAGAGGCGAGCGGAAGGTCCTTTAGTAACTTTCGAGGCGAGTCGCCTCACCAGATTTGATATGCACCTCCGCGGTCTGAGTGGTCTTCCACGGGGTTCGGGGCGTTCGGAGTATCAGGAGTTGGTCGAACTCGGGGCTTCGGTTCATGTGTGCACGTCATCCCGGGGAATGTCGTCTTTTAGTTGGTACTTGTTGTACCTACGACCGTCAGGGTCTGATGTCGATAGAGTGTCCTTAGGAGGACTTAGCCTTCGGATCGGTGGGTAGTTCGTCATCTTCCCTAGCTACGCCTGCACGGCGAGGTTTGATTAGAACGACTAAGGGAGTGAAGCGGTGGGTATAGATATATCTTTAACCTCAGAGATCGGTATGTGTGATAAGGTGCGTATACCTTAGGTGCTATGTTAGATAGCGGTGTGTTAGTTGTGTTTAGAGATCATGGTTGTTTAGCAGAGTAAGATTTTGGGGATAGATAAGGTGTGAACCTTAGAATGTTTTACGTTGAGACCTTAGAGGTGAGGCCATCTCGAGAAAGGTGTAGTGTTATGTTTGACCCTTATCGGAAGTGCATAGTGCACGTGAGTTATGTTTGGGATAGGTCCCTAGTAGTGTGGAATGAAAGGGGGTAGTTGAGCTAAGAAGACCGCTAGGTTTTCGAAACATGATTAGTGAGATTGTTCCGGATCGGGGAGCTAGTATTGTGCGCGTTGCCGGGTCGGGTTGAGGCCTCGTTGCGGGTCAACCCGCGGTAGATTTGGTGGTGGGGTCAGGTTGTGGTGGTCCCGCCTTGTGTTAGGGTTGTGAGGGTGTTAGGCCCAAGTTTAGTTAACCAGCGTACGAGTTCGTGGATACGTTCGACCAGTGGTCGGGCCGATGGGGGCAGCCCATCGTGTTCTTCGTTCGGGACCGTTCACTCGGCAGTGTTGAATTATCAGAAAGGTTGTAAGGCTGCACGGGGTGCCTACCTTCACCTTATGACAGACAGTGGAGCCCAGGGTAGGGCTGTTGTTGTTTCTGGAAGTTTTGCCAAGCATGTGTTAAGAACTCAGGTGAGTCTCAGAATCGCATTCGCCCTCGGGCCAGGGTGTGGATTTCAGGGGTAGTTGTGGAGATTGTTGTCTCCTGTGGAGGGAGTGTTTAAGCTACCATTTCAGTGTTCGGACGTCACCTTTTGAAGCCTTGTAGGGGCGGAAGTGTAAGTCGCCGGTCGATTGGTTCGATGTTGGCAAGATTCAGATAGTTGGTTCAGGCTTGTTCCAGCAGACTGTGGATAGTGCGAAGCTTGTCTAGAAGAAGTTCTGGCAGCTCAGAGGAATTGTGCGGATAATCGGCGACGACGCTTAGAGTTCAGGTTGACGGTCGGTCTTCTTGAAAGTACCACCCCGGGGTGGGTGTGACGAGTTTTGGAATACAGAGGGAACTTAGCCCGAGTTACTTTGGGCCCTTTTGAGTTCATGTGAAGAATAGGTCAGGTTGCCTATATGTTAGCATTTGCCGTCCGACCTAGGAGGCAGTACGTCCGGTCTTTCGTATTGTTATGATCGGGAAAGTATCGGAGAATCCATCAGTATTCGATTAATGATGACCAAGTTGAAGATGATAACCCGAGTTTTGGAGGCGAAGCGATCGAAATGTGGTAAGAGTTCGAGTGTCTGACCTCGGGGATCGCATGTAGTCTGGTACCATTTGTTGGGTCGCCGGAGTGACACTAGAACCTCGCGGCAAGGTGACAAAAGTGGTGTCGGGAAGAAGCGAGCATGTATGGCGAGCATAGATGTGACCATTTCTTTTGTTTGGAAAAAGTGTGGAGGGAGTATATTTTAGACCCCGGAGAGAGGTGTTTGTGGTGATGTTAGAGGTGATTCCTCGTGGACTTGGATGTAAGTATTTTTGCGATTGTTTCGTGGCCATTGTGGCGGGATTGTTTCGTAAGTGTGGTAGTAAAGACTATCTTGCGCGGTTGTTTTGAGACTTGAAGGAACATTCGGGGCGAATGTTTCTAAGAGGAGAATGTTATACCGTATTTCCGAGTATGTACGCGAGGGCGTCGTAGGAAATTTTGAACTTCAAATAGGCTTGGCCGATTTGATATTGGGCACAACACCCGGTTCGAGTCGTTTTTAGTAAACGTTTTCCACGACTTTCGTAGGGAATTTCCGCTATGTCCTTTCTAATTTTTGCGGATTTTTCCGAGAGGCGAAGCGTGTTGGACCAACAAGAGGCGCCACTGCACCCTCTCATTGGTGGACTTCAATCGTCCATTTGGACGAAATGGATAAGCAAAGGCACGTTTTGTTGCCTTGACAAAGTCAAGGTAGGTAGGATATTTGTGTTTGGTAAATCCTAGCCCTACACTTGCCTAACACATGGATTGATCTTGGCCATTGGTTGGCTTTCACTTGGCCTATAAATACCCACCCCTTTGATGAACTTATTCATCCACAAATTTGCCTAAGTCTTGAAAGCTCTCCTTCTCCCTCCCCTTTGTGTTGAGTTCGGCCAAGAGGCCTCCCCCTCTCCTAGAGGCCTTGGCCGAGGGGTACACCCCCCCCCTCCTAGTTGTGTGGCCGTGGGGTACCCCCCCTAGCCTAGTTGCTTTCGTATAATACCCCCCTCTTTTGGTAGAATACTCTCAAAAGTATTGTTATAATGCCCAAATTACCTTAGCCTATACCTTGTAGTATTCTAAGGTTATACTTGTACAAAAAGCCCAGAAATACTATTATACTTCCCGTCAGTCACAAAACCGAAACCCTAGGGAAATCTCCATAGTCCGTTGGAGTATTGTGTAGAAGTTGGTTAGAACTTCTAAGGGTGGTTTAGAGCGGGTTGGAGCGCTCGGAGTTGGAGCTAAACGATTGCCCAGGATCGACTTTAAGCTAGGATAATTATGGGCTTATCGAGGTAATTATCTTGTCCTCTATTGTAATTGGAAATTACATAATTGTGAATATATAGTTGAAGTATACTATATAATGGAACGAACGTAGTTATCGGCAATGTCTTTTGACTTAAGCTGAATAATACTTACGGCTATGTCTTGCGACTTAAGCTGAATTTAAAGAAGAGTCTTTGACTGTAATTACATAGGGTTGTATTACATAGACTTGTGTAGTAGTACCGTGGAGTAGAATTGTACCGTTTGGGTTAGATATATAACCCCTGGTTGGCTTAGTGGCGGCCTCGATAGAGAGGAGATTTCTGTTGTTGCGGGGAGAGTCTTTGCCGAATTTTACGTAGAATGTTCTACTGAAGAGACCTAATGTTAATAAGCGCCTTGTGGCCTTATAGGTTGAAGTACTACGTGTGGTGCGATCTACGTGGCTTAAGGTAGCCGGCGGTTGGAAGTACTTGAGGCGTTTTGCTATTAGTCGATACTCGTCGCGAGGTATGTGAACCTCTTCCTATCTCTTCTAGCATGATATGTGTGAACTATGTAGTGCGGTGAGCGTACATGTGCTAAATGTATTTGATTGGTGTAAACATAAAGTGTTATAACGGCTTTATGGGAAGTTGGTTATAATGACTTTATGTGGGTTAGAAAATACATGTGGTTTTAAAAGGTAGCGATTTGAACTATAAGCGGCTTGTTATGTGTTAATAAAGAACTTGAAGTATTTCAAAAGATTTTGAATCATTTTGAAAGAAGAAGTAATATTTGGTTTTGAAAACTTAAGAGTTATACTAGCTTTATGGGAAGTTAGGTATAACGGCTTAAGAATGTTTCTTGATTTGGAAATCAGAATGTGTATCGACAAACCACTGCAGCGTTAATAAAAGGAAATGTTTTGACTAATTAAGCATTATTAAAACCAGTAGAAACTTCCATCTGCATAGAAACTAAGATAAGACAAAATGATATTTCCTAGATCATGGCTGCTGTAATAAGATTGTTATAAACAAGAATATCCTACTCACATATAAGGCTTAGGTTTCTCAGATTGTTTAAAGGAGAATTATATTCTTAAATGAATAAGACTATGAACTACGAAACCTTTCTAAAATTAGGCAAACTTGAACATTGGAAAAGAATGTTGCTACTTGATTTTACAAAGAGAAGTAATTGATTTACTTTAAAAAGATAATCACTCTATGTTCATATACTACGGGTATTGTGTGGTTTTTTTTTGGGAAGTAACGTATCTTTTAAAGATTTAATGTATGAAGTACTTTGGGGATAGGTACCCGAACTTGTTAGTAGAAAGTACCTTGTGTGAATAACTTGATTGTATTGGTTTGTGATAGCCTTGTAATACTTTCTTGTTGACTTGATAAGTAAGCATGTTAGGATGCTACGTGTGTTAGTATCTTGTGATTATTATGTGAGTGGTCACTCGTTGTGCTTACGTTGTTAAGCGTTAAGCGTGTACTATTATTGTATCACATACCCCCGACTTATTATACCGAGGGCTTGCCACCCGATGCGGGTCTTACGGCTATCACGGTCCTCGTGACTATGCGAGTCGCGGTAGCTCGATTTGATCATTCGGGTGTTTAGCCCGACGCGGGGATTCCCTATGCGGTCTGTTGAGACTATGCGGTCTTTTGAGACTATGCGGGTTGCGGGAGCCTAGGCAGATACCGAGGGTTGGCTGCCTTCGATGCGGGGTATACCTCAGGCGGTCTGGGACCATGATTCGAGGAATACCTCATGCGGGTCCGTGTGTGACCTATGCGGAGCTGCGAGAGTTCCAGGAATAGACGCGCACATTGATATTGCGGGCAGGTGGCCAGCTTCGATCATGTGGTGCGGTCTAGAAAGACCTCGGGATACAGTTGTGGTATTTTTGGTACTGTGGGTCTTAGTAGTCGGCTATGCCTTCGTACTTGCCCCGTACGGGTTTATTGTGATAACTTTGAGGGCGTGAGTCCCTGACTTGACATGACTGCTTATTTGTTGTGGACTGTAGTTTGCTTATCATACATGTCTCCTGCTTTATAGACTATTATGATTTCATTTACAGTATTTTTAGTTTCACATACTCGGTACCTGTTATCGACCTCGCCCGAAGCTGCGTTCACGCCGCAGTTGAGGTACACGATCGTTGATCCTAGCTCTCGTGGTCACGATTCAGCGTATGGAAAGCTCCGTTTCTCGGAGGCTTATCGATGGTAAAGTCCCCATCGTATAGGTGTTTACATTCGGGGTTTTGGCGGGCCCCGTCCGCCATTGTTGTCGTATCATTCTTAAGTGCAGAGTAATCTTTGTGTAGGCGGGGTTTGTAAAAAGGATTAAACTGTTCATTTGTAATGTTGTTATGTATATATGCCGAAAGGCGAGTTTTCTCGACATCTTGTTTTGTATACGCATTTCATGTATGTGTTTTATGTTCCGCTGATTACTCTGATGTTGTGTCACTAGGGTGCCCGGGGTAAGGCACCAGTCACGGGCCCAGTTTCGGGTCGTGACAATGTTGTTTAGCGATAAGCGGTTATGTTGATATCATATCACTCATAACTCCGGGGGTTAAGCTGCCCTCCGATGCGGGGTAGACTCAGGCGGGTCTAGTGACCTATGATTCGAGAATACCTTATGCAGGTCTGTATGGCCTATGGGGAGCTACGAGTTCGAGTTAGTATGCGGCCCTTGTGGTCATGCGGTCTTTGTGGCCATGCGGACGGCGAGTCGGGGGCATTTGTCGGGAGTAGCTACCCTCGATGCGGGAACACCTCATGCGGGCCATCGAGTGGCCCGTGCGAGCTCTGGAAAGTTCGGGGCTAGATCGCACATTAGATATCTGCGGCGAGTGGCGGCTTTGATCATGTGGCGTCTAGACAGATCTCATGATCTGATTTACGTCCTTGTTATCTTGGGGTTTTTAGTAGTCGGCTATGCCTCGTACTTACCGTGCGGTTTTATGATGACTTTGAGGCGTGAGTCACGACTTGACATATCGCTTAATTATTGTGAATTGTAGTTTTGGCTTATCATACATGTCTCCTGCTTTATATAGACTACTATGATTTCATTTACTGATATTTTCATTTCACATACTTGGTACTGTTATCGACCTCCTTCGGGCTGCGTTCATCTGCGCAGTAAAGGTACTCCTCGTTGATCCGTTCTTAGGATCACCGTTTCAGCGTTGGAAAGCTCGTTTCTCCGGAAGCTTAGCATTTTGGTATGGTCCCCTGTCGTTGTAGATATTTGTATTCAGGGGTATGGCGGGGCCCTGTCCCGCCATTGTTGTTTTAAACTCTTAGAGGTCTGTAGACCTGTTGTAAGGTTGAGATGTAACTGTTCATTTTGGGGTACTTATATACATTTATGCCGAAAGGCAACTTTTTCCCAGAAACTGTGTCTTAATTGTACTGTTTCATATTTTGATTGTTTTATTTTCCGCTGATCTCTCTGATGTATGACTACTTGGGTGCCCGGGTAAGGCACCAGTCACGGGCCCCGGAACGGGTCGTGACATGGAGGCTGCCTCAGGGCTAACTCTTAACCCGTCCAAATCCTCTGTCTACTTAGCGGGAATGCATACTACAGTTCGTGACTTGATATTGTCCAGAGTGGGATTCGCCATTGGTAGCTTTCGATGCGATACTTGGGGATCCTTTGTCCCCAATTTCAGTCTCGGTGGACCAATTTGCTCCATTCACTAGTGCAATTTCGAATTACATCCGAAATGGGGCATCACACCCTTTCTTATGCGGGTAATTTGGAACTAATCAGTCGGTTGTCGAGGGTTGAGAGTTTTGGTTCCGCACTTCCTATCCCTACCGCTATTATCAACAAGGTGCGGTCTTCTTGTATTCGGTTCTTATGGGAGAAACCACCAAGAGTTGCTTGGGATATCATTTGCTTGCCTCAATGAAGGTGGCTTGGGTGCAATGAACATCAAGGAATGGAATCATGCCTTGCTATCCAGACTATTTGGCAAACTCACACGGATCTTGACTTCTACATGGGTCCAATGGATCAATGGCCACTATTTGAGAGGTATTACAATTTGGGACTATGAGTGCGTCTAGGGACTCCCCCTTATTCAGAAAGATTTGTGGGATTCGCGACAAATTTGTTTCTATCTTTGGTAGCCATGGTGATGCTATTGACGGCTTTACAAAGTGTTGTGCCAACGGTATATTTGATTCAAGCCTCGTGTATAATATCTTGCGCACTCCGCAAGTTAAAAAGCCTTGGATGTCACAAATTTGGAAAGGCTTCATTCCTCCCAAATTCTCTTTTACTGTGTGGCTAAATTGCAGAAAGCGGTTAGCTACAAAGGATACTCTATCATATCTCAAATTGGAGGATAAATCATGCGGGTTCTGCAAGCAAGCAAATGAAACAAGGGAGCACCTCTTCTTTACTTGCCCCTACACATACATGATTTGGAGGAGCATAAAAGATTGGCTGGGTATTAGAAGAGGGATGACAACTGTTGAAAGCTCCCTTAAGTGGATTAAGAAAGATCACCGCGGGACAAGCATCCGAGCCAAAGCTATTTTGCTTACTTTTTGCATTGTGGTCTATGAGATTTGGAGGGCAAGAAACACATTGCTCTTTGAAGGCACAAGCTTTCCGGCGGAAGAGGTCATTGCAAGAATCAAAACTACAGCTTATAGAGTTCTCTATGATTTTATCCCTTCTTGTAATGGCACCATTTGAGTGACCACTCCTCCCCTCCCTCTCTTCTTGTTTACTTTACGTTGAGGCTTGAGATACCTCAACGACTGATTGTAGCCACTTACCTTTTGTTATTAGTAATAAAATTTGCATTTACCGGAAAAAAAAAGTATCATTTTAAATCCTCATTTGAAAAATCAAGACACTTATCATATCAAGTACCCTTTTAAATCCTCATTTGGAAAATCAAGACACTTATCATATCAAGTATCAATTTAAATCCTCATTTGGAAAATCAAGACACTTACCATATCAAGTATCATTTTGGGATTTAGATCTAATAAAACTATGTACGTCCACCGTACACTTATTTCATATAACCAACTTTCAAAGATGAAAGGATAGTTCACACACCGCTCGTCGTCTGTATCAACTCGATAATCTAAATTTGTCTCGCTCCTCTGGCTAACATTATGGAAACATTTGCATGGTGATAACCGATCCGAATTGCCAAATTAATTTGTTTTATGAGCCGTTAGTAGGTTAAATATTTATAATGATCTTATCTAATCAGTTGTGAACTAGAAAATGTAAAACGAACTTGTTATACCTTAGTTTCTATGCAGATGGAAGTCTAATCATTTCAATATAATTGATTGTCGATACCTTTTTCATTTAACACATGCAATGACTTGTTTTAATACACTGCAATGGCTTGTTTTAATACGTTTACCAAAATCAGTCTCAACGCTTAATACTTATTAGTGTTGTAACTTAGCAAGGTCAACTCGACACCAATGCTTACTAAAAACTCTTACCAACATCTCCCATAAGACTTGGTAAGGACTTAGGAATAATTTAGACATGCCTTTAGCATAGAATCAATAGCATGAATACTCCTTAACTTCTAAGAGTAGAATTACTTTTGAACCAATACCACAGTTATGGTTCATACGTAGAACATGCCAAAAGAAAGAAGGAAGAGGTTCACATACCTTATAGACGACTAACCAACATGATAAGTAGAATACGTCTCAAATAGGTACTTCAACCTATAATACGTCTATCAACTCCATGATACTAGTGTAAGATATATACCAAGTAATGGCTCTCTTTTCTTATAAAAATTTGGGCATCACTTCCCCTATTTATACGTACTTTTCCACCTTTCAATAAGACCAATTTCATCAATAACCAAGCACCAATTAAGGGCACAACCAAACAGTTAACCAAGGTGATTCACACACCTATTTCTCTCCTAAAAACAACCTCTTATTCACGTAAAACAGTCCATAATCCAACAACAACGAGGGTAAAATGTGAGGCCTTTCAACACCTTTCTATACCCTTCTTATTTTAGGACTTACATTAGCAATTACTACATTTAAAAATGCATATTGGTGGCTGAATTTCCAGTATCTCAACACCACAAAATAGTCTCTAAAACTGCACAACAATATCCAACAGTTTTTACAAGTCTCGGTCACAACCAATATCAAAGCCCTTTCCCTAATTCCTTATAATTCAATTCAAGTTTCAACACTTTTATATAAACCATAACAACTTATCAACCACAAGATTCCTTCATTTTAACATGCAAAAGGTGACGTTAATAACAACAATTATAGCCAACGAAACCAATATACCAAAACTGCCTCATTCTCGGCCCAACCACCAAACTACCACAAGCACTTCTTATTCGCTATTCCTCTTAACACAAGTTCATCTATTAATTATAACAACATGTAATATCCAATTACTTCAGGAGGAAGAAAAAATCTTACCTTAAATCTTAGCCAAAACACTCCACAAGTTTCGTCCACACCACTTCCTTTTGCACCACTTCTTCAAGCTCAAACAACACCCATGTAACATCTACAAGCTTATAACCATCTTTCCTTCTTGTTTTACTTCCAAAAAGTTCATAACATGCTTAGGGTTTCAACACCAACTTTCGGCCAAACCGATTTGGAGAATACTTGGAGAGTTAACTTGGCTAAGAACTTGATCAAGGTGCTTAATCTAGAAGAATAATCAACTCTTGTTCTTTACTTTTTCTAGAAGAAAAATCATGCCTTACTAGTTTAAGGAAGAGAGAAGAGAAAGCTTTTGGAATATAAGATATTTGTGTAAAATGACTAAGTCTTGCTATTTACTCCTTTCTATATAGATATTTCCTTTGCAAGACAAGTGGATGAGGGACACATGTCACCCTCCTATTGGTCACAACCTCTCTTCACAAAATATCTTAACACTTGGCCAAAATGTCTAATTATTCGAAGGGCCCCACAAAATTGTAAAATTTCCGATGGGCCCCATATTATCAATGATAAGACTTCATAATACAATACTAAGTCCATAACTCCATTCGGAAAGAATTCAACCACTAATATAATTTTCGTCGTCACATTTTTTTGTATCCAAAATTTCCATATAGAAATGTAAATATACTTTCCTTTCAACCTTCCAATCTTATTTCCTTACTTACGTTCTCACTTATATGCCCTGGAACTACGGGGTGTAACAACTCGAGACTTGTCCAAACTATCCATCTAAGTCAAAATCATGTTCTAAATCTAACAGAACAATCGAAATTTGATTTCGAGCGCGTCTTTCAAAAAGTCAACTCTTAGTCAAACTTATAACTTCTAAATTTCAAAATTTATTTTGTCTTCTGTTATTTTCACCTGATTGGCTCGAGAATCATACCACCCATCTCTACAAATCAAATACACCACAAGGAAGCTAGGAGAAAGGTCATTTATAAAAAAATAAGCAAAATATCCAAAATGACCTAACGGGTCTTTACATCATCATCCACTAAAACACATGTTCGTCCTCAAACATAAAAGATAAAGAAAGTACATGAATCACCAAAAAACTGAGGGTATCTACTCTTCATGTCCGACTCGGTCTCACAGGTAGCCTCCTCGATTGAACGATGCCTCCATTGAACCTTTACTGAAGTAATATCCTTCGATCTCAACTTCTATAACTATCATTACACAGAAGTATCATTGGGAAAAAACAACATGCCAAATCAAGAAGCTCGACATGTATCAATTGCGAAATCATATTGGAACTCAACATCTTTATCTTTCAAACTCTTGCATACTTGTAGTAGTTCTAAAGCAACATATTCAATATTGGTAGAACTTTTTGATTGGAGAAAGTAAACGAAATATTTTCTTGTAAAAGGTAATTGGTCTATATCTGCACCTTTTTCTAATTCAAGCACTCTTCTGATTAAGCTCAATGATTTATCTTTTGCAAGAACTACAATTTGCTTTTGACCAAAGTCAATATTTCGATAAGAAAGAAGAAATCTTACCTCTTTTTCATTCAATAATTTATGGTTGTGGCCATTATAAAAAGTCACCACTACCCAACAAAAAATACCATCAATTACATATTTAGCAATAAGCATATTGGCGTTACAATTGCATCTGGAAGATTTTATATCTCATTAACGCTCTTTAGAATCGATTAATAATTTAATATTTATTTTAAAAAATATATAAATAGATAATAAAAATATTCTGCAATCTTTTGAGAATAAGGACTTCCAGCTCAACAACAAACATAATTGTCATACCCCAAACTAGGGGGTGTGGCCGGCACCAGATGTCGTACTAGCCCGAGCGTACCCCTCTAAATACCAGACTCCTGTACATATAGAAATTCCATCAGAAAAATCCATACTAGAATGTAACCTAAATAACAACACAATAGAGGGGCCGACAAGGCCATAATCTATAAAGTAATAGTACAATTCAAACCCCTAAAACTGATCGAGGGAAGATCAACCCCCACATATGTATATAAACATGGCCGACATGGCCATAACATAAGTTAACAAAATAATAACCATGCATACAAGGCCACACATTACTACAAGACATACCACACAGGTTTACGAGCCTCAACAAATAACTCAATTGTCATATAGTTGAGAAAGGGCCCCGAACTACCCATTATCTACATATGTACATATTTTATAACCTCAAAGAAGCTCCAAAAAAGGCGAAGCTTACCAACTGCCGGTTGATACTCAATAACTCCTATTGAGGTTGTTTATATGAACCTGTAGCATGAAGTGTAGCGCCCTCGATAAAAGAGACATCAGTAAAAAAGAAATGTACTGGTACGTAAAGCATGAATATCAATATAAAAGTATAAATTTTAAAGCAGGATATTAGAGGTAACCTAATGACCTGTAACCAGTATGCTACTCAGGATGAACTATGAAACTCTAAAGTACTATGAGACTTTTATACATATATTATACAATATAATCTGCCCTCTGGTTATAGTCTTGCTACAATTGTCTCACCAACCAACGTAGCCACTTCATATGGCTTAGACAATAATTTCTGTTGAAACCCAAACTTACTAGCAATTAAAGGTGTAACGTAGGAAAATTGGAGTCAGGGTCTATCAATGAATATACATCATAAGTGAAGACGGATAGTATAGCTGTAACAACATCTGTAAATGACTCCGAATACCTTTGGCATGATAAAGCATATATATATGGTTCTAGGCATCGCCTCCCCACCCCATATGCATCCTCTGCTTATGCCACTGGTGATGAACTCACTATGGCTATTCAACGTCAATGTCAGAGTTTTTCTTACTACATAGGTGGCTAAATAAAGCCCCAGTCTTTTTTTTTCAAACCCCAACTCATGGCTAGATCAATCGATTTCGGGTCAAATATAAAGAACTAGAAGATTTCACTTCTGGAAAGAACCTACACCTAATGTCTTAGCCGTTGTTCCCATTTCCTCACTCATTTATGCTAATCAAATTAGTACTCATGCCGAAGTATTTCCCATATCATAGAAGCTGTGAATCATGCGGGGGCTTTAAAGAAAAAACAAGAAGCAAGTTCTAGGAATGCGGTGCCCTTCTTTACTTTACTACTTTAGGGGATGGCGTGAAGGGAGGGGTTTACATAAAACCGAGGCAAAGTGGTTTATTATTGAATCTCAGAGGAATTTTTATCATTTGGTAGTATGCTCCCCCTCTACCCCTTCCTCTACTTGCTGAGGTTTGTAACCCTCCACCTGGCGAACGTATGCTCAATGAGGATACTACTACCGACCCCGTCGGCTGAGCCATACAACCTCTACCACTACATAGACACTAGGGCATATAGTGACCAGGACTTCCATGCCAATAACATATATTAGAACCCTAACGGCACTGTCTCAAATGTGCCCTACCAAACTAGCCACATGTCGGCAAAGAAAGCCTCATTTAGGTCGAACTTCCTTGCATATGAGAACCAAAATCTCTCTAACTTTGACATAGTCCAGACTGGTTATATTTGTTATATCTGGGCTTCTAAAACTGAGATGGAGCACTATAAGCAAACCGAGGCGGATGCCTATGAAATCGCTGCCTGGAACTACTTGGTGCCTTTCCAAAAGACCTGACTGATTTACCCTCTTAGTCAACTCTCTTTCTGCATCTGTATCATGTCGGAGCTGGCACTTATGGTCCTCAACATTTTGAGAAAATGTTTTTATCCTAGGGATGTCGATGTCTCGTATTTAGGGAAGCTATTGTGCACTCTAATAAGATGTGGATCCAATCCTAAAACAAATCGATGAAATCGGGCCCTCATCATATCCACAATGTTTGGGGCATACCTAGCTAGAGAATATAACTATAGACTATATCTCGTACACTTATTCCCCTATGCTTGAGGTTTAAGAAACACTCTACCATAGCCTCTCTTACCTTTAGTGGGAAGTAATGATCAATTAAGGCATCTGAGAATTCCTCCCATACAATTGTATGTGCATCTGGTCCTCTGGACCACTACCAAGCCTTGTACCATATAATAGCCACATCCCGTAATATAAAAGAGGCCAAATGTATTGCCTTAATCTCCGAAGCATGCATAACCCTTAATACTCACTGCATCTGATAAATAAAATACTGAGAATCTGTACCTGGATTTGTACTGATGAACACTAGCGAGCTCAATTTGATAAACTCTCATGTTCTAGAGCTCCCTAAACCATCACAATGCCCAACACATATAGAGGTCCTTATCTGTTCATGCTAAGAGGCTACTATTTGTGCCAATAATTGCACAACTCTTGCCATACCATGCTCAGAAGAATGGGGTGGAGGAACTAGGGGAATCAGATTTTGGGGAGTTAGAGGTATTGTATATTGAGGAGCTGGAGCTTTTGTGTCCTGAGGAGCTAGAGGTATTGTGCCTTCTATAACCTCCTCACGCATGGATGGAACATGTGATACGTGAGAGTGTGACTTACCCTGGGCCTCAACTGTATCATTCAATCCATGTAGGGCATTACTAGTACCTTCGCCCCTAGCTGCACTGGATCGATGACTAGTAGTAGTCATTCTAGTAACTGGCATATGACTGAAAAGGGATAAAACATGAATTAGACTTGAAATATCATGACTCAGTCCTATAGCATGATCTGTGAGATGAAAGAATAGTAACTAACCCTAAATTCCCAGCAACCTCTTGATTATAAGTGAGGTGCACAACACATCTATAAACAAGATTTTACTAGACACGACTTATAGACTCCATAGGAATGACATGCTATGATATCAAGTTTGTCACACCCTAAATTAGGCGATGTGGCCGACACTCAGTGTCATACTGGCCCGTGCGTACCACTCTGAAGACCAGACTCCTGTACATATAGAATGTCTAGCTGACAAGGCTGTACTAGAATGTAACAAAAATAACAACATAATAGAGGGGCCTACAAGGCCACAATTTCTGAAGCAAGAGTATAATCCAAGCCCCTGAAACTAATCGAGGGAAGATCAACCCAAACATATATAAATAAACAAGGCCGACAAGGCCATACATTACTATGAGACATACTACACGGGTCTACGGACCTCTACAAGTAACTGAACTATCATATGGTTGGGATAGGGCCCCGACCTACCTATTATATACATATGTACATATGAAATAACCTGAACATGAAGCTTCGAAAAAAGGTAGAGCTTACCAACTGACAGGTGAGACTCAATAGCTCCTATTGAGGCGGTCTATCTAGGCCATTATTTGAACTTGCAACATGAAATGCAGTGCCCCCAAAAAAGGATCGTCAGTATAAAAGAAATGTACTGGTATATAAAGCATGAATATAAATATGAAAGTGTAAACTGTAAAAGTAGGATATAAGAGGTAACCTGATGACCCGATACCTAGTATGTCACTTAGGGAAAATTGTGAAACTCTGAACTAATATGAGACTCTTATACATACATTATACTATATAATCTTGCCTTCGATTATAGACCGAGGTGTATGTATATGTATAACTGCCCAAACGATATTAGTTAGGTGGTGTGAATCATATATTATAATAATAATGACATTTGTACTTTAAATCTTATACGACTCTTTACTTTGCTTGAGAGTGACACTTTGTCGGTATTTATACTTATGACTTCGATAGATCCCATCGGAGGAGAATATGAACTTATTGTATAGATAACAAAACCAAGATATATAAGATATGATTTCGATACAAAAAGTACTCCCGACAAGGGGCATGTGAACATAGATTTTGAATACTTCCTTAAACAACTTTGTTGAAGGTTTATTTATGTTCTAGGATTTATGCTTTGAAAGAGTGTGTAGCCTTATATAAATGCGTCTCTTATCTAACAATGCCTCACAAACCCCCGAATGTTTTACAAATGATTATCTATATAATATAGATGATTTAGGTCAAGATAGAATAAATAAACTAAGGTTCGATTCACTATGATGTTTCATCAATCACCTATAAGACATATTTCTCATGTTATTGTTTTCATGGCTTCTAATATACAATCAACTCCCCTTCAACAAAATCAACAACAACAAGATCACAACTACGTACTCCATAATCTCTATTACAACACCTTGCAACTTCTAGTCATGAATACATCAAAATCCAACCAAGAACAATTAAAGAATCATAACAACTCTCTCTTGGAGTTTAACTTGTATCTCATAAGTTGCTGTCGCGCCCATTTTCGGCCGCGACATTTTCTAAATAATAGCGAATCCTGGTCAACAATGCAAAATGTTAGAAAATAAATAATAGAATGCTAAATAAGGTTTAAGAGGCTTAAAGGTTAAAAAATGTTAAAAGGATGCTAAAATTGCAAAAGATGCTAAAGTTTAAAAGGGTGCTAAAATGCTAAAGGGTTGCTAGAATGCTAAGGGTTCGCGGAGTCGCCACCTAATTAATTGGGTGAATTAGGACACCTAAATGTTTAACTAGTTTAAAGTAAAACATTAACTCCATTTTATGGTCTGCTAAACTTAGTGAGATTCTGGGTAAGGGTTCTTTATTAATCTAGAGGGAAGGGGTTAGGCACCCTCTAAGATCCGCTAACTTGCGGTTGTCCTGCCAAACCTAGGGTAGTTATTATATTTTAAAAAATGCAAAGTAAAAGATCTATAAAAAGTGCAATGTTAGAAAATAAAGTGCTAAATGTTAAAATAATGCTAAGTAGTTAAAAAGGTTTTAAAATGTTGGAAGATGTTTAAAGGTGCTAAGAGGTTAATTTTAAAAGTAAAGGGTGTTAAATATTAACGTGGTGCTTAAAATGCTAAAAAGGGTGTTAAAAATGAAGGTGCTAAAGGTATGAAAGGGTGCTAGAATATGAAAGTGCCAAAAGATACTAAAAGTGCAAAAGATGCTAAATGCTAAGGTTTTTAAAGGGCTAGAAATAGGCTAAAGTATGCTAAGGTGCTTTATGGACTAATTATGTATACTGCTAGCTAAACTAATCTTGCTTAACCTACGTGTAGTATAAAATGTTTAAGATGATTTTTTGTTGAGAGTTTAGGAAGACAATTATTATGGGTTTAATAAGAAACAAATTGTTGATTTTATAAGGCAAGTTAAATCATTTAGATTGCTTTGGTAAAATTTAGATATAATAATCGTAAAAGACGCGCAAAGTAGAAATGCGTTTCCAATTATAAATTACCTTCCCCTTATGCGTTCGAAATGCTAATTGCTCTTGGTTTCCTATTAATTACAAAGTTATAAATTACAATAACAAATAAAGTAAGATAAGGAAGAGATAAGAGAGCAAGGGATTGAAGCGGATGACCCCGTCCTATTTGTTTGTCTAGGAATGGCCGAAGAGGGACTCGATGGATGTATATGCATGCCTTTACGTTTGCCACGACGAGTCTCGTTATGAGACTCTTTGTTGCTCCGGTGCGTGCCATGTAAAATAAGAGAAGATAAAGAATTAGTATATGTCCAAATTTATCAAATAATGCAAGTAAATAAAAAGCATTCATGTGAATTTAAACCTATATATAATTTGACTATAACAATCCAAAATAAAGTGGCAGACACAAGCAAAGAAGATCTCGAGATTGTTCAATTAAATATTGGGCCTCAGATGCAAATAACACGTAAAAGATATGAAGCAGGCCCAAGACGTGCAATTTTTCAATTTCTTGTTATAGAATAGAGAACAAGAAGGTAGGCCCACATAATCAGATAATTAAAATGAATGGTCTACGGGGTAATTGAGCCAAACATACAACGGACGAGAAATAATCCATTGGCCCATCGATAAGCGGTGGCGGTATGACAATGGACCCTAATGAAGTCACCTGGACTTGGCAGATGAGAAAGGAAAAACGGAAGAAGACAGACAAGCATTTTTTTTTATTTTCCATTGAAAGTCAGCTTCTGTGTGATTTAAACGAAGCAATAGCCTTTGACAAACCCAATAATTAAAGCCAATTTGTTAGCACACAACATACATGAAGACATGTTGCAGTATATAAGTTCTCAAATATGTTGTACATATACTAGAGTTATGTGCATACTCTGACAAATGATGGTTAAAGGCAGGAAGGCTTAAAATGCTACATATTGGGGACAAGGAAAACTGAATGCTAACATTCTTCATGTTCAGTTATTCTAAAAAAGGGGAGAACATCTTTACATGTTTTACTGCATTTTTAACTCAGGGTAAACATACAAGCATGAAATTAGTTAACGACATCATTCTCTGAAACTTTTAAGCGACCTCAGTTATCCTAACTACCTCCATTGCTCCACACATGTTTGTAGAAGAGAAACAAGATTACAAGTTGAACTATATGCATCATATGATTAATTTGTAATAAATATGATTTCATCAGACAGGCTGCTAATACAAATGCTCTTAATCAAACTCACTTGTTCTTTCATTGTACAGAGGAGACTGATAGACATTGCAAACCATCATAGTGACAATTTTAAGACTAGAACAGATTAGACAGCATGCAAGCAACTTGACAATCAAAGTATAATATTATTTTAGAGTATTTAGCATGTTAGCATGGAGGCAGTTTACACTTAACAGGAAAAGGCATAAGTGTAATCAACTTTTTAGTCATAGCCAGCATACAGAAGTAGTTAGGTGACTCCATACACTCAGCTTGTTAACCAAATGTACATGAATGAATTCAAACTGAGGCTATTCTTACGCAAAGACCAACCGAGGCGATTTATATTAGAACACGTTGGATGGTCTCAATACTTGGACTAATTTCCTTACTTCATCTATTTCGTAAGATACTAGACAGGCAATTAATCTTAATAAGATCAAACTAACATGTATTTAAGCGAACAACCATCACAGCAGTTACACAGGACATGATGATGTAATTTGTTTTTTTTTAAAAATACAAATAAACACACAACTGAGTAATTAAATCAAGAGTCGACTAAAAAAGTTATACATCACATCTCAACACCAGTATGCTAACATTTAGATATTATACATCCATACTAATTAAAGCAAACTTATTCAATGCCATATTCATACATTAATGAATACGACAACATGAAGGAACTAAATTAACACGCGTTTAACATAAGAACACGAGATACAAAAATGGTGAAAGCGAATCGAGTTTAACATAGAACACAAAAAATGCCTAATGGACATGGAATATGTGATTCAGTGTATTTAGGCATCAATAATCCGGCGAACAGATTAACAAATAATGTAACGATGGCCAGCATCGTCTTTATGCCTTGATGAACCGAATACAAATGAACCAATACAAGTTTAACCACAAAAGACAGAGCGTCTGAAATGAATCGAGAAGGATTCGATTTTACCTTCTCAGGCGGCGACCGGCGGCGTATCAAGTCGTCGGTCCAATCGACGGGTTTTGGGTTTGCGATCACGAATAGAAGGGTAAAGTTGCTGATTTTTGGCTAGGATTGAGAGAAGGGTTCGAACTACCTATTCATGCTATGCTAGTGGTCCAGGTGCTGAGTTACCCTGTGTTCTCCGACTAGACTCTCTTGTCCCAGGCTCGCCTTCTATTGCTCTTTGGATCGCTTTCGTTCTTTGTCGAATGTTTCGATGCTATCTCCGCTAAGGGTTATTCGCTGCTCTCGTAAAGAAAACGATTGCTACTGACCTACTGTGCTCGACCCCTCTCAATCCATCCCCGACTGAGTTCTATTGCATGTGTTTATATAGCCTAACCCTAGGTTCTAATATTGGTAAGTGAGAATGGGCTAAAATTGGTGCTGATTCGACCAGATTTGTGCTATTTGGGTATTGATTCGATATTGATTTTGGACGATTCTTTGGGTGTAAAATCGATTAAGGTAAGTTCTGATTTGAAGGGATTTGGGTGCTGGTTATGGTAAGAAATCGTCGGAGAAAGAGAAGGTAAGGAAGGCTTGATTACGCCGGATTCTCAGGCGAGAATCTCGGCTGGGTGATGGGTAAGGTGCTGGCGGCGGTTTTGAAATTTTAGGGTTCTTCGTTTTCTTTAGGTTGCTGGTTTTTTTTTAGGTTTGTCGACGAGATAATGGCAACGAAGTGAAGGCTAGGAGAAGGAATAAGGCTGGGGGGAGTGGGCTCTGGCGATTAAGTTGGGCGTGGTGGGTAAATAAAAGTCTTGTGGGCGGGTATTGGGTAGAGTTAGGTATTAAATTAGGGGTATTAGTTTTAGATAATTAATTAGTTTTAGGCTAGTTAATTAATTAATTAGTGGTGAGTTTTAGGTATTTAATTCTAGGTGTTTAATTAGTTAATTAATTAGTGCTAGTTTTAGGTGCTATTTAATTAATTATCCAGGTGCTACATTAGTCTAATTATTTAGGTGCTAAATTAGTCTAATTATTTAGGTGCTCAACGGTAGCGTTATTTAACTAATGCTTAATACTTTAGAATGCGACGCTATTATTTAAAATTTTATTGTTATGCATTATTGCGAAGTTAAAATAAAATTGAATTGAGTTTAGATTAAATTATTTAAATGCTAAATGCAAGTATGATATATAAGAATTGTTTAAAGCTTTTATAAATGCGACGCTATTAAATGCATGTATTTAGATTAAAAAATTGATTTTAAATTACAAATGATTACTAATTAATGCGGCTATGCTACCTGACACGACGTTATCGCTAAATTATTTATTTTATGCATTTATTAATTATTTAAGAATTACGACAAAGCTTAAAGTTAATTAATGCGGGCGCGAGACTCTAAGTGCTTAAAACTCTACGTAAGACGCGATGTCATTATTAAATTGATTATTTATGCCTGTATTATATGTTTTATTGCTGCATTTTATTATAAAAATCCTAAAAAATTATTTTACAAAATTAGTGTAATTTTATAGTTAATGGCTGGACGGGAGGGTCAAAATTGGGTGTCAACAGATGTCCCTCTTTGTATGGAGATGATGGAAGAATCTTCGGACAAAGACGTTGACTCATAGCCAATTTTGTCTCGATCTTCAGAATTGCAAAAATGTTGGGCAGGTAGACAAGGCTGACGCAAAAATCAAAAACTGTCCCAGTGTCGAGTTATGACGACACTGGGATACCATGGTCAAAACACCAAGGCGGGCTAACGCGGACTCAAAGCTGTCCCAGTGTCGAGTTATGACGACACTGGGCTACCATGGTCAAAACACCAAGGCGGGCTAATGCGGGCTTAAAGATGTCCCAGTGTCGAGTTATGATGACCTTTGGGCTATGCAAAAAGTAAAAGAATATAATTGGCTTGAACCTGGGGTGTACTGCTATGACTTGTGGTGCTGGGTTCTATGGTGATGTGGAGCGAGTGGACCGACGCTTGAGGCCGCTACGCGATCATTTGGGAAGGTTGGCCCCAATGATTGCCGGTCATTGTAGAGAAAATCCACGTTGTGCTCCTGCTGCTGCATGCTAAGACTTGATCAAACGGTTAGTGCATAACTGTTAAGGCAAAATGATGATGCATAATTTTAAAAGTAATGCAACTGCGAGTAGAAAAGGTTATCCTGAAAAAATATGATGCCTGCTGTGTTGATGCGATGCTGCAAATGCTGTGATTTCGCCCTTGCACGGACGTGTTGCGATTGTGAATGCGGATACGTTGTCCTTGCTGCAATTGCCCCTGTAGACTAAAGCTCAAGAAAGAGTTAGTGCATAACTGCTAAGACAGAATAATATATGAAAAAATGCAATTTTGAGAACAGAGAAATCGTCCCTGCGTAGATGTGATATGCTGACTTGTCGTCGTTTTCGGACTTGTCGTCGTTTTCGGACTCGGCGTCGTTTTCGGACTCGGCGTCGTTTTCGGACCTGGCGTCGTTTTCGGACCTGGCGTCGTTTTCGGACCTGGCGTCGTTTTCGGACCTGGCGTCGTTTTCGGACTTGGCGTCGTTTTCGGACTTGACGTCGTTTTTTGGACTTGTTGCTGCTGCTCCTGTAGACTAAAGCTCAAGGAAGAGTTAGTGCATAACTGCTAAGCCAGAATAATAAAGCATGAATGAGAAAAAATGCAATTTTGAGAACAGAGAAAATCGTCCCTGTGTAGATGTGATATGCTGATGATGGCGTCGTTTTCGGACTTGCTGTGCTGATAACGTCGTTGCCTGGACGTATTGCTGCTGGAGTCGCTGCGTGGACTTGCTGATCACGTCGTTGCCCGGACACAATGTTGATAACGTCGTTGCCTGGACGTGTTGCTGCTGGCGTCGTTGCGTAGACGCAATGCTGATGATGTCGTTGCCTTGACATAATGCTGATAACGTCGTTGCCTGGACGTGTTGCTGCTGGCGTCGTTGCGTAGACGCAATGCTGATGATGTCGTTGCCTGGACATAATGCGGATAACGTCGTTGCACGGGCGTGTTCTTCTTGGCGTCGTTGCGTGAAGCGGAATCGCGATGATGTCGTTGCACGGACATAATCGCGATAACGTCGTTGCCTGGACGTATTGCTGCTGGCGTCGTTGCGTAGACGCAATGCTGATGGTGTCGTTGCCTGGACACAATGCTGATAACGTCGTTGCCTGGACGTGTTGCTGCTGGCGTCGTTGCGTAGACGCAATGCTGATGGTGTCGTTGCCTTGACACACGCGATAACGTCGTTGCTGGGCGTGTTGTTCTTTGCTCGTAGAATAAATGCTCCTGCAAGCTAAGCTTGAGAAAAGACGTTAGTGTATACCTGTTTAAACGAAATGATAAATACATATGAGAAGTGCAATTTTATGGGTAGAGATGTCATCCCTGAGATGTTGTCCTTTGCACGGACATGCTGAACGCTGCAACTGACGAATTGCCATGATGCCTTTGTTGGGCGCGATGCGTTGGTTGTAAATTTGACTTTATGCCCACGCCGGTGTGCTAGACTTTGTTGTGCGTTTTGAACTTTGATTGTTGGTTGTTGATGCACCTTTCTGCTGCTGCTGCTTTTGCTGCGGACCTTGGATTGTTGTCATCCTCTGCCTTTGCTGCTTTTATTGTTTACGCTATCTGAAGAAACTTTTCGCCGTATTTTCTGCTTCGGCTATTGCACTTTCTGCTTCTGTTAAATATGAAAAGACCTGCGCTCAAAGAAAATTTGTGAGTTTTGGGGGGGGTCGATTCGTATCTGACTTCGCCGCCTTGCTCCTTGATATCCGCGTGCCTGGCCTGTTTGGACTCGCAACCCCTGTTTGGTTTCCTACATTGTCCCAGTTTTGAAAAGGGTGTCTGGCCTAAAGTGGGTCTTAATGTAGTTGCTTGTATGCTATGTGTATTCTTGTCATTTTCAGAACGAAGGGGGTTTTCTAATGGTGTGACCGAAGCCGATTTAGGCCGCCTACGTATCCCCATGAGGGAATCAGGTCGAACGTAGTTCATTACAAGCGAATATTGGGTAAAATTCTAAAGGTGGGACCGAGGCCGATTTAGGCCGCCTACGTATCCCCATGAGGGAATCAGGTCATGACGTAGTTCATTACAAGCAAAACAAAAGAAAACATTATTAAGGCTTAAATACGAGTTTTTAAATTATTCTGCTAAACTAAATTGCTCTTTCTTATCTGGGCTTTAGGCGGACCAGAACAAGGGTGCGAATCCAACCAATACGCCTTCTTGCTCTGCATCATGGTGTTTGGTCTTCATGCTCTGCTATCTCCTTCTTTTGGCTTCTGCGTGGTGCCTGCTTGGATAAATAACTGATTCAGGCGGAGCGGGTTCTGGCAAGGGAACACCTCTCTTCCTTTGGGGTTCATTGTACTCATTGGGGTAAGCCTCCTCCACCTGAATGACTCCCTCCTTGATCAGCTCCCTTACTTTGTCTCTGAGTGTATAACACCTTCCCATGTCGTGTCCGATGGCTCCGGAATGGTATGCACAACTTTTGTTCCCATCATGAGCTTTGGACTTGGGATTGGGCACATTCCTTGGGATTGGCTGGAGTATCCCTGCAAACCTCAACCTCTCGTACAACTGCGACAAAGGCTCGGCTAAATGGGTGTATATTTTGGCTGGCCTTTCTGTGGTATTTAGGCGGGGTGTGAAGATGTTTGGTGGGCGGGCTTTTGGCTGTGGCGTATACACATATGGGTATCGCAAAGGGTTGCCATATGCATTGCGAAAATGGGTTTGTGGTGGCCTTTGGTTTGTGTTTAGCTGGAGTACGTTAGGCATTCGGTTTTGTGTGGAATATATGGGTGCATTGTATATTGGCTGAATGGGATATGTAGTAAGCGGGTACTGGTAATAATTTGGAGGTTTTTGGTGTTTTGGTTATTTGCGATGTGAGTGCTCTGGTGAGGTTCTTGAGCCTTTTGATTTGGCCTGCAGGTTGCCATTTCTTTGTGGTAATTGTGCGTTGCTCAGCCGGATCTATCTTGCCTTTCTCTCGAGACCCTGCTTTGCCTATAGGAACCAAGACAGTTCGACTCGTTCGCCGGATGCGTGCCTTTGATCTTGTGAAGTATTGATGCTCGCCATTGCTAAGTCAAATACAAATCGACCTTTGGGGGAAGATGCTAAATCTTTCTAAAAATGCAACAAACGGTGTTAGCATAAAGCACATAATTTGCGGGTATGTAGCAGATATATTGCACATAGCACATTCAAACGTTTCCTAACATGCAGGGGGACCTCTTTATGCCAGAGGTAAGCCTAAACGTCACTTATGCGAGATTATGACGGATTCGTCCAAGTCGTCCAACTATAATGCCTTTGTTGGAAATGGCGACCAAATGACGGTGCACTTTTCCCAATTTCAGCATGTCATGATTGGGCTTGGATTTGTCTGTCATTGTCACGCTACACATAATATGCTGGTTGGTCGTTGGGTTGAGAAACCCGTCGACAAGTTTGGTGTCTTCCTAATTGTGGTGTCGATGCCAAGGACCGACCCACCTAAGGTAAATGCATGCATGCCCTAAAATAAGGGTGGTATAGCTCTATCTTAAGTTGCTAAGATTTGGCTTTTCTAGACGCTTGAGTTCCCGGCGGACTACTCAGTGAGAAGGCTACGGCCACCGGTTAGACCGCACTCCACGATATTACCAACTCTCCTAAATTTGGGTTTTTTTGAAGAAAGAATTTTCTTTGATGCACCAGCGCACCTCGCATGTAGTGTGTGATTGTGTGAATTTTCCAGAGTGGAAGAAATATGAGCGGAATGCCAGTTTAAGGAAAGCAGTAAAGCAGGTAGCAATCAAAAAATAAATAAAACAAAACACACAAAAATTAAATGCCAAAGTAATTGCCAAATAATTATCCTAGGTCTGTTGTGGTTAAGAACCTAAAGTCCCCAGTGGAGTCGCCATTTCTGTCGCGCCCATTTTCGGCCGCGGCATTTTCTAAATAATAGCGAATCCTGGTCAACAATGCAAAATGTTAGAAAATAAATAATAGAATGCTAAATAAGGTTTAAGAGGCTTAAAGGTTAAAAAATGTTAAAAGGATGCTAAAATTGCAAAAGATGCTAAAGTTTAAAAGGGTGCTAAAATGCTAAAGGGTTGCTAGAATGCTAAGGGTTCGCGGAGTCGCCACCTAATTAATTGGGTGAATTAGGACACCTAAATGTTTAACTAGTTTAAAGTAAAACATTAACTCCATTTTATGGTCTGCTAAACTTAGTGAGATTCTGGGTAAGGGTTCTTTATTAATCTAGAGGGAAGGGGTTAGGCACCCTCTAAGATCCGCTAACTTGCGGTTGTCCTGCCAAACCTAGGGTAGTTATTATATTTTAAAAAAAATGCAAAGTAAAAGATCTATAAAAAAGTGCAATGTTAGAAAATAAAGTGCTAAATGTTAAAATAATGCTAAGTAGTTAAAAAGGTTTTAAAATGTTGGAAGATGTTTAAAGGTGCTAAGAGGTTAATTTTAAAAGTAAAGGGTGTTAAATATTAACGTGGTGCTTAAAATGCTAAAAAGGGTGTTAAAAATGAAGGTGCTAAAGGTATGAAAGGGTGCTAGAATATGAAAGTGCCAAAAGATACTAAAAGTGCAAAAGGTGCTAAATGCTAAGGTTTTTAAAGGGCTAGAAATAGGCTAAAGTATGCTAAGGTGCTTTATGGACTAATTATGTATACTGCTAGCTAAACTAATCTTGCTTAACCTACGTGTAGTATAAAATGTTTAAGATGATTTTTGTTGAGAGTTTAGGAAGACAATTATTATGGGTTTAATAAGAAACAAATTGTTGATTTTATAAGGCAAGTTAAATCATTTAGATTGCTTTGGTAAAATTTAGATATAATAATCGTAAAAGACGCGCAAAGTAGAAATGCGTTTCCAATTATAAATTACCTTCCCCTTATGCGTTCGAAATGCTAATTGCTCTTGGTTTCCTATTAATTACAAAGTTATAAATTACAATAACAAATAAAGTAAGACAAGGAAGAGATAAGAGAGCAAGGGATTGAAGCGGATGACCCCGTCCTATTTGTTTGTCTAGGAATGGCCGAAGAGGGACTCGATGGATGTATATGCATGCCTTTACGTTTGCCACGACGAGTCTCGTTATGAGACTCTTTGTTGCTCCGGTGCGTGCCATGTAAAATAAGAGAAGATAAAGAATTAGTATATGTCCAAATTTATCAAATAATGCAAGTAAATAAAAAGCATTCATGTGAATTTAAACCTATATATAATTTGACTATAACAATCCAAAATAAAGTGGCAGACACAAGCAAAGAAGATCTCGAGATTGTTCAATTAAATATTGGGCCTCAGATGCAAATAACACGTAAAAGATATGAAGCAGGCCCAAGACGTGCAATTTTTCAATTTTCTTGTTATAGAATAGAGAACAAGAAGGTAGGCCCACATAATCAGATAATTAAAATGAATGGTCTTCTGGACAGTAATTCAGAGCCAAACATACACAACAGACCAAGAAATAATCCAGCCCAGCCCGATAAGCGGTGGCCCAGTATGACAATGGACCCTAATGAAGTCACTGGACTTGGCAGATGAGAAAGGAAAAACGGAAGAAGACAGACAAGCATTTTTTTTTATTTTCCATTGAAAGTCAGCTTCTGTGTGATTTAAACGAAGCAATAGCCTTTGACAAACCCAATAATTAAAGCCAATTTGTTAGCACACAACATACATGAAGACATGTTGCAGTATATAAGTTCTCAAATATGTTGTACATATACTAGAGTTATGTGCATACTCTGACAAATGATGGTTAAAGGCAGGAAGGCTTAAAATGCTACATATTGGGGACAAGGAAAACTGAATGCTAACATTCTTCATGTTCAGTTATTCTAAAAAAGGGGAGAACATCTTTACATGTTTTACTGCATTTTTAACTCAGGGTAAACATACAAGCATGAAATTAGTTAACGACATCATTCTCTGAAACTTTTAAGCGACCTCAGTTATCCTAACTACCTCCATTGCTCCACACATGTTTGTAGAAGAGAAACAAGATTACAAGTTGAACTATATGCATCATATGATTAATTTGTAATAAATATGATTTCATCAGACAGGCTGCTAATACAAATGCTCTTAATCAAACTCACTTGTTCTTTCATTGTACAGAGGAGACTGATAGACATTGCAAACCATCATAGTGACAATTTTAAGACTAGAACAGATTAGACAGCATGCAAGCAACTTGACAATCAAAGTATAATATTATTTTAGAGTATTTAGCATGTTAGCATGGAGGCAGTTTACACTTAACAGGAAAAGGCATAAGTGTAATCAACTTTTTAGTCATAGCCAGCATACAGAAGTAGTTAGGTGACTCCATACACTCAGCTTGTTAACCAAATGTACATGAATGAATTCAAACCAGGCTATTCTTACGCAAAGACCAATTGAGACTGATTTATATTAGAACACGTTGGATGGTCTCAATACTTGGACTAATTTCCTTACTTCATCTATTTCGTAAGATACTAGACAGGCAATTAATCTTAATAAGATCAAACTAACATGTATTTAAGCGAACAACCATCACAGCAGTTACACAGGACATGATGATGTAATTTTTTTTTTTTTAAAAATACAAATAAACACACAACTGAGTAATTAAATCAAGAGTCGACTAAAAAAGTTATACATCACATCTCAACACCAGTATGCTAACATTTAGATATTATACATCCATACTAATTAAAGCAAACTTATTCAATGCCATATTCATACATTAATGAATACGACAACATGAAGGAACTAAATTAACACGCGTTTAACATAAGAACACAGAGATACAAAAAATGACTGAGCAGAATCTGAGTTTAACATAGAACACAAAAAATGCCTAATGGACATGGAATATGTGATTCAGTGTATTTAGGCATCAATAATCCGGCGAACAGATTAACAAATAATGTAACGATGGCCAGCATCGTCTTTATGCCTTGATGAACCGAATACAAATGAACCAATACAAGTTTAACCACAAAAGACAGAGCGATACGAAATGAACTGAGAAGGATTCGATTTTACCTTCTCCGGGCAGCGACCCGGGGCAGCGTATCAAGTCGTCGGTCCAATCGACGGGTTTTGGGTTTGCGATGCGAATAGAAGGGTAAAGTTGCTTGCTGATTTTTGGCTAGGATTGAGAGAAGGGTTCGAACTACCTATTCATGCTATGCTAGTGGTCCAGGTGCTGAGTTACCCTGTGTTCTCCGACTAGACTCTACTGTCCCGGCTCGCCTTCTATTGCTCTCGGATCGTTCTTTGTTTCGAATGTTTCGATGCTATCTCCGCTAAGGGTTATTCGCTGCTCTCGTAAAGAAAACGATTGCTACTGACCTACTGTGCTCGACCCCTCTCAATCCATCCCCGACTGAGTTCTATTGCATGTGTTTATATAGCCTAACCCTAGGTTCTAATATTGGTAAGTGAGAATGGGCTAAAATTGGTGCTGATTCGACCAGATTTGTGCTATTTGGGTATTGATTCGATATTGATTTTGGACGATTCTTTGGGTGTAAAATCGATTAAGGTAAGTTCTGATTTGAAGGGATTTGGGTGCTGGTTATGGTAAGAAATCGTCGGAGAAAGAGAAGGTAAGGAAGGCTTGATTACGCCGGATTCTCAGGCGAGAATCTCGGCTGGGTGATGGGTAAGGTGCTGGCGGCGGTTTTGAAATTTTAGGGTTCTTCGTTTTCTTTAGGTTGCTGGTTTTTTTTTTAGGTTTGTCGACGAGATGATGGCAACGAAGTGAAGGCTGGGAGAAGGAATAAGGCTGGGGGGAGTGGGCTCTAGGCAGATTAAGTTGGGCGTGGGCTGGGTAAATAAAAGTCTTGTGGGCCGCGGGTATTGGGCTGGGTAGAGTTAGGTGTTAAATTAGGGGTATTAGTTTTAGATAATTAATTAGTTTTAGGCTAGTTAATTAATTAATTAGTGGTGAGTTTTAGGTATTTAATTCTAGGTGTTTAATTAGTTAATTAATTAGTGCTAGTTTTAGGTGCTATTTAATTAATTATCCAGGTGCTACATTAGTCTAATTATTTAGGTGCTAAATTAGTCTAATTATTTAGGTGCTCAATGCGGGCGCGTTATTTAACTAATGCTTAATACTTTAGAATGCGACGCTATTATTTAAAATTTTATTGTTATGCATTATTGCGAAGTTAAAATAAAATTGAATTGAGTTTAGATTAAATTATTTAAATGCTAAATGCAAGTATGATATTTAAGAATTGTTTAAAGCTTTTATAAATGCGACGCTATTAAATGCATGTATTTAGATTAAAAAATTGATTTTAAATTACAAATGATTACTAATTAATGCGGCTATGCTACCTGACACGACGTTATCGCTAAATTATTTATTTTATGCATTTATTAATTATTTAAGAATTACGACAAAGCTTAAAGTTAATTAATGCGGGCGCGAGACTCTAAGTGCTTAAAACTCTACGTAAGACGCGATGTCATTATTAAATTGATTATTTATGCCTGTATTATATGTTTTATTGCTGCATTTTATTATAAAAATCCTAAAAAATTATTTTACAAAATTAGTGTAATTTTATAGTTAATGGCTGGACGGGAGGGTCAAAATTGGGTGTCAACAGTTGCTTTCACCAACTCAATCAACCAAGTGAAGAGGATCTAGAGACCATTAAGAAATATCAAAATCTTATCTCAAACCAGCCAAGATGATATCACAACAAACTTTATTGCAAGCTTCAAGAGGATCTTCAACTCTACCTTACCACTAGAGAAATTTTCATGATGTTATCGATCATCTAAGGGATATATCACCACAAATTAGTATGGGAAGGTTCTTTAGTGATGGAAGAACCCTAGGAGAGTGTTTGGAAGGCTCCTGGGTCGAAAATGAAGTAAGGGAAAGGCTAAGCGCACTCTGAACTAATATGAGACTCTTATACATACATTATATTATATAATCTTCCCTTCGATTGTAGACCGAGGTGTATGTATATGTATAACTGCCCTCCGATTATAGATTTAGGTGTGTATACACATATATAACTGCCCAAACGATATTAGTTAGGTGGTGTGAATCATATACTATAATAATAATAATAATGACATTTGGACTTTAAATCTTATACGACTCTTTACTTTGCTTGAGAGTGACACTTTGTCGGTATTTATACTTATGACTTCGATAGATCCCATCGGGGGAGAATATGAACTCATTGTATAGATAACAAAACCAAGATATATAAGATATGATTTCAATACAAAAAGTACTCCCGACAAGGGGCATGTGAACATAGATTTAGAATACTTCCTTAAACAACTTTGTTGAAGAAATATATATGTTCTAGGATTCATGCTTTGAACGAGTGTTTAGCCTTATATAAATGCGTCTCTTAGCTAACAATGCCTCACAAACCCCCGAATGTCTTACAAATGATTATCTATACAATATAGATGATTTAGGTCAAGATAGAATAAATAAACTAAGAGTCGATTCACTATGACGTTTCATCAATCACCTATAAGACATATTTCTCATGTTATTGTTTTCATGGCTTATAATATACAATCAATTCCCCATCAACAAAATCAACAACAAGAAGATCACAACTATGTAATCCATAATCTCTACTACAACACCTTACAACTTCTAGTCATAAATACATCAAAATCCAACCAAGAACAATTAAAGAATCATAACAACTCTCTCTTGGAGTTTAACTTATATCTCATAAGTTGCTTTCACCAACTCAATCAACCAAGTGAAGAGGAGCTAGAGACCATTAAGAAATATCAAAATCTTATCTCAAACCAGCCAAAATGATTTCACAACAAACTTTATTGCAAGCTTCAAGAGGATCTTCAACTCTACCTTACCACTAGAGATATTTTCAAGATGTTATGGATCATCTAAGGGATATATCACCACAAATTAGTATGGGAAGGTTCTTTAGTGATGGAAGAACCCTAGGAGAGTGTTTGGAAGGCTCCTGGGTCGAAAATGAAGTAAGGGAAAGGCTAAGCGCAATTTTAAGCTTATATAACCATCTCCACCGCCTCTCATCTATGACTTCATATCCCACTGCAGATGGCGGAAGTGAGGTGAAAAAATAAGGGCCTTGATCCATGGCCTGATCCATGAGGTGGATTGGTTTCTGCAACGCGAAATGCTTAGCGTATCACCAAATTTTCGTTAAATGTTGTTGAGATATGTTTTGTCTAATAAAATTGACTTCTAACCTTTTGTAAACCTTCTTAATATCAATTTAAGCCATAAGTGACCAACCGGAAGGGTCTCGGGTTGCCGGAACTCAAATCGACTAACTATACTCTCAATCGCATATTGAACTACATGGTGTAATTATAAGCTCTCTTATAAATTCCCATAGGATGTTCTTTACTTCCTAATATCCTGTCGTGTCTGACTGAAAAACCAACGTTTAAGAAAAATGTATATAGCAATTATAAGTATCGTCATCACTATTAAAACTTTGCCTTTGTGCAAATAATCATTATTTATATCAATATTTTCTTGTCGAAGTTCTTCATTTGATATTACAGTATTGCTACAATATTTTATCAGGATTTGCTGTAACACACCTAACCTTTGGGGGGGGGGGGGGTCCTATTACCCCCTTGGATAAATTTTTAAGGAATTTCTTCTGCATTTATCGAGTGAGCTGGATAACAATTCAAACACGTGATGAAAAAAGGCCATAAAACAAAAGAGTTCGGTCATTTCACTCTTCGAACAAAACAAAAAATTAGAATTCTCTCCTACACTCTTATTTTTTTTCCATAGAAAGCAGTTGATTCTCTTGGAATTTGAAACCTACTGAAGTCTGGAGTACTGACTGAATTGGGAAACTAGACTGAGGGTGGTGGGGCCCCATCATTTGGAAGAAGAACCACTAAAGTTACCAAACCTGCGGGCCTTCTTCTCAATATCACACTTCTAAGACCCACCTATTACTGACTCAACCATCTTGGCGTGATCCGCCACAGTCTAGAATGATGCCCTAGAAGCTACCAACTATGAAGTCGTTAACTGTAGTGGAATAGTCAACCCCCTCACAAAACACCTAACCCTCTCTTCGTTGGAATGGAGTAGTGGCACTACATATCAAGACAAAGCATGAAATTGAGACTCATAATTGGTGACAGACATAATGACTTGCTCTAACTTGGAGAACTCATCCCTCTTTCTCACTCTCAAACTGAGGGGAACATATTTCTCTAAGAAGACCTGATAGAATCGGGTCTAAGTCAACGGAGGTGACCCAGCTAGCCGACACTCAGTATAGGACCTCCACCATTGTTTTGCATCCCAATCATCTGAAGAGAAAAATAATATACACTATGTGACTCGACAAGACCTAGAGTATGAAGCCTCTAATTCCAACTCTCAATGAACTCATATGCATCCTCCTCGGGTCTACCATCAAAATAGGGAGGCTTCATATTGGAGAAATGCTCAAATGTCTTCCGCTGCTCGCGAATTATAACTGATACAAGAACTAGACGATAACCAAACTCTAGTGCCAGAATCTCATTAATACGGGGTGCCAAAGCAGCTACAGGTTGTGTCCCCAGAGTATGGTACTAATCTGGAGTCTGACCTCCCACTCAGGTCTGCGACCTATTTGGAGTAGCTGGAAGAATACCCACATGGGTCAATCCCTTAAGAAGGCTCAATATGGGAACCATATAAACCTGAAGCACTGGTGTGGCAATAACCTCTGACTGCGCCTGGGTTGGTCCTAGCTCCTTCTCAAATTGATCATCATGATGCTCAATCTCCGGCTCGGGGAACAAAGATCTAGCACGGGCCTTGCTAGCACTATGTGCTTCAGCCTTAGTCGGTACCGCTACATGGGGTATAGCCCTACCACAGCCTTTATGTTACACTTCATAAGTTTAAGATAAGGATTAAGAACGTCATTAAGGTTAAGATTCAGATAATGGGGGTGAGATATAATTACACAAGCTACGAATACGTCAATGAGTATTTAATATGATAAGTTATTTACATTTTTTATTTTCATTAAAGGAAATCGGAATTCAAGATTTAAAGAAGTGGGTTTAAGAATTACTACTTGGGGGAATTAATCTAGTTAGTAGACACTTAGAGGTTCAAAGTATAATTTGTAAGGGGGACTAATTGGTAATACTAAAAATCTGAAAAAAATCTACACTATAACCTAAATACACCTATCTTCCACACTTTGAAATCAAAAAAAAAGAAGAGAAAACTCCTTCACTCCAACCGTGAACACCCCAACATCCATAGCCAACAATTAAGTTTCATCCCTCCTTTCTTAGATTAATTCATCCCTAACTCTAAGTAAAATTTAAGCACCCAAACAGTGGGTTTACCGCGGGTCTGCTAGGCCGATATTGAGGCCAGATTTTCCAACGTTTTGAGTGAAATTTCAGCAAGAAGAACATAAGGAATGATGGAGAAAATATTTTAGATATTGTATGTCGATTGGGAATTAAAAAGTGTGAAAATTTGAAGCAAAAGGGCACAAAGCGTGGCGATTATTTGGTCTTGCCGAGAATCAAAGTAAGAATTTTCAGATTTTCGGACAAGTTTTTGAAAAGAAAAACGCGAAAGAATGTTGGTCTAACATTGTAGAATGCCTGCATGTATTGAAGTCGAAACGACGACCATTTAGCGAAGAAAAGTCGACGAAACCGCGAGTATCGCGGGCTGGGCAGTGGGCTCGATTCGGGACTGTTTTGGTGATTTGATTAAGGTAATAATTCTTCCGTTAAGTTATAATTGAAGTGCATGTTGTTGTAGTTGAAGTATTGAATTTGTGTTTAGAAATAAACTTAGACTAAGAGGAAATGAGAATAAGAATTGCATGTTGTTGTTGTTGGAATTGGGTTAGCCGATGTTGAGTTTATTTGGGTATACCTTGGCTTCGAATGGTTGAATTGTTAGTTGTTACCATTTGCATGTTGAGAATTGAAATGTAGCCTTAATAATTAAGAGATAATTAGATATGAAAGATATTACAAGATGAATTGGAATTTTAAGAATTAAAAGGAAAGGTTTTGGAATTATAACATGTTGATATGACCGAAAAGTTGATGGAAATCATTGAACGTTATGGTAATGTGTTATGGGCTGAATTAGTATTCAAATATAAGTTACACACATGCATAGGTATTGAAGTAGTTACCTATACATGCCTTAAAAGGATTTAAGAGTAGAAAAGTGTTAATTTCACATTCTTGAACTGGCGATGTTGCTAGAAGATTGGATTGCTCCCATGAATAATTCTAACATAACCAAATGATTGACTAATATGAGAAGTAAATGTAGTAGTTGCCTTTGCTATTGAAATGGTTAAATGGAATAATTATAAAGAGAAGGTGTGCGCGCTAACGACATAAGTGGAGTAATTGAGATAATTTTGATTAAATCTTTGAATGATAGTCGATTGTGGAGATAATTGGCTTGTTGGTTAACTGTGGAAACGTACATAAATAGATGAGATGCTGCCCAAATTTCTATATAAATAGGAAGTCGTTATTTAACTTACGTTAGAGATCATAAAGTTAACGAACGAATTACTATTGTTATAGGTGGAAGTACTAAGTGGGACAAGATATATTTATAGAGTTGGTTAGTTCGTCAATAAGGTATGTGAGACTATCCTTCCTTTCCTTGGCATGATTTTGTGAAAATCCTTCTTTTTTATTTTGACATGATTTTAATGAAAGTACGGCCGACGTACGTGATTCCTTCAAAGGCTAGTTTTAATCAAATAATGATCCATGATATGTTAGTGTCTTAACTTTCCAAAAGATGATATGTGATACGCTAAGCGCCTTGATTTTCTAAAAGATGACTTAAATGATATATGATATGATAATGCCTTTTTCTTATTCCATTGAGAGTCAAATGATAATCTAAGTTATTTATGGTTGCTCATGATATTCTGCTCGTGCCAAGTGTTATTACTCAATTCATCGAGTCCCTCACTACAGGGACGAGACATGTTATACATATATGATTCCATCGAGTCCCTCACTACAGGGCCGAGACATGTTATATTGATAATTCCATCGAGTCACTCATTACAGGGCCGAGACATGTTATACATATATACCTTCATCGAGTCCCGCATTACAGGGCTGAAACACGTTATGCATATATATATATATATATATATATATATATATATATATGCAGATTCCATCGAGTCCCTCCTTAGAGGGCCGAGACACGTTGTGCAGATTTACAGACATGTATATGGACATGATGATTTTATGGTAGGCATTCATGGGTTCTGATATGACTATTTTTTTATAGACACAGTTGACTCTCTATTTTACTTGGTACAGTTATGGTCTCATTTGCAGTCTTTCATGTTTTACATACTCAGTACATTATTTCGTACTGACCCCCTTTTTCGGGGGGCTGCGTTCATGCCCGCAGGTACAGGTGTTCAGTTTGGTGACCCTCCGGTCTAGGTTCCTACTCAGTTGTTGGGGAAGCTCCTTGTTATACCCCGTATTTCCAGGGTATGTACGTAAGGACGTACGTAGAAAAGTTTGAACTTTAAGTAGGCTTGGACGAAATATTTTGTGCACAACACCCGATTAGAATCGTTTTTCGACGAAACGTTTTACACAACTTGCGAAGGGAAAATTCCGGCTATGTCATTTAGTATTTTTGCGGATTTTTCCGAGAGACGAAATGTTTTGGACCAACGAGAGGGCGACACTTGTCACCCTCAAGTTGGTGGAGTGTGGGACGACAATGGGACGATTTGAGGGTCAAGGGTTAGTAGGATATTTTGTGATATTTGTGGGGTAGATGGATAAGGTACACATGGATGAATCTTGACCCTACACTTGCCTTGCACTTGGCATGATCTTGGCCATTGGTTGGCCATGGCTTGACCTATAAATACCCCCCCCCCCTTTGAAGACTTCTTCATCCACAAAAAAATCTCTAAGTCTTGAAAACCTTTCCCCCTCTCTTGTTGTGGTTCGTCCAAACCTCCGCCCTCCCCCTTTGAGTAGGCCTTTGGCCGAGGGGTACACCCCCCTCCTAGTAGCCTTGGCCGAGAATACCTCCCCCCCCTACCTTGAGTTGTTTTCGTAAAATACACCCCCCCTTGGTAGAAATACTCTCCAAGTATAGTTACTATTCCAAAATACCTTGGCCCAAATACCTTGTAGTATTCCAAGGTTACACTTATACGAAAAGCCCAGAAATACTATTATACTTCCCTTCAGTCACAAAAATGAAACCCTAAGGAAAATCTCCATAGTTGGTTGGAGTATTAAAAAGAAGTTGCGTAGAACTTCTAAGGGTTATTTGGAACGGGTTGGAGCACCCGGAGTAGGAGCTAAACGTTGCTCAGGATCGACATTAAACTTGGATAATTTTGGGCTTATCGAGGTAAATACTCTTGTCCTTATATTGTAATTGGAAATTACATACTGTAGTTATATAGAAATGAATATAAGATTCATAGAAGAGAATTGAACTGTAATAGAAGGATATTACAGAAAAGACTTGAACTGGAATCACATCAGAAGAATAATCTACAGAGTAGTCTAGTCATTGATAGACTTGTATAACCTTTATAGGTTGAATGATCTGCGAGTAGCATGTTCTACTTGGAAGGTGGACAAGGCTAGCCGGGTTATAGCCGTGGAGCGTTTTGTTAATAGTCGATAATCGTCGCGAGGTATGTGATTCTTCATATACTCTTGAGCATGATATTTTAAAGTATATATAGTACGGTAGACGTACGTGTGTTAACTGAATAATAATTACGGCAATGTCTTTTGACTTAAGCCTGAATAATAAATACGGCAATGTCTTTTGACTTAAGCCTGAATAATCTTAAAGTATTTCAAAAGAATACTGAACCATTTTTTTTAACAGAAGAGTAATACTTGGTTTTAAAAGCTTAAGAGTTATACTAGCTTTATGGGAAGTTATGTATAACGGCTTAAGAAAGATAAAAAGAAGGGTTTATTGACTTTAAGAAGATTAAGAGACTTAATCTTAAAAAGATAAGAGACTTGACTTGGTTAATTAATATGAGTTTTGTTAAAAAGTGTGAAACCTCATTCGTGAGTAATGAGTACTTGGTTTTGAAAAAGGAATAATGTTTTACTGATTTCGGAAATCAGAATAAGTATCGAACAAACCACAGCAGCGCTAATAAAGGGAAATGTTTTGACTAATAAAGTATTATTAAAACCAGTAGAAACTTCCATCTGCATAGAAGCTAAGATGAGACAAAATGATATTACATTTCCTAGATCACGGTCTTTGTAATAAGATTGTTATGAACAAAAATAAAGTACTCACACATAAGGTATATGTTTCTCAAATTGTTTTAAAGGATTAAAACTATGAACTACGAAACCTTTCGAAAAATGAGAAACTTGAACATTTGAAATTAGGCAAACTTGAACGTTTGGAAAATAATGTTGTTACTTGATTTTACAAAGAGAAGTGTTTTGGTTTACTTCAATAGATAGTCACTCTATTTTTATATACTACGAGTATTGTGTGACTATTTGTGAAAGAACAGATCTCTTAAAGAGTTAATGTATGAAGTACTTTGGGGATAAAAACCCGATCATGTTAATCATATAGTAGAAAGTACCTTGTGTGAATAACTTGATTGTGTTGGTTTGTGATAGCCTTGTAATACTTTCTTGTTGATTTGATAAGTAAACATGCTAGGATGCTACGTGTGTTATTATCTTGTGATGTTTGTGTAAAGGGGTTTTCCCTCGATTGCGCTTAAGTTGTTTAACTATCAGCCGTTATGTTGGTATTGTACCACTCACCTTGACATAATCCCGGAGGTTAAGCTGCCCTCCGATGCGGGGTAGACTCAGGCGGGTCTGTGTGACCTATGATTCGAGAATACCTCATGCGGGTCCTGGGGGCCTATGCGGAGCTACGAGAGTTCCAGGTTAGTGTGCGGCCTTTATGGTCATGCGGTCTATGTGGCTACGCGGTCGCGAGTCCAGCGGACGCCGGAGTAGCTACCGATGCGAGGAATACCTCACGCAGCCATTGGAGTGGCCTATGCGGAGCTGCGGGAAGTTCCAGGGCTAGACGCGCACATTAGATACTGCGGGCGAGTGGCCAGCTTTGATCATGTGACGGTCTAGACAGATCTCATGATACAGTTTATGACCTTGTTTGTACTGTGGGTTTTAGTAGTCGGCTATGCCTTCGTACTTACCCCGTACGGTTTTATGATGACACGGGTGGGACCGTGTTCATGTGTATTCCTTGGTGCTTTTATATCATAGGCCGCGGTGAGGAAGGTATTCCACGGGCATGATTGATGTTGTGGGCGTGAGACCCATAGTTATATTTGAGTGATGACTTTGAGGCGTGAGTCCCTGACTTGACATGACTGCTTATTTATTGTGAACTGTAGTTTGGTTATCATACATGTCTCCTGCTTTATATAGACTACTATGATTTCATTTACTGATATTTTCGATTTGCATACTTGGTACTGTTATCGACCTCGCCCGGGTGCGTTCACGCCGTGTTGAGGTACACCAGTCGTTGATCCTAGCTCTCAAGGTCACAGTTCAGCGTTTGGGAAGCTCCGTTTCTCCGGAGGCTTATCAGTGGTATAGTCCCCTGTCGTAGTAGGTGCTTACATTCAGGGGTATGGCGGGGCCCTGTCCCGCCATTGTTGTCGTCACTCTTAGAAGTGCATGTCTTGTTGTGGGCAGAATTGTAAAAAGGGATATAACTGTTCTAGTTGATATTTATATATGCCGCAAGGCAAGTTTTTCTCAGATAACTGTTTTTTTACTTCACTTTATTAATGTCTTGTTTTATATTCCGCTGATTACTCTGATGTATGGCTACTTGGGTGCCCGGGGTAAGGCACCAGTCACGGGCCCGGGTTCGGGTCGTGACACTCCTTGATCCAGAGCTTGTCGTTTTGGTACAGAATCTCTTTTAGACTTATGTCTATATTTAAGGACACGACGGGGCCTTGTCCCGTCATATGTTCTTATTCTTCTCATAGAGGTCTGTAGACAGTTGTGGGTTGTATATGCTTGGGCTGGTTGGCGAAGATGATAATCATGTTTTGTTCAGCAGTACTCTTATATTTCTATTATTGGGATGATCCCTTATTTAGTGGCAGCCTTGTCGGCTAGCCTGTTATATTGTGTTGGTTAGTTTTTACTCCTCAGGAGGCAGGTACACCCTTATATATGGCAGCCTTGACGGCTCACCCATTTTGGTGAGATGTTGTAAAAACAGCGTTGTGCTGCCGAAATTTCTATAGATCTCGGTATTAAATGGATTAAGAGTGACAGGTCGGTAATGACGTCCAATTAGGATGTTTAGTCACGGCCCGTCGGGTCGGGTCGTGACAGAATTGGTATCAGAGCAGTTAGTCCTCGGAATGTCTACAGACCGTGTCTAGTAGTGTCTTGTGTATGGGTATGTTGTGCACCATACTTATACGCAGGAGGCTGCCGGAAATTTAGGATTGTTTCTATTCTTTCATCTCTTAGATTGTGCTTGTTATACCCCGTAGTTCCAGGGTATATAGGTGAGGATGTACGTGCGAGATTACGACAGAAATTTTGGAAAGAAAGAAAGATGTGATTTTTCGACGGAAAAGTTTCCGGTTTTTGTGAAGAAAAAGGTTCGTTAATGGGAATTGGATTCCCAGATTTGGTATTCGGACTTCTTAGAATATTTGAGAATTATGGAATTTTATTTCCGGAAATGGTCACGTGGGGCCCACGGGTAAAATTTACGGTTTTGTGGGGCCCGCTTAGTTTTTGTGATTTTGGCCATTATGGATATTTTCGGGAGATGAAATATTTTGGACGAGTAGGAGGGCGACACGTGTCACCCCCCTAGGTGGCCCTTGGCCGAAATTAGCTAGACAGTGTGGCAAGACAAGTGGCCAAGTCTTGCTAGATATTTTGTGTGGACAAGTGGTTTGTGGGTCCCACCCACACTTGTCCCCAATCTCAACCACACACTTGCCTTCATCCTATCCCTTGGTTGTCCTATATATGCACCCTTAGTTGATGAAATCTTCCACACTTAGACATTTGAAGACTTGAAAAACCCTCCCTTCTCCTCGACCTAGAGCTCTCGGTTTTGCCCCATTTCTTGAGCAAAATTTGTCCAACAATTCTTAAACTCTCAAGTGTTCTTCCCTAAGGTGTTAGGAAGATTGTGTACCAAGAGTTGGAAAAGATTTCACACCCTAGCCTTGAAGGGATGCCTTGGCGAAAGTTGTCATCTTGAAACCCTAAGTGTTCTTCACTTTTGGAGTTGAATCTTGAAGAGAAGTTGGTTAGGAGCTTACATGGGTTGCTTGTAGCGGATTGGAACGTAAAGATTTGGAGCTAAGACTTGCTTGGAGCGACTTTAAGAACTTGGATATTTGTGGGCTATTTGAGGTAGTGGAACTTAAACCTCTTTGTGAATTGGTTGTTATACATATATTATAAGTATATTATGGATTATATAATATATGGAGTAAGTTTGGAAGAGTTGGATCTTGTTAACTTGTTAAAAGAAAGGATTGGCCGTTTGCCATTAAAATGGTAAAACGTATCTTACTTGCTAAGAAGCTAATAACAAAGTAACTATAACTTATATTAAGAATGGAAATATAAGTTGGATGACTAATGAGTAAATTGGATAAGTAAAATGGACAAAGTTGGCCAGGACCCCAACTTAAGGACTATATTTACTTTGGATGTATTTACTTTGGACCGTATTTACTTTGGACCGTATTTACATTGGGTGTATTTACATTTACATTAAGGGAAGATTTTTCAATCGCGTTCCGTTTGGGCGTGTGATCCCTTTTTAATTATTGTATTGTTATGAAGCGTGATAGTAAACGCGTTCGGTTGGCGCGTAATCCCTTCTTTTACTTATTGTTGTTATGGGCGTGATAGTAAACGCGTTACCGTTTGGGCGTGTAATCCTTCTTTATGTTGTTTAATTATTACGCCTTATATATATATATGGTATATATATTACGGTTATTCGCCTTGGTAAAAGATGGAAAAGTGAGTATAAGCGGGAAGTCACAGAAATTTCCGTAGATTTTGAGGATTTTTATTGGTATAAGTCTTCAATGATAAGAAAGGTTTGATAGGAGTACCATGACCATTTTAGGAGTGGAGTACTACGTGTGGCGTGATCTACTTGGCTTAGGAGTAGCCGACGGGTTGAAGTACTTGAGCGTTTTGCTTATTATCGATAAATCGTCGCGAGGTATGTGAACCTCTTCCTATCTTTTCTAGCATGATTGTTGTGAACTATGTAGTACGGTGAGCGTACATGTGCTAAGTGATTTGGTTGGTTTAAAACATAGGGTGTTATAATAGCTTTATGGGAAGTTAGTTATAACGACCTTATGTAGTGAAAATGGTTTACTGATGTTAGAAGTTAAGAGACTTGATCTTATAAGATAAGAGACTTAACTTATTTGTTTTAATGTGGATGTTTGTGTGAAACCTCATTCGTGAGTAATGAGTACTTGGTTTTAAAGGGATAATGTTTCTTGATTTCGAATCGAATGTGTATCGGCAGCACCATTGCGGCGTTAATAAAGGAAAATGTATTGAATAATGATGTGTTGTATTAAAACCGGTAGAAACCTCCATCCGCATAGAAGCTAAGATGAGACAAAATGATATTACATTTTCTAGATCACGGTCTTTGTAATAAGATCGTTATAAACAAAGAATAAACTACTCACATATATGACATATGTTACTCAATTGTTTTAAAAGAGATTAAGACTATGAGTTATGAAACCTTTCTAAAATAAGTGACTTGAGCATTTGAAAATGAGAAGCTTGAGTAATTGAAACTAGGCAAACCGGAACTTAGGAAAAGAATGTTGTTACTTGATTTTGAAAAGGAATGTGGGTTGGTCATTCTAATACTATGGGTATAGGGTGACTTTTATAAAAGTAATGGATCTCTTTTAAAAGAACTTAACGTATGTAGTACTTTGGGGTTAAAAACCGGACTTTGGCATACAATGAAGGTACTTTGAGTTGTGTGAAACTTGCCTATGCTTGTTGTTGTGAAACTTGCCTATGCTTGTTGTTGTGAAACTTGCCTATGCTGTGATGATAGCCTTTGTTGTGCAAGTGTGGTATTTACGTATTCTGGCGTCTCGACAGAGGCGGTCGACTTGTTGAGAACTTACTTGGGCGTCTTTGGCGGTGATGGAGAATTCCACGGGTATGTTTCCATTTTGATTCTTGTCTTGTTGTTGATGTCACATGGACATGTCTACACCGACGCGATTCCGGGCATCGGCCGTGCGGCGGGTTGATTACCCGATATATTGTTATTGTGGTTACATGGACATGTCTACACCGAGGTAGAATTCGGGGCACGTGGCCACGCGGCGAGTTGATCACCCAAGATATTATTGTTGATGTCACATGGACGTGTCACACCGAGGTAGAATTAGGGCATGTGGCCATGGGGCATTGGTATTATTGTTGCATCATGGACATGTCTACACCGTCACGAATTCGGGGCATGCGCCATGATGCGAACATGATTGATGTTGTGGGCGTAAGACCCATAGTTATATTTGAGTGATGACTTGAGGCGTGAGTCCCCGATCGACATGGCTTTTATGTTGTGAGCGTAGTTTGGTTATCATACATGTCTCCCGCTTTATATAGACTAGTATGATTTCATTCTGATATTTTCTGATTTCACATACTTGGTACTGTTATCGACCTCCTTCGGAGTGCGTTCATGCCGCAGTAGGTACATCGATCGTGGATCCTCGCTCTTAGGATCTCGATTCAGCGTTTTGGGAAGCTCCGTTTCTCGGAGGCTTATCTTTTGGTATGTGTTCCCGAGTTGTAGGTTCTTGTACATTCAGGGGTATGGCGGGCCTGTCCGTCATAGTTGTTGTAAATCTTAGAGGTGCAGTAATCTTTGTTGTGGCGGGGTTTGTAAAAGGATTAAACTGCTCGTTTTGAAAGAGTTGTATTTATTATGTTATTGGAAGGTAACCGTTGGGTTGGCTTTGTTTATGTTCATATATCTGCTTTCTTGTTTAAGGTTTATTTTCCGCTGGTTTTCTCTGATGATTGTATCACGAGGGTGCCCGGGATAAGGCACGATGCAGCCCCGAGGCAGTCGTTCTGATCTTTATAGAGCTGTGTTAATAAGATGACCCTTTTCTGACAGTTTAAAATGTTTACAGCTATGCCTCCGAGGAAGGCGCCAATGGCCTCGAAGGACAAATCCACAGTGAGGGATACTGGTCTGGTACAGAGAGTTACCAGGTCCCGCACGCGGTCTACGTCTGAGAGTGTGTCCCCGATGACGAGTTCTGCCTCGTCACCACCTCCAGAGGCTCCCTCTCAGGGGGAAACTTCACCGGTATCCGAGGCCCCGGTACCTGAGCCTCCAGTTCCTCAGCCAGGGGCACATGATGGAGATTTGAGAGAGACAGTCCAGTTATTTACTAGGATAGTAGCGGGACAGATGTCACGCCCCGAACCCCAGGGCCGTGACTGGTGCCCTACCTGGGCACCTTTCTACCTAACTGACACAAGTAAATCGCGGAACTAAATAACACCTCATTTTTTTTTAAAACCAACGAACATGCAAGGGAAAAGCTGACAAGGCTGCCATATAATATACATAACAAAAGGCACTACACCGTACACGAGTCCAATCCCACATATGAATACAGACCTCTAAGAGTTTTACTGAACTATGACGGGACAAGGCCCCGCCGTACCCATAACTGTACAAAAGCCTGTAATGAAGGATCTATACCAAAATGATAAACTCCTGAACAGATGGAGCTATCCAAAACTCGGAGCAGGGTCCTACACCTGCAGATCACCAAACTGCGTACCTAAACCTGCGGCATGAACGCAGCCCCCCGAAGGAGGTCAGTACGAAGAATGTACCAAGTATGTGAAACAATAAGTACTGTAAAGGAAATCACAAAGTCCACATATAACAGAAAGCAAGTATGATAACTCAAAACAACAACACACTGAACCTTGCAAACATGAGAGTAATACAATCTTTTTTACCTTTTTAGTTATACTTTTAACAATGAGACCAACTGTTCCACTTTAAGTCGTAAACACACTGCACCGTTTCATTAATGAAATCACTACCGTTTCAAAACATGAAGGTCGTGCCAGTGCCAGGGTCAACCACCCTCTGTGTTATAATGCAACCTATCATAGGACTATTTCACCCGCATAGGTCATGTGGACCCGCAATGAGTCATCGGTACACGATACTCGCATCACGGATAACTAATCCATGGCTTATATATATCGCAAGAATTTAACCCGCCCGAGTCTAACCGACCCGCCGTGAGTGTGTACCACTCACCACCATGGGGAGCTACCCCATGATATCTTTTGAACCAAGTTGCCGGCCCTTTATGGAGGGACGCGGAGATGTGAAAATACGACACTTGCATGAATGTCTATATGAGCAACTCATATGCAAGCAAACCATTCTTGACCTTTATTTATAAAATGAATAACCATCATTTTAACAAACCAAGACAACACCATGCCTTTACACAAACCAAGACAATTACCATGCCTTTCCTTTTTACATAAACCAAGACAATTACCATGCCTTCTTTTTACATAAGCCAAGATAAATTCTTATTTAAGCAAGACAAAGTACTATCAAGGCACAAATAGAATAATTCTCATTTAAACAAGTCAAAGTACTATCAAGGAACAAATAGAATAATTCTCATTTAAACAAGCCAAAGTACTATCAAGGCACACATGGAAAAATTCTCATTTAAACAAGCCAAAGTAATACGTACGTCAATTCTTTTCAAAAGACTCATTTTTATATAAAACCCCAAGATACTAACACCCGTAGTATCAAGGCATATCTATTTTTCAAAATAAGTTACTACACCTTTAGAAATTCATTTCAAGGCTTGAAACTAAGTAACTTCTAATTACACAACCTAGGCAACTCATACCTATCCGTCAAAATAGACAACTCTCTTAACCTTCCATAAAGCCGTTATAACCAACTTCCCATAAAGCCGTTATAATCCTTTATGGTTTTAGACAAATTCATTCTTTTTATAACCAAGAGACTTATACTTTTAAAACCAAGTATCATATACTTTCAAATCAAGTTACATAACTTTCAAAATACTTCAAGTCTCTTAACTTTAGAAATCAAGTTTCTTCTACTTTTAAATCTCAAGTAACTCACACATTTAAAATAAGTTACTTCTCTTTAAATCATGTCATTTCTCCCCTTTTAAATCAATTAAGTAAATCACTCATTTGACTCCCCTAAAGTCATTATAACAACCTTTAGGTTTTGGAACTAAGGCACTAGCCAAAAGATTTGGAAACCACTTCCTTTTCAAGACTCTATATACTTCAAGTAAAACACTTTCACTTTTGAAAATCCAACTTCATTAAGGGAATGGATTATAACAACTTCCAATTTAAACATCCAAAGTACAATCAAGGAAGTATATATAACAACTTCTATATTAGGCAATCCAAGTACAATCAAGGAGTGGATCATTTAAGGAGTAGGATTTACTTTCTTTATCATAAGGAATCATGTTAGAAGAAGAGGAGATGGTTCACATACCTTTTGGCTTAATCCCCAAGCTAAGTCGAATACGCCGCACGTAGAATTATCAACCTATAATGGCCACAACACGACTATCAATTTCTAGTTTCTCACGTAGAGTGATACTAAGTATACGGTCTCTTATTCTACGGAAAATTAGGCAGCACCTCCTTTGTTTCTACGTACTTTTCCACCTTTTTCAAGGCCCGAAAATCAATAACCAACATGCCACATTTAAGGCTCAATACATCAACCAATCAAAGGGGATTACACGCCTTACAATACGTGTAAAATTCTGCCCCACAATTAATACCAAGTAGTTCAATATTCAAAGCCATTCTCGGCTAACATGTACAACAACACAAAGTCCTTTCCAATTCTTTTTCAATCCAAGTTCTTAGGTCTAATAAGTTATAGAGTCATAAACAACTTTAACAACTATAATTCCTTCTTTATATAACATGTGACGACTAAACTAATAATCAAATGGAATTGTAATCTCAAAGGCTAAACATGCTAGTTTCGGATTAGGGTTCCAATATCCATAACACTTATCAAACTTCAATATATACATCTCATGCTTGTTTATATCCATAACTACAACAATAAGAAATCTTTAGATCACTTAACGACAATATTGTTACCTTGATAAGCCCTTATAAATTTCCAAGATTCAAAGTCGCTCCTTAGCAATTCTCAGCTCCTTTCCTTTATGCTCAAATCCTCTATTTGAAGCCTTCAGAAGTTCACAACCAACTCCTCTTCCATTTCCAATCCAAAACTATGAAAACGACTTAGGTTTTCGCCTTGCGACTAACGTGAAAACGTCGTTTTTCCGAGATCTTTCTATTGAGATATCCTTAAAATACCCTTAGGGACCTTGGGTTAAATTCTTGTGAATAATGAACCAAAATTGCAAAATTTTTGTGTGGAAGGAACCTCAAACCCGAGAGCACATTTTAACTAGCTCAAAGTTCTCTAATTTTTTCTAAGTGTTGAAGACTAAGTCTTGCACTAGTGTAGTATATATAAAAAAATGGAGGGTCAACATAATAACACCTGTGTGGCTAGGATAAAGGATAATTAATATCTAGTCAAGTGGGCAAGTTGACTAAGTCAAATATCTCAAGCTTGCAAGACTTGATTATCTACATTGGTCAATGACTATAATATCCTTGGCCCATTTAGTGCAAGACTATGTGGGGGGGTGACATGTGTCGCCCTCCCATTCATCCATAAAATTTCGTAACCCTCGTGGGCCCCACAAAACGTAAAATTTCTCGGGTGGGCCCCACCTGACCAAATCCGTAAAAATAAATTTCCATACTCCTCAAATAATGTATTTTGAGAATAGAATTCTCATCAATGAACATTTTTCCTTTCCGACGTTCGGAAGATTTTCCTTCGGAAAAATAATTCTTTCTTTCGTACCAATTTTTGAAGTCTTTTGTTCTTGCGTCAATTCTCTTATACATGTCCTGGAATTACGGGGTGTAACATTCTTCCCCCCTTAGAAACATTCGTCCCCGAATGTTCTTAGTCGGTTTTCAAGCTATACAAATTCCGGCGTAGTCTCTTTACTATGTCTATCAATCAATACTCCACAAGACCAACGATGCCACACATGGCCACCACATAACATACGTAAACATATCAATGGACCTTCCATCCGCGGTCCATTCTCACAAAACTCGAAGGTTACAGTCTTATAAAAACGGGATCTTTTAGAGGTTCCTTTCTCTTTTTCCCGCATAAAGGGATGGCCCTGTCGTATTCTAAGTCATGGGACTAACACTATCTGAATCCTTTAGTCGGACTCCCACTCAGCTAACTGATGTGTTCCCTCATTTTATTTCCCTTCTCTGTCTCACTTAGTCACCAAACTAGTTGGGACATGAACCCATAATCTGCCTAGCTTAGTTTACCAACCGGTGTAAACTCTAATACTAGTAGCATCTCAATCACGAGCACCTATGGACAGTGTTACTGAACCTAAGGCGTGTGTATCATCACAATTTACTTCCACTCATGGCCTAAAAGGAATTTTCTCTACGCACATTCATTACTCATAACTATAACCACTATATTTCTTTTAACCCTTGTTCATTCCTTTTCTTACTTGTCATACTTTCTCGTACTTCCAAACTTATTTTAGTACATGTACAAAATTTCAAATATTGCTTCTGTTCTCCAATCCTTGGAGTTACTATCCAACTTGGCCATCATACTACTTGCATTTCCGTTAAGGCCCTTCTCGGCCCTCACGACCTGATTCCGGTGGAACGCGTCCACGAACTCGTACAACTATTAACTAGACTTGGGCCTTGCATCCTCGTGACCCTATCACATAGCGGGACCATATACAACTGACATCACCCCATTCCATACTATCGGTTGACCCGAAATGAGTCCATAACCCGACCCATCGTCACACTTAACTTCTCATTCTTAGTCTGAAATAAATTTCTCTTTTATCTCAAGGTACTTCTCACTCTATCCTCCCATTCACTTAGAGGTTCGTCACCTAGGCCAAAGTATTTCTACTGTACATCTTCCACTATTGGTCTTACACTTATTATGGGGTAATTACAACTTGTGAACCCTACAAAACTATAGTCGCAGTTCACTTTAGCATTCTTGTCAACATTCTTCACTTTGCACTTTACTAACCAGAGTATCTCTACCTCTGGGGGTGTTATCAATTTACAACTACTAGCAACAAAGGGAAAACATATACGCTAGGGCGGAATCTGAATCTATCAGTGCATGTATGATTCAAAAGAATCGAAATATACCTGTAATCCCATGCGATGTTGCCTCTTGATCCTGCCCAGTAGCCACGTCATCTATGCGGTTCGAAGGACCGCCAGAACTATAAACTCCACCCTGACCTCTACCACGGCTGGCTGACATCTGAACACCCTGCCCTGGGGGGCGCACAACTGTGGAGGAAAGGGAACCAACCACCGGCCTCATAGGCTGAGCCACCTCACCGGTGCTCTTTCTAAAAGGACATTCCCACTGCTTATGGCCCAGACGATCACAACAATAACAAACACCTGTACCATGATGGCATTTCCCCGAATGACGCTTACTACATCGGAAACACTGAGGAATAGGTGGCCTCGACTGAGAAAATCCTCTGCTCCTCTGAGAACCTCGAACCCTGGAGCTCGGACCGGCTCCTAAATACCTTGTGGGGTCCAATCTCCCACCTGTGAGCTACGGGGGTATGTCCTGGGTAGGCTGGGACGAATATCTCACTCGCTGCTGAGGCTGCTGTCAAAAAACTCACCGGGATAACCAACCGGTCTAGCCCTCTTACGCTGATTTCCGCATTGGCCCTCTACCCCCTGTACACCTGTTTGTACTTGCCGAATAACCTCCTGTTGATGAAACTGTAGCACCACTATCTTGGTCAATAACATAACTGCTTCCCTTATGACCCTATAGTCTTCCCCTAACTGAGAAACTGGAGGCTCTGGTGCTGGGGCCTCAAAACCTGGCGTAGAAGAACTCGCCGACTGCGGCACAATATCTGGTATACCCTGGCCATGAGCCCTATCAACTCTCTGAGTCATCGGTAGCTCACGCTTGTTTTCCTTACGGCATCGCTTCCCTCGAGGCATAATCAGAACACAATAATACGTCAGAGAGGAATTATCTTAATAACACAACTCTATGGCACGATCTCAGAGTGAGAAGAATAGAAACCAACTCCTAAATGTCCTGCAGCCTCCTGTTTATGGGTGTGGCGCGCAACACACCGATAATCAAGACTCTACTAGACACGGTCTGTAGACATTCCGAGGGCGGCGCTCGATACCACTCTGTCACGCCCGAACCCGGGCAGTGGATCGTGCCCTACCTGGGCACCCTTCTACCTAACTGACACAAGTAAATCGCGGAACTAAATAACACCTCGTTTTTTTAAAAAAACCAACGAACATGCAAAGGCAAAGCCGACAAGGCTACCATATAATATACATAAAAAAAAGGCACTACACTGTACACGAGTCCAATCCCACATATGAATACAGACCTCTAAGAGTTTTACTGAACTATGACGGGACAAGGCCCCGCCGTACCCATAACTATACAAAAGCCTGTAATGAAGGATCTATACCAAAATGATAAACTTCTGAACATATGGAGCTATCCAAAAACTCGGAGCAGGGTCCTACACCTGCAGATCACCAAACTGCGTACCTAAACCTGCGGCATGAACGCAGCCCCCCGAAGGAGGTCAGTACGAAGAATGTACCAAGTATGTGAAACAATAAGTACTATAAAGGAAAACACACAGTCCATATATAACAGGAAGCAAGTAAGATTACTCAAAACAACAACACACTGAACCTTGCAAACATGAGAGTAATGCAATCCTTTTTACCTTTTTAGTTATACTTTTAACAACGGGTCCAACTGTTCCACTTTAAGTCATAAACACACTGCACCATTTCATTAATGAAATCACTACCGTTTCAAAACATGAAGGTCGTGCCAGTGCCAGGGTCAACCACCCTCTGTGTTATAATGCAACCTATCATAGGACTATTTCACCCGCATAGGTCATGTGGACCCGCAATGAGTCATCGGTACACGATACTCGCATCATGGATAGCTAATCCATGACTTATATATATCCCGAGAATTTAACCCGCCCGAGTCTATCCGACCCGCCGTGAGTGTGTACCACTCACCACCATGGGGAGCTACCCCATGATATCCTTTGAACCAAGTTGTCGGCCCTTTATGGAGGGACGCGGAGATGTGGAAATATGACACTTGCACGAATGTCTATATGAGCAACCCATATGCAAGCAAACCATTCTTGACCTTTATTTATAAAATGAATAACCATCATTTTAGCAAACCAAGACAACACCATGCCTTTCCTTTTTACATAAACCAAGACAATACCATGCCTTTACACAAACCAAGACAATTACCATGCCTTTCCTTTTTACATAAACCAAGACAATTACCATGCCTTCTTTTTACATAAACCAAGAGAAATCCTTATTTAAGCAAGCCTAAGTACTATCAAGGCAAAAATAGAATAATTCTCATTTAAACAAGCCAAAGTACTATCAAGGAACAAATAGAATAATTCTCAGTTAAACAAGCCAAAGTACTATCAAGGCACACATGGAAAAATTCTCATTTAAACAAGCCAAAGTACTACGTACGTCCATTCTTTTCAAAAGACTCCTTTTTATATAAAACCCCAAGATACTAACACCCGTAGTATCAAGACATGTCTATTTTTCAAAATAAGTTACTACACATTTAGAAATTAATTTCAAGGCTTGAAACTAAGTAACTTCTAATTACACAACCTAGGCAACTCATAACTATCCATCAAAATAGACAACTCTCTTAACCTTCCATAAAGCCGTTATAACCAACTTCCCATAAAGCCGTTATAACCCTTTATGGTTTTAGACAAATTCATTCTTTTTATAAACAAGAGACTTATACTTTTAAAACCAAGTATCATATACTTTCAAATCAAGTTACATAACTTTTAAAATACTTCAAGTCTCTTAACTTTAGAAATCAAGTTTCTTCTACTTTTAAATCTCGAGTAACTCACACATTTAAAACAAGTTACTTCTCTTTAAATCATGTCATTTCTCCCCTTTTAAATCAATTAAGTAAATCACTCCTTTGACTCCCCTAAAGTCATTATAACAACCTTTAGGTTTTGGAATAAGGCACTAGCCAAAAGATTTGGAAACCACTTCCTTTTCAAGACTCTATGTACTTCAAGTAAAACACTATCACTTTTGAAAATCCAACTTCATTAAGGGAATGGATTATAACAACTTCCAATTTAGACATCCAAAGTACAATCAAGGAAGTATATAGAACAACTTCTATATTAGGCAATCCAAGTACAATCAAGGAGTGGATCATTTAAGGAGTAGGATTTACTTTCTTTATCATAAGGAATCATGCTAGAATAAGAGGAGATGGTTCACATACCTTTTGGCTTAATCCCCAAGCTAAGTCGAATACGCCGCACGTAGAATTTTCAACCTATAATGGCCACAACACGACTATTAACTTCTAGTTTATAACGTAGAATGATACTAAGTATACGATCTCTTATTCTACGGAAAATTGGGCAGTACCTCCTTTGTTTCTACGTACTTTTCCACCTTTTTCAAGGCCCGAAAATCAATAACCAACATGTCACATTTAAGGCTCAATACATCATCCAATCAAAGGGGATTACACGCCTTACAATACGTGTAAAATTCTGCCCCACAATTAATACCAAGTAGTTCAATATTCAAAGCCATTCTCGGCTAACATGTACAACAACACAAAGTCCTTTCCTATTTTTTTTCAATCCAAGTTCTTAGGTCTAACATGTTATATAGTCATAAACAACTTTAACTACTATAATTCCTTCTTTATATAACATGCGACGACTAAACTTATAATCAAATTGAATTGTAATCTCAAAGGCTAAACATGCTAGTTTCGGATTAGGGTTCCAATATCCATAACACTTATCAAACTTCAATATATACATCTCATGCTTGTTTATATCCATAACTACAACAATAAGAAATCTTTAAATCACTTAACGACAAGATTGTTACCTTGATAAGCCCTTATAAATTTCCAAGATTCAAAGTCGCTCCTTAGCAATTCTTAGATCCTTTCATTTACGCTCAAATACACTATTTGAAGCCTTTAGAAGTTCACAACCAACTTCTCTTCCATTTCCAATCCAAAACTATGAAAACGACTTAGGTTTTCGCCTTGCGACTAACGTGAAAACGTCGTTTTTTTGAGATCTTTCTATTGAGATATCCTTACAGTACCCTTAGGATCTTGGGTTAAAGTATTGTGAATAATGAACCAAAATTGCAAAATTTTTGTTTGGAAGGAACCTCAAACCCGAGAGCACATTTTAACTAGCTCAAAGTTCTCTAATTTTTTCTAAGTGTTGAAGACTAAGTCTTGCACTAGTGTAGTATATATAAAACAATGGAGGGTCAAGATAATAACACTTGTGTGGCTAGGATGAAGGATAATTAATATCTAGTCAAGTGGGCAAGTTTACTAAGTCAAATATCTCAAGCTTGCAAGACTTGATCATCTACATTGGTCAATGACCATAATATCCTTGACCCATTTTGTGCAAGCCTATGGGGGGGGGGGTGACATGTGTCGCCCTCCCATTCGTCCATAAAATTTCATAACCCTCGCGGGCCCCACAAAACGTAAAATTTCTCTGGTGGGCCCTGTCGCGCCCCATTTCAACCGGAGTCGGAAACGGGATTACTGCGCATGGTTGATTCCTGAAATGCATTTAAAGGAGTCGCCACCTAATTATTATAGTGAATTAGGACACTGAAAATGTAGCATAAAATACTACGAATGATCTCTATTTTAAAGGTCTGCGAAAGCTATGTGAGATTCTAGGTAAGAGTTCTTTATTATCCTAAAGGGAAGGGGTTAGGCACCCTATAGGATCCGCTAACTTGCGGTTGTCCGGTCAAACTTAGGTTGGTATTATGGTGCTAACATGTATCCTGCAATTCTAAAATTATTAAACTAACTAAAAGATATTTAAACTAGGCATGCGGATATTTGAATAAGATATATATATTTATCAAGATTGTAACGGAAGCAAATAATCATATAAAGAGGGTGAAGAGAACTTAGCAGTATTTTACTTTTCTGCACAGGCTTTAACTTTGGGATGTGCCTCCGGGTACCTGCAAAAGACACTTAGTAAAAGAGTTAGTAAAATGAATAAATACGAGTAAAACCTTCGGATCCGTAAAAAAAAACAATAGGAGTTTTAATTACGGAAGGCTCAGATCTATATTTTTTATAAAGGGACATCCCAAACAAGTCATGGCTGCGAACTAGTGACTCGTCAGTCAATCTAGTCACCCCCAAGCATGTTGGTATACGGTACATATGTGAAAGATCCATAAGTGTCATCATCGCCCTTTTCCGAAGGAAAGCAAACCGAGGGACAACCTTTCCGCGAGGGTCATGTAGTATCATGTTCAAATCAGTATTATGCCGAAACCGAAGGGACGTGGCCTCAATTTCAATTTCATTGGCCTAAGTGTAGTATCTTGTTCAAATCAGTAAATAACCAAAACCGAAGGGACGCGACTTCAATTTCAATTTCATTAGACTATGTGCAGCAATCTGTTCCTTAGAAATAATAGAAGTGTATCAAAATATGGTGGCTGCTATATTTCCGTTTTCAAGTGTAGTTTCTCAAAGGTATATTTTTTGCATTTCTAATATTATGACAGTTGCTACCAAGTAGCAAATGAATTTTAGCAAGATGCAACAAGATGCTTGGTAGGTGAGTTCATCAAACACACTGCAACTAGAAGGTTCAAAGTGCAGCAAAGCTATTTGGCCATGATGTAGCGGCAAATGGGCAAAATTCAGCAGCACTTAGATTTTGGAATGAAGAAGCAAATAGCCCCAAAATAGATTAGCAAAATGGTCAGAATGCAGTAGTAATATCTCAAGTGTAGTATTTGCTCATTTCTGAGTAATATAGTAGTGGTCTCTTGGCAAAGTATAGCAACAGTTTCGCCAAACAAAGCAGTGATTTTCAGCCCAAAATAGCATTGAATATGCAAAGAACCACTCCGCTATAAAATATAGTAACTGCGGACCTAGCAGCAAGCCAGCAACAAATATTTGCCCTTAAAGGCAGTGACAATTTGCTCTCATCAAGTGTAACACATCAACTTGTTATTTTAAAGAGGACAACACTTCATAACAGCAATAAGTAGTCCCCCAAAACAGTAGCCATGGGCACTGAAATGAAGCGGCGAATTGTCCAAACAACCTCAAAGTAACAGTTTTTTAGCCAAGAAGCCACCAGCAGTTAGGCTCAAAATACAGCAGCGATGGATATCAAATATGATCAGAAGTGTAGCAGTAAAACTTCCCAACAGAAGTGTAAATGGCCAAAACTGCAGCAGCTTACCCATTATAGAGTAAGATTTATGATATCAAAGTGTTGATGATCTTGGTGCTTTGCTCCCATTTTGCTCGGACCATGCCAAGAAGGAGAAGGAAAAGAATGAGTATCCAATAGCCCAAAATTTCCAACCGAAACGAACGGATATGAGACATTTGTAATCACATAAAGACCAATATGGGGATTTATCCCAGACAGCTACGACATCTTAACAGATATTGTAGTAAATTAGGATCATTAGATCTTCCTAAGAGTATAGCAAACTAGGTGGATCAGACTACATGAATATAAGACAACAGTGGACATTTTTAGCTTCACAAAAGACATCACATCGAACTAACTACAAGAATTCCATAAGATGAACATCTTGATATAATCACGCAATGTCCAACGACATCGCTCATAAAGATTCTTTTCATACTAAATTTTATAAAAATACAGATTTATATGTATATTAGTAAAGATTCAGAACTAAACATTCTCATACTACATTCCTAATCACATAGGCATATAACTAAATCAAGTCCACATATATATAAGTTCACGAAGAAGCTAAAGATGTGCTGCTCCTCAAATAAACTCAGAATATGTAAAAGACCAAATCAATAGGCAACATACTTGTATACAGATGACCCAAGTAGTAACAACAACACACAATACGTCATTTATCAATCTAAAACAGGTTACACAGTGACTTGGTAGGCTCGACCAATATCAGATTATACACATTAATCCCAAATGTAATACTTAACAGTCACAACAAAGCATATCTGAAACAAAATGACCAACTAAATATGTTAACGAATCCCTACTTAAGCATTAATCATAACAACAACAACACAAAGGACTAATTATTATATCCTCGACACAGAAACACTCATAAAAGAGCACATAAACACAGAAATAAACTAGAGTTGAGAGAAAGTCGAGTTTAACTTCTCCGGGTAGCGAACCGATGCGCGTTTCAACTCGTCGATTCTACTCGAAGAATATGTATGTGGGTGCGAATGAAGAAAACAAAGCTTAAACGCAAGAATTTTAAAACGAAGAACAAAAGGGAGATCTTCGAAATCAATACTCTAAAATCGGACCTTTTAAAATGAAGAACAAATAAATGATATGCAAGATAAATTATCAAATTCCCGGGGGCCCCCTAAAATGAAGAACAAAGGGGTCTTTTATAGGTGAAATATTGGGTTTGAATTCGAAATAAAGCTGTTAGAGGTCTGTTTTTGGACGATTTGTTGGTTCAAAATCGCGGATTTTGGGGAGATGCAGGGTATGGGCTGTGTAGGTGAAGTGAAAGGAGTAGTTGGGCAGGGGCATGGGGGCATGAGAGACGTTGGAGAAGATGATGGGATTGAGGGGAGAGAGGGATGTGTGCAGGGGTATGGGCTGCAGGCGGGGCGACGGGTAAGGTATAGGGATTATGGGCTGGGTCGAGTGGGCCGTGGGATTGGGCTAGAGGACTGGGGGAATTGTTTGTGCTGATTTTAAAGGGAGGAGAATTGGGTAGAAAATCTAGGTGTTTTAATGTTGGGAGATTAATAGATAACTAGTCCAATCTCCCAATTAATTAAAATATGCTTCCTTCAACTTAATTAATTTAAAAATGCACACGCATAAAACACGATACAAAAGATTTAATACATGTGTTTAATTTTGAATATAATATTCATGAAAAATGATTAATTTAGTAATTGAAGAACATATTAAGAGAAAATCGATCATCAATACTGACGACGTGATATTAAAATTGTTTTGCTTATATTTTAATTAAAAAAAAATGTAATACTCGATATTGTAAAATTATGCGATAATTATTGAAGAATATTAAAACTACTTATTTATTGACGATTTTCAAGACTGAGAAGCATAGTAAAATTAATTGGGGATAAAAGGACGATCTAAATGAAATGTTCAGTAAATATGAGACAAAATTGGGTGTCAACAGCTTGTCCCTCTTTGTATGGAGATGATGGAAGAATCTTCGGACAAAGACGTTGACTTAAAGCCAATTTTGTCTCGATTCTTAGAATTAAAAATGTTGGGTGATTAAGACGAGGCTGACGCAAAATTCAAAATTTTGTCCCAGTGTCGAGTTATGACGACGCTGGGCTACCATGGTAAAACACCAAGGCGGGCTGATGCGGACTCAAAATTTGTCCCAGTGTCGAGTTATGACGACACTGGGCTACCATGGTCAAAACACCAAGGTGGGCTAACGCGGACTCAAATTTTGTCCCAATGTCTAGTTATGACGACGCTGGGTTGCCATGGTCAAAACACCAAGGCGGGCTAACGCGTACTCAAAATTTGTCCCAGTGTCGAATTATGATGACACTGGGTTTCGTGATGCTAGAAAATTAAAACCAAAGCGGAAGCAGATTTAAAATTTGTCCCAGTGTCGAATTATGATGACACTGGGTTCTGTGATAATAGAAAAATTAAACCAAGGATAACGCGGATTTAAAATTTATTCCAGTGTTGAATTATGATGACACTGGGGTCATTGGTGTTGCAGGATGCTGGGGGAGAGCGGATCGACGTTCGAGGTACAAATTGCCTCGGTTCGCCGTAAGAGGTAGTTCCACGTTGTGCTCCCGTTCCTGTATGCTAAGACTTAAACAAACGGTTAGTGCATAATTGTTAAGGCAAATGATAACGCATGAATTTATAAGCAATGTAACTGTTTGAGTATAAAAATGCTATCCTGCGAAAATGTGATGCATGCCGCAAATGCTGTGATTTCACCCTTGCGCAGACGCGTTGCGGTTGTGAATGCGGATATGTTGTCCTTGCTGCAACTGCCCCTGTAGACTAAAGCTCAAGAAAGAGTTAGTGCATAACTGTTAAGACAGAGTAATAAAGCATGAATAAGAAATGCAATTTTTGAGAGTAGATGAATTGTCCTTGCGTAGATGTGATATGCTGATGACGTCGTCTTTGGGTGGGGCATCGTTTCGGACTTGGCGTCGTTTTCGGACTTGGCGTCGTTTTCGGACTTTGGCGTCGTTTTCGGACTTGGCGTCGTTTTCGGATTTGGCGTCGTTTTCGGACTCGGCGTCGTTTTCGGACTCGGCGTCGTTTTCGGACGTGGCGTCGTTTTCGGACGTGGCGTCGTTTTCGTACTTGGCGTCGTTTTCGGACGTGGCGTCGTTTTCGGACTTGGCATCGTTTTCGGACGTGGCGTCGTTTGGACTTAGCGCCGTTTGACCGGCGCCGTTTTGGCGGTGTCGTTTTCGGACGTGGCGTCGTTTTCGGACGTGGCGTCATTTTCGGACGTGGTGTCATTTTCGGACGTGGCGTCGTTTTCGGACGTGGCGTCGTTTTCGGACTCGACGTCGTTTTCAGTCTTGGCATCATTGCGTGGACGTGATGCCGATGACGTCGTTACTGGGCGATGTTGTTGCTGCTCCTGTAGAATAAATGCTCATGCAAGCTAAGCTTGAGAAAAATTAGTGTATAACTGTTAAAACAAAATGATAAATATATGAGAAATGCAATTATGTGAATAGGGATGTCATCCCTGTATGATATGTGGGGTGTTGTGAATGCTGAGATGTTGTCCTTGGGCGGACATGCTAGATGTTAAGCTGGCGAGATGTTGTTGTGATGCATTTGTGAACCATATGGATTGTCATGATGTATTTGTTGTGCGTTTGTGCACTGCATGGGTTGCAATTTGACTCTAGGCCTGAGCTGATGCGCTAGACTTTGTTGCGGGATTTGAACTCTGATTGTTGATGTCATGCCTCACGCTTCGCTGCTTCTCGAAGAATTTTGTTGTATTTTTCATACGCTAGTATGAAGAACTTTGTTGTACCTTCTGCTAATATGAAGGACCTGCGCTCAAAGAAAAATTTGTGAGTTTGAGGGGGGGCGGTTGATTCACGTTGACTTTGTAGTTTTGACTCTTGATGCTCGGACGTCTGCCTTGTTTGGACTCATAACCCCTGCCTGGTTTCCTACCTTGTCCCAGTTCTGAATATGCAAATGGCGTTTGGCCTAAAGTGGGTCTCAATGGGGTTGCTCGTATATTATGTGTATTTTCGTTATTTTCAAAATAAGGGAAGGTTTCCTAATGGTGTGACCGAAGCCGATTTAGGCCTCCTACGTATCCCATGAGGGAATCAGGTCATGACGTAGTTCATTACAAGCGAAATTGGGTGAAATTAAAAAAAATTCTAAAGGTGGGACCGAAGCCGAAACGGCCGCCTACGTATCCGCCAAAGGAATCAGGTCAAACGTAGTTCCAATAGTTTGGCGAGGTGTTGATCATTGGTGTTTCTCCTTTCTAACGCCTCTGCATCCTCTACAGGAACGGGGACGAGTCCTAAGCTGTTTCGTTCTGGTGCCTCTGGATTAGTCATTGAATGATTGTGTTTCTACCAGTCAACGCGAATCAACCTTTTGGGGATAAGCTAAGCAAAATAACCTTCTAACAAATGAAGCAAACTAAGTTAGTATAATATGCAAAGAGTTGCAGGCAATATATAATAATGAGCAAATTGCAAATCAATCGCGCGCTCTAACATGTTTGGGTCCTCTTTTATGCTAGAGGGAGGCATAAACGTCACATATGCGAGGTTATGATAGATTTGTCCAAGCCGTCCAACTGTAATACTTTCGTTGGAAATGGCGACCAAATGACGGTGCACTTTTTCCAATTTCAGCATGACATGATTAGGTTTGGATTTGTCTATCATTGTCACGCTACACATAATATGCTGGTTGGTCGTTGGGTTGAGAAACCCGTCGACAAGTTTGGTGTCTTCCTAATTGTGGTGTCGATGCGGGACCGACCACCTAAGGTAAATGCATGCATGCCCTAAAATAAGGGTGGTATAGCTCTATCTTAAGTTTCTAAGATTTGGCTTTTCTAGACGCAAGGTTCCCGAGCGGACAACTCGAGTGAGAAGGCTACGCGGCCACCGGTTAGACCGGACACTCCACGTATATTACCAACTCTCCTAAATTTGGGTTTTGAAGAAAGAATTTTGATGATGCACCAAGCGCACCTCACATGTAGTGTGTGATTGTGTGAATTTTCCAGAGTGGAAGAAATATGAGCGAAATGTCAGTTTAAGGAAAGCGATAACAAATAGCAGTTAAGAAAATATGCAAATATTTATATGTAAAGTAGAATAATTTAGACAAAACATAAAAGCAAAAGAATGTAAAACACAGAAGAAGCAATTTTAAGCAGATAAGAAAAATAAAGCACAATAATTAACATATGTTTGTTATGGTTTAGAACCTAAATATCCCCAGTGGAGTCGCTGTTATACCCCGTATTTCCAGAGTATGTATGTGAGGGCGTACGTACGAAAGTTTAGCCTTAAAGTAGGCATTGGGACGTTTTTTGGGCACAACTCATTATAAGAATCGTTTTCCGACGAAACGTTTTACACAACTCGCGTAGGATAAATTCCGGCTATGCCATTTCTAATTTTTGCGGATTTTTCCGAGAGACGAAACACTTTGGGCCAACGGGAGGGCGACACTTGTCACCCTCCAATTGGTGGACGTGAGGCGTCTATATGGCCGAATGGAGTGGCTTGTTTTGTCAAGTAGTTGGTAGGATATTTTGTGTGCAAGTTGGCTAGGTACACTTGCCCAAATCTTGACCTTACACTTGCCTTGCACTTGGCATAATCTTGGCCATTGGTTGGCCATCCCTTGACCTATAAATACCCCTCTTGTGATGAAGAGTTCTTCATCCACAAACAAGCTTTCCAAGTCTTGAAATCCTCTCCTCTCCCTTGAGCCTTTTTCGTCCAAAACACCCCCCCTTTGAGTGAGCTTGGCCGAGGCAACCCCTCCCCCTAGCCTAGCCGAAATCTACCCCCCCTCCCTTGGTAGAAAAGTTGCCTTCTAGTATTGTTATAATGCCCAAAATACCCTAGCCCAAATCCCTTAGTGCTTAGTAGAAGTTGTGAAGAACTTCTAAGGTTTCTCGAGCTATCGGGCGTCTAACTTAGGAGCTAAGCCTTGCTCCGGATCGACTTATACCTAGGATATTATTGGGCTTACCGAGGTAAATAATCCTAACCCTCTTTTGTATTAAAGAATACATACTGTAGAAGTATAGAATTAAGTATTAATTACTTAGAAGAATATTACAGAATAGAATTGAACTGTTATCACAATAGAAGGGTTTAAAAGAAGAATAATAGAACTGAACTCACCTAGAATTTGTTTTTCTGATGATCGTATAACTTACCGGGTAGGGAAGTGCTGCCCAAATTTCCATAGAATAGAGAACCCTCTGCTTAGAACTGTTTACAGTACAGTCTAGACGTTGATAGACGTATTTGACTGTTATAGGCTGATTCTCTGCGTGCGACATATTCAACTTGGCAGGAGGTTTTCGCCGAGAAGGTATGTGATTCTTCCTAAGCATGATATTTTAACATATATATATAGTACGGTAGACGTACATGTGTTAACTGAATAATAACTACGGCAATGTCTTTTGACTTAAGCCTGAATAACAACTACGGCAATGTCTTTTGACTTAAGCCTGAATAATAAGAACCCTGATGCATTTCAAAAGAATACTGAATCATTTTTAACAGAAGAGAAATATCTGGTTTTTAAAACAAAAGCTTAAGAGTTATACTAGCTTTATGGGAAGTTAGGTATAACAACTTAAGAAAGATAAAAGGAACTGTTTACTTGTTTGTTTATAAAAGCCTTGTATTGATTTCTGTTAAGTATAGTAAGATTGTTTGATAAGTAGACATATTATGATGCTACCTGTGTTAGTGTCTTGTAATGCTGTGAAAGGGGGTCATTCTTGCTGTGCTTACGTTGCTAAACGGTAAGTCTGTTGTACTGTTATTATATCACCTACCCCCTTGACTTATTATACCGAGGGCTTGCCACCCTTGATGCGGTCTATACGGCCACGATCTATGTGACTACGCGAGCGGGAGTTCCAGATTGATCATTCGGGTGTTTTAGCCCGACGCGGGGATGCCCTATGCGATGCGTGTGACTACGCGGTCTATCGAGACTATGCGATGCGGGAGTCGGCAGTACCGGGTTAGCTACCGTCGAGGAATACCTCACGCAGTGCATGTGTGACTATCGCGGTGCGAGTCGTGATTAGGCATGCATAATGATACTATGGGCACTTGGCCTTGCTTCGATCATTCGCGCCTAGAAATGCACTGCTACGCTTTACCTATTATTGTTCTTGTTTGTGATATGGCACTATGTGCAATTGAACTGATTATATTTGCAAATGGTTTTAAAATACTTTGATTTCATTTTTAAGTACTTTACGATTCGCATACTTAGTACTGTTATCGACCTCCTTGAAGTGCGTTCATGCCGCAGTAAGGCAAACAGTGCTAGATCCACATCCTAGGATCTCTTTGCATTGGTGTCGTGAGCTCCATCTTCTCCGAGGCTCTACTTTTGGTATGATCTCCTGTGTGTAGATAGTTTTGTACATTCAGGTATGGCGGGCCTGTCCGCCATAGTTGTTTACTTCCCAGAGTCTGTAGTCCTAGTGTACACTTGGGATGAATCGCAAAACTTAGGTTATTTATATATATATGCCGAAAAGGCAAGCTTTTCATCGATAAAGCGTGTCTCATTTTACAACTGTTTCATGTCTTGTTTTTATATTCACGATTACTCGATGTATGACTACTTGGGTGCGGGTAAGGCACGATCCACGGCCCCGAACGGTCGTGACAAAAGTGGTATCGTGAGCGCTTAATCCTCGGAAAGTGTCTACAGCACCGTATCTAGTAAGTCTTGATTATCGGTGTGTTGCGCACCACACCAATAATCGTGAGGCTATAAGATATTTAGGATTGGTTTCCATTCTTCTCACTGATATCGTGCTTTAGAGTTGTGTTAAATTTGGACCCTCTAACGTATTCCTTTCTCAGAATAGCTTATGCCTCCACGTAAGGCAACCCGCCCAGAAGGGCAAAGCGGAGTCGCTAGTAGGACACCGAGAGTTACGAGGGCTCGTGCCCGATCTATACCCCGACGGCGAGGACAGTGGATGCGATTCAGTTCGGCCCGGTCGTACTCGTGGTTCACCCGAGAGAGTTTGAGGCTACGAGATTTCTGAGTTGTAGCCCGCCGAGTTTTACGGTCGAGGCGGATGATGATCCGCAGGAGTTCATCCGCCATTCTGAGAGGATTATGAGAGTGATCGAGCGCCGGAGACCGAGTCCGTGATCTTTGGTTCGCGGTTGCGTGATACCGCAATCGATTGGTTTGATTCACGGAGTTATCCGGGAGAGCACGATCCCCGCCTACTTGGGACGAGTTCTCGGAGGCCTTTCTTACTCACTTCTTGCCTCCACAGATGAGGAGGGCGCGGGCTGACAGATTTTTACTGCTGAGACAGCGAGGACGCACAGTTAGGGAGTACAATGTCGAGTTCGATTCTTTGGCTCGATACGTCCCAGCATTGGTAGCAGATATGGAGGATAGGGTGCACCGCTACGTCACTGGGCTAGATGATTATATGGCCGAGTCTTGTGCGGGTGTTTCTCTTCAGCCGGGTATGGACATTACCCGCATGCAGGCTCATGCACTTGGATGCGAGGAGCGCAGAGACCGACGAGTCGATAGATATCAGCATCAGAAGAAGGCCAGGACGGCCGGTTCTTTTGGTAGTTCTCGGGGTGGACGGCCTCAGCAGCAGTCTAGATTTGCACCCCAGCCAGCTCAGAGCACTCCCACATCATTGTCAGTTCAGCCAGAGTATTCGGGGGCAGGTCAGGGCCCCAGGACTTCGGATTTCCAGGGTAGCAAGGGTGCTAACCGATCGAGGTCCGCTCAGTGTGTCCGCTGTGGCAGGTTCCATTCAGGGGGTTGCAGTACTACTCCGGGAGCTTGCTACACCTGTGGCCAGCAGGGTCATTTTGCGAGAGTGCATCGAGCGGCAGGCAACGATGGTAGGAGTCACCGCAGGTCGATTGCGGCTTCTTCATCCTCGACGATTACTCGCCCGGAGCAAGGTACTCATGGGCCGAAGGTCGCGGCGAGGTCGTGGTGCGGGTCGATTCTAGCGGTCCTCGTAATCGCATTTATGCCTTGTCGGTAACCGGGACTGCGAGGCCTCACCGATGTCGCCACAGTACCTTATCGATCTCCGATATTGATGTGTATGCCTTGATAGATCCGGTTCTACTGGCCCCATATATCTCCCCTTGTTGCTAGTAGAATAGGGATAGAGCCTGAGTCCATAGACCCTTTCGAGGTAGCTACGCCAGTGGGTGATTCGGTGGTAGCTCGGCGGGTATATAGGGCTTGTCCAGTGACCATTTACAGTCGTCAGACCCTAGCCGACTTGATCGAGTTGGATATGACTGATTTCGACGTGATCATGGGTATGGATTGGCTAGCTTCTTGCTACGCCCACGTAGACTGCAGGGAGAGAGTAGTACGGTTCAAGTTTCCTGAGGAGCCGGTTGTCGAGTGGGAGGAACATCAGACGCCGTAGAGGTAGGTTTATTTCCTACCTCAAGGCTAGGAAGATGGTGCAGAAGGGGTACATCTACCATCTCGTTCGGGTGTTTGATCGAGGTCGCGATACAGATTTTGATCGATTCGGTGAGTCGAGAGAGTTCCCAGACGTGTTTCCAGACGACCTCCCGGGTATCCCTCCTGAGAGGGAGATCGAGTTTTGTATAGATGTGATGCGGACACTCGCCTATTTCCATTCCGCCATACGTAACGGCACCCGCCGAGTTGAGAGAGTTGAAGGACCGGTGAGAGATTTCCGGAGAAGCGGCTTCATCGGACCTAGTGTTTCTCCCCGGGGCGCCGTATTGTTCGTGAAGAAGAAGGGCGGACGCTGCGCATGTGTGTTGATTACAGCGGTGAACAAGGTGACCATTAAACGAATACCCCTTCCCGTGATTGATGATTTGTTCGACCGGTTGCGAGCGCGAGATGTTTCTCAAGATTGATCTGCGATCGCTATCATCAGTGCAGTCGAGAGGCGGATGTCCCAGGACTACATTCGGACCCAGACGCATTATGAGTTCGTGGTCATGTCTTTGATTGACCAATGCTCGGCGGTATTCATGGATTTGATGAACCGAGTGTTCAAACCATTTTTGGACACGCTTGTGATAGTGTTCATCGATGATATCTTGGTTTATTCTCGCCAGAGCGAGAGCATGCGAGCATTTGAGGCGATCTTGGCGATTCTCGGGACCAGCGATTATACGCCAAGTTTTCCAAATGTGAGTTTTGGTTAACTTCGGTGGCTTTTCTTGGGCATATTGTGGGTGATGGCATTCGAGTGGATACGCCAAGATCGGCGTCAGGACTTGGCCTGCACCTACTACTCGGCAGAGTTCGCATTTCGGGCCTCGCAGTTATTATCGGTTCGTAGAAGTTTGCTTCTATCTCGCACCATTGACTAGGCGACTCGTGGCGGCTAAGTTTGATGGTGATGCTTGTGGCGTGGTTTCCGATTCTTGAAGGAGAGATCGACGATCGCCCATTCTTACTCTTCCGCAGGTCCGACGGTTATGTTGTGTATTGTGACGTCGGGCATCGGCCTGGGATGTGTGTTGATACAAAGAGGTAGAGTTATAGCGTATGCATCCCGACAAATTAAGAAACACGAGAGAAACTACCCCACCCATGATTTGGAGTCGCGCAGTGATTCACGCTTTGAAGATCTGGAGGCACTATTTGTATGGGGTTCACGTGGATATTTATACAGACCACAAGAGCCTCTAGTATATCTTCAGCCAGAGGGAGCTGAACTTACGACAGAGACGGTGGTTAGAGTTGTTTAAGGATTATGACGTCGATATCCTGTACCACCCGGGGAAGGCCAATGTTGTGGCAGATGCCCTTAGTCGTAGGTCCATGGGTAGCCTATCAGAGGTGCAGCCGGAGAAGAGGGGCATGGTTCGTGATTTGCATCAGTTAGCGAGCCTTGGTGTCCGTTTGATTGATTCTGATAGCAGTGGGGTTCGAGTTCGTGAGGTTGCCGAGTCTTCCATCGTCGAGGAGGTGAAGAGGCAACAGTTCGAGGATCCAGTTTTGACACGTTATCGTGATACGGCTCTTGGTGAGGGGAAGGGTCCTTTTGAGGTAGCACCTGATGGGGTGATAAGGTTTGAGGGTAGGTTGTGTGTTCCAGATGTTTCAGGACTTCGGCAGCAGGTTCTTGGGGAAGCACGCAGCGCGCGTTACTCTATCCATCCAGGGTCGACCAAGATGTACCACGACCTTAGATCTGTGTATTGGTGGGATGGCTTGAAGAATGACGTTGCAGAGTTCGTAGCTCAGTGCCCGTGTTGTCAGCAGGTGAAGGTAGAGCACCAGAGGCCTGGTGGTTTGTTACAGACGATAGAGATCCCGACCTGGAAGTGGGAGGTAATCAACATGGACTTCATCACAGGATTACCTCGCACTCAGAGGAGACATGATTCTATATAGGTTATCGTCGACAGGCTGACGAAATCAGCCCACTTTCTTCCCGTTAGGATGACTTTTTCGGCTGAGGATTATGCCAGACTTTACATCCGAGAGATTGTCAGACTGCATGGAGTCCCTATTTCGATCATATCGCATGAGGAGCCCGATTTCGGCTAACTCGGAGGTCTTTCGAGAAGGGTTTAGGACGCAGTGAGCCCGAGTATCGCATTCCATCCACGCATGTGACGGACAGAGAGCGCACTATCCGCACTTCGAGGATATGTGCGAGCCCGTGTTATTGACCGTGGGTAGTGGGAGGCTCACTTGCCTCTAGTTGAGTTTGCATACAATAATATCTACCACTCCAGATTCGGGATGACGCCATGAGGCCTTGTATGGGAGGAAGTGCAGATCGCCTATAGCTGGTTCGATGTGGCGAGTGCGATTAGTGGGACCAGATTGGTGCGGCGCGATGGATAAGGTGAAGCTTATCCAGAGAGGTTCTTGACAACTTCGAGTCGGCGAAGTCATACGCAGATCATCGCCGTCAGCATCCGGAGTTCGAGGTTCATGATTGGGTTTTCCTAAAGGTGTCACCCATGAAGGGTGTGATGAGATTCGGAAGAAGGAAACTCGGCAAGGAACATCGGGCGTTCATTGTCCGCAGGGTAGGCAAGGTTGCCTATGAGTTGGATCTGCCGTCCGATCTGGAGGCAGTGCATCCGGTGTTTCATGTTTCTATGCTGATGAGGTGTATCGGGGATCCATCTAGGGTACACCCGATTGACGATGTCCAGGTGACCGAGGGGTTATCGTATGAGGAGATTCCCATAGCGATAGTCGATCGTCACGTTAGGCGTCTGCGGACCAAGGACGTGGCTTCACAAAGTCTTGTGGCGGAACGAGCTCGGGAGGAGATGACGTGGGAAGTCGAGGAGGACATGAGGCGAAGTACCTCACCTATTCCCCACACCTCCGGTAATTCACTTTCCTACTTGTAAATCTTCATTATCGCTTATGCCTAAGTGTTGTTACATTTGCCGTGTGTGGCATTTGCAGCTATTTAAGTTATGAGAATCTTATCGTTAATCGTCTTGGGAAGGAACATTCGGACGAATGTTTCTAAGGAGGAGAATGTTATACCGTATTTCCGCAGTATGTATGCGTGAGGGCTTACGACGTTAAAGTTTAGCCTTAAAGTAGGCATTGGGACGTTTTTGGGCACAACTCATTAAAAGAATCGTTTCCGACGAAACGCTTTACACAACTCGCGTAGGATAAATTCCGCTATGCCATTTCTAATTTTTGCGGATTTTTCGAGAGACGAAACACTTTGGGCCAACGGGAGGCGACACTTGTCACCTCCAATTGGTGGACGTGAGGCGCCTATATGGCCGAATGGAGTGGCTTGTTTTGTCAAGTAGTTGGTAGGATATTTTGTGTGCAAGTTGGCTAGGTACACTTGCCCAAATCTTGACCTTACACTTGCCTTGCACTTGGCATAATCTTGGCCATTGGTTGGCCATCCCTTGACCTATAAATACCCCTCTTGTGATGAAGAGTTCTTCATCCACAAACAAGCTTTCCAAGTCTTGTAATCCTCTCCTCTCCCGAGCCTTTTTCGTCAAAACACCCCCTTTGAGTGAGCTTGGCGAGGTAACCCTCCCCTAGCCTAGCAAATCTACCCTCCCTTTGTAGAAAAGTTGCCTTCTAGTATTGTTATAATGCCCAAAATACCCTAGCCCAAATCCCTTAGTGCTTAGTAGAAGTTGTGAAGAACTTCTAAGGTTTCCTTGGAGCTATCGGAGCGTACAACTTAGGAGCTAAGCCTTGCTCCGGATCGTCTTATACCTAGGATATTATTGGGCTTACCGAGGTAAATAATCCTAACCCTCTTTTGTATTAAAGAATACATACTGTAGAAGTATAGAATTAAGTATTAATTACTTAGAAGAATATTACAGAATATAATTGAACTGTTATCACAATAGAAGGGTTTAAAAGAAGAATAATAGAACTGAACTCACTAGAATTTGTTTTACTGAGATCGTATAACTTACCGGGTAGGGAAGTGCTGCCCAAATTTCCATAGAATAGATAACCCTCTGCTTAGAACTGTTTACAGTACAGTCTAGACGTTGATAGACGTATTTGAATGTTATAGGCTGATTCTATGCGTGCGACATATTCAACTTGGCAGGAGGTTTTCGCCGAGAAGGTATGTGATTCTTCCTAAGCATGATATTTTAACATATATATATAGTACGGTAGACGTACATGTCTTAACTGAATAATAACTACGGCAATGTCTTTTGACTTAAGCCTGAATAACAACTACGACAATGTCTTTTGACTTAAGCCTGAATAATAAGAACCCTGATGCATTTCAAAAGAATACTGAATCATTTTTAACAGAAGAGAAATATCTGGTTTTTAAAACAAAAGCTTAAGAGTTATACTAGCTTTATGGGAAGTTAGGTATAACAACTTAAGAAAGATAAAAGGAACTGTTTACTTGTTTGTTTATAAAAGACTTGTATTGATTTCTGTTAAGTATAGTAAGATTGTTTGATAAGTAGACATATTATGATGCTACCTGTGTTAGTGTCTTGTAATGCTGTGAAAGGGGGTCATTCTTGTTGTGCTTACGTTGCTAAACGGTAAGTCTGTTGTACTGTTATTATATCACCTACCCCCTTGACTTATTATACCGAGGGCTTGCCACCCTTGATGCGGGTCTATACGGCCTATGCAGTCTATGTGACTATGCGGAGCTGCGGGAGTTCCAGGATTGATCATTCCGGTGTTTTAGCCCGACGCGGGATGCCCATGCGATGCAGTGTGACTATGCGGTCTATTGAGACTATGCGGACTGCGGGAGTCCAGGCGGGTACCGGGGTTAGCTACCCCCGATGCGAGGAATACCTCATGCAGGTCTGTGTGTGACCTATGCGGACTGCGGGAGTCCAGGATTAGGCATGCATAATGATACTATGGGCACTTGGCCTTGCTTCGATCATTCGCGGCCTAGAACAGACCTGTTACAGTTTACCTATTATTGTTCTTGTTTGTGATATGGCACTATGTGCAATTGAACTGATTATATTTGCAAATGGTTTTAAAATACTTTGATTTCATTTTTAAGTACTTTACAGTTTCGCATACTTAGTACCTGTTGTACTGACCTCCTTCGGGGGGCTGCGTTCATGCCGCAGGTAAGGGCAAGCAGGTGCTAGATCCACATCCTTAGGATCTCTTTGCATTGGTGTCAGGAGCTCCATCTTCTCCGGAGGCTCTACTTTTGGTATGATCTCCCTGTATTGTAGATAGTTTTGTACATTCAGGGTATGGCGGCCCCGTCCCGCCATAGTTGTTTACTTCCTTAGGTGCAGAGTCCTAGTGTACAGTTGGGATGTAACTGCAAAACTTGGGTTATTTATATATATATGCCGAAAGGCAAGCTTTTCATCAGATAAACTGTGTCTCATTTTACAACTGTTTCATGTCTTGTTTTTATATTCCGCTGATTACTCTGATGTATGACTACTTGGGTGCCCGGGTAAGGCACGATTCTGAGCCGGGCGAAGTCGTCGCGATCGCCCGTCTTTGCCGCGCCCCATTTCAACCGGAGTCGGAAACGGGATTACTGCGCATGGTTGATTCCTGAAATGCATTTAAAGGAGTCGCCACCTAATTATTATAGTGAATTAGGACACTGAAAATGTAGCATAAAATACTACGAATGATCTCCATTTTAAAGGTCTGCGAAAGCTATGTGAGATTCTAGGTAAGGGTTCTTTATTATCCTAAAGGGAAGGGGTTAGGCACCCTATAGGATCCGCTAACTTGCGGTTGTCCGGTCAAACTTAGGTTGGTATTATGGTGCTAACATGTATTCTGCAATTCTAAAATTATTAAACTAACTAAAAGATATTTAAACTAGGCATGCGGATATTTGAATAAGATATATATATTTATCAAGATTGTAACGAAAGCAAATAATCATATAAAGAGGGTGAAGAGAACTTAGCAGTATTTTACTTTTCTGCACAGGCTTTAACTTTGGGATGCGCCTCTGGGTACCTGTAAAAGACACTTAGTAAAAGTGTTAGTAAAATGAATAAATACGAGTAAAGCCTTCGGATCCGTAAAAAAAAAACAATAGGAGTTTTAATTACGGAAGGCTCAGATCTATATTTTTTATAAAGGGACATCCCAAACAAGTCATGGCTGCGAACTAGTGACTCGTCAGTCAATCTAGTCACTGTTATACCCCGTATTTCCAGAGTATGTACGTGAGGACGTACGTACAAAAGTTTTGGCCTTAAGTTAGGCTAGGAACGAAAATATTTGTGCACAACTACCAAAAAGAATTGTTTTCCGACGAAACGTTTTCCAAACTTTGCGAAGGGAAAATTACGGTTGTAACGTTAATTATTTTTGCGGATTTTTCCGAGAGATGAAATATTTTGGACCAACGGGAGGGTGACATGTGTCACCCTCAAAGTGGACGGCAAAGGGCTTGTCTTGGCACGTTTTTTGTGTTGAAATTTTGGTCAAGGTTAGGTAGGATATTTTGTGTAGTTGATGAACAAGTGGGACCCACAAACACTTGTCCCAATCTTGACCGTCCACTTGCCCCCCCACTTGTCTTGATCTTGGCCATTGATTGGCCTATAAATACCCCCCCCCCCCCCTTTGTTGAAGACTTCTTCATCCACAAAAATTTCTAAGTCTTGAAAACCCTTCCCCCCTTTGGAGAGGTTCTCGTCCAAGCCTCCCCCTCCCCCTTTGTGAGGCCTTTTGGCCGAGAGTACCCCCCCCTACCTTGAGTTGTTCTCATAAAATACACCCCCCCTTGGTAGAAAAGTATTCTCCAAGTATTGTTACTATTCCAAAATACCTTGGCCCAAATACCTTGTAGTATTCCAAGGTTACCCCTATACTAAAAGCCCAGAAATACTATTATACTTTCCTTCAGTCACAAAAACGAAACCCTAAGGAAAATCTTCACAGTTGGTTGAAGTATTAAGAAGAAGTTGCGTAGAACTTCTAAGGGTTGTTTGGAGCGGGTTGGAGCGCTCAGAGTAGGAGCTAAACATTGCTCAGGATCGACATTTAAACTTGGATAATTTTGGGCTTACCGAGGTAAATACTCTTGTCCTTATATTGTAATTGGAAATTACATACTGTAGTAGTATAGAATTGAACTGTAATAGAAGGATATTACAGAAAAGAATTGAACTGAAATCACATCAGAAGAATATTAAAGAAGAAGATTAAACTGTACTTACATAGGACTGTATTACAGTAGACTGGTGTAGCTTAACGGGTAGGGAAGTGCTGCCCGATTTTCCGTAGAATAGAGAACCCTCTGCTTAGAATATTCTATAGAGTAGTCTAGACGTTGATAGACTTATATAACCGTTATAGGTTGAAGAACTACGAGTAGCGTGTTTTACTTGAAAGGTGGACAAGGCTAGCCGGGTTATAGCGGTGGAGCGTTTTGCTAATAGTCGATAATCGTCGCGAGATATGTGATTCTTCCTATACTCTTGAGCATGATATTTTAAAAGAATATATATAGTACGGTAGACGTACGTGTGTTAACTGAACGTGGTTTTACTACGATGTCTTTTGACTTGAGTCTAAATAATAAGAATCTGAAGTATTTCAAAAGAGTTAAGAAATCTTTTTGAAAGAAGAGTAATACTTGGTTTTAAAAGCTTAAGAGTTATACTAGCTTTATGGGAAGCTAGGTATAACGACTTAAGAGAGATAAAAAGAATGGTTTATTGATTTTAGAAGTTAAGAGACTTGATCTTAAAAGATAAGAGACTTGACTTAATTGAATTAATATGAATTTTGTTAAAAAGTATGAAACCTCATTCGTGAGTAATGAGTACTTGGTTTTTAAAAGGAATAATCTTTTACTGATTTCGGAAATCAGAATAAGTATCGAACGAACCACTGCAGCGTTAATAAAGGGAAATGTATTGACTAATTAAGTATTATTAAAACCAGTAGAAACCTCCATCTGCATAGAAGCTAAGATGAGACAAAATGATATTACATTTCCAAGATCATGGCTGCTTTAATAAGATTGTTATGAACAAGAATAACCTACTCACACATAAGGTATATGTTTCTCAGATTGTTTTAAAAGAGAATTATATTATTAAATGATTAAGACTATGAACTACGAAACCTTTCGAAAATGAGAAACTTGAGCATTTGAAATTAGGCAAACTTAAACGTTTGGGAAATAATGTTGTTACTTGATTTTACAAAGGGAAGTGTTTTGGTTTACTTAAAAAGATAGTCACTATATTTTTATACTACGGGTATTGTGTGACTTTTTTGAAAGAAACGGATCTTTTAAAGAATTAATGTATGAAGTACTTTGGGGATAAAAACCCGAACTTGTTGATATAAAGTAGGAAGTGCCTTGTGTGAATAACTTGATTGTGTTGGTTTGTGATAGCCTTGTAATACTTTCTTGTTGATTTGATAAGTAAACATGTTATGATGCTACGTGTGTTAGTATCTTGTGATGTTTGTGTAAAGGGGTTTCCCTTGTTGTGCTTATGTTGTTTAACGATAACCTGTTATGTTAGTATTATATCACTCACCTCTTGACATGATACCGGGGGTTAAGCTGCCCTCCGATGTGGGGTAGACTCAGGCGGTCTGGGACCATGATTCGAGAATACCTCATGCGGGTCCAGGGGACCTATGCGGAGCTACGAGAGTTCCAGGTTAGTGTGGGGCCTTTGTGGTCATGCAGTCTATGTGGCCATGCGGACTGCGAGTCCAGGACGATGGCTGGGAGTAGCTACCCTCGATGCGAGGAATACCTCATGCGGGCCTATGTGAGTGGCCTATGCGAGTCGCGGAAGTTCCAGATTAGACGCGCACATTTGATATCGGCCGAGTGGCGATTTGATCATGTGGCGATCTAGACAGACCTCGTGATACAGTTTATGACCTTGTTGGTACTGTGGGTTTTAGTAGTCGGCTATGCCTTCGTACTTACCCCGTACGGTTTTATTATGACACATGTGGGACCTGGTGTTCATGTGTATTCCTTGGTGCTTTTATATCATGCATCGCGGTGAGGAAGGTATTCCACGGGCATGATTGATGTTGTGGGCGTGAGACCCATAGTTATATTTGAGTGATGACATTGAGGGCGTGAGTCCCTGACTTGACATGACTGTTTATTTATTGTGAACTGTAGTTCGGTTATCATACATGTCTCCTGCTTTATATAGACTACTATGATTTCATTTACTGATATTTCGCCACATACTTGGTACTGTTATCGACTTTCTGGGGCTGCGTTCATGCCGCGGTAGGTACACCGATTGTTGATCCTCGCCATGGTCACGATTCAGCGTTTGGGAAGCTCCGTTTCTCCGGAGGCTTATCAGTGGTATAGTCCCCTGTCGTTGTAGGTACTTACATTCAGGGGTATGTCGAGGCCCTGTCCCGCCATTGTTGTCATATCATTCTTAGAGGTCTGTAGTAGTGTTGTGGGCAGAGTTTGTAAATGGTATGTAACTGTTCGGATTTAAGTTTTTATATATACATGCCGAAAGGCAACTTTTCTCAGATAACTGTTTTACACTTCATATTATTTCATGTCTTGTTTTATGTTCATTGATTACTACGATGTATGTCTACTGGTGCCCGGTAGGCACGATCCACGCCCGGTTGGTCGTGACAAAAGTGGTATCGAGCGCTTAATCCTCGGAAAGTGTCTGAGCCGTATCTAGTAAGTCTTGATTATCGGTGTGTTGTGCACCACACCAATAATCGAGGCTATAGGATATTTAGGGTTGGTTTCCATTCTTCTCACTCGAGATCGTGCTTAGAGTGTTATAAGTTGGACCTCTAACGTATTTCTTTCCTCACCGCTATGCCTTCGCGTAGCAACCTGTGCCCGTATGGCAAGGCAAGCGGCGGAGCTGCGGGTAGAGAACAGAGGGTTACGAGGGCACAGGCCCAATCATCACCTGGGGTGGTGCTTCATTCGGGGAGTTCTGCGACAACGCCAGTCCCAGCAGAGTCTAGCGCAGCGGCATCAGTTCCTACTACGGCCATGATATTTGAACCTTCAGTTCCATGACCAGTAACGGAAAGTATGGATTGCAAAGAGGCGACCCTGTTACTAGCTAGGGAGTTAGCAACCAGAGAGTATATTATGTACCGATTTATCACGGGTCTTGATGATTATCTAAGATAGGGTTGTGCAAGAGTAGCTCTTCAGTCAGGCTTGAGCATGGCCTGTGTACGGGCTTATACACAGCAGGCCAAGAAACGTAAGGATCGACGGGTTAACCAAGATCAGCAGAAGAGGGCCAGAACAACAGGGTCCTTTGGTAACTTTCGAGGCGGACCTTCTCAGCAGCAGACTGGTTACGCGCCTCCGCCAGTGCAGAGTGGTCCTCCACAGGGTTCAGGACGTTCGGGGTATGCCGGAGTTGGTCAGAACTCCAGGGCTTCTGGTTCACAGCTACACGTAGGTTCCAGCCAGCCGGATTCAGTTTTTCCCCAGTGTTCACAGTGTGACAGGCGTCATCCCGGGGAATGTCGTCTTTTGTTGGTACTTGTTTTGCCTGCGACCGTCAGGGCCATGTGTCGAAAGGATGTCCTAGTAGGAGGGATGTAAGTAGGAGGACTCAGCCTACCGCATCGATGCGATTGATGGCTCGGAGAGGAAGGGGTGTTAGCCAGAGGAGGCCACCCCCACCTCGGTGTGGACGTTGTGGTAAGTGTCATTGTGGGGAGTGTCGTACTTCTTCGACAGCTTGTTATGCTTGCGGCCAGCAGGGCCAATTTGCGAGAAATTGTCCAACCAGAGGTGGCGCGGATGTAAAGACTCAGCCTTCAGGATCAGTGGCTAGTTCGTCACCTTCCTTAGCTATGCGCCCAACAGGGCAGGATGGATTGGAACGACAGAGGGGAGTGAAGCAGTAGATTCGGGTATATCCTTAACCCTCTAGAGATTGTATGTGTGATAAGATAAGTATATCTTAAGTGTTATGTTCAGATAGCATTGTGTTAATTGTGATTAGAAATCATGGTTAGTTAAAAGGGGTAAGATTGGGGATAGGGAAAGTGTGAGCCTTAGAATGTTAAACATGGAGACCTTAGAGGCAAGGCCATCTCGAGTAAAAGATTACATTTATGTTTGACCCTTATCGGAGTGCATAGTACACGTGAGATATGTTTGTGTGATAAGTCCCTGAGTGGTATGAAATGAAAGAGGGTAGTTTAGCTAAGAAAACCACTAGGTTTTCGTAACTTGGTTAGTGAGATTGTTCCGGATCGGGGGGAAACTAGAGTTTTGCGCGATAGCGGGTCGGGTTGAGGACCGATCGCGGGTCAACCCGCGGCCTGCAATGTGGTGGGGTCAGTTCGAGGTGGTCCCGCCAGGTGGTGGGGTCACGAGGGTGTTAGGCCCAAGTTTAGTTAACCATCGTACGAGTTCGTGGATGCGTTCGACCAGTAGTCGGGCCGATGAGGTCAGCCCATCTTGTCTTTCAGTCAGGACCGTTTACTCGGCAGAGGGTTATGCGAGATGTTATATCAGGAAGGTTGTAAGGCTGCACGAGGTGCCTACCTTCACCTTATGACAGGCAGTGGAGCCCAGGTTACGGCTATTTCTTCTTTACCAGGCAGGGTTAGGAACTCAGGTGAGTCTCAGTATCGCATTCGCCCTCGGGCCAGTGTTTGGATTTCAGGGGTAGCTGTGAGGATTGTTGCCTCCTGTTGAGGGAGTGATTTATAGCTACCATTTCAGTATTCGGATATCGCCTTATGAAGCCTTGTAGGGGCGGAAGTGTAAGTTGCCGGTCGATTGGTTCGATGTTGGCAAGGTTCAGATAGTTGGTTCATACTTGTTTCAGCAGGATGCGGATAGGGTGAAGCTTATCCAGAAGAGGTTATTGGCAGCTCAGAGTCAACAGAAGTCGTACGGGTAATCGGCGTCGACACTTGGAGTTCAGGTTGACGGTAGGATTTCTTGAAGGTACCACCCCGGAAGGGTGTGACGAGTTTTGGAAAACAGAGGAAACTTAGCCCGAGTTACTTTGGGCCTTTTCAGGTCATGTGAAGAATAGGCCAGGTTGCCTATAAGTTAGCTTTACCGTCTGACGTAGGAGGCGGTACGTCCGGTCTTTCATGTTGTTATGTGCAGAAAAGTATCGTAGATCCATCCAGAGTGTTCCCAGTTAATGGTGACCAAGTTGGAGATAATAACCCCGAGATTTGGAAACTGAAGCAGTAACAGAAATGTGGTAAGTTATGAGAAAGAGTTCGAGTGTACGAGAAGGGTACGACGAGTAAGGGAAGAAGCGAGCATGTGTTAAGAACATAGGAGTGATCATTTCGTTTGTAAAGAAAAGGTGCGAAGGGAGTATCTTTTTAGACCTAAGGTGGGAGCTTTTGTAGTGTTGGAGGTGATTCCTCGTGGACTTGGATTAAGTATTGCGCGTGTGTTATTTTGTGGCCAGGTGTGGCATTGACAACTTGTTATGTTAAGAGGAACTTATCATTATCTGTATCGAGAAGGAACATTCGGGACGAATGTTTCTAAGGAGGGGAGAATGTTATACCCCGTATTTCAACAGATGTATGCGTGAGGACGTGCGTCTAAAAGTTTAGGCCTTAAGTTAGGCTAGGAACGAAAATATTTGTGCACAACTACCAAAAAGAATTGTTTTCCGACGAAACGTTTTCCAAACTTTGCGAAGGGAAAATTACGGTTGTAACGTTAATTATTTTTGCGGATTTTTCCGAGAGATGAAATATTTTGGACCAACGGGAGGGTGACATGTGTTACCCTCAATGTGGACGGCAAAGGGCTTGTCTTGGCACGTTTTTTGTGTTGAAATTTTGGTCAAGGTTAGGTAGGATATTTTGTGTAGTTGATGAACAAGTGGGACCCACAAACACTTGTCCCAATCTTGACCATCCACTTGACCCCCCACTTGTCTTGATCTTGGCCATTGATTGGCCTATAAATACCCCCCCCCCTTTGTTGAAGACTTCTTCATCCACAAAAATTTCTAAGTCTTGAAAACCCTTCCCCCCTTTGGAGAGGTTCTCGTCCAAGCCTCCTCCCTCCCTGTGAGGCCTTTTGCGAGAGGTACCCCCTTCCTAGTGGTGCTAGCCAGAGTACCCCTACCTTGCGTTGTTCTCATAAAATACACCCCCCCCCTTGGTAGAAAAGTATTTTCCAAGTATTGTTACTATTCCAAAATACCTTGGCCCAAATACCTTGTAGTATTCCAAGGTTACCCCTATACTAAAAGCCCAGAAATACTATTATACTTTCCTTCAGTCACAAAACGAAACCCTAAGGAAAATCTTCACAGTTGGTTGAAGTATTAAGAAGAAGTTGCGTAGAACTTCTAAGGGTTGTTTGGAGCGGGTTGGAGCGCTCAGAGTAGGAGCTAAACATTGCTCAGGATCGACATTTAAACTTGGATAATTTTGGGCTTACCGAGGTAAATACTCTTGTCCTTATATTGTAATTGGAAATTACATACTGTAGTAGTATAGAATTGAACTGTAATAGAAGGATATTACAGAAAAGAATTGAACTGAAATCACATCAGAAGAATATTAAAGAAGAAGATTAAATCAGATTTACATGGGATCGTATTACTGATGGCGGTGTAGCTTAACGGGTAGGGAAGCGCTGCCCGATTTTCCGTAGAATAGAGAACCCTCTGCTTAGAATATTCTATAGAGTAGTCTAGACGTTGATAGACTTATATAACCGTTATAGGTTGAAGAACTGCGAGTAGCGTGTTCTACTTGAAAGGTGGACAAGGCTAGCCGGGTTATAGCGGTGGAACGTTTTGCTAATAGTCGATAATCGTCGCGAGGTATGTGATTCTTCCTATCCTCTTGAGCATGATATTTTAAAAGAATATATATAGTACGGTAGACGTACGTGTGTTAACTGAACGTGGTTTTACTACGATGTCTTTTGACTTGAGTCTAAATAATAAGACCAAGTATTTCAAAAGAGTTAAGAAATCTTTTTGAAAGAAGAGTAATACTTGGTTTTAAAAGCTTAAGAGTTATACTAGCTTTATGGGAAGCTAGGTATAACGACTTAAGAGAGATAAAAAGAATGGTTTATTGATTTTAGAAGTTAAGAGACTTGATCTTAAAAGATAAGAAACTTGACTTAATTGAATTAATATGAATTTTGTTAAAAAGTATGAAACCTCATTCGTGAGTAATGAGTACTTGGTTTTTAAAAGGAATAATCTTTTACTGATTTCGGAAATCAGAATAAGTATCGAACGAACCACTGCAGCGTTAATAAAGGGAAATGTATTGACTAATTAAGTATTATTAAAACCAGTAGAAACCTCCATCTGCATAGAAGCTAAGATGAGACAAAATGATATTACATTTCCAAGATCATGGCTGCTTTAATAAGATTGTTATGAACAAGAATAACCTACTCACACATAAGGTATATGTTTCTCAGATTGTTTTAAAAGAGAATTATATTATTAAATGATTAAGACTATGAACTACGAAACCTTTCGAAAATGAGAAACTTGAGCATTTGAAATTAGGCAAACTTAAACGTTTGGGAAATAATGTTGTTACTTGATTTTACAAAGGGAAGTGTTTTGGTTTACTTAAAAAGATAGTCACTCTATTTTTATACTACGGGTATTGTGTGACTTTTGTGAAAGAAACGGATCTTTTAAAGAATTAATGTATGAAGTACTTTGGGGATAAAAACCCGAACTTGTTGATATAAAGTAGGAAGTGCCTTGTGTGAATAACTTGATTGTGTTGGTTTGTGATAGCCTTGTAATACTTTCTTGTTGATTTGATAAGTAAACATGTTAGGATGCTACGTGTGTTAGTATCTTGTGATGTTTGTGTAAAGGGGTTTCCCTTGTTGTGCTTATGTTGTTTAACGATAAGCTGTTATGTTAGTATTATATCACTCACCTCTTGACATGATACCGGGGTTGTCGCCTCCGTCTGGGGTAGACTCAGTGATGCAGGACCATGATTCGAGAATACCTCATGCGGGTCCAGGGGACCTATGCGGAGCTACGAGAGTTCCAGGTTAGTGTGCGGCCTTTGTGGTCATGCGGTCTATGTGGCCATGCGGACTGCGAGTCCAGGACGATGCCGGGGAGTAGCTACCCTCGATGCGAGGAATACCTCATGCGGGCCTATGTGAGTGGCCTATGCGAGTCGCGGAATTTCGGGATTAGACGCGCACATTTGATACTGCGGGCGAGTGGCCAGCTTCGATCATGTGGCGATCTAGACAGACCTCGTGATACAGTTTATGACCTTGTTGGTACTGTGGGTTTTAGTAGTCGGCTATGCCTTCGTACTTACCCCGTACGGTTTTATTATGACACAGGTGGGACCTGGTGTTCATGTGTATTCCTTGGTGCTTTTATATCATAGACTGCCGGCAGTGAGGAAGGTATTCCACGGGCATGATTGATGTTGTGGGCGTGAGACCCATAGTTATATTTGAGTGATGACTTTGAGGGCGTGAGTCCCTGACTTGACATGACGGCTTATTTATCGTGAACTGTAGTTCGGTTATCATACATGTCTCCTGCTTTATATAGACTACTATGATTTCATTTACAGTATTTTCAGTTTCACATACTTGGTACCTGTTGTACTGACCTCCTTCGGGGGGCTGCGTTCATGCCGCAGGTAGAGGTACACCAGTTGTTGATCCTCGCTCATAGGGTCACAGTTCAGCGTTTGGGAAGCTCCGTTTCTCCGGAGGCTTATCAGTGGTATAGTCCCCTGTCGTTGTAGGTACTTACATTCAGAGGTATGGCGGGGCCCTGTCCCGCCATTGTTGTCATATCATTCTTAGAGTGCAGTAGCTTGTTGTGGCGAGTTTGTAAAAGGGATGTAACTGTTCGGATTTAAGTTTTTATATATATATGCCGAAAGGCAACTTTTCTCAGATAACTGTTTTACACTTCATGTTATTTCACGTCTTGTTTTATGTTCCGATTACTCGATGTATGTCTACTTGGGTGCGGGGTAAGGCACGATCCACGGCCCGGTTGGTCGTGATACCACCCCCAAGCATGTTGGTATACGGTACATATGTGAAAGATCCATAAGTGTCATCATCGCCCTTTTCTGAAGGAAAGTAAACCGAGGGACAACCTTTCCGCGAGGGTCATGTAGTATCATGTTCAAATCAGTATTATGCCGAAACCGAAGGGACGTGGCCTCAATTTCAATTTCATTGGCCTAAGTGTAGTATCTTGTTCAAATCATTAAATAACCAAAACCGAAGGGACGCGACTTCAATTTCAATTTCATTAGGCTATGTGCAGCAATCTGTTCCTTAGAAATAATAGAAGTGTATCAAAATATGGTGGCTGCTATATTTCCCTTTTCAAGTGTAGTTTCTCAAAGGTATATTTTTGCATTTCTAATATTATAACAGCTGCTACCAAGTAGCAAATGAATTTTAGCAAGATGCAACAAGATGCTTGGTAGGTGAGTTCATCAAACACACTGCAACTAGAAGGTTCAAAGTGCAGCAAAGCTATTTGGCCATGATGTAGCGGCAAATGGGCAAAATTCAGCAGCACTTAGATTTTGGAATGAAGAAGCAAATAGCCCCAAAATAGATTAGCAAAATGGTCAGAATGCAGTAGTAATATCTCAAGTGTAGTATTTGCTCATTTCTGAGTAATATAGTAGTGGTCTCTTGGCAAAGTATAGCAACAGTTTCGCCAAACAAAGCAGTGATTTTCAGCCCAAAATATGCAGCAACCACTCCGCTATAAAACATAGCAACTGCGGACCTAGCAGCAAGCCAGCAACAAATATTTGCCCTTAAAGGCAGTGACAATTTGCTCTCATCAAGTGTAACACATCAACTTGTTATTTTAAAGAGGACAACACTTCATAGCAGCAATAAGTAGTCCCAAAACAAGAGCTACGGGCTGAAATGAAGCGGCGGCGGTCAAACGACCTCAAAATGATTTTTAGCCAAGAAGCCACCAGCAGTTAGGCTAAAAATACAGCAGCGATGGACATCAAATATGATCAGAAGTGTAGCAGTAAAACTTCCCAACAGAAGTGTAAATGGCCAAAACTGCAGCAGCTTACCCATTATAGAGTAAGATTTATGATATCAAAGTGTTGATGATCTTGGTGCTTTGCTCCCATTTTGCTCGGACCATGCCAAGAAGGAGAAGGAAAAGAATGAATATCCAATAGCCCAAAATTTCCAACCGAAACGAACCAGATATGAGACATTTCAGAATCACATAAAGACCAATATGGGGATTTATCCTGCACGACATCTTACATCTTAACAGATCTTGTAGTAAATTAGGATCATTAGATCTTCCTAAGAGTATAGCAAACTAGGTGGATCAGACTACATGAATATAAGACAACAGTGGACATTTTTAGCTTCACAAAAGACAGACTGCTTACTGAACTAACTACAAGAATTCCATAAGATGAACATGCTTCAATATAATCACGCAATGTCCAACGACATCGCTCATAAAGCTTCTTTTCATACTAAATTTTATAAAAATACAGATTTATATGTATATTAGTAAAGATTCAGAACTAAACATTCTCATACAACATTCCTAATCACATAGGCATATGACTAAATCAAGTCCACATATATATAAGTTCACGAAGAAGCTAAAGATGTGCTGCTCCTCAAATAAACTCAGAATATGTAAAAGACCAAATCAATAGGCAACATACTTGTATACAGATGACCCAAGTAGTAACAACAACACACAATACGTCATTTATCAATCTAAAACAGGTTACACAGTGACTTGGTAGGCTCGACCAATATCAGATTATACACATTAATCCCAAATGTAATACTTAACAGTCACAACAAAGCATATCTGAAACAAAATGACCAACTAAATATGTTAACGAATCCCTACTTAAGCATTAATCATAACAACAACAACACAAAGGACTAATTATTATATCCTCGACACAGAAACACTCATAAAAGAGCACATAAACACATAAATAAACTAGAGTTGAGAGAAAGTCGAGTTTAACTTCTCCGGGTAGCGAACCGAGGCGCGTTTCGACTCGTCGATTCTACTCGAAGAATATGTATGTGGGTGCGAATGAAGAAAACAAAGCTTAAACGCAAGAATTTTAAAACGAAGAACAAAAGGGAGATCTTCGAAATCAATACTCTAAAATCGGACCTTTTAAAATGAAGAACAAATAAATGATATGCAAGATAAATTATCAAATTCCCGGGGGCCCCCTAAAATGAAGAACAAATGGGTCTTTTATAGGTGAAATATTGGGTTTGAATTCGAAATAAAGCTGTTAGAGGTCTGTTTTTGGACGATTTGTTGGTTCAAAATCGCGGATTTTGGGGAGATGCAGGGTATGGGCTGTGTAGGTGAAGTGAAAGGAGTAGTTGGGCAGGGGCATGGGGGCATGAGAGACATTGGAGAAGATGATGGGATTGAGGGGAGAGAGGGATGTGCGCAGGGGTATGGGCTGCAGGCGGGGCGACGGGTAAGGTATAGGGATTATGGGCTGGGTCGAGTGGGCCGTGGGATTGGGCTAGAGGACTGGGGGAATTGTTTGTGCTGATTTTAAAGGAAGGAGAATTGGGTAGAAAATATAGGTGTTTTAATGTTGGGAGATTAATAGATAACTAGTCCAATCTCCCAATTAATTAAAATATGTTTCCTTCAACTTAATTAATTTAAAAATGCACACGCATAAAACACGATACAAAAGATTTAATACATGTGTTTAATTTTGAATATAATATTCATGAAAAATGATTAATTTAGTAATTGAAGAACATATTAAGAGAAAATCGATCATCAATACTGACGACGTGATATTAAAATTGTTTTGCTTATATTTTAATTAAAAAAAATGTAATACTCGATATTGTAAAATTATGCGATAATTATTGAAGAATATTAAAACTACTTATTTATTGACGATTTTCAAGACTGAGAAGCATAATAAAATTAATTGGGGATAAAAGGACGATCTAAATGAAATGTTCTGTAAAGATGAGACAAAATTGGGTGTCAACAGGCCCCACGTGACCAAATCCGTAAAAATAAATTTCCACAATGTTAAATAAATTTCCATACTCCTCAAATAATGTATTTTGAGAATCAAAATCTCATCAATGGACATGTTTCCTTTCCGACGTTCGGAAGATTTTCCTTCGGAAAAACAATTCTTTCTTTCGTACCAATTTTTGAAGTCTTGTGTTCTCGCGTCCATTCTCTTATACATGCCCTGGAATTACGGGGTGTAACAACAGACTTACAGGCAGGAGCCGTCAGTTAAACCCAGGGCAGACAATTTGAGGGTTAGAGATTTCCTGAGTTACAGTCCGCCGGAGTTTTACGGGTCAAGGCCCGAGGATGATCGTCAGGAGTTCATCCGTCAGGTACAGAGGACGTTGAGGGTGATCAGGGCCTCAGAGACTGAGTCAGTTATATTGGCCTCATACCGGTTGCGAGATATAACGGTCAATTGGTTTGAGTCATGGGAGTTATCCAGGGGTGAGGGTGCTCCCCCAGCAGTGTGAGACGAGTTCACAGAGGCTTTCCTTGACCATTTCATGCCTCTCGAGATGAGGAGAGCTAGGGTTGACAGGTTCTTGACTCTGAGACAAAATGGGAGGACGGTTAGAGAGTATAGCCTGAAGTTTGACTCTTTGGCTAGGTACGCACATATTATGGTAGCAGACATGACAGATAGGGTACACCGTTACTTGATGGGATTGGACCACTATCTTATTGATGGGTGCATGGCAGTAGCACTTCAGCCTGGCATGGATATTGCCCGTATTCTGGCATATGCGCAAGGAGTCGAGGAGCGACATAGATGGAGACGACTAGATAGAGGTCAGGAGGGAGATCAGCCTAAGAGGTCCAGGACGACATGATTTTCGAGTGAGTCTCGAGGCAGACAGCCTCAACAGCACGACAGGTATTCCTCCCAGCCAGCACAGAGTGCACCTTCACAGTCTATGGGTAGGAGATTTGATCGCACGGGGTATTCAGGAGCCGGTCAGGGCTCCAGGGCTTCGGGTTCTCAGGGGAACCGGGATTCTAGTCGGTTGAGGCCATCTTTTCCTCAATGTGCACGGTGCGGCAGGCATCATCCTGGGGAGTGCCGTCTTACTGCTGGTACTTGCTTTTCCTGCGGCCGCCAGGGCCATATAATGAGAGAGTGTCCCTTCAGAGGTGGTTCAGGTGGTATGGCTCAGCCTACGGAGTCTGTTGCTGGTTCATCGTTATCCATAGCTATGCGCCCCATCGGGCAAGGTATTCAGACGCCAGCAGGCCGTGGTGGAGGCCATGGCGAAGCTCCCAGTTCTAGCGGTCCTTCGAACCGCATATATGCTTTGGCCAGAAGGCATGATCAGGAGGCGTCACCAGATATGGTCGCAGATATATTTTTGATCTTTTCGAGACGTATATGCATTAATAAGATTCAGATTCTACATTATAACATAGATATATATTTCTTTTTCCCTTGTTGAAATAGGGAATGGTTATTACTTCTTGACGTAGATCATCGTTTGATGTGTATAAAGCCTTAGGTGCTAAATTTTAAAGAGAAGTTCCGAACATCTAACAGATTGTGAGATAATATTATGTGGGTCAAATATTGAAAAAGACGTTATCTTCTAAATATACGATAGAAATAATGCTCTCATGCATGGAAAATGATATTGAAAGATAGATATGGCATAGAGCAGGAGATATGGTAGGAGCCAAGGAGTGGAAAAAGTAATAACTGGGTTGACAGGTGAAAAATAGGAGCTGGTATTATGTTGATTCTGCAGGATACACAATGGGTGAGGGAAATGTCATGGTAGGTAATGGCGCCTTCAGTAAATTTCTCGTGTCAAGTGTATGAGATTTGTTGGTTTGCTGTATATAGATGGATAGACACAATTATGAAGGAGGCTCTGCCGAAATTTCTAGAACCTGAGACATGTCAAGAATATTCGAGGACGAATGTTTTTAAGGGGGGGGGGGGGGGGGAGAATGTTACACCTCGTAAGTTTAAGACAAGGATTAAGAATGTCATTAAGGTTAAAATTCGGATAATAGGGGGTGAGATATAATTACACAAGCTACGAATACGTCAATGAGTATTTAATATGATAAATTATTTACATTTTTTATTTTCATTAAAGGAAACCGGAATTCAAGATTTAAAGAAGTGGGTTTAATAATTACTACTTGGGGGAATTAATCTAGTTAGTAGACACTTAGAGGGTCAAAGTGTAATTTTTAAGGGGGACTAATTGGTAATACTAAAAATCTGAAAACAAATCTACACTATAACCTAAATACACCTATCTTCCACACTTTGAAATAAAAAAAAAAGAGAAAACTCCTTCACTCCAACCGTGAAAACCCCAACATCCATAGCCAACAATTGAGTTTCATCCCTCCTTTCTTAGATTAATTCATCCCTAACTCTAAGTAAAATTTAAGCACCCAAACAGTGGGTTTATCATGTCCAAGTAGAGATTGAGGCCAGATTTTCCAACGTTTTGAGTGACATTTCAGCAAGAAGAACATAAGGAATGATGGAGAAAATATTTTAGATATTGTATATCGATTGGGAATTAAAAATTGTGAAAATTTGAAGCAAAAGGGCACAAAACAGTGGCCAATTCGTTGGGTGCTGGCCGAGAATCAAAGTAAGAATTTTCAGATTTTCGGACAGGTTTTTGAGAAGCAAAATGCGAAAGAATGTTGGTCGAACATTGTAGAATGCCTTCATGTTGGATTGAAGTCGAAACGACGACCATTTAGCGAAGAAAAGTCGACGAAACCGCGGGTATCGCGGGCTGGGAAGTGGGCTCGATTAGGGACTGTTTTGGTGATTTGATTAAGGTAATAATTCTTCCCTTAAGTTATAATTGAAGTGCATGTTGTTGTAGTTGAAGTATTGAATTTGTGTTTAGAAATAAACTTAGACTAAGAGGAAATGAGAATAAGAATTGCATGTGGTTGTTGTTGGAATTGAGTTAGCCGATGTTGAGTTTATTTGGGTATACCTTGGCTTCGAATGGTTGAATTATTAGTTGTTACCATTTGCATGTTGAGAATTGAAATGTAGCCTTAATAATTAAGAGATAATTAGATATGAAAGATATTACAAGATGAATTGGAATTTTAAGAATTAAAAGGAAAGGTTTTGGAATTATAACATGTTGATATGACCGAAAAGTTGATGGAAATCATTGAACGTTATGGTAATGTGTTACGGGCTGAATTAGTATTCAAATATAAGTTACACACATGCATAGGTATTGAAGTAGTTACCTATACATGCCTTAAAAAGATTTAAGAGTAGAAAAGTATTAATTTCATATTCTTGAACTGGCGATGTTGCTAGAAGATTGGATTGCCCCCATGAATAATTCTAACATAACCAAATGATTGACTAATATGAGAAGTAAATGTAGTAGTTGCCTTTTCTATTGAAATGGTTAAATGGAATAATTATAAAGAGAAGGTGTGCGCGCTAACGGCATAAGTGGAGTAATTGAGATAATTTTGATTAAATCTTTGAATGATAGTCGATTATGGGGATAATTGGCTTGTTGGTTAGCTGTGGAAACACACATAAACAGATGAGATACTGCCCAAATTTCTATAGAAATAGGAAGTCGCTATTTATCTTACGTTAGAGATCATAAAGTTAACGAACGAATTACTATTGTTATAGGTGGAAGTACTAAGTGGGACAAGATATATTTATAGAGTTGGTTAGTTAGTTAATAAGGTATGTGAGACTATCCTTCCTTTACTTGGCATGATTTTGTGAAAATACTTCATTTTTCTTTTGACATGATTTTAATGAAAGTACGACGGACGTACGTGATTCCTTCAAAGTCTAGTTTTAATCAAATAATGATTCATGATATGTTAGTGTCTTGACTTTCCAAAAGATGATATGTGATACGCTAAGCGCCTTGATTTTCTAAAAGATGACTTAAATGATATATGATATGATAATGCCTTTTTCTTATTCCATTGAGAGTCAAATGATAATCTAAGTTATATATGGTTGCTCATGATATTCTGCTCGTGCCAAGTGTTATTACTCATTTCATCGAGTCCCTCACTACAGGGCCGAGACATGTTATACATATATGATTCCATCGAGTCCCTCACTACAGGGCCGAGACATGTTATATTGATAATTCCATCGAGTCCCTCATTACAGGGCCGAGACACGTTATGCATACATATATATATATATATAGATTCCATCGAGTCCCTCCTTAGAGGGCCGAGACACGTTGTGCAGATTTACAGACAGGTATATGGACATGATGATTTTATGGTAGGCATTCATGGGTTCTGATATGACTCTTTTTTTATAGACAGAGTTGACTCTCTATTTTACTTGGTACAGTTATGGTCTCATTTACAGTCTTTCATGTTTTACATACTCAGTACATTATTTTGTACTGACCCCCTTTTCCGGGGGGCTGCATTCATGCCCGCAGGTACAAGTGTTCAGTTTGGTGACCCTCCGGTCTAGGTTCCTACTCAGCTGTTGGGGAAGCTCCTTGATCCAGAGCTTGTCGTTTTGGTACAGAATCTCTTTTAGACTTATGTATATATTTAGGGGCACGACGGGGCCCTGTCCCGTCATATGTTCTTATTCTTCTCATAGAGGTCTGTGAAGCGATTGTGGGTTGTATATGCTTGGGCTGGTTGGCGAAGATGATAATCATGTTTTGTTCAGCAGTACTCTTATATTTCTATTATTGGGATGTTCCCTTATTTAGTGGCAGCCTTGTCGTCTAGCCTGTTATATTGTGTTGGTTAGTTTTGACTCCTCAGGAGGCAGGTGCACCTTTATATAAGGCAGCCTTGACGGCTCGCCCATTTTGGGGAGACGTTGTAAAAACAGCGTTGTGCTGTCGAAATTTCTATAGATCTCGGTATTAAATGGATTAAGAGTGACAGGTCGGTAATGACGTCCAATTAGGACGTTTAGTCGCGGCCCGTCGTGTCGGGTCGTGACACTTTACCTCTACCACATGCCACACTAGAATGAGTCGATGCCTCGTCTCTAGCCGCGATTGCAGGTGTTCTCACCATCTATGAGGGAATAGGAAAAACAAGTTCATATAGTATTTTGGTTAAACTAGCAAGAAAGGAATGAAAGAAGTGAAGTTTCTTAAATGTCTCATAGCCTCTCATAGATAAGTACGAACGTCTCCGTACCGATTCACAAGACTCTACTAGACATCTCTCTTTTACTCGTGAGATCGGTGAACTTAGAGCTCTGATACCAATTTGTCATGACCCCTCTCAAGGATCATGGTGGCACCTTCACTCTCCCCCTAGTAGGCGAACCACTTCCAAACCCAACATCATATTTAAAACTTAAAAGCAGAAAAAAGAGAATTTATACTAAAATTGTCTTATATCATAACTAATAAGTCATAAAATACTAAAATGCATCTAATTATTACACTTCCCAAAACCTGGCCTAAACAGTACAAGAACGACTACATCATAAGGAATACAATGTCTGAAAAAATACTTTCTCTTGAAAGTAAACAAGAACAAAGATAAAAAAGAGGAGAGTATATGGTTGCTGAAATCGGCAAGGCTCACCCTAAAATCTCTGAGTCAGCAGCCTCAGACGTCAGCCACAAGGTTTGGCACTGGTAGAAGATCATGTATCTGCATCTAAATAAGAATAAAATAAGTGTAGTATGAGCACACACCGTACCCCCATAAGCATCATAGATCGACAATGAACACAAGTAACACATGACCGACAATGACAAAATACAAGTAACACATATAAAGATTGAGTTGACTCACAAATACTCTAAAGATTACTTAGTTATTGTCCCAACACATAAATCACTTCAAAACATAGAAGATTCAGACAGACACATTTCACATTAGCAGTATGAATATTAATGTATGAAATGTGTATATGCAAGGTACCTCTCATCAATATGATATACACCTTCTACTGTACGTCACCACACATCTATGACCCATGGGGGACTCCGCGAGTCCATATACCACTCACAACCAATCGAAATGATCCATCAGACTGGTAAATCATCAAATCATAGACTCATTGGTGAAGTCATTTCATATCATATCACCTCAATATTCATATCATCTATTATCAAACTCATATACCTTTATTTTTCGGTCTCATCTGATCCAAACAACATTCCATATCAATTTCATCTCAGTATCAATGATAATATGAATGTATGAATATAAACGGTAACTAAAACAATTAACCATGATAGTATGTGATAAAAGTCATGTTTCAATAAATGAATAAACAAATGCCTCGATATCATCCTTATCACAGCAATCCCATGAAATCAATATTTCCATATTAAGAGTGAGAGAGTGATGAGTTAAATCCAGACAATAATATAAACTAAAAGCAAATATGGCAACAAGCCCACATAACAGCTGACGGAACTAACATAAGTGTGATCACCCAAACGCAATACACCGGTACTCATCCAAGTTCCAATCACATTCACTAAGGTGGGACCCCCATCACGCCCAATACCCCACAATAATTATAAATAAAACATTCATCTATTGGAGTCTAAAAGAATAAATCGCAACCTACCTCACGGCCGAGTAGGTGCCACAAACTCAATCTCACGCCAAGGCCTTTTCTTTTTGTAGTGCCTCCAAATGATTGTAGTTTAATATCATAAATTCTACGTTAACACATAGTTCTAAACATAACCATAAATATAGGTCTTTTCAAATAATTTTGAATAAACGACCCCAAAGAGACACCCAAAATTGGAACTTTATTGAGAAATACGCTACTCAAGGTCTAAATAGTCATATCCTTATGTTTGATAGGGAACTAGTCACATTTAGGCCTTCAATTTCCCTAATTATTAAAAATCTCAAATTGGAAGAACCCTAGATTTTCCACTTAGAAATCATGGAATTGAAATAGGAATTCAAGCTTAGAATTAGTTCGTCCAATTAGTTACAAGTCTAAATTAGAATAATCAACCATTAAAGACTATATCTTGGCACTAAAGTTCATCAACTAAGCTCTCTTAACCTTGGAAGCAATTCCTAGTTTTTTACCCCCGAATCCTAATACAAATAATAAATTAATATAGGGAAACATGGGTACATTATGGAAACAAGGTGAAAAGCTTACCCCAAAGATGAAATGTCTGGAATCCCCTTGAATCCTCCCTAAACCGAGCTCAGAATTTAAAGAAATGAGAAATGAATAGTGATTTTGGACTTAGGGTATTTAAAATGTTTAAGAACCAGCGACTCTGCTTCTGCGGAGTTTTCTTATAGAATAAGCCTTGCTTCTATAGAATAATGATTGTAGAAGCTGTCCCACTTAATCCGCCAATACTGCGCAGGAGCAGCTGAGGTACGCAGAAGCGGCGTCACACATGCTATCACATCATCGTGAAAGCAACTTCTCTTATCCTCACCCATACTCTCATCTGCAGATCAACTTCCACAGAAGTGGCTCTGCAGGTGCGGGTGAAACATCACTGTTGCAATTACACCAGTAGTAGCAGCCACAAACACCTCAAACTCTCTATCGAATACCCAAAACTCACCTGAGACCTCCCAAATATAAATCAAATATGCTACCCGAGTGTAAACGATGCTACAAACTTGCTCGCACACTTAGAAAACTCATTCGATAATGTTAAGAGATTTTCTACAAATTTCCTCCAAATTTCCCAAGCTTCACAATTTAGCAACTAATGACTCAAAACATAATTGAACGCCTCGAGAAGCAAAACCAAGACTCGACTATGTCATAAATGATGCCTCGGACCTACTAGAAGCGACGAAACTCGAAAATGAATCCGTTTATCCAAAAGTCAATTTTGAGTCAACCCATCCCATTTCTATACTTCAAACTTAGGGTTTTCTCCCCAATCTAACTCACCTCGAGAATTGTGTCACCCATCCCCACAAGTCATAAACCTTGAAAAAAGTCTATGTGAATGGTAATTTGGTCAAGATAGAGTGTTAAGCAAAAAATGACTGAATGAGTCATTACACATAAGTACAAGAACTACTAGAATGAAAAACACAAATAAAATAAAATAAAGGGATGGAATCTGGTGCCGCGGATCAGGCAGTAACTCACCCCAAGTCCTCTAGACGATCACCTGAATGGTTGGTGAAACGTTATGCTCCGCTGTTACTAAGGACAAACTCTACACACAAAAAGATGCAATAATTATAGAGTGAGCACGGAAAAATAACGTTTACTCAACAATATCATTGTTTGATCCCAAATTAAAATGGTGGCGAGGGTTGATCTTTTGAATGGTTTCTCTCACAGTTAACGACTATTAGCTTAAAGGACATAATCATAATCCAACAAGTAAAAAAGAGTAACTTCACATAGTTCGACAAATATCAAAGTAATCAGTCAAGTCATCTAGGCACATTTCAACTAAATCTTTCGAATAAGTCAAATAATAGTGAACTAATGAAATAATATAATATGATATGAAAATGCAATGCAAATTTCATATATCACTGGTATACACAAACTCCATAATAGGGAATGCATCCATAGGGGACTCGTGAGGTCTATACACCACCCGAAACCATTTTTCATTGTGTTCTCAGCCAATCTAGCTCTTGATCTCAATACTTAGCCATATTCGTCTATCATTCGCACCACTCCGTCCGAAACCATTACACATCGGACATCAGCATATGTATCCTTAATGTAATATATATGAGATACCATATGAAAGCATGAATATGACATGCACGCAATAAGAAATAATGCTATAGAAGGTAAAGGCTCATAATAACTCTTTTCAACCTTAAACGAGAATTATGGAGTGATGAGAACACATAATAAAAAAATAAGAGATAATCGTATCGCTTAAACAATAAAGTAAGGGAATCATATCTCAAATAATGATCAAGTAATCACTATCAACTACCAGTTAATAACCACATGATTTGGTATTTTTATAATTAAAATAAATAATTTGAATGCGATATAAATTTTCAAATCATGGCACCGGGACCCATACAAGTGCTCATCACTCCACAAGTACGGAACCCCTTTATTATCCATTTCTCTTAACATTAGTTAATTACCAACTAAAATTCTTTAAATATGTTTAAGTAAGGTCTCAACTTGCCTGATTTCGAAGATCAAAGCTCATAATAAAGCCTTGGCTTTTATTAAAACTTTTGAACGATCCCAATCTATTCAAATACAAAATTTATATAATCATACGGGCTCGTATAAACCCATATTGTCATATAGCTAATATGGACCCCAAAAGTCACTCAATAAGTCGATCATGAGCCTCGGAGGGTAAAACTTTAATTTTCTCCAAAATCAGTTTACCCATAGACCACATACTCTAAATCCCGAAGTCACTAAAATCCGACTTCCATTCAAGTTCCAATTTGAATAATTGCATAAATTTCACTAAGGGCTTAAAAATCCCAATATTTTACAATCCAAATCATGATTTAAATGATAAAATTCTACAAGAATCTAAGGTAAATCATTAAAAGTGAAGTTAGATTCTTACTCCTGTGACGAATCTTGAAAATTCTTCCAAAAATCTCAAAATACCGAGGTCTCTAAGTCAAGTTATGAAATGAAATACCTAAGTTCGATTTAGAGACTTAACTTTCTGCCCAGGTGACCCCTTATCGCGATTGCGGGACCGAACATCAGGATCATGGGACTTTGGAAAATGACCTTTTGTGATCACGACCCAGACATTGCGATCGCAATGAACAGTCACACATCTTGCGATCGTGACCCCTGCCACGCGGTCGTGATGAAGGAAACGAACAACTGACACTTAAATTATGTCTCCCGAACTCGGAATCAATTGAAACTCGTCCGAAACCTCCCAAACAGAAATCATATGTGCATTTTAGTCATAAAATATATTACTAACTTGCTCACTCACACAAAACATCCATTCAGGATCGTCTTACCCTATGTTGATCGTGATCAACTCTAAATCATCTTTTTAACTAGTTTTTTCAATAAAGAGTCCAAAGTACACCTGAGCCCCTCGAGATATGTCCCAACCATCCAACGAATTCATAAATAACGTTTCGGACTTAACAGAGATGTCCAAAGTTGCATACGGGTTCGTTAACTCTAGATGTTTACTTTGGTCAGCTATCTCCATTTCTTTACTCAAGAATTTTCAAAATTTACTTTTTTTTCTCCGATACTCACCCGATTACCTCAGGATTCAAATCACCTATTCATGGAATCAAAAACACCATTTTAGAAAGTCATTAGGGGAAAAAGGTCTAGAACACAAAACGACCTAATGGATCGTTACATTTTGAATTTGTATTTTTGTGTGGATTTCTTGGTTCTTAGTGTGAGTTGTCAACTAAGCTTTCTTTTAGTTTTTCATTACCCTTTCTAATCCAATCAACAAAGTGTAGTATTTTAATATTAAAGTCATAGACTGTCTGAAGCAACATATATCTTCTTTTTACACTTAATTATTTAAAGTAGTTGATGTATCTATCTCATGATTAAGATTTCTATGTTGACAGTATATGCAACATATTTATTAGCTTAACTGAGTCTGAGACATTAATTAGCTTACATTTATTACAATAGAATAACAAATTCCATTATAGTTGGGCAGGATAATCCGGTGCCGCGCATTCTCTCATTCTCATTTTATTTGGAATCATGAGTTACCAGCTCTAATATGATTCTTCATTGTGCCAATATATTAAGTCTTTTAAACAAAAATACAAATGTAATGGAAATCTATTTCATATCCTGCAGATGGTGATGAAATTTTCTATTAGTATTCCTCTAGTTCCACCTGATAAGCTTATCAGAAAGGCCACAAGAGCATCTTGGAACAAAATGAGAATGTAAACAAGAGAGAGGTTGTTAAGGTTAGTGTATCTTGGTTGACATGCTTAGATTTATACAGAGCCTATCTTTGCTGTAAAAGTCCTCAAGTAGTGTCCTAGAAATCCTCTCGCTCAATAGGTATAATAACGTGATTTAACTTATGAAGTGTTAAATGACGAGTCTTCTTTAGGATTTTGGTATGCAGAAACTAGGTAGTATGGTCATGCAACTTTGTAAGAAGGTTGCTGTTCTCTTAAAAAATGATTGGAGGTTAGGCTTAAAGTCCCCTTCCTCTTGTACTAATCTAAATTTTGTTTAATGTAATAAAGGATATGCATGGTTTGTTCCTGTTAAATAAGGAATATTCCCGTGATATATACTTTCCTTATAAAGTGTATATCATGGGTTCTATAGGAAAACATCACACGATTTTGTGGTAAATATTGTGTATATTATTTTGTATTAATTATCATTGTACACTTACCATATGTATATGAGTCTTGTACTACTAGAATAGGTTTTGTTATTAGAATAGGAATAAGATTTTCCTATTATAAAAATATGTAAATTGTATATATTGTCTTTCAATTAACAAAAATAATCAAGAGGATATTTCTTTCATAGTATCAGAAGTCTAGGTGTTTTCTTCCTCTCTCCCAAATACCATAGGCCTCTCCCTTTGTTTTCCGTTAACTTTGTCTCGAATTTCGAGCCTTCTGTCTCGGTGTTCGTGGTCGACGATACTTCCTCTCTTCCCAAATTTATATTCCAACTCCGTACATCACGTCTTGCCTTGCTATTATAGCTAAGAACATGTTTCGCCTTGCCCTTATTGTTTATAACATCAAGAATAACATCCCTATTACTCTTGAGACAGAAAACATCCAATACGCGATGTGGGCAGAGTTGTTCAAAGTTCATGCACGCTCGCATCAAGTCCTCCATAATATTATCCATGCAAAACCTACGGACACGGAGGTGCCAAAATCCGAGGATGATCCTAAGTTATGGACAAGTGCTACAATTCTTCAGTGGATTTATTTCACTATCTCTACCGACCTGTTGCAAACGATTATTGAGCCGGACGCTACGACGATGGCTACTTGGGATAGGCTACGTGACATATTCCAAGATAATCAAAATTCCAAAGTTGTTACCCTTCAGCAGGAATTTTCCCACGTCAATATGGAAAATTTCCCGAATGTTTCAACATATTGCAAAAGGTTGAAAGAATTGGCGGACTAACTCCGCAACGTTGGTGCACACTTTAGCAATAATCGCCTTGTTTTTTAGATGGTGCTGTCCTATCCGATGTCTATAGTGGCGTTGGTACTATCCTTCGTCAAAGTGATCCTCTTCTGAAGTTCCATCAAGCTCGCTCCATGCTCACTTTGGAAGAAGCCGGTTTGGCTAAAAAGGCAGCTATGACTGCTAGTCCCGTGGCCATGATGATGACCTCCACAAATTCTGCAGGTTTTGTTGATAATTCGAACCAAAATCGTGCTTACGGTGGAGGTAAAAATAATCGTAACAATATTGAAAAAAATCATACGACAAACGCGGTGGTTCCGACGGTGGTCACAGCGGCACTAGGTCCCGCCCCAACAACAGTGGGCCACCACCCAACTGGTCCCAGCCTTGGGCCACCTGGCTGTGGGCCTAGACCAGTGGGTAGTGGCCTAAAAATGTCTTCGGCGACACCAGGCAATTGGGCGGTCCAGCAATATTCCATGCCCGATTCGCCTTGGCCCAGCAATGCAGGTCCAACGGCTTACGGTCCAACAGCTTACTGACGACCTTTTGGGCCGAGGCAGCAAGCCGGTGTGATTGGGCCCCGACCTCCTCAGGCCCATCATACAGAGGGCCCCACTTCAACCGACACTGAGGCGGCTATGCACACACTTGGAATAAATCCCTCGGACCCAAATTGCTACATGGACACCGGTGCGACTACCCAAATGACGTCCGATATAGGTACTCTCTCGTCTTATTCCAATTTGAGCAACCCTCGTGGCATAATTGTTGGTAATGGAAATTAAATTCCGATTCGTGGTTATGGTTATAAAACTTTGTCTCTATCCCATCCACCGCTTATCTTGAAAAATACCCTTCATGCCCCTAAATTGATTAAAAATTTAGTGTTTGTCGATAAATTCACAATTGATAATTATGTTTCTGTTGAATTTGATCTGTTTGGGTTTTCTGTGAAGGATTTCAAGATAGGGAGTCCTCTCATGAGGTGTGATACTAGGGGAGATCTTTATCCGATCATACCGAGTTTCGGTTTTTCGAGTCAAGCCTTGCCATCTACGTATGCCGCCCTTGCTCCTTCCGTGTGGAATGCTCTTCTAGGTCATCCGGGGTCATCTATTTTGTCTTCCTTAGAGAAAAATAAACTTATTTCTTGTAATGTACGCGTAGTAATCTGAATTATCAATCTTGTTCTTTAGGAAAAATTATTCGATTGCCGTTTGTAGACTCTAATTCTCATACTCTAATGACATTTGATATTATTCATAGCGATCTCTAGACGTCTCCTATTCTCAGTTCTTTGAATCATCGTTATTATGTTCTAGTTTTGGATGATTATTCTGATTTTTATGGACTTTTCAAATATCGAAAAAATCTCAAGTTTTTTCCACCTTAAAATTTAGAGCATTCATTAGAACCCGATTCGTACGAGAAATTAAAAATATCCTATGTGATAATGACAAATAATATGATAATGGGGTATTTTGGGATTTTGTGCTAAAAATGGGATCAATTTTCATTTTTCTTTTCCTCATACGTCTTCACAAAATGGGAAAGACGAATGAAAAATTCATACCATTAATAATAGTGTCTGAACTTTATTGCTTCATGCTTCCGTACCCCCTAATTTTTTGCATCATGCTCTACAAATGACTACATATCTTCTTAACATTCTTCCTATCAAAAGTTTGACGTATTCATCCCCTCATCAAATTTTGTATAATAAGACTCCTTTGTATTTTCATCTTAGGGTCTTTGGTTGCTTATGTTATCCACGCTTTCCGTCCACCATAATTAGCAAACTTCAGGCCCAGTCTACCCCGTGTGTGTTTTTGAGTTATCCGTCAAATCATCGTGGTTATAAATGTTTTGATTTGTCATCTAATAAAATCATCATTAGTCGCAATGTAATTTTTGACGAATTCAATTTTTTGTTTGCTAAGGTTAGTAATCCCGTGCCTAGTTCGTATACTTTTTTGGATGATGGTATATACCCGTATATCATTCACCATTATTCAGACGTATACCACACCTCATATCCGCCAGCAGGCCCACTGCCTGCTGGTTCTACAGTCCACTCGATGTCTCCCGTCGTGGGTCAAGAATCTGGGCCTCCTCCCTAACCTAGTTCTTGTTCCCGCATCTACGACGGAAACTGTAGCTCATTCCCGTGTTGGGCCAACAGGCCCACTGCCTGCTGGCCAGTTCGTAACTGGTCCCATTACTTCCCAAAATTCACCCACTTCTTTCCAAGTCATAGACCAGTCACTCATAGTTAACGGGGTATTTTTAAATTAAAATACATTTTAATTTAAATTTGATTGGTCATAAATCACCCTTACCCCGTAATCCGGTGTCGGCTTTAACTGACCCGAATTGTAAAATTGCGATGACCGATGAATATAATGCTCTTATTGATAATAAGTCATGGGAGTTGGTACTCCATCCATCTGATGTGGATTTTCTTATAAAGATAAATATGAAGGTTCATTTGCGAGACATAAGGCTCGTCTTGTAGGTGATCGTAAGACTCAGTAGGTTGGAGTGGATTGTGGTGAGACATTTAGTCCGGTGGTCAAACCGGCTACCATTCGTACTGTGCTCAGCTTGGCTCTTTCGAAAGCATGTCCCATCCATCAGTTAGATGTGAAGAATGCTTTCTTACATGATGATCTCAAGGAGACAGTTTATATGCATCAGCCCTTGGGGTTTAGGGATCCTCAATATCTTCATCATGTCTGTTTATTGAAGAAGTCCTTGTATGGGCTTAAGTAGTCCCCACGGGCTTGGTATAAGTGGTTTGCAGACTATGTTTCGACTATTGGGTTCTCTCACAGCAGGTCTGATAATTTATTGTTCATATATTGACGTGGTTTTTCCTTGACTTATATACTATTATATGTGGATGATATTATTTTGGCTGCCTCTTCTGATGCATTACACCAGTCTATCATGACAATGCTCAGTTCTGAGTTTGCTATGAAAGACTTGGGGTCATTGAGTTATTTTTTGGGGATTGTTGTCACTCGTCTTGCATGTGAGTTGTTCTTATCCAAAAGGAATTATGCAGCTGACATCATTGAGAGGACTGAGATGTCATCATGTAAGTCCACTTCCACTCCAGTTGATACTAAATCCAAGCTAGGTGTTGTAGCTGGCTCACCTTAGGAGGATCTGACCCGCTATCACAGTCTTGCAGGGGCCCTTCAGTATCTTACGTTAACACGACCTGATATTATGTATGTCGTACATCAAGTGTGTTTGTTTATGCATGATCCCAGGATTGAGTATATGAATGTCCTCAAACGCATTATTCGGTACATTCAGGGGACACATAACTATGGCTTGCATTGATATCCTTCATTAACGTCTACACTTTTCTCATATATTGATGCTGATTGCGGTGGCTATCCACACACCAGATGGTCTACGTCTGGCTATTGTGTTTTTCTTGGTAATAACTTGGTCTCATGGTCTGCAAAGTGTCAATCGACATTATCACGTTCTAGTGCAGAGACCGAGTATCGAGGGGTAGCCAATGTGGTCTCTGAATCTTGTTGGTTACGTAATCTTCTTTTAGAACTTCATTGTCCTATTTAGAAAGCTACCTTGGTTTATTGGGATAATATTAGTGACATCTACCTTTCTGGTAATCCGGTTCAGCACCAGCGCACTAAGCATATAGAGATGGATATCCACTTTGTTCGCGAAAAGGTAGCTTGTGGACAAGTACACGTCTGTCATGTTCCTTCCAGGTATCAAATTACAGACATCTTTACCAAAGGTCTTCCCTCAGTCCTTTTTGAAGACTTTAGGGACTGTCCCAGCATACGAAGGCCGTCCGCTATGATTGCGGGGATATGTTAAAGAAGAAATATTCCCGTGAAATACACTTTTCTTATAAAGTGTATATCACGGGTTCTATAGGAAAACATCACACGGTTTTGTGGTAAATATTGTGTATATTATTTTGTATTAATTAGCATTGTACACTTATCATAAGTATATATGTCGTGTACTACTAGAATAGTGTTTTGTTATTAGAATAGGAATAGGATTTTCCTATTATGGAAATATGTAAATTGTATATATTGCCTTTCAACTAATGAAATAATCAAGAGGATTATTTCTTTCAGTTCCAATGACATATATGAAAAAAGTTTTTGTGATATGATACATAATGACTTGTTCCATTGTTGTATCTTTACATACCTTAAAACTTCATAAGCAAAAAAAATTGATATACAATGTCAATTATTCCAAAAAACATTAGGATTCTCTATAACAGCTAGATCACCCCCATATCTTCTTTCTCCATCCTTTGCGCATCCTACAACAAAAAAATATTTTTAAAATTTTGGACACATTATGAATACCAAGCAATTTAGTGTCACAATCCAAATTTTAAGTCGTGACGACACTTACCCCCATTCGGTAAGCGAACCATCCACAATAAATTTAGCCAAATTTTAACAAGTGTATTATGTGAAAATAATAAAGTAAAGTCATTTCAAGTCATGGACTAAGTCTCATTATCATAAATATACGGAATAAGTACGACCGCCTAAAACCCGGTATCACAAGTACAAGAGCTACTAAGTAAAACATATTAGTCTGAATAATCATTCCTAATGCATTGTCTAAGAGTGAAAAGACACAATGAAACAATGAAAATAATCTAGTGTCGTAGATCAGCCAACATGTCACCTAATCTTCCAAACAGTCGCCTCAACAATAAATGACTCCATGTCCTCCACTGGTGTTAAGGACAAACTCTGTACACAAAAAGGTGCATCAAGTATATAGTGAGTATGGAAAAATAATGTGTACTGAACAACATCGTTGACCGACCCTAAACTAAAACGGTGATGAGGGCTGGTCTTCTGACTGCTTATTTCCACACTTAACCGCAATTATTCCAATAACACATAATTTGTAAAACAACAAACACAGATAGGGAAATCACCCAAATCACTAAGTTATCAAATAGTCAATTAAGTGAGATAAGTAATACCAGTCAATAGTTAAAGTAAGTCAACCAATAAAGAATTCACGGAATGATATGATATGCACATGCAGTGCAAGGCCTTCCATCACCGGTATACACGCGCTCCATAATATAAAATACGTGACCCATTAAGGGACTCGTGAGGTCCATACACTTCCCATAACCATTTCCCATCGAATTCTTAGTCATTTTAGACTTTCAATATCAACACACAACCAATTTGATTTTCATTACTTGTATTTAGCCAATTCAGCTCTTATTATTCGCATCCCTCTATCCAAATCATTTCCTCATCGGACATCAAATATGTATCCTGAAGTGAAATATGCATGAGATACCATATGTGTCACGACCCGACCCCGGGGCCGCGACTGGTGCCCTACCTGGGCACCCCGTTCAGGTATACATCAGAGAATAGCAGCGGAACATACACAACATACAACATATTTAGACAATAACATCACAGGCTAGCCGATAAGGTTGCCTTCCATAAAATATGCATAATCAAAAGCAAATCAGAAACTCGCTTACTTTCAAACCACAACACGTGACTACTGCACTTAGAATAACAACAAGCATGGACAGGGCCCGCCATACCCCGAATGTATATAAATCTACAACATCGTGGAAAGATCGTACTAAAAAGACAAGCCTCCGAGAAATGGAGCTTCGACGTCCGATAAGTGATCCTAAGAATGAGGATCCACCAATTGCTTACCCTACCGCGCATTTAACGCAGCCTCCCGAGAAGGGGTCAAGACACAATATGTACTAAGTATGTAAAATCGAAAATATCAGAATTACATCATAAGTTTAAAACAAAGCCGAGACATGTATGATAACAAAATTACAAGACACAATGCCTTACTAACTATGAGAGTAACTAATAGTATAATGCACAACATAAAAATAGGAAGCTCACGATCAAAGCAGACCATCCACCCACGATCATTAAGCAATCCTACTCGAGACTATTTCACCCGTGATAGTCGTGGACTCGCATGAGGTATTCCTCGATAGTCAGACTACCGCATGAGACTATTTCACCCGCATAAGCCCATAAGGACTCGCATGAGGTATTCCTCGATCGTGGGTAGCAAATCCACTGAATGTGGTATAACAATCTTGGGGATTTACCCCTCATTTATACTCTTACCATGAAGAAGGTGGTATGACGTCTTGGGGCTTGCCCCTCATTCATACTCTTACCCTAGAGAAGGTGGTATAACGATCTTGGGGGTTTACCCCTCATTTATACTCTTACTCTATCTCAACCGGCCATCATACATAACATAAGCCCTACCGGCTTATCATACATAACATAAGCACTACCGGCTTATTATACAATAAATAAGCAAGTTAAGAAATCCCCCTAACTTCTTATTAGCCTTATTCATATACACTCTCATTTTAGTTTACTTAAGGCACTAGCATGTTTTTTATAAAAATCCGGGAATTTAACCCAAAGTACTACATACTTCCACTCTTTTAAAAAATGACTCTTTTTCATATAAAACTTCCAAGATACTAGTAACCGTAGTATCAAGTCAAAATTACTTTTCAAGACAAGTCACAATACCTTTAGAAATAAAGTTAGGTTTCTAAATCAAGTGACTCATTTTCTTATAAAACCATAGGCAATTGATGCCTTAAAATCAAATTGCCTTTCATTAAATCAAGTCATTTATCTTTCCATAAAGCTAATATAACCAACTTCCCATAAAGTCGTTATATTCACTTTATACCTTAGCCAAATACAATTTCCTATCCAAGGGACTTATATGTTTAAAACGAAACAAGTATCACATACGTTAAAACTCTTCAAGTCCCTTAACTTTAATAAAACTTAAGACATCCTTAATACTTTCAAAGAAGTGAGTTAATCTCCTAACTCACCTGACTTGGCTATTCATAAAACTAGTAAAGGATATCAAGGTCTCAGACGCTCACCGCACTATATACGTGCAACTAGTCATGCTCAAAAGATAGGAAAGTTCTACATACCTCTTCGGGTCAAACCACTTGCCAAGTACAATATCCCGCCCGTAGTATGTCAACCTATAATGTCCACAATACGTCTATTAACGGCTTACTTCAAACGTAGAATATTATAAGTGTAAAGTCACTAAATTCTACGGAAAATCGGACATCACCTCCTTTGTTTCTACTCACTTTGCCACCTTTTTCAAGGCCGAATTCAATAACCAAACACGCCACATTTAAGGCCCAATCAATGCAATTAACAATAGAGGATTACACGCCTACTAGACGTGTAAAATTCCGCCCCACAAAAGATATCAAACTAATACAAACTACTAGTCCAATTCGGCCACATTGAGTACAATAACACCAATTCTTATCCAATTTCCATTTCAATCCAAGTTGTTAGCATAACATGATATCAAGTCGCAATCGATTATAACTACTATAATCTTCAAGTAAGTAACATGCGACGATTCTAATAAACGACCAAATTGTAATCCAACTTCACATGGCTTAAATGACATTTTGGATTTAAGGCTACAATCAATCCATAATACTTATAAAACTTCAACACATAAACTTCATGCTAGCAACATGTAAAGCTAACAACAATATATATAATCCTGTAACACTTTTAAGAGACAAGATTATTACCTCAACGAATCTTAATCCAACTCCAAATCCGAAGTCGCTCCTTAGCAACTTAGAGCCTATTCAATACACTTCAATCCGCTACTTGAGACCCTTAGAACAATACCAACAACTTTCCTTCAAACTTCCAAACAAAACCTAGAAAAGAACTAGGTTTTCACCTTGCGACTAATACAAAAACTATCTTTTTCCGGGATTTTTCTATTGAGATACACTCACAATACACTCATGAACCTTGGTTTAAAGTGTGGAGCTTAATGGACAAGAAACAAAAAAAATTTCTTTTCAAATGAGCTTGAACCCGAGAGCAAGTCTTGGTGTTCTTGAAATTCTTGAAATTTTTTCTAAGTGTTGGACTTAGTCTTGCTACTAGTACTACTATATAGCACAATGGAGGGTCAAGATGGGTACAAATGTGAGGCTTGGATGAGTTTCAATTAAATATCAAGACTTGTGGACCCTTTGACTAAGTCAATTTTCTCAAGCTCACTACTTGCAAGACTTGTCATCTTAAGACTATGGTCAATGACCATTTTGGCCATGTCCTATTTCATCCAAGGCAACCATAAGGGGGGGGGGGGGTGACACGTGTCGCCCTCCCATTCGTCACAATATTCGTTTTCCGACAATTTCATAATTCCGATAAATTTTTTACAAGTCTCAATCTTAACATTAGGAATTCTCACGTACGTTCTTAAAACATGTCCTGTAAATACGGGGTGTAACATTCTTCCCCCCTTAGAAACATTCGTCCCCGAATGTTCTTTCAGAGTCAAACTTATAATTAGCGACATAGTTTCCTTTCACAACCCCGATATACCAATAATGCCACACATGGCCACATAATAGCATTTAAGCAAAATAAATACTTCAACTAAAACTTGACAAGTAAGGGAAATGAATTACCTGAAGGTGTAGGGAATAAGTGAGGATACTTCCTCAACATGTCCTCCTCCGCTTCCCAAGTCATCTCCTCCCGGTTATCATTCCTCCACAAGACTTTGATGGAAGCCACATCCTTGGTCCGCAGTCGCGTGACCTGGCGATCGAGTATCGCTCTGAGACTCTCCTCATACGATAACCCCTCTGTCACCTGGACCTCACTAGCAGGGAAAACTCTCGCTGGATCTCCGATACACTTCCGCAACATAGAAACATGAAAGACCGGATGTACCTCCTCTAACTCTGATGGTAGATCCAACTCATAGGCAACCTTGCCTACTCGACGGACGATCTGGTAGGGCCCAATGTACCTTGGGCTGAGTTTCCCCTTCTTGCCGAATCTCATCACACCCTTCATGGGTGACACCTTCAAGAAGACCCAATCGTCTACCTGAAACTCCAAATGCCGACGCCGATTATCCGCATATGACTTCTGCCGACTCTGAGCTGCTAACAATCTCTCCTAGATAAGCTTCACCTTATCCACAGCCTGCTGAACCAAGTCTGGGCCAACTAACTGCACCTCGCCCACGTCGAACCAACCAATCGGCGATCTACATTTCCGCCCATATAAAGCCTCGTATGACGCCATCTCAGATAATCGGAATGGTAGCCGTTGTTATAAGCAAACTCTACAAGAGGCAAATGATCCTCCCACTACCCTCGAATCAATCACGCAGCTCGCAGATATCCTCGTTGTCCGGATAGTACGCTTTGCTCGCCCGCACCGAGGATGAAATGTCAGATCGAGACTCACCGGTGTCCCTAATCCTTCTCGAAAGACCTCCGAGTTAGCCAGAACTGGCTCCTATCGATATAATCGACACCGACACCGCAGCCTCACAATATCTCGATGTACACCGCATAGTCCTAAGCCGAAAAACGTTGTCCCGATCGAAGGAAATGGGCTGATTTCACACCACAACAATAACCCAAATGGAGTCGCATTTCCTCTGAGTACGAGGTAACCTTGTAACAAAGTCCATGTTGATCACCTCCCACTTCCAAGTCGGAATCTCAATAGCCTGCAATAATCCACTGGGCCTCTGGTGCTCGACCTTGACCTGCTAGCAATTAGGACATTGTGCAACAAAACCTGCCACGCCCTCTTCGTGCCATCCCACCAATACAAACATCCGAGGTCATGGTACATCTTGGTCGAATTTGATGAATAGAATAACGAGCACCGTGTGCCTCCCCAAAATCACGACGAAGTCCTCGCTACATCGGGAACACACAACCGCCTCAAATCTTAGCACCCCATCAGCGCTACTCGAATAGACTCTTCTCCTCCCGAAGAGTCGCATCTCGATACCGCACCAACATCGGGTCCTCAAATCGCCGCCTCTTCACATCATCAACGATGGCGGACTCGCAACCTCACGAACCCGCACTTCACTATCGTCGGTATCGATCAATCGAACCCCAAGGCTCGCTACCTGGTGGATCTGACGACCATGTCCCGCCTCTGCCGCACTCGGCTGCACTCCATCGATCTACGGCTCAAGGCATCAGCAACTACGTTGGCTTTCCCCGGATGGTATAGAATATCAACATCATAATCTTTCAACAACTCTAACCACCGTCTCTGTCGCACGTTTAGCTCCCTCTGCCTGAAGATATACTGGAGGCTCTTGTGGTATGTATAAATGTCCACATGAACCCCATACAAATAATGTCTCCAAATCTTCAAGGCATGAATAACTGCGGCCAACTCTAAGTTGTGGGTAGGGTAATTCTTCTCATGCTTCCGTAACTGCCGGGAAGCATAGGCTATAACCTTGCCGTGCTGCATCAAAACACACCCTAGCCCGATACCCGAAGCATCACAATAAATCACGCACCCGTCTAACCCCTCAGGAAGAGTAAGAACTGGAGCCGTAGTCAATCTTTCCTTCAGCAACTGGAAACCCTTCTCGCAAGCCTCTCGCCCATCGGAACTTGGTCGCTTCCGAGTCACCTAGTCAATGGTGCCAAATCGAAGCAACCGCTCCACAAACCTACGATAATAACTCGTCACTTCTAAGAAATCGCGCACTTGGCCGAGTAGTAGGTCTCGGCCAAGACTTGACTGCCTAAATCTTTGTCGTATCCACCTTGTTACACCCCGGAAATTACAGGATATCTTTATAAGAACATACGTAAGAACTCAAAAATGTTAAGATTTGAGACGAGTAAAAATTTATCGGAATTTTGGAATTTGTCGGAAAAAGAAATATTATGATTTAACGGGAGGATTTATACGTGTCACCCCCTTAGTGGTCTTGGACGAAAATGGCATGGATAGAATGGTCATTTGACCATAATTTAAATGTCCAAGTCTTGCTAAAGCTAGAGCTTGATAAAATTGACTAAGTCAAATGCCACTTGGCTTGATCCTTGTGAAAAGCATCCAAACCACCCATTTGTTCTAATCTTGACCCTCCATATATTTATATAAGCTTCCTAGTGCAAGACAAGGTTCTACACTTAGCTAAATTTTCAAGAAATTGGATGAACCTTGAAGAGTGCTCTCGGCCAAGGCTAGGGTTCCAAGAGAAATTTTTTCAATTTTTGTCCAATAATCCCCATACTTTAAACCAAGGTTCCTAAGAGTATTGTAAGGGTATCTCAATAGAAAGATCCCGGAAAAATGGCGTTTTCGTATTAGTCGCAAGGCGGAAACTAAAGGAGTTCTTCAACTTTGAAGTTGGAACTTGAAGATGAGTTCATCATAAGCTTCTAAGGGTTGCTTGGAGTGGATTGGAATGTCAAAAAGAGGCGCTAAAGTTGCTAAGGATCGACTTGTAATCTTGGATCATTTTTGGGCTAAATGAGGTATAATCTTCGTCTTACTTTTGTAATTGAAGATTCCATGTTATTATAAGTTAGAAATGATCATGTGATATGTGTTATGAAGATTGATAAGTATTATGGAAATTTGGAAGCTCAACCAAAATGACATGTTAAGCCATTTGAAATTGAAATACAATTTGGTCGATAGTTAGAATCGTCGCATGTTTACCTACTTGAGGATTGTAGTAGTTATAATCAATTGTGGCTAGATAACATGTTATATTAAACCACTTGGATTGAAAAGGGATTGGAAACGAATTTGTATTGTTGTCCCTATTTTGCCGAATGGACATTATATGTTGGACTAGTTTGATATTATTGTGGGGCGGAATTTTACACGTCTTGATTAAGCGTGTAATCCCCTATTGTTAACTACTTTGTTGAGCCTTAAATGTGGCGTGTTTGGTTATTGAATTCGGCCTTGAAAAAGGTGGCAAAGTATGTAGAAACAAAGGAAGTGATGTCCGATTTTCCGTAGAATTTAGTGACTTTGCATTTGGAATATTCTACATTTGAAGTAAAAAGTTAATAGACGTACTATGGTCATTATAGGTTGACATACTACGTACGGCGTATTGGACTTAGCAAGTGGATTAAACCGAAGAGGTGTGTGGAACTTTCTTATCTCTTGAGCATGAATAAGTTGTAAATGTATAGTACGGTAGACGTACGAGATTTTGACGAATTTAGTTACTTTGATATCCTTGGTTTATTATAAGAATGTCCAAGTTAGTTGAGTTAGGGAATTGACTCACTTGTTTAAAATATTAAGGATATCTTACTTTCTAAATGTTAAGAGACTTAAAGTATTTTTGAAAGTATTTTGACTCTTGTTGTTTGGAAAGTTTAAGTCTCTCGGTTATAAAGAAGAATGTAAGTTTCTAAAGTATAAAGATAGTATAACGGCTTTATGGGAAGTTGGTTATAATAGCTTTATGGAAGGTTAAAAAGAGTGATTTACTCTAAGTAATTTAAGTATGATAAATGACTTGAAATAATGAAAGGCAAATTGATTTAAAGGCATCAATTGCTTAAAGTTTTAAAAGAAAGAAGTCACTTGATTTAGAAGCCTATAATTGTATTTCTAAAAGGTATTGTGACTTGTCTTGAAAAGTAGTTATGAGTTATGACTTGATACTATGGTTATTAGTATCTTGGAAGTTTTATATGAAAAAGAGTCATTTTAAAAGAATAGGAGTACGTAGTACTTTGGGTTAAATTCCCGGATATTTATAATGACATGTTAGTGCCTTAAGTAAACTAAAATGAGAGTGTATATGAATAAGACTAATAAGAAGTTAGGGGGATTTCTTAACTTGCTTATTTATTGTATGATAAGCCGGTAGTGCTTATGTTATTGTTACACCCCGTAGTTCCAGGGTATGTATGTGAGCACATACGTACGAGTTTACGACAGAAATGTTGGAATGAAAGAAAGATGTGAATTTTCGACGGAAAAGTTTCCGGTTTTTGTGAAGAAAAAGGTTCGTTAGTGGGAATTGGATTCCCAGATTTGGTATTTGGACTTCTTAGATTTTATTAGAATTTTGGGATTTTATTTTCAGAAATGGTTACGTGGGGCCCACAGGAGAAATTTACTTTGTGGGCCCGCTTTTTGAGATTTTCAGATTTTGGATATTTTCGAGGACGAAATATTGTGGGCGAGTAAGGGCGACACGTGTCACCCCTTGTGTGGCCATGTGGGCCGAATGGTGTGACAAGTGGCCAGCCACTTGTCACCTACTCACTGGGCCGAATACGGCCCTAACACTGGCACCATTCGCTGGCCATGTGGTGTGGTGGGACCCACACACACATGGCCCAATCTTGACCACCCACTTGCTTAGATCATGGCCCTTGATCCTTCTATATATACCCCTTAAGTTGAAGACTTAAATCATCTCACACTTAAAGCCTCCAAGGCAAAATATTTCCTCCCTTTAGGCTATGTTTCGTCCCCCTCCTCTTGTGTAAGAAAATACTTGAGTATTATTGTATAATCCCAAATACATTGGCCTAGTATCCCTAGTAGTATTCCAAAGTTATTTTAATACTAGAGCCCTGAATGCTACTTTATTCCAATAGTCGAAACGAAACCCTAGAAAAATCTTCCTAGCTTGGTGGAAGTTTTTAGAGTTGTTTAGAAACTTCTAAGGTCGCTGGAGCGGGTTGGAGCGTAAGGAATTGAGCTAAACGTTGCTTCGATCGACTTATAAACTTGGATAATTTTAGGCTTATCGAGGTAATGATCTATGTCCCCTATCAGTAATTGGATTTTACATGTCAGTAGTAGTTATACTTGAGTATATTATATTGGAAGGATGATTATAAAGGATTGAATCAGATTTACATTGGGTGTACTTACAGTGAGACTTGTGTATTATTGTGAACAGAATTGAACACGCCTGGTTAGACGTGTAATCCTCAGGAGTTGTTGACCGTGCGGGCCCGGATAGTGAGGTGATTTATGTGATAGCGGGAGGTCTTTGCGAATTTTCTCAGAGAATACGGAATCTTGTATTTAGAATACTCTACGAAGAGATCTAGGAGTTGATAGGCGTTTTGTGGCCTTTATATGTTGCAAGATTCGAGTAGCGTATTCTACCAAGAGTGGAAAAGGCTAGCAGGTTACAAAGATCGCGAGCGTTTTGCTTATTGTCGATAATCGTCGCGAGGTATGTGAGCCTCTTCCTATCTTTTCTAGCATGATTGTTGTGAACTATGTAGTACGGTAGACGTACATGTGCTAAGTGATTTGGTTGGTTTAATACATAGGGTGTTATAATAGCTTTATGGGAAGTTAGTTATAACGACTTTATGTAGGTAAAAGAATGGTTTATTGATTGTAGAAGTTAAGAGACTTGATCTTCAAAGATAAGAGACTTGACTTATAAACGACTTGATTTTGAAAGTTAAGAGACTTGATCTTGAAAGATAAGAGACTTGACTTATAACGACTTGTTTTCGGAAAAAGAGAAGTAACTTGATTTTAAGTATAGGTTACTTGTTTTGAAAAGAGTACATTATTGGGTTTTAAAAGAATACTTGTTGTTGTTTTAAAAGAAAAGAGACTTGTGGAATTGAAGAGTTTTTGGTTTAGAACATAAAGTGTTATAGCAGCTTTATGGGAAATTAGTTATAACGACTTTATGAAAACAAAGGAATGGTTTTATCATTGGTTTTAAAATGGTAACTTGACTGTAAAAGGAGAAGCGTTTTGGTCTAAAAGGAAGGCATGTTATTGTCTTAATATGTTTTAAAAAGGAAAGTCTGGAAGTTGTTTTAATTAAAATGTTAGTCACCTTATTTTGATACTACGGGCATCGGGTGACTTTTGTGAAAGAAATGGATCTTCTAAAAAGAATTTAACGTACGTAGTACTTTGGGGTTAAAACCTGGACTTTGGCATAAAATGAAAGTACCTTGAGTTGTGTGTAAAGTGCATATGTTTGCGTGTGATAGCCTTATTGTGCAAGTGTTGTATTCTTATGTTACCGCGTCTCTCGATGGAGGGCCGGTCATGTTATTCTTGATGGATGGACATACTGACACGATGGGTGGCCCACGAGTATGCTTCCATTTTGATTCTTTGTCTTGTTGTTTCCTTTTGGACATATCGACACGACGCGTGGCGCATCGTATGGTTCCATTAGGATTGTTGTTCCATGGACTAGCTCTCCATGAGGTTTATCGATCGGCCTTGGTATCCGTGGTCGGCCAGACTTGCCCCGCCTCGTGGTGATTCGGCCTCGTACCGGTAGTTAGCCCTCGCACTTGCCTGCTCGGTGTAGGACGGTCTCGTGAAACGGCCTTGGTACCGTAGTTAGCCCTCGTGCTTGCCCTCGGCCAACGTGACACGGCCTTGGTATCCGTAGTCGGCTTCAGACTTGCCCGTGTCGCCTTCGTGGTTTGGTTGTATAATATTGTTAGTACGATTGTTATGACACGGTGGGACCTAGTGTTCATGTGTACTTCTTGGTGTGATTATATCATAGATCGCGGCAGTGAGGAAGGTATTCCACGCATGATTGATGTTGTGGGCGTGAGACCCATTGTTATACTTCGAGTAAACGACTTTGAGGCGTGAGTCACGACTTGACATACTGTTTATATATTATGGATCGTAGTTTGGTATCATACATGTCTCCCGCTTTATATAGACTATTATGATTTCATTTACGTGATTTTACAATTTCACATACTTGGTACTGTTATCGACCTCCGGGCCGCGTTCACGCCGCAGTAGAGGTACATCGGTTGTGGATCCGCGCTTAGAGCACAGTTCAGCTTTTGGGAAGCTCCGCTTTCTTGGAGGCTTATCTTTGGTATAGTCCTCGGTGTAGTTACTTGTACATTCGTGGTATGGCGGCCCCGTCCGCCATAGTTATGGTTACATTCTTAGAGGTCCGTAGTAATCGCAGTTGTGGTTTGTAAAAGGATTTAACTGCTCGTGTTGATATATATATGTATATATTCGTGAAGGTGACCGCTTGGTTAGCCTGGTTTATGCTTTATGACTTGTCTCATGTTTTAGTTTTTATTTCCGCTGATTTTCTCTGATGTTGTATCACTAGGTGCCCGGTAGCACTACCACGCCCCGTTCGGTCGTGACAAAAGTGGTATCGAGCGCTTAATCCTCGGAAAGTATCTACGCATCGTATCTAGTAGTCTTGATTATCGGCGTGTTGCACCACACCTATAATCGTGAGGTCGCAGGATATTTAGGATTGGTTTCCATTCTTCTCACTCTGAGATCGTGCCTTAGAGCTGTGTTATAAGTTGGACTCCCTCTGGCGTATTCTTATGTACCAGTTATGCCTCCGCGCAAGGCAACCAGGGCCCAGATGGGCAAGGCAGCAGAGGGAGCTGCGAGTAGAACACAGAGGGGTACGAGGGCTTAGGCCTGGTCGTTACCTGAGATAGTACTTCAGACGATGAGTTTTATGACGCCGCTAGCCCCAGCAGAGTTTAGAGCGGCAGCAGTTTCTACTGAGGCCACGATACCTGAGCCTCCAGTACCACGGCCAGGAGCCGAGGATATGAGTTCAAGGAAATGGCCCAGTTACTAGCTAGGCTGGTGGCTGGGAATGAGGACGGACGGAAGCCGGTGGTTCCGGCAGTACCAGTGGTTCACCCTAGATCCAGTAGTCTGAGACTTCGGGATTTCTTGAGTCATTCGCGAGTTCTATGGATAGAAAGCTGAGGATCATCCTCAGGGTGTCGTGCTAGTTTGGGAGATTGTTATACCTGTGGCCGTCAGGGCCATGTGATGGGAGGATGTCCAAGTAGGAGGGATACAAGAGGATGACTCACCGGCCGGGCCATGTTCAGCTTGTTCGAGAAGGGGTGTTAGTCGATGAGGTCACCCCTACCTCGTTGGCTATCAGAATAGACTCCATTATGGGGAGTGTCGTACTGCTTTGACAACTTGTATGCTTGCGGCCAACAGGGCCATTTGGTGAGAGTTTGTCCGACCAGAGGTAGCACAGATGTAGAGATTCAGCCTTCGGGATCGGTGGCTGGATCATCGCCTTGTATAACTAGGCGCCCTGCAGGGCAGGATTATGATTAGAGCGACAAAGAGAAAGTAAGGCAGTAGTTGCAGAGATACCTTTAGCCCTTAAAAGACTTGGTTATGTTGTTATGGTGGATACGTGTTAAGTGCTATGTACGGGTAGCATTGTGTTAAGTGTGAATTAGAAAACATGGGTAGTTGAGAAAGGGTAAGTCCGAGACGACGATTGTGAGCCTTAGAATTTATAACGCTTAGGACCTTGGATGCACGGCCGCTGAGGGGATGATTACGGTTGGTCTTTGTCGAAGTACTTGGTATGCATGATATGTATTGTGGGATAATTCCATGGGTAGTGTGAGATGGAAGTGGTAGCTTTCATGACTTGTGTTAGTAAGATGGGTCCGGATCGGGGAACAAGAGTTTGGCGCGATAGCGGGTCGGGTTGAGGCATGATCGCGTCAACCCGCACCCGAATGGGACGGGTCAGTGGTGGTCCCGCCAGATGGTAGGATCACGAGGTGCTAGGCCCAAGTTTAGGTAACCATCAGACGAGTTCGAGGACGCGTTCGACCGCAGTCGCCGATGAGGTCATCCTATCTTGTCTTTCACCGATCGCCATTTACTCGGCGAGGTTATGCGAGATGTTATGTATCGCGAGGGTTGTAAGGCATGCGGGTTCCTACTTTCTATGGGCAGTGGAGCCCGCCTGGCTATTTCTTTGTGTCCGGAGGTTTTACCAGCAGGATAGGAACTCGAGTGAGTCTCGTGTGCATTTACCCTCGCGGTGTTGTGATTTCGGGGTAGCAGAAGGATTATGTGCCTCTTGTTGAGTGTGTATTATTATAATAGCTACCAATTCAAGATTCGGATATCGCCTTATGAAGGCTTGTATAAAGCGGAAGTGTTGGTTGTCGATCGATTGGTTCGATGTTGGCAAGGTTCGATAGTGGTACACGCTTGTTTCACAGAACGTGGATAGGGTGAAGCTTATCGGATGAGGTTCTTAGCGGCTGAGTCGCCAGGTTCGCGGCGATAATCAAAGATCAACACTTGGAGTTCAGCCGACGTGGTCTTCGAAGGTACCACCCGGCGGTGTGACGAGTTTTGGAAAGCGAGGGCAACTTAGCCCAAGTACTTTGGGCCTTTCAAAGATTGGGTTGTACAATAGGCCGGTTTGCCTATAAGATAGCACTGCCGTCCGACTTAGGAGGCGATACGTTCGGTACTCCATGTTACTAGGTTTCGGAAGAGTATCCTTTGGACCAGGAGTGAGAGTTAGTAATGTTATACACGTTAGAGGAGATTCCTCGTTGGCTTGGATTTGAGTTTTGCGCACATGTTATATTCTGGCCATTGGTGGCATGATCGATTTTTGTAAGTGTAGTAGTGGAGACTACACCGGCGCATGTATGTTTAGAGACTTAGAAGGAACATTCGGGACGAATGTTTCTAAGGGGGGAAGAATGTTACACCCCGTAGTTCCAGGGTATGTATGTGAGGACATACGTACGAGTTTACGACAGAAATGTTGGAATGAAAGAAAGATGTGAATTTTCGACGGAAAAGTTTCCGGTTTTTGTGAAGAAAAAGGTTCGTTAGTGGAAATTGGATTCCCAGATTTGGTATTTGGACTTCTTGGATTTTATTAGAATTTTGGGATTTTATTTTCAGAAATGGTTACGTGGGGCCCACAGGAGAAATTTACGGTTTTATGGGGCCCGCTTTGTTTTGAGATTTTCGGTATTTTGGATATTTTCGGAGGACGAAATATTGTGGACGAGTAAGGGGGCGACACGTGTCACCCCCCTTGTGTGGCCATGTGGGCCGAAATGGTGTGACAAGTGGCTAGCCACTTGTCACCTACTCACTTGGCCGAATATGGCCCTAACACTTGGCACCCAATTCGTTGGCCATGTGGTATGGTGGGACCCACACACACATGGCCCAATCTTGACCACCCACTTGCTTAGATCATGTCCCTTGATCCTTCTATATATACCCCTTAAGTTGAAGACTTAAATCATCTCACACTTAAAGCCTCCAAGGCAAAATATTTCCCTCCCTTTAGGCTATGTTTCATCCCCCTCCCCTCTTGGGTAAGAAAATACTTGGAGTATTATTGTATAATACCAAATACATTGGCCTAGTATCCCTAGTAGTATTCCAAAGTTATTTTAAAACTAGGAGCCCGGAAATGCTACTTTATTCCAATAGTCGCAAAACGAAACCCTAGAAAAATCTTCCTAGCTTGGTGGAAGTTTTTAGAGAAGTTGTTTAGAAACTTCTAAGGGTCGCTTGGAGCGGGTTGGAGCGTAAGGAATTGGAGCTAAACGTTGCTCTGGATCGACTTATAAACTTGGATAATTTTGGGCTTATCGAGGTAATGATCTATGTCCCCTATCAGAATTGGATTTTACATGTCAGAGTAGTTATACTTGAGTATATTATATTGGAAGGATGATTATAAAGGATTGAATCAGATTTACATCGACTGCATTTACAGAGACTTGTGTAGTATTATTGTGAAGAATTGAACACGCCCGGTTAGACGTGTAATCCTCGAGTTGTTGGCACAGTAGCGCCCGGATAGGAGGTGATTTATGTGATAATGGGGGAGGTGCCGAATTTTCTCGTAGAATACGGAATCTTGTATTTAGAATACTCTACGAAGAGATCTAGGAGTTGATAGGAGTTTTGTGGCCTTTATAGGTTGCGATTTGAGTAGCGTATTCTACTCAAGAGTGGAAAAGGCTAGCAGGTTACTGATCGTGGAGCGTTTTCTTATTGTCGATAATCGTCGCGAGGTATGTGAACCTCTTCCTATCTTTTCTAGCATGATTGTTGTGAACTATGTAGTACGGAGACGCATACGTGTGATAGTGATTTGGTTGGTTTAATACATAGTGTTATAATAGCTTTATGGGAAGTTAGTTATAACGACTTTATGTAGGTAAAAGAATGGTTTATTGATTGTAGAAGTTAAGAGACTTGATCTTCAAAGATAAGAGACTTGACTTATAAACGACTTGATTTTGAAAGTTAAGAGACTTGATCTTGAAAGATAAGAGACTTGACTTATAACGACTTGTTTTTGGAAAAAGAGAAGTAACTTGATTTTAAGTATAGGTTACTTGTTTTGAAAAGAGTACATTATTGGGTTTTAAAAGAATACTTGTTGTTGTTTTAAAAGAAAAGAGACTTGTGGAATTGAAGAGTTTTTGGTTTAGAACATAAAGTGTTATAACAACTTTATGGGAAATTAGTTATAACGACTTTATGAAAACAAAGGAATGGTTTTATCATTGGTTTTAAAATGGTAACTTGACTGTAAAAGGAGAAGCGTTTTGGTTTAAAAGGAAGGCATGTTATTGTCTTAATATGTTTTAAAAAGGAAAGTCTGGAAGTTGTTTTAATTAAAATGTTAGTCACCTTATTTTGATACTACGGGCATCGGGTGACTTTTGTGAAAGAAATGGATCTTCTAAAAAGAATTTAACGTACGTAGTACTTTGGGGTTAAAACCTGGACTTTGGCATAAAATGAAAGTACCTTGAGTTGTGTGTAAAGTGCCTATGTTTGCGTGTTATAGCCTTATTGTGCAAGTGTTGTATTCTTATGTTACCGCGTCTCTCGATGGAGGGCCGGTCATGTTATTCTTGATGGATGGACATATCGACCACGGGTGGCCCACGAGTATGCTTCCATTTTGATTCTGTCTTGTTGTTTCCTTTTGGACATACCGACACGACGCGCGCGCATCGTATGGTTCCATTAGGATTGTTGTTCCATGTACTAGCTCTCCATGAGGTTTACCGATCGCCTTGGTATCCGTGGTCGGCTTGTACTTGCCCGCCTCGTGGCTGATTCGCCTTGTACTGGTAGTTAGCCCTCGTGACTTGCCCCGCTCAGTAGTGACGGTCTCGTGACACGCTCGTACTGTAGTTAGCCCTCGATTGCCCCCGCCGCCACGTGACACGACCTTGGTATCTGGTAGTCGGCTTTCGTACTTGCCCCGTGTCAGCTTCGTAGTTTGGTTGTATAATATTGTTAGTACGGTTGTTATGACACAGGTGGGACCTAGTGTTCATGTGTACTTCTTGGTGTGATTATATCATAGATCGCCAGCGGGAAGGTATTCCACGGGCATGATTGATGTTGTGGGCGTGAGACCCATTGTTATACTTGAGTAAACGACTTTGAGGGCATGAGTCCCTGACTTGACATGACTGTTTATATATTATGGACTGTAGTTTGGTTATCATACATGTCTCCTGCTTTATATAGACTATTATGATTTCATTTACAGTATTTTACAGTTTCACATACTTGGTACCTGTTGTACTGACCTCCTTCGGGGGGCTGCGTTCATGCCGCAGGTAGAGGTACATCGTGTCACGACCCGAACCCGGGCCCGTGACTGGTGCCTTACCCCGGGCACCCAAGTAGCCATACATCAGAGTAATCAGCGGAATATAAAACAAGACATGAATAAAGTGACGTGTAAAACAGTTATCTGAGAAAAGTTGCCTTTCGGCATAAATATATAACAACTAGAATAGCTTACATCCCTTTACAATTCTACCCACAACAAGATTCATGCACTTAAGAATGATATGACAACAATGGCGGGACAGGGCCCCGCCATACCTCTGAATGTAAGCACTTACAACGACATGGGACTATACCATTGATAAGCCTCCGGAGAAACGGAGCTTCCCAAACGCTGAACTGTGACCCTAAGAGAGGATCAACACTGGTGTACCTCTACCTGCGGCATGAACGCAGCTCAAGGGCGAGGTCGATAACAGTACCAAGTATGTGAAATCAAAATATCAGAAATGAATTCATTGTAGTCTATATAAAGCTGGTGACATGTATGATAACCTAACTACAGTTCACAATATATAAGCATATGTCAAGTCGTGGACTCACGCCTCAAAGTCATCGATCAAATACAACTATGGGTCTCACGCCCACAACATCAATCATGCCCGTGGAATATCTTCCTCACCGCCAGCCTATGATATAAAAGCACCAAGGAATACACATGAACACCGTGTCCTACCGTCATAATAAAACCGCACGGTAAGTACGAAGGCATAGCCGACTACTAAAACCCACGCATCAACAAGGTCATAAATCAGATCATGAGATCTGTCTAGACCGCCACATGATCGGCCGCCACTCGCGCGCAGATCTAATGCGCGCGTCTAGTCCTCGAACTTCCCGCAGCTCGCATAAGCCACTCCGATGGCCCGCATGAGGTATTCCTGCATCGAGGGTAGCTACTCCCGCAACGCCCCGACTCGCGATCCGCATGGCCACATAGACCGCATGACCATAAAGGCCGCACACTAACCCGAACTCTCGTAGCTCGCATAGGTCACACAAACCCGCATGAGGTATTCTCGAATCATAGGTCACACAGACTACCGAGTCTACCCCGTGACGGAGGCGACAACCCCTAATCATGTCAAGAGGTGAGTGATATAATACTAACATAACGACTTATCGTTAAACAACATAAGCACAACAAGGAAACCCTTTATACAAACATCACAAGACACTAACACACGTAGCATCCTAACATGTCTACTTATCAAACCATCTTACTACACTTTCCAGAATCAATACAAGACTTTCATAAAAAAAAAATAAGTAAACCGTTCCTTCTATCTTCCTTAAGTCGTTATACCTAACTTCCCATAAAGCTAGTATAACACTTAAGCTTTTAAAACCAAGTATTTCTTTTCTTTCAAAAATGGTTAATAACTCTTTTGAAATACTTCCAGATTCTTATTATTTAAACTCAAGTCAAAAGACTTCAAAGTAAAACCAAAACAATTTCCATACCTTCTTTTAAAACAAAGGCACTTCTCCTTTAAAAGTCAAGTAGCAATATACTTTTCAAACCAAGTGTCTTACTCTTTTAAAAACAAGTAACATATACCTTTAAATCAAATTACTTCTCCTTTCCCAAAATTCAAGTTGTTTATAAGTCAAGTTATCATTTTAAATCCAATGATAAAACCATTCTTATTTTCGAAATCAAGATAACTTTATTCTTTAAAAGACCACACACCCATTAATCATGAGTGAGATTTTACAACTTTTTAACATAATTCAAGTCCTTAATGTTTCATAACAAGTCACTTAACTTTGGAATCAAGTCAAGGACACAAAAGGAAAATCAACTTCCTTTAAACACACGTGCGTCTACCGCACTAAATATATTTCACAAATATCATGCTAGAAAGGATAGGAAGAGGTTCACATACCTCGCGACGATTATCGACAATTAGCAAAACGCTCCAAAGTACTCTAACCTTGCTCGCCTTTTCCACCCTTCAAGTAGAATACGCTACTCGTAGTACTTCAACCTATAAAGGCCAAAAAACGTCTATAAACCTCTAGCTCTCTTCGTTTAATAATTCTTTATAAAATTTTCCTTTTTCTACGGAAAATTCAGCAGCACCTCCCCCCCCCCCCCCCGCAACCACATAAAACTCCTCCTCAAACGAGGCCTGCTACCAAACCAACAATTCCAGGGGGGTTACACGTCTAACCGGACGTGTACAATTCTACTCCACAATAATACTACAAGTCTACTGCAAATACAGTCCAATGTACATACAGTTCAATTCCTTATAATTATACTTCCAATATATCTTATACTCAATGATTAACTACTACAACATGTAATTTCCAATTACAATAGGGACATAGATCATTACCTCGATAAGCCCAAAATTATCCAAGATTATAAGTCGATCCCGAGCAACGCTTAGCTCCAATTCTCGACGCCCAACCCGCTCCAAGAAACCCTTAGAAGTTTCCAAATAACTTCTCTTAACACTTCATCTAAGCTATGAAGATTTTTCTAGGGCTTCGTTTTTGCGACTAAAGGAATAAAGTAGAATTTCCGGGCTCCTAGTATTGAAATAACTTGGAATACAACTAGGGATACTAGGCTAAGGTACTTGGGACTATATCAACACTTGAAGAATATTTCCTACACCAAGGGGGAGAGTAGGACGAGAACCTCAACAAAGGGGGAGTATTTTGTGACTTAGAATCTCAAAGTGTGGATGAAATAAGTCTTGAAACAATGGGGTATTTATAGGAAAATCAATGGCCAAGATCTAGGCAAGTGTGTGGTGAGGATGGGGTACATGTGTGGGTAGTTGGCCAACCATTTGGCTACCACAAAATGGGACAAGTGGCCACCACAAAATGGGCCACTTGTCCACCTAAAAACGCCCCACTGCCTTCTCCAATTCGCCAACATGGCCACACGGGGTGAGGCGTGTCGCCCCTACTCGCCCAAAATATTTCATCTTCCAAAATATCCGCAATGCCAAAAATCCAAAAATAAAGTGGGCCCACAAAACAGAATTCTCCGTGGCCCCACGTGACCAATTTCGGAAATAAAATTCCATAATTCTCAAATATTCCAAAAAGTCCGAATACCAAATCTGGGAATCCAATTCCCATTAACGAACATTTTTCCTTCTCAAAATTCGGAAACTTTTCCGTCGAAAAATCACATCTTTCTTCCTTTCCAATTTTAATGTCGTATTTACGTATGTACGTCCTCATATACATACACTAGAACTACGGGGTGTAACACCGCGCTCTTAGGAGCACAGTTCAGCTTTTTGGGAAGCTCCATTTCTTCGGAGGCTTATCTTTGGTATAGTCCCCTGTCAGTGTAGTTACTTGTACATTCAGGGGTATGGCGGGGCCCTGTCCCGTCATAGTTATGGTTACATTCTTAGAGGTCTGTAGTACTATTGTGGGCAGGGTTTGTAAAAGGATTTAACTGTTCAGGTTGATATATATATGTATATATTCGGGTGACCGCTTTGTTAGCATGGTTTATGCTTTATGACTTGTCTCATGTTTTAGTTTTTATTTCACGATTTTCTCGATGTTGTATCACTAGGGTGCCCGGTAGGCACGACCACGCCCCGGTTCGGTCGTGATTATGTATGATAAGTTTAGGGCTTATGTTATGTATGATGGACGGTTGAGGTAGGGTAAGAGTATAAATGAGGGGTAAACCCCCAAGACGTTATACCACCTTCTCCAGGGTAAGAGTATAAATGAGGGGTAAACCCCCAAGACGTTATACCACCTGTTTCAGGGTAAGAATATAAATGAGGGGTAAACCCCCAAGACGTTATACCACCTGTTCCGTGGATTTGCTACCCTTATGGGCATATGCGGGTGAAATAGTCCCATGCGAGCGGGTACAGCCTATGCGAGGAATACCTCATGCGGGTCCACACGACCTATGCGGGTGAAATAGTCCCAGGAGTAGGATTGCTTAATGATACTGCGGGCGGGTGGTCCTGCTTTGATCGTGAGCTTCCTATTTTTATGCTGTAAGTATACTCTTAGTTACTCTCATTGTTAGTAAGGCATGCAATCGCTAATTGAGTTATCATACTGTCTCAGATATTATAGACTTATGATTTCTTTACTGATTTCTGGCCACATATTTGGTACATGTTGTACCGACCTCCTGGGCTGCGTTAACGCCGCAGTAGAGTGTCATTCTTGATCCTCACTCTTAGGATCACTGCTCACCGTTGGGAATCTCCATTACTCCGGAGGCCTATCCCTGGTATGGTTGGTTGTTGTATATTCAGGGGTATGACGGGGCCCTATCCCGTCACAGTTGTTATTCTTAGAGGTCCGTAGTCACATTGTGGATTGTGTTGTAAAGAGAAAAAAAAATGTACTGTTCGATTTCTAGATTGTGTATATTTTTACGGGAGGTGGCCTTATCGGCTAGCCTGCTGTCACATCGTCTAAGTTTTTATGTGTGTTGTGTATGTTCATTGCTATTCTCTCGATATATACGGCGCGAGTGCCTGTGTAGGGCACCGCCACGCCCGGTCGGTCGTGACAAAAGTGGTATCGAGCGCTTAGTCCTCGGAAAGTGTCTACGCACCGCGTGTCTAGTAGAGTCTTGATTATCGGTGTGTTGTGCACCACATCTATAATCAGGAGGCTGCAGGACATTTAGGATTGGTTTCCATTCTTCTCACTCTAAGATCGTGCGATAGAGCTGTGTGGTTAGGGTCGTCTCTCCCTAACAGGTTATGTTGTTTGCAGCTATGAGAAATGCAGCAGTGACCCAGGAAAGATGATGTGGATTGTGTATCCAGGTAGGTAATGTTAGTAGTATAGTTGGTATTGTGACATACAACTATACATATTTCTGTATGAGGGTCGGACGCGTGTTTCCTAGAATGATTTTAGATTACCAGGATTTGGTAAGGACTAAATAGATACCGGGAAGGTATGAACAGTTAAGGAACTCTCATCAATGTTTTACATGCTAATTTGAGATAATTTGGAGATGATGAGTTGTCGGAAAAGGTAGTGGACCCTTAAGAAGTTATTATTAAGGGACTAAATGGAAGATTATGTTAGTAACTTAAGCTACGTGGTATGCTTAAGGGAATTGTACGGGCGAGATCCGGACGGAGAAAGTATGGTTGTTGTGGTCAAGACAACACGATTATGGTATTACGAGAAGTTTTTGTACCCGGTTACGGGGGACTGATAAGATAGGCTTGGAGCATGGAAATTGCGAGCCTAAGAATGTTGATAACCGCCGAGACCTTAGGTATATAAGGCCTTCTCGGGTAGTAAAAAGTTAAGTCAGACCAAAGATAAGAGTTAAGTATGACGCCGAGTCGGGTTGAGAACCTATTAAGGGTCGCCCCATAGCCGGTAATAGAATGAGATCAGTTGGTAGTAATCCCGCTACGTGACAGGGTCACGAGGGTGTAAGGCCCAAGTCTAGTTAATCATTTTACGGGTTCGTGGACGCGTTCCATCGGAACCAGGTTGTGAGAGCCGGAAATGGCCTTATGTTGTTTAGAATAGTAACTCCAAAGATTGGAGGCCCTAATCAGTATGAAGGCTATGTACGTACGCTAGAATAAGTTTGGGAGTACGGGAAGAGTACGACCAGTAAGAAAGATAGCAACCAAATGTAAAGAAATGGAGCCTGATTCCATGAGGACCTTTCGAGGTGACTACACCCGTGAGTGTTGGGTGGTAGTTGAGCGATTAGATAATAATTACCGATAACGATACAGTCGTTGGACCCTAGCAGACCTAACAGAGCTGTTATGACAGACATCGAGGTCATTATGAGTACGGGCTAGTTGGTCTCTTGTTATACCAACGTGGTCTATAGAGAGAGATTGATTCAGTACCAGTTTCCCGGTAAGTCGGTTATCGAGCGGATAGGGAGAGAAGTGGTGGTAACCAGTGAATTATCCTTCCTTCTTTGACATTGATGATTTTAATAAGTCTGTGTGACTTGTTCATGTGAGGTAGATTGACGCAGAAAGTAAGTAATAATTGAATTTGAAGGAATTTATGTTAAGTGCCCTTGGAGGTACTTGGAGTTGGTTTGGTGTGGCGGTCAGGGCCACGACCTTCCGGATAATTTCAGGAAAATGTACAAGGCAAGAATAAGATAAGTACGAGTGCTGCCTACGGAAAACAGAAGACATCTTTGGTAGGTTTTGAAAATCTACACGACTTTAAGGCGGTGCGTGATGATTAGATATTTACTGGACCGCAAGAGGACCCTGTGATTAGGGTTGTGACTCCAAGGAAAGTTTATTTAATGGAGATAAGTTCTCTCCCCCACATAAGGACAGTTTTACGTATTATGAGGTTATGTGTACCCATGTTGTTAGACGAAGGATAGGAGACTGGTAAGGTCTTCAGTATCGTCATGCCATAGGTTACAGATTTAGATAACCGTGGGAAAAGTATTGTGTTGAGGTATTTAAGAATGACGTACGAAATAGTCGAGGAAGTGTCGTAAGGATAAAAATCCAGGTAGTACGCATATATGAAACTGCACGATTATGAATCAAGATAAAAATACTTTTGCTAATAATAAGCATAAGGTAAGGTTATGACCAGAATGATAAAAGAGATTACGACTATGGTTATATAAGTTGCACGAGATATGATTACCCCAGACTAGTGTAAGACCATTAGTAAAAATGGGCAGTAAGAACACCTCGAGGAAAGGTGGTAGCATCGGTACTGACGAGAAAGATTGTAAGAAAATACGGAGGGGTAAGGGACCACAGGGCCATTTGAAATAACTTATAAAGGAAAGACGAGTGGACACTCGAACGAAAAGATATCTTGACAAGTTATTGGAATAGGTAATACAGTGAATTGAGGTTCAATACCTGACTATAAGCTCTACGAGCTGGGAGAAAATAATCGGGTTACTACTTGACGAAATCAAGGAAACCTCCCCCCCTAAATTGTATTTGACCGGAAGTCTTAGCCATGAGGCAAGCAAAAAAATCAAATCTAAGTTAGTGACCAAGTTTGGTTGCAGCTGAGAAAGGGAAACAGGAACCACAATTGAGATTAAGGAGACCCGAATATTTCGCAAGAATGAGAAAGGTTTCCAGTTATTGGAAGATAAGTTGACTCGACTACAGTTCTAACTCCCCCTGAAAGACTAGAGGGTTAGGTTATTATGATAGCACGTTGGGTGTTGGGCTAGGTTATGTGCTGACACAACCCGATAAGGATAAAGCCTATGTTTTCCCGGTAGTTAGGGAAGCAGGAAAGGAAATTACGCCCCTCACGATTTAGAGCTGGCGGCAGTTAAATTATGCCTTGAAGATTTGGGGGCATGACGTATATATAGACTTCATGTGGATATTAGTGCAGACCACAAAAGCCTCCGGTATATCTGCAGACTGAGGCAGTAGAATTTGCGACAGCGACGGTGGTTAGAGTTATTCAAGGATTGTGATATCGATATCCTATACCACCCAGGGAAAGCCGAGACGGTTACAGATACTCTTAGTCGTGGATCTATGGGTAGTCTGTCAGATGGGCAGCCAGATAAACAGGACGTGGTCCATGAGATTCATTAGCTAACGAGCCGAGGGGTTCGATTATTTGTTCCAAGGTTAATGAAGTTTAGATCCGAGAGGTTGCCGAGTCTTCCATCGTTGAGGAGGTAAAGAGGTGACAATATGAGGATCCAGTTATGATACGGTATCGATATACGGCTCTCCAAGAAGAGAAGAGCCTGTTTGAGTAGCACCGGATGGGGTGCTGTGATATGAGGATAGATTGTGTGTACCCGGTGCTGCAGGACTAGTCAGCAGGTTTTAGGGGAGGCACGCATTGCTTATTGCTCAAATTGTTCGGGGTCGAATAAGTTGTGTCGTGACCTCAGATGTATGTATTGGTAGGATGACCTGAAAAGGGACGTAGCAGAGTTGTTACTTAAGGTCCGAATTCGTAGCAGGTCAAGGTTGAACACCAGAGACCCAGTGGGCTATTACATGCGATTGAAATCCCAACCTAGATATGAGGGGTAATTAATATGGATCTTGTTACAGGGTGGCATCGTACTCAGAGGAAGTGCGACTCCCTGGTGGTTATGGTAAATAGGCTGACGAAACCAGTCGTGTTCTTCCGGTTAGGACCACTTGCTCGGCTGAGGTTCATGCTAGCTTTTATAGCAGGGGGATTGTGAGACTGCACGGGGTTCCTACGTTTATGATGTCGCAGATGAGCTCGACATGATAACTTCGAGGTTTTTCGAAGGGTTTTAGGACACAGTGAGTCTCGGTGTTGCATTACACCTCGCATCGACGGACAGACAAAACGTACTATCCGTGCACGAGGATATGTCATGCATGTGTTCTTGATTTCGAAATAGCGGAGGGTTAATTGCCTCTTGTTGAGTTACGTCACGATAATGCATACCCTTCCATATTCGATGGCCCCGTATGAGGCCTTGTATGTAAGAAAGTGTAGATCGTCGGTTGGATGGTTCGACATAGGCGAGGTTCAGTTATTTGGTCCAGACTTGATTCAGCGGGCTGTGGATAAGGCGAAGCTTATCCGGGAAATATTATTAGTAAGCTTAGAGTCAGCAGAAGCTTTATGCAGATAACCGACGTTGACACATGGGGTTCAGCTTGACATTTTAGTATGAGTATTGTTATGTGGCCTCGTGTGGTATTATTGGTATGTAGGGGTTGTAAAAGAAGATTATGTCGCTATTTTTAAGTTTGACTCCCAAAAGAACATTCGGGGACGAATGTTTCTAAGGGGGGAAGAATGTTACACCCCGGAAATTACAGGATATCTTTATAAGAACGTACGTAAGAACTCAAAAATGTTAAGATTTGAGACGAGTAAAAATTTATCGGAATTTTGGAATTTGTCGGAAAATGAAATATCATGATTTAACGGAGGACGACATGTGTCACCCCCCTTAGTGGTCTTGGACGAAAATGGCATGGATAGAATGGTCATTTGACCATAATTTAAATGTCCAAGTCTTGCTAAAGCTAGAGCTTGATAAAATTGACTAAGTCAAATGCCACTTGGCTTGATCCTTGTGAAAAGCATCCAAACCACCCATTTGTTCTAATCTTGACCCTCCATATATTTATATAAGCTTCCTAGTGCAAGACAAGGTTATACACTTAGCTAAATTTTCAAGAAATTGGATGAACGTTGAAGAGTGCTCTCGGCCAAGGCTAGGGTTCCAAGAGAATTTTTTTCAATTTTTGTCCAATAATGCCCATACTTTAAACCAAGGTTCCTAAGAGTATTGTAAGGGTATCTCAATAGAAAGATCCCGGAAAAATGGCGTTTTCGTATTAGTCGCAAGGCGGAAACTAAAGGAGTTCTTCAACTTTGAAGTTGGAACTTGAAGATGAGTTCATCATGTTTCAAGGGTTGCTTGGAGTGGATTGGAATGTCAAAAAGAGGCGCTAAAGTTGCTAAGGATCGACTTGTAATCTTGGATCATTTTTGGGCTAAATGAGGTATAATCTTCGTCTTACTTTTGTAATTGAAGATTCCATGTTATTATAAGTTAGAAATGATCATGTGATATGTGTTATGAAGATTGATAAGTATTATGGAAATTTGGAAGCTCAAATTCGAAAATGACATGTTAAGCCATTTGAAATTGAAATACAATTTGGTCGATAGTTAGAATCGTCGCATGTTTACCTACTTGAGGATTGTAGTAGTTATAATCAATTGTGGCTAGATAACATGTTATATTAAACCACTTGGATTGAAAAGGGATTGGAAACGAATTTGTATTGTTGTCCCTATTTTGCCGAATGGACATTATATGTTGGACTAGTTTGATATTATTGTGGGGCGGAATTTTACACGTCTTGATTAAGCGTGTAATCCCCTATTGTTAACTACTTTGTTGAGCCTTAAATGTGGCGTGTTTGGTTATTGAATTCGGCCTTGAAAAAGGTGGCAAAGTATGTAGAAACAAAGGAAGTGATGTCCGATTTTCCGTAGAATTTAGTGACTTTGCACTTGGAATATTCTACGTTTGAAGTAAGAAGTTAATAGACGTACTATGGTCATTATAGGTTGACATACTACGTACGGCGTATTGGACTTAGCAAGTGGATTAAACCGAAGAGGTATGTGGAACTTTCTTATCTCTTGAGCATGAATAAGTTGTAAATGTATAGTACGGTAGACGTACGAGATTTTGACGAATTTAGTTACTTTGATATCCTTGGTTTATTATAAGAATGTCCAAGTTAGTTGAGTTAGGGAATTGACTCACTTGTTTAAAATATTAAGGATATCTTACTTTCTAAATGTTAAGAGACTTAAAGTATTTTTGAAAGTATTTTGACACTTGTTGTTTGGAAAGTTTAAGTCTCTCGGTTATAAAGAAGAATGTAAGTTTCTAAAGTATAAAGATAGTATAACGGCTTTATGGGAAGTTGGTTATAATAGCTTTATGGAAGGTTAAAAAGAGTGATTTACTCTAAGTAATTTAAGTATGATAAATGACTTGAAATAATGAAAGGCAAATTGATTTAAAGGCATCAATTGCTTAAAGTTTTAAAAGAAAGAAGTCACTTGATTTAGAAGCCTATAATTGTATTTCTAAAAGGTATTGTGACTTGTCTTGAAAAGTAGTTATGAGTTATGACTTGATACTATGGTTATTAGTATCTTGGAAGTTTTATATGAAAAAGAGTCATTTTAAAAGAATAGGAGTACGTAGTACTTTGGGTTAAATTCCCGGATATTTATAATGACATGTTAGTGCCTTAAGTAAACTAAAATGAGAGTGTATATGAATAAGACTAATAAGAAGTTAGGGGGATTTCTTAACTTGCTTATTTATTGTATGATAAGCCGGTAGTGCTTATGTTATGTATGATAAGCCGGTAGGGCTTATGTTATGTATGATGGACGGTTGAGGTAGGGTAAGAGTATAAATGAGGGGTAAACCCCCAAGACGTTATACCACCTTCTCCAGGGTAAGAGTATAAATGAGGGGTAAACCCCCAAGACGTTATACCACCTGTTTCAGGGTAAGAATATAAATGAGGGGTAAACCCCCAAGACGTTATACCACCTGTTCCGTGGATTTGCTACCCATGATGCGAGGAATACCTCATGTGAGTCCTTATGGGCATATGCGGGTGAAATAGTCCCATGCGAAATGGTCTGACCTATGCGAGGAATACCTCACGCGTCCACACGACCTACGCGTGAAATAGTCCCAGTAGGATTGCTTAATGATCTCACGCGGGTGGTCCCGCTTTGATCGTGAGCTTCCTATTTTTATGTTGTAAGTATACTCTTGATTACTCTCATTGTTAGTAAGGCACGATTATCGCTAATTGAGTTATCATACCTGTCTCGGTATTATTATAGACTTATGATTTCTTTCTGATTTCGTTTCACATATTTGGTACATGTTGTATCGACCTCCTTCGGCCGCGTCATGCCGCAGTAGAGTCTGAGTTGATCCTCACTTAGGATCACTGCTCACCGTTGGGAATCTCCATTACTCGGAGGCCTATCCTCAGTATGGTTGGTTGTTGTATATTTAGGTATGACGGCCCCTGTCCGTCACGCTTGTTATTCTTAGAGGTGCAGAGTCACATTGTGGATTGTGTTGTAAAGAGAAAAAAAGATGTCTGCTCGATTTCTAGATTGTATATTTTTACGAGGTGGCCTTATCGGCAGCTTGTCGCATCGTCTAAGTTTTTATGTGTGTTGTGTATGTTCATTGCTATTCTCTCGATATATACAACATGAGTGCCTGTGTAGGCACGATCCACGCCCGGGTCGGGTCGTGACACACCAACACCATCACCCGATAATGTTCCCCAGAATGCCACCGAGGCCAACCAAAACTCACACTGGAGAACTTGCAAATAATCGCACCGGAGGACCCCAAGTACCGTCCTCAAGTTATCTGCATGCTCCTGCTCTGTCCGCGAATAAACCAGGATGTCATCAATGAATACTACCACAAATGTATCCAAAAATGGCTTGAACACCCGGTTCATCAAGTCCATAAATACCGCTGGAGAGTTGGTCAAACCGAAAGACATAACCCTGAACTCATAGTTCCCATACCGGGTCCTGAATGCAATTTTTTTGGGATATCTGCCTCTCGAACTCGCACCTGATGATAACCAGACCGCAGGTCTATCTTGGAGAAACACCTCGCACCCTGCAACTGGTCAAACAAATCATCAATCCTGGGGAGGGGGTACCTATTCTTGATGGTTACCTTATTCAGATGCCTGTAATCAACACACATACGCAGCGTCCTATCTTTCTTCTTCACAAACAAAACCGGCGCTCCCCAGGGAGAAACACTAGGCCTGATAAAGCCTTTTACTAACAAATCTTTCAGCTGGTCCTTCAGCTCCCTCAACTCAGCAGGTGCCATCCTGTATGGCGGAATGGAAATAGGTCGAGTGTCTGGCAACATGTCAATACAAAACTCAATCTCCCTCTCAGGAGGGATACCCGGAAGATCGTCTGGGAACACATCTGGAAACTCCCTAACCACCGAACCGATCAAGAATCGACACCTCGGCCTCAGTATCAAATACGAACGGATGATAGATGTACTTTATGCACCATCTTCCTAGCCTTGAGGTAAGAAATAAACCTACCGCCGGCGGCTGTGTTGCCCTTCCACTGATAAGCGCTCACCAGAAACTGGAACCGAACCAACTGTCCCTTACTACCAACGTTGGCATAACAAGAAGCCAACCACCCATACCCATAATAACATCAAAATCGTCATCTCCAACTCTATCAAGTCTGCAAGGTCCGACGATAAATAAACAGGACAACCTCTATACACCCGCTCGCCTAACATCGAATCACCCATCGCGTAGCTACCTCAAAAGGCTCTATCGACACGGCTCTATTCCGATTCTACCCGCATAAGAGGAGACATAGGACAAGGTAGAACTGGATCTATCAAAACATATACGCCACGGCATGAAATCAATAATGTACCGTGGCGACGCCGTGAAGCCTCCCGATCTGGGCGGCTAGCTAAGGAATAAATGCGTTACGTGGACCGCTAGAATCGAACCACCACCACGACCTGCCGCGGCTGCCGTCCGTGAGTACCGCACTCCGGGCGCATAACCACGAAGAAGAGAAGACCGGCCCGATCCCGCTGCACTGCACCACCCATGTCGCCTAGACGGACAATCTTCTCAAATGGCCCTGCTGGCCACAAGAGTAACAAGCTCCCGGGGCCATGCGACACTCGCCCTGGTGAGACCTACCGCATCGAGCACACTGAGATGTGGGTGGTATCGATTGGTGACGGTTTCGGCCTCCCTGAAACCCCGAAGTCCCGAGCCACGACCGCTCCCGATCGACCAAGCTAATCGACCTTACGCGAAAAACCGTGAAGGAGCACTGCGTGCCGGGCCGGAATGTGGACCTAGTTCTGCCAGGCCGCCCGCCTCAAAACTTCCCGAGACCTCGCAGCCTCTCGGGCCGCTCGAGTCAACTGATCCTCCTCTCTATCCTCTATCCTCGCGATACGCTGCATCTCCGACAATGTCCATACCGGGCTGAAGAGCCATCCCCAAGCATGCAGTAATCATATGACGGTCTAGCCCCATCACATAACGATGAACTCTATCTGCCATGTCAGCTACAATGGTGTGCGCATGCCTGGCCAAGGAGTCAAACTCCAGGCTGTACTCCCTGATAGTCCTCCCATTCTTCCTCAAGGTCAAGAATCTATCTACACGGGCTCTCCTCATCTCAGGAGGCAAAAAGTGATCCATGAAGGCCTCTGTAAACTCCTCCCAAACAGCTGGAAGAGCATCATCACCTCTCGGCCTCCCATGACTCAAACAGTTCAACGCAATATCGCAGAATCCGGTGAAGAGGCTAGCATAATGCACTCGTCTCTGAAGCCCTAAGAACTCGCATAGTCCATCGTAGTGCCGAATGAACTCCTGCGGATCCTCCTCAGAACTCGAACCATAAAACTCGGGCGGATGACAACCCAGAAAATCCCGAATCCGCAAACTGTCGGCTCTAGGGTTAGCTGCCTGCTCCTGTCGGCGCTGCCCTGCTACTATACTGGTCAATAACCGGATCTGCTCCCCGTAGTCTCTATACTCAGCTCGCCGTGGATCGAGGCTCGCACCGGAACCTTCGAGCTACTGCCGCTCGGCCTCTCTATCCGCCGGTGTGTTGAACTCGCCGACCCGCCTACTACCTCAGGCATAGTCGGTGTCTGAGTCCGTGTAACCCTCTGAGTACCGCTAGCAGCTCCTGCTGTTGTCTTGCCCTTCTGGGCCTTGGTCGCCTTCCGTGGAGGCATAGCTGTTTCATAAGAATAGGTCAGAGAGGATTCAACCTAATAAGACAGCTCTACTACACGATCTCAGAGAGAGAAGAATGGAAACCAATCCTAAATGTCCTGCAGCCTCCTGATTATAGACGTGGTGCACAACACACCGATAATCAAGACTCTACTAGACACGATCTGTAGACACTTTCCGAGGACTAACTGCTTTGATACCACTTTTGTCACGACCGACCGGGTCGCGATCGATGCCCTACCCGGGCACTTCTGTATACATCGAGAATAGCAATGAACATACACAACATAAAACATATTTAGACAATAACATCACAGGCTAGCCGATAAGGCCGCCTTCCATAAAATATGCATAATCAAAAGCAAAATTGTACAACTCGGTTCTTATAGCCCCAAACCACAACATGTGACTACGCACTTAGAAATAACAACGATGGCGGGTATTGTCACGACCGAACCGGCCCGTGATGGTGCCTTACCGGGCACCCTGGTGATACAACATCGAGTAATCGGGAACATAAAACACAATACATGAAACAATGTAAAGAAGACACATTTTTATCTGACTAAAAGTGGGCTCTCGGCATATATATAAATACCAACTCTTTCAAAATGAACAGTTTAATCCTTTTTTTACAAACCCGCCACAACAAGATTACATGCACTCTACGAATGATATGACCACAACGACGGACGGGGCCGCCATACCCCGAATGTAAGCACCTACAACAACAGGGACTATACCAAGATAAGCCTCGGAGAAACGGAGCTTTCCCAAACGAATCGTGACTCCTAAGAGCGAGGATCAACGATGGTGTACCTTCAACTGCGTCATGAACGCACCGGGCGAGGTCAAGATAACAGTACCAAGTATGTAAATCGAAAATATCAGAAATGAAATCATAATAGTCTATAAAGCAGAGACATGTATGATAACCAAACTACGATTCACAATAAATAGCAAATATGCCAAGTCGTGACTCACGCCTCAAAGTCATCACTCAAATGTAACTATGGGTCTCACGCCAGTAGCATCAATCATGCGTGGAATACCTTCCTCACCGCCGCAGCTTTATGATATAAAAGCACCAAGAAATACACATGAACACGGGTCCCACCTGTGTCCTAATAAAACAAGACAGGTAAGTACGAAGGCATAACCGACTACTAACACCTACGATTTAATGTGGTCATAAATCGTATCATGATATCTGTCTGCATTACATGATCAAAGCCGGTCACCGCCCGCAGATCAAATGCGCGCCTAGCCTAGAACTCTCCGTAGCTCCGCATAGGCCAACCTCATAGGCCCGCATGAGGTATTCCTCGCATCGAGGGTAGCTACTCCGCATCGCCCCGACTCGCACCGCATGGCCACAAAGACCGCGTGACCACAAGGGCCGCAAACTAACTGGAACTCCGTAGTTCCGCATGGATCCTCGACCCGCGTGAGGTATTCTCGAATCACGGTCCTGCATCACCGAGTCTACCCCGTCGGAGGCGCTTAGCCTCCGAGACAAGTCAAGGTGAGTGGTACAATACCAACATAACTACCGAGAGTCAAACAACTTTAAGCGCAATGAGGAAACCCTTTACACAAAACATCACAAGATACTAACACACGTAGCATCCTAGCATGTTTACTTATCAAATCAACAAGAAAGTATTTCAAGGCTATCACAAACCAACACAATCATGTTATACACACAAGGTACATTCTAATATATGATTAACAAGATCGTATCTATTCCCAAAATACTTCATACATTATCTTTTAAAAGATACGTTACGTTTACAAAAGTCACACAATACCCGTAGTATATGAAAATAGAGTGATTATCTTTTGAAGTAAATCAAAACACTTACCTTTGTAAAATCAAGTAACAACATTATTTTCCAAACGCCCAAGTTTGCCTAATTTCAAATGTTCACGGTTCAGATTTTTAGAAAGGTTTCGTAGTTCATAGTCTTATTCATTTAAGAATATAATTCTCTTTTAAACCATCTGAGAGAACATGAGCCTTATATGTGAGTAGGATATTCTTGTTTATAACAATCTTATTACAGCAGCCATGATCTAGGAAATATCATTTTGTCTCATCTTAGCTTCTATGCAGATGGAAGTTTCTCTCGGTTTTAATCACAAAACATTTCCTTTATTAACGCTCGCATGGTTTGTCGATACACATTCCGATTTCCAAATCAAGAAACATTCTTAAGCCGTTATACCTAACTTCCCATAAAGCTAGTATAACTCTTAAGTTTTCAAAAACCAAGTATTACTCTTCTTTCAAAATGATTCAAAAATCTTTTAAAATACTTCAAGTTCTTTATTATCACATAACCAACCAGTTATAGTTCAAATCAGTTACCTTTTAAAAACCACAAGTATTTTCTTACATACATAAAGCTGTTATAACCAACTTCCCATAAAGCCGTTATAACACTTTATGTTTTAGACCAATCAAATACATTTAACACATGTACGTCTACCGTACTACATAGTTACACACATATCATGCTAGAAGAGATAGGAAGAGGTTCACATACCTCGCGACGAGTATCGACTAATAGCAAAACGCTCCAAGTACTTCCAACCGCTTACTCCTAGCCAAGTAGATCGCGCCACACGCGATTTCAACCTATAAGGCCACAAGGCGCTTATTAATATTTAGATCTCTTCAGAGAACATTCTACGAAAATTCGGCAAAGACCTCCCGCAACCGCCAGAATCTCCACTCTAACGGGCCGGCAAGCCAACTGCGGGGTTATACGCCTAATCCGGACGCACAATTCTACCTCACGTAAAAGCTACACAAGTCTCATCAGAATACACCCTATGTAATTACGATTCAAGATTTTTCTTCAAAAGGTTTCTTATTATTCAGGCTTAAGTCGCGAGACATTGCCGTAAGTATTATTCAGGCTTAAGTCCAAAGACATTGCCGATAACAACGTTCAGTTCTATATATAGTATACTTCAACTATATAGTCTAACAATCATGCAATTTCCAATTACAATAGAGGGACAAGATATTTACCTCGATAAGCCCATAATTATCCAAGTATAAAGTCGATCCTGGGCAACGTTTAGCTCCAACTCCGTGCGCTCCAACCCGCTCCAAACTACCCTTAGAAGTTCTAACCAACTTCTACATACTACTCCAACTAACCATGGAGATTTTCCTTAGGGTTTCGTTTAGAGGCTAAAGGAACGTATAATAGTATTTTCCGGGCTTTTCGTATAGAGGGTACTTTGGAAATACTACAAGGTATTTGGGCTAAAGTATTTGGGTATTATAACAATACTTGAAGAGTATTTCGACTAGCACAACTAGGCTAGGGGGGGGGTTGCTCTCGGCCAAAAGGCCACTCAAAGGGGGAGGGGGGAGTTGGACGAGACAACTACAAGGGAGGGAGTGTTTTGAGTCTAGGAATTTGCTCAAGTGTGGATGAAATAACTCATCAACTAAGGGGGTATTTATAGGGCACTCAAAGGCCAAGATTGAGCCAAGTGGTAGGCAAGTGTAAGGTGAAGATTAAGCCATGTGTTGTGTGGGTCCCACTTGGTCATCCACTCCACAAAATATCTCACAAACATTGACCAAACATTTTAGGCACAAAAGATGAAAAAACGTGCAAGCCTAGAAGCTTCCACCAAGGAAATTTCGTCCAACCTTGGACACCTAAGGGTGACACATGTCGCCCTCCAATTGGTCCAAAATGTTTCGTCTCTGAAAAATCAGAAAATAATAAATGACATAGCCGAATTTTCCTACAAAGTCGTGGAAACGCTTTCCGAAAACGACTCTTTCGCACTTGTGCACAAAAATAATTTCGCCAAGCACTTTAAGGCACAAACTTTTCTACGCACGCCCCACGCATATACCGAAATACGGTATAACATTCTCCCCTCCTTAGAAACATTCGTCCCGAATGTTCCTTCTAAGTCTCAAAACAAGCATGTGCCAGTAGTCTTCACTACTATACTTACCTGAACAATCCTGCCACAACTGGCCACAACAACACCTGCGCAAAATACTTACATCCAAGTCCACGAGGAAACACCTCTAACATCACAAACGCTCTTATCCAAGGGTCTAAAATATAATTCCTTCGCACTTTCTCCATACAAAAGAAATGGTCACATCTCTGCTCGCAATACATGCTCGCTTCTCCCTTTACTCGTCGTGATACTATTTTTGTCACTTTGCCGCGAGGTTCTAGTGTCACTCCGGCGACCTAACAAATGGTACCGCCATACGCGATCCCCGAGGTCGTCAGACACTCGAACTCTTACCACATTTCGAGCATCGCTTTCCAAAACTCGGGGTTACTATCTCTAACGTGGTCATCATTAACTTGGGAACACTCTGGATGGATCTCCGATACTTTCCCGATCATAACAATACGAAAGACCGGACGTATTGCCTCCTAAGTCGGACGGCAAATGCTAACATATAGGTAACCTGGCCTGTTCTTCACATGAACTTGAAAGGGCCCAAAGTAACTCGGGCTAAGTTCCCTCTGTTTTCCAAAACTCGTCACACCCAACCCGGGGTGGTACTTTCAAGAAGACCGACCGTCAACCTGAACTCTAAGCGTCGTCGCCGATTATCCGAACGATTTCTCTGAGCTGCCAGAACCTCTTCTAGACAAGCTTCACCCTATCCACATCCTGCTGAACACGTATGAACCAACTATCTGAACCTTGCCAACGTCGAACCAATCGATCAAGAACTTACACTTCCGCCCCTACAAGGCGCCACAAGGCGATATCCAAACACCGAAATGGTAGCTATAAAACACTTCCCAACAGTGAGATAACAATCTTACAACTACCCCAAATCCAAACAACGCCCGAGGGCGAACGCGATACGAGACTCACCGAGTTCCTAACCTGCTCGTAAAACTTCCAAAGAAACAGCGTAACTGGCTCCACTGTCTGTTCATAAGGTGAAACCAGGCACCGCGTGCAGCCTTACCACCTTCCTGATATCCCATCTCGCATAACCCTCTGCCGAGTAAACGGTCCCGACTAAAAGACAAGAGGGACCGACCTCCTCGGCCCGACCATCGGGTCGAACGCATCCACGAACTCAGACTGGTTAACTAAACTTGGGCCTAACACCTCGTGACTTACCACAAGGCGACCACCACAACTGACCCCACCACCATACAGGCCGCGGGTTGACCCGCAACGTGGCCTCAACCCGACCCGGCAACGCGCAAAAATACTAGCTCCCCGATCCGGAACAATCTCACTAATCACGTTACGAAAACCTAGCGGTCTTCTTAGCTCAACTACCCTCCTTCATTCCACACTACTCAGGGACTTATCCCAAACATAGCTCACGTGCACTATGCACTCCGATAAGGATCAAACACAAATGTAATCTTTCTCTCAAGATTGTCTTGCCTCTAAGGTCTCCACGTAAAAAGCTCTAAGGCTAACACTTTCTCTATCCCCCAAATCTTTCCCGGTTACTAACCATGATTTCTAATCACAACTTACACACTGCTATCAGGACATAGCACTTATGATATACCCATCTTATCATACATACTGATCTCTAGAGGGTTAAGGATAAACTCAGATTCATCGCTTCACTCCCTTAAGTCGTTCTAATCAAACCTGCCCCGTAGGGCGCATAGCTAGGGAAGATGACGAACTACCCACCGATCCTGAAGGCTAAGTCCTCCTACAAGGACACTCTCTCGACATCAGACCCTGACGGTCGTAGGTACAACAAGTACCAACTAAAAGACGACATTCCCCGGGATGACGTCTGTCACACTGTGAACCGGAAGCCCTGGAGTTCTGACCAACTCCTGCATACCCCGAACGTCCTGAAATCCGTGGAAGACCACTCTGCACTGGTGGATGTGCATATCTAATCTGCTGCTGAGGTGATTTGCCTCGAAAGTTACTAAAGGACCTTGCTGTTCTGGCCCTCTCCTGCTGTCCTTCGTTAACCCGTCGATCTCTACGTCTCTCGGCCTGCTGCGCATAAGTCCGTACCAAGGCTATGCTCAAGCCTAACTGAAGAATTTCTCTTGCACAACCCTCTCTTAGATATTCATCAAGACTCGCGGTACATCGGTATACTCTTTGGTAGCCAAATCCATAGCTAGTAACAGGGTTGTCTCTTCGCAATCTATATTCTCTGTTTCCGGTCGTGGAACTGAAGGTTCAAATGTCATGGCCGCAGAGAGGAATCGCCGCCGTGCAAACTCACTGGGGCTAGTGACGTCGCAGAACTCCCGAACGAAGCACCTAACTCGGGTAATGGTTGGGCTGTGCCTCAGAACCCTCTCAGATTTACTCGCAGCCTCCTCGCCGCTTTGCCCTCACGGGCCCGGTTGCCTACGCGAGGCATAACGGTAAGTGGAAAGAAATACGTGAGAGGTCCAACTTACAACACGGCCTCTAAGGCACGATCTCAGAGTGAGAAGAATAGAAACCAATCCTAAATATCCTATAGCCTCCTCGATTATTGGTGTGGTGCACAACACACCGATAATCAAGACTTCCATGGATACGGTCAGAGACACTTTCCGAGGATTAATCGCTCGATACCACTTTTGTCACGACCAACCGGCCCGTGATCGTGCCTTACCGGCACCCTAGTGATACAACATCGAGTAATCACGAACATAAACACAATACATGAAACAATGTAAAGAAGACACATGTTTATCTCAAGAAAAGTGGCCTCTCGGATATATATAAATAACAACTCTTTCAAAATGAGCAGCTTTAATCCTTTTTTTACAAACCCCGCCACAACAGATTACATGCACTTACGAATGATATGACCACAACGACGGACAGGACCCCATACCCCGAATGTAAGCACTTACAACAACAGGGACTATACTAAGATAAGCCTCCGAGAAACGGAGCTTTCCCAAACGTCGAATCGTGACCCTAAGAGCGAGGATCAACGATCGTGTACCTCAACTCGCGCATTTAACGCACTTCGGCGAGGTCGATAACAGTACCAAGTATGTGAAATCAAAATATCGTAAATGAAATCATAATAGTCTATAAAGCAGAGACATGTATGATAACCAAACTACGCTCACAATAAATAGGCGAATATGTCAAGTCGTGGACTCACGCCTCAAAGTCATCACTCAAATGTAACTATGGGTCTCACGCGTGAAGATCAATCATGCCCGTGGAATACCTTCCTCACCGCCAGCTTTATGATATAAAAGCACCAAGAAATACACATGAACACTGTGTCCCACGTGTCCTAATAAAACAAAGACAGGTAAGTACGAAGGCATAACCGACTACTAACACCTACAAGATTTCCAGGTCATAAATCAGATCATGATATCTGTCTGCACTGGCCACATGATCAAAGCCGTCACTCGCCCGCAGATCAAATGCGCGTCTAGCCCTCGAACTCTCCGTAGCTCGCATAGGCCAACCTCATGTGCCCGCATGAGGTATTCCTCGCATCGAGGGTAGCTACTCCCAAGATCGCCCCGACTCGCACCGCATGGCCACAAAGACCGCATGACCACAAGCGGGCCGCAAACTAACCTGCACTCCGTAGTTCCGCATGGATCCTCGACCCGCATGAGGTATTCTCGAATCACGGTCCTGCATCACCGAGTCTACCCCGCATCGGAGGCGCTTAGCCTCCGAGACAAGTCAAGTGAGTGGTACAATACCAACATAACGGTTGAGAGTCAAACAACTTTAAGCGCAATGGCGGGAAACCCCTTTACACAACATCACAAGATACTAACACACGTAGCATCCTAGCATGTTTACTTATCAAATCAACAAGAAAGTATTTCAAGGCTATCACAAACCAACACAATCATGTTATACACACAAGGTACATTCTAATATATGATTAACAAGATCGTATCTATTCCCAAAATACTTCATACATTATCTTTTAAAAGATACGTTACGTTTACAAAAGTCACACAATACAGAGTATATGAAAATAGAGTGATTATCTTTTGAAGTAAATCAAAACACTTACCTTTGAAAAATCAAGTAACAACATTATTTTCCAAACGCCCAAGTTTGCCTAATTTCAAATGTTCACTGTTCTTATTTTAGAAAGGTTTAAGTAGTTCATAGTCTTATTCATTTAAGAATATAATTCTCTTTTAAACCATCCGAGAGAACATGAGCCTTATATGTGAGTAGGATATTCTTGTTTATAACAATCTTATTACAAAGACCATGATCTAGAAATATCATTTTATCTCATCTTAGCTTCATGCAGATGGAAGTTTCTACGGTTTTAATCACAAACATTTCCTTTATTAACGCCGCAGTTGGTTTGTCGATACACATTCGATTTCAAATCAAGAAAACATTCTTAAGCCGTTATACCTAACTTCCCATAAAGCTAGTATAACTCTTAAGTTTTCAAAACCAAGTATTACTCTTCTTTCAAAATGATTCAAAATCTTTTAAAATACTTCAAGTTCTTTATTATCACATAACCAACCAGCTTATAGTTCAAATCCTTACCTTTTAAAACCACAAGTATTTTCTTACATACATAAAGTCGTTATAACCAACTTCCCATAAAGTCGTTATAACACTTTATGTTTTAGACCAATCAAATACATTTAACACATGACGCTCTACCGCACTACATAGTTACACACATATCATGCTAGAAGAGATAGGAAGAGGTTCACATACCGCGACGAGTATCGACTAATAGCAAAACGCCCAAGTACTTCCAACCGCGGCTACTCCTTAAGCCAAGTAGATCGCGCCACACGCAAGATTTCAACCTATAAGGCCACAAGGCGCTTTATTAATATTTAGATCTCTTCAGAGAACATTCTACGTAAAATTCGGCAAAGACTTCCCGCAACCGCAGAAATCTCCACTCTAACGGCCGCTACCAAGCCAACCAGGGGGTTATACGCCTAATCCGACGTGCACAATTCTACCTCACGTAAAAGCTACACAAGTCTCCGTAATACGCCCTATGTAATTACATTCAAGACTCTTCTTCAAAAGGTTTCTTATTATTCAGCTTAAGTCGCGAGACATTGCCGTAAGTATTATTCAGGCTTAAGTCCAAAGACATTGCCTATAACAACGTTCAGTTCTATATATAGTATACTTCAACTATATAGTCTAACAATCATGCAATTTCCAATTACAATAGAGGGACAAGATATTTACCTCGATAAGCCCATAATTATCCAAGTATAAAGTCGATCCTGGCAACGTTTAGCTCCAACTCCGCGCGCTCCAACCCGCTCCAAACTACCCTTAAGCTCTAACCAACTTCTACATACTACTCCAACTAACCATGGAGATTTTCCTTAGGGTTTCGTTTAGAGGCTAAAGGAACGATAATAGTATTTTCCAGATTTTCGATAGAGGTACTTTGGAAATACTACAAGGTATTTGGGCTAAAGTATTTGGGTATTATAACAATACTTGAAGAGTATTTCTCTACCAAGGGGTAGTATTTCGACTAGCACAACTAGGCTAGTGGGTTGCTCTCGCCAAAAGGCCACCAAAGGGGAGGGGGAATCGACGAGACAACTACAAGGGAGGGAGTGTTTTGAGTCTAGGAATTTGCTCAAGTGTGGATGAAATAACTCATCAACTAAGGGGGGTATTTATAGGGCACTCAAAGGCCAAGATTGAGCCAAGTGATAGGCAAGTGTAAGGTGAAGATTAAGCCATGTGTTGTGTGGGTCCCACTTGGTCATCCACTCCACAAAATATCTCACAAACATTGACCAAACATTTTAGGCACAAAAGATGAAAAAAAGCCTGGAAGCTTCCACCAAGGAAATTTCGTCCAACCTTGACACCTAAGGGTGACATATGTCGCCTCCAATTGGTCCAAAATGTTTCGCCTCTAAAAATCAGTAAAATAATAAATGACATAGCCGAATTTTCCTACAAAAGTCGTGGAAACGCTTCACGGAAACGACTCTTTCGGCACTTGTGCACAAAAATAATTTCGCCAAGCACTTTAAGGCACAACTTTTCTACGCACGCCCTACGCATATACTGAAATACTGGTTTAACAAGGGCCCGCCATACCTGAATGTACATAAATCTACAACATCGTGGAAAGATCAGATCAAAAAGACAAGCCTCCCGAGAAATGAAGCTTCTGACGTCTGATCAGTGATCCTAAGAATGAGGATCCACCACCGCTACCCTACCGCGTGATTTAACGCACTTCGGCGAAGGGGTCGACACGATATGTACTAAGTATGTAAATCGAAAATACCGTAATTATATCATAAGTTTAAAACAAAGCCGAGACATGTATGATAACAAAATTACGAAGACACAAAGGCCATTCTAACAATGAGAGTAACTAATAGTATACGTACAACATAAAAATAGGAAGCTCACGATCAAAGCAGGACCATCCGCCCACAGTATCATTAAGCAATCCTACTCCTGGGACTATTTCACCCGCATAGGTCGTGTGGACCCGCATGAGGTATTCCTCGTATAGGCTTTTGTCACGACCCGACCTCGGGCCCGCGACTGGTGCCTTACCCCGGGCACCCTAGTGATACAACATCAGAGAAAATCAGCGGAAATAAAAACTCATAAAAGATAAACAGTGAAATAAGAAAACAAAGCAACCAAAACGGTTACCTTTCTCAGATATATAAATAAAAACTTGAACAGCTTACATCCTTTACAAACCCCGCCACAACAAAGATTACTGCACTTCTAAGAATTTTTATAACTATGACGGGACAGGGCCCCGCCATACCCCTGAATGTACAAGTACCTACAATCTCAGGGAATCATACCAAAAGATAAGCCTCCGGAGAAACGAAGCTTTCCAAAACGCTGAACTGTGATCCTATGAGCGATGATCAACAACTGGTGTATTCTACCGCGCATGAACGCAGCCCCACGAAGGAGGTCGACAATGGTACTAAGTATGTGAAATCAAAATACAAGAAATGAAATCATAATAGTCTATATAAAGCAGTGAGACATATATGATAACCAAACTACGATACACAATATGGCAAATATGTCAAGTCGTGGACTCACGCCCTCAAAGTCATCACTCAAATATAACCATGGGTCTCATGCCCACAATATCAATCATGCCCGTGGAATTCCTTCCTCACTGCCGGCAGTCCATGATATAAAAACACCAAGGAATACACACGAACACCAGGTCCCACCTGTGTCATAATAAAACCGTACGGGGTAAGTGCGAAGGCATAGCCGACTACTAGAACCCACCGTACCAATAATGCTATAAAACTGTATCACGAGGTCTTTCTAGACCGCCAAATAATCGGGCCGCCACTCGCCTCGTGATCATTGTGCGTCTAACCTCGAACTCACCGCGCCGTGATAGGCCACATAGGCCCGCATGAGGTACTCCTCGCATCGGGGGTAGCTAACCCGAGACATCGTCCTGGACTCCCGCAGTCCGCATGGCCTCACATGGACCGCATGAGGTATTCCTCGACGGCCAGAATACACACCGGCGTTCCTGGAACTCTCGTAGCCCGCATGGCCTCACATGGACGATGAGGTATTCTCGTGACGGGGTAGCTAACCCGCGCTCGTAACAAGTCGTGGGGTAAGTGATATAATACCAAAGACAACGGGCTTATCGTTAAACAACATAAGCACAACAAGAAAAAACCCCTTTACACAAACGTCACAAGACACTAACACACGTAGCATCATAACATGTTTACTTATCAAACCAACAAGAAAGTATTACAAGGCTATCACAAGAAAAACATAGGCAAGTTACTCACACAAGGTACTTTTATTTGATGTCAACAAATCCGGGTTTTAACCCCAAAGTACTACATACTTTAACTCTTTAAAAAGATCCATTTCTTTCACAAAAGTCACACGATACCCGTAGTATCAAAATAGAGTAACTATCTTTTTAAGTAAACCAAAACAATTTCCATACCTTTTTTTTAAAACAATTTCCTTTATTAACGCTGCAATGGCTTGTTCGATACTCATTCTCATATGAAATTTTGTCTTATCTTAGCTTTAATACAATTTTGTCTTATCTTAGCTTTAATACAATTTTGTCTTATCTTAGCTTCTATGCAGATGGAAGATTCTACTTATTTTAAGTTAATTATTAGTCATTACATTTTCCTTTATTAACGCTGCAATGGCTTGTTCGATACTCATTCTCATTTCCGAAATCAATATAACATTATTATTTAAAAACCAAGTACTCATTACTCACGAATGATGTTTCACAACTTTCTACACAATTCAAGTTTTTCACATATCATATCAAGTCAAATATAAGTCAAGTCTCTTATCTTTTTTAAAAAATTAATAAACAATTTTTTACCTACATAAAGTCGTTATAATCAACTTCCCATAAATCCATTATAACACTTTATGTTTTAAACCAACCAAATTCGTTTAGCACACGTACGTCTACCGTACTACATAGTTCACAACAATCATGCTAGAAAGGATAGGAAGAGGGTCACATACCTCGCGACGATTATCGACAATTAGCAAAACGCTCCAAAGTACTATGACCTTGCTAGCCTTTTCCACCCTTCAAGTAGAATACGCTACTCGTAGAACTTCAACCTATAATGGCCATAAAATGTCTATTAACTTCTAGATCTCTTCGTAGAACATTTCTAAGAACAAGGTTCCATATTCTACGGAAAATTCGCAAAGACCTCCCCGCAAACCACATAAATAACCTCCAATATCAAGGCCCGCTACCAAGCCAACAACTCAGGGATTACACGCCTAACCTGACGTGTACAATTCGCCCCACAATAATACTACAAGTCTCATCAGAATACGGTCAATGTAAATACAGTTCAATTCTTTTTAATCATCCTTCCATAAATCTTATACTCAATTAAACATTACTACAACATGTAATCTCCAATTACAATAGGGGGATAAAGATCATTACCTCGATAAGCCCAAAATTATCCAAGATTTATAAGTCGATCCTGAGCAACGTTTAGCTCCACTTCCTTACGCTCCAACCCGCTCCAAGAAACCCTTAGAAGTTTCTAAACCACTTCTCTTAACACTTCATCCATCTATGAAGATTTTCCTAGGGTTTCGTTTTGCGACTAAAGGAATAAAGTAGTATTTCCGGGCTCTTATGTTGGGATAACTTTAGAATACTACAAGGGATTACAAGGCTAAGGTATTTGGGATTATACCAACACTTGAAGAATTTTTCTACACAAAGGGGGGGGGGGTGTTGGACGAGAACAACACTAAGGAGGGAGTATATTTTTTTGCCTTGGAAACTCTTAAGTGGATGAATAAAGTCTTGAAATCAAGGGGGTATTTATAGAGAAATCAAGGGCTAGGATTAAAGCAAGTGTATGGTGAAGATTGGGTCCAAGTGTGTGTGGATTTTACCAACCAAATGTCCACCACAAAAATGGGACAAGTGGCTTGCCACTTGTCCCCCTCCAAACCGTCCAAGGACACATGTCCATCATCAATTCGGCCAACATGGCCACATGGGGGTGACACGTGTCTCCCCCTACTCGTCCAAAATATTTCATCTTCCGAAAATATCCGTAATGCCAAAAATCCGAAAATAAAGTGGGCCCCACAAAACCGTAATTTTTTCCCCGTGGGCCCCACGTGACCAATTCCGGAAATAAAATTCCATAATCCACTAATATTCCAAAAAGTCTGAATACCAAATCTGGGAATCCAATTCCCATTAACGAACCTTTTTCCTTCACAAAATCCGGAAACTTTTCCGTTGAAAATCACATCTTTCTTCCTTTCCAATTTTAATGTCGTATTCTCGTACGTACGTCCTTATATACATACTCTGGAACTACGGGGTGTAACATTCTTCCCCCTCTTAGAAACATTCGTCCCGAATGTTCCTTCTAAGTCTCCAAAACATACCTGTGCTGGTATAGTCTTCCCTACTATACTTACGAAACCAATTATGCCACACATGGCCATAATACAACATACGCGCAAAAACGCACATTCGAGCCAACGAAGAATCATCTCTAAAGCGTATAAAAATACTATTAGCCCCACCCATGGTCCAAAGGATACTTTCTTCACATCTTTACTTTATAAAAAGGACACTTCCATCTTCTTAACACATCTTCGCCTCTTTTCTTACTTGTCGTACCCTCCTCGTACACTCGAACTCTTCCTAATATACGTACCACATTTCTGTCATTGCTACAGTTTTTTTTAAAACATCGGGGTTACTATCTCCAACTTGGTCATCATTTACTGGGGACACTCTGGATGGATCTCCGATACTTTTCCGAAACATAACAACATGGAAGACCGGACGTACTGCCTCCTAAGTCGGACGACAGTGCTAACTTATAGGCAACCTGGCCTATTCTACAAACGATCTGAAAAGGCCCAAAGTACCTCGGGCTAAGATTCCCATGCTTTCCAAAACTCGTCACACCCTTCCTGGGTGGTACCTTCAAGACTCCATCGCAACTCGAACTCCAAGTGTCGACGCCGATTATCCGCATGACTTCTGTTGACTCCGAGCTGTTAATAACCTCTTCTGGATAAGCTTCACCTTATCCACATCCTGCTGAATCAAGTATGGACCAATTATCTGAACCTTGCCAATATCGAACCAATCGACCGGCAACCTACACTTCCGCCCATTCAAGGCTTAATAAGGCGCCATCCGAATACTAAAATGGTAGCTATTATAATACTCACTCTCAAGAGGCAAATAATCCTCACAGCTACCCCTGAAATCAAAACACCGGCCCGTAACCTATCCTCAAATGTCTGGATAAAACGCACTGTTTGTCCGTCGGCCCGAGGGTGAATGCAATACTGAGACTCACCTGAGTTCCTAACCCCGCCTGGTAAAACCTCCAGAAAAAAAGAAATAGCCGTAAACTGGGCTCCACTGCCTGCTATAAAATAAAAGTAGGAACCCCGTGCAGCCTCACAACCTTCCTGATATATAACATCTCGCAACCCTCCGCCGAGTAAACAGTCCTGACTAAAAGACAAGATGGGCTGACCTCATCGGCCCGACTACTGGTCGAACGCATCCACGAACTCGTACGATGGTTACCTAAACTTGGGCCTAACACCATCGTGACCCTATCATCTAGCGGGACCACCTCAAACTGACCCCACCACAATCCGGGCTGCGGGTTGACTCGCGATATGGCCTCAACCCGACCCACTTCGTACTAAACTCTCATTCCTGGTCCGGAACAATCTCACTATTCAAGTCATGAGAACCTAGTGGTTTTCTAAGCTCAACTACCCACTTCTATTTCACACCACTCATGGACTTATCACCTGAATATACTCCACATATACAATGTACCCCGCAACAATCAAACGTACAATCCTTTACTCAAGACGGCCTTGCATCTAAGGTCTTCATGGTTATCTGTATTATATGGCTCACAATCTCCATGGCCCCAAACTTACCCCCTTCAACTAACCATGTTTTCTAATCACAACTTACACAATGCTATTCGAACATAACACTTAACATTAGGTCACCATATCACGCATACTGTTCTCTAGAGGGTTAAGGATATACCTATAACTACTGCTTCTCTTTCCCCTTTGTCTCACTAACCAAAGTCCTGGCCTGCAGGGCGCATAGCTAGAGAAAGCGATGAACCAGCCACTGATCCTGAAGGCTGAGTCTCTACATCCGCGCCACCTCTGGTTGGACAGTTTCTCACCATCTGGCCCTGCTGGCCGCAAACATACAAGCTGTCGAGGTAGTACGACACTCCCCACAATGACACCTACCACAACGGCCACACCGAGGTAGGGGTGGTCTCATCTGATTAACACTCCTTCTCCTCCGAACAACTGAATCCGCAACTGACCTGGTAGCCTGAGTCATCCCACCTGTATCCCTCCTACTAGGACATCCTCTCATCACATGGCCCTGACGGCCGCTGGTAAAACAAGCACCCGTAAACAGGCGACATTCCCGTGATGACGCCTACATAGTGAACACCGAGGAAAACCGACTGGCCGCTAGAACCGATGTAAAATCGTGAACTAAAACCCGGAGCTCACCAACTCCTCGCATACCCCGAATGTCCCAAGCTCGCGAGGACCACTCAGATCGGGCGGAGGCGCATAACCACCTGCCGGAAGGTCCGCTCGAAAGTTACCAAAGGACCTCATTGCTCGCCCTTTCTCGCGATCTTCGTTAATCCGCCGATCTTTATGTTCCTCGATCACGCGCATAAGCTCAGACGCGGCAATGTCCATGCTCGATCAAGAGCTACTCTTGTACAACCCTTTACTAGATAATCGTCAAGTCTCGTGACATATCGGCACTCTATCCTCCATGTTCGCTACTAAAGCGGTGGACATAACGAGCCAATGAGTCAAACTCGACATCAGATTCCCGAACCGCCCGCCTGCTCGCCAACATCATAAATATATCCGCCCGAAGCTCTCATCCGCGAGGGCAAGAAGTGTAAGAAATGCCTCGAGGTCTTGATCACTTTCATGATCCATCGCAATCGCCGAATAAACTCCCGAGGATCTTCTCGCTTAATCCATAGAACTCGGGTGGACTGCAACTCAAGAAGTCCCGAAATCTCAACTATCGGATCTAGGGTGAACTACTGGTACTACCGGAACCTCCGACTCTCGTCTGTCCTTATTCCTAGCCACAAGCCTAGCTAGTAACTAGGCCATCTCCTTGTAACTCATATCCTCGGCACCTGGTCGTGGAACTGGAGACTCAGGTATCGCGGTCTCGTGAGCTACCGCCACGCTTCTAAACTCTCCCGGGCTAGCGCGCCGCAGAACCCCCATCCAAGTACCACCTTAGATAAAGACTGGCTCGTGCCTCGTAACCCTCTCAGATTCTATTCGCAGCTCCCTCTGCTGCCTTGCCCTTCTGGGCTCTGGTTGCCTTGCGCAGAGGCATAACTGGTACATATGAATACGCCAGAGGGAGTCCAACTTAACACACAACTCTAAGGCACAATCTCAGAGTGAGAAGAATGGAAACCAATCCTAAATATCCTGCAGCCTCCTGATTATAGGTGTGGTGCACAACACGCCGATAATCAATACTCTACTAGATACGGTCTGTAGACACTTTCCGAGGATTAACTGCTCTGATACCACTTTTGTCACGACCCGACTGCCCACGATCGTGCCTTACCCCGGCACCCTAGTGATACAACATCGAGAAAATCAGTAAAATAAAAACTCATAAAAGATAAATGGTGAAATAAGAAAACAAAGCAACCAAAACGATTACCTTTCAGATATATAAATAAAAACTTGAATAGCTACATCCTTTACAAACCCCGCCCACAACAAGATTATGCACTGTAATAATTTTTATAACAACTATGACGGGACAGGGCCCCGCCATACCCCTGAATGTACAAGTACCTACAATCTCAGGGAATCATACCAAAAGATAAGCCTCCGGAGAAACGGAGCTTTCCAAAACGTCAATCGTGATCCATGAGCGAGGATCAACAATCGTGTACTCTACCGCAGATTTAACGCAGCTTCAAGGAGGTCGCATAACAGGTACCAAGTATGTGAAACTGAAAATACAGTAAATGAAATCATAATAGTCTATATAAAACATGAGACATATATGATAACCAAACTACGATACACAATATGTAAGCAGCCATGTCAAGTCAGGGACTCACGCCCTCAAAGTCATCACTCAAATATAACCATGGGTCTCATGCCCACAATATCAATCATGCCCGTGGAATTCCTTCCTCACTGCCGGCAGTCCATGATATAAAAATACCAAGGAATACACACGAACACCAGGTCCCACCTGTGTCATAATAAAACCGTATGGGGTAAGTACGAAGGCATAGCCGACTACTAGAACCCACCGTACCAATAATGCTATAAAACTGTATCACGAGGTCTTTCTAGACCGCCAAATGATCGAAGCTGGGCCACTCGCCCTCAGTATCATTGTGCGCGTCTAACACTGGAACTCACCGCAGCTCCGCATAGGCCACACATGCCCGCATGAGGTACTCCTCGCATCGGGGGTAGCTAACCCGTGGCATCGTTCTGGACTCCCGCAGTCCGCATGACCTCACATGGACCGCATGAGGTATTCCTCGTATCGGCGTAACACACCCGGCGGTTCCTGGAACTCCCGTAGCTCCGCATGACCTCACATGGACCGCATGAGGTATTCCTCATATCGGGGGTACCTAACCCGCGGCTCGTAACAAGTCAGGAGGGGTAAGTGATATAATACCAGCACAACGGGCTTATCGTTAAACAACATAAGCACAACAAGAAAAAACCCCTTTACACAAACGTCACAAGACACTAACACACGTAGCATCATAACATGTTTACTTATCAAACCAACAAGAAAGTATTACAAGGCTATCACAAGCAAAACATAGGCAAGTTACTCACACAAGGTACTTTTATTTGATGTCAACAAATCCGGGTTTTAACCCCAAAGTACTACATACTTTAACTCTTTAAAAAGATCCATTTCTTTCACAAAAGTCACACGATACCCGTAGTATCAAAATAGAGTAACTATCTTTTTAAGTAAACCAAAACAATTTCCATACCTTTTTTTTTAAACCAACTTAAGACAAAAGCAAGCCTTTTTTTTTTTTTAAACAAAAACACTTCAAATTTTCAAGTCTCTCTCTTTTATAAATCAAGTCCCTTACTTTGGAATTTTAAGAAAGTCAAAACTTGTTTTTAATAATCTTATTAAAGCAGCCATGATCTAGGAAATGTAATACAATTTTGTCTTATCTTAGCTTCTATGCAGATGAAAGATTCTACTTGTTTTAAGTTAATTATTAGTCATTACATTTTCCTTTATTAACGCTGCAATGGCTTGTTCGATACTCATTCTCATTTCCGAAATCAATATAACATTATTATTTAAAAACCAAGTACTCATTACTCACGAATGAGGTTTCACAACTTTCTACACAATTCAAGTTTTTCACATATCATATCAAGTCAAATATAAGTCAAGTCTCTTATCTTTTTTTAAAAATTAATAAACCATTCTTTTACCTACATAAAGTCGTTATAATCAACTTCCCATAAAGCCATTATAACACTTTATGTTTTAAACCAACCAAATTCGTTTAGCACACGTACGTCTACCGTACTATATAGTTCACAACAATCATGCTAGAAAGGATAGGAAGAGGTTCACATACCTCGCGACGATTATCGACAATTAGCAAAACGCTCCAAAGTACTATGACCTTGCTAGCCTTTTCCACCCTTCAAGTAGAATACGCTACTCGTAGCACTTCAACCTATAATGGCCATAAAACGTCTATTAACTTCTAGATCTCTTCGTAGAACATTTCTAAGAACAAGGTTCCATATTCTACGGAAAAATTCTACAGTAACCTCCCCGTAACCACATAAATAACCTCCAATATCAAGGCCCGCTACCAAGCCAACAACTCAAAGGGGATTACACGTCTAACCGGGCGTGTACAATTCTGCCCCACAATAATACTATAAGTCTACTATAAATACAGTCCAATGTAAATACAGTTCAATTCTTTTTAATCATCCTTCCATAAATCTTATACTCAATTAAACATTACTACAACATGTAATCTCCAATTACAATAGGGGGATAAAGATCATTACCTCGATAAGCCCAAATTTATCCAAGATTTATAAGTCGATCCTGAGCAACGTTTAGCTCCACTTCCTTACGCTCCAACCCGCTCCAAGAAACCCTTAGAAGTTTCTAAACCACTTCTCTTAACACTTCATCCATCTATGAAGATTTTCCTAGGGTTTCGTTTTGCGACTAAAGGAATAAAGTAGTATTTCCGGGCTCTTATGTTGGGATAACTTTAGAATACTACAAGGGATTACAAGGCTAAGGTATTTGGGATTATACCAACACTTGAAGAATTTTTCTACACAAAGGGGGGGGGGGGTGTTGGACGAGAACAACACTATGGAGGGAGTATATTTTTTTGCCTTGGAAACTCTTAAGTGGATGAATAAAGTCTTGAAATCAAGGGGGTATTTATAGAGAAATCAAGGGCTAGGATTAAAGCAAGTGTATGGTGAAGATTGGATCCAAGTGTGTGTGGATTTTACCAACCAAATGTCCACCACAAAAATGGGACAAGTGGCTTGCCACTTGTCCCCCTCCAAACCGTCCAAGGACACATGTCCATCATCAATTCGGCCAACATAGCCACATGGGGGTGACACGTGTCCCCCCCTACTCGTCCAAAATATTTCATCTTCCGAAAATATCTGTAATGCCAAAAATCCGAAAATAAAGTGGGCCCCATAAAACCGTAAATTTTTCCCCGTGGGCCCCACGTGACCAATTTCGGAAATAAAATTCCATAATCCACTAATATTCCAAAAAGTCCGAATACCAAATCTGGGAATCCAATTCCCATTAACGAACCTTTTTCCTTCACAAAATCCGGAAACTTTTCCGTCGAAAAATCACATCTTTCTTCCTTTCCAATTTTAATGTCGTATTCTCGTACGTACGTCCTTATATACATACTCTGGAACTACGGGGTGTAACAGTTGTACCCGCCCGCATGGGACTATTTCACCCGCATAAGCCCATAAGGACTCGCATGAGGTATTCCTCGCATCGTGGGTAGCAAATCCACGGAATAGGTGGTATAATGATCTTGGGGATTTACCCCTCATTTATACTCTTACCCTGAAGAAGGTGGTATGACGTCTTGGGGCTTGCCCCTCATTCATACTCTTACCCTAGAGAAGGTGGTATAACGATCTTGGGGGTTTACCCCTCATTTATACTCTTACCCTATCTCAACCGGCCATCATACATAACATAAGCCCTACCGGCTTATCATACATAACATAAGCACTACTGGCTTATTATACAATAAATAAGTGTTACACCCCGTAAGTCCAGAACATGTATAAGAGAATGTACGAAAGGAAACAAGACTTGAAAATTAGTACGAAAGGAAGAATTGTTTTTCCGACGAAAAATCTTCCGAACGTCGGAAAGGAAAAATGTTCGTTGTTGAGAATTGGATTCTCAAAATGCATTATTTGAAGAGTATGGAACTTTTAACCTTATGGAAATTTATTTTTACGGATTTGGTAACGTGGGGACCACCCGAGGAATTTTACGTTTTTGTGGGGCCCACGAGGGTTACGGAATTTTATGGACGAATGATAGGGTGACACGTGGCACCCCCTCCATGATGTTGGACTAAATATTGCAAGGGTGTTATGGTCATTTGACCTATGTAGATGATAAGTCTTCTAAGCTTGATATTGTTGACAAGTCAACTTGTCCACCTAGGCTTGATCCAAGTGAAACCCATCCTAACCTCACATTTGTGGACATCTAAACCCTCCATTGTGTTTTATAAGGTTACTACTAGTGCAAGACTAGCTCATTTACACTTAGAAAAATTAGAGAACAATTGTTCTTCACTTGTTGCTCTCGGCTTTGTCCAACTTTCCCACACAAAATTTTGTAGTTTTGATCCATTAGCCACAAGACTTTAACCCAATGTCCCCAAGGGTATTGTAAGGTTATCTCAATAGAAAGATTTCGGAAAAAACGCATTTTTACGTTAGTCGCAAGGCGGAAACTAATGGAGTTCTTCAACTTTGAAGTTGGAACTTGAAGATGGGTTCTTCATAGGCCTCTAAGGAGTGCTTGGAGCGGATTGGAACTTAAGGAAAGGAGCTAAGAATTTCTAAGGCGCGACTTTGGATCTTGGAAATTTTAAGGGCTTGGAAAGGTATAAATTTTGTCGTTTTAGTAGTTAAGACTTACTTATTGTTGTAGCTATGGATTTTAGCAAGCATGTGTTATATAGTGTGAAGTTTGATATGTTTATGGGCTATTGGAACCCTAATCCGAAAACTAGCATGTTTAGCTTTAAGATTGGAATTCAAGTTGATTATTAGTTTAAGTCGTCGCATGTTGAATAAAGAAGGAAATTGTAGTTGTTGAAGTTGTTTATGACTAAATAACATGTTGACCTAAGAACTTGAAATTGGAAAAGGATTGGAAAAGATGTAGTGTTATTGGTTATATGTTGGCCGAGAATGGCTGGTGAAGTATTATACTATTTGGTATGAATTGTGGGGCGGAATTTTACACGTATTGTAAGGCGTGTAATCCCCTTTGTTTGGTTGTTGTTTGGAGCCTTAAATGTGGCGTGTTGGTTATTGTATTCGGCCTTGAAAAAGGTGGCAAAGTGAGTAGAAACAAAGGAAGTCGCCCGATTTTCCGTAGAATTAGAGACCGTATACTTAGTATTATTCTACGTTAGAGGCTAGAAGTTGATAGTCTTGTTGTGACCATTATAGGTTGACACTTCTACGACGCGATTCGGCTTAGCTCGTGGATTTAGCCAAAATGTATGTGAACTATCTCTCTTCTAGCATGATTCCTTAAGATTAAGAAAGTATGTTCTACTCCTTAAATGATCCATTCCTTGGTTGTATTTGGATTGCCTAGAATAGAATTTGTTCTATGAACTTCCTTGATTGTACTTTGATGTTTAAATTGTAAGTTGTAAAATCCATTTTCTTAGTGAAGTTTGGATTCTTAAAAGTGAAAGTATTTTACTTAAAGTACATAGAGTCTTGAAAAGGAAGTGGTTTCCAAATCTTTTGGGCTAGTGCCTTAGTCCCAAAATCCTAAAGGTCATTATAATGACTTTAGGGGAGTCAAAGGAGTGATTTACTTAATTGTTTTAAAAAGAGGAGAAATGACATGATTTAAGAGAAGTAACCTGTTTTAAAGGAGTGAGTTACTTGAGGTTTAAAAGTAGAAGAAACTTGTTTTCTATATATTAAGAGACTTAAAGTGTTTTGAAAGTTAAGAACTTGATTTGTAAGTATGTGATACTTGGTTTTAATAGTATAAGTCTCTTGGTTAAAAAAGGAATGGATATGTCTAAAACCATAAAGGGTTATAACGGCTTTATGGGAAGTTGGTTATAACGACTTTATGGAAGGTTTAGAAAGTTGTCTATTTTGATTAAAGGGCATAAGTTGCCTAGATTGTGAAAATTTGAAGTTACTTGATTTCAAGCCTTGAAATGAGTTTTCTAAACGTGTAGTAACTTACTTTGAAAAATAGACATGCCTTGATACTACGGGTGTTAGTATCTTGGGATTTTACATAAAAAGGAGTCTTTTGAAAAGAATGTACGTACGTAGTACTTTGGCCTGTTTAATTGAGAATAATTCTATGTGATGCCTTGATTAGTACTTTGGCTTGATAAATTGAGAATTTGTCTAAGAGCGCCCTGATAAGTACTTTGGCTTGTTAAATGAGAATTATTCTATTTGTGCCCTGATAAGTACTTTGGCTTGTTAAATGAGAATTATTCTATTTGTGCCCTAATAAGTACTTTGGCTTGTTAAATGAGAATTATTCTATTTGTGCCCTGATGAGTACTTTGGCTTGTTAAATGAGAATTATTCTATTTGTGCCGTGATAAGTACTTTGGCTTGTTAAATGAGAATTATTCTATGTGTGCCCTGATAAGTACTTTGGCCTGTTAAATGAGAATTATTCTATTTGTGCCTTGATAAGTACTTTGGCCTGATAAATTGAGAATTTGTCTAAGTGTGCCTTGATAAGTACTTTGGCTTGATTAATTGAGAATTATTCTATGTGTGCCTTGATAAGTACTTTGGCTTGTTTAGTTGAGAATTGCCTATGTGTCGGAAATAGCGGTTGTGTGCTATTGGTATATCGGTCGTTTCGGTCATTCCGGGTTTGTGGCATTTGCATTCCGTGGAATTTCTACCCACGATGCGAGGAATACCTCACGCGTCCGTAGGGACTTATGCGGTGAAATAGTCTCACGCGGGTCCAACCTACGCGAGGAATACCTCACGCGAGTCCAAGGGCTTACGCGGTGAAATAGTCCCATGCGAGGAATACCTAACGCGGTCCACGCGCCTATGCGGTGAAATAGTCCTGCGAGTAGGATGGTTAAATGATCTGCGGGCGGATGGTCTGTTTTGATCATGAGCTTCTATTTTATATTGTAAGGATACTCATCGCTTACTCTCATTGTTAGTAAGGCACAATGTGTTGTAATTTGATTATCATATATGTCCCCGGATTTGGTTGTGTTACCCTATGGTCATGCTTTTACGATGTGGATTCCGGGGCATGAGACCACGAGGCATTTAGGACACAGGTGGGACTTGGTGTTCATGTATCCTTATTGGTATTATTACATCATGGATCAGCAGGTGAGGAAGGATTCCACGCATGATTGATATTTTGGGCGAGACCCATAGTTATATTTGAGTAGTGACTTTGAGGGCTGCGTCCCCGACTTGATATGACCGCTATGTGTTATGTATCGTAGGTTGGCTATCATACATATCTCTGTTTTGTTTAGATCGTTATGATTTTATTACGATTTCATCGCTCACATACTTGGTACATTCTTCGCATCGACCTCCTTCGGCCGCGTCACGCCGCAGTTTAGGTACGCATTCTGATCGGCAGTGTAGGATCCGCCGGATTTTTGGATAGCTCCTGCTCGTGAGTTTATTGTTATACCGTATTTCCGAGTATGTACGTAAGGGAATACGCATAAAAAGTCTAGCCTTAAAGATTAGGCAAAACGCTTTTTGGGCACAACTCACAAAGCGAATAGTTTTCGACGAAACGTTTCCACCTTCGTAGGTAAATTCCGGCTATGCCATTTCTAATTTTTGCGATTTTTCCGAGAGACGAAACATTTTGACCAACGGAGGGCGACACTTGGCACCTCCAATTTGTGGACTTGAAATCGTCCGTTGGACGAATTGAAGACTTTGGCACGTTTTGTGCCTTGTACAAGTCAAGAGAGTTGGTAGGATATTTGTGTATAGTTAATCCTCACCCTACACTTGCCTTGCACTTGTCTTAATCTTGGCCATTGGTTGGCCACTTCTGACCTATAAATACCCCTTAAGATGAAGAGTTCTTCATCCACAAAGCTTTCAAGTCTTGAAAATCTTCTCCTCTCCCTTAAGCCCTTTCGTCAACACCTTCCCTCCCTTGTGAAGTTTGGCTGAGGGCCTACCCCCGCTCTAGCCTAGTAGTTTGGCCGAGGCCCCCCCTAGCCTAGCCAAAACCTACCCCCCTCCCTTGGTAGAAAAGTTGCCTTCTTGTATTGTTATAATGCCCAAAATACCCTAGCCCAAATACCTTAGTACTTAGTAGAAGTTGTGAAGAACTTCTAAGGTTTCCTTGGAGCATACAACTTAGGAGCAAAACCTTGCTCAGGCGCGACTTTTTCTAGGATATTATTGGGCTTACCGAGGTAACTAATTGTTATACCCCGTATTTCCAGAGTATGTACGTAAGGGAATACGTACGAAAGTCTAGCCTTAAAGATAAGCCTTGGACGTTTTTATTTGTACACAACTCACTAAAAGAATCGTTTTCCGACGAAACGTTTCCACAGCTTTCGTAGAGTAAATTCCGGCTATGCCATTTCTTATTTTTGCGGATTTTTCCGAGAGAAAACATTTTGGACCAACGGAGGGCAACACTTGGCACCTCCCATTGGTGGACTTGAATCGCCCATTTGGACGAATTGAAGAACCCTTGGCACGTTTTTTTGTGCCTTGTGCACAAGTCAAGGGTTGGTAGGATATTTGTGTTTAGTTAATCCTCACCCTACACTTGCCTTGCACTTGTCTTAATCTTGGCCATTGGTTGGCCACTTCTTGACCTATAAATACCCCTTAGAGATGAAGAGTTCTTCATCCACAAATCTTCCAAGTCTTGAAAAATCCTCTCCTCTCCCTTTGTAGTCTTTTCATCCAAAACACCTCCTCCTCGTGAAGGCCCGTGGCCCAATACCCCCCCCCCCCCCGCTAGCCTCGTAGTTTGGCCGAGGCCCCCCCCTAGCCTAGCCAAAAATCTTCCCCCCTCCCTTGGTAGTAAAGTTCCCTTCTTGTATCGTGATAATGCCCAAACTACCCTAGCCCAAATTCGTTAGTGCTTAGTAGAAGTTGTGAAGAAGTTCTAAGGTTCTGGAGCATACAACTTGTGAGCAAAACCTTGCTCAGTGCGACTTTTCTAGGATATTATTGGGCTTACCGAGGTAATAATCCTAACCCTCTTTTGTATTAGAGAATGCATACTGTAGAAGTATAAGAATAAGTATTAATCACTTAGAAGAATATCACAGAATAGAATTGAACTGTTACCACAGTAGAAGGGTTTAAAAGAAGAATAATCAAACTGTACTTACATAGGACTGTTTCACAGTAGACTTATATAGCTCACCGGGTAGGGAAGTGCTGCCCGACTTTCCATAGAATTGTGAACCCTCTGTTTAGAATGACCTTCAGAGTAGTCTTTGATAGATATCTGTGACTATTATAGGCTGACTCTCAAGGCGACATATTCAACTTGGCAGGTGGTTTTCGCTGAGAAGGTATGTGATTCTTTCTAAAGCATGATATTTTACAATATATATAACTACGGCAATGCCTCACGGCTTAAGCCTGAATAATACTTACGGCAATGCCTCACGGCTTAAGCCTGAATAACACTTACGGCAATGCCTCACGGCTTAAGCCTGAATAATAAAGATCTTAAAGCATTTCAAAAGAATACTGAATCATTTTAACAGAAGAGAACTAATTGGTTTTTAAACAGAAGCTTAAGAGTTATACTAGCCTTATGGGAAGTTAAGTATAACCACTTAAGATTGATAAAAGAAACAGTTTGCCTATGTGTTTATAACAGACTTATATTGAATTGTGAAAAGAATAATAAGATGGTTTGATAAGTAGACATGATATGATGCTATGTGTGTTAGTGTCTTGTAATAGTTGTGAAAAAGAGTATTCTTGTTGTGCTTATGTCGTTTAAAGATAAGCTGTTATGTTAGTGTACTATCACTCACCTCTTGAGATGATACCGGGGGTTAAGTCGCCTCCGACGCGGTAGACTCAGCGATGCAGGACCATGATTCGAGAATACCTCACGCGGTCCAGGGGGCCTATGCGCGAGCTACGAGTTCGTGTTAGTATGCGGGTTATGCCTCACGCGTCATGTGGCTATGCGGATAACGAGTCGGGGACGATGCCGAGGAGTAGCTACCGATGCGGGTTATACCTCACGCGGCCTACGTGAGTGGCGCGCGACTCGGAGTCGAGGATTAGGCTTGCCGAATGATGATATGGGCGAATGACCTGCTTTGAATCATTCGCAGTCTAGAAAAGACCTATTACAGTTTACCTATTGTTGCTCTTGTTTGTGATGTGGCACTATGTGCGGTTTCCTTGGTTGTTTCATACATACTTGCAAAACTGTTTTTAAAATGATATGTTTCACTTAAGTATTTTACAGTTTCATATACTTAGTACCTGTTGTACTGACCTCCTTCGGGGGGCTGCGTTCATGCCGCAGGTAAGGGCAAGCAGGTGCTAGATCCACATTCTTAGGATCTCTACGTTGGTGTCGGGAGCTCCATCTTTTCCGGAGGCTCTACTTTTGGGTATGATCTCCCTGTTGTAGATAGTTTTGTACAGTAAGGTACGGGCCCCGTCCCGCCATAGTTGTATATTTAGAGGTCCAGTAGTCATGTTATGCAAAGGTTGATGTAACTGCTAAACCATGATTATATATATATATGCCGAAAGGCGATGTTTTCTCACATAAACTGTGTCCTATTTTATAAACTGTTTCATGTCTTGCTTTATATTTCCGCTGATTACTCTGATGTATGACTACTTGGGTGCCCCGGTAAGGCACCAGTCACGGGCCCTGGAACGGGTCGTGACAAAAGTGGTATCAGAGCTGTTAATCCTCGGAAAGTGTCTACAGACCGTATCTAGTAGAGTCTTGATTATCGGTGTGTTGTGCACCACACCAATAATCAGGAGGCTATAGGATATTTAGGATTGGTTTCCATTCTTCTCATTCTGAGATCGTGCTTTAGAGCTGTGTTATAGGTTGGACCCCTCTAACGTATTCCTTTCGTATGCTTATGCCTCCACGTAAGGCAACCCGCCCGGCGGCAAGGCAAGCAGGAGTCGCTAGCAGACACCCAGAGTCACGAGGGCTCGTGCCCACTATACGAGACGGCGAGTTCTATGACGCCGCCACCAAAGAGACCACAGCACCTACACCTCCCGTCCCACACTGGGCGGAGGAGTTAGGGTACAAGGAGATGTCCCATCTTTTGGCTAAAGTCAGGCCCGACACGGAGAGGCCGATGCGGCAGCCCAGCCTCCACCCACTGCATTGTTCACCCGAGGCGGAGAGTTTGAGGCTACGAGACTTCTTGAGTTGTAGAGCACCGAGTTTTATGGGTCGAGGCCGAGGATGATCCGCAGGAGTTCATCCGTCGCCTAGAGGATTTTGAGAGTGATCGGGCGCTGAGACCGAGTCCGTGATCTTTGGTTCACATAGGTCGCGTGATACCGCAATCGATTGGTTTGATTCACGGAGTTATCCCGGAGAGCACGTCCCCGCCTACTGGGATGAGTTCTCGAGGCTTTCTCACTCACTTCTTGCCTCCACGGATGGCGAGGCGCGGCCGATAGATTTTTACCGCCGAGGCGCAGAGGACGACCGTCGGGAGTACAATGTCGAGTTTGATTCATTGGCTCGATATGTCCCAAAGATTGGTAGCAGATATGGAGGATAGGTGCACCGCTATGTCACCGGCTAGACGACTATATGGCCGAGTCATGCGGGTTTCTCCACCGTATGGACATTACCCGACGCAGCTCACGCCTGATGCGGCGAGCGCAGAGGTCGACGAGCCGACAGACGCAGCAGGAAGGCCAGACGGAGGGTCGTCGTGGTTATCGTGGGCGGCCTCAGCAGAGCCTAGATTCGCACCACGCCCACCAGAGCACTCGCACCGCCCTCAAGACGCAGAGTTTTCGAGGGCGCAGGCCCTGTGGCTTCGTGACGCCCGAGTAGCAGATGATCGCCGATCGACCACCCCAGTGGCCGATGCGGTGGATCCCATTACGGAAGTGTGGTACTACTTTTGGAGCTTGTTACGCCAGGCCGCAGGTCACTTTGGCGAGGATTGTCCGACCGGGGCAGCGGTGGTAGGCTCACCTTCGTGTTTTGTTGCCGCTTCATCATCTCCTACAGCTTACTCGCCCCGAGGCGTGGTGCTCATGGTCGGCAGGTCGCGCAGGTCGTGGCTCGTCCAGCTTCTAGCGGTCCTCGTAACCGCATTTATGCTTTGTCCACCGACAGATCGTGAGGCCTCACCGATGTCGCCGCAGGTACCTTATCGCTGGGTTTGATGTGTATGCTTTGATAGATCCGGTTCTACTGGCCCCATATATCTCCCTTGTTGCTAGTAGGATAGGGATAGAGCACGAGTCCATAGACCCTTTCGAGGTAGCTACGCCGTGGGTGATTCGTGGTAGCTCGGCGGTATATAGAGCTTGTCCCGTGACTATTTATCGTCGGACCTAGCCGACTTGATAGAGTTGGAGATGACCGACTTCGACGTGATTATGGGATGGATTGGCTAGCTTCTTGCTACGCCAATGTTGACCGCAGAGAGAGTAGTACGGTTCCAGCTTCGGCGAGCGGTTGTTGAGTGGGAGGAGCACGGATCGCCGAGGGTAGGTTTATTTCCTACCTCAAGGCTAGGAAGATGGTGCGTAAGGGTATATCTACCATCTCGTCGGGTGTTTGATATCAAGTCGCGTACCAGATTTTCGCCGCCTGTGAGTCACGAGTTCCCGACGTGTTTCCTGATGACCTCCCGTATCCTCCCGAGAGGGAGATTGAGTTTTGTATTGACATATTGCGGCACACTCGGCTATTTCCATTCCGCCATACGTAATGGCACCGCCGAGTTGAGAGAAAGAGACCACCGAGGATTTGGCCGGAGAAGGGCTTCATTAGGCCCATGTTTCCCGGGGCGCCGTATTGTTCGTGAAGAAGAAGGACGGACGCCGCGCGTGTGTTGATTACAGCACTGAACAAGGTGACCATTAAGAACGATACCCTTCCCGTGATTGATGATTTGTTCGACGATTGCGAGCGCGAGATGTTTCTCCAAGATTGATCTGCGTCGGCTATCATCGTTCGTGTCGAGAGGTGGATGTCCCTAGGATCGCATTCGGACCAGACGCATTATGAGTTCGTGGTCATGTCTTTTGGTTGACCAATGCTCCGCGGTATTCATGGATTTGATGAACCGAGTGTTCAAACCATTTTTGACACGCTTGTGATAGTGTTCATTGATGATATCTTGGTTTATTCTCGCCAGAGCAGAGCACGCGAGCATTTGGCGATCGTGGCCGATAGCTTCTCAGGCGGTTACGCCAAGTTTTCCAAATGTGAGTTTTGGTTGACTTCGATGGCGCTTGGGCATATTGTCGGCTGATGGCATTCGAGTTGATACGCCAAGATCGAGGCGCCAGACTTGGCCTAGACCTACTATCCGACGAGGTTCGCAGCTCGGGCCTTGCAGTTATTATCGGCGGTTCGTGAGAAGTTTGCTTCTATCTCGCACCATTGACTAGCCGACTCGTGGCGCCAAGTTCCATGGATGATGCTTGTGGCGTGGTTTCGATTGCTAAAAGAGAGATTGACGATCGCTCGCTTCTTACTCTTCCGCAGGTCCAGATGGTTATGTCGTGTATTGTGATGCGTCGTGCATCGGGTTGGGATGCGTGTTGATGCAAAGCATGGCGGTTATAGCATATGCATCCCGACACCAAGAAACACGAGGAACTACCCCACCCATGATTTGGAGTTGGTACCGTGATTCACGCCAAGATCCGGAGGCACTATTTGTATGGGTTCACGTGGATATTTATACGCACCACAAGAGCCTCCAGATATCTTCACCGGAGGAGCCGAACTTACACGGCGAGACGGTGGTTAGAGTTGCTTAAGGATTACGATGTTGATATCTGTACCACCCGGGAAGGCTAATGTGGCGTATGCTCTTAGTCGTAGGTCACGGGGAGCCTATCGGATGTGCAGCAGAGAGGAGGACATGGTTCGTGATTTGCATCGATTAGCGAGCCTTGTGTCCGCTTGATTGATTCCGATAGCAGCGGGTTAGAGTTCGTGAGGTTGCGAGTCTTCTATCGTCGGCGAGGTGAAGAGGCAACAGCTCGAGGATCGGCTTTGATTCGATATCGTGATACGCCTCTTCGTGAGGGCAAGGTCCTTTGAGGTAGCACTGATGGGGTGCTAAGGTTTGAGGGCGCATCGGTGTTCCAGATGTTTCGGGACTTCGCGCGAGTTCTGGGAAGCACACAGCGCGCGTTACTCTATCCATCCAGGGTCGACCAAGATGTACCACGAACTTAGATCGGGGTATTGGTGGGATGGCTTGAAGAGGGACGTTGCAGAGTTCGTAGCTCAGTGCCCGTGTTGTCGCAGTGAAGGTAGAGCACCGGAGGCACGTGGTTTGTTGCGCATTTATTGAGATCCCGACTGGAAGTAGGAGGTAATCAACATGGATTTCATCACGGGATTACCTCGCACTCGAGGAGACATGATTCTATATGGGTTATCGTCGACAGTCGATTAAATCAGCCCACTTTCTTCCCGTCAGACGACTTTTTCGGCCGAGGATTATGCGGACTTTACATCCGAGATCGTCGATCGCATGGAGTCCCTACTTCGATCATATCGCATGTGAGCCCGATTTACGGCTAACTTCGAGATCCTTCCGAGGGGTTTAGGACGCAGCGTGAGCACGAGTAATCGCATTTCATCCACGCATGACGGACAGCAGAGCGCACTATCCGCACTCGAGGATATGTCGCGAGCCCGTGTTATTGACTCTGGTAGTTGGGAGGATCATTTGCCTCTAGTTGAGTTCGCATATAATAATAGCTACCACTCCAAAGATTCGGATGGCGCCTTATGAGGCCTTGTATGGGAGGAAGTGCGAGATCGCCTATAGGTTGGTTCGATGTGGGCGAGTGCGGCTAGTAGGACCAGATTTGGTACATCAGTGATGGATAAGGCGGCTTATCCGAGGCGGCTATTGACACTTTCGTAGTCGGTAAGTCGATGCAGATCATCGTCGTCGGCATCTTGAGTTCGAGGTTCATGATTGGGTTTTCCTAAAGGTGTCACCCATGAAGGGTGTGATGAGATTCGGGAAGAAGGGGAAACTCAGCCCAAGGTACATTGGGCCATTTCAGATTGTCCGCAGGGTAGGCAAGGTTGCCTATGAGTTGGATCTGCCGTCCGATCTCGAGGCAGTACATACGGTTTTTCACGTATCTATGCCGAGGAGATGTATCGGATCCATCTAGGTACACCCGATTGACGATGTCCAGTGTGACCGAGGGTTATCGATGAGGAGATTCCCATAGCGATAGTCGATCGTCAGTTAGGCGTCTGACCAAGGACGTGGCTTCCACAAAGTCTTGTGGCGGAACGAGCTCGGGAGGAGATGACGGGAAGCCGAGGAGGACATGAGACGGAAGTATCTCACCTATTCCCCACACCTCCGTAAATTCACTTTCCTACTTGTAAATTTTCGTTGTCGTTTACGCCTAAGTGTTGCTTCAGGCCGTGTGTGGCATTTACAATCGCTTAAGCTTCTTCGATAATCGTTTGGGAAGGAACATTCGACGAATGTTTCTAAGGGGAGAATGTTATACCGTATTTCGGAGTATGTACGTAAGGGAATACGACAAAGTCTAGCCTTAAAGATAAGCCTTGGACGCTTTTATTTGTACACAACTCACTAAAAGAATCGCTTTCCGACGAAACGCTTTCCACGCCTTTCGTAGAGTAAATTCCGCTATGCCATTTCTTATTTTGCGGATTTTTCCAGAGACGAACATTTTGGACCAACGGAGGGCAACACTTGGCACCTCCCATTGGTGGACTTGAATCGCCCATTTGGACGAATTAAGAACCCTTGGCACGTTTTTTGTGCCTTGTGCACAAGTCAAGGGTTGGTAGGATATTTGTGTTTAGTTAATCCTCACCCTACACTTGCCTTGCACTTGTCTTAATCTTGGCCATTGGTTGGCCACTTCTTGACCTATAAATACCCTTAGAGATGAAGAGTTCTTCATCCACAAATCTTCCAAGTCTTGAAAAATCCTCTCCTCTCCTTTGTAGTCTTTTCGCCCAAAACACCTCCTCCTCTTGTGAAGGCCCTTGGCCGAATACCCCTCTAGCCTAGTAGTTTGGCCGAGGCCCCCTAGCCTAGCCAAAAATCTACCACCCTCCCTTGTTAGAAACGTTACCTTCTTGTATCGTTATAATGCACAAAATACCCTATCCCAAATACCTTAGTACTTAGTAGAAGTTGTGAATAACTTCTACGGTTCTTGAGCATACAACTTAGAGCAAAACCTTGCTCAGCGCGACTTTTCTAGGATATTATTGGGCTTACCGAGGTAATAATCCTAACCTCTTTTGTATTAGAGAATGCATACTGTAAGTATAAGAATAAGTATTAATCACTTGAAGAATATCACGTATAGAATTGAACTATTACCACAAAGAAGGGTTTAAAGAAGAATAATCAAATCAGATTTACATAGGATCGTTTCACAAGAGACTTATATAGCTCACCGGTAGGGAAGTGCTGCCCGACTTTCCATAAAATTGTGAACCCTCTGCTTAGAATGACCTTTAGAGTAGTCTTTGATAGATATCTGTGACTATTATAGTCGACTCTCTGTGACATATTCAACTTAAGGTGGTTTTCACGAGAAGGTATGTGATTCTTTCTAAAGCATGATATTTTACAATATATATAACTACGGAATGCCTCACGCTTAAGCCCGAATAATACTTACAGAATGCCTCACGCTTAAGCCCAATAACACTTACTAAGAATGCCTCACGCTTAAGCTGAATAATAAAGATCTTAAAGCATTTCAAAAGAATCTCGAATCATTTTAATGTAAGAGAACTAATTGGTTTTTAAACGTAAGCTTAAGAGTTATACTAGCCTTATGGGAAGTTAAGTATAACCACTTAAGATTGATAAAAGACACGCTTTGCCTATGTGTTTATAACGGACTTATATTGAATTGTGAAAAGAATAATAAGATGGTTTGATAAGTAGACATGATATGATGCTATGTGTGTTAGTGTCTTGTAATAGTTGTGAAAAGAGTATTCTTGTTGGCTTATGTCGTTTAAAGATAAGTCGTTATGTTAGTGTACTATCACTCACCTCTTGAGATGATACCGGGTAAGTCGCTCCGATGCGGGTAGACTCGCGGTGCAGGACCATGATTCGAGAATACCTACGCGGTCCAGGGGGGCCTACGCGAGCTACGAGAGTTCCGTGTTAGTATGCGGGTTATGCCTCACGCGGTCTATGTGGCCATGCGACAACGAGTCCAGGCGATGCCGAGGAGTAGCTACCTCGATGCGGGTTATACCTCATGCGGGCCCACGTGAGTGGCCTATGCGGACTCAGGAGTCCGTGATTAGGCTATTTGAATGATGATATGGGCGAATGGCCTGCTTTGAATCATTCGCAGTCTAGAAAAGACCTATTACAGTTTACCTATTGTTGCTCTTGTTTGTGATGTGGCACTATGTGCGGTTTCCTTGGTTGTTTCATACATACTTGCAAAACTGTTTTTAAAATGATATGTTTCACTTAAGTATTTTACAGTTTCATATACTTAGTACCTGTTGTACTGACCTCCTTCGGGGGGCTGCGTTCATGCCGCAGGTAAGGGCAAGCAGGTGCTAGATCCACATTCTTAGGATCTCTACGTTGCCTGAGCTCCATCTTTTCCGAGGCTCTACTTTTGGTATGATCTCCTGTTGTAGATAGTTTTGTGCGATACAGGTATGGCGCCCTGTCCCGCCATAGTTGTATATTTCCTTAGAGGTCTGTAGTCATGTTGTACAGTGTCGGATGTAACTGCTAAACCATGATTATATATATATATGCCGAAAGGCGATGTTTTCTCACATAAACTGTGTCCTATTTTATAAACTGTTTCATGTCTTGCTTTATATTTCCGTTGATTACTCTGATGTATGACTACTTGGGTGCCCCGGTAAGACACCAGTCACGGGCCCTGGATCGGGTCGTGACACTAATCCTAACCCTCTTTTGAATTAGAGAATATATACTGTTGTAGTATAAGAATAAGTATAAATACTTAGAAGAATATTGCAGAATAGAATTGAACTGTTACCACAAGTAGGCGGTTTAAAAGAATAATCAATCAGATTTTACATGGATTGTTTTCACAGAGACTTATATAGCTCACCGTAGGGAAGTGCTGCCCGACTTTCCGTAGAATTGTGAACCCTCCGCTTAGAATGACCTTGAGTAGTCTTTGATAAATATCGTGACTATTATAGTGACTCTCTGCGACATATATTCAACTTGGCGGTGGTTTTCATTGAGAAGGTATGTGATTCTTCCTAAAGCATGATATTTTACAATATATATAACTACGGAATGCCTCACGCTTAAGCTCGAATAACACTTACTAATGCCTCACGCTTTAAGCCCGAATAACACTTACTACGAATGCCTCACGCTTAAGCACGAATAATAAAGATCCAAAGCATTTCAAAGAATCTCAATCATTTTTAATGTAAGAGAACTAATTGGTTTTTAAGCGAAGCTTAAGAGTTATACTAGCCTTATGGGAAGTTAAGTATAACCACTTAAGATTGATAAAAGAAACAATTTGCCTATGTGTTTATAACAACCTTTTTATATCAATTGTGAAAAGAATAATAAGAGGGTTTGATAAGTAGACATGATATGATGCTATGTGTGTTAGTGTCTTGTAACGTTTGTGAAAAAGAGTATTCTTGTTGTGCTTATGTTGTTTAACGATAAGATGTTAGGTTAGTGTTGCATCACTCACCTCTTGACATATTACGGGGTTGTCGCCTCCGACGCGGGTATACTCAGTGATGCGGGACCATGATTCGAGAATACCTCATGCGGGTCCAAGGACCTACGCGGAGCTACGGAGTTCGAGTTAGTGTGCGGTTATACCTCACGCGGTCATGTGGCTACGCGACGACGAGTCGGGACGATGCCGAGGAGTAGCTACCTCGACGCGGGTTATGTACCCTATGCGCCTATGTGATTGGCCTATGCGACTACGGAGTCCGTGATTAGGCTTGCATGGTGATACTACGCAATGGCCCCGCCGATCATTCGCGGCCTAGAAAAGACCTATTACGCTTACCTATTGTTGCTCTTGTTTGTGATGTGCACTATGCGGTTTCCTGGTTGTTTTATACATACTTGCAAAACTGCTTTTTAAAATGATATGTTTCATTTAAGTATTTCGATTTCATATACTTAGTACTGTTGTCTTCGACTCCTTCTGGGCCGCGTTCATGCCGCAGGCGGGCAAGGGTGCTAGATCCACATTCTTAGGATCTCTACGTTGGTGTCTGAGCTCCATCTTTTCCGAGGCTCTACTTTTGGGTATGATCTCCTGTTGTAGATAGTTTTGTATACAGTGGTATGGCGGCCCGTCCCGCCATAGTTGTATTTTTCTTAGAAGTGCAGAGTCATGTTGCATGTTGTCGATGTAATCGCTAAACCATGGTTATATATATATGCCGAAAGGAGATGTTTTCACATAAATGGTCTTATTTTATAAATCGTTTCATGTCTTGCTTTATATTTCCGCTGACACTCGATGTATGACTACTGGGTGCCCTGAGAAGGCACGATCCACGCCCCGAACGGGTTGTGACAAAAGTGGTATCGAGAAGATAATCCTGGAAAGTGTCTCTGACCGTATCTAGTAAGTCTTGATTATCGGTGTTGTGCACCACACCAATAATCGTGAGGCTATAAGATATTTAGGATTGGTTTCCATTCTTCTCATTCCGAGATCGTGCTTTAGAGTGTGTTATAGTTGGACCCTCTAACGTATTCCTTTCTGCAGATTATGCCTCCACGTAAGGCAACCCGGCAGAGACCACAAGACTACAGCACCCACACCTCCCGTCCCACACCGCTGAGGAGTTAGGGCAAGGAGATGGCCCAGACTTTTGGCTAAAGTCAGGCCCGACACGGCGAGAGGCCGGACGCGGCAGCCTGGGTTCGACTCAGCAGCCTCGATCGCACTGGTGCACCCGAGGCGTATAGTTTGAGACTACGAGATTTCTTGAGTTGTAGCCCGCGAGTTTTACTGGTCGAGGCCGAGGATGATCCGCAGAGTTCATCCGCTACCTGAGAATCATGAGGTGATCAAGGCCTCGGAGGCAGAGTCCGTGACCTTGTTCGCGATCGCTGCGTGATACCGCAATCGATTGGTTTGATTCATGGGAGTTATCCCGGAGAGCACGCGTCCCCGCCTACTGGGATGAGTTCTCGCAGGCTTTCTCACTCACTTCTTGCCTCCACAGACGGCGAGGGCGCGGTCGATAGATTTTTACCATCGAGGCGAGAGGACGACCGTCGTGGAGTACAATGTCGAGTTTGATTCATTGGCTCGATATGTTCCAAAGCATTGGTAGCGAATATGGAGGATAGGTGCACCGCTATGTCACCGCTAGACGACTATATGGCCGACTCATGTGCGGGTTTTTCTCTCCAGCCGGGTATGTACATTACCCGCATGCAGTCTCACGACCTTGGATGCGGCGAGCGCAGAGGTCGACGAGTGGGCGACGCAGCAGAAGGGCGGGGCGAGGGTCTTGGTGGTTATCGTGGTGGGCGGCCTCGCAGCAGCCTAGATTCGCAAAGACACCGGCTCGAGCACTCGCACCGCCTCAAGACACCGAGTTTTCGAGGGCGCATCGTGGCCCCGGGCTTCGACGTCGAGTAGCAGAGGCATCGCCGACGGACCACCCCTCATGGGCCGATGCGGTAGATCCCATTACGGAAGTGTGGTACTACTTTTGGAGCTTGTTACGCCAGGGCGCAGGTCACTGCGAGGATCGTCCGACCGTGGCCTGTGGTAGGCTCACCTTCGAGTTCGTTGCCGCCATCATCTCCTACGCTTACTCGCCCCGAGGGCGTGGTACTCATGGGTCGCAGGTCGCGCAGGTCGTGGCTTGGGTCCCTTCTAGCGTCCTCGAACGCATTTATGCTTTGTCCACCGATAGGATCGTGAGGCCTCACCGATGTAAATCGCTGTGTACCTTATCGGTTCTGGGTTTGATGTTTATGCCTTGATAGATCCGGGTTCTACTCTGTCCTATATATCTCCCCTTGTTGCTAGTAGGATAGGGATAGAGCCTGAGTCCATAGACCCTTTCGAGGTAGCTACGCCTGTGGGTGATTCGGTGGTAGCTCGGCGGGTATATAGGGCTTGTCCTGTGACCATTTACAGTCGTCAGACCCTAGCCGACTTGATAGAGTTGGAGATGATTGACTTCGACGTGATTATGGGGATGGATTGGCTAGCTTCTTGCTACGCCAATGTAGACTGCAGAGAGAGAGTAGTACGGTTCCAGCCTGCAGAGCGGTTGTTGAGTGAGGAGCACTCAGACGCCGGTGGTAGGTTTATTTCCTACCTCAAGGCTAGGAAGATGGTGCGAAGGGGGTATATCTACCATCTCGTTCGGTGTTTGATAATCGGCCGCGTACCAGATTTTCGGCCCGATGAGTCACGAGTTCCCAGACGTGTTTCCAGATGACCTCCCGGGTGTCCCTCCTGAGAGGGAGATCGAGTTTTGTATAGATGTGTTGCGGATACTCGCCTATTTCCATTCCGCCATACGTAATGGCACTGCCGAGTTGAGAGAGTCAAGGACCACCGAGGGATTTCTGGAGAAGCGGCTTCATCAGCCTAGTGTTTCTCCCCGGGAGCGCCAGATTGTTCGTGAAGAAGAAGGGCGGACGCTGCGTATGTGTGTTGATTACAAGCTGAACAAGGTGACCATTAAGAATGTATACCCCTTCCTGGATTGATGATTTGTTCGACCAGCAGTGAAGTGCGAGATGTTTCTCCAAGATTGATCCGCGATCGGGCTATCATCAGTGCGAGTCGAGAGGTGGATGTCCCTAGATCGCATTCGGACCCAGACGCATTATGAGTTCAGTGGTCATGTCTTTGGTTGACCAATGCTCGCGTATTCATGGACTTGATGAACCGAGTGTTCAAACCATTTTTGACACGTTTGTGATAGTGTTCATTGATGATATATTGGTTTATTCTCGCCAGAGCGGAGCACGCGAGCATTTGGCGATCTGGCCGATGCTTCTCCAGACCAGCAGTTGTACTCCAATTTTTCCTAATGTGATTTTTTGTTGACTTCAGTGGAGTTTCTTGGGCATATTTTCGGGTCTGATGGCATTCGAGTGGATACTGCCAAGATCGAGGCGCCAGACTTGGCCTAGACCTACTACTCCGGCAGAGGTTCGCAGATTTACGGGCCTCAGGATATTATCGGCGTTCGTGGAGAAGTTTGCTTCTATCTCGCACCATTGACTAGGTCGACTCGTAAGCGGCCAAGTTTGATGGTGATGCTTGTGAGCGGGGTTTCGATTCTTGAAAAGAGAGATCGACGACCGCCTCGCTCTACTCTTCCGGAGGTCGGATGGTTATGTCGTGTATTGTGATCGTCGTGCATCGGGTTGGGATGTGTTGATGCAGCATGGCGGGTTATAGCATATGCATCCCGACAGTGAAGAAACACGAGAGAACTACCCCACCCATGATTTGAGTTAGCGTACCGTGATTCACGCTTTGAAGATCCGAGGCACTACTTGTATGGGGTTCACGTGGATATTTATACAGACCACAAGAGCCTCCAAGTATATCTTCATCGAGGAGCTGAACTTACGGCAGACGGTGGTTAGAGTTGCTTAAGGATTACGATGTTGATATCTGTACCACCCGGGAAGGCCATGTTGTGGCGTATGCTCTAGTCGTAGGTCGATGGGAGCCTATCGGATGTGCAGCAGAGAGGAGGGACATGGTTCGTGATTTGCATCGATTAGCGAGCCTTGGTGTCCGTTTGTTTGATTCGATAGCGGTGGGTTAGAGTTCGTGAGGTTGCCGAGTCTTCCATCGTCGAGGAGGTGAAGAGGCAACGATTCGAGGATCCACTTTGATTCGGTATCGTGATACAACTCTTCGTGAGGCAAGGGTCCTTGGTAGCACCGATGGGTGCTAAGGTTTGAGGGCGATGTGTTCCAGATGTTTCGTGACTTGGCGAGTGTTCTTGGGGAAGCACACGCGTTACTCTATCCATCCGGGTCGACCAAGATGTACCACGACCTTAGATCCGTGTATTGGTGGGATGGCTTGAAGAGGACGTTGCGAAGTTCGTAGCTCGGTGCGTGTTGTCGCAGTGAAGGTAGAGCACGAGGCCCGGTGGTTTGTTACGATTGAGATCCCGACCGAAGTGGGAGGTAATCAACATGGACTTCATCACAGGATTACCTCGCACTCGGAGGAGACATGATTCTATATGGGTTATCGTCGACAGTCGATTTAAATCAGCCCACTTTCTTCCGTCGGAGGACTTTTTCTGAGGATTATGCGGACTTTACATCCGAGAGATCGTCGATCGCATGGAGTCCCTACTTGATCATATCGCATGCAGGAGCCCGCCACGCTAACTGGAGGTCCTTCCAGAGGGTTTAGGGACGCAGTGAGCCCGAAATCGCATTTCATCCACGCATGCACGGACAGCAGAGCGCACTATCCGCACTCGAGGATATCTCGCGAGCCCGTGTTATTGACTTCGATGGTAGTTGGGAGGATCATTTGCCTCTAGTTGAGTTCGCGTATAATAATAGCTACCACTCCAAGATTCGGATGGCGCCTTATGAGGCCTTGTATGGGAGAAGTGCAGTCGCCTATAGGTTGGTTCGATGTGGGCGAGTGCGCTAGTGGGACCAGATTTGGTACAAGCAGCGGATAAGGTGAAGCTTATCCGAGAGCGGCTATCGATACCGAGTCGGTAAGTCGTATGCAGATCATCGTCGTCGGCATCTTGAGTTCGAGGTTCATGATTGGGTTTTCCTAAAGTGTCACCCATGGCGGTGTGATGAGATTCGGGAAGAAGGGAAACTCACTAGGTACATTGGGCGTTTGATTATCCGCAGGTAGGCAAGGTTGCTATGAGTTGGATCTGTCGTCCGATCCGGCGCAAGACATCCGGTTTTTCACGTATCTATGCTGAGGAGATGTATCGGGGATCCATCTAGGGTACACCCGATTGGCGATGTCCAGGTGACCGAGGGGTTATCGTATGAGGAGATTCCCATAGCGATAGTCGATCGTCAGGTTAGGCGTCTGCGGACCAAGGACGTGGCTTCCGTCAAGGTCTTGTGGCGGAACGAGCTCAGGGAGGAGATGACGTGGGAAGCCGAGGAGGACATGAGGCAGAAGTATCCTCACCTATTCCCCACACCTCCAGGTAATTCACTTTCCTACTTGTAAATTTTCGTTATCGTTTCTGCCTAAGTGTTGTTCTGTGGCCTTGTGTGGCATTTGCAACTGTTTTAGTTATGAAGAATCTTATCGTTAACTGTCTTGGGAAGGAACATTCAGGACGAATGTTTCTAAGGAGGGGAGAATGTTATACCCCGTATTTCCAGAGTATGTACGTAAGGGAATACGTACAAAAAGTCTAGCCTTAAAGATTAGGCAAAATGTTTTTTTTGGGAACAACTCACAAAACGAATAGTTTTCTGACGAAACGTTTCCACATCTTTCGTAGGGTAAATTCCGGCTATGCCATTTCTAATTTTTGCGGATTTTTCCGAGAGACGAAACATTTTGGACCAACGGGAGGGCGACACTTGGCACCCTCCAATTTGTGGACTTGAAATCGTCCATTGGACGAATTGAAGACCTTTGGCACGTTTTTTGTGCCTTGTGCACAAGTCAAGGAGTTGGTAGGATATTTGTGTATAGTTAATCCTCACCCTACACTTGCCTTGCACTTGTCTTAATCTTGGCCATTGGTTGGCCACTTCTTGACCTATAAATACCCCCCTTAAGATGAAGAGTTCTTCATCCACAAAGCTTTCCAAGTCTTGAAAATCTTCTCCTCTCCCTTAAGCCCTTTCGTCCAACACCTTCCCCCTCCCCTTGTGAAGTTTGGCCGAGGGCCTACCCCCCCTCTAGCCTAGTAGTTTGGCCGAGGCCCCCCCTAGCCTAGCCAAAACCTACCCCCCCTCCCTTGGTAGAAAAGTTGCCTTCTTGTATTGTTATAATGCCCAAAATACCCTAGCCCAAATACCTTAGTACTTAGTAGAAGTTGTGAAGAACTTCTAAGGTTTCCTTGGAGCATACAACTTAGGAGCAAAACCTTGCTCAGGCGCGACTTTTTCTAGGATATTATTGGGCTTACCGAGGTAACTAATCCTAACCCTCTTTTGAATTAGAGAATATATACTGTTGTAGTATAAGAATAAGTATAAATACTTAGAAGAATATTGCAGAATAGAATTGAACTGTTACCACAGTAGAAGGGTTTAAAAGAAGAATAATCAATCAGATTTTACATAGACTGTTTTCACATGAGACTTATATAGCTCACCGCAGGGAAGTGCTGCCCGACTTTCCGTAGAATTGTGAACCTCCGCTTAGAATGACCTTGAGTAGTCTTTGATAAATATCTGTGACTATTATAGTCGACTCACAGGCGACATATTCAACTTGCGGTGGTTTTCATGAGAAGGTATGTGATTCTTCCTAAAGCATGATATTTTACAATATATATAACTACGAATGCCTCACGCTTAAGCACGAATAACACTTACTAAGAATGCCTCACGCTTAAGCCCGAATAACACTTACAAGAATGCCTCACGCTTAAGCACAATAATAAAGATCCGAAAGCATTTCAAAAGAATCTTGAATCATTTTTAATGTAAGAGAACTAATTGGTTTTTAAGCGAAGCTTAAGAGTTATACTAGCCTTATGGGAAGTTAAGTATAACCACTTAAGATTGATAAAAGAAACAGATTTGCCTATGTGTTTATAACAAATTTTTATATGAATTGTGAAAAGAATAATAAGATGGTTTGATAAGTAGACATGATATGATGCTATGTGTGTTAGTGTCTTGTAACGTTTGTGAAAAGAGTATTCTTGTTGTGCTTATGTTGTTTAACGATAAGTCGTTAGGTTAGTGTTGCATCACTCACCTCTTGACATATTACACGGGTTGTCGCCTCCACGCGGGTATACTCAGTGATGCAGGACCATGATTCGAGAATACCTACGCGGTCCAAGGACCTATGCGAGCTACGGAGTTCCGTGTTAGTGTGCGGGGTTATACCTCACGCGGTCTATGTGGCCATGCGGACGGCGAGTCCGGGCGATGCCGAGGAGTAGCTACCTCGACGCGGGTTATGTACTACGCGCCTATGTGATTGGCCTATGCGACTACGGAGTCGTGATTAGGCTTGCATGGTGATACTACGGCAATTGACCGCTCGATCATTCGCAGCCTTAGAAAAGTCCTATTACGCTACCTATTGTTGCTCTTGTTTGTGATGTGGCACTATGCGCGTTTCCTGGTTGTTTTATACATACTTGCAAAACTGCTTTTTAAAATGATATGTGTCATTTAATTATTATACAGTTTCATATACTTAGTACCTGTTGTACAGACCTCCTTCGGGGGGCTGCGTTCATGCCGCAGTTAAGGGCAAGCGGGTGCTAGATCCACATTCTTAGGATCTCTACGTTGGTGTGAGCTCCATCTTTCCGAGGCTCTACTTTTGGGGTATGATCTCCCGGTTGTAGATAGTTTTGTACAGTCAGGGTATGGCGGGGCCCTGTCCCGCCATAGTTGTATTTTTCCTTAGAGGTCTGTAGTCATGTTGTACAGTGTCGGATGTAACTGCTAAACCATAGTTATATATATATGCCGAAAGGCGATGTTTTCTCACATAAACTGTGTCTTATTTTATAAACTGTTTCATGTCTTGCTTTATATTTCCGCTGATTACTCTGATGTATGACTACTTGGGTGCCCCGGTAAGGCACCAGTCACGGGCCCCGGAACGGGTTGTGACATTTATCTTTTGGTATATATCCTTCAGTACAGGCTTTGTACAGTTTTGGGTACGGCGGGGCCTTGTCCCGTCATAGTTCAGTATAACTCTTAGAGGTCTGTATTCATATGTGGGATTGGACTCATGTACAGTGTAGTGTATTTCATTATGTATATTATATGGCAGCCTTGTCGGCTTTGCCTTGCACGTACGTTGGTTTTAAGGGGAAAAAAATGATGAGGTGTTATTTAATTTCCGCAGTTTACTTAGTTGTTAAGGTAGAAGGGTGCCCAGGTAGGGCACCAGTCATGGGCTCGGGGTTCGGGGTGTGACAGAGTGGTATCAGAGCAGTCAGTCCTCGGAATGTCTACAGACCGTGTCTAGTAGAGTCTTGATTATCGGTGTGTTGCGCGCCACACCCATAAACAGGAGGCTACAGGACATTTAGGAGTTGGTTTCTATTCTTCTCACTCTAAGATCGTGCCCTAGAGCTGTTTTAGTAAGATAATTCCTCTCTGACGTATTGTTGTGTTACAGTTATGCCTCCAAGGAGGGCAACAGCAGCCCAGAAGGGCAAATGAGTAGCAGGAGCTACTAGTCAGACTCAGAGAGTTGTTAGGGCTTATGCCCAGGGCATACTGGATGTGGTTCCACACGCATGAAGTTCTTCTTCGCTGTTTGAGGCCCCAGCACCAGAGCCTCCAGTTTCTCAGTTAAGGGAAGATTTTAGGGTCATGAAGGAAGCCATTATGTTATTGACCAAGATAGCGGTGCTGCAATTTCGTCAGCAGGAGGTTATTCGGCCAAGATGCATGTGTGTACAGAGGGTAGAGGCGGTATGAGATCTGCGAAGAGGCTAGACCGGTTGGTTATTCGGTGAGTTTTTGGACGAGTGCCTCAAAGAATGAGTGAGATATTCATCCCACCTACCCAAGACATACCCCGCAGCTCACGGTGGGAGATTTGACCCACAAGGTATTTAGGAGCCGGTCCAAGCTCGAGGATCGAGGTTCTCGGAGGAGCAGAGGATTTTCGATCGAGGCCACTTATTCCTCGGCAGCGATGTGGTAAGCGTCATTCGGGAAATGCCGTTATGGCAATGTGTGTTTGTTTTTATTATGGCCGTCCGCCATATTCGAGTATGTCCTTTTAGAAAGAGCACCGGTGAGGTAGCTCACCTATGAGGCCGATGGTTGATTCCCTTCCTCCACGGTATGCGTTCCTCTGCAAGGTGGTGCAGATGTTAGCCAGCCGTGGTGGAGGTCAGGGTGGAGTTTATAGTTCTGGCGGTCCTTCGAACCGCAGAGATGACGTGACTCATCGGACAGATCGAAGCGACACCGCACGGGTTAAGGTGTATAGTTCGATTCTTTTGAATCATACGTGCATTGTTAGATTCAGATTTTGCCTTAGCGTATATGTTTTCCCTTTATTGCTAGAGTTGTAAAGTGATAGTACCCCAGAGGTAGGGATACTTTGATTAGTAAAGTGAAAAGTTAAGAATGTTGACAAGAATGATAAAGTGAACTGAGACTATAGTTGTGTAGAGTTCACAAGTTGTAATTTCCCCGTAGCAGTGTTAGACCGATAGGGAAGATTGTACAGTAGAAATACTTTGGCTTATGTGACTGTTATACCCCGTATTTCCAGAGTATGTACGTAAGGACGTACGTAGAAAATTTGAACTTGAGAATAGGCTTGGCCGATTTACTTTTGTGCACAACACCCGATTAGAGTCGTTTTTCGACGAAACGTTTTCACAGCTTTCGTAGGGAAAATTCCGGCTATGTCATTTCTAATTTTTGCGGATTTTTCCGAGAGACGAAACATTTTGGACCAACAAGAGGGCGACACTTGTCACCCTCTCATTGGGAGGAATGGGCGGAAATGGCTTGGACGATTGGAGTGGCTTTTGTCAAGTAGTAGGTAGGATATTTTGGTGGTAGATGGATAAGGTGTACTTGGGTGAATCTTGGCCCTACACTTGCATAGCACTTGGCTAGATCTTGGCCATTGGTTGGCCTTGGCTTGTAGTATAAATACCCCTCCCTTTGATGAACTTCTTCATCCATAAATTTGCCTAAGTCTTGAAAGCTCTCCTTCTCCCTCCCCTTGTGTTGAGTTCGGCCAAGGGCCCCCCCTTGTGGCCGAGAGCACCCCCCCCTCTAGGGGTGCTAGCCGAGAGTGTACCCCCCCCTAGCCTAGTTGCTTTCGTATAATACCCCTCTTTTTGTGGTGTAGAAATACTCTCCAAAGTATTGTTATAATGCCCAAATTACCTTAGCCGTATACCTTGTTGTATTCTAAGGTTATACCTATACAAAAAACCCGAAATACTATTATACTTCCGTACCAAAACCGAAACCCTAAGGAAAATCTCCATGGTTAGTTGGAGTAATAAGTAGAAGTTGGTTAGAACTTCTAAGGGTTGTTTGAGCGGCCTGAGCGCCTGAGTAGAGAGCTAAACCTTGCTCAGATCGACATTTAAACTCGAATAATTATGGGCTTATCGAGGTAAATATCTTGTCCTCTATTGTAATTGGAAATTACATGTTGTATGATTATATAGTTGAAGTATACTATATATAGAATCGAACGTAGTTATCGCAATGTCTTTTGACTTAAGCTGAATAATAAGAAACCTTTTCGAAAGAAGAGTACCGAATCAGATTTACATAGGACCGTATTATGAGACTTGTGTAGCTTTTACGTGGAGTAGAATTGTACCCGTCGTTAGATGTATAACCCTCGGTTGGCTTGGTAGCCTCGATAAAGGAGGAGATTTACGTCATGTGGGGAAGGTGCCGAATTGTCGGTAGAATGTTCTACGATGAGGTCTAAAGGGTAATAAGCGCCTTGTGGCCTTATAGGTTGAAGTACTACGTGTGGCGCGATCTACTTGGCTTAAGGAGTAGCCGACGGTTGGAAGTACTTGAGCGTTTTGCTATTAGTCGATACTCGCGAGGTATGTGAACCTCTTCCTATCTCTTCTAGCATGATATGTGTGAACTATGTAGTACGGTAGACGTACGTGCTAAATGTATTTGATTGGTTTAAAACATAAAGTGTTATAACGGCTTTATGGGAAGTTGGTTATAATGACTTTATGTTGGTAAGAAAATACTTGTGGTTTTTAAAAGGTAACTGATTTGAACTATAACTGGCTTATTATGTGTTAATAAAGAACTTGAAGTATTTCAAAAGATTTTTGAATCATTTCGAAATAAGAATAAATAAATTGTTTTTGAAAAAATAATAGATATAATAGCTTTATGGGAATTTAGTTAATAAAGGCTTAAGAATGTTTTATCGATTTGAAATCAGAATGTATCGACAAACCATCGCGGCGTTAATAAAAGGAAATGTTTTGACAGATTAAGTATTATTAAAACCAAGAGAAACTTCCATCCGCATAGAAGCTAAGATGAGACAAAATGATATTTCCTAGATCACGGTCATTGTAATAAGATTGTTATAAACAAGAATATCCTACTCACATATAAGGCTTATGTTTCTCGATAGCTTAAAAGAGAATTATATTCTTAATTGAATAAGACTATGAACTACTAAACCTTTCTAAAATAAGAAACTTGAACATTGTAAATTAGGCAAACTTGAACATTTGAAAACATGGTTGCTACTTGATTTTAAAAAGATAAGAAATTTATTTACTTTAAAAGATAATCACTCTATTGTTATATACTACGTATTGTGTGACTTTTGTGAAAGTAACATATCTTTAAAGAGTTATGTATAAAGTACTTTGGGGATAAAAACTCGATCTCGTTAATCATATAGTAGAAGGTACCTTATGTGTGAATAACTTGATTGTATTGGTTTGTGATAGCCTTGTAATACCTTCGTGTTGATTTGATAAGTAATCATATTAGGATGCTACGTGTGTTAGCATTCTGTGATGTTTGTGTAAAGGGATTTTCCCTTGATTGTGCTTATGATGTTTAAACGATAAACTGTTATGTTGGTATTTATACCACTCACCGTGTTCCGGGGTTAAGCCGCCTCCGACGCGGGTAGACTCAGTGATGCAGGACCATGATTCGAGAATACCTCATGCGGGTCCCGGGGCCTATGCGAGCTACGAGTTCCGGTGTTAGTGTGCGGCCTTTATGGTCACGCGGTCTATGTGGCTATGCGGATCGCGAGTCGGGGCGATGCCGGAGTAGCTACCTCGATGCGGGTTATACCTCACGCGGGCCTATGAGATTGGCCTATGCGAGCTGCAGGAGTTCGTGGCTAGACGCGCACATTTGATATTGCGGCGCAGTGACGGCTTTGATCATGTGACGGTCTAGACAGATATCATGATTCAGTTTATGACCTTGTTAGTACTGTGGGTGTTAGTAGTCGGTTATGCCTTCGTACTTACCCTGTACTATTTTATTTGGGCACAGGTGGGACCTGTTGTTCATGTGTGTTCCTTGGTGTTTTTCTATCATTGACTGCCGGCAGTGAGGAAGGTATTCCACGGGCATGATTGATGTTGTGGGCGTGAGACCCATATTTATGTATTTTAGTGATGACTTCGAGGGCGTGAGTCCATGACTTGATATGACTGCTTATTTATTGTGAACTGTAGTTTGGTTATCATACATGTCTCCTGCTTTATATAGACTACTATGATTTCATTTCTGATATTTTCGCCGCATACTCTGCACTGCAGATCGACTCTCCTCGGCCGAGTGGCGTATAAAGAGGCCAGAGCCTCTACCACGGGAACAGACCCGAACCGTGGCTCTCCGTATGGCACGTCCCGAGAAGATGGCCTTGAGGGCATGCCTCAGGGATCGCAAGCAGCCCGGTACCATTTGTTGGGTCGTCGGAGCAAGGCTCGCGACAAAGTGACAAAAGTGGTATCAGAGCAGTTAATCCTCGGAAAGTGTCTACAGACCGTATCGATGAGTCTTGATTATCGATGTGTTGTGCACCACACCAATAATCAGGAGGCTATAGGATATTTAGGATTGGTTTCTATTCTTCTCACTCTGAGATCGTGCCTTAGAGCTGTGTTGTAAGTTGGACCCTCTAACGTATTTCTTTCCCTTATCGTTATGCCTCCGCGTAGGGCAAACCCGGGCCCAGGAGGGCAAGGCAAAGCGGAGTTGCGAGTACAGAGGTCACGAGGGCACGCTCAATCATTACCTAGGGTAGTGCTTCATTCGGGATTTCTGCGACGCCACTAGCCCCGTAAAGTTTAGCACGCGCGGCGGTTCTCATCATGACATGATATTTGAACCTTCGCCCACGCATCGAACAGAGAATATAGATTGCAAAGAGGCGACCCTGTTACTAACTATGGATTTGACTACCAGAGAGTATACCGATGTACCGCGAGTCTTGATGACGATTTAAAAGAGGGTTGTGCAAGATAAATTCTTCAGTTGGGCTTGAGCATGGCCTGTGTACGGGCTTATGCGCAGCAGGCCGAGAAACGTAGAGATCGACGGGTTAACCAAGGACGAAGGCGCCGAGCAGCAAGGTCCTTTGGTAACTTTCGAGGCGAGTCACCTCACCAGCAGATTTGATTATGCACGTCCACCAGTACAGAGTGGTCTTCCACGGATTTCAGGACGTTCGGGTTATGCAGGAGTTGGTCAGAACTCCAGGGCTTCCGGTTCACAGTGTGGCAGGCGTCATCTCAGGGAATGTCGTCTTTTAGTTGGTACTTGTTGTACCTATGACCGTCAGGGTCTGATGTCGAAAGAGTGTCCTTGTAGGAGGACTTAGCCTTCAGGATCGATGGGTAGTCGTCACCTTCCTTAGCTATGCGCCCTACGGGGCAGGTTTGATTAAGAACGACTTAGGGGAGTGAAGCAGTAGATATAGATATATCCTTAACCCTCTAGAGATCTGTATGTGTGATAAGGTGAGTATACCTCAAGTGCTATGTTCTTATAGCAGTGTGTTAGTTGTGATTAGAAATCATGGTGGGTTAACCGAGTAAGATTTTGGGGGATAGAGAAGGTGTGAGCCTTAGAGTTTTATACGTAGAGACCTTAGAGGTAAGGCCATCTCGAGTAAAAGATGTATTGTTTATGTTTGACCCTTATAGGAGTGCATAGTGCACGTGAGTTATGTTTGTGGATAAGTCCCGAGTAGTGTGGCATGAAAGAGGGTAGTTGAGCTAAGACCGCTAGGTTTTCGTAACGTGATTAGTGAGAGTTTTCCTTCGGGGAGCTAGCGTTTAGCGCGTTGCCGGATCGGGTTGAGGCCATATTGCGGGTCAACCCGCGGCCTGTTTGGTGGTGGGGTCAGTTTGTGGTGGTCCCGCCTGTGATAAGTCACGAGGGTGTTAGGCCCAAGTTTAGTTGACCATGACGAGTTCGTGGATGCGTTCAACCGATGGTCGGGCGATGGGGCAGCCCATCGTTCTTCTGGGGACCGTTCACTCGCAGATGTTGATTTATCGTAAAGGTTGTAAGGCACGGGTGCCCACCTTCACCTTATGACGCATGTGGAGCCAGTGCGGCTGTTTTTGTTTCGTAAGTTTTACCAGCAGGTTAAGAACTCGGTGAGTCTCGACCGCATTCGCCTCGCCGTGCTTGGATTTCGAGGATAGTTGTGGGATTGTTGTCTCTGGAGGGTGTTTAAGCTACCATCTCAATGTTCGGATGTCGCCTTTGAAACCTTGTAGGCGGAAGTGTAAGTTCGGTCGATTGGTTCGATGTTGGCAAGTTCGCATAGTTGGTTCAGCTTGTTCCAACAGATCGGTGTGGATAGTGAGAAGCTTGTCTAGAAGAAGTTCTGGCAGCTCAGAGGAATCGTGCGGATAATCGGCGACGACGCTTAGAGTTCAAGTTGACGGTCGGTCTTCTTGAAAGTACCACCCCGGACAGGGTGTGACGAGCTTTGGAAAACAGAGGAAACTTAGCCCGAGTTACTTTGGGCCTTTTTGAGTTCATGTGAGGACTAGGCCAGGTTGCCTATATGTTAGCATTTGCCGTCCGACGTGGGAGGCAGTGCGTCCGGTCTTTCGTATTGTTATGTTCGGGAAAGTACCGGAGATCCATCCAGAGTATTCCCAGTTAATGATGACCACGTTAGGGATAGTAACCGCGAGTTTTGGAAACGGAAGCAGTATCAGAATGTGGTAAGAGTTCGAGTGTACGACATCCTCAGGGATCGCAAGCAGCCCGGTACCATTTGTTGGGTCGTCGGAGCAAAGCTCGCGACAAAGTGACAAAAGTGGTACCATTTGTTGGGTCGCCTGAGAAGGTTAATGCCTCAGGCAAAGTGACAAAGTGGTATCTACGGCGAGTAAAGAGAGAAGCGAGCATGCATGGCGAGCATAGATGTGATCATTTCTTTTATAAAGAGAAGGTGCGAAGGAAGTATATTTTAGACCCCGGTAAGAAGTGGTTTGTGGTGATGATTAGAGGTGTTTCCTCGTGGACTTTGATGTAAGTAGTTACGCAGGTGTTTCTGTGACCAGCTGTGGCAGGATTGTTCGTAAGTGTAGTAGTGAAGACTATCTTGCGCGTTCGTTATGAGACTTAGAAGGAACATTCGGGACGAATGTTTCTAAGGAGGGGAGAATGTTATACCCCGTATTTCCAGAGTATGTACGTAAGGACGTACGTAGAAAATTTGAACTTGAGAATAGGCTTGGCCGATTTACTTTGTGCACAACACCCGTAGAGTCGTTTTCGACGAAACGTTTTCACGACTTCGTAGGGAAAATTCCGCTATGTCATTTCTAATTTTTGCGGATTTTTCGAGAGACGAACATTTTGGACCAACAAGAGGGCGACACTTGTCACCCTCTCATTGGGAGGACTGGGCGGAAATGGCTTGGACGATTGGAGTGGCTTTTGTCAAGTCGTAGGGAGGATATTTTGGTGGTAGATGGATAAGGTGTACTTGGGTGAATCTTGCCCTACACTTGCATAGCACTTGGCTAGATCTTGGCCATTGGTTGGCCTTGGCTTGTATAAATACCCCCTTTGATGAACTTCTTCATCCATAAATTTGCCTAAGTCTTGAAAGCTCTCCTCCTCCCCTTGTGTTGAGTTCGGCAAGGGCCCCCTGTGTCCGAGAGCACCCCACTCTAGGGTGCTAGCCAGAGTGTACCCACCAGCCTAGTTGCTTTGATATAATACCCTCTTTTTGTGGTGTAGAAATACTCTCCAAAGTATTGTTATAATGCCCCAATTACCTTAGCCGGATACCTTGTTGTATTCGAAGGTTATACCTATACAAAAAACCCAGAAATACTATTATACTTCCCGTCAGTCAAAACCAAACCCTAAGGAAAATCTCCATGGTTAGTTGGAGTAATAAGTAGAAGTTGGTTAGAACTTCAAGGGTTGTTTGGAGCTGGTCTGAGCGCTCGAGTAGAGCTAAACCTTGCTCAGGATCGACATTTAAACTCGGATAATTATGGGCTTATCGAGGTAAATATCTTGTCCTCTATTGTAATTGGAAATTACATGTTGTATGATTATATAGTTGAAGTATACTATATAGAATCGAACGTAGTTATCGCAATGTCTTTTGACTTAAGCTGAATAATAAGAAACCTTTTGAAAGAAGAGTCTCGAATTGTATTTACATAGGATCGTTCTGATGAGACTTGTAGCTTTTCGTGAGTAGAATTGTACCCGTCGGGTTAGATGTATAACCCCTCGGTTGGCTTGGTAGCGGCCTCGATAAAGGAGGAGATTTCTGTTATGGGGAAGGTCTCGCCGAATTTTCTAGAATGTTCTACGATGAGGTCTAAATGTTAATAAGCGCCTTGTGGCCTTATAGGTTGAAGTACTACGTGTGGCGCGATCTACTTGGCTTAAGGAGTAGCGACGGTTGGAAGTACTTGAGCGTTTTGCTATTAGTCGATACTCGTCGCGAGGTATGTGAACCTCTTCCTATCTCTTCTAGCATGATATGTGTGAACTATGTAGTGCGAGAGCGTACGTGCTAAATGTATTTGATTGGTTTAAAACATAAAGTGTTATAACGGCTTTATGGGAAGTTGGTTATAACGACTTTATGTTGGTAAGAAAATACTTGTGGTTTTTAAAAGGTAACGATTTGAACTATAAGCGCTTATTATGTGTTAATAAAGAACTTGAAGTATTTCAAAAGATTTTTGAATCATTTGAAAGAAGAAGAAATACTTGGTTTTGAAAACTTAAGAGTTATACTAGCTTTATGGGAAGTTAGGTAATAACGCTTAAGAATGTTTCTTGATTTGAAATCGAATGTGTATCGACAAACCATCGCAGCGTTAATAAAAGGAAATGTTTTGTGATTAAGTATTATTAAAACCGAGAAACTTCCATCCGCATGAAGCTAAGATGAGACAAAATGATATTTCCTAGATCATGGTCTTTGTACTAAGATTGTTATAAACAAGAATATCCTACTCACATATAAGGCTTATGTTTCTCAGATAGCTTAAAAAGAGAATTATATTCTTAAATGAATAAGACTATGAACTACGAAACCTTTCTAAAATAAGAAACTTGAACATTGGAAATTAGGCAAACTTGAACATTGGAAAAGAAGGTTGCTACTTGATTTTACAAAGAGAAGAAATTGATTTACTTTAAAAAGATAATCACTCTATTGTTATATACTACGGGTATTGTGTGACTTTTGTGAAAGTAACATATCTTTAAAGAGTTATGTATAAAGTACTTTGGGGATAAAAACCCGATCTCGTTAATCATATAGTAGAAGGTACCTTATGTGTGAATAACTTGATTGTATTGGTTTGTGATAGCCTTGTAATACCTTCGTGTTGATTTGATAAGTAATCATATTAGGATGCTACGTGTGTTAGTATTCTGTGATGTTTGTGTAAAGGGATTTTCCCTTGATTGTGCTTATGATGTTTAAACGATAAACTGTTATGTTGGTATTTATACCACTCACCGTGTTTCCGGGGGTTAAGTCGCCTCCGTCGCGGTAGACTCGTGATGCAGGACCATGATTCGAGAATACCGCATGCGGTCCCGGGGCCTATGCGCGAGCTACGAGAGTTCCGGTGTTAGTGTGCGGCCTTTATGGTCATGCGTCTATGTGGCGTGCGGATCGCGAGTCGGGGCGATCTTTGGGAGTAGCTACCCTCGATGCGGGGTTATACCTCATGCGGGCCTATGAGATTGGCCTATGCGGAGCTGCGGGGAGTTCCAGGGCTAGACGCGCACATTTGATATTGCGGGCGAGTGACCAGCTTTGATCATGTGACGGTCTAGACAGATATCATGATTCAGTTTATGACCTTGTTAGTCTTGTAGGTGTTAGTAGTCGGCTATGCCTTCGCACTTACCTGCATCGCTTTATTTGGGCACAGTGGGACACATTGTTCATGTGTTCCTTGGTGTTTTTCTATCATCGATCGCGGGATGAGGAAGGTATTCCACGCATGATTGATGTTGTGGCGTGAGACCCATATTTATGTATTTGAGTGATGACTTCGGCGGCGTGAGTCACGACTTGATATGACCGCTTATTTATTGGAATCGTAGTTTGGTTATCATACATGTCTCGCTTTATATAGACTACTATGATTTCATTTACGTATTTTCGCCGCATACTTGCACTGTCAGATCGACCTCGCTTCGGGCCGTTCATGCCGCAGTAAAGGTACACCGATCATTGATCCTCGCTCTTAGGTCATTCAGCGTTGGGAAAGCTCCGTTTCTCGGAGGCTTATCAGTGGTATAGTTTCTGTTGTTGTAGGTGTTTACATTCGAGGGGTATGGCGGGCCTGTCCCCGCCATTGTTGTCATATCATTTCTTAAGGTGCAGAGTCTTGTTGTGGGCAGGGTTTGTAAAAAGGATTAAACTGTTCATGTTGGAAAAAGTTGTTATTTATATATATATGCCGAAAGGCAAGTTTTCCTCAGATTACTGTTTGTACTTCATTTGTTCATGTATGTGTTTTATGTTCCGCTGATTACTCTGATGTTGTATCACTAGGGTGCCCGGGGTAAGGCACCAGTCACGGGCCCCGAAACGGGTCGTGACAGTGACGAACCTCTAGTGAATGGGAGGATAGGGTGAGAAGTACCTTGAGTTAAGAGAGAGATTTATTTCAGACTAAGAATGAGAAGTTAACTGTGACGATGAGTCGGGTTATGGACTCATTTCGGGTCAGCCGATAGTACGAAATGGGGTGATGTCAGTTGGTAGTGGCCCCGCTATGGGGTAGGATCCCGGGGATGCAAGGCCCAAGTCTAGTTGATCGTTGTACGAGTTCGTGGATGCGTTCCACCGGAATCGGGTCGTAAGGACCGAGAAGAGCCTTAACGGAATGTAAGTAACAATATGGCCAAGTTTGGTTAGTAACTCCAAGGATTGGAGAACGTAAACAAAATTTGAGATTTTGTACGTTTACTAAATGAGTTTAGAAGCACGAAAGAATGACAAGTAAGGAAAAAAGGAACCTCTAAGGATCCCGTGTTCTAGGAGATCAGAACCTTCGACTTTATGAGAAGGGGTAGCGACGGAAGGTCCATTGATATGTTTACGTATGTTAGGCGATGGCGGTGTGGCATCGTTAGGCTTGTGAGTATTGATTGATAGGCATAGTATAGAGATTGTGCGGGTTTGTATAGCGTGACAACCGACTAAGAACATTCGGGGACGAATGTTTCTAAGGGGGGAAGAATGTTACACCCCGTAAGTCCATAACATGTATAAGAGAATGTACGAAAGGAAACAAGACTTGGAAATTAGTACGAAAGGAAGAATTGTTTTTCCGACGGAAAATCTTCCGAACGTCGGAAAGGAAAAATGTTCGTTGTTGAGAATTGGATTCTCAAAATGCATTATTTGAAGAGTATGGAACTTTTAACCTTATGGAAATTTATTTTTACGGATTTGGTCACGTGGGGCCCACCCGAGGAATTTTACGTTTTTGTGGGGCCCACGAGGGTTACAGAATTTTATGGACGAATGAGAGGGTGACACGTGGCACCCCCTCCATGATGTTGGACGAAATATTGCAAGGGTGTTATGGTCATTTGACCTATGTAGATGATAAGTCTTCTAAGCTTGATATTGTTGACAAGTCAACTTGTCCACCTAGGCTTGATCCAAGTGAAACCCATCCTAACCTCACATTTGTGGACATCTAAACCCTCCATTGTGTTTTATAAGGTTACTACTAGTGCAAGACTAGCTCATTTACACTTAGAAAAATTAGAGAACAATTGTTCTTCACTTGTTGCTCTCGGCTTTGTCCAACTTTTCCACACAAAATTTTGTAGTTTTGATCCATTAGCCACAAGACTTTAACCCAATGTCCCCAAGGGTATTGTAAGGTTATCTCAATAGAAATATTTCGGAAAAAACGCATTTTTACGTTAGTCGCAAGGCGGAAACTAATGGAGTTCTTCAACTTTGAAGTTGGAACTTGAAGATGGGTTCTTCATAGGCCTCTAAGGAGTGCTTGGAGCGGATTGGAACTTAAGGAAAGGAGCTAAGAATTTCTAAGGCGCGACTTTGGATCTTGGAAATTTTAAGGGCTTGGAAAGGTATAAATTTTGTCGTTTTAGTAGTTAAGACTTACTTATTGTTGTAGATATGGATTTTAGCAAGCATGTGTTATATAGTGTGAAGTTTGATATGTTTATGGGCTATTGGAACCCTAATCCGAAAACTAGCATGTTTAGCTTTAAGATTGGAATTCAAGTTGATTATTAGTTTAAGTCGTCGCATGTTGAATAAAGAAGGAAATTGTAGTTGTTGAAGTTGTTTATGACTAAATAACATGTTGACCTAAGAACTTGAAATTGGAAAAGGATTGGAAAAGACGTAGTGTTATTGGTTATATGTTGGCCGAGAATGGCTAGTGAAGTATTATACTATTTGGTATGAATTGTGGGGCGGAATTTTACACGTATTGTAAGACGTGTAATCCCCTTTGTTTGGTTGTTGTTTGGAGCCTTAAATGTGGCGTGTTGGTTATTGTATTCGGCCTTGAAAAAGGTGGCAAAGTGAGTAGAAACAAAGGAAGTGCTGCCCGATTTTCCGTAGAATTAGAGACCGTATACTTAGTATTATTCTACGTTAGAGGCTAGAAGTTGATAGTCTTGTTGTGACCATTATAGGTTGACACTTCTACGTACGGCGTATTCGGCTTAGCTCGTGGATTTAGCCGAAAAGGTATGTGAACTATCTCCTCTTCTAGCATGATTCCTTAAGATTAAGAAAGTATGTTCTACTCCTTAAATGATCCATTCCTTGGTTGTATTTGGATTGCCTAGAATAGAATTTGTTCTATGAACTTCCTTGATTGTACTTTGATGTTTAAATTGTAAGTTGTAAAATCCATTTTCTTAGTGAAGTTTGGATTCTTAAAAGTGAAAGTATTTTACTTAAAGTACATAGAGTCTTGAAAAGGAAGTGGTTTCCAAATCTTTTGGGCTAGTGCCTTAGTCCCAAAATCCTAAAGGTCATTATAATGACTTTAGGGGAGTCAAAGGAGTGATTTACTTAATTGTTTTAAAAAGAGGAGAAATGACATGATTTAAGAGAAGTAACCTGTTTTAAAGGAGTGAGTTACTTGAGGTTTAAAAGTAGAAGAAACTTGTTTTCTATATATTAAGAGACTTGAAGTGTTTTGAAAGTTAAGAACTTGATTTGTAAGTATGTGATACTTGGTTTTAATAGTATAAGTCTCTTGGTTAAAAAAGGAATGAATATGTCTAAAACCATAAAGGGTTATAACGGCTTTATGAGAAGTTGGTTATAACGGCTTTATGGAAGGTTTAGAAAGTTGTCTATTTTGATTAAAGGGCATAAGTTGCCTAGATTGTGAAAATTTGAAGTTACTTGATTTCAAGCCTTGAAATGAGTTTTCTAAACGTGTAGTAACTTACTTTGAAAAATAGACATGCCTTGATACTACGGGTGTTAGTATCTTGGGATTTTACATAAAAAGGAGTCTTTTGAAAAGAATGTACGTACGTAGTACTTTGGCCTGTTTAATTGAGAATAATTCTATGTGATGCCTTGATTAGTACTTTGGCTTGATAAATTGAGAATTTGTCTAAGAGCGCCCTGATAAGTACTTTGGCTTGTTAAATGAGAATTATTCTATTTGTGCCCTGATAAGTACTTTGGCTTGTTAAATGAGAATTATTCTATTTGTGCCCTGATAAGTACTTTGGCTTGTTAAATGAGAATTATTCTATTTGTGCCCTGATGAGTACTTTGGCTTGTTAAATGAGAATTATTCTATTTCAGGCCCCGATAAGTACTTTGGCTTGTTAAATGAGAATTATTCTATTTGTGCCCTGATAAGTACTTTGGCCTGTTAAATGAGAATTATTCTATTTGTGCCTTGATAAGTACTTTGGCCTGATAAATTGAGAATTTGTCTAAGTGTGCCTTGATAAGTACTTTGGCTTGATTAATTGAGAATTATTCTATGTGTGCCTTGATAAGTACTTTGGCTTGTTTAGTTGAGAATTGCCTATGTGTGCTGGAAATAGCCGGTTGTGTGCTATTGGTATATCAGTCGTTTCGGGGTCATTCCCCGGGTTTGTGGCATTTGCAGATTCCGTGGAATTGCTACCCACGATGCGAGGAATACCTCATGCGGGTCCGTAAGGACTTATGCGGGTGAAATAGTCTCATGCGGGCGGGTCCAGCCTATGCGCGAGAATACCTCACGCGAGTCCGTAAGGGCTTATGCGGTGAAATAGTCCCATGCGAGGAATACCTCACGCGGTCCACGCGCCTACGCGGTGAAATAGTCCTGCGAGTAGGATGGTTAAATGATACCGCGCGGATGGTCTGCTTTTGATCATGAGCTTCCTATTTTATATTGTAAGGATACTATCGCTTACTCTCATTGTTAGTAAGGCACAATGTGTTGTAATTTGATTATCATATATGTCCCGGATTTGGTTGTGTTACCCATGGTCATGCTTTACGATGTGGGATTCCGGGGCATGAGACCACGAGGCATTTAGGACACAGGTGGGACTTGGTGTTCATGTATCCTTATTGGTATTATTACATCATGGACTGCCGGCAGTGAGGAAGGATTCCACGGGCATGATTGATATTTTGGGCGTGAGACCCATAGTTATATTTGAGTAGTGACTTTGAGGCTGCGTCCACGACTTGATATGATCGCTTATGTGTTATGCATCGTAGGTTGGCTATCGCACATGTCTCTGCTTTGTTTAGATCGTTATGATTTTATTACAGATTTCATCGCTCACATACTTGGTACATTCTTCAGATCGACTCCTTCGGCTGCGTTCATGCCGCAGGTTTAGGTACGCAGTTCGGTGATCGGCAGGTGTAGGATCCTGCTCAGGATTTTTGGATAGCTCCCTCTGTTCAGGAGTTTATCTTTTGGTATATATCCTTCAGTACAGGCTTTGTACAGTTTTGGGTACGGCGGGGCCTTGTCCCGTCATAGTTCAGTATAACTCTTAGAGGTCTGTATTCATATGTGGGATTGGACTCATGTACAGTGTAGTGTCTTTCATTATGTATATTATATGGCAGCCTTGTCGGCTTTGCCTTGCACGTACGTTGGTTTTAAGGAAAAAAAATGATGAGGTGTTATTTAATTTCCGCAGTTTACTTAGTTGTTAAGGTAGAAGGGTGCCCAGGTAGGGCACCAGTCACGGGCCCGGGGTTCGGGGTGTGACAATAAGCAAGTTAAGAAATCCCCCTAACTTCTTATTAGCCTTATTCATATACACTCTCATTTTATTTTACTTAAGGCACTAGCATGTCTTTTATAAAAATCCGGGAATTTAACCCAAAGTACTACATACTTCCACTCTTTTTAAAAATGACTCTTTTTCATATAAAACTTCCAAGATACTAGTAACCGTAGTATCAAGTCAAAATTACTTTTCAAGACAAGTCACAATACCTTTAAAAATAAAGTTAGGTTTCTAAATCAAGTGACTCATTTTCTTATAAAATCTTAGGCAATTGATGCCTTAAAATCAATTTGCCTTTCATTAAATCAAGTCATTTATCTTTCCATAAAGCTAATATAACCAACTTCTCATAAAGTCGTTATATTCACTTTATACCTTAGCCAAATACAATTTCCTATCCAAGGGACTTATATGTTTAAAACGAAACAAGTATCACATACGTTAAAACTCTTCAAGTCCCTTAACTTTAATAAAACTTAAGACATCCTTAATACTTTCAAAGAAGTGAGTTAATCTCCTAACTCACCCGACTTGGCTATTCATAAAACTAGTAAAGGATATCAAGGTCTTGTACGTCTACCGTACTATATACGTGCAACTAGTCATGCTCAAAAGATAGGAAAGTTCTACATACCTCTTCGGGTCAAACCACTTGCCAAGTACAATATCCCGCCCGTAGTATGTCAACCTATAATGTCCACAATACGTCTATTAACGTCTTACTTCAAAAGTAGAATATTATAAGTGTAAAGTTACTAAATTCTACGGAAAATCGGACATCACCTCCTTTGTTTCTACTCACTTTGCCACCTTTTTCAAGGCCGAATTCAATAACCAAACACGCCACATTTAAGGCCCAATCAATGCAATTAACAATAGGGGATTACACGCCTACTAGACGTGTAAAATTCCGTCCCACAAAAGATATCAAACTAATACAAACTACTAGTCCAATTCGGCCACATTGAGTACAATAAAACCAATTCTTATCCAATTTCCATTTCAATCCAAGTTGTTAGCATAACATGATATCAAGTCGCAATCGATTATAACTACTATAATCTTCAAGTAAGTAACATGCGACGATTCTAATAAACGACCAAATTGTAATCCAACTTCACATGGCTTAAATGACATTTCGGATTTAAGGCTACAATCAATCCATAATAATTATAAAACTTCAACACATAAACTTCATGCTAGCAACATGTAAAGCTAACAACAATATATATAATCTTGTAACACTTTTAAGAGACAAGATTATTACCTCAACGAATCTTAATCCAACTCCAAATCCGAAGTCGCTCCTTAGCAACTTAGAGCCTCTTCAAGACACTTCAATCCGCTACTTGAGACCCTTAGAACAATACCAACAACTTTCCTTCAAACTTCCAAACAAAACCTAGAAAAGCAACTAGGTTTTCACCTTGCGACTAATACAAAAACTATCTTTTTCCGGGATTTTTCTATTGAGATACACTCACAATACACTCATGAACCTTGGTTTAAAGTGTGGAGCTTAATGGACAAGAAACAAAAAAAAAATTCTTTTCAAATGAGCTTGAACCCGAGAGCAAGTCTTGGTGTTCTTGAAATTCTTGAAATTTTTTCTAAGTGTTGGACTTAGTCTTGCTACTAGTACTACTATATAGCACAATGGAGGGTCAAGATGGGTACAAATGTGAGGCTTGGATGAGTTTCAATTAAATATCAAGACTTGTGGGCCCTTTGACTAAGTCAATTTTCTCAAGCTCACTACTTGCAAGACTTGTCATCTTAAGACTATGGTCAATGACCATTTTGGCCATGTCCCATTTCGTCCAAGGCAACCATAAGGAGGGGGTGACACGTGTCGCCCTCCCATTCGTCACAATATTCATTTTCCGACAATTTCATAATTCCGATAAATTTTTTACAAGTCTCAATCTTAACGTTAGGAATTCTCACGTACGTTCTTAAAACACGTCCTGTAAATACGGGGTGTAACAATATGAAAGCATGAATATGACATGGACACAATAAGCAAGAATACTATGAAGTAAAAGGCTCAATCTTAGCTCTTTTTCATCCTTAAACGAGTGTTATGGATTGATGAAAACACATAATCAACAAGTAAGAAAACCATATAATATTAAAGCATCAAATTAGAGATTTCATATCTCAATCATGATTTACATTAATTGATCTAAGCTATCAACTAACGCTCATATGCTTTGGCATTCAAACAAGAAAAGTAAACAGTTCAATACTAAACAACTTCCCAGAACATGGCATTGGTACCTAATTCAAGTGCTCATCACCTCACAAGTACATTATCCCTTTTATTTACCCATTACTCCCTCTTCATTAGTTTATTTTAACCAAACACGCACTTAAAAATAGAGTCAAGTAAGGTCTCAATTAGCCTTAGATTTGAAGCCCAAAGATAACAAATGGACTCCCTCTTCCTCAACATCTCCAAACAATCTCATTCTGGATCCAAGCAATGATTAAGTGTTCCGGAAGCTCTACTGCATCCAAATTCTCCGAAGGAATTCAATCTGGTCCAAATAGTAATTTACGATTCCAATTATACCCATATTGTTATGCTTTAATTCGGAACCAAAAAATGAACCCAAAAAGGTAACTCCCAGCCCCTAAAGGCAAAAAAAAAATTTGTTTTAAAATTAATTTATCCATAACCCATAGATTCTAAATCTAGAAAATCAACCAAAACCATCATGAATCGACCTCCAATTTAAGGAATTATTATATATCAACTTTAGGGATCACAACTCCAATTTCTATATGTCACGACCCAATTTACCAAGCTGTGATGGTACTAACCCCAAAATTCAGTAAGACAACCACAACCATTTAATCCGAATTTATTAGAGAAATAAAGTACGGAAATAGTTAAAGAAAATAAATTCAAGTCTTAATTAAGTCTCATAACATATATAATATGAAAAGTACTACAAATCCCCCAAGATTGATGTTAATGGTACAAGAACGAACTAGAAAGGAATACAAGTCTGGGAATACATCCTGAAATACATAAGTTGTCCAAAAATGAAAAGACAGAATGTAAAGGATAGATGAGGAGATTCGATGCCATGTATCACACTAATGGCTCACCCCAAATCGTATGGATGGCCTCCTCTACAACCAGTAGCATCTCAAACTCCGCTCGTGCTAGGAATAGAGTTTGCACAGAAAAAGGCTACAACAAGTGTAACTTGAGTACAATAAACAACGTGTACTCAAAATCATCGTCGATTGATCCTAGATAAAATGGAGACGAAGGCTGGCTGTCACGACCCGAACCCGGGCCCGTGACTGGTGCCTTACCCCGGGCACCCTAGTGATACAACATCAGAGAAAATCAGCGGAAATAAAAACATGAACATGAATTAAGAGAAAGGATAAATAAACAGGCCAACCAAAACAGTTGCCTTCATCATATGTACATAAATACGAACGCTTATCCTTTTTACAAACCCCGCCACAACAAAGGTTACATGCACTTAAGATTTACAACAACTATGACGGACGGGCCCGCCATACCACGAATGTATAAGAATCTCTGCACTGTGGTAACATACCAAAAGATAAGCCTCCAAGGAACGGAGCTTCCAACACGCTGAAATGTGATCCTATGTCGGATCGGCCGATCGATACCTTTACTGCAGATGGCGCAGCCCGGGCGAGGTCGATAACAGTACCAAGTATGTGAAATCAGAAATCGTAAATGCAATCATAATAGTCTATATAAAGCGAGAGACATGTATGATAACCAAACTACGATCACAACATAAAGCGATCATGTCAAGTCGTGACTCACGCCTCAAAGTCATCCTCACGCCCGTGGAACTCCTTCCTCACCGCCAGCCTAGGTACAAATCATGTGATACGTAAAGCGGTCTCGCCCATCTTATGGACCTAATATAGAAACGTGGAATACATTTCCGGTCCATCCCATGAACCTAGAGTCGAGTGGAATACATTCGGATGAACCGTAGTCGAGTGAAATACATTCCTGATGAACCTAATCAAGTGAAATACATTCGGATAAACCTAATCAAGTGAAATACATTCGGATGAACCGTAATCAAGTGAAATACATTCCGTATGAACCTAATCAAGTGAAATACATTCCCGGATGAGCCGGTAATCAAGTGAAATACATTCGGATGAACCGTAATCAAGTGAAATACATTCGGATGAACCGTAGTCGAGTAGAACACGCGATTTGCACAACAAGGCTATCACACGTAACATGGTCAAGTTTCATAACAACAAGCATAAGCAAGTTACACACAACTCAAGGTACTTTCATTTTATGCCAAAGTCCGGATTTTAACCCTAAAGTATTACGTACGTTAAATTCCTTTTAAAGATCCATTTCTTTTACGAAGGTCACCCGATACCCGTAGTATAAAAATAGAGTGACTAACATTGTTAAGTAAACCAAAAATGCTTTCCTTTGTAAAATCAAGTAACAACCTTATTTTCCAAACGTTCAAGTTTGCCTAATTTCAAAAGCTCAAGTTTCTCATTTTAGAAAAGGTTTCGTAGTTCATAGTTTTAAATCCTTTAAAACATAATTCTCCTTTAAACGTTTTGAGAAACATATGTCTTATATGTGAGTAGGTTATTCTTGTTTATAATTAATCTTATTAAGCAGCCATGATCTAGGAAATGTAATATCATTTTGTCTTATCTTAGCTTCTATGCAGATGGAGGTTTCTATTGGTTTTAATACCATACTTCATTATTCAATAAATTTTCCTTTATTAACGCTGCAGTGGTTTGTCGATACTCATTCTGATTTCCGAAATCAGTAAAACATTATTTTTATCACTCTTAAGACGTTATACCTAACTTCCCATAAAGCTAGTACAACTCTTATGTTTTCAAAGCTAAGTATTACTCTCCTTTCAAAAAGGTCTTTTTGAAACACTTCAAGTTCTTTATTACTACACATCAAATCCGTTATAAGTCAAATCAGCTACCCTTTGAAACCACAAAGCATTTTCTTACCTACATAAAGCTGTTATAACCAACTACTCATAAAGTCGTTATAACACTTCATGTTTCAAACCAATCAAATACATTAAACACATGTACGTCTACCGTAGTACATAGTTATACACATATCATGCTAGAACAGATAGGAAGAGGTTCACATACCTCGCGACGAGTATCGACTAATAGCAAAACGCTCCAAGTACTTCAAACCGCTTACTACCTTAAGCCACGTAGATTGCACCACACGTAGTACTTCAACCTATAAGGCCACAAGGCGCATTAACATCTAGATCTCATCGTTCCATATTCTACGTAAAATTGACATTCCCGCACACAACAGAAATCTCCTCCTTTATCGAGGCTGCCATCAAGCCAACCGTGGGGTTAACACGCCTAACCTGACGTACAATTCTACTATACAAGAATGCTACACAAGTCTCATGTCTGAATACACCCTATGTAATTACGATCGATTCTCTTCTTTAAATTCGTGCTTAAGTCAAAAGACATTGCAGACAACTATGTTCAATTCTATATATAGTATACTTTAACTATATATTCCTACAAAGATGTAATTTCCAATTACAATAGAAGGTCAAGATATTTACCTCGATAAGCCCAAAATTATCCAAGTTATAATGTCGATCCCGAGCAAGGTTTAGCTCCTACTCCGTGCGCTCCAATCCGCTCCAACAACCCTTAGAAGTTCTAACCAACTTCTACTTAAATACTTCAACCAATAATGAAGATTTCCTTAGGGTTTGGTTTGCGACTAAAAGGACAAAAGGTAGTATTTCCTGCTCTACGTATGGAGGTAACTTTTGAATACAACAAGGTAAAGGCTAAGGTATTTTGGGCATTATAACAATACTGAGAAGTATTTCTACCAAGAGGGGTGTATTATACGAAACAACTAGGCTGGGGTACCACGGCTAGCACCACAGGGGAGGGAGGCTCTCGGCCACAAGGGCCTTTACTAGGGAGGGGGGGGCTCTTGGACGAGAGTCAAACAAGAGGAGAGGGGAAGGATAGCAAGACTTGGAACATATTTGGATGAATGAAGTCTTCAAGCCAAGGGGGGGTATTTATAGCAAAACCAAAAGCCAACCAATGGCCAAGATCAAGCCATGTGCAAGGCAAGTGTAAGGCCAAGATCAAGCCAAGTGCACCCTAACCCTACTCCACAAAACACTCCACAAAACAAGCCACAAAACAAGGCACAAATCAAGGGACCAATAGGCCAAGGCCAACCGTCCCTCTTGGACGCCCAATCGTCCAAGCCACCCCACTTGCTTCCAATGTGAGGGTGACACATGTCACCCTCCCGTTGGTCCAAAATGTTTCGTCTCTCGGAAAAATCCGCAAAAATTATAAATGACATAGCCGGAATTTTCCTACGAAAGCCGTGGGAAACGCTTTCGTCTAAAAACGACTCTATTCGGCACTTGTGCCCAAATTTCGGTCCTATGCCTAACTTAAGGCTCAAATTTCGTACGTACGTCCACACGTACATACTCTGGAAATACGGGGTATAACATTCTCCCCTCCTTAGAAACATTCGTCCCGAATGTTCTTTCTCAAGACGGATATCGATGAAGTTCCTTTAACAAGTTGCCAACGCCACAGCCTGGCCACGAAATAACACACGTTCTCTTCCTTCCTTACTCGTCGTGCCCTTCTTAAACACTTGAACTCTCCCAGTGCGTACCATACTTCAGTCAACGTTTCTGTTTTCCAGCCCTGGGAGTCACCACCTCCAACTTGGTTATCTTACTAGCCTCAATCTTCCTTAAGGCCATTCCCGGCCTTCAAGATCTTCTTCTGGTCGAACACACCCACGAACTTATACGATGGTCAACTAAACTTGGGCCTAGCACCCTCGTGACCCTACCACCGCGACCACGAGCTGACCACACCTCGAACAGATCGCGGGTTGGCCCGCAACACGCCCCAACCCGACCCATCGTCGCGCCAACTCTTGCTCGCCGACACGGAACAATCTTGCTAAATCACATCATGAAAGATACCACTTCCATTTACCCAACCTGAGGACTTATCACACAATACCTTCTAGGCATAAAATGCACTGGCGAGATCACTCGCAAAATCTTGTACTCAAGATCACTTTACATCTAAGGTCTCAACTGTAATATTCTAAGGTTCATCATTTCTCACCCTGTGCTTACCTTTTTCCCCAACCAGTTCCTAAATCACATTTTAGTTGTCACGACCCATTCGGGGCCGTAATCGTGCTCACGGGCACCCAAGTAGTCATACATCGAGTAATCGGAAATATAAAACAAGACATGAAACAGATTTATAAAATAAGACACGCTTTATGTGAACAAACGTCGCCTTTCGACATATATATATAAACAAGGTTTAGCGATTACATCCGACATCGCATAAATGACTACTGCACTTAAGGAAAAATACAACTATGTGACGGGCCCCGCCATACCCTCGATCATACAAAACTATCTACAACAGGAGATCATACCAAAGAGTAGAGCCTCGGAAGAGATGGAGCTCCCGACACCAACGTAGAGATCCTAAGGATGCGGATCTAGCACTGCTGCCCTTACCGCGCAGATGAACGCAGCCCCGGGCGAGGTCAAGATAACAGTACCAAGTATGTGAAACTATAAAGAATCGAAATGAAATCAAAGTATTTAAAACCTTTTCACAAATACAATCCGTTCAATTGCACATAGTGTCACATCACAAACAACAACGAATAGAAAATCAGAATGTGTCTATTCTAGGCCGCGAATGATCAAGCAAGGCCAATCGCCCATAGTATCATTCTGCGTGCCTAGTCTGGACTTCCGCACTCGCATAGTCACACGCACCGCATGAGGTATTCCCGCATCGGGGCAGCCAACCCCGACATCCGCCTAGGCTCCCGCGGCCGCATAGCCTCAAAAGACCGCGTAGTCTCAGCGGACCGCATAGGGAATCCCCGCATCGTGCTAAACACCGGAATGATCAATCCCGATCATACCGCTGCTCCGCATAGTCTCACAGACCGCATAGCCGTATAGACCGCATCGAGGGCAAGCCACTGATAACGATCGGGGGTAGGTGATACAATAACGAGACAACGGACTTACCGATTAGCAACGTAAGCACGCAAGAATGACCCCTTTACACGATTTCAAGACACTAACCCGTAGCATCATAATATGTCTACTTATCACACAAATCTTACTACACTTAACAGAAATCAATACAAGGCTTTTATAAACAAACAAGTAAATGCCTTTTTATCTTTCTTAAGTTGTTATACCTAACTTCCCATAAAGCTAGTATAACTCTTAAGCTTTTGTTTTAAAACCAAATATTTATCTTCGTTAAAAATGATTCGATATTCTTTTGAAATGCTCAGCTTCTTTGTTATTCGTGCTTAAGCCGAGGCATTGTCGTAAGTATTATTCAAAGCTTAAGCCAGGCATCGCCGTAAGTATTATTCGAGCTTAAGTCAAAGACATTGCCGTAGTTATTATTCGATTAACACATGTACGTCACCGTACTATATATTGTAAAATATCATGCTTTAGGAAGAATCACATACCTTCTCAAATAAAACCACCGCCAAGTCAATATGTCGCGCGCAGAGAGTCACCTATAATAGTCACAGACATCTATCAAAGACTACTCAAGGTCATTCTAAACAGAGGGTTCACAATTCTACGAAAAGTCGGGCAAGACCTCCCTACCGGTGAGCTATATAAGTTCATCGTGAAAACAAATTCCTATGTAAATCTGATTTGATTATTCTTCTTTAAACCCTTCTACCGTGGTAACAGTTCAATTCTATTCTATGATATCCTTCTAAGTATTTAATACTTATTCAATACTACTACAGATGTATTCTCTAATTCAAAAGAGGTTAGGATTAGTTACCCGGTAAGCCCAAAAATATCCTAGATAAAGTCGCTACTGAGCAAGGTTTAGCTCCTAAGTTGTACGCTCCGTAGCTCCAAGAAACCCTAAGTTCTTCACAACTTCTACTAAGTACTATGGGATTTGGGCTAGGTATTTTGAGCATTATAACGATACTAGAAGACAACTTTTCTACCAAGGAGGAGGTAGATTTCGGCTAGCTAGGGGTAGCCCTCGCCAAACTCACCGGCGGGGAGAGGTGTTGGACGAAAGGCTGGGAGAGGAGAGGATTTTTCAAGACTGGGAAGATAACTTTGTGGATGAAGAACTCTTCATCTCTAAGGGGGTATTTATAGCTCAAGCCTTGGCCAACCAATGGCCAAGATGAAGACAAGTGCAAGGCAAGTGTAGGGTGAGGATTAACTATACACAAATATCCTACCAACTCCTTGACTTGTGCACAAGGCACAAAAAACGTGCCATGGCTCTTCAATTCGTCCAAATGGACGATCTGTTCACCAATGGGAGGGTGCCAAGTGTCGCCTCCCGTTGGTCCAAAAATGTTTCGTCTCTCGGAAAAATCCGCAAAAATAGCAATGGCATAGCGGAATTTTCCTACGAAAGTCGTGGAAACATTTCGTTAAAACGATTCTTTTAGTGAGTTGTGTACAAAAAAACGTCCAAGGCTAACTTTAAGGCCAAACTTTTTGTACGTATTCCCTTACGTACATACTCTGGAAATACGGGGTATAACATTCTCCCCTCCTTAGAAACATTCGTCCCGAATGTTCCTTCTCAAGACAGTTATCGAAGCTTAAACAGTTTGTAAGTGCCACACATGGCCACAAAAATAACACTTAGGCATAAATGATAACGAAAATTTACAAGTAGGAAAGTGAATTACCTGGAGGTGTGGGGAATAGGTGAGGATACTTCTGCCTCATGTCCTCCTCGGCTTCCCACGTCATCTCCTCCCTGAGCTCGTTCCGCCACAAGACTTTGACGGAAGCCACGCCTCGTCCGCAGACGCCTAACTCGACGATCGACTATCGCTATGGGAATCTCTCATACGATAACCCCTGGCCACCAGACATCGTCAATCGGGTGTACCCTAGATGGATCCCCGATACATCTCCTCAAAGATAGATACGTGAAAACCGGATGACCGCCTCCGGATCGGACGGCAGATCCAACTCATAGCAACCTTGCCTATCTCGCGACAATCAAACGCCCAATGTACTGGGCCGAAGTTTCTTCTTCCCGAATCTCATCACACCCTTCATGGGTGACACCTTTAGGAAAACCCAATCATGAACCTCGAACTCAAGATGCCGACGACGATGATCTGCATACGACTTGGCCGACTCGAAATGTCAATAGCCGCCTCGATAAGCTTCACCTTATCCATCACGCCGCACCAAATCTGGTCCCACTAGCCGCACTCGCCCACATCGAACCAACCTATAGGCGATTTGCACTTCCTCCCATACAAGGCCTCATAAGGCGCCATCGAATCTGGAGTGGTAGCTATTATTATACGCAAACTCAACTAGAGGCAAATGATCCTCCCAACTACCATCGGTCAATAACACAGCTCGCAAAGATATCTCAAGAGTCCGATAGTGCGCTCGCTGTCCGTCTGCGTGGATGAAATGCGACTGTGCTCACTGCGTCCCTAAACCCCTCGGAAGGACCTCAGAAGTTAGCCAGAAGCCGGGCTCCTCATGCGATATGATCGGGTAGGGACTCCATGCGGTCGACGATCTCTCGATGTAAAGTCCGCATAATCCTCACCAAAAGTCGCCTGACGGAAGAAAGTGGGCTGATTTCGCACCGTCGACGATAACCCAAATAGAATCATGTCTCCTCCGAGTGCGAGGTAATCCCGTGATGAAGTCCATGTTGATTACCTCCCACTTCCGTGTCGGGATCTCTATCGCCGCAACAAACCACTGTGCCTCGTGCTCTACCTTCACCGCCGACAACAAGGGCACCGAGCTACGAACTCGCAACGCCCCTCTTCGCCATCCCACCAATACACGGATCTAAGGTCGTGGTACATCTTGGTCGACCCGGATGGATAGAGTAACGCCACGCTGTGTGCTTCCCCAAGAACTCACTGCCAAGTCCTCAAACATCCGAACACACAACTCGCTCAAACCTTAGCACCCCATCGTGCTACTCAAAAGCGACCCTTGCCTCACGAAGAGTCAGATCACGATATCGAATCAAAGCCGGATCTCGAATCGCTCTTCACCTCCTCGACGATGGAAGACTCGCAACCTCACGAACTCTAACCCCATCGCTATCGAATCAATCAAGCGGACACCAAGGCTCGCTAATCGATGCAAATCACGAACCATGTCCTCCTCTCTAGCCGCACATCCGATAGGCTCCCATCGACCTACGACTAAGAGCATCCGCCACAACATTGGCCTTCCCGGTGGTACGGGATATCAACATCGTAATCCTTAAGCAACTCTAACCACCGTCTCGCCGTAAGTTCACCTCCTCTGCTGAAGATATACTTGGAGGCTCTTGTGGTGCGTATAAATATCCACGTGAACCCCATACAAATAGTGCCTCCAGATCTTTAAAGCGTGAATCACACCGCCAACTCCAAATCATGGGGGTAGTTCCTCCGTGTTTCTTCAGTGCCGGGATGCATATGCTATAACTCGCCATGCCGCATCAACACACATCCCAACCCGATGCCCGACGATCACAATACACGACATAACCATCCGACCTGCGGAAGAGTAAGAACGGGGCGGTGTCGCCTTCTTTCAAAGAATCGAAACCCCGCCACAAGCATCACCCATCAAACTTGGCTACCTTCCGAGTCACCTAGTCAATGGTGCGTAGATAGAAGCAAACTTCTCCACGAACCGATAATATCCTGCAAGGCCCGTAAAATCGCGAACCTCTGAGTAGTAGGTCTAGGCCAAGTCCTCGATCGCTTCGATCTTGGCGATTCCACTCGAATGCCATCACCACAATATGCCCAAGAAACGCCATCAAGTCAACCAAAACTCACATTTGGAAAACTTGGCGCATACCGCTGGTCCCGAGAGAATCACAAGACAGCCTCAAATGCTCCGCATGCTCCCGCTCGAGCGAATAAACCAAGATATCATCAATGAACACTATCACAAACGTGTCCAAAATGGTTTGAACACTCGGTTCATCAAATCCATGAATACCGTCGAGCATTGGTCAACCCAAAAGACATGACCAACTCATAATGCCCGCATCGTCCGAATGCGATCTAGGGACATCCACCTCTCCGACACGAACTCGATGATAGCCCGAACGCAGATCAATCTTGGAGAAACATCTCGCGCCGCAATCGGTCGAACAAATCATCAATCTCGGGAAGGGGTATTCGTTCTTAATGGTCACCTTGTTCACCGCTCAGTAATCAACACACATGCGCAGCGTCCCGCCCTTCTTCTTCACGAACAATACGGCGCTTCCCGGGAGAAACACTCAGCCCGATGAAGCCCTTCTCCAAAGAAATCCCTAAGCCGATCCTTCAACTCTCTCAACTCGGCAGTGTCATTCAGATGGCGGAATGGAAATAGCCGAGTGTCCGCAATATGTCAATACAAAACTCAATCTCCTCTCGTGAGGGATACCCGAGGTCGCCTGAAACACGCCTGGGAACTCTCTCGACCACCGAATCGACGGAAAATCTGGTACCGCAGCCTTCAGATCAAACACCAACGAGATGGTAGATATACCCTTCAGACCATCTTCCTAGCCTCGAGGTAGGAAATAAACCTACCCCGGCGATACCGTGCTCCTCCCACTCAACAACCGCCTCAGAAACTGGAACTGCACTACTTCTCTCTCAGCCTACATTGGCATAGCAAGAAGCTAGCCAATCCATCCCCATGATCACGCCGAAGTCAATCATCTCCAACTCTATCAAGTCGGCTGCCAGGTCCGACGATCAGAATGGTCACAGACAAGCTCTATATACCCGCCGAGCTACCACCGAATCACCCATCGCGTAGCTACCTCGAAGTGGTCCATGGACTCGTGCTCTATCCCTATCCTACTAGCAACAAGGGGAGATATATAGACAGTAGAACCGGATCTATCAAAGCATACACATCAAACCGAGAACCGATAAGGTACTGTGACGACATCGTGAGGCCTCACGATCCGCTTACCGACAAAGCATAAATGCGGTTCGAGGACCCTAGAATCTGGGACCCGCGCACGACCTGCCGCGACCCGCTGGTCCATGAGTACCTTGCCCTCCGGCGAGTAATCGTCGGGATGAAGAAGCGGCAATGCACCCGCAGATCGGGCCCTACTACCGCCGCCCCGGTCGGACAAACTCGCGAAATGACCTGCCGCCACAAGTATAGCAGCTCCTGAGTACAGCCCGAATGGTATCTACCACAACGCACACCGAGCGGACCTCAACGGTTAGCACCCTCGCTACTCGAAATCAAGTCCCGGGCCCCGACCGCCCGACCGCTCGCCAGACCGAAAATGAGGTAGGAGCGCTCTACCGGCCGTGGTGCAACCGACTTCACGATGCCGCCACCCCGAACCACCAAAAGAACCGACCGCCTCGCCTTCTTCTGGCCGATATCGCTCTACCCGGCGGTCTCTACGCCTCACATCCCAAAGCATGAGCTGCATACGGTTATGTCCATGCTCGGTGAAGGGACACACCGCACAAGACTCGCCATGTAATCATCTAGCCTGACATAGCGATGCACCGCCCTCCATCTCGCTACGGTGCAGTGGACATATCGAGCCAAAGAATCAAACTCGACATTGTACTCCTCACCGCAAGGCCCTCCTGTCTCTCAAAGAACAAGAATCTATCACTCGTGCCCTCCTCATGCGGAGGCAAGAAGTGTGTGAGAAAAGCCTCAAAACTCATCCCATACCTGGAGGTGCATGCTCTCCCGAAAGCTCCTATGATCAAACCAATCGATCGCGGTATCACGCACCGATGCGAACCGAATGTCACGCATCACCTCAAGCCACGATCACCCGCATAATCCTCTGCGGTGACGGATGAACTCTCGCGGATCATCCTCCGACCTCGACCCGTAAAACTCGCGGCTACAACTAAGGAAATCCCGTAGTCTCAAACTATTCGCCTCGGGTGCACTACGCGCGATCGAGCCGAGGCGAACCGCCGCATCCAGCCTCTCTCTCGTATCGGGCCACAACTTTAGCCAAAAGTCGGGCCATCTCCTTGTACCTAACTCTCCGCCCAGCCGTGGGATGCGAGGTGTGGTATCGCGGTCTCGCTGGGCGGCGGCGTCATAGAACTCGCCGCCTCGTATAGACGGGCACGAGCCTCGTGACTGGGTGTCTCGCTAGCCTCTCGCCGCTTTGCCTTCGGGCCCGGTTGCCTTACGTGAGGCATAATCAGCATGTGAAAGGAATACGTTAGAGGGGTCCAACCTATAACACAGCTCTAAAGCACGATATCAGAATGAAGAATGGAAACCAATCCTAAATATCCTATAGCCTCCTGATTATTGGTGTGGTGCACAACATACCGATAATCAAGACTTACTAGATACGGTGCAGACACTTTCCGAGGATTAACTGCTCTGATACCACTTCTGTCATGACCCGTTCCGGGGCCCGTGACTGGTGCCTAACCAGGCACCCAAGTAGTCATACATCAGAGTAATCAGCGTAACATAAAACAAGACATGAAACAGCTTTATAAAATAAGACACGCTTTATGTGAACAAACGTCGCTTTCGCATATATATATAAACAAGGTTTAGCTACATCCGACATCGCATAAATGACTACGCACTCTAAGGAAAAATACAACTATGGCGGACAGGTTCCGCCATACCCCGATCGCATAAAACTATCTACAACAGGGAGATCATACCAAAGAGCAGTAGAGCCTCGGAAGAGATGGAGCTCCCGACACCAACGTAGAGATCCTAAGGATGCGGATCTAGCACCGCTTGCCCTTACCGCGGCATTTAACGCACTCCGGGCGAGGTCAAGACAACAGTACCAAGTATGTGAAACTATAAAGAATCAAATGAAATCAAAGTATTTAAAACCTTTTCACAAATACAATCGGTTCAATTGCACATAGTGCCACATCACAAACAACAACAAGAATAGAAAAATCAGAATGTGTCTATTCTAGGCCGCGAATGATCAAGCAAGGCCAATCGCCATAGTATCATTCGCGTGCCTAGTCCCGACTTCCGCAGCCCGCATAGTCACACATGCACCGCATGAGGTATTCCCGCATCGGGGCAGCTAACCCCAAGATCCGCCTAGGCTCCCGCACGCGCATAGCCTCAAAAGACCGCGTAGTCTCAGCAGATCCGCATAGGGAATCCCCGCATCAGGCTAAACACCGGAATGATCAATCCCGAGCATACCGCTGCCCGCATAGTCTCACAGACCGCATAGCCGTATAGACCAAGATCGGGGCAAGCCTCAGATAACAATAAGGGGTAGGTGATACAATAACAAGACAACGGACTTACCTGCTAGCAACGTAAGCACGCAAGAATGACCCCTTACACGCATTTCAAGACACTAACCTGTAGCATCATAATATGTCTACTTATCACACAAATCTTACTACACTTAATGTAAATCAATACAAGGCTTTTATAAACAAACAAGTAAACAGTTCCTTTTTATCTTTCTTAAGTTGTTATACCTAACTTCCCATAAAGCTAGTATAACTCTTAAGCTTTTGTTTTAAAAACCAAATATTTATCTTCTGTTAAAAATGATTCAGTATTCTTTTGAAATGCTTCCAGTTCTTTGTTATTCAGGCTTAAGCCGTGAGGCATTGCCGTAAGTATTATTCAGGCTTAAGCCGTGAGCCATTGCCGTAAGTATTATTCAGGCTTAAGTCAAAGACATTGCCGTAGTTATTATTCAGTTAACACATGTACGTCTACCGTACTATATATTGTAAATATCATGCTTTAGGAAGAATCACATACCTTCTCAGCGAAAACCACCTGCCATGTTGAATATGTCGCGCGCAGAGAGTCAGCCTATAATAGTCACAGACATCTATCAAAGACTACTCTGAAGGTCATTCTAAACAGAGGGTTCACAATTCTACGAAAAGTCGGGCAGTACCTCCCTACCCGGTGAGCTATATAAGTCTACTGTGAAAACAGTCCTATGTAAGTACAGTTTGATTATTCTTCTTTTAAACCCTTCTACTGTGGTAACAGTTCAATTCTATTCTATGATATCCTTCTAAGTATTTAATACTTATTCAATACTACTACAGTATGTATTCTCTAATTCAAAAGAGGGTTAGGATTAGTTACCTCGGTAAGCCCAAAAATATCCTAGATAAAGTCGCGCCTGAGCAAGGTTTAGCTCCTAAGTTGTACGCTCCCAGAGTCTAAGAAACCCTAGAAGTTCTTCACAACTTCTACTAAGTACTATGGATTTGGGCTAGGTATTTTGGGCATTATAACGATACTAGAAGACAACTTTTCTACCAAGGGAGTGGGTAGATTTCGGCTAGGCTAGGGGTAGGCCCTCGCCAAACTCACTCGAGGGGGGAGAGGAGTTGGACGAAAGGCTAAGGGAGAGGAGAGGATATTTTCAAGACTTGGAAGATAACTTTGTGGATGAAGAACTCTTCATCTCTAAGGGGGTATTTATAGCTCAAGCCTTGGCCAACCAATGGCCAAGATGAAGACAAGTGCAAGGCAAGTGTAGGGTGAGGATTAACTATACACAAATATCCTACCAACTCCTTGACTTGTGCACAAGGCACAAAAAACGTGCCATGGCTCTTCAATTCGTCCAAATGGACGATTCAAGTCCACCAATGGGAGGGTGCCAAGTGTCGCCCTCCCGTTGGTCCAAAATGTTTCGTCTCTCGGAAAAATCCGCAAAAACATAGCAATGGCATAGCCGGAATTTTCCCTACGAAAGCTGTGGAAACATTTCGTCGGAAAACGATTCTTTTAGTGAGTTGTGTACAAAAAAAACGTCCAAGGCTAACTTTAAGGCCAAACTTTTTATACGTATTCCCTTACGTACATACTCTGGAAATACGGGGTATAACATCAGCACAAAGCTATTCGAACATAACACTTAACACATTAACATAACATCAAAACATACAAGCCTCTAGAGGGTTAAGGATATACCTGAAGCCACCGCTCCACTCTAATCGTAGTACGCCGCAGGCGCATAATCAGGGCGCGCGAACTCGCCATCGATCCGCAGGCCGCGCTGCCGCCGGCATTCTCCTATAAGCACGCCACTCGTCACATGGCTCGACGGCCGCAGTGAAACAAGCACCCGAAAAAGACGACATTCCCGGGATGATGTTTGCCACATCGCGCACACCGAGGACATGAATCTGGCCGCTAGCACTCACGTATACTGTGGAACGGAAGCCCCGAGCTCACCAGCCTCCGAATACCTAACGCCCCAAGGCGGGAGGACCACTGCATCTTGGCGGAGGTACATAACTAGATCGGCCGAGGCGGTCCGCCTCGAAAGTTACCAAAGGACCTGTTGTTCGCCTCTTCGCTGATCTCGGCCATTCCGTCGACCTCCGTGCCTCACATCCTAGTGCATGAGCTTGCACGCGGCAATGTCCATGCCCGATCAAGAGCTACACCCGCATAAGCCTCGCCAAGTAATCGCCCAGCCGGTGACGTAGCGGTGTACTCGCCCCCATATCGCTACTACAATGGGACATACCGAGCTAATGAGTCGAACTCCATATTGTTTCTAACCGTCCCGCCCGCCCCGCTCAACGTCAAAAATATGTCGGCCCGAGCCCTCTCATCCGTGGAGGCATGAAATGTGCAAGAAATGCCTCGAGAACTCGCCCCAAATCGGCTGGAAGTGCATGCTCTTCCCGACAACTCCCACGAATCAAACTACCAATCGCAGATCACGCGGTGATGCGAACCCAATACCACCGACTACGCCTCGAGGCTCGATCACTCATGATCCGTCAGAGTCGCTTGATAAACTCCCGAGGTCGCCTCGGCTCGATCCATAGAACACCGGAGGGCTACAACTCGTAAAGTCACGTAGCCTCAAACCGCTCGCCGGTGTGAAATACGGTGCTACTGGGCCGGAATCGCCGATCCGGCCTATCCTCATATCGCCACGACTCGCGGCGAATCGCCATCTCCTTGTACTTCATCTCATCGGCTCAGCCGTGGACCGGAGGCTCGTGTATCAGAGTCTCAGCCCATCGCCGCGCTCTAAACTCGCTGGCGTGGCGCTGCGAAACCCGCCGTCGGCACTGCTCGTGTATCGACCGCTCGCGCTGCATTTCTCGCATCTCGCTAACTCCTCGATCGCTTGCCTATCCGGGCTCAGGTTTTACGCGAGGCATAATCGGTAAAAGGAAAGGAATACGCCGAGGGTCCAATTTATCACACGGCTCTAAGGCACGATCTCGGAATGAGAAGAATGGAAACCAATCCTAAATGTCCTGCACCTCACGATTATAGATGTGGTGCACAACACACCGATAATCAAGACTCTACTAGACACGGTCAGACACTTTCCGAGGACTAATCGCTCGATACCACTTTTGTCACGACCGAACCGGCCCGTGGATCGTGCCTTACCGGGCACCCTAGTGATACAACATCGAGAAAATCAGCGGAAATAAAAACATGAACATGAATTAAGAGAAAGGATAAATAAACAGGCCAACCAAAACAGTTGCCTTCATCATATGTACATAAATACCAGAACAGTTATCCTTTTTACAAACCCTGCCCACAACAAAGGCTGCACTCTAAGATTTACAACGCTATGACGACAGTGGCCCCGCCATACCACGAATGTATAAGAATCTGCTGCACTGTGGTAACATACCAAAAGATAAGCCTCGAAGGAACGGAGCTTCCCAACACGCTGAAATGTGATCCTATAAGCGGGGATCGATCGATGTACCTTTACTGCAGATGACGCACTTCGGGCGAGGTCAAGATAACAGTACCAAGTATGTGAAATCAGAAAATCAGTAAATGCAATCATAATAGTCTATATAAAGCGGAGACATGTATGATAACCAAACTACAGTTCACAACATAAAAGCAGTTATGTCAAGTCAGGGACTCACGCCCTCAAAGTCATCCCTCATGCCCGTGGAACTCCTTCCTCACTGCCGGCAGTCTAGGTACAAATCATGTGATACGTAAAATAGGTCTCGGCCCATCTTATGGACCTAATATAGAAACGTGTGGAATACATTTCCGTCCCATCCCGTGAACCTAGTCGAGTGGAATACATTCCGGATGAACCAGAGTCGAGTGAAATACATTCGGATGAACCGGTAATCAAGTGAAATACATTCGGATGAACCGTAATCAAGTGAAATACATTCGGATGAACCGTAATCAAGTGAAATACATTCGGATGAACCCAGAATCAAGTGAAATACATTCGGATGAACCGGTAATCAAGTGAAATACATTCCGGATGAACCAGAATCAAGTGAAATACATTCCGGATGAACCGTAGTCGAGTAGAACACGCGACTTGCACAACAAGGCTATCACACGTAACATGGTCAAGTTTCATAACAACAAGCATAAGCAAGTTACACACAACTCAAGGTACTTTCATTTTATGCCAAAGTCGGATTTTAACCCTAAAGTATTACGACGTTAAATTCCTTTTAAAGATCCATTTCTTTACGAAGGTCACCCGATACCCGTAGTATAAAAATAGAGTGACTAACATTGTTAAGTAAACCAAAATGCTTTCCTTTGTAAAATCAAGTAACAACCTTATTTTCCAAACGTTCAAGTTTGCCTAATTTCAAAAGCTCAAGTTTCTCATTTTAGAAAAGGTTTCGTAGTTCATAGTTTTAAATCCTTTAAAACATAATTCTCCTTTAAACGTTTTGAGAAACATATGTCTTATATGTGAGTAGGTTATTCTTGTTTATAATTAATCTTATTAAGCAGCCATGATCTAGGAAATGTAATATCATTTTGTCTTATCTTAGCTTTATGCAGATGGAGGTTTCTACTGGTTTTAATACCATACTTCATTATTCAATACATTTTCCTTTATTAACGCTGCAGTGGTTTGTCGATACTCATTCTGATTTCCGAAATCAGTAAAACATTCGTTTTATCACTCTTAAGACGTTATACCTAACTTCCCATAAAGCTAGTACAACTCTTATGTTTTCAAAGCCAAGTATTACTCTTCTTTCAAAAAGGTCTTTTTGAAACACTTCAAGTTCTTTATTACTACACATCAAATCCGTTATAAGTCAAATCAGCTACCCTTTGAAACCACAAAGCATTTTCTTACCTACATAAAGCTGTTATAACCAACTACCCATAAAACCGTTATAACACTTTATGTTTCAAACCAATCAAATACATTAAACACGTACGCGTCTACCGTACTACATAGTTATACACATATCATGCTAGAACAGATAGGAAGAGGTTCACATACCTCGCGACGAGTATCGACTAATAGCAAAACGCTCCAAGTACTTCAAACCGTCGGCTACTCCTTAAGCCACGTAGATTGCACCACACGTAGTACTTCAACCTATAAGGCCGCGCGCTTTATTAACATCTAGATCTCATCGCTCCATATTCTACAGAAAATTCGCAAAGACCTCTCCCCGCAACACAGCGTAAATCTCTCCTTTATCGAGGCCGCCATCAAGCCAACCGGGGTTAACACGTCTAACCGGACGTGTACAATTCTACTATACAGTAATGCTACACAAGTCTCATGTCTGAATACACCCTATGTAATTACAGTTCAGTTCTCTTCTTTAAATTCAGGCTTAAGTCAAAAGACATTGCCGCACAACTATGTTCAATTCTATATATAGTATACTTTAACTATATATTCCTACAACATGTAATTTCCAATTACAATAGAAGGTCAAGATATTTACCTCGATAAGCCCAAAATTATCCAAGTTATAATGTCGATCCTGAGCAAGGTTTAGCTCCTACTCCGTGCGCTCCAATCCGCTCCAAACAACCCTTAGAAGTTCTAACCAACTTCTACTTAAATACTTCAACCAATAATGAAGATTTCCTTAGGGTTTCGGTTTGCGACTAAAAGGACAAAAGGTAGTATTTCCGGGCTCTACGTATGGAGGTAACTTTTGAATACAACAAGGTAAAGGCTAAGGTATTTTGGGCATTATAACAATACTGAGAAGTATTTCTACCAAGAGGGGTGTATTATACGAAAACAACTAGGCTGTGGGGGTACCAGCTAGCACCACAAAGGGGAGGGAGGCTCTCGGCCACAAGGGCCTTTACTAGGAGTGGCTCTTGACGAGAGTCAAACAAGAGGAGAGGAAGGATAGCAAGACTTGGAACATATTTGGATGAATGAAGTCTTCAAGCCAAGGGGGGGTATTTATAGCAAAACCAAAAGCCAACCAATGGCCAAGATCAAGCCATGTGCAAGGCAAGTGTAAGGCCAAGATCAAGCCAAGTGCACCCTAACCCTACTCCACAAAACACTCCACAAAACAAGCCACAAAACAAGGCACAAATCAAGGGACCAATCGGCCAAGGCCAACCGTCCCTCTTGGACGCCCAATCGTCCAAGCCACCCCACTTGCTTCCAATGTGAGGGTGACACATGTCACCCTCCCGTTGGTCCAAAATGTTTCGTCTCTCGGAAAAATCCGCAAAAATTATAAATGACATAGCCGGAATTTTCCCTACGAAAGCTGTGGAAACGTTTCGTCGAAAAACGACTCTATTCGGCACTTGTGCCCAAATTTCGGTCCTATGCCTAACTTAAGGCTCAAATTTCGTACGTACGTCCACACGTACATACTCTGGAAATACGGGGTATAACACTGGCCATACGAATACCACTTCTACACTAAACCGCTATTAGTTCAAATACAACAATAAGGTTAAATTGTACAAGATTCAATCCTAAGTATAAGAAATCTCAATTTATTTAGATTCATCTCAAGTAATCAAGTAGCATGATACAAAGATAAAGTTAGCAGTTTAGAAAAGTAAAGTAACAAAGAATAATATGATAAGATGATATGCAAATGTTGTGCAATGCATGGCCCTTTCATCACTGATACACACACATTAAAAACATTAACAAATTATGACCCATGGGGGACTTTTTGTCACGACGACCTCGCCGCGATCGGTGCCCTACAGGGCACCTGCTCGTATACATCGAGAGAATAGCAAATGAACATACACAACATAAACACACGTGTAACAATAAAACATCCTGTGCTAGCCGAGCAAGTGCCGCCTTTCCAATATATAAACATACTCAAAAGTACAATCTGCATAATCGGTTCTTACCTTCAACCACAAATGTGAATACAGACTTGCAGGAATAATAATCGTATGACAGGGCCCCGCCATACCCCTGGATGTACATAAATCTACAACACCAGGGAAAAGACTGTACCAAAATGAGACAAGCCTCCGGATAAATGGAGCTTCTGACGTCTGATAAGTGATCCTAAGAATGTGGATCCACCACCTGCTTACCCTTTCCTGCGGCATGAACGCAGCCCCCGAGGAAGGGGGTCAGTACACAATATGTACTAAGTATGTAAAACTGGAAAGTACTGTAATTACAACATAAGTTTAAAACAAACCGGAGACATGTATGATAACAAAATTACGAAGACACGATTGCCTTACTAACAATGAGAGTAAATCAAGGAATACGCATAACATCACAATAGAGACTCCTAACAAATCATAGGTAGCGAACCCATAAAACAGTGGTATAACGTCTTAGGTTCTTACCCTCATTTATACTCTTACCCCAAGGTGGTATAACGTCTTGGGGGTTTGTCCCTCATTTATACTCTTACCCTGGAGAAGGTAATAAAACAGGTGGTATAACGTCTTGGGGGTTTACCCCTCATTTATACTCTTATCCTGGAGAAGGTGGTATAGCGTCTTGGGGGTTTACCCCTCACTCATACTCTTACCCTATCTCAACCGGCCGTCATACAATAAATAAGCAAGTTAGAAATCCCCCTAACTTCTTATTAGTCTTATTCGTCTACACTCTCATTTTAATTTACTTAAGGCACTAACATGTCTTTTATAAAAATCCGGGAATTTAACCCAAAGTACTACGTACTTCAACCTTTTAAAAAATGACTCATTTTCATATAGAACTTCCAAGATACTATGAACCGTAGTATCAAGTCAAAATTACTTTTCAAGACAAGTCACAATACCTTTAAACATAAAGTTAGGTTTCTAAATCAAGTGACTCCTTTTATTATAAAACCTTAGGCAATTGATGCCTTAAAAATCAAATTGCCTTTTCATTATAATTAAGTCATTTATCTTTCCATAAAGCAAATATAATCAACTCCCCATAAAGTCGTTACATTCGCTTTATACCTTAGCCATAAACAATTTCCTATCCAAGGGACTTATACGTTTAAAACGAAACAAGTATCTCATACTTTAAAACTCTTCAAGTCCCTTTACTTTAATAAAACATTTGACATCCTTAATACTTTCAAGAAGTGAGTTAATCTACTAACTCACCCGGCAGCTATTCATAAAACTAGTAAAGGATATCAAGGTCATGTGACGCTCACCGCACTATATACATACAACTAGTCATGCTCAAAAGATAGGAAAAGTTCTACATACCTCGCCGGGTCAAACCACTTGCCAAGTAAAAAGTCCCGCCCGTAGAACGTCAACCTATAATATTCACAATACGTCTATTAAGGCCTTACTTCAAACGTAGAATATTATAAGTGTCAAGTCGCTTAATTCTACGGAAAATCGGGCAGCACCTCCTTTGTTTTTACTAACTTTTCCACCTTTTTCAAGGCCGAATACAATAACCAAACACGCCACATTTAAGGCACAATCAAAGCAATTAATCAATAGGGGATTACACACCTACTAGACGTGTAAAATTCCGCCCCACAAACGATAACAAACTAATACAACTACTAGTCCAATTTTCGGCCATAATGAATACAACAATACCAATTCTTATCCAATTTCCATTTTAATCCAAATTGGTAGCATAACATGATATCAAGTCGCATTTGATTATAACTACCATAATCTTCAAATAAGTGACATGCGACGATTTCTAATAAACGACCAATTAGTAATCCAATATTCAAGTGGCTTGTATAACATTTCGGATTTAAGCTACAAGCAATCCATAATACTTATAAATTTCAACATATCAACTTCATGCTAGCAACATGTAAAGCTAACAACAACAATATAATTATATAATCTTGTAACACCTTTAAAAGACAAGATTATACCTCAATGAACCTTAATCCAACTCCAATCCGAAGTCGCTCCTTAGTAGTTTAGAGCCTCTCCAAGACACTTCAATCCGCTTGTTGAGACCCTTAGAACAACACCAACAAATATCCTTCAAATCTCCAAACAAAACCTAGAAAGACAACTAGGTTTTCGTTTTGCGACTAACCCGTAAACTATCTTTTTCCAAGATTTTTCTATTGAGATATGTTTACAATACACATAAGAACCTTGGTTTAAAGTGTGGAGCTAAATGGATCACAAACAAAGATTTTTCTTTTTTTCTCTATAGTGAACCCGAGAGCAAGGCTCTTGTTCATCCAATTTGTGAAAATTTTTCTAAGTGTTGGCACTAGTAGTGCTACTAGTAGTATTATATAGCACCTTGGAGGGTCAAGATACAACCATTTGGGTGGCTAGGATAAGCTCTAATTAAATATCAAGACCTTGTGGGTCCTTTGACTTAGTCACGATTATCAAGCTACAAGTTGCAAGACTTAGTCATCCAAGACTATGGTCAATGACCATTATGGCCATGCCTAAATCGACCAAGGCATCAATAAGGGGGGTGACACGTGTCGCCCTCCCATTCGTCACAATAATACATTTTCTGACAAATTCATAATTCCGATAAATTTTTACAAGTCTCAAATCTTAACACTTGTGAGTTCTTACGTACGTTCTTAAAACATGTCCTGCAAATACGGGGTGTAACACTCGCGAGGTTAATATACCATCCGAAATCAATTCTCTTTGGGTTCCTTAGCCATTATTAGACTCACAATACTTGTCTCTAGCCACTCAGACTCTTATCAACACATTACTCCGGTCGTAATCATTTTCCCTCGGACCCACATATGTATCTTAAGTATATAATGCATGAGATACCATATGAAGCATGAATATGACATGCTCAACAAAAAGAAGCCAAAATATACAATAACGATTTAATCTTTCATCAACATAAGGCATAAACATCCGATCTTTAACCAATTTCACAGTAAAGTTACAATTTTTATCTTCTTTCCACTTTTAACGAGTATTTAGGAGTGATTAGTACATATATCAGATAAGACATACACATAAACATAAAGACAGAAAAGTACGAGCTTTATACCCCAATCACAGATCTAAAGGATTATACTATCTATCAGCTAGTTCCCTAAGCATGGTATTCAGATCGACTTGTACAATTTAAATGGCGTAAATGTCAAGAACATGTCACTGATACCCGATATAAGTTCTCATTACCTCAAAGTATTGGGACCCCCTTATTATCCGTATTACACCCTCTTACTTAGTTTATTTGACCAACCACAATGCTTTAAATAAGATTCAAGATCTCAACTTGCCTATAATAGAAGTATGTTAGTCACAACGAAGCCATTCCCTTCGTAACGCCTTCGAATGGTCCAAATCTATTCAAATATGGAAAGTACGTTAACACACAATTCTATAGACACCCATATTGCCATATGGAAGTTTCAGACCAAAAAGTCACACAAAAATAGATTCTGAGCCTCGAAGGAAAAATGGAAAAATAGTTCCAAAATCAGTTTACCCATGGTTTATAGAGTCTAAATACCAAAAATTAACTCAATCTAACAATAAATTCAAGATTTATTTGAAGAAATCTCCATTTTAATCTAGGGTTTCAAACCCCCAATTTCAAGTCTCAATTCATGAAGCATAGAATGGAAATCCTTAATAATAGAAGGCATAATCATAAAGTGATGATGAGGAACTTAACCACATGAAGATCCTTGCAAAATCCCTCAAAAATCACCTTAGACCGAGCACCCAAGTCCTAAAAGTGTGAATGAAATGCCCTAGGTTTGTAATTGGGAAAATATACTAATATGCCCAGCGACACCACCGGTGTGAGCTCAACTCTAAATCTGTGGGGTCGCATTTGCGATCCCTTTCTCGCATCTGTGAGAACCACTTAAATATCCTAAGAGCGTAGGTGCGACACCCTGCTTGTAGGCGCGACCTCGCAGGTGCAAGCCTCATGTTGCAGATGAGACCCTTGCCCACACATTCCACCTTCGCACCTGCGGCCCACCTAGCACATGTGCGACTTTGTAAGTGTGAGAAAATCCTCGTAGGTGTGATGCACCAGAAACCTGAAACCTCAAAATAAGATCCAAACTTCAATTCAACCCACGAAACTCATCCGAGACCTCTTGGACACACACCAAATATGTAAGTCACTCCTAAAACATGCAACAAACTTAATTACTCTCAAAATAATCATACGAGGTTGTCCTGACCCGTTGTTGACTACGGTCAACTCCAATTCACTTTAAATACCAGAATTCCATTCAAGAGTTCAAAATACCCCCCGAGTCCCTCAGGAACCAAACCAATGACTCGAATAAGTTATAAATGATATTTCAGACCTAATGAAATCAAAGAAACTTCAAAAAGACTCATTTACCCTTAATTTTGACTTTAGTCAACCATAACTCATCTTTTAACTTAAGAGCTTTCTAAAATCCATAATCTTATCTGAATCTCACCCAAATCGCTCGAGCGTGTCTTTCAAAAAGTCAACTCTTAGTCAAAATTTCCAAACTTATAACTTTTAAATTTCAAAATTTTAATTTTTTCTATTATTTTCACCTGATTGCCTCTAGAATCATACCATTTATCTCTACAAGTCAAATACACCACAAGAAAGATAGGAGGAGTTACATAAAAATAAGCAAAATATCCAAAATGACCTAACGGGTCATTACATCATCATCCACTAAAACACATGTTCGTCCTCAAACATAAAAGATAAAGGAAGTACATGAATCACCAAAAAGCTGAGGGTATCTACTCCTCATGTCCGACTCGGTCTCACAAGTAGCCTCCTCGATTGAACGATGCGTCCACTGAACCTTTACTGAAACAATCTCCTTAGATCTCAACTTCTATAACTATCGTTGCACAGAAGGATCCTTGGGAAAAAACAACATGCGAAATCAAGAAGCTCAACATGTATCAACTGCGAAATCATAGTGGAACTCAACATCTTTATCTTTCAAACTCTTGCATACTTTTAGTAGTTCTAAAGAAACATATTCAATATTGGTAGAACTTTTTGATTGGAGAAAATAAACGATATATCTCTTGTAAAAGGTAATTGGTCTACATCTACACCATTTTCTAATTCAAGCACTCTTTTGATTAAGCTCAATGAACAATCATCTTTTGCAAGAACTAAAATTTGCTTTTGACCAATAATGTCTATATTTCGATAAGAAAGAAGAAATCTTACCTCTTTTTCATTCAATAATTTATGGTTGTGGACATTATAAAAGTACACCACTACCCAACAAAAAATACCATCAATTACATATTTAGCAATAAGCATATTGGCGTTACAATTGCATCTGGAAGATTTTCTATCTCATTAACGCTCTTTAGCATCGATTAATAATTAAATATTTATTTAAAAAAATATATAAATAGATAATAAAAATATTCTGCAATCTTTTGAGAATAAGGACTTCCAGCTCAACAACAAACATAATTGTACCCCAAACTAGGAGGGTGGTCGGTACCAGATGTCGTACTAGCCCGAGCGTACCCCTCTGAAGACCAGACTCCTGTACATATAGAAATTCTTTCCGAAAAATCCATACTAGAATGTAACCTAAATAACAACACAATAGAGGCCGACAAGGCCATAATCTGTAAAGTAATAGTACAATCCAAACCCCTAAAACTAATTGAGGGAAGATCAACCTAAACATATGTATATAAACAGGGCCGAAAAGGCTATAACACAATTTAACAAAATAATAACCATGCATACAAGGCCACACATTACTACAAGACATACCACACGGGTTTACGAGCCTCTACAAGTAACTCAATTGTCATATAGTTGATAAAGGGACCCGAACTACCCGTTATCTACATATGTACATATTTTATAACCTCAAAGAAGCTCCAAAAAAGGTGAAGCTTACCAACTGCCGGTTGAGACTCAATAACTCCTATTGAGGTGGTTTATCTGAACCCAAATCTGAACCTGTAGCATGAAATGCAGCGCCCTCGATAAAAGGGACATCAGTACAAAAGAAATGTACTGGTATGTAAATCATGAATATCAATATAAAAGTGTAAATTGTAAAGCAGGATATAAGAGGTAACCTGATGACCTGTAACCAGTATGCTACCCAGGATGAACTGTGAAACTCTAAAGTACTATGAGACTCTTATACATACATTATATGATATAATCTGCCCTCTGGTTATAGTCTTGCTACAATTATCTCACCAACCGACGTAGCCATTTCATATGGCTTAGACAATAATTTCTGTTGAAACCCAAACTTACTAGCAATGAAAGGTGTAACGTAGGAAAATTGGAGTCAGGGTCTATCAATGCATATACATCATAATGAAGATGGATAGTATACTTGTAACAACATCTGTAAATGACTCCAAATACCTTTGGCATGATAAAGCATATATATATATGGTTCTAGGCATCGTCTCCCCACCCCATATGCCTCATCTGCTTATGCCACTGGTGATGAACTCACTATGGATATTCAATGTCAAAGTTAGAGTTTTTCTTACTACATAGGTGGCTAAATAAAGCCCCAGTCTTTTTTTTTCAAACCCCAACTCATGGCTAGATCAATCGGTTTCGGGTCAAATATAAAGAACTAGAAGATTCTACCTCCGGAAAACACCTACACCTAATGGCTTAAGCTGTTCTTCCCATTTCCTCACTTATTTATGCAAATCAAATTAGTACTCATGCGGAAGTATTTCCCATATCATAGAAGGTGTGGATTATGCGGGTGCTTTAAAGAAAAAAAGAAAAGCAAGTTCTAGGAATGCGGTGCCCTTCTTTACTTTACTACTTTAGGGGATGGGGGTGAAGGGAGGGGTTTACATAGAACCGAGGCAAAGTGGTTTATTATTGAATCTCAGAGTCATTTTTATCATTTGGTAGTATTCTCCCCCTCTACCCCTTCCTCTACTTGCTTAGGTTTGTAGCCCTCCACCTGGCGGACGTACACTCAATGAGGATGCTACTACTGACCCCGTCGGCTGAGCCATACAACCTCTACCACTACTCGGACACTAGCACATATAGTGACCAGGACTTCCATGCCAATAACATATATTAGAACCCTAACGACACTGTCTCAAATATGCCCTACCAAACTAGCCACATGTTGGCAAAAAAACCTCATTTAGGTCGAACTCCCTTGCGTATGAGAACCAGAAGCTCTCAAACTCTGACATAGTCCAGACTGAGTATATTTGTTATATCTGGGCTTCTAAAACATAGATGGAGCACTATAAGAAAACTGAGGCGGATGCCTATGAAATCGCTTCCTGGAACTACTTGGTGCCTCTCCGAAAGACCTGACTGATCTGCCCTCTTAATCAACTCCCTTTCTGTATCTCTATCATCACGGAGCTGGCGCTTATGGTCCTCAAAATTTTGAGCAAATGTTTTTATCCTAGAGATGTCGATGTTGATGTCCCGTATTTAGGGAAGCTATTGTACACTCTCTAATAAGATGTGAATCTAATCCTAATACAAATCGATGAAATTGGGCCCTCATCATATCCACAATGTTTGGGGCATACCAAGCTAGAGAATCAAACTGAAGACTATAATCTCGTACACTCATTCCCCTATCCTTGAGGTTTAAAAAACACTCTACCATAGCCTATCTTACCTCTAGTGGGAAGTAATGATCAAGTAAGGCATCTGAGAATTCCTCCCATATAACCGTATGTGCATCTGGTCCTCTGGACGACTCCCAAGCCTTATACCATATAATAGCCACATCCCGTTGTCACAACCCGAACCCCCGGGCCTGCGACTGGTGCCTTACCTGGGCACCCTTATACATTCCCAACACATATACTAATAGCGGAAGCATTAAATAACTCAAAATACCTCATGATAAAACCGGCAAGCCCACAAGACCGCCACTTTACATATATTAAACCATAACTTATTACAACTACCTGAGTCCAACCCACATATGAATACAGACCTCTAAGAGTTTGGACACTATCTATGACGGGACAGGGCCCCGCCATTGTTACACCCCGTATTTACAGGACATGTTTTAAGAAGGTACGTAAGAACTCACAAGTGTTAAGATTTGAGACTTGTAAAAAGATTTATCGGAATTATGAAATTGTCGGAAAACGTAATATTGTGACGAATGGGAGGGCGACACGTGTCACCCCCCCTTATGGTTGCCTTGGACGAATTGGGCAAGGGCTAAAGGGTCAATTGACCTTTGTTGGATGACTAAGTCTTGCAAGTAGTGAGCTTGAGATAATTGACTTGGTCAATGGGTCCACAAAGTCTTGATATTTAATAAGACCTCATCCAAGCCACCCATTTGTTTACATCTTGACCCTCCATTGTACTATATAATACTAGTAGTAGCAAGACAAGCTTAACACTTAGCCAAATTTTCAAGAATTTCAAGAACACTCACTAGGAGCTCTCGGGTTTGGCTAGCTATCATTACAAAAAAATTTGTTTGTTGTCCATTTAGCTTCACACTTTAAACCAAGGTTCATGAGTGTATTGTAAGTGTATCTCAATAGAAAGATCTCGGAAAAAGATAGTTTTCGTATTAGTCGCAAGGTGAAAACCTAGTTGCTTTCTAGGTTTTGGTTTGGAAGTTTGAAGGAAATTTGTTGGTGTTTTTCTAAGGGTCTCAAGTAGCGGATTGAAGTGTCTTGAAGAGACTCTAAGTTTCTATGGAGCGACTTCGGATTTGGAGTTGGATTAAGATTCGTTGAGGTATAATCTTGTCTCTTAAAAGTGTTACAAGATTATTTATATTGTTGTTAGCTTTACATGTTGCTAGCATGAAGTATATGTGTTGAAGTTTATAAGTATTATGGATTGCTTGTAGCCTTAAAATCCGAAATGTAATGTAATCCATGTGAAGTTGGATTATAATTTGGTCGTTTACTAGAATCGTCGCATGTTACTTACTTGAAGATTATAGTAGTATAATCGATTGCGACTTGATATCATGTTATGCTAACAATTTGGATTGAAATGGAAATTGGATAAGAATTGGTATTGTTGTACTCAATATGGCCGAAATTGGACTAGTAGTTGTATTAGTTTGATATCTATTGTGGGGCGGAATTTTACACGTCTAGTAGGCGTGTAATCCCCTATTTTTGATTGCATTGATTAGGCCTTAAATGTGGCGTGTTTGGTTATTGTATTCGGCCTTGAAAAAGGTGGCAAAGTAAGTAGAAACAAAGGAGGTGATGTCCGATTTTCCGTAGAATTTAGTGACTTAGCACTTAGAATATTCTACGTTTGAAGTAAGAGGTTAATGGATGTATTGTGGCCATTATAGGTTGAAGTACTAAGTATAGCGTATCCTACTTGAAGGATGGAATAGCTATCAAGGTTGAAGTACTTTGGAGCATTTTGCTACTTGTCGATAATCGTCGCGAGGTATGTGAACCTCTTCCTTCTTTTGGCATGATTCTATGTATGGAATATACATGTGGTATTATTTCATGTTTCCTTCTACTCTTAGAAGTTAAGAGGTAGTTGTGTGATTTACTCTATGTTAAGTTTATGTCAAAGTTATCCTAAGTCCTTACCGAGTCTTATGGGAGATGTTGGTAAGAGTCGTTAGGAGGTACTTTGGAGCCAAGTTGACTTGGCTATGTTACGACACAAATGGGAATAAGTATCGAACAAGCCACTGCAGCGATAATAAAGGAAAATGTAATGACAATTAATTATATTAAAACAAGTAGAATTCTCCATCTGCATAGAAGCTAAGATAAGACAAAATTGTATTACATTTTCTAGATCATGGCTACTTGAATAAGATCGTTATAAATAAGTATAACTTATTCACAACGCACCAAAGTATTGATTTCTTGTCATTCTAAAGTTAAGAAACTTGTTTTCTTAAAAGTTAAGAGACTTGAAGTATTTTGAAAGCTAGGTGATTGGATTTGAAAGTATAAGTCTCTTGGTTATAAAAGGAATGAATTTGTCTAAGACATAAAGAGTTATAACGGCTTTATGGGGAGTTGGTTATAACAACTTTATGGAAGATTAAAAGAATGGGTTTCTTCAGTAATGTAAGCAAAGAAATGACTTGAAATAAAGAAGGGAAAATTGTTTAAAGGTACCATTTGCTTAATGTTTTTAAGAAAGAAGTCACTTGATTTAGAAGCCGGTAAATGTATTTCTAAAAGGTATTGTGACTTGCCTTGAAAAGTAGATATGACTTGATACTACGGTTGTTAGTATCTTAGAAGTTTTATTTGAAAAAGAGTCATTTTTTAAAAGGAGTAGAGGTGCGTAGTACGTTGGGTTAAATTCCCGGATTTTATATGACATTATCGCGCCCCAGAGATGGGTCGGGCAGTATACCTTTATGGGAAAATTATATTACATTATCGCGTCCCAGAGATGGGCCGGGCAGTATACCTTTATGGGCAGACTATACGACATTATCGCGTCCCAGAGAGGGGCCGGGCAGTATACCTTTATGGGCAGACTATATGACATTATCGCGTCCCAGAGATGGGCCGGGCAGTATACCTTTATGGGCAGACTATATGACATTATCGTGTCCCAGAGATGGGCCGGGCAGTATACCTTTATGGGCAGACTATACGACATTATCGCGTCCCAAAGATGTGCCGGGTAGTATACCCTTTTGGGCAGACTATGTGACTTTATCGCATCCCAGATTGGGCCGGGCAGTATAGGCGTCTCTCCATAAAGGGCCGGATTAGGTTACGAAAGGTAAGTAAGTTATATGGTAGTGAACTTGATGATTTTCCTAAGTATGTACGTCAGAAAGTGACTATAACTTTTATTGAAAAAAAATGGGAAAAGATAATAAGGTACGATTAAGTTCACGAGATGGTAATGACATGGTAGGTTCAGGTATTTTACCCTTTTTATACTTACCCCTGTCATGCTTTTATACAGATATGTTTTGTTTACCGTACCTTATTTCCGTTCCATATTCGGCACTGTTATGTGACCGACTTTCGGGGCTGCGTCAAATGCCCACAGTATTAGGTGCAGGTTGGTGATCCTTGCTCTTAGGATCTCGGTTGATTTGGGAAAAAGCTCCATTTGCTCCGAGGCTTATCTCTTGCACGGCTTTCCGAGGTTGTAGATTCATGTGTATTCGTGGTATGGCGGGGCCCGCCATCGTTGTTATGGTAAAACTCTTAGAGGTCTGTAGTCACATATTGTGGGTCAGTTTGTAAAGGAAATGAGGCGACTGCTTCGGTTGTTTATGTATGTCCAGGAAGGTAGCCCCGTCGGCTAACCTATTGTTTTATTTTTGTTGAGTTATTTTATAAGTTTCATGTATGTTCCGCTGATTATCTCTGATGTATACCGTAAGGAGCCTGTGTAGGGCACGATCGCGCCCGGTCGGGTCGTGACAAAAGTGGTATCAGAGCAGTTAGTCCTCGGAAAGTGTCTACAGACCGTGTCTAGTAGAGTCTTGATTATCGGTGTGTTGTGCACCACATCTATAATCAGGAGGCTGCAGGACATTTAGGATTGGTTTCCATTCTTCTCTCTTTGAGATCGTGCAGTAGAGCTGTCATAGTAGGTTGAATCCTCTCTGACCCCTTCTTATGTAACAGTTATGCCTCGCGAAGGCGACCGGGCCCAGAAGGGCAAGGCGGCGGAGAGGCGCTAGTGGTACGCAGAGGGTTACCAGGACTCGGGCACAGACTATGCCTGAGGTAGTAGGCGGATCGGCGAGCTCAGCCACGCCGGCGGTATTAGAGGAGCCGAGAGCGGCAGTAGCTCCAGAGGTTCCGGTACCCGAGCCTCCAGTTCCGCAGCCAGGGGCAGAGTTTAGAGATTATGGAGAACAGATCAGACTATTGACTAGCATAGTGGTAGGGCAGCGCCGACAGGAGCAGATAGCTAACCCTAGAGCCGACAGTTTGTGGATTCGGGATTTTTTGGGTTGTAATCCGCCCGAGTTTTATGGTTCGAGGTCTGAGGAGGATCCGCAGAAGTTCATTCGGCAGCTACAGTGGACTATGCAGGTTCTTAGGGCTTCGGAGACAGAGTCTGTTATGCTAGCCTTTTACCGGTTACGCGATATTGCGTTGAACTGGTTTGAGTCATGGGTGCTGACGAGAGGTGAGGATGCTCTTCCAGCTGTTTGGGAGGAGTTCACAGAGGCCTTTATGGATCACTTTTTGCCTCATGGGATGAGGAGGGCCCGCGTAGATAGATTTTTGACCTTGAGGCATAATGGGAGGACTATCAGGGAATATAGCCTGGAGTTTGACTCATGGCTGTACGCGCACACCATTGTGGGCCGATATGGCGGATAGAGTTCATCGTTATGTGATGGGCTAGACCGTCATATGATTCTTGCATGCTTGGGGGTGGCTCTTCGGCCGGTATGGACATTGCTAGATGCGAGCCTATGCGCGAGGGATAGAGGATAGAGAGAGGAGGATCGATTGACTCGAGCCCCAAGAGGCGGACAATGGTCTCAGGGCGATTTGAGGCGGGCCTGGCAGCAGACTAGGTCTACATTGCAGCCAGCACCGAGTGCACCTCCACAGTTTTCCAGCGGGGGGTTTTACAACCCCGGGAATGCAGGGGCCGATCAGGTTTCTAGAGCTTCAGAGTCTCAGGGAGATGGGGGTTCCAGTCAGTCGAGGCCACCTTTGCCTCAATGCGCCCAGTGTGGTAGGCTACATTCTGGGGTATGTCGCGCCGGTATGGGTTCTTGTTTTTCTTGTGGTCGTCTAGGCCATATGTTAAGAGAATGTCCTTATAGAGGGGGTCCTGATGGGACAACACCGTCTACTGGATCAGTTGCGGGTTTTTCTCCTTCAATAGCTAGGCAGGAGGTTCATGCACCGACAGGTCATGACAGAGGTCGTGGTGGGACTTCCCAGTTTTAGCGGTCCTTTGAACCGCCTATATGATTTCAGGTATGTCTTTGGCCCTTTAGAAACTTGTATGCATGATAAAGTTGTGGTATGTTTAAGTGTCATGAACAGATTATATTGAGACTATGTATATGCTAGAAGGAGTTGGAAGTACGAAAAGATAATTCCTTTTTGGGCTTATGATGGACGGATTTGCGTGTGCGGGGTATTAGGGCCATAAGTGGCATAATTAGGTTTCATTAAAGTGTAGTTATATGAGATTATGCCGAGAAATGATAAAGTGAACTCCGAAAGAACATTCGAGGACGAATGTTTCTAAGGGGGAAGAATGTTACACCCCGTATTTACAGGACATGTTTTAAGAACGTACGTAAGAACTCACAAGTGTTAAGATTTGAGACTTGTAAAAAGATTTATCGGAATTATGAAATTGTCGGAAAACGTAATATTGTGACGAATGGGAGGGCGACACGTGTCACCCCCTTATGGTTGCCTTGGACGAATTGGGCAAGGTCTAAAGGGTCAATTGACCTTTGTTGGATGACTAAGTCTTGCAAGTAGTGAGCTTGAGATAATTGACTTGGTCAATGGGTCCACAAAGTCTTGATATTTAATAAGACCTCATCCAAGCCACCCATTTGTTTACATCTTGACCCTCCATTGTACTATATAATACTAGTAGTAGCAAGACAAGCTTAACACTTAGCCAAATTTTCAAGAATTTCAAGAACACTCACTAGGCGCTCTCGGGTTTGGCTAGCTCTCATTACAAAAAAATTTGTTTGTTGTCCATTTAGCTACACGCTTTAAACCAAGGTTCATGAGTGTATTGTAAGTGTATCTCAATAGAAAAATCTCGGAAAAAGATAGTTTTCGTATTAGTCGCAAGGTGAAAACCTAGTTGCTTTCTAGGTTTTGGTTTGGATGTTTGAAGGAAATTTGTTGGTGTTGTTCTAAGGGTCTCAAGTAGCGGATTGAAGTGTCTTGAAGAGACTCTAAGTTGCTAAGGAGCGACTTCGGATTTGGAGTTGGATTAAGATTCGTTGAGGTATAATCTTGTCTCTTAAAAGTGTTACAAGATTATTTATATTGTTGTTAGCTTTACATGTTGCTATCATGAAGTATATGTGTTGAAGTTTATAAGTATTATGGATTGCTTGTAGCCTTAAAATCCGAAATGTAATGTAAGCCATGTGAAGTTGGATTATAATTTGGTCGTTTACTAGAATCGTCGCATGTTACTTACTTGAAGATTATAGTAGTATAATCGATTGTGACTTGATATCATGTTATGCTAACAATTTGGATTGAAATGGAAATTGGATAAGAATTGGTATTGTTGTACTCAATATGGCCGAAATTGGACTAGTAGTTGTATTAGTTTGATATCTATTGTGGGGCGGAATTTTACACGTCTAGTAGGCGTGTAATCCCCTATTGTTGATTGCATTGATTGGGCCTTAAATGTGGCGTGTTTGGTTATTGTATTCGACCTTGAAAAAGGTGGCAAAGTAAGTAGAAACAAAGGAGGTGTTGTCCGATTTTCCGTAGAATTTAGTGACTTAGCACTTAGAATATTCTACGTTTGAAGTAAGAGGTTAATGGACGTATTGTGGCCATTATAGGTTGAAGTACTAAGTATAGCATATCCTACTTGAAGGATGGAATAGCTATCAAGGTTGAAGTACTTTGGAGCATTTTGCTACTTGTCGATAATCGTCGCGAGATATGTGAACCACTTCCTTCTTTTGGCATGATTCTATGTATGGAATATACATGTGGTATTATTTCATGTTTCCTTCTACTCTTAGAAGTTAAGAGGTAGTTGTGTGATTTACTCTATGTTAAGTTTATGTCAAAGTTATCCTAAGTCCTTACCGAGTCTTATGGGGGATGTTGGTAAGAGTCGTTAGGAGGTACTTTGGAGCCAAGTTGACTTGGCTAAGTTATGACACAAATGGGAATAAGTATCGAACAAGCCACTACAGCGGTAATAAAGGAAAATATAATGACAATTAATTATATTAAAACAAGTAGAATTCTCCATCTGCATAGAAGCTAAGATAAGACAAAATTGTATTACATTTTCTAGATCATGGCTACTTGAATAAGAATGTTATAAATAAGTATAACTTATTCACAACGCACCAAAGTATTGATTTCTTGCCATTCTAAAGTTAAGAAACTTGTTTTCTTAAAAGTTAAGAGACTTGAAGTATTTTGAAAGCTAGGTGATTGGATTTGAAAGTATAAGTCTCTTGGTTATAAAAGGAATGAATTTGTCTAAGACATAAAGAGTTATAACGGCTTTATGGGGAGTTGGTTATAACAACTTTATGGAAGATTAAAAGAATGGTTTGCTTCAGTAATGTAAGCAAAGAAATGACTTGAAATAAAGAAGGGCAAATTGTTTAAAGGTACCATTTGCTTAAGGTTTTTAAGAAAGAAGTCACTTGATTTAGAAGCCGGTAAATGTATTTCTAAAAGGTATTGTGACTTGCCTTGAAAAGTAGATATGACTTGATACTACGGTTGTTAGTATCTTGGAAGTTTTATTTGAAAAAGAGTCATTTTTTAAAAGGAGTAGTGGTGCGTAGTACATTGGGTTAAATTCCTGGATTTTATATGACATTATCGCGTCCCAGAGATGGGCCGGGTAGTATACCTTTATGGGCAGACTATATGACATTATCGCGTCCCAGAGATGGGCCGGGCAGTATACCTTTATGGGCAGACTATATGACATTATCGCGTCCCAGAGATGGGCCGGGCAGTATACCTTTATGGGCAGACTATATGACATTATCGCGTCCCAGAGATGGGCCGGGCAGTATACCTTTATGGGCAGACTATATGACATTATCGCGTCCCAGAGATGGGCCGGGCAGTATACCTTTATGGGCAGACTATACGACATTATCGCGTCCCATAGATGGGCCGGGCAGTATACCCTTATGGGCAGACTATGTGACTTTATCGCGTCCCAGATTGGGCCGGGCAGTATAGGCGTCCCTCCATAAAGGGCTGGATTAGGTTACGAAAGGTAAGTAAGTTATATGATAGTGAACTTGATGATTTTCCTAAGTATGTACGTAAGAAAGTGACTATAACTTTTATTGAAAAAAAAGGGAAAAGATAATAAGGTACGATTAAGTTCACGAGATGGTAATGACATGGTAGTGTTATACCCCGTATTTCCAGAGTATGTACGTAAGGACGTAAGTACGAAAGTTTGAGCCATAAGCTAGGCATAGGACCGAAAATTTTGTTCACAACCCCCGATTTGAATCGTTTTTCGACGAAACATTTTACAAAACTTGCGAAGGGAAAATTCCGGCTATGTCATTTATAATTTTTGCGGATTTTTCCGAGAGACGAAATGTTTTGGACCAACGGGAGGGTGACACTTGTCACCCTCAAAGTGGGCGGATTGTTGGCCGAGAAGTGCACGTCTCCCTCCCTTGATTTGTGCCTAATTCATGGGTCAATGTTTGGGAGGGTTTTGTGGAGTAGGGACTAGGGGGCACTTGGGCAAATCTTGGCCCTCCACTTGGCTAGATCATGGCCATTGGTTTCCCTATAAATACCCTCCCCCCCCCCCTTTGAAGACTTCTTCATCCATTCCACAAATCTCCAAGTCTTGAAAGCCCCTCCCCCATTTCGTGAGGCCCCCTTGGCCGAGAGATATCACCCCCTCCTTGTGGTGTGGCCGAGACACACACCCCCCTCCCCCTTCCTAGTGGCCTTTGGCCGAGGGGTACCCCTACCTTGAGTTGTTCTCGTAAAATACACCCTCCCTCTTGGTAGAACATACTCTCCATAGTGTTGTTACTATACCAAAATACCTTAGCCTTATACCTTGTAGTATTCCAAAGATACCTCTATACGTAGAGCCCGGAAATACTACCTTATGTCCTTTTTGTCTCAAAACGAAACCCTAAGGAAAATCTTCATAGTCGGTTGAAGTGTTAAGTAGAAGTTACGTAGAACTTCTAAGGGTTGTTTGGAGCGGGTTGAGCGCCTGCAGTAGGAGCTAAACGTTGCTCAGGATCGACATTTTAACTTGGATAATTATGGGCTTATCGAGGTAAATATCTTGTCTCCCTATTGTAATTGAGTTTACATACTATTGAAGTATAAGAATAAGTATAAGTTGTATACAAGGAAGGTATATAAGAAGGGTAATGAACTGTACTTACATAGGACTGTATTTACAGTAGACTTGTGAAGTTTGTGTTACACCCCGTAAATTCGAGAAGATAAGATAAGTTGACAAACATGTGTTAGACGGATTTTGAGTCTACCTTGGAGTGTTGTACCACAGTTGTTAAGAATTTCGAGGTGTTTAAAAGCCTAATGTGTAGTTCGTTAAGTCTAGATCCCAACGCAACAAACCGTTCGTCGATAGGACATCGGGGTCAAAAGTTATGGAAGTTTCAAGTTTGGTGCGCGCAGCAGCAGCGATTTTTCAGGTACAGTGCGCGCCGGACGCGAGCCGCGCGGTTGTTACGGGAGTCGCAGGGTTGCAGCGCGCGCCGAATGCAGGCGCGGCGCATACGCGGAAGATTTATTTTTGGAAGTGGAAGCGCCGCGGCGCCGGCGGCGGGGCCGCGGCGCCGAGGCGGGATTTTGCGCAGTAAGTGACGAAAAACAGGGGGTATTTCGTTTATAACCTATGGGAGGGTGACAAGTGTCCCTCCCATCCTTTTTATCAGTAAGTGGTCCTATTTTAGGGCCAAGTCTTGGAAGACTTGGCCATTCCATTTCATTTCATTTCCAAAACCCTCCTAAGAAAAAAACCCTCTCCCTTCTCTCTAGTTTTTGGAAGAAAACCTAGCTTTAGAGGAGATTGTTGGAGCGGCGGCAAGAAGAAAAAGTGTGGGTAAACTTGTGGGTAACGCTGGTGGGCGATTTTGACGGAAAGAGGTGGAAGAAAAGGGGCTTTTGTGGGCTATTCCTTAAGGTAAAAGTTTCCCCTTTCTCTTGGTTATGAGCCTAAGACTGTTTTATTTTAGTAGTATAGATGTGAGCCTGAGGCTGTTTTATTTTAGTAGTTTAGAGTTGAGCCTAAGGCTGTTATATTGTAGTAGTATAGAGTTGAGCCTGAGGCTGTTTTATTTGAATAGAGTTGGATCTTGTTGTAATTGTTGAAGATGTCTAGGGCTAGATATCATGTTGGACATAAGAACTTGGATTGGAAAGAGTTGAAAGGAGTTTAGGGTTGGTTTATTGTTGGCCAAGAATGGCATGGGTTATTGGTTTATTTTGCATTATTGTGGGTGTTTGGTTATTGAATTCGACCTTAACAAAGGAAGTGCCGTCCAAATTGTCGTAGAATTTAGGGACTTTGCACTTAGTTACTCTACGTTCGAAGCTAGAGTTTGATAGACGTTTTATGACCCTTATAGGGTTGAAGTACTACGGTAGCATATTCCTCTTAAGGGAGATAGTACTGTGGAGCATTTTGCTTATTGTCGACAGTCGTCGCGAGGTATGTGATTCTTCCTATCCTCTTCAGCATGACTATTTGTGAAATATATAGTGCGGTAGACGCACGTGTGTTAAAGGAATTAAATTTCCTTTTTGTGCCTTGACTTGATATGAAGTGTAAGGGTCTTGATTGTTTGAAGAAAAGAGTAGGAAAATCTTATTCGTTAGTAATAAGTGCTTGGTTGTTAAAGAATAAGCCCTCTTGATCTCATAAGGGCTTATAGTTGTAATTGGTTGGGTTAAAACATAAAGTGTTATAACGACTTTATGGGAAGTTGGTTATAACCACTTTATGTAAGTAAAAGAATGTTTTGTTGATTTCAAAGGACAAGTGATTTGACTTAAATGGTGTCAAAAAGTGTGAAACCTAATTCGGGAGAAATGAATACTTGGTTTTTAAAAGAATAATGTTACAAATTTCGGAAATGGGAATAAGGATCGAACAAGCCAATGCAGCGTCGATAAAGGAAAGAAGTAATGACAATTAATCATATTAAAACCAGTAGAAACCTCCATCTGCATAGAAGCTAAGATAAGACAAAATTGTATTACATTTCCTAGATCATGGCTGCTCCAATAAGAATTATTGTAATCAGATTTTGATCCCCTTAAAAATTCCAAAGTAAGGAATTCAATTTTCTAAAAGAAAAGAGACTTAAGAATTGGAAGTGTTTTGTTTTAAAAGAAAGGCATGGTTTTGTCTTGTATTGTTTTAAAACATAAAGTGTTATAATAGCTTTATGGGAAGTTAATTATAACGACTTTACGAAAACAAAGGAATGGTTTTTATAATTGGATTTAGATTGGGATACTTGACGTTGTGCTAAAAAGTGTTTAGAGTGCTTGATTTAAACCTGAATGTGTTCGATACTACGGGTGTTAGTATCGGGTGGCGTTTGCGTAGAAAGAGGTCTTTGTTTTGAAGGAATGAAAGTACGTTGAACTGGCCTATGCTTGTTGTGATAGCTTTTGTTGTGCAAGTGTTGTATTGCGCTACCGCTGGCTCTCGTTGGAGGGCATTATCCGTTGATTGGTGGACATACCGACACGTTGGGTAGCCCACGTATGCTTCCGCGAGTATTATCTTGTGGTTGATTGATGGACATACCGACACGTTGGGTAGCCCACGTACGCGTCCACAGCGAGTATTATCCGGTTAGTTGTTCGGACATACCGACGCGTTGGGCCCACGTATGCTTCCGAGGATTGTTATCTTATTGACTCTTTTGGGCATACCGACACGCTGACGGTCCACGTATGGGCCCACTAGGATGGTTCCATGGCCATGCTTATACCGAGGTGAGATGCCGGCACGTGGCCATTGTGCGAGTTAAATTCGGGTTGTATTTGAGTGATGACTTTACGCGTGAGTCCCCGATTTGACGCGGATCATTATGTGTTGTATCGTAGTTTGGTTATCATACATGTCTCCCGCTTTATATAGACTATTATGATTTCATTTACTGATTTTACGATTCACATACTTGGTACTGTTGCATCGACCTCCTTCGGGCCGCGTTCATGCCGCAGTTGAGGTACATAGCTTGCGATCCACTCATAGATCGCTGTTCGGTTCTGAAAGCTCCATATCTCCTAAGCTTGTCACGTGGTACGGTTCCTCAAGTAGTAGGCTTTTGTATATTCAGGGCATGGCGGCCCCGTCTCCGTCATTATGGTTTCAAAATTCTTAGAGGTCTGTAGCTCTGTGGCGTGTTTGTAAGGGATGAATCGCTCAAGTTTTAATTTATGTACAAAAAGGTAACCGTTGGGTTAGCCTGCTTTCTTATTTCACTGTTTTATAGGTTTAAGTTTTTATTTCCGCTGGTTTTCTCTGATGTTGTATCACTAGGGTGTCCGGGGTAAGACACCAGTCACGGGCCCGGGTTCGGGTCGTGACAAAAGTGGTATCAGAGCAGTTAATCCTCGGAGAGTGTCTACGCATCCGTATCCAAGAGAGTCTTGATTATCGGTGTTTAGTGCACCACATCTATAATCAGGACTCTATAGGATATTTAGGATTGGTTTCCATTCTTCTCACTCTGAGATCGTGCCTTAGATCGGTGTTATAAGTTGGACTCTCTCTGACGTGTTCTTTGTATACCAGTGATGCCTCCACGCAAGGCAACCAGAGCCCAGAAGGGCAAGGCAGCAGAGGGAGCTGCGAGTAGAGCAGCAGCGGTCTCTCCTGAGACTACGGCACCTGAGCCTCGATCCCGCACCGGGCGAGGAGACGGGTTACGCGAGATGGCCCGATTATTGGCCGTGATCGTGATGTGCACGAGGATAGACTGGATGCAGCAGTTCCAGTAGTACCCATAGTTCACCCGAGGTCAGATAGTTTGAGGCTACGGATTTCTGAGTCAGAGCCCACCGAGTTCTACGGTCGAGGCACGAGGATGATCCGCAGAGTTCATCCGATTCTGCCGGATCATGAGAGTGATCAAGGCTTCAAGACCGAGTCGGTGGTTTTGTTCACATCGGCCGCGTGATACCGCAATGATCGTTTGATTCGCGAGCTGTCCCCGGGGAACATGCACCTCCACTGGTCAGTGAGTTCTCCGAGGCTTTCCTTGGCCATTTCTTGCCTCCACGGATGAGGAGGGCACGGCCGACAAATTTTTGATGCTAAGACAAAGAGGCGCACGGGAGTACAATGTAGAGTTTGACTCATTGGCGGTATGTCCCCGCTTTGGTGGCCAATATGGAGGATAGAGTGCACCGTTATGTCACCGGACTCGATGAGTATTTAGCGGAGGGATGCACAGCTGTAGCTCTTCAGCCGGGCATGGACATTGCCCGCATCCAGGCCTATGCGCAGCAGACTGAGGAACGTAGAGGTCGACGGAATAACCAAGATCAGCAGAAGAGGGCCAGGACAGTAGAGTCCTCTGGTGACCTTCGAGGCGCATACCAAGAAGAAAGCTAGTTATTTACCTCAGCCAGTACATAGTGCCCCATCAAACTCTTCGGGACGTTTAGGAAATTCAGGAGCAGGTCGTGGCTCCTGTGTTTCGTGTTTGGGGGAGCAGGGACGTTAGTCAGATGGGACCACCCCTACCTCGTTGTGGCCGTTGTGGTAGGCTCCATGGTGGGGAGTGTCGTGCTGGAATGGGGGTTTGTTTTGCATGCGGCCAGCAGGGCCATTTTGCGAGGAATTGTCCAACCAGAGATAGCGCGGATGTAGAGACTCAGCCTTCGGGATCAGTGGCTGATTCATCTCCTCCTTTTGTGCGCCGTGCAGGGAAGGAACATGAGTAGAACGGCAGAAAGAGAAAGTGAAGCAGTAGTTACAGGTATATTCTTAACCCTCTAGAGACTAGTATGCATTGTTGTTATGGTGATGTGTTAAGTGCTATGTTCGGATAGCTTCGTGTAAAAATGTGATTTAGAAGCCTGATTAGTGAAAAGGGTAAGTCTGGGAATGAGAAAAGTTTTGAACCTTAGAATTTTATAACAATCGAGACCTTAGAGGTAAGGCCGACTAGAGTAAAAGATTTTACAGTGATCCTTGTCGGAAGTACATAGTATGTGGGGTGTATTTTTCTAGTGGTAAGTCCATGAGTGGCATAACTGATTCTTGTGTGAGTGGAGTAGTTAAGACTATACCGGCGTCTGCGTTTTGGAGACTTAGAAGGAACATTCAGGACGAATGTTTCTAAGGAGGGGAGAATGTTACACCCCGTAAATTCGAGAAGATAAGATAAGTTGACAAACATGTGTTAGACGGATTTTGAGTCTACCTTGGAGTGTTGTACCCCAGTTGTTAAGAATTTCGAGGTGTTTAAAAGCCTAATGTGTAGTTCGTTAAGTCTAGATCCCAACGCAACAAACCGTTCGTCGATAGGACATCGGGGTCAAAAGTTATGGAAGTTTCAAGTTTGGTGCGCAGCGGCAGAACGCGGTTGCAGGTACAGTACGCGCCGGACGCAGGCCGCGCGCCGGTTGTTCCGGGGTCGCAGGGTGCAGCCGCGCGCCGAATGCGTGGCGCGCGCCGATACGCGGAAGATTTATTTTTGGAAGTGGGCGTCGCGGCCGTGGCCGCTGGCGCCGAGGCGGCATTTTGCGCGTAGTTGAAAAACAGGGGTATTTCGTTTATAACCTATGGAGGGTGACAAGTGTCCTCCCATCCTTTTATCGAAGTGGTCCTATTTTAGGGCCAAGTCTTGGAAGACTTGGCCATTCAATTTCATTTCATTTCCAAAACCTCCTAAGAAAAAACCCTCCTTCTCTCTAGTTTTGGAAGAAAACCTAGCTTTTGTCACGACTGCCCGGCCCGTGGATCGTGCCTTACCGGCACCCAAGTAGTCATACATCGAGTAACCAGCGGAATATAAAACAAGACAGAAACAGCTTTATAAAATAAGACACGCTTTATCTCAAGAAAAGCTTGCCTTTCGGCATAATATAAATAACTCAAGTTTTGCGCTATATCCCAACCGCATAATAGTACTATGCACCTCTAAGGAAGTAAACAACTATGGCGGACAGGCCCCGCCATACCGATCGCACAAAACTATCTACAATACAGGAGATCATACCCAAAAGTAGAGCCTCGGAGAAGATGGAGCTCACGACACCAACGCAAAGATCCTAAGGATGTGGATCTAGCACTGCCGCTCTTACGGCATGAACGCAGCCCCCGGCGAGGTCAAGACAACAGTACTAAGTATGCGAAACTGGAAAATACTTAAATGAAAACATATCATTTAAAAACCAGTTTACAAATATGTGTGAAACAACCAAGGAAACCGCACGTAGTGCCACATCACAAACAAGAGCAACAATAGGTAACTGTAATAGGTCTTGTCTAGGCTGCGAATGATCGAAACAGTGCCACTCGCCTCATCATCATTCTCGCAAGCCTAATCTCGACTCCGAGTCCGCATAGGCCACTCACGGGCCCGCATGAGGTATAACCCGCATCGAGGGTAGCTACTCGGCGATCGCCCCGACTCGCTGTCCGCATGGCCACACAGACCGCATGAGGCATAACCCCGCATACTAACCTGGAACTCCCGTAGCTCCGCATAGGCCCCCTGGACCCGCATGAGGTATTCTCGAATCATGGTCCCAGACCGCCTGAGTCTACCCCGCATCGGAGGGCAGCTTAACCCCCGGTATCATCTCAAGAGGTGAGTGATAGTATACTAACATAACAACTTATCTTTAAACAACATAAGCACAACAAGGATACTCACCTATACAAACGTTACAAGATACTAACACACATAGCATCATATCATGTCTATTTATCAAACCATCTTTATTATTCTTTTCACAATACAAGTCTGTTATAAACACATAGGCAAACTTGTTTCTTTTATAAATCTTAAGTGGTTATACTTACTTCCCATAAAGCTAGTATAACTCTTAAGCTTCTGTTTTAAAAACCAATTAGTTCTCTTCTGATAATATGATTCAGTAGTCTTTTGAAATGTTTTCGCTTCTTATTATTCAGCTTAAGCCAGGCATTGCCGTAAGTATTATTCAGCTTAAGTCAAAGACATTGCCGTAGTTATTATTCGTTAACACATGTACGCCTACCGTACTATATATATATATTGTAAAATATCATGCTTTAGGAAGAATCACATACCTTCTCAAATAAAACCACCGCCAAGTCAATATGTCGCGCAGAGTCACCTATAATAGTCACAGATATCTATCAAAGACTACTCAAGGTCATTCTAAACAGGGGTTCATAATTCTACTGAAGTCGGGCAGCACTTCCCTACCGGTGAGCTATATAAGTCTCATCAGAAAACAAATTCCTATGTAAGTACTTTGATTATTCTTCTTTAAACCCTTCTAAGTGATTAATACTTCAATTCTATTCGTGATATACTTCTAAGTATTTATACTTATTCTTATACTACAAAGATATATATTCTAATTCAAAAGAGGGTTAGGATTAGTTACCCTGGTAAGCCCAATAATATCCTAGAAAAGTCGCTACCGAGCAAGGTTTTGCTCCTAAGTTGTATGCTCCAAGAACCCTAGAAGTTCTTCACTACTTCTACTAAGTACTAAGGTATTTGGGCTAGGGTATTTTGGGCATTATAACGATACAAGAAGGTAACTTTTCTACCAAGGGAGGGGGGGTAGATTTCGGCTAGGCTAGGGGGGTAGGCTCTCGGCCATACAACACAAGGGGAGGGAAGAGGTGTTTGGACGAAAAGCTTAAGGGAGAGGAGAGGATTTTTAGACTTGGAAGATAACTTTGTGGATGAATAACTCTTCATCTCTAAGGGGGGTATTTATAGCTCAAGCCTTGGCCAACCAATGGCCAAGATGAAGACAAGTGCAAGGCAAGTGTAAGGCCAAGATCAAGCCAAGTGCACCCTAACTCCTACTCCACAAAACACTCCACAAAACACTCCACAAAACACTCCACAAAACAAGGCCTAAACAAGGACCCAATCGGCCAAGGCCAACACCCCTCTTTGGACGCCCAATCGTCCAAAGCCACCCCACTTGCTTCCAATGTGAGGGTGACACATGTCACCCTCCCGTTGGTCCAAAATGTTTCGACTCTCTCACAAATCCGCAAAAAGAACCAATGGCATAGCCGGAATTTACTCTACGAAAGCTGTGGAAACGTTTCGTCGGAAAACGATTCTTTTAGTGAGTTGTGTACAAAATGAAACGTCCAAGGCTTATCTTTAAGGCAAGACTTTCGTACGTATTCCCTTACGTACATACTCTGGAAAATACGGGGTATAACATTCTCCCCTCCTTAGAAACATTCGTCCCGAATGTTCCTTCCCAAGACGTTTAGCGAAGAAGCTTAAACAGTTGTAAATGCCACACACGGCCACAGAGCAACACATAGGCAGAAACGATAACGAAAATTTACAAGTAGGAAAGTGAATTACCTGGAGGTGTGGGGAATAGGTGAGGATACTTCCGCCTCATGTCCTCCTCGGCTTCCCATGTCATCTCCTCCCTGAGCTCGTTCCGCCACAAGACTTTGACGGAAGCCACGTCCTTCGTCCGCAGAATCCTAACCTGACGATCGACTATCGCTATGGGAATCTCCTCATACGATAACCCCTCGGTCACCTGGACATCGTCAATCGGGTGTACCCTAGATGGATCCCCGATACATCTCCTCAGCATAGATACGTGAAAAACCGGACGACCGCCTCCGATCGGACGGCAGATCCAACTCATAGGCAACCTTGCCTACCTCGCGACAATCAAACGCCCAATGTACCTAGGGCCGAGCTTCCTTCTTCCCGAATCTCATCACACCCTTCATGGGTGACACCTTTAGGAAAACCCAATCATGAACTCGAACTCAAGATGCCGACGACGATGATCTCAGATACGATTGCCGACTCGAGTCATTAATAGCCGCCTCGGATAAGCTTCACCTTATCCATCGCCGTATCAACCGTCCCACTAGCCGCCTCGCCCACATCGAACCAACCTATAGGCGACCGCACTTCCTCCCATACAAGGCCTCATAAGGCGCCATCCGAATACCGAGTGGTAGCTATTATTATACGCGAACTCAACTAGAGGCAAATGATCCTCCCAACTACCACTAAAGTCAATAACACAGCTCGCAGATATCCTCAAGAGTCCGATAGTGCGCTCGCCTGTCCGTCTCGTGCGGATGAAATGCGATCAGCTCACTCGCCCCTAAACCCTGCGAAGGACTCTGGTTAGCCGAAACCGGGCTCCTGTCGATATGATCGGGTAGGGACTCCATGCATCGACGATCTCTCGGATGTAAAGTCCGCATAATCCTCACCAAAAAGTCGCCCCGACGGAAGAAAGTGGGCTGATTTCACACCGCCGATATAACCCATATAGAATCATGTCTCCTCCGAGTGCGAGGTAATCCCGTGATGAAGTCCATGTTGATTACCTCCCACTTCCGTGTCGATCTCAATCGCTCAGAACAAACCACTGTGCCTCGTGCTCTACCTTTACTGCCGACAACACGCATCGAGCTACGAACTCGCAACGCCCTCTTCAAGCCATCCCACCAATACACAGATCTAAGGTCGTGGTACATCTTGGTCGACCGATGGATAGAGTAACGCCGCTGCGTGCTTCCCCAAGAACTCACGAAGTCTCAAACATCCGAACACATACCGCCTCAAACCTTAGCACCCCATCAGTGCTACCAAAAGGACCGCGCCTCACAAAGAGTCAGATCACGATATCGAATCAAAGCCGATCCTCGAATCGTTGCCTCTTCACCTCTCGACGATGGAAGACTCGAACCTCACGAACTCTAACCCCATCGCTATCGTAATCAATCAAGCGGACACCAAGGCTCGCTAATCGATGCAAATCACGAACCATGTCCCTCCTCTCTAGCCGCACATCCGATAGGCTCCCCATCGACTACGACTAAGGCATCCGCCACAACATTGCCTTCCCGTGGTATAGATATCAACATCGTAATCCTTAAGCAACTCTAACCACCGCCTCTCGCCGTAAGTTCAGCTCCTCTGTCAAGATATACTTGGAGGCTCTTGTGGTCTCAGATAAATATCCACGTGAACCCCATACAAATAGTGCCTCCAGATCTTCAAAGCGTGAATCACTACCGCTAACTCCAAATCATGGGCTGGGTAGTTCCTCGTGTTTCTTCACCGTCGGATGCATATGCTATAACCCCGCCATGCCGCATCAATACACATCCCAACCCGATGCCCGACGATCACAATACACGACATAACCATCCGACCCTCCGAAGAGTAAGAACGGGCGGCCGCTATCTCTTTCAAAGAATCGAAACCCCGCCACAAGCATCACCATCAAACTTGGCCGCTTCGAGTCACCTAGTCAATGGTGCGCAGATAGAAGCAAACTTCTCCACGAACCGCCGATAATAACTCGCAAGGCCCGTAAAATCGCGAACCTCGTCGAGTAGTAGGTCTCGCCAAGTCTCGATCGCCGATTCGTCAGATCAACTCGAATGCCATCACCCCGGCAATATGCCCAAGAAACGCCATGAAGTCAACCAAAACTCGCATTTGGAAAACTTGGCGCATAACCGCTGGTCCCGAGAATCACAAGACAGCCTCTCAAATGCTCCGTGACGCTCTCGCTCCGGCGAGAATAAACCAAGATATCATCAATGAACACTATCACAAACGTGTCCAAAATGGTTTGAACACTCGGTTCATCAAATCCATGAATACCACGAGCATTGGTCAACCCAAAAGACATGACCAACTCATAATGCCCGCACGGTCCGAATGCAAATTCTAGTGGACATCCACCTCTCTAACTCGCACTGATGATAGCCCGATCGCAGATCAATCTTGAGAAACATCTCGCACTCGCAACCGGTCGAACAAATCATCAATCCCGGGAGGGGGTATTCGTTTAATGGTCACCTTGTTCACCGTCAGTAATCAACACACATGCGCGGCCCCGCCCTTCTTCTTCACGAACAATACCGGCGCCTTCTGGAGAAACACTGGCCTAATGAAACCCTTCTCTAGCAAATCCCTAAGCCGATCCTTCACTCTCTCAACTCGGCGGTGCCATTCTCAGATGGCGGAATGGAAATAGGCCGAGTATCCGCAATATGTCAATACAAAACTCAATCTCCTCTCGGGAGGGATACCCGGAGGTCATCCGGGAACACGTCTGGGAACTCACGACTACGGAATCGATCAAAATCTGTACCGCAGCCTCAGATCAAACACCCGAACTAGATGGTAGATATACCCTTCGCACCATCTTCCTAGCCTTGAGGTAGGAAATAAACCTACCCTGGCGATACCGCGTGCTCCTCCCACTCAACAACCGGGCCTCAGAAACCGAACCGTACTACTCTCTCTCAGTCTACATTGGCATAGCAAGAAGCTAGCCAATCCATCCCCATAATCACGTCAAGTCAATCATCTCCAACTCTATCAAGTCGCCAGGGTCCGACGACCGTAAATGGTCACAGACAAGCTCTATATACCCGCCGAGCTACCACCGAATCACCCATCGCGTAGCTACCTCGAAAGTGTCTATGGACTCGTGCTCTATCCCTATCCTACTAGCAACAAGGGAGATATATAGACAGAGTAGAACCGGATCTATCAAAGCATACATCAAACCTGAACCGATAAGGTACTGTGGCGACATCGGTGAGGCCTCACGATCCCGCTGACCGGACAAAGCATATATGCGCTCGAGGACCGCTAGAATCGGGACCCGAGCCACGACCTCCGCCACGACCGACCCATGAGCACCTCGCCCGGGCGAGTAATCGTAGGAGATGATGAAGCGGCCACGTAACAAGGTCGGGCCCTACCACCGCCACGCCGGCCGGACAGCCGCCAAAGTGACCTGCTACAATCAGTAACAAGATCCATAAGTAGTACCACACTTCCGTAATGGGATTTACCGATCGCCACACCGGGGTGGTCCCGATCGCCGCACTCGCTACTCGACGCCCAAGCCACAGGGCCTCGTCCGCCTCAAAACTCGCCGCCGGCCGAGGACGGCAGAGTGCTCGAGCCGGCCGTGGTGCGACCCAGATCGCCGCCGAGGCCGCCACCACGATAACCACCGAAAACCCTCCCGCCCCGCCTTCTTGGCGATGTCCGGCCCACTCGCCGACTTCGCGCCCTCGCATCCAAGGGCGTGAGCTGCACGCGGTAATGTCCATACCCTACCGAGAGAAACCCCGCACACGACTTCGCCATATAGTCGTTTCAGCCCGGTGACATAGCGGTGCACCCTATCCTCCATATTCGCTACCAATCTGGGACATATCGAGCCAAAGAATCAAACTCGACATTGTACTCCCGACAAGGGTCCCTCCGCCTCAAAGAAAAATCTATCACCCGCGCCTCCTCATCCGCGAGGCAAGAAGTGAGTGAGGAAAGCCTGCGAGAACTCGTCCCGTAGGCGGGGACGCGTGCTCTCCCGGATAACTCCCATGAATCAAACCAATCGATCGCGGTATCACGCAGCCTTACGTGAACCAAAGATCACGGACCGGTCTCCGACGCCGATCACTCTCAAAATCCTTCGACGGATGATGAACTCGCGGATCATCCTCCCGCCTCGACCCATAAAACTCCGTGGCTACAACTCAAGAAATCTCGTAGCCTCAAACTATTCGCCTCGTGTACCACGGTGCGATCGAGCCGAGCTGAACCGCCAGATCCAATCTCTCTCAGATCGGGCCACAACTTTAGCCAAAAGTCGGGCTATCTCTCAGGCTTCCTAACCTCCGCCCGTGCCGTGGGATGCGAGGTGTGGTACTGTGGTCTCGCTGGGCCGGCGGCGTCATAGAACTCGCCGTCTCGTATAGACCGGGCCTCGAGCCCTCGTGACTGGTGTCTCGCTAGCCTCCTGGCGCCTTGCTCTTCGGGCCCGGTTGCCTTACGTGAGGCATAATCACATAGAAAGGAATACGTTAGAGGGGTCCAACCTATAACATGACTCTAAAGCACGATCTCGGAATGAGAAGAATGGAAACCAATCCTAAATATCCTATAGCCTCACGATTATTGGTGTGGTGCACAACACACCGATAATCAAGACTCTACTAGATACGGCTCAGAGACACTTTCCGAGGATTAATCGCTCGATACCACTTTTGTCACGACTCGCCCGGGCCGTGGATCGTGCCTTACCGGCACCCAAGTAGTCATACATCGAGTAACCATGGAATATAAAACAAGACAGAAACAGCTTTATAAAATAAGACACGCTTTATCTCAAGAAAAGCTTGCCTTTCGGCATAATATAAATAACTCAAGTTTTGCGATTACATCCCAACTGCATAATAGTACTACTGCACTCTGGAAGTAAACAACTATGGCGGACAGGCCCCGCCATACCCGATCGCACAAAACTATCTACAATACGGGAGATCATACCCAAAAGTAGAGCCTCCGAGAAGATGGAGCTCACGACACCAACGCAAAGATCCTAAGGATGTGGATCTAGCACTGCTTGCCCTTACCGCGGCATGAACGCAGCCCTCAAGGAGGTCAAGATAACAGTACTAAGTATGCGAAATCAGAAAATACTTAAATGAAAACATATCACTTAAAACCAGTTTACAAATATGTGTGAAACAACCAGAAACCGCACGTAGTGCTACATCACAAACAAGAGCAACAATAGGTAATCGTAATAGGTCTTGTCTAGGCCGCGAATGATCAAACAGGCCACTCGCCTCATCATCATTCTCGCAAGCCTAATCTCGACTCCCGAGTCCGCATGATAGGCCACTCACGGGCCCGCATGAGGTATAACCCCGCATCGAGGGTAGCTACTCGGCATCGCCCCGACTCATTGTCCGCATGGCCACACGCACCGCATGAGGCATAACCCCGCATACTAACCTGGAACTCCCGTAGCTCCGCATAGGCCCCCTGGACCCGCATGAGGTATTCTCGAATCATGGTCCCAGACCGCCTGAGTCTACCCCGCATCGGAGGGCAGCTTAACCCCCGGTATCATCTCAAGAGGTGAGTGATAGTATACTAACATAACAACTTATCTTTAAACAACATAAGCACAACAAGGATACTCACCTATACAAACGTTACAAGATACTAACACACATAGCATCATATCATGTCTATTTATCAAACCATCTTTATTATTCTTTTCACAATACAAGTCTGTTATAAACACATAGGCAAACTTGTTTCTTTTATAAATCTTAAGTGGTTATACTTACTTCCCATAAAGCTAGTATAACTCTTAAGCTTCTGTTTTAAAAACCAATTAGTTCTTTACGATAATATGATTCAAAGTCTTTTGAAATGTTTTGATTCTTTATTATTCAGCTTAAGCTGAGGCAGGCATTGCCGTAAGTATTATTCAGCTTAAGTCAAAGACATTGCAAGTTATTATTCCCTTAACACATGTACGTCTACCGGACTATATATATATAGATTGTAACATATCATGCTTTAGGAAGAATCACATACCTTCTCAAATAAAACCACCGCCAAGTCAATATGTCGCGCAGAGAGTCACCTATAATAGTCACAGATATCTATCAAAGACTACTCGAAGGTCATTCTAAACAGGGGTTCATAATTCTACTAAGTCTGGCAAAGACTTCCTACTAGTGAGCTATATAAGTTCATCGTGAAAACAAATCCTATGTAAGTACAGTTTGATTATTCTTCTTTAAACCCTTCTAAGTGATTAATACTTCAATTCTATTACGTGATATACTTCTAAGTATTTATACTTATTCTTATACTACAACAATATATATTCTAATTCAAAAGAGGGTTAGGATTAGTTACCCGTAAGCCCAATAATATCCTAGAAAAGTCGCTACTGAGCAAGGTTTTGCTCTAAGTTGTATGCTCCCAAGAAGAACCCTAGAAGTTCTTCACTACTTCTACTAAGTACTAAGGTATTTGGGCTAGGGTATTTTGGGCATTATAACGACAAGAAGGTAACTTTTCTACCAAGGAGGGGGTAGATTTCTAGGCTAGGGGGTAGGCTCTCGGCCATACAACACAAGGGGAGGGAAGAGGTGTTTGGACGAAAAGCTTAAGGAGGAGAGGATTTTTAGACTTGGAAGATAACTTTGTGGATGAATAACTCTTCATCTCTAAGGGTATTATTTAAGCTCAAGCCAACCAATGGCCAAGATGAAGACAAGTGCAAGGCAAGTGTAAGGCCAAGATCAAGCCAAGTGCACCCTAACTCCTACTCCACAAAACACTCCACAAAACACTCCACAAAACACTCCACAAAACAAGGCCTAAACAAGGACCCAATCGGCCAAGGCCAACACCTCTTTGACGCCTAATCGCCCAAAGCCACCCCACTTGCTTCCAATGTGAGGTGACATGTCACCCTCCCGTTGGTCCAAAATGTTTCGCCTCGGAAAAATCCGCAAAAATAAGAAATGGCATAGCGGAATTTACTCTACGAAAGCGTGGGAAACGCTTTCGTCGAAAAACGATTCTTTTAGTGAGTTGTGTACAAAATGAAACGCCCAAGGCTTATCTTTAAGGCAAGACTTTGACGTATTCCTTACGCATACTCCGAAAATACGGGTATAACACCTTTATGAGATTGTTGAGCGGCGGCAAGAAGAAAAAGTGTGGGTAAACTTGTGGTAACGTGGTGGGCGATTTTGACGGAAAGAGGTGGAAGAAAAGGGCTTTTGTGGGCTATTCCTTAAGGTAAAAGTTTCCTTCCTCTTGGTTATGAGCCTAAGGTTGTTATATTTTAGTAGTATAGATGTGAGCCTGAGGCTGTTTTATTTTAGTAGTTTAGAGTTGAGCCTAAGGCTGTTATATTGTAGTAGTATAGAGTTGAGCCTGAGGCTGTTTTATTTGAATAGAGTTGGATCTTGTTGTAATTGTTGAAGATGTCTAGGGCTAGATATCATGTTGGACCTAAGAACTTGGATTGGAAAGAGTTGAAAGGAGTTTAGGGTTGGTTTATTGTTGGCCAAGAATGGCATGGGTTATTGGTTTATTTTGCATTATTGTGGGTGTTTGGTTATTGAATTCGACCTTAACAAAGGAAGTGCCGTCCAAATTGTCGTAGAATTTAGGGACTTTGCACTTAGTTACTCTACGTTCGAAGCTAGAGTTTGATAGACGTTTTATGACCCTTATAGGGTTGAAGTACTACGGTAGCATATTCCTCTTAAGGGAGATAGTACAGTGGAGCATTTTGCTTATTGTCGACAGTCGTCGCGAGGTATGTGATTCTTCCTATCCTCTTCAGCATGACTATTTGTGAAATATATAGTGCGGTAGACGCACGTGTGTTAAAGGAATTAAATTTCCCTTTTGTGCCTTGACTTGATATGAAGTGTAAGGGTCTTGATTGTTTGAAGAAAAGAGTAGGAAAATCTTATTCGTTAGTAATAAGTGCTTGGTTGTTAAAGAATAAGCCCTCTTGATCTCATAAGGGCTTATAGTTGTAATTGGTAGTTAAAACATAAAGTGTTATAACGGCTTTATGGGAAGTTGGTTATAACCACTTTATGTAAGTAAAAGAATGTTTTGTTGATTTCAAAGGACAAGTGATTTGACTTAAATGGTGTCAAAAGTGTGAAACCTAATTCGAGAAATGAATACTTGGTTTTTAAAAGAATAATGTTACAAATTTCGAAATGGGAATAAGGATCGAACAAGCCAATGCACGTCGATAAAGGAAAGAAGTAATGACAATTAATCATATTAAAACCAGAGAAACCTCCATCCGCATAAGCTAAGATAAGACAAAATTGTATTACATTTCCTAGATCATGGTCATCTAATAAGAATTATTGTAATCGTGTTTGATCCTCTTAAAAATTCCAAAGTAAGGAATTCGAGTTTATAAAAGAAAAGAGACTTAAGAATTGGAAGTGTTTTGTTTTAAAAGAAAGGCATGGTTTTGTCTTTTATTGTTTTAAAACATAAAGTGTTATAAGAGCTTTATGGGAAGTTAATTATAACGACTTTACGAAACAAAGGAATGGTTTTTATAATTGATTTAGATTGGGATACTTGACGTTGTGCTAAAAAGTGTTTAGAGTGCTTGATTTAAACTCGAATGTGTTCGATACTACGTGTTAGTATCGGGTGGCGTTATGTAGAAAGAGGTCTTTGTTTTGAAGGAATGAAAGTACGTTGAACTGGCCTATGCTTGTTGTGATAGCTTTTGTTGTGCAAGTGTTGTATTGCTGTGCTACCGCGTCTCTAGTTGTAGGGCCGGCTATCTGGTTGATTGGTGGACAAACTTACACTTTGGGTAGCCCACGGTTATGATTCCACGGTGAGTATTATATTGTGGTTGATTGATGGACATACCGACACGTTGGGTAGCCCACGTATGCGCCCACGTGAGTATTATTCGGTTAGTTGTTCGGACATACCGACGCGTTGGGTGGCCCACGTATGCTTCCACAGGATTGTTATCTTGTTGACTCCTTTGGGCATACCGACACGCTGGACGGTCCACGGTACGGGCCCACTAGGATGGTTCCATGGCCATGCTTATACCGAGTGAGACGCCGGCATGTGGCCATTGTGCGTTAAATTCCCGTTGTATTTGAGTGATGACTTTACGCGTGAGTCCCCGATTTGACGTGGATGTTATGTGTTGTGTATCGTAGTTTGGTTATCATACATGTCTCCCGCTTTATATAGACTATTATGATTTCATTTACGATTTTTACGCTTCACATACTTGGTACCAGATCGACCTTCTGGGCTGCGTTCATGCCGCAGTTGAGGTACATAGCTTGCCGATCCACTCTCATAGGATCGCCGTCGGTTCTCGAAAGCTCCATATCTCCTAAGCTTCTCCCGTGGTACGGTTCCAAGTAGTAGGCTTTTGTATATTCGAGGGCATGGCGGGGCCTGTCTCGCCATTATGGTTTCAAAATTCTTAGGTGCAGAGCTGCTGTGGGCGGTTTGTAAGGGATGAATCGCTCAAGTTTTAATTTATGTACAAAAGGTAACCGTTGGGTTAGCTCGCTTTATTTCTTCGCTTTATATGTTTAAGTTTTTATTTCCGGTTTTCTCGATGTTGTATCACTAGGTGCCCGGTAAGGCACTACCACGGCCAGGTTCGGTCGCGCTTGACGGTAGGAAGTCTTGCCCAATTTTCCGTAGAAACTTGTATCTAGATTTATTCTACCGAGTAGTCTAGACGTTGATAGACTTGTATAACCCTTATAGGTTGAAAGTTCTGCAAGTAGCATGTTCTACTTGAAAGGTGGACAAGGCTAGCCGGGTTATAGCCGTGGAGCGTTTTGCTAATAGTCGATAATCGTCGCGAGGTATGTGATTCTTCCTATACTCTTGAGCATGATATTTTAAAATATATATAGTACGGTAGACGTACGTGTGTTAACTGAATAATAATTACGGCAATGTCTTTTGACTTAAGCCTGAATAATAATTACGGCAATGTCTTTTGACTTAAGCCTGAATAATAAAGATCTAAAAGTCTTTCAAAAGAATTATAAATTAGTTTTGAAAGAAGAAGAATATTTGGTTTTAAAAGCTTAAGAGTTATACTAGCTTTATGGGAAGTTAGGTATAACGACTTAAGAGAGATAAAAAGAATGGTTTATTGATCTTAAAAGATAAGAGACTTGACTTAATTGAATTAATCTGAATTTTGTTAAAAAAGTGTGAAACCTCATTCGTGAGTAATGAGTACTTGGTTTTTAAAAGGAATAATGTTTTACTGATTTCGGAAATCAGAATAAGTATCGAACATACCACATCAGCGCTAATAAAGGGAAATGCATTGACTAATTAGGTATTATTAAAACCAGTAGAAACCTCCATCTGCATAGAAGCTAAGATGAGACAAAATGATATTACATTTCCTAGATCATGGCTGCTGTTATAAGATTGTTATAAACAAGAATAACCTACTCACATATACGGCATATGTTTCTCAAATGGTTTTAAAAGAGAATTATATCATTAAGTGATTAATACTATGGACTACGAAACCTTTCAAAAATGAGAAACTTGAGTATTTGAAATTAGGCAAACTTGAACATTTGGAAAGAATATTGTTACCTGATTTTACAAAGAGAAGTGTTTTGGTTTACTTAAAAAGATAGTCCCTCTATTTTTATACTACGGGTATTGTGTGACTTTTGTAAAAGAAACGGATCTTTTTAAGGGTTAATTTATGAAGTACTTTGGGGATAAAAACCCGAACTTGTTAACATAAAGTAGAAAGTACCTTGTGTGAATAACTTGATTGTATTGGTTTGTGATAGCCTTGTAATACTTTCTTGTTGATTTGATAAGTAAACACGTTAGGATGCTACGTGTGTTAGTATCTTGTGATGTTTGTGTAAAGGGGTTTCCCTCGATTGCGCTTAAGTTGTTTAACGATCAGCCGTTATGTTGGTATTGTACCACTCACCTTGACATGATCCCGGAGGTTGTCGCCTCCACGCGGGTAATACTCAGCAACTGGTGACTATGATTCGAGGATACCTCACGCGGGTCCCGGGACCTATGCGAGCTACGAGAGTTCCGTGTTAGTGTGCGCCTTTATGGTCATGCGCGTTCATGTGGGCTACGCGGATCGCGAGTCGGGGCGATGCCGGGATAGCTACCTCGATGCGGGAATACCTCATCACGCCATTGGGTGGCCTACGCGAGCTACGGAAGTTCCAGGGCTAGACGCGACATTAGATCATCGCGCGAGTGGCGGCTTTGATCATGTGACGGCTCAGACAGATCTCATGATACGATTTATGACCTTGTTGGTACGTGGGTTTTAGTAGTCGGCTATGCCTTCGCACATACCCGTGACGGTTTTATGATGACACAGCGGACACGTGTTCATGTGTATTCTTTGTGCTTTTATATCATAGATCGCGATGGCGGAAGGTATTCCACGCATGATTGATGTTGTGGGCGTGAGACCCATAGTTATATATTGAGTGATGACTTTGAGGCGTGAGTCACGACTTGACATGATCGCTTATTTATCAGGAATCGTAGTTTGGTTATCATACATGTCTTCGCTTTATATAGACTACTATGATTTCATTTACTGATTTTTCGATTCACATACTTGGTACCGTTGATCGACCTCCTTCGGGCCGCTCATGCCGCAGTAGAGGTACACCGATGTTGATCCTCGCTCTTAGGATCGCAGTCATTGCGTTTGGGAAGCTCCGCTTTCTCGGAGGCTTATCAGTGGTATAGTCCCCGCCGTAGGTATTTACATTCAGGGGTATGGAGGGGCCCTGTCCCGCCATTGTTGTCATATCATTCTTAGAGGTCTGTAGTACTGTTGTGGGCAGAGTTGTAATGGGATGTAACTGTTCGGTTTTAAGTTGATTTATATATATGCCGAAGGGCACGTTTTCTCAGATTACTGTTTCACATTTCATATTATTTCATATCTTGTTTTATATTCCGCTGATTACTCTGATGTATGTATCACTAGGGTGCTCGGGGTAAGGCACCAGTCACGGGCCCGAGTTCGGGTCGTGACAAAAGTGGTATCAGAGCAGTTAATCCTCGGAAAGTGTCTACAGACCGTATCTAGTAGAGTCTTGATTATCGGTGTGTTGTGCACCACACCAATAATCAGGAGGCTATAGGATATTTAGGATTGGTTTCCATTCTTCTCACTCTGAGATCGTGCCTTAGAGTTGTGTTAAAAGTTGGACCCCTCTAACGTATTTCTTTCCCTTACCGTTATGCCTCCGCGTAAGGCAACCCGGGCCCAGGAGGGCAAGGCAGCCGAGGGAGCTGCGAGTAGAGCACAGAGGGTTACTAGGGCACAGGCCCAATCATCACCTGGGGTGGTGTTTCATTCGGGGAGTTCTGCTACGTCACCAGCCCCAGCAGAGTTTAGCACAGCGGCAGCAGTGCCTCATCGCGACCATGATATATGAACCTTCGCCCACGGCCGAACAGAGAATATAGATTGCAAAGAGGCGACCCTGTTACTAGCTATGGATTTGGCTACCAGAGAGTATACCGATGTACCGCGAGTCTTGATGAATATCTAAGAGAGGGTCGTGCAGGAGTAATTCTTCAGTTAGGCTTGAGCATGGCCTGTGTACGGGCTTATGCACAGCAGGCCGAGAAACGTAGAGATCGACGGGTTAACCAAGGACAGCAGAAGAGGGCGTAAGAAGGTCCTTTGGTAACTTTAGAGGCGAACCACCTCAGCAGCAGATTAGATATGCACATCCACCAGTGCAGAGTGGTCCTCCACGGAGTTCAGGACGTTGGGGATAAGCCGGAGTTGGTCAGAGCTCCAGAGCTTCCGGTTCACAGCTACACGTAGGTTCCAGCCAGCCGGATTCAGTTCTTTTTTTTCCAGTGTTCACAATGTGACAGGCGTCATCCCGGGGAATGTCGTCTTTTAGTTGATACTTGTTTTACCGGCGGCCGTCAGGACCATGTGTCGAAAGGATGTCCTAGTAGGAGGGATGTAAGTAGGAGGACTCAGCCTTCATGATCAGTGTTATACCCCGTATTTCCAGAGTATGTACGTAAGGACGTACGTAGAAAAGTTTGGGCTTTTAAAGTGGCTTGGCCGAATTATTTTGTGCACAACACCTGGTTAGAGTCGTTTTTCGACGAAACGTTTCCACAGCTTTCGTAGGGAAAATTCCGGCTATGTCATTTTTAATTTTTGCGGATTTTTCCGAGAGACGAAACATTTTGGACCAACAAGAGGGCGACACTTGTCACCCTCTCATTGGAGCACGTTGCGGGCATGAGTGGGACGAATTGGCCTTGTTTGGTCAAGGGGTTGGTAGGATATTTTTGTGGTAGATGGATAAGGTGCACTTGGCAAGATCTTGGCCCTACACTTGCCTTGCACTTGGCAAGATCTTGGCCATTGGTTGGCCTTGGCTTGTCCTATAAATACCCCCCTTTGGAAGACTTCTTCATCCATTCCTAAATTTCCTAAAGTGTTAAAATCCTCCCTCCCCTTGTGTGGTGTTTCGTCCAACACCCCCCTCCCCCTTTGAGAAGGCCCTTTGGCCGAGAGTCCTCCCTCGGCGAGTACCCCTAGTGGTAGGCCGAGGGGTATACACCCCCCCCTTGTGGTGTTGTCTCGTATAAATACCCCCCCTCTTGGTAGAAATACTCTCAAAAGTATTGTTATAATGCCCAAATTACCTTAGCCGTATACCTTGTAGTATTCTAAGGTTATACCTATACTAAACGCCCTGTTATACTATTATACTTCCCGTCAGTCACATAAACGACACCCTTAGAAACATCTCCATAGTTAGTGGTAGTAGTTTGTAGAAGTTGGTTAGAACTTCTAAGGGTTGTTTGGAGCGGCCTGAGCGCACGAGTAGAGCTAAACCTTGCTCGGGATCGACATTTAAACTCGGATAATTTTGGGCTTATCGAGGTAAACACTCTTGACCGCCTATTGTACTTGGATATTAAATGTTTTAGCAATATATAGTTGAAGTATACTATATATAGAACTGAACATAGCTTGTGGCAATGTCTTTGGACTTAAGCCTAAATTTAAAGAAGAGAACTGAACTGTAATTACATAGGACTGTATTACAGTAGACTTGTGTAGCATTACCGTGTAGTAGAATCGTACACGTCCGCTTAGACGTGCAAACCCCCCCTGGTTGGCTTGGTAGCCGGCCTCGATAGAGGATGAGATTTACGCTGTTGCGGGGGAGTCTGCCGAATTTTCTCAGAGAATGTTCTACGATAAGATCTAGATGTTAATAAGCGCCTTGTGGCCTTATAGGTGGAAGTACTATGCGTGGCGCGATCTACTTGGCTTAAGGAGTAGCCGGCGGTTTGAGGTACTTGGAGCGTTTTGCTATTAGTCGATACTCGTCGCGAGGTATGTGAACCTCTTCCTATCTCTTCTAGCATGATATGTGTGTAACTATGTAGTACCATAGACGCATACGTGTTAAATGTATTTGATTGGTCTAAAACATAAAGTGTTATAACGGCTTTATGGGAAGTTGGTTATATGACTTTATGTGGGTAAGAAAATACTTGTGGTTTTTAAAAGGTAAATCGATTTGAACTATAATGGTTGGTTATGTGATAATAAAGAACTTGAAGTATTTCAAAGGATTTTTGAATCATTTGAAAGAAGAGTAATACTTGGTTTTTGAAAACTTAAGAGTTATACTAGCTTTATGGGAAGTTAGGTATAACGGCTTAAGAATGTTTCTTCGATTTGAAATCGAATGTGTATCGACAAACCATCGCTGCGTTAAAAAAAGGAAATGTTTGACAGATTAAGTATTATTAAAACCAGTAGAAACTTCCATCTGCATAGAAGCTAAGATGAGACAAAATGATATTTCCTAGATCATGGTCATTGTAATAAGATTGTTATAAACAAGAATATCCTACTCACATATAAGGCTTATGTTTTCTCAGATGGTTTAAAAGAGAATTATATTCTTAAATGAATAAGATTATGAACTACGAAACCTTTCTAAAATAAGAACCATGAACATTTGAAATTAGGCAAACTCGGACGTTTGGAAAATAATGTTGTTACTTGATTTTACAAAGGTAAGTGTTTTGATTTACTTCAAAGGATAATCACTCTATTTTCATATACTACGGGTATTGTGTGACTTTTGTAAACGTAACGTATCTTTTAAAAGATAATATATGAAGTACTTTGAGAATAGATACCCGATCTTGTTAATCATATATTAGAATGTACCTTGTGTGTATAACTTGATTGTGTTGGTTTGTGATAGCCTTGTAATACTTTCTTGTTGATTTGATAAGTAAACATGTTAGGATGCTACGCATGTTAGTATCTTGTGATGTTTTGTGTAAAGGGGGTTTTCCCTCGACTGCGCTTAAAGTTGTTTGACTCTCAGCCGTTACGTTGGTATTGTACCACTCACCTTGACTTGTCTCCGGAGGTTGTCGCCTCCGTCGCGGGTAGACTCAGCGTGATCCGGGACCATGATTCGAGAATACCTATGCGGTCCAAGGGGATCCATGCGGAACTACGGAGTTCCGGTTAGTTTGCGCCCTTGTGGTCATGCGGTCTTTGTGGCGCGATCGCGAGTCGGGGCGATCGCCGGGAGTAGCTACCGACGCGAGGAATACCTCACGCGCCTATGAGGTTGGCCTATGCGGAGCTACGGAGAGTTCCAGGGCTAGATGCGCACATTTGATACTGCGGGCGAGTGACCAGCTTTGATCATGTGATGGTCTAGACAGATATCATGATACAATTTATGACCTGTTGGCATCTTGGGTGTTAGTAGTGCTATGCCTTCGTACTTACCTGCATTGTTTTATTAGGACACAGTGGGACACGTGTTCATGTGTATTTCTTGGTGCTTTTATATCATAACCGCCAGGTAGTGAGGAAGGTATTCCACGCATGATTGATGTTATGGGCGTGAGACCCATAGTTACATTTGAGTGATGACTTTGGCGTGAGTCACGACTTGACATATCGCCTATATATTGTGAATCGTAGTTTAGTTATCATACATGTCTCTGCTTTATAGACTATTATGATTTCATTTACTGATTTTCGATTCACATACTTGGTACTGTTGATCGACCTCGCCGGGCTGCGTTCATGCCACGTAAAGGTACACGATGTTGATCCTCGCTTTTAGGGTCACGTCAACGTATGGGAAGCTCCGTTTCTCCGAGGCTTATCAGTGGTATAGTCCACCGTGTAGGTATTTACATTCGTGGTATGGCGGGGCCCCGCCATTGTTGTCGTATCATTCTTAGAGGTGCGTAGTAATCGTTGTGGCGAGTTGTAATGGGATGTAACTGTTCGGTTTTTAAATTGATTTATATATATATGCCGTAAGGCGAGTTTTCTCAGACTATTGTTTCATACTTCTTGTTATTTCATGTTATTGTTTTATGTTCCGCTGATTACTCTGACGTTGTATCACTAGGGTGCCCGGTAGGCACCACCACGCCCGGTTCGGTCGTGACAAGTGTGGTATCGAGCGATTAATCCTGAAAGTGTCTACAGTGTATCAGATGAAGTCTTGATTATCGGTGTGTTGTGCACCACACCAATAATCAGGAGGCTATAGGATATTTAGGATTGGTTTCTATTTCTTCTCACTCTGAGATCGTGCCTTAGAACTGTGTTGTAAGTTGGACCCTCTAACGTAATTCTTTCCCTTATCGTTATGCCTCCGCGTAGGGCAAACCCGGGCCCAGGAGGGCAAGGCAGCCGAGGGAGCTGCGAGTAGAGTACAGAGGGTTACGAGGGCACAGGCCTAGTCATCACCTAGGGTGGTGTTTTATTCGGGGAGTTATGCTACGTCACCAGCCCCAGCAGAGTTTAGTATGGCGGCAGCAGTTCCTACTGTGGCGATGATATATGAACCTTCAGTTCCACGACCGGGAACAAAGAATATAGATTGCAAGAGGCGACCCTATTACTAGCTATGGATTTGGCTACCAGAGAGTATACCGATGTACCGCGAGTCTTGATGACTATCTAAGAGAGGGTTGTACAAGAGTAATTCTTCAGTTAGGCTTGAGCAGCAGGCCAAGAAACGTAGAGATCGACGGGTTAACGAAGGACAGCAGAAGAGGGCCAGGACAGAAAGGTCCTTTGGTAACTTTCGAGGCAAGTCGCCTCACCAGCAGATTAGATATGCACCTCCGCCAGTGCAGAGTGGTCTTCCACGGAGTTCAGGACGTTCGGGGTGTGCAGGAGTTGGTCAGAACTCCAGGGCTTCCGGTTCACAGTGTGACAGACGTCATCCCGGGGAGTGTCGTCTTTTAGTTGGTACTTGTTGTACCTACTACCGCCGTGGTCCGATGTCGAAAGAGTGTCCTCAGGAGGACTTAGCCTTCAGATCGATGGGTAGTCGCCACCTTCCTTAGCTATGCGCTCACGGCGGGGTTTGATTAGAACGACTTAAGGGAGTGGAGCAGTAGATACAGGTTTATCCTTAACCCTCTAGAGATTAGTACGTATGAGGAGATGAGTATATCTTAAGTGCTATGTTCTGATAGCAGTGTGTAAATTGTGATTAGAAATCATGGTTAGTAACCGGGGAAGATTGGGGGATAGAGAAAGTGTGAGCCTTAGAGTGTTATACGTGGAGACCTTAGAGGTAAGGCCATCTCGAGTAAATGATGGTTTGTTTATGTTTGACCCTTATAGGAGTGCATAGTGCACGTGAGTTATGTTTGTGGGATAAGTCCCTGAGTAGTGTGGAATGAAAGAGGGTAGTTGAGCTAAGAAGACCGCTAGGTTTTCGTAACGTGATTAGTGAGAGTTTTCCTTCGGGGAGCTAGCGTTTTGTGCGTTGCCGGGTCGGGTTGAGGCCACGTTGCGGGTCAACCCGCGGCATGTATGGTGGTGGGGTCAGTTTGTGGTGGTCCCGCCTTGCGGTAGGGTCACGAGGGTGTTAGGCCCAAGTTTAGTTAACCAGCGTACAAATTCGTGGATGCATTCGACCAGTAGTCGGGCCGAGGAGGTCAGCCGTCTTGTCTTCTAGCAAAGACCGTTTACTCGGCAGTGTTGATTTTATCAGAAAGGTTGTAAGGCTGCACGGGGTGCCTACCTTCACCTTATGACAAACAGTGGAGCCCAGGGTACGACTGTTTTTGTTTCTGGAAGTTTTACCAAGCAGGGTTAAGGACTCAGGTGAGTCTCAGACCGTATTCGCCTCTGCCAGTGTGGATTTCAGGGGTAGTTGTGAGGATTGTTGTCTCCTGTGGAGGGAGTGTTTGAGCTACCATTTCAGTGTTCGGATGTCGCCTTATGAAGCCTTGTGGGGGCGGATGTGTAAGTCGCCGGTCGATTGGTTCGATGTTGGCAAGAATCAGATAGTTGGTTCAGGCTTGTTCCAGCAGACTGTGGATAGGGTAAAGCTTGTCTAGAAGAGGTTCTGGCAGCTCAGAGAAATCGTGCGGATAATCGGCGACGACGCTTAGAGTTCAGGTTGACGGTCGGTCTTCTTGAAAGTACCACCCCGGTTAGGGTGTGACGAGTTTTGGAAAACAGAGGAAACTTAGCCCGAGTTACTTTGGGCCTTTTGAGTTCATGTGAAGAATAGGCCAGGTTGCCTATATGTTAGCAATTGCCGTCCGACTTAGGAGGCGGTATGTCGATCTTTCGTATTGTTATGATCGGGAAAGTATCGAGATCCATCGAGTGTTCCCGATTAATGATGACCACGTTAGAGATAGTAACCCGAGTTTTGGAAATCAAGCAAGATCGTAAATGTGGTAAGAGTTCGAGTGTCACGACCTCGTGGATCGCACGCAGCCGGTACCATTTGTTAGGTCGCCGAGTGACACTAGAACCTCGCGCAAAGTGACAAAAGTGGTATCACGACGAGTAAAGGGAGAAGCAAGCATGTATTGCGGCGAGAGATGTGACCATTTCTTTTGTATGGAGAAAGTGCGAAGGAATTATATTTTAGACCTTGGATGGGAGCGTTTGTGATGTTAGAGGGTGTCCTCGTGGACTTGGATGTAAGTATTTTGGCGCAGTGTTGTTGGCGGCCATTGTGGCGGGATTGTTCGTAAGTATAGTAGTGAAGACTATCTTGGCGCACGCTTGGTTTGAGACTTAGAAGGAACATTCGACGAATGTTTCTAAGAGGGGAGAATGTTATACCCGTATTTCAGTATGTACGTGGGACGTACGTAGAAAAGTTTGGGCTTTTAAAGTGGCTTGGCCGAATTATTTGGTGCACAACACCCGGTTAGAGTCGTTTTCCGACGAAACGTTTCCACAGCTTTCGTAGGGAAAATTCCGGCTATGTCATTTTTAATTTTTGCGGATTTTTCCGAGAGACGAAACATTTTGGACCAACAAGAGGGCGACACTTGTCACCCTCTCATTGGAGCACGTTGTGGGCGGTACAAGTGGGACGAATTGGCCTTGTTTGGTCAAGGGGTTGGTAGGATATTTTTGTGGTAGATGGATAAGGTGCACTTGGCAAGATCTTGGCCCTACACTTGCCTTGCACTTGGCAAGATCTTGGCCATTGGTTGGCCTTGGCTTGTCCTATAAATACCCCCCTTTGGAAGACTTCTTCATCCATTCCTAAATTTCCTAAAGTGTTAAAATCCTCCCTCCCCTTGTGTGGTGTTTCGTCCAACACCCCCCCTCCCCCTTTGAGAAGGCCCTTTGGCCGAGAGTCCTCCCCCCCCTTGGCCGAGAGTACCCCCCCTAGTGGGGTAGGCCGAGGGGTATACACCCCCCCTTGTGGTGTTGTCTCGTATAAATACCCCCCCTCTTGGTAGAAATACTCTCAAAAGTATTGTTATAATGCCCAAATTACCTTAGTCGTATACCTTGTAGTATTCTAAGGTTATACCTTTACTAAAAGCCAGTTGTACTATTATACTTCCGTCGATCCAGTAAACGAAACCCTAAGGAAAATCTCCATAGTTAGTTGGAGTAGTATGTAGAAGTTGGTTAGAACTTCTAAGGGTTGTTTGAGCTGGCCTGAGCGCACGAGTAGAGCTAAACCTTGCTCAGATCGACATTTAAACTCGGATAATTTTGGGCTTATCGAGGTAAACACTCTTGACCTTCTATTGTAATTGGATATTACATGTTGTAGGAATATATAGTTGAAGTATACTATATATATAACTGAACATAACTTGTGGCAATGTCTTTGGACTTAAGCACAATTTAAAGAAGAGAATCCGAATCAGTAATTACATAGTGTATTACATGAGACTTGTGTAGCATTCTTGTGTAGTAGAATCGCACACGCCCGTTAGACGTGCAAACCCCCTGGTTGGCTTGGTAGCCGCCTCGATAGAGGAGGAGATTTACGCTGTTGGGGAGGTCTCACAATTTTACGTAGAATGTTCTACGATAAGATCTAGATGTTAATAAGCGCTTGTGGCCTTATAGGTGGAAGTACTATGCGTGGCGCGATCTACTTGGCTTAAGGAGTAGCCGGCGGTTTGAGGTACTTGGAGCGTTTTGCTATTAGTCGATAATCGTCGCGAGGTATGTGAACCTCTTCCTATCTCTTCTAGTATGATATGTGTGTAACTATGTAGTACGGTAGACGTACATGTGTTAAATGTATTTGATTGGTCTAAAACATAAAGTGTTATAACGGCTTTATGGGAAGTTGGTTATAACAGCTTTATGTGGGTAAGAAAATACTTGTGGTTTTTAAAAGGTAACTGATTTGAACTATAACTGGCTGGTTATGTGATAATAAAGAACTTGAAGTATTTCAAAGGATTTTTGAATCATTTCGAAAGAAGAGTAATACTTGGTTTTTGAAAACTTAAGAGTTATACTAGCTTTATGGGAAGTTAGGTATAACGGCTTAAGAATGTTTTACTGATTTCGGAAATCAGAATGTGTATCGACAAACCACTGCAGCGTTAAAAAAAAAAGGAAATGTTTGACAGATTAAGTATTATTAAAACCAGTAGAAACTTCCATCTGCATAGAAGCTAAGATGAGACAAAATGATATTTCCTAGATCATGGCTGCTGTAATAAGATTGTTATAAACAAGAATATCCTACTCACATATAAGGCTTATGTTTTCTCAGATGGTTTAAAAGAGAATTATATTCTTAAATGAATAAGATTATGAACTACGAAACCTTTCTAAAATAAGAACCATGAACATTTGAAATTAGGCAAACTCGGACGTTTGGAAAATAATGTTGCTACTTGATTTTACAAAGGTAAGTGTTTTGATTTACTTCAAAGGATAATCACTCTATTTTCATATACTACGGGTATTTTGTGACTTTTGTAAACGTAACGTATCTTTTAAAAGATAATATATGAAGTACTTTGGGAATAGATACCCGATCTTGTTAATCATATATTAGAATGTACCTTATGTGTATAACTTGATTGTGTTGGTTTGTGATAGCCTTGTAATACTTTCTTGTTGATTTGATAAGTAAACATGCTAGGATGCTACGCATGTTAGTATCTTGTGATTTTTTGTGTAAAGGGGGTTTTCCCTCGACTGCGCTTAAAGTTGTTTGACTCTCAGTCGTTACGTTGGTATTGTACCACTCACCTTGACTTGTCTCCGGAGGTTAAGTCGCCTCCGACGCGGGTAGACTCAGTGATGCGGGACCATGATTCGAGAATACCTACGCGGGTCGAGGATCCATGCGGAACTACGGAGTTCCGTGTTAGTTTGGCGCCCTTGTGGTCACGCGGTCTTTGTGGCTACGCGATCGCGAGTCGGGGCGATGCCGGAGTAGCTACCGACGCGAGGAATACCTCACGCGGCCTATGAGGTTGGCCTATCGCGAGCTACGAGAGTTCTAGTGGCTAGACGCGCACATTTGATATCGCGGCGAGTGACCGGCTTTGATCATGTGACGGTCTAGACAGATATCATGATACTGATTTATGACCATTAAATCGCGGGTGTTAGTAGTCGGTTATGCCTTCGTATTTACCCTGCATCGTTTTATTAGGACACGTGGGACCCGTGTTCATGTGTATTTCTTGGTGCTTTTATATCATAAATCGCGATGAGGAAGGTATTCCACTGCATGATTGATGTTATGGGCGTGAGACCCATAGTTACATTTGAGTGATGACTTTGAGGCGTGAGTCACGACTTGACATGATCGCTATATATTGTGAATCGTAGTTTGGTTATCATACATGTCTCCCGCTTTATAGACTATTATGATTTCATTTACGATTTTCGCCATACATACTGGTACTGTTGTATCGACCTCTTCGGGCCGCGTTCATGCCGCATGTAAAGGTACACGGTGTTGATCCTCGCTCTAGGGTCACGATCGGCGTATGGGAAGCTCCGTTTCTCGAGGCTTATCGATGGTATAGTCCTCGTCGTAGGTATTTACATTCAGGTATGGCGGGCCCCGTCCCGCCATTGTTGTCGTATCATTCTTAGAGGTGCAGAGTACAATGCTTGTGGCGAGTTGTAATGGGATGTAACTGTTCGGTTTTTAAATTGATTTATATATATATGCCGTAAGGCGAGTTTTCTCAGACTATTGTTTCATACTTCTTGTTATTTCATGTTATTGTTTTATGTTCCGCTGATTACTCTGATGTTGTATCACTAGGGTGCCCGGGGTAAGGCACCAGTCACGGGCCCGGGTTCGGGTCGTGACAATCAGTGACCAGTTCATCATCTTCCCTAGCTATGCGCCCTACGGGGCAGGTTTGATTAGAACGACTAAGGGGAGTGAAGTAGTAGATACATGCATATCTTTAACCCACCTAGAGTTTGTGTGTGTGATAAGATAAGTATATCGTAAGTGTTACGTTCAGATAACGTCGTGTTAATTGTGGTTAGAAACCATGGTTAGTAAGAAAGGTAAGATTGGGGATAAGGGAAAGTGTGAGCCTTAGAGTTTTATACGTAGAGACCTTAGAGGCAAGGCCATCTCGAGTAAAAGATCTATATTTTTATGTTTGACCCTTATCGGAGTTCATAGTATAAATGGGATATATTTGTGGGATAAGTCCCTGAGTAGTGTGGAATGAAAGAGGGTAGTTGAGCTAAGAAGACCGCTAGGTTTTCGTAACGTGATTAGTGAGATTGTTCCGGATCGGGGAGCTAGTGTTTTGCGCGAAGTGGGTCGGGTTGAGGCCATGTTGCGGGTCAACCCGCATCCTGTTTTGTGGTGGGGTCACGAGGGTGTTAGGCCCAAGTTTAGTTAACCATCATACGAGTTCGTAGATGCGTTCGACCAGTAGTCGGGCCGATGAGGTCAGCCCATCTTGTCCTTCAGTCAGGACTGTTTACTCGGCAGAGAGTTATGCGAGATGTTTTTATCAGGAAGGTTGTAAGGCTGCACGGGGTGCCTACTTTCACCTTATGACAGACATTGAAGCCCAGGAGGTGGCTATTTCGTTTTCTGGAAGTTTTACCAAGCAGGGTTAGGAACTCAGGTGAGTCTCAGTAGCGCATTCGCCCTCGGGCCAGTGTTTTGATTTCAGGGGTAGCTGTGAGGATTGTTGCCTCCTGTTGAGGGAGTGTTTTAGCTACCATTTCAGTGTTCAGATATTGCCTTATGAAGCCTTGTAGGGGCGGAAGTGTAAATTGCCGGTCGATTGATTCGATGTAGCAAGGTTCAGATAGTTGGTTCATACTTGTTCAGCAGAATGTGGATAGGGTGAAGCTTATCCAGAAGAGGTTGTTGGCAGCTCGATGTCAACGGAATTCGTGCGGATAATCGACGTCGACACTTAAAGTTCAGGTTGACGGTCGGTATTCTTGAAGGTACCACCCCGGTTAGGGTGTGACGAGTTTTGGAAAACAGAGGGAACTTAGCCTGAGGTACTTGGAGCGTTTTCAGATCCGTTGGAGAGTAGGCCAGGTCGCCTATAGGTTAGCATTGCCGTCCGATTTAGGAGGCAGTACGTCCGGTCTTTCGTGTTGTTATGTTCGGAAAAGTATCGGAGATCCATCCAAAGTGACCCCAGTTAATGATGACCAAGTTGGAGTTAGTAACCCAGAGATTTGGAAACTGAAGCAGTAACAGAAATGTGGTAAGTTATGAGAAAGAGTTCGAGTGTACGAGAAGGGTACGACGAGTAAGGGAAGAAGCAAGCATGTGTTAAGAACATAGATGTGATCATTACTTTTGTGAAGTAAAGGTGCACAGGGAGTATATTTTAGACCCCGGGTAGGAGCTTTGGTGATGTTAGAGGTGATTCCTCGTGGACTTGGATGTAAGTATTTGCGCGTATGTTATTTGATGGCCAGGCGTGGCGTGATTGTTTTCGTAAGTATAGCAGTGAAGACTATACTGGCGCATGTGTGTCTTGAGACTTAGAAGGAACATTCGGGACGAATGTTTCTAAGGAGGGGAGAATTTTATACCCCGTATTTCCAGAGTATGTACGTAAGGACGTACGTACGAAAGTTTGAGCCTTAAGCTAGGCATAGGACCGAAAATTTTGTTCACAACCCCCCATTTGAATCGTTTTTCGACGAAACGTTTTACAAAACTTGCGAAGGGAAAATTCCGGCTATGTCATTTATAATTTTTGCGGATTTTTCCGAGAGACGAAATGTTTTGGACAAACGGGAGGGTGACTTGTCACCCTCAAAGTGGGCGGATTGTTGGCCGAGAAGTGCACGTCTCCCTCCCTTGATTTGTGCCTAATTCATGGGTCAATGTTTGGGAGGGTTTTGTGGAGTAGGGACTTGTCACGACCCGTTCCGGGGCCCGTGACTGGTGCCTTACCCGGGCACCCAAGCAGTCATACATCAGAGAAAATCAGCGGAAATATAAAACAAGACAAGAAACATTATTAAAAAGGAGAAAGCGATTTATTCGAAGAAAAGCTTGCCTTTCGGCATATATATATAAACATTGTTTTGCAGTTACATCCCAACTGTACAATAGGACTACAGACCTCTAAGGAAGTAAACAACTATGGCGGGACAGGGCCCCGCCATACCCTGAATGTACAAAACTATCTACAATACAGGGAGATCATACCCAAAAGTAGAGCCTCCGGAGAAGATGGAGCTCATGACACCAACGCAAAGATCCTAAGGATGTGGATCTAGCACACCTTGCCCTTACCGCGGCATGAACGCAGCCCGAAGAAGTCGATTACAGGTACTAAGTATGTGAAATCGTAAAGTACTTAAATGAAATCATATCATTTTAAAACCAGTTTACAAATATGTATGAAACAACGAGAAACCGCACATAGTGCCACATCATAAACAAGAGCAACAATAGGTAAAGCTAGCAGTCTTCTCTAGGTGCGGATGATCGGGCAGGCCAATTGCCCATAGTATCATTATGCAAGCCTAATCACGGACTCCGTAGTCGCATAGGCCACTCACATAGGCGCGTAGGGTATAACCCGCATCGAGGGTAGCTCTCCTCGGCATCGCCCCGACTCGTAGTCCGCATGGCCACATAGACCGCATGAGGTATAACCCCGCACACTAACACGGAACTCGTAGCTCGCATAGGTCCCGGACCGCATGAGGTATTCTCGAATCATGGTCCTGCATCGCTGAGTCTACCCCGCATCGGAGGGCATCTTAACCCCCGGTAACATGTCAAGATGTGAGTGATATAATACTAACACAACAGCTTATCGTTAAACAACATAAGCACAACAAGAATACCCTCTTATACAAACGTTACAAGACACTAACACACATAACATCATATCATGTCTACTTATCAAAACCATCTTATTATTCTTTCCATGAATCAATATAAGTCTGTTATAAACACATAGTTAAACTGTTCCTTTTATCTTTCTTAAGTTGTTATACCTAACTTCCCATAAAGCTAGTATAACTCTTAAGCTTTTTGTTTAAAAACCAATTAGTTCTCTTCTGTTAAAAATGATTCAGTATTCTTTTGAAATGCATCAAGATTCTTATTATTCAGGCTTAAGTCAAAAGACATTGCCGTAAGTATTATTCAGGCTTAAGTCAAAAGACATTGCCGTAAGTATTATTCAGTTAACACATGTACGTCTACCGTACTATATATATATTTTAAAATATCATGCTTAGGCAGAATCACATACCTTCTCCGCGAAATCCACCTGCCAAGTCGAATATGTCGCGCGCAGAGAATCAGCCTATAATAGTCAAATACGTCTATCAACGTCTAGACTATTCTGTAAATGTGATTCTAAGCGAGAGGGTTCTCTATTCTACGGAAAATTGGGCGACTTCCCTACGGTGAGCTACTCAAGTCTCGTGAAAACAATCCTAAGTAAGTATAGTTCAATTATTCTTCTTTAAACCCTTCTCTGTGATAATGATTCAATTCTATTATGTAATATCCTTCTAAGTATTTAATACTTATTTCTATACTTCTACAGTATGTATTCTATAATTACAAAAAGAAGGGTAAGATTATTTACCTCGGTAAGCCCAATAAAATCCTAGATAATACGTCGATCCTGAGCAAGGTTTAGCTCCTAAGTTATGCGCTCCGATAGCTCGAGAACCCTTAGAAGTTCTTCACAACTTCTACTAAGTACTAAGGGATTTGGGCTAGGGTATTTTGGGCATTATAACAATACTAGAAGGCAACTTTTCTACCAAGGGAGGGGTAGGTTTGGCTAAGCTTCACTCAAAGCGGGGGAGGTGTGTTGGACGAAAAGGCTCAAGGGAGAGGAGAGGATTTTCAAGACTTGGAGAAAGATTTGTGGATGAAGAACTCTTCATCTTAAGAAGTATTTATAGGTCAAGAAGTGGCCAAGGGCCAAGATGATGCCAAGTGCAAGGCAAGTGTAAGGTCAAGATTTGGGCAAGTGTACCTTAGCCAACTTGCACACAAAATATCCTACCAACTACTTGACAAACAAGGCCATCCATTCGGCCCTATACCGCCCACACATCCATCAATTAGAGGGTGACAAGTGTCGCCCTCTCGTTGGTCCAAAGTGTTTCGTCTCTCGGAAAAATCCGCAAAAATTAGAAATGACATAGCCGGAATTTATCCTACGCGAGTCTTGTTAAACGTTTCGTCGGAAAACGATTCTTTGTGTGAGTTGTGCCCAAAAAAACGTCGTAGGCCTAAACTTTTAAGGCTACACTTTCGTACGTACGCCCTTACGTACATACTCTGGAAATACGGGGTATAACATTCTCCCCTCCTTAGAAACATTCGTCCCGAATGTTCCTTTCCAAGATAGCTAACGATAAGGTTCCTCATAACTTAAACAGTTTGCATATGCCACAAACGGCCACAAAACAACACTTAGGCATAAACGATAATGAAGATTTACAAGTAGGAAAGTGAATTACCTGGAGGTGTGGGGAATAGGTGAGGATACTTCTGCCTCATGTCCTCCTCAGCTTCCCACGTCATCTCTTCCCTGAGCTCGTTCCGCCACAAGACTTTGACGGAAGCCACGTCCTTGGTCCGCAGACGCCTAACCTGACGATCGATTATCGCTATGGGAATCTCCTCATACGATAACCCCTCGGTCACCTGGACATCGTCAATCGGGTGCACCCTAGATGGATCCCCGATACATCTCCTCAGCATAGAAACATGAAACACCGGATGCACTGCCTCCAGATCGGACGGCAGATCCAACTCATAGGCAACCTTGCCTACCCTGCGGACAATCTGATACGGCCCAATGTACCTTGGGCTGAGTTTCCCTTTCTTCCCGAATCTCATCACACCCTTCATGGGTGACACCTTCAGGAAAACCCAATCATCAACCTCGAACTCCAGATGCCGACGACGATGATCTGCATATGACTTCTGTCGACTCTGAGCTGTCAGCAACCTCTCCTGGATAAGATTCACCTTATCCACTGCCTCCTGCACCAAAATCTGGTCCCACTAACTGCACCTCGCCCACATCGAACCAGCCTATCGGCGATCTACACTTCCTCCCATACAAGGCCTCATAAGGCGCCATCTGAATACTGGAGTGGTAGCTATTATTATACGCAAACTCAACTAGAGGCAAATGATCCTCCCAGCTACCCCTGAAGTCAATAACACAGGCTCGCAGCATATCCTCAAGAGTCTGGATAGTGCGCTCGGCTTTGTCGTGCATGCGTGGATGGAATGCGAGACTCGAGCTCACTGCGTCCCCCAAACCCTTCGGAAAGATCTCGAAGTTAGCGTAATCGGGCTCCTGCATGCGATATGATCGAAATAGGGACTCCATGCAGTCTGACGATCTCTCGGATGTAAAGTCTGGCATAATCCTCAGAAGAAAAAGTCGTCCTGACGGGAATAAAGTGGGCTGATTTCATCAGCCTGTCGACGATAACCCATATAGAATCATGTCTCCTCTGAGTGCGAGGTAATCCTGTGATGAAGTCCATGTTGATCACCTCCCACTTCCAGGTCGGGATCTTTATCGTCTGTAACAAACCACCAGGCATCTGGTGCTCTACCTTCACCGCCGACAACACGGGCGAGCTACGAACTCGCAACGCCCTCTTCAAGCCATCCCACCAATACAGATCTAAGGTCGTGGTACATCTTGGTTGACCACGGATGGATAGTAACGCTTGTATGTGTGCTTCCCAGAACTTCTGCGAAGTCACGAAACATCCGGAACACACACGCCCTCAAACCTTAGCACCCCATCAGGTGCTACCTCAAAAGGACCCTTGCCCTCACGAAGAGTTGTATCACGATATCGAATCAAAGCTGGATCCTCGAACTGTTGCCTCTTCACCTCCTCGACGATGGAAGACTCGGCAACCTCGCGAACTCTAACCCCACTGCTATCAGAATCAATCAAACGGACACCAAGGCTCGCTAACTGATGCAAATCACGAACCATGTCCCTCCTCTCTAGCTGCACATCTGATAGGCTCCCCATCGACCTACGACTAAGAGCATTTGCCATAACATTGGCCTTCCCCGGGTGGTACAGGATATCAACATCGTAATCCTTAAGCAACTCTAACCACCGTCTCTGTCGTAAGTTCAGCTCCTCTGGTGAAGATATCTTGGAGGCTCTTGTGGTGCGTATAAATATCCATGAACCCCATACAAGTAGTGCCTCGGATCTTCAAGGCGTGAATCACCGCCGACTCCAAATCATGGGTGGGGTAGTTCTCTCGTGTTTCTTCACCGTCGGGATGCATACGCTATAACCTTGCCCCTTTGCATCAACACACATCCCAACCCGATGCCCGACGATCACAATACGACATAACCGTCTGGACCTCCGGAAGAGTAAGAACGGGCGGTCGTCGATCTCTCAGCCGAATGGAAACCCCGCCACAAGCATCAGTCCATCGAAACTTAGCGCCTTACGAGTCGGCTGGTCAATGGTGCGAGAGATAGAAGCAAACTTCTACGAACGCCGATAATAACTCGCAAGGCCCGAGCTGCGAACCTCGCCGGAGTAGTAGGTTCAGGCAGTCTGGCGCCTCGATCTTGGCGTATCCACTGAATACCATCAACCACGACAAAATGCCCAAGAAAAGCCACCGAAGCTAACCAAAACTCACATTTGGAAAACTTGGCGTATAAGCTGCAGTCCCGAGAAGCTATCGGCCGATCGCCAATGATCGTGCGCCTTCTATGAGCGAGAATAAACCAAGATATCATCAATGAACACTATCACAAACGTGTCCAAAAATGGTTTGAACACTGGGTTCATCAAATCCATGAATACCGCCGGAGCATTGGCCAATCCAAAAGACATGAACCTGAACTCATAATGCCCGTACCGGGTCCGGAATGCTGTCCTAGGGACATCCGCCTCTCTGACTCATACCTGATGATAGCCCGATCGCAGATCAATCTTGGAGAAACATCTCGCACCCTGCAACTGGTCGAACAAATCATCAATCCTGGGAAGGGGGTATCTGTTCTTAATGGTCTCCTTGTTCACCGTAATCAACACACGTGCGCGGCGTCGTCCTTCTTCTTCACGAACAATACCGGCGCTTCTGAGGAGAAACACTAGGCTGATGAAGCCCTTCTCTCCGGCAAATCTCTAAGCCGATCCTTCAAATCTCTCAACTCGGCAGGTGCCATTACATGCAGCGGAATGGAAATAGGCGAGTGTCCGCAAAGACATCGATACAAAACTCTATCTCCTCTCGGGAGGATACCGGAGTCGTGCGGAAACACGTCTGGGAACTCTCGACTCATTGGACCGAAAATCTGGTACCGCGACCTCGATTATCAAACACGAACGAGATGGTAGATATACCCTTTCGCACCATCTTCCTAGCCTTGAGGTAAGAAATAAACCTACCCTCGGCGTCTGATGTTCCTCCCACTCAATAACCGGCTCCCGAAATCTGGAACTGCACCACTCTCTCCTGCGGTCTACATTGGCATAGCAAGAAGCTAGCCAATCCATGCCCATGATCACGTCGAAATCCGTCATGTCGGCTCTATCAAGTTGCTAGGTCGACGATCGCATAAGGTCACCGACAAGCTCTAAATACCGCCGAGCTACCACCGCATCACCCACTGGCGTAGCTACCTCGAAAGGGTCTATGGACTCGTGCTCTATCCCTATCCTACTAGCAACAAGGGAGATATATGGGCCAGTAGAACCGGATCTATCAAGGCATACACATCAAATCCAAACTGATAAGGTACCTGTGACGACATCAGGTGAGGCCTCCTGATCCTGCCGGCTGGCAAGGCATAAATGCGGTTCTGAGGACCGCTAGAACTGGGACCCGAGCCACGACCTGCGCGACCTGCTGGTCCATGAGTACCCTGCCCTCCGGGGCGAGTAACTCTCGGGGATGAAGAAGACCCGGCAAAAGAACTCAGTGGTGACTTCCACTATGCGCCCCGGTGGACAGTTCCTCGCAAAGTGACCCTGCTGGCCACAACTGAAACAAGCTCCCGTAGCAGCACCACAACTCCCGAAGTGGGATCTACCGCATCGGCCACTGCGAGGTGGTCCCGATCGGCGATACTCTGTTGCTCGACGTCGAAGCCACAGGGCCTGATGCGCCTCGAATATCTCGGTGCCGAGGCGGTGCGAGTGCTCTGAGCCGGTGTGGTGCACATCTAGAAGCCGGCTGAGGCCGCCACGATAGCCACCAAAAGACCTGCCGTCTGGTCTTCTCGCTGCTGCATCAACCCGTCGGTCCCTAAGCTCCTCGCATCCAATAGCATGAGCTGCGTGCGGGTAATGTCCATACGGTGAAGAGAAACACGCACAAGATTCGCCATATAATCATCTAGCGGTGACGTAGCGGTGCACCTATCCTCCATATCTACTACCAATGCTGGGACATATCGAGCCAATGAATCAAACTCGACATTGTACTCCCTAACAGTGCGTCCTCTCTGCCTCAGTAACAAAAATCTATCGGCCCGTGCCCTCCTCATCTATGGAGGCAAGAAGTGAGTGAGGAAAGCCTCTGAGAACTCATCCCAAGTAGCTGGGGACGCGTGCTCTCCCCGGGATAACTCCCACGAATCAAACCAATCGACTGCGGTATCACGTAGCCGATGCGAACCGAAGGTCACGGACTCGGTCTCTGACGCTGACACCGCATGATCCTCTCAGAATCGCCGGATGAACTCCTGCGGATCATCCTCTGGCCTCGACCCGTAGAACTCTGGCGGGCTACAACTCAGGAAATCTTGTAGCCTCAAACTGTCTGCCCTCGGGTGAACCACGGGTGCACGGGTGGGCCCGAATCGCCGCATCGGCTGTCCTCGTATGCCCGCGATCTCGGCGATGGCGGGCCATCTCAGAACCCATCTCATGCTCCAGTGTGGGGTGGAGTGTAGGTCTTGTGGTCTAATCGGCCGCCGCGGCCTAAACCTCGCGGGGTCGGCGGCGTCGTAGAACTTGCCGTCTCGGGTATCGACTGGGCCCGAGCCCTCGTGACTCTAGGTGTCCCACTAGCAGCTCCTCTTTGCCTTGCCGCCAGGCGGGTTGCCTTACGTGAGGCATAATCATTCTGAGAAAAGGAATACGTTAGAGGGGTCCAACTTTAACACAGCTCTAAAGCACGATCTCAGAGTGAGAAGAATGGAAACCAATCCTAAATATCCTATAGCCTCCTGATTATTGGTGTGGTGCACAACACACCGATAATCAATACTCTACTAGATACGGTGCCTTAGACACTTTCCGAGGATTAATCGCTCGATACCACTTTTGTCACGACTGTTCGGGGCGTGATCGTGCCTTACTCGGCACCCAATGATCATACATCAGAGAAAATTAGCGGAAATATAAAACAAGACAAGAAACATTATTAAAAAGGAGAAACAGTTTATCTGAAGAAAAGCTTGCCTTTCGGCATATATATATAAACATTGTTTTGCAGTTACATCCCAACTGTACAATAGGACTACAGACCTCTAAGGAAGTAAACAACTATGGCGGGACAGGGCCCCGCCATACCCTGAATGTACAAAACTATCTACAATACAGGGAGATCATACCCAAAAGTAGAGCCTCCGGAGAAGATGGAGCTCCTGACACCAACGCAAAGATCCTAAGGATGTGGATCTAGCACCTGCTTGCCCTTACCTGCGGCATGAACGCAGCCCCCCGAAGGAGGTCAGTACAACAGGTACTAAGTATGTGAAACTGTAAAGTACTTAAATGAAATCATATCATTTTAAAACCAGTTTACAAATATGTATGAAACAACCAAGGAAAACCGCACATAGTGCCACATCATAAACAAGAGCAACAATAGGTAAACTGTAGCAGGTCTTCTCTAGGCTGCGGATGATCGAAGCAGGGCCAATTGCCCATAGTATCATTATGCAAGCCTAATCCTGGACTCCCGTAGTCCGCATAGGCCACTCACATAGGCCCGCATAGGGTATAACCCCGCATCGAGGGTAGCTACTCCTCGGCATCGTCCTGGACTCGTAGTCCGCATGGCCACATAGACCGCATGAGGTATAACCCCGCACACTAACCTGGAACTCTCGTAGCTCCGCATAGGTCCCCTGGACCCGCATGAGGTATTCTCGAATCATGGTCCCAGACCGCCTGAGTCTACCCCGCATCGGAGGGCAGCTTAACCCCCGGTAACATGTCAAGAGGTGAGTGATATAATACTAACATAACAGTTTATCGTTAAACAACATAAGCACAACAAGAATACCCTCTTATACAAACGTTACAAGACACTAACACACATAGCATCATATCATGTCTACTTATCAAAACCATCTTATTATTCTTTCCATGAATCAATATAAGTCTGTTATAAACATATAGTTAAACTGTTCCTTTTATCTTTCTTAAGTTGTTATACCTAACTTCCCATAAAGCTAGTATAACTCTTAAGCTTTTTGTTTAAAAACCAATTAGTTCTCTTCTGTTAAAAATGATTCAGTATTCTTTTGAAATGCATCAAGATTCTTATTATTCAGGCTTAAGTCAAAAGACATTGCCGTAAGTATTATTCAGGCTTAAGTCAAAAGACATTGCCGTAAGTATTATTCAGGCTTAAGTCAAAAGACATTGCCGTAAGTATTATTCAGTTAACACATGTACGTCTACCGTACTATATATATATTTTAAAATATCATGCTTAGCGTAATCACATACCTTCCGCGAAATCCACGCCAAGTCGAATATGTCGCGCGCAGAGAATCACCTATAATAGTCAAATACGCCTATCAACGCCTAGACTATTACGTAGCGATTCTAAGCAGAGGTTCTCTATTCTACGGAAAATTGGGCAGACTTCCCACCCGGTGAGCTACTCAAGTCTCATCGTGAAAACAATCCTAAGTAAGTATAGTTCAATTATTCTTCTTTAAACCCTTCTCGTGATAACAATTCAATTCTATTCTGAATATCCTTCTAAGTATTTAATACTTATTTCTATACTTCTACAAAGATGTATTCTATAATTACAAAAGAAGGGTAAGATTATTTACCTCAGTAAGCCCAATAAAATCCTAGATAATACGTCGATCTGAGCAAGGTTTAGCTCCTGTTGTATGCGCTCAGATAGCTCCAAGAACCCTTAGAAGTTCTTCACAACTTCTACTAAGTACTAAGGGATTTGGGCTAGGGTATTTTGGGCATTATAATAATACTAGAAGGCAACTTTTCTACCAAGGGAGGGGGGGTAGGTTTCGGCTAAGCTTCACTCAAAGCGGGGAGGGTGTGTTGGACGAAAAGGCTCGAGGAGAGGAGAGGATTTTCAAGACTTGGAGAAAGATTTGTGGATGAAGAACTCTTCATCTTAAGGGGGGTATTTATAGGTCAAGAAGTGGCCAACCAAGGGCCAAGATGATGCCAAGTGCAAGGCAAGTGTAAGGTCAAGATTTGGGCAAGTGTACCTTAGCCAACTTGCACACAAAATATCCTACCAACTACTTGACAAACAAGGCCATCCATTCGGCCCTATACCGCCCACACATCCATCAATTAGAGGGTGACAAGTGTCGCCCTCTCGTTGGTCCAAAGTGTTTCGTCTCTCGGAAAAATCCGCAAAAATTAGAAATGACATAGCCGGAATTTATCCTACGCGAGTCTTGTTAAACGCGTTTCGTCTGAAACGATTCTTTGTGTGAGTTGTGCCCAAAAACGTCCTAGGCCTAAACTTTTAAGGCTACACTTTGACGCACGCCCCACGCATACATCCTGGAAATACGGGTATAACAGACTAGGGCACTGGGCAAATCTTGGCCCTCCACTTGCCCCTACTGGCTAGATCATGGCCATTGGTTTCCTATAAATACCCCTTTGAAGACTTCTTCATCCATTCCACAAATCTCCAAGTCTTGAAAGCCCTCCCCATTTCGTGAGGCCCTTGGCGAGAGATATCACCCCTCCTTGTGGTGTGGCGAGACACCCCCTTCCTAGTGGCCTTTGGTAGGGTACCCCTACCTTGAGTTGTTCTCGTAAAATACACCCTCCCTCTTGGTAGAAAATACTCTCCATAGTGTTGTTACTATACCAAAATACCTTAGCCTTATACCTTGTAGTATTCCAAAGATACCTCTATACGTAGATCCCAGAAATACTACCTTATGTCCTTTTTGTCTCAAAACGAAACCCTAAGGAAAATCTTCATAGTCGGTTGAAGTGTTAAGTAGAAGTTACGTAGAACTTCTAAGGGTTGTTTGGAGCGGGTTGGAGCGCCCAGAGTAGGAGCTAAACGTTGCTCAGGATCGACATTTTAACTTGGATAATTATGGGCTTATCGAGGTAAATATTTTGTCTCCCTATTGTAATTGAGTTTACATACTATTGAAGTATAAGAATAAGTATAAGTTGTATACAAGAAAGGTATATAAGAGGGGTAATGAACTGTACTTACATAGGACTGTATTTACAGTAGACTTGTGAAGTTTGACGGGTAGGGAAGTGCTGCCTAATTTTCCGTAGAAACTTGTATCTAGATTTATTCTACCGAGTAGTCTAGACGTTGATAGACTTGTATAACCCTTATAGGTTGAAAGTTCTGCAAGTAGCATGTTCTACTTGAAAGGTGGACAAGGCTAGCCGGGTTATAGTCGTGGAGCGTTTTGCTAATAGTCGATAATCGTCGCGAGGTATGTGATTCTTCCTATACTCTTGAGCATGATATTTTAAAATATATATAGTACGGTAGACGTACGTGTGTTAACTGAATAATAATTACGGCAATGTCTGTGACTTAAGCCTGAATAATAATTACGGCAATGTCTTTTGACTTAAGCCTGAATAATAAAGATCTAAAAGTCTTTCAAAAGAATTATAAATCAGTTTTGAAAGAAGAAGAATATTTGGTTTTAAAAGCTTAAGAGTTATACTAGCTTTATGGGAAGTTAGGTATAACGACTTAAGAGAGATAAAAAGAATAGTTTATTGATCTTAAAAGATAAGAGACTTGACTTAATTGAATTAATCTGAATTTTGTTAAAAAAGTGTGAAACCTCATTCGTGAGTAATGAGTACTTGGTTTTTAAAAGGAATAATGTTTTACTGATTTCGGAAATCAGAATAAGTATCGAACAGACCACAGCAGCGCTAATAAAGGGAAATGCATTGACTAATTAGGTATTATTAAAACCAGTAGAAATCTCCATCTACATAGAAGCTAAGATGAGACAAAATGATATTACATTTCCTAGATCATGGCTGCTGTTATAAGATTGTTATAAACAAGAATAACCTACTCACATATAAGGCATATGTTTCTCAAATGGTTTTAAAAGAGAATTATACCATTAAGTGATTAATACTATGGACTACGAAACCTTTCAAAAATGAGAAACTTGAGTATTTGAAATTAGGCAAACTTGAACATTTGGAAATAATATTGTTACTTGATTTTACAAAGAGAAGTGTTTTGGTTTACTTAAAAAGATAGTCCCTCTATTTTTATACTACGGGTATTGTGTGACTTTTGTGAAAGAAACGAATCTTTTTAAGTGTTAATGTATGAAGTACTTTGGGGATAAAAACCCGAACTTGTTAACATAAAGTAGAAAGTACCTTGTGTGAATAACTTGATTGTATTGGTTTGTGATAGCCTTGTAATACTTTCTTGTTGATTTGATAAGTAAACACGTTAGGATGCTACGTGTGTTAGTATCTTGTGATGTTTGTGTAAAGGAGTTTCCCTCGATTGCGCTTAAGATTTTTAACGATCAGTCGTTATGTTGGTATTGTACCACTCACCTTGACATGATCCCGGAGGTTAAGCTGCCTTCCGATGCGGGGTAATACTCAGGCAGTCTGTGTGACTATGATTCGAGGATACCTCATGCGGGTCCCGGGGACCTATGCGGAGCTACGAGTTCGTGTTAGTTTGCGGCCTTTATGGTCATGCGGTCTATGTGGCCACGCGGATCGCGAGTCGGGGCGATCTTGGGAGTAGCTACCTCGATGCGGGAATACCTCACGCGGGCCATTGGGGTGGCCTATGCGAGCTGCGGGAAGTTCGGTGGCTAGACGCGCACATTAGATATCGGCGAGTGGCGGCTTTGATCATGTGACGGTGCAGACAGATCTCATGACACGCTTTATGACCTTGTTGGTGCTGGGTTTTAGTAGTCGGCTATGCCTTCGTACTTACCCGTGCGGTTTTATGATGACACAGTGGGACCCGGTGTTCATGTATTCCTTGGTGATTTTATATCATAGATCGGCGGTGAGGAAGGTATTCCACGGCATGATTGATGTTGTGGGCGTGAGACCCATAGTTATATATTGAGTGATGACTTTGAGGCGTGAGTACGACTTGACATGATCGCTATTTATCAGTGAATCGTAGTTTGGTTATCATACATGTCTCCGCTTTATATAGACTACTATGATTTCATTTACGATATTTTCGTTCACATACTTGGTACATGTTATCGACCTCCTTCGAGGCTGCGTTCATGCCGCAGTAGGTACACCGATGTTGATCCTCGCTCTTAGGATCGCATTCAGCGTTTGGGAAGCTCCGTTTCTCGGAGGCTTATCGATGGTATAGTCTCCGTCGTTGTAGGTATTTACATTCAGGTATGGCGGGGCCCTGTCGCCATTGTTGTCATATCATTCTTAAGTCCAGAGTAATCGTTGTGGGCAGAGTTGTAATGGGATGTAACTGTTCGGTTTTAAGTTGATTTATATATATGCCGAAGGGCAAGTTTTCTCAGATTACTGTTTCACATTTCATATTATTTCATATCTTGTTTTATATTTCGCTGATTACTCTGATGTATGTATCACTAGGGTGCCCGGGGTAAGGCACTACCACGCCCGAAGTTCGGGTGTGACAGTAGGTTCGTATTTTACCCTTTTATACTTACCCTGCCATGCTTTTATACAGATATGTTTTGTTTCAGACTTATTTCCGCTCCATATTCGCACTGTTATCGACTTCTCGGGCTGCGTTCATGCCCGGAGGTATTAGGTGCACAGGTTGGTGATCCTTGCTCTTAGGATCTCGGTTCAGTTTTTGGGAAAAAGCTCCATTTGCTCCGGAGGCTTATCTCTTGCACGGCTTTCCCGATGTTGTAGATTCATGTGTATTCAGGGGTATGGCGGGGCCCTGTCCCGCCACTGTTGTTATGTAAAAACTCTTAGAGGTCTGTAGTCACATATTGTGGGTCATTTTGTAAAGGAAATGAGGCGACTGCTTCGGTTGTTTATGTATGTCCAGGAAGGTAGCCCCGTCGGCTAACCTGTTGTTTTATTTCTGTTGAGTTATTTTATAAGTTTCATGTATGTTCCGCTGATTATCTCTGATGTATACCTGTAAGGGTGCCCAGGTAGGGCACCAGTCGCGGGCCCGGTGTCGGGTCGTGACAGCCATACCCCTGAATGTACAAAAACTTACAATACAAGAGATCTGTACCAAAAAGATAAGCCTCCGGAGTGAATGGAGTTTTTTCCCAAAAACTGAACAGAGATCCTAAAAGCGAGGATCAACAAATCGTGTACCTACGCCTGCGGCATGAAATGCAGCCCCCCGAGGAAAGGGGGTCAGTACGAAAGATGTACTCAATATGTGAAACTGTAAGTACTGTAAATGAAATCATAACAGTCCAAAACATATCAGGAAGCAGGTATGATAATCAAAATACCAGTACAACTATGCCTTGTAAAAAGTGATAGAAATGAGAGTCGACGTACCTTTTAAAATATGCCTTTTAAAAGTAAGATCAACTGTGTCATTTTAAATCATGAAATTATTTACATTTCAAAGTGTGAAATCCATGTAAAGCCTGCCCATTAAGGGATACTGCCCGGCCCATTCTGGGACGCGGTAAAGTCATATAAAGTCTGCCCTCAAAGGTATACTGCCCGACCCATTCAGAGACATGGTAAAGTCATATAAAGTCTGCCCTCAAAGGTATACTGCCCGACCCATTCTGGGATGCGATAAAGTCATATAAAGTCTGCCCTCAAAGGTATACTGCCCGGCCCATTCTAGGACGCGATAAAGTCATATAAAGTCTGCCCTCAAAGGTATACTGCCCGGTCCATTCTGGGACGCGGTAAAGTCATATAAAGTCTGCCCTCAAAGGTATACTGCCAGGCCCATTCTGGGACGCGGTAAAGTCATATAATATATATATACTGCCCTTCCCATTAATGTATACTGCCCGGCCCTTCTTAGGACACGGTCCACACATAAAGGATTGTACACCTATAGCTATCATCAGCAAACATGTACACTTTAAATCATCTTTGACTCTCATTAGAATAAAATGAATAACTATCATTTTAGAAAAACTCAAGGCATTTTCAAGTCATGTAATATTAAGCACTAAATCATGGACACTCTCACATGATTTCCATATAACATTTTAAACCATATCTTGACTTTTCATAAAATTGTTATAACAACTTTCCATAAAGCCGTTATAACAAACTTTCATTTTAGAAAACTAAAGCACTACCACATCTTTCCTTTTAATAGAAACAAGTACTTCTTTTGAAATCAAGTAACTTATACTCTTTAAATCAAGGCACTTCACATATAAAATCAAGTCATCTATACTTTTAACATCAAGTAAACTTGTACTTTTCAAATCAAGTGCCATAATGAATCCGATTTCATTTAAAACATGTACGTCCACCGTACTATACATTTTATAAGGTTCATGCTCAAAGAAAGATAGGAAGAGTTCCACATACAATAACTCTCATTTTAGAAATCCCAAGGTACTATCACCTCGCGCATCAATAAGGATTAAGATCCAATAACTCACTGTACTTATCAAGGGAAATATATATAACAATCTTTCATTTTTCCAACATCAAGTAACTTACAATCTAAATCCAAGTTACTCATACTTCTCAAGTCAATTCACCTTTAGAAACAAGTCATGTATACTCCAATAACTGTTATACCCCGTATTTCCAGAGTATGTACGTGGAGACGTACGTACGAAAATTTGAGGCTTAAAGTTTGGCATAGGTTCGAAATCGTGCACAACACCCGATTAGAGTCGTTTTTCGACGAAACGTTTTACAGAGCTTGCGTAGGGAAAATTCCGGCTATGTCGTTTTGTATTTTTTGCGGATTTTTCCGAGCGACGGAACATTTTTGGGCCAACGAGAGGGTGACACTTGTCACCCTCAAGTGGACGCCTTAGGGGCGGTTTGGCCTTGGCCGATTGGTGCCTTGTTGTGGCCTTGTTTTGTGCAATGTTTTGTGGCTTGTTTTGTGGAGTAGGGGTTAGGGTGCACTTGGCTTGATCAAGGCCTTACACTTGCCTTGCACATGGCTTGATCTTGTCCATTGGTTGGCCCTTGGCTTCCCTATAAATACCCCTCCCTTTGTTGAAGACTTCATCATCCAAATGTGTTCTAAGTCTTGCAATCCTTCCCCTCTCCTCGTGGTGTTCTCGCCCCAAGCCTTCCCTCCCTTTGAGTGGCCTTGTGGCGAGAGCCTTCCCCTTTTGAGGTGCTAGCCGTGGGGTACCCCCCCCTAGCCTAGTTGTTTCGAAATATACCCCCTCCCTTGTGGTATTGAAATACTTCTCCAAGTATTGTTATAATGCCCAAAATACCTTAGCCTTTACCTTGTTGTATTCCAAAAGTTACCTCTATACGTAGAGTCCGGAAATACTACCTTTTGTCCTTTTAGTCTCAAACCGAAACCTTAAGGAAATCTTCATAGTTGGTTGAAGTATTTGAGTAGAAGTTGGTTAGAACTTCTAAGGGTTGTTTGGAGTGGTTTGGAGCGCACGGAGTGGAGCTAAACCTTGCTCAGGATCGACATTATAACTTGGATAATTTTGGGCTTGTCGAGGTAAATATTCTTGTCCCCTTATTGTAATTGGAGATTACATGTTGTAGGAACATATAGTTGAAGTATACTATATATAGAACTGAACATTATTGTGCGGCAATGTCTTTTGACTTAAGCTCAATTTAAAGAGAGAATCGAATCGTAATTACATAGGTGTATTCTGATGACTTGTATAGCATTCTTTGTGTTGTAGAATTGTACACGCCCGGTTAGACGTGCAAACCCCGGTTGGCTTGGTAGTCGGCCTCGATAGAGAGGAGATTTCTGTTGCGGGGAGAGTCTTTGAATTTTACGTAGAATATGGAACCGTGCGGTTAGAAGTTAATAGATGTTTGTGGCCTTATAGGTGGAAGTACTGCGAGTAGCGTATTCTACTTGAAGAGTGGAACGGTAGCCAGGTTACAGTACTGTGGAGCGTTTTGCTTATTGTCGATAATCGTCGCGAGGTATGTGAACCTCTTCCTATCCTTCTAGCATGATGATTTGTAAACTATGTAGTACGATGAGCGTCGTGTGCTAATGAGTTGGTTGGTTTAAAACATAGGGTGTTATAATAGCTTTATGGGAAGTTAGTTATAACGACTCTATGTAGGTAAAAGATTGGTTTTTGATTGTAGAAGTTAAGAGACTTGATCTTGAAAGATAAGAGACTTAACTTGTTTTAATTGGTAATTAACATTTTGTTAAAAGTATTGTGAAACCTCATTCGCGAGTAATGAGTACTTGGTTTTAAAAAGAATAATGTTTTATTGATTTAGGAAATGAGAATAAGTGTCGAACAAACCACAGCAGCGCTAATAAAGGAAAGTGTATTGACAAATAACAAATTGTTATTAAACCAGTAGAAACCTTCATCTGCATAGAAGCTAAGATAAGACAAAATTGTATTACATTTCCTAGATCATGGCTGCTGTAACAAGATTGTTGTAAACAAGAATAAACGGCTCACGTACAAGACATATGTTACTCAATTGTTTTAAAAGGGATTAAGACTATGAGTTATGAAACCTTTCTAAAATGAGAAACTTGAGCATTTGAAATTAGGCAAACTTGAACGTTTGGAAAATAATGTTGTTACTTGATTTTACAAAAGGGAAGTATTTTGGTTTACCTAAAAATGTGAGTCACTCTATTTTTATACTACGGGTATTGGGTGACTTCTATAAAAGGAATGGATCTCTTTAAAAAGGAATTTAACGTACGTAGTACTTTAGGGTTAAAACCCAGACTTGATACGAAATGGAAGTACCTTGAGTTGTGTGTAACTTGCCTATGCCTGTTGTTGTGTAACTCGCCTATGCTTGTTGTGATAGCCTTTGTTGTGCAAGTGTTGATATCAGGTGACTTCTTGGGAAGGAGTGGATCTTTTTATAAAAAGTCTAGAAGTATGGTAATTTGCTTGAGCTTGTTTGTGATAGCCTGGTTGTGCGGTATATTGTTGTTGATGTCACATGGACATGTCTACACCGATCTGAGAATTCGGGGCATGTGGCGTGCGGCGGGGTTGATTACGATATATTGTTATTGTGGTTACATGGACATGTCTACACCGTCACGCACTCGGGCGTGTGGCCGTGCGGCGGGGGTAATCACCCAGTCTTATTGTTGATAATGTCACTTGGACGTGTCTACACCGATGCAGAATTCCGGGGGCATGTGGCCATGTGGCATTGTTATTATTGTTGCATCATGGGCTTGTCTACACCGATGCAGAATTCGGGCACGCGCCGTGATGCGAACACGATTGATGTTGTGGGCGTGAGACCCATAGTTATATTTGAGTGATGACTTGAGGCGTGAGTCCACGACTTGACATCGCTTTTATGTTGTGAATCAGTAGTTTTGTTATCATACATGTCTCTGCTTTTATATAGACGTTATGATTTCATTTATAGTATTTTTACTGATTTCACATACTTGGTACTGTTATCGACCTCGCCCGGGCCGCGTTCATGCCGCAGTAGAGTACATCAGTAGTGGATCCCCGCTCATAGGATCACGATTCGATTGGGAAGCTCCGCTTCTCGGAGGCTTAGCTTTTGGTATGTTACCCAGTTGTAGGTTCTGTACATTCAGGGTATGACGGCCCCTGTCCCGTCATGTTGTATAAAAACTCTTAGAAGTGCAGTAATCTTTGTTGTGGCGGGGTTTGTAAAGGATTAAAGCTCGTTTTGAAAGAGTTGTTTATATATATTTTATTGGAAGGTAACCGCTTGGTTGCTTTGTTTTATGATCATATATCTTGTTTCTTGTTTAAGTTTTATATTCCATTGGTTTTCTCGATGTTGTATCACTAGGGTGCCGGTAAGGCACCGATCACGGGCTCGATCGGGTCGTGACAAAAGTGGTATCGAGCGATTAATCCTCGGAAAGTGTCTATGCACCATGTCTAGTAGAGTCTTGATTATCGATGTGTTGTGCACCACATCTATAATCGTGAGGTCGCAGATATTTAGGATTGGTTTCCATTCTTCTCATTACGAGATCGTGCCTTAGAGCCGTGTTGTAAGTTGGACCCCATGACGTATCTCATTTTTACCGATTATGCCTCCGCTAGGCAACCAGAGCCCGAAGGGCAAGGCAGCGAGGAGTCGCTAGTGAGATACTGAGGAGTACGAGCGCGAGCCGGACGAGACACGAGGTTGTGCTTGAGAGCGAGGTTTGCGACGCCGCCACCCAAGAGTTTAGAACGCAGCGATGGCTGAGACCACAATACTGAGCCTCCAGTCCCACACCGGAGCGGATGAGATGGGGTACAAGGAGATGGCTCGATTATTGGCGTGGTCGTGGCGATATGAGATAGGTGGATGCAGCCTGGCTTCGATTCGAGAGCACCGATGGTTCACCCCGAGCGATAGTTTGAGGCTACGGGACTTTACGAGTTGTAGCCCGCGAGTTCTACGGGTCGAGGCCCGAGGATGATCCGCAGGAGTTCATCCGACGATTCTGACCGGATCACGAGAGTGATCAAGGCTTCGAGACCGAGTCGGTGGTCTTAGGTTCGCATCGGCTACGTGATACCGCAATGATCGGTTTGATTCGTGGGAGTTGTCGGGAGAGCATGCGCTTCCAGCAGTATGGGACGAGTTCACAGAGGCATTCCTCACTCACTTCTTGCCTCCGCAGATGAGGAGGGCACGCGCCGACAGATTTATGATGCTTCGACAGAGAGGGCGTACGGTTCGGGAGTACAAGGTGGAGTTTGACTTACTAGCTCGGTACGTCCCCGCTTTAGTGGCAACCATGGAGGACAGAGTGCACCGCTACGTCACCGGGCTCGATGATTACTTGGCTGAGGCTTGTTCGGGTGTAGCTCTTCAGCCGGGCATGGACATTGCCCGCATGCAGGCTCATGCACTAGGATGTGAGACACGGAGAGGTCGACGGAATGACCGAGATCGCGAAGAGGCGCAACAACAGGTCCTTTGGTGACTTTCGAGGCGGACCGCCTCGAAATGACTAGTTTTGTACCTCCGCGAGCGAGTGGTCCTCCACAACCTTGTGGCATCCAGAGTATTCGGGAGCGGTCGTGGCTCGGGTTCAGTTTCGGGAAGTAGGGTGTTGGCGGATCGATCACCCTACCTCGGTGGTCGATGTAGTAGACCGCATTTCGGGGAGTGTCGTGGTGCCAAAGGAGCTTGTTATTTTTGCGGCCAGCAGGGCCATTTGGTGAGGAACTGTCCGACCAAGGGTAGCACGGATGTTGCGACTCAGCCTTCAGATCGATGGTCGCTCATCACCTTCTATATGCCTGCAGTAGGACTGTGATTAGAAAGCGGTAGAGACAGGTATATCCTTAACCCTCTAGAGTTTTGTATGTTGATGTGTTTAGTGTTATGTTCGGTTAGCTTTGTGCTAAAATGTGATTTAGGAACCTGGTTAGTGTAGAAGAGTAAGCCTGGGGGAGTGGTAAGTGTGAACCTTAGACTATTTCACGATTGAGACCTTAGAGGTAAGGTCATCTTGTGTAAAAGATTTATTTTATGTTTGACCTTTATCAGTGTACGTAGTATACGTGGAGTTATTGTGGGGAATTCCTTGGGTTGTGTATAATGGAAGTAGTAGCTTTCATGATGTGAATTAGTAAGATTGTTCCGTTTCGAGGAGCAAGTATTGGCGCGATTGTGGGTCGGGTTGATGGCCGCTCGCGGGTCGACCCGCAGCCCGGTGTTAGGTAAGTCGATTCAGGTGGTCCCGCCCGGTGGTAGGTCACGAGGATGCTAGGCCCCGCTTTAGTTGACCATCGTATGAGTTCGTGGTTATGTTCGACGAAGCGATTCGTGAAGGCCGGAATGGCCTTAAAGAAGATCGAGGTTAGTAAGATGACCAAGTTTGGAGGTAGTGACTCACGCTTTTGAAGCCCAAGCGATGGCGAAGTATGGCACGTCCTGAGAGACACTAGAACCTCAGGGATCGCATGCAGTTCGGTACCATTTGTTGGGTCGCCGGAGTGACACTAGAACCTCGCGGCAAAGTGACAAAAGTGGTATCGCACGACGAGTAAGGAAGGAAGGGAACGTGTGTTATTTTCGTGGCCAAGCTGTGGCGTTGGCAACTTGTTAGAGGAACTTCATCGATATCCGTCTTGAGAAGGAACATTCGGGACGAATGTGTATAAGGAGGGAGAATGTTATACCGTATTTCAGTATATGCGTGGAGGCACGCATTTAAAATTTGAGGCTTAAAGTTTGGCATAGGTTCGAAATCGTGCACAACACCCGATTAGAGTCGTTTTTCGACGAAACGTTTTACAGAGCTTGCGTAGGGAAAATTCCGGCTATGTCGTTTTGTATTTTTTGCGGATTTTTCCGAGCGACGGAACATTTTTGGGCCAACGAGAGGGTGACACTTGTCACCTCAGTGACGCCAGAAGCGGTTTGGCCTGGGCCGATTGGTGCCTTGTTGTGGCCTTGTTTTGTGCAATGATTTGTGGCTTGTTTTGTGGAGTAGGGGTTAGGGTGCACTTGGCTTGATCAAGGCCTTACACTTGCCTTGCACATGACTTGATCTTGTCCATTGGTTGGCCCTGGCTTCCTATAAATACCCTCCTTTGTTGAAGACTTCATCATCCAAATATGTTCTAAGTCTTGCAATCCTTCCCCTCGCCTATTGTTGTTCTCGTCCTAAGCCTTCCCCCCCTCCCCCTTTGTTTGGCCTTGTGGCCGAGAGCCTTCCCCTCCCCCCCCCCCCCTTTTGAGGTGCTAGCCGTGGGGTACCCCCCCCCCCCTAGCCTAGTTGTTTCGAAATATACCCCCTCCCTTGTGGTATTGAAATACTTCTCCAAGTATTGTTATAATGCCCAAAATACCTTAGCCTTTACCTTGTTGTATTTCAAAAGTTACCTCTATACGTAGAGCCCGGAAATACTACCTTTTGTCCTTTTAGTCTCAAACCGAAACCCTAAGGAAATCTTCATAGTTGGTTGAAGTATTTGAGTAGAAGTTGGTTAGAACTTCTAAGGGTTGTTTGGAGTGGTTTGGAGCGCACGGAGTTGGAGCTAAACCTTGCTCAGGATCGACATTATAACTTGGATAATTTTGGGCTTGTCGAGGTAAATATTCTTGTCCCCTTATTGTAATTGGAGATTACATGTTGTAGGAACATATAGTTGAAGTATACTATATATAGTACTGAACATTATTGTGCGGCAATGTCTTTTGACTTAAGCCTGAATTTAAAGAAGAATCAATCGTAATTACATAGGGTGTATTATGAGACTTGTGTAATTCTTTGTGTTGTAGAATTGTAAACGTCCGTTTAGACGTGCAAACCCCCTGGTTGGCTTGGTAGCGGTGTTATACCGTATTTCGAGTATATGCGTGAGGAATACGTGAAAAAGTCTAGCCTTAAAGTTTAGGCAAAACGTTTTTTTTAGGCACAACTCACAAAACGAATAGTTTTTCGACGAAACGTTTCCACGACTTCGTAGGGTAAATTCCGGCTATGCCATTTCTAATTTTGCGGATTTTTCCGAGAGGCGAAACATTTTGGACCAACGGGAGGCGACACTTGTCACCTCCAATTGATGGACTTGAAATCGTCCATTTGGACGATTTGGACTAGGAGGAACACGTTTTTTGTGCCTTGTGCACAAGTCCAGGAGTTGGTAGGATATTTGTGTATAGTTAATCCTCACCCTACACTTGCCTTGCACTTGTCTAAATCTTGGCCATTGGTTGGCCACTTCGACCTATAAATACCCCCCAAGATGAAGAGTTCTTCATCCACAAATTACTTTCCAAGTCTTGAAAATCCTCCTTCTCCCTTGTTAGCCATTTCGTCCAAGCCCTCTTCCCCCTCTAGCCTAAGTGGCCCTGGCCGAATACCCCCTAGCCTAGCCAAAAATCTACACCCTCCATTGTTAGAAAAGTTACCTTCTTTTATCTTTTTAATGCCCAAAATACCCTAGCCCAAATACCTTAGTACTTAGTAGAAGTTGTGAATAACTTTTAGGTTTCTTGGAGCATACAACTTAGGAGCTAAACCTTGCTCAGGCGCGACTTTTCTAGGATATTATTGGGCTTACCGAGGTAATAATCCTAACCCTCTTTTGAATTAGAGAATACTTCATGTTATAGTATAAGAATAAGTATAAATACTTAGAAGAATATCACAGAATAGAATTGGTATTTACCAGTAGAAGGGTTTGAAAGAAGAATAATCAAATCACTTACATAGAATTTGTTTTCACAGAGACTTATATAGCTCACCGGTAGGAAGTGCTGCCCGACTTACCATAGAATTATGAACCCTCTGCTTAGAATGACCTTGAGTAGTCTTTGATAGATATCTGTGACTATTATAGGTGACTCTGCGACATATTGACTTGGCGGTGGTTTTGAGAAGGTATGTGATTCTTCCTAAAGCATGATATTTTACAATATATATATAGTACGGTGAGGCGTACGTGTTATCGAATATAACTACGGCAATGTCTTTGACTTAAGCTGAATAATACTTACGGAATGCCTCACGCTTAAGCTGAATAATACTTACTGTGATGCCTCACTTAAGCTTTGAATAATAAAGAATGAAAACATTTCAAAAGACTCATCAATCATATTAATGTAAGAGAACTAATTGGTTTTAAAGCGAAGCTTAAGAGTTATACTAGCTTTATGGGAAGTAAGTATAACCACTTAAGATTTATAAAAGAAACAAGTTTGCCTATGTGTTTATAACAGACTTATATTGTGAAAAGAATAATAAAGATGGTTTGATAAGTAGACATGATATGATGCTATGTGTGTTAGTATCTTGTAACGTTTGTATAGGTGAGTATCCTTGTTGTGCTTATGTTGTTTAAAGATAAGTTGTTATGTTAGTATACTATCACTCACCTCTTGAGATGATCTGGGGTTGTCGCCCTCCGTCTGGGGTAGACTCGGTGATGCAGGACCATGATTCGAGAATACCTCACGCGGGTCCAGGGGCCTATGCGGAGCTACGAGAGTTCCAGTTAGTATGCGGGGTTATGCCTCACGCGGTCTATGTGGCCACGCGGACGAGTCGGGGCGATGCCGAGGAGTAGCTACCCTCGATGCGGGGTTGTACCTCATGCGGGCCCATGTGAGTGGCCTATGCGGGCTCCGGGAGTCCAGGATTAGGCTTGCAGAGTGATAATACGGGCGAGTGGCCCTGCTTCGAATCATTCGCAGCCTAGAAAAGACCTATTACAGTTTACCTATGGTTGCTCTTGTTTGTGATGTGGCACTATGTGCGGTTTCCTTGATTTCTTCATACATATTTGTAAACTGGTTTTAAAAGTGTTATGATTTCATTTAAGTACTTTACAGTTTCACATACTTAGTACCTGTTGTACTGACCTCCTTCGGGGGGCTGCGTTCATGCCGCAGGTAAGGCAGCGAGTGCTAGATCCGCATCCTTAGGATCTCTACGTTGGTGTCGGGAGCTCCATCTCTTCCGAGGCTCTACTTTTGGTATGATCTCCCTGTTGTAGATAGTTTTGTGCGATAGGGTATGGCGGGGCCCCGTCGCCATAGTTGTATATTTCCTGAGGTTCTGTAGTCATGTTATGCGATTGTCGGATGTATCGCTAAACCATGATTTTATATATATATGCCGAAAGCGATGTTTTCTCACATAAGCGTGTCTTATTTTATAAACTGTTTCATGTCTTGCTTTATATTTCATGATTACTCGATGTATGACTACTTGGGTGCCGGTAAGCACGATCACGGGCCCGAACGGTCGTGACAAAAGTGGTATCAGAGCAGTTAATCCTCGGAAAGTGTCTACATACCGTATCGAGTAGGGTCTTGATTATCGGTGTGTTGTGCACCACACCAATAATCGTGAGGCTATAGGATATTTAGGATTGGTTTCATTCTTCTCATTCGAGATCGTGCTTTAGAGTCGTGTTATAGGTTGGACCTCTAACGTATTCCTTTCCCCGTGATTATGCCTCCACGTAGGCAACCCGGCCCGAGAAGGGCAAGGCGGCCAGGAGTCGCTAGCGAGACACCCAGAGTCACGAGGGCTCGTGCCCGCCTATACGAGACGGCGAGTTCTATGACGCCGCCACCCAAAGAGACCACAGTACCACACCTCCCGTCCCACGGCTGGGGCGGAGAGTTAGGTACTGAGAGACGGCCCACTTTTGGCTAAAGTTGTGGCCCGATACGAGAGAGGCTGGATCTGGCGATTCTAGTTCGGCTCGGCTCGATCGCACCGTTGTTCACCCGAGGCGAGAGTTTGAGGCTACGAGACTTCGAGTTGTAGCCACGGAGTTTTATGGGTCGAGGGAGGATGATCCGCAGGAGTTCATCCGCCGATCGTGAGGATTTTGAGAGTGATCGGGCGTCGGAGACCGAGTCCGTGATCTTTGGTTCGCATAAATGCGTGATACCGCGATCGATTGGTTTGATTCATGGGAGTTATCCCGGGAGAGCACGCGTCCCCGCCTACTGGGATGAGTTCTCGCAGGCTTTCCTCACTCACTTCTTGCCTCGCGAGATGAGGAGGCGCGGTGATAGATTTTTACCGGAGGCGAGAGGACGTCTTGTCGTGAGTACAATGTCGAGTTTGATTCATTGGCTCGATATGTCCCAAAGATTGTAGCAGATATGGAGGATAGGGTGCACCGCTATGTCACCGGCTAGACGACTATATGGCCGAGTCATGTGCGGGGTTTCTCTCCGGGGTATGGACATTACCGCGTGCGAGCTCACGCCCTTGGATGCGAGGCGCGCGTCGACGAGTGGGCGACAGCGGCGAGAAGAAGGCGGGGCGGGAGGTCTTACGGTGGTTATCGTGGTGGCGGCCTCGGCGATCTCCAGATTCGCACCACGGCCCGGCTGAGCACTCTGCACCGTCCTCGGCCACGGCCCGAGTTTTCGAGGGCGCAGGGCCCAGTGGCTTGACGCGTCGAGTAGCGAGTCTTGGCGTCGGGACCACCCGATGTGGCGTCACGGTGGATCCCATTACGGGAAGTGTGGTACTACTTTTGGAGCTTGTTCTGATTGTGGCGGCAGGTCACTTTGCGGCGTCCGGCCGAGGCGTGGCGGTGGTAGGGCTCGGCGCGAGTTCGTTGCCGCTTCATCATCTCCTACGATTACGCGCCGGGCGTGGTGCTCGTGGGTCGGCCAGTCGCGGCGGTCGTGGCTCGGGTCCCGATTCTAGCGGTCCTCGAGAACCGCATTTATGCTTTGTCCACCGACAGATCGTGAGGCCTCACCGATGTCGTCACGGTACCTTATCGGTTCTGGTTTGATGTTTATGCCTTGATAGATCCGGTTCTACTCGCCCTATATATCTCCCTTGTTGCTAGTAGGATAGGGATATAGCCTGAGTCCATAGACCCTTTCGAGGTAGCTACGCCAGTGGGGGATTCAGTGGTAGCTCGGTGGGTATATAGGGCTTGTCTCGTGACCATTCTGATCGTCGGACCACGGCCGACTTGATAGAGTTGGAGATGATTGACTTCGACGTGATTATGGGGATGGATTGGCTAGCTTCTGCTATGCCAATGTAGACCGCAGAGAGAGTAGTGCAGTTCCGATTTCGAGGAGCCGGTTGTTGAGTGGGAGAACGCAGTATCGCCGGGGTAGGTTTATTTCCTACCTCAAGGCTAGGAAGATGGTGCGCAGAAGGGTATATCTACCATCTCGTTCGGGTGTTTGATAAGGCCGCGGTGCAGATTTTGATCGGTTCGAGTCGCGAGTTCCCAGGCGTGTTTCGGATGACCTCCGGGTATCCTCCCGAGAGAGAGATCGAGTTTTGTATTGACATATTGCGGATACTCGGCCTATTTCCATTCCGCCATACGAGAATGGCACCGCCGAGTTGAGAGAGTGAAGGACCACCGAGGATTTCTTTGGAGAAGCGGCTTCATTAGGCCATGTTTCCCGGGGCGCCGGTATTGTTCGTGAAGAAGAAGGACTGGACGCTGCGCATGTGTGTTGATTACAGGCAGCTGAACAAGGTGACCATTAAACGTATACCCTTCCCGTGATTGATGATTTGTTCGACGATTGCGTGGCGCGAGATGTTTCTCCAAGATTGATCTGCGTTCGCTATCATCGAGTTCGTGTCGAGAGAGGTGGATGTCCCTAGATGCATTCGGACGATGCGGGCATTATGAGTTCAGGTCATGTCTTTTGGGTTGACCAATGCTCCCGGTATTCATGGATTTGATGAACCGAGTGTTCAAACCATTTTTGGACACGTTTGTGATAGTGTTCATTGATGATATCTTGGTTTATTCGCCAGGCGAGAGCACGCGAGCATTTGAGGATCTTGTGATTCTCCAGATCAGCGATTGTACGCCAAGTTTTCCAAATTTGATTTTTGGTTGACTTCATTGGCGTTTATTGGGCATATTTTCTGGGCTGATGGCATTAGAGTGGATACGGCCAAGATCGGCGATCGAGGACTTGGCCTGAACCTACTACTCCGAGAGGTTCGCGATTTCGGGCCTTGCAGTTATTATCGGCGGTTCGTAGAAGTTTGCTTCTATCTCGCACCATTGACTAGTGACTCGAAGGCAGCCAAGTTCGATGGTGATGCTTGTGGCGAGGTTTCGATTCTTGAAAGAGACTGACGACCGCCCCCGTTCTTACTCTTCCAGAGGGTCCAGACGGTTATGTTGTGTATTGTGATGCGTCAGGCATCGGGTTGGGATGTGTGTTGATGCAGCATGGCAGGGTTATAGCATATGCATCCCGACAGCTGAAGAAACACGAGGAACTACCCGCATGATTTGGAGTCGCGGCCGTGATTCACGCTTTGAAGATCCGGAGGCACTATTTGTATGGGGTTCACGTGGATATTTATACGGACCACAAGAGCCTCCGGTATATCTTCACGGAGGAGTGAACTTACGGCGAGGCGGTGGTTAGAGTTGCTTAAGGATTACAATGTTGATATCTGTACCACCGGAAGGCGATGTTGTGGCAGATGCTCTTAGTCGTAGGTCGATGGGAGCCTATCGGATGTCTGACTAGAGAGGAGGACATGGTTCGTGATTTGCATCGATTAGCGAGCCTTGGTGTCCGCTTGATTGATTACGATAGCAGATGGGGTTAGAGTTCGTGAGGTTGCCGAGTCTTCCATCGTCGAGGTGAAGAGGCAACATTCGAGATCCAACTTTGATTCGATATCGTGATACGACTCTTCGTGAGGGCAAGGGTCCTTTTGAGGTAGCACCGATGGGGTGCTAAGGTTTGAGCGATGTGTGTTCGGATGTTTGAGACTTGGCGGAGTTCTTGGGAAGCACTGCGGTAGCGTTACTCCATCGTCCGGTCGACCAAGATGTACCACGACCTTAGATCGTGTATTGGTGGGATGGCTTGAAGAGGCGTTGCGAGTTCGTAGCTCGGTGCGTGTTGTCGGCGGTGAAGGTAGAGCACCGAGGCACGTGGTTTGTTCTGACGATTGAGATCGACACGGAAGTGGGAGGTAATCAACATGGACTTCATCAGGATTACCTCGCACTCGGAGGAGACATGATTCTATATGGGTTATCGTCGACGGTGGCGAAATCAGCCCACTTTCTTCCGTCAGACGACTTTTAGTGAGGATTATGCCGACTTTACATCAGAGATCGTCAGATCGCATGGAGTCCCTACTGATCATATCATGCGAGAGCCCGGTTTACGGCTAACGGAGGTCCTTCCAGAGGTTTAGGGGCGAGTGAGCACAGTCGCATTTCATCCACGAGCCAGACGGACAGCAGAGCGCACTATCCGCACTCGAGGATATCTTTGCGAGCTTTGTGTTATTGACCGATGGTAGTTGGGAGGATCATTTGCCTCTAGTTGAGTTCGCGTATAATAATAGCTACCACTCCGGTATTCGGATGGCGCCTTATGAGGCCTTGTATGGGAGGAAGTGCAGATCGCCTATAGGTTGGTTCGATGTAGGCGAGTGCGGCTAGTGGGACGGTTTGGTGCAGCGATGCCGATAAGGTGAAGCTTATCAGAGCGGCTATTGACACTCGAGTCGGCGAAGTCGTATCGCAGATCATCGTCGCCGACATCCGAGTTCGCGATTGATGATTGGGTTTTCTGAAGGTGCCACCCATGAAGGGTGTGATGAGATTCGGGAAGAAGAAACTTCGGCCCGGTACATTGGGCGTTTAGATTGTCGCGAGGTAGGCAAGGTTGCCTATGAGTTGGATCTGCCGTCCGATCCGGAGGCGGTGCATCGGTTTTCACGTATCTATCTTTGAGGAGATGTATCGGATCCATCTAGGGTACACCCGATTGACGATGTCGGTGTGGGGTTATCGTATGAGAGATTCCCATGGCGATAGTCGATCGTCGGGTTAGGCGTCTGCGGACGAAGGGCGTGGCTTAGTCAAAGTCTTGTGGCGGAGCGAGCTCGAGGAGGAGATGACGTGGGAAGCCGAGGAGGACATGAGGCAGAAGTATCTCACCTATTCCCACCTCGGGTAATTCACTTTCCTACTTGTAAATTTTCGTTATCGTTTACGCCTAAGTGTTGTTACGTGGCGTGTGTGGCATTTGCAAGCTGTCTAAGTTATGAAGAATCTTATCGTTAATCGTCTTGGGAAGGAACATTCGACGAATGTTTCTAAGGGGAGAATGTTATACCGTATTTCAGTATGCGTGAAGGGAATACGTACAAAAAGTCTAGCCTTAAAGTTTAGGCAAAACGTTTTTTTTAGGCACAACTCACAAAACGAATAGTTTTCCGACGAAACGTTTCTAATTTTTGCGGATTTTTCCGAGAGACGAAACATTTTGGACCAACGGGAGGGCGACACTTGTCACCCTCCAATTGATGGACTTGAAATCGTCCATTTGGACGATTTGGACTAGGAGGAACACGTTTTTTGTGCCTTGTGCACAAGTCAAGGAGTTGGTAGGATATTTGTGTATAGTTAATCCTCACCCTACACTTGCCTTGCACTTGTCTAAATCTTGGCCATTGGTTGGCCACTTCTTGACCTATAAATACCCCCTTAAGATGAAGAGTTCTTCATCCACAAATTACTTTCCAAGTCTTGAAAATTCTCCCTTCTCCCTTGTTAGCCATTTCGTCCAAGCCCTCTTCCCTAGCCTAAGTGGCCCTTGGCGAATACCCCCTAGCCTAGCCAAAAATCTACCCCTCCTTGGTAGAAAAGTTACCTTCTTGTATCGTTATAATGCCCAAAATACCCTAGCCCAAATACCTTAGTACTTAGTAGAAGTTGTGAAGAACTTCTAAGGTTCTGGAGCATACAACTTAGGAGCAAAACCTTGCTCAGTGCGACTTTTCTAGGATATTATTGGGCTTACCGAGGTAATAATCCTAACCCTCTTTTGAATTAGAGAATACTTCTGTTATAGTATAAGAATAAGTATAAATACTTAGAAGAATATCACGAATAGAATTGAATTACCATAGTAGAAGGGTTTGAAAGAAGAATAATCAAAGCGTACTTACATAGAATTTGTTTTCACGATGAACTTATATAGCTCACGGGTAGGAAGTGCTGCCCGACTTACCATAGAATTATGAACCCTCTGTTTAGAATGACCTTGAGTAGTCTTTGATAGATATCTGTGACTATTATAGGTGACTCTCTGCGCGACATATTCACTTGGCGGTGGTTTTATTTGAGAAGGTATGTGATTCTTCCTAAAGCATGATATTTTACAATATATATATGATGCGGTGAGGCGTACATGTGTTCTTGAATATAACTACGGCAATGTCTTTGACTTAAGCTGAATAATACTTACGGCAATGCCTGGCTTAAGCTCGAATAATACTTACGGCAATGCCTCACGGCTTAAGCTGAATAATAAAGAATCGAAAACATTTCAAAAGACTCATGAATCATATTAATGAAGAGAACTAATTGGTTTTAAAGCGAAGCTTAAGAGTTATACTAGCTTTATGGGAAGTAAGTATAACCACTTAAGATTTATAAAAGAAACAAGTTTGCCTATGTGTTTATAACAGACTTATATTGTGAAAAGAATAATAAAGATGGTTTGATAAGTAGACATGATATGATGCTATGTGTGTTAGTATCTTGTAACGTTTGTATAGGTGAGTATCCTTGTTGTGCTTATGTTGTTTAAAGATAAGTTGTTATGTTAGTATACTATCACTCACCTCTTGAGATGATATCGGGGGTTAAGCTGCCCTCCGATGCGGGGTAGACTCAGGCGGTCTGGGACCATGATTCGAGAATACCTCATGCGGGTCCAGGGGGCCTATGCGGAGCTACGAGAGTTCGTGTTAGTATGCGGGGTTATGCCTCACGCGGTCTATGTGGCCGTGCGGACAATGAGTCGGGGCGATGCAGGAGTAGCTACCCTCGATGCGGGGTTATACCTCACGCGGGCCCGTGTGAGTGGCCTATGCGGACTCGGGAGTCGTGATTAGGCTTGCAGAGTGATAATAGGCGAGTGGCCTGCGAATCATTCGCAGCCTAGCAAAGACCTATTGATTTACTATGGTTGCTCTTGTTTGTGATGTGGCACTATATGCGGTTTCCTGATTTCTTCATACATATTTGTAAACCGGTTTTAAAAAGTGTTATGATTTCATTTAAGTACTTTACGATTTCACATACTTAGTACTGTTGTCGACCTCCTTGGGCTGCGTTCATCCGCGGTAAGAGCGGCAGTGCTAGATCCGCATCCTTAGGATCTACGTTGGTGTCGGGAGCTCCATCTCTTCCGAGGCTCTACTTTTGGTATGATCTCCTGTTGTAGATAGTTTTGTGCAGTCGGTATGGCGGGCCCTGTCGCCATAGTTGTATATTTCCTTAGAGGTGCTGTAGTCGTATTTATGCGATTATCGGATGTAGCTAAACCATGATTTTATATATATATTAGAAAGCGATGTTTTCTCACATAAAGCGTGTCTTATTTTATAAAGCTGTTTCATGTCTTGCTTTATATTTCCGTTGATTACTCGATGTATGACTACTTGGGTGCCGGTAAAGCACGATCCACGGGCCGAGCGAAGTCGTGACGGCCTCGATAGAGGAGGAGATTTCTGTTGTTGCGGGGAGGTCTTTGCGAATTTTACGTAGAATATGGGCGTGCGGTTAGAAGTTAATAGACGTTTGTGGCCTTATAGGTGGAAATGCTGCGAGTAGCGTATTCTACTTGAAGAGTGGAGCGGTAGCGATTCTGATCGTGGGCGTTTTGCTTATTGTCGATAATCGTCGCGAGGTATGTGAACCTCTTCCTATCCTTCTAGCATGATGATTTGTAAACTATGTAGTACGGTAGACGTACATTTGCTAATGAGTTGGTTGGTTTAAAAACATAGGGTGTTATAATAGCTTTATGGGAAGTTAGTTATAACGACTCTATGTAGGTAAAAGATTGGTTTTGATTGTAAAAGTTAAGAGACTTGATCTTGAAAGATAAGAGACTTAACTTGTTTTAATTGGTAATTAACATTTTGTTAAAAGTATTGTGAAACCTCATTCGCGAGTAATGAGTACTTGGTTTTAAAAAGAATAATGTTTTATTGATTTAGGAAATGAGAATAAGTGTCGAACAAACCACAACAGCGCTAATAAAGGAAAGTGTATTGACAAATAACAAATTGTTATTAAAACCAGTAGAAACCTCCATCTGCATAGAAGCTAAGATAAGACAAAATTGTATTACATTTCCTAGATCATGGCTGCTGTAACAAGATTGTTGTAAACAAGAATAAGCGGCTCATCTGACACATATGTTACTCAATTGTTTTAAAAGGAATAAGACTATGAGTTATGAAACCTTTCTAAAATGAGAAACTTGAGCATTTGAAATTAGGCAAACTTGAACGTTTGGAAAATAATGTTGTTACTTGATTTTACAAAAGGGAAGTATTTTGGTTTACCTAAAAATGTGAGTCACTTTATTTTTATACTACGGGTATTGGGTGACTTCTATAAAAGGAATGGATCTCTTTAAAAAGGAATTTAACGTACGTAGTACTTTAGGGTTAAAACCCAGACTTGATACGAAATGGAAGTACCTTGAGTTGTGTGTAACTTGCCTATGCCTGTTGTTGTGTAACTCGCCTATGCTTGTTGTGATAGCCTTTGTTGTGCAAGTGTTGATATCAGGTGACTTCTTGGGAAGGAGTGGATCTTTTTATAAAAAGTCTAGAAGTATGGTAATTTGCTTGAGCTTGTTTGTGATAGCCTTGTTGTGCGGTATATTATTGTTGATGTCACATGGACATGTCTACCGATCTGCAGTCAGGGGCATGTGGCCATGCGGCGGGGTTGATTACGATATATTATTATTGTGGTTACATGGACATGTCTACACCGTCTGAATTCGGGCGTGTGGCCGTGCGGCGGGGTTAATCACCCAGATTATTGTTGATAATGTCACTTGGGCGTGTCTACCGTCTGCAGTCGGGGCATGTGGCCATGTGGCATTGTTATTATTGTTGCATCATGGGCTTGTCTACACCGATGCAGAATTCCGGGGGCATGCGGCCATGATGCGAACACGATTGATGTTGTGGGCGTGAGACCCATAGTTATATTTGAGTGATGACTTGAGGGCGTGAGTCACGACTTGACATATCGCTTATGTTGTGAATCGTAGTTTTGTTATCATACATGTCTCCTGTTTTTATATAGATTATGATTTCATTTCTGATATTTTCTGATTTCACATACTTGGTACTGTTGTCTTGACCTCCTTGAAGTGCGTTCATGCCGCAGTAGAGTACATCGGTAGTGGATCCCCGCTCATAGGATCACGATTCGGCGTATTGGGAAGCTCCGTTCTCGGAGGCTTATCTTTTGGTATGTTACCACAGAGTTGTAGGTTCTTGTACATTCAGGGTATGGCCCCTGTCCGTCATGTTGTATAAAAACTCTTAAGTGCAGTAATCTTTGTTGTGGGCAGGGTTTGTAAAGGATTAAACTGTTCGTTTTGAAAGAGTTGTTTATATATATTTTATTGGAAGGTAACCGTTTGGTTGGCCTGTGTTATGATCATATATCTTGTTTCTTGTTTAATTTTTATATTCCGCTGGTTTTCTCTGATGTTGTATCACTAGGGTGCCCGGGGTAAGGCACCAGTCACGGGCCCGGGATCGGGTCGTGACAATAACAAGGCAAATATACTTCAAGAAACAAGTCATGTATACTCCAACAATAATGCAAGTATACTTCAATAAACAAGTCATGTCGATAGAAGGAAGTAATTCACATACCTTATTGACGACTAACCAACACGACAAGTAGCATACGCTCCAATGTACTTCAACATTATCGGATATTCCTCTAGCCAAGTAGAATATGCTACACGTAGTACTTCAACCTAAAATGACAACAACACTTCTATCAATTTCAAACTTACTAGTGTAAGACTTATACCAAATAATGGCACTCTAATTTTACGGAAATTTGGGCAGCACTTCCTTTGTTTCTACGTACTTTTCCACCTTTTTCAAGGCCCGATTTCAAAAACCAACAAGCCACACTTAAGGGCATAACCAACAGTTAACCAAAGGGGATTACACGCCTAACTTGACGTGTAAAATTCAGCCCATTAATCTACCAAAACAGTCCACTAAAATCAGTTCATAGTTCAATGTAAAAACAGTCCGTTAGTCCGCTAAAACAGTCCACTAATACAGTCCATTAGTACAGTCCCTTAGTTGGTGTTCTCGGCCAACTACTACAATAAAAAACTGTCCAGTTTTCGGCTAGCATGCCAAAACTCTTTCCATAACTTCTTATAATCCAACTTATATTCCAACACTTTTATATAAGTTATATTAACTTGTTAACAACAAGATTCCTTCATGTCAACATGTGATAGGTAATGTTTAACAACAACAATATCCAATGAATCCGACAACGCCAAAATTGTCCACAATCGGCTAACATGCCAAGATTGTGATATGCACTTCTTATTCTCCATTCTTTTTAACCACAAGTCCATCCATTAACCATTACAACATGTAATATCTAGTTACATTAAGAGGACAAATGATCCTTATCTCAAATATGTCAAAAAATAACCCAAGTTAAAAGTCGATCCTTAGCATATCTTAGCTCCTATTCTTCAAGTTCCAATCCACAATATGTAACCCTTAGTAGCTCATAACCAACTTCTCTTCAAGTTTCAACACCAAAGTTGAAGAACCCCTTAGTTTTTCAAGGTACAACTCACGACTCAATGGGGTATTTCCGGTGTTTAAGGGGTTTTCTAGGCTTAGTACTCCACTAGGGATCTTACTCTTAAGTTATGAAATTTATCAAGAAGGATTGTAGAATTTTTGCTCTTGAAATGGACCCTTGGCCGGGAGCTCTTAAGGGAGTGAGAATAATTTGTGTGTTGTGAAATAAACTAAGTGTTGAAGTCTTGCACTCCCCCTCTATGTATACATAATATAGCACTAAGGCTTGGATGATGACAAGTGGAGGGTAAGAATATGGACAAGTGTGGGTGGGACCCACTTGTCCGCTTGTCTTCATAAAATATCTCCACAAGACCAAGTCAAAGTCAAAGTCATGTGGGGGTGACACGTGTCATCATCCCATTGGTCTAAAAATATTTCATCTCCCCAAAATATTCATAATTGTCCAAAATATCTCGAAATATTTTGGGCCCCACAAAACCGTAAAATTTTCCCGTGGGCCCCACATGACCAAATCCGAACTTAAAAATCCAAAAATCCGATATATTCTAAAAGTCCTAAATACCGAATTCGAGAATCAAATTCCAATTAATAAACTTTTTTCCTTCACGTGGTTCGGAAAATTCTCCTTAGGAAAAAGTAATCCTTCTTTCTTTCCAAAATTAAAGTCTTGTTTTCTCACGTATGTTCTCATCTCATCTCTTGGAAATACGGGGTGTAACACCCGTAATCTAAAAGAGGCCAAATCTACTGCCTTAATCTCCAAAGCATGCATAACCCTTAATACTCACGGCCTTAATCTCCCAATGAACACTAGCGGGCTCAATTCGATAAAATCTCATGTTCTAGAGCTCCCTGAACCATCAGAATGCCCAAAACATATGGAGGCACTTATATGTTCATGCTAATAGGCTACTATTTGTGCCAATAATTGCACAACTCTTTCCACACGATGCTCAAAAAAATGGGGTGGAGGAACTAGGGGGATCAGATTCTGGGGAGTTAGAGGTATTATATATTGAGGAGTTGGAGGTATTGTATCCTGAGGAGCTAGAGGTATTGTTCCTTCTATAACCTCCCCACGCGTGGATGGAACATGTGATACGTGAGAGTGCGACTCATCCTGGGCCTCAACTGTATCATTCAATCCATGTAGGGCATTACTAGTACCTTCGCCCCTAGCTGCATTGGCTCGATGACTAGTAGTAGTCCTTCTAGTAACTGGCATGACTGAAAAAAGGATAAAACATGAATTAGACTTGAAATATCATGACCCAGCTCTATAGCATGATCTTTGAGATGAAAGAATAGTAACCAACTGTTACACCCCGTAGTTCCAGAGTATGTATGTGGGGACGTACGTACAAGAATACGACATTTAAATTAAAAAGAAGAAAGATGTGATTTTTCGACGGAAAAGTTTCCGAATTTGTGAAGGAAAAATGTTCGTTAAAGGGAATTGGATTCCCAGATTTGGTATTCGGACTTTTTGGAATATTTGAGAATTATGGAATTTTATTTCCGGAATTGGTCACGTGGGGCCCACGGGAGAAATTTACGATTTGTGGGGCCCACTTTATTTTCGGATTTTTGGCATTACGGATATTGTTATACCACGTATTTCCATAGTATGTATGTGAGAGCGTACGTACAAAAGTTTTTAGCCTTAAGTAGGCATAAGGGTCGAAATTTGTGCACAACTAGCAAAAAGAATCATTTTCCGACGAAACGTTTTCCAAACTTTGCGAAGGGAAAAATACGGCTATGTCATTTATTAGTTTTGCGGATTTTTCCGAGAGATAAAATATTTTGGACCAACGAGAGGGTGACACTTGTCACCCTCAACTGGACGGCAAATTGAGGCTCTTGGCACATTTTTTGTGCCTTTCTTTTGGTCAAGGGTTAGATAGGATATTTTGTGTAGTAGATGGATAAGGACACATGGATAAATCCTCACCCTACACTTGCACACCACTTGTCTTGATCTTGGCCATTGGTTGGCCTATAAATACCCCTCTAATGCAAGACATTTCTTCATCCACACTTGTAAAAATCCAAGGCAAAAAATCCCTCTCCCTCCCTCTTAAACCTCTCATCAAAATCACCCCTCCCCCTTGAGAGGCCCTGGCGAGAAGTACCCCACCTTGAAGCTCTCGTAAAATACCCCCCCTCCCTTGGTAGAAAAATACTTCTCCAAGTATTGTTATTATTCCAAAATACCTTGGCCCATATACCTTATAGTATTCCAAGGTTACTCCTATACTAAAAGCCCAGAAATACTACTATACTTCCCTTCAGTCACAAAATGAAACCCTAAGGAAATCTTCATAGATGGTTGAAGTATTTGAGTAGAAGTTGGTTAGAACTTCTAAGGGTTGTTTGGAGCAGGTTGGAGCGCACGGAGTAGGAGCTAAACCTTGCTCAGGATCGACTTTAAACTTGGATAATTTTGGGCTTATTGAGGTAAATAATCTTGCCCCCCTATTGTAATTGGAAATTACATGTTGTAGTAATATATAGTTGAAGTATACTATATATAGAATGATTATAGAAGAGAATTGAACTGTAATTACATAGAAGTATATTAAAGAAGAGAATTGGACTGTAATTACACTGTATAGAAGGATGTTAAAAGGAATTGAACTGTACTTACATAGGACTGTATTTACAGTAGACTTGTGTAGTATTACTGTGAAATAGAATTGTACACGTCCGGTTAGACGTGTAAACCCCCCCTCTCCTGGTTGGCTTGGTAGCCGGCCTCGGTAGAGGAGGAGAATTGAGTGGTCATGCGGGGAGAGTCTTTGAATTTTACGTAGAATATTCTACGAAGAGATCTATGAGTTGATAGACGTTTTATGGCCATTATAGGTGGAAATACTACGAGTAGCGTATTCTACTTGAAGAGTGGAAAAGGCTAACAGGGTTACAGTACTGTGGAGCGTATTGCTAATTGTCGATAATCGTCGCGAGGTATGTGAACCTCTTCCTATCCTTTCTAGCATGATGTTTTGTAAACTATGTAGTGCGGTGAGGCGTACATGTGTTAAATGAATTTGGTTGGTTTAAAACATAGGGTGTTATAATAGCTTTATGGGAAGTTAGTTATAACGACTCTATGTAGGTAAAAGAATGGTTTATTGATTGAAAAAGTTAAGAGACTTGATTTTGAAAGATAAGAGACTTAACTTAATTGACTTGATATGAATTTTGTTGTGAAACCTCATTCGTGAGTAGTGAGTACTTGGTTTTAATGAATAATGTTTTACTGATTTCGGGAATGAGAATAAGGGTCGAACAAACCACTGCAGCGCTAATAAAGGAAAATGTATTGACTAATTAATTATATGAAAACCAGTAGAAACCTCCATCTGCATAGAAGCTAAGATGAGACAAAATGATATTACATTTCCTAGATCATGGCTGCTTTAATAAGATTGTTATAAGCAAGAATAACCTACTCACACATAAGGCATATATTACTCAACTATTTTAAAAGGAGAATTATGTTATTAAAAGATTAAGACTATGAACTATGAAACCTTTCGAAAGTAAGAAATGTGAATATTTGAAATTAGGCAAACTTGAACTTTTGGAAAAGAATGTTGTTACTTGACTTTAAGAAGGAAAGTGTTTTGGTTTAAAAAGAAGGGCATAATGTTACCTTAGTTGTTTTAAAAGGAACATATGGTATTACCTTAATCTGTCTTAAAAGAGCGTTTAAATGTTATGACCACACGACACCGCGTTCATGGGATGAACCGGGAATGTATTTCACTCGACACCGCGTTCATGGGATGGACCGGGAATGTATTTCACTCGACTACCGCGTTCATGGGATGAACCGGGAATGTATTTCACTCGACTACCGCGTCCATGGGATGGACCGGGAATGTATTTCACTCGACTACCGCGTTCATGGGATGAACCGGGAATGTATTTCACTCGACTACCGCGTCCATGGGATGGACCGGGAATGTATTTCACTCGACTACCGCGTTCATGGGATGAACCGGGAATGTATTTCACTCGACTCCGCGCGTCCATGGGATGGACCAGGGAATGTATTCACTCGACTACGCGTTCGCGAGATGAACCGAATGTATTTCACTCGACTACCGCGTTCATGAGATGAACCGGGAATGTATTCCATCCGACTATCGAGTTCATGAGATGAACCGGGAATGTATTTCACACGACTACCGAGTCCATGGGATGGACCGGGAATGTATTCCACGAGTTTCTATACCGAGTCCATGAGATGGGCCGGGAATGTATTCCATACGATGCGACCTTTGGGTCCATGAGATGGCGAGACATGTTATACATATCACATGATTTATACCTAGGCTGCCGCGGTGAGGAAGGAGTTCCACGGGCATGAGGATGACTTGAGGCGTGAGTCACGACTTAGCGTATCGCTTTTATATTGTGAACCGTAGTTTTGTTATCATACATGTCTCCTGTTTTATATAATTATGATTTCATTCTGATATTTTGATTTCACATACTTGGTACTGTTATCGACCTCCTTGAAGTGCGTTCATGCCGCTGAGTAGAGTACCGGTTGTTGATCCTCGCCATAGGATCACGATTCGTATTGGGAAGCTCCTTTTCTCCGGAGGCTTATCTTTTGGTATGTTTTCCTGAGTTGTAGGTTCTGTACATTCAGGGGTATGGCGGGGACCTATCCCGTCATAGGTGTCGTTACATTCTTAGAAGTGCAGTAAATGCTTGTTGTGGCGGGGTTTGTAAAGGGATATGCTTGTTCAAAAATTTACGTATATATGCAAGAAGGCAACCGTTTTGGTTGGCTTTGTTTTATTATCTTATCTCTTGTTTCATATCGTATGTTTTATATTCCGATTTCTCGATGTATGACTACTTGGGTGCGGGTAAGGCACGATCCACGAACCGGGCAGTCGTGACAAAAGTGGTATCAGAGCAGTTAATCCTCAGAAAGTGTCAAAGACCGTGTCTAGTAGAGTCTTGATTATCGGTGTGTTGTGCACCACATCTATAATCAGGAGGTTGCTGGACATTTAGGATTGGTTTCCATTTTTCTCATTCTGAGATCGTGCCTTAGAGCTGTGTTGTAAGTTGGACCCCTCTGACGCATTTCATTTTACGATTATGCCTCGCGCAAAGCAACCGGGCGAGATGGGCAAGGCAGCGAGAAAGATGCTAGTAGGATCTGAGAGAATGCGGGGCGCAGCCCGATCTTTACCGAGATAGTGCTTGAGCGGCGAGTTTTTGCGCCGCCCGGCCCAGCGAGTTTAGAGCGCGGCGGTGGCTGCTGAGACCACGATACACGAGCCTCGGTCCGCGGCACAGGCGAGAGGTTGGGTACAAAGAGATGGCCCGATCGGCGGGATCGTGGCAGACATGAGATAATTTGGGCGGCGATTTGATAGTACCCATGGTTCACCCGAGATCATATAGTTTGAGGCTACGGGACTTTCTGAGTTACCAGAGTTCTACGGGTCGAAGCCTGAGGATGATCCGCAGGAGTTCATTCGACAGTTACAGCAGATCATGAGAGTGATCAAGGCTTCGGAGACCGAGTTGGTGGTCTTATGTTCGCATCGGCTGCGTGATCTGATCGATCGTTTGATTCGTGGGAGCTGTCCCGGGGAGAGTATGCACTTCCAGCCGTATGGAACGAGTTCTCAGGGGCATTTCTTGCCTCCACAGATGAGAAGTGCTTGGGCCGACAAATTTTTGACGTTGAGGCAGACCGGGCATACGGTTCGGGAGTACAATGTGGAGTTTGACTCACTAGCTCGGTACGTCCCCGCATTGGTAGCCGACATGGAGGACAGAGTGTACCGCTACGTCACTGGGCTTGATGACTACTTGGCAGAGGCTTGTTCGGGAGTAGCTCTTCAGCCGGACATGAACATTCCCCACATACAGGCTTATGCACTTGGATGTGAGGAGCGGAGAGGTCGACGGAATGACCGAGATCGTGAGAAGAAGGCGGGGCGAGGTCCTTTGGTAACTTTCGGCGGACCGCCTCGGCCGAGCTAGTTATGTACCTCCGCCCGATGCAGTGGTCCTCACGATCTTGGGGCGTTCGGGGTATTCGGGGCTGGTCGAGCTCGAGGGCTTCGGTTCTGAATATACGGGTTCTAGCGGCAGGATTCATGTCCTCGGTGTGCGCGATGTGGCAAGCGTCATCGAGAATGTTGTCTTCTGCGGTGCTTGTTTCACTGCGGCCGTCGAGGGCCATGTGACGAAGGCGTGCTTATAGGAGGTACAAGCGAGAATGACGCAGCTACGGGTCGATGGCGGGATCATCGCGCCTACGGTATGCGCCTGCGTGAGCTATGATTAGAGTGGAGCGGATGTTACGGTATATTCTTACCTCTACAGAGACTAGTATGCGTTGATGTTATGGTGAAGTGTTAAGTATTATGTTCAGATAACATTATGTTAAAATTGTGATTAGAAACATGGTTAATTAGAAGGGTAAGTTTGGGGACAGGGAAAGTGTGAGCCTTAGAGTTTTATACGTAGAACCCTTAGATGCGAGGCCATCTTGAGTAAAAGATTTACGTTTGTGTTGACCTTTATCAGAGTGCATAGTATACGTGGGATATATTTGTGTGATAAGTCCCTGAGTGGTATGAAATGAAAGAGGGTAGTTGAGCTAAGAAGACCACTAGGTTTTCCTGACTTGAGTTGTGAGATTATTCCGGATCGAGAAGCAAGAGAGTTCGGCACGACGGAGGGTCGGGTTGAGGACGTATTGCGGGTCAACCCGTAGGCCGGATTTAGGTGGGGTCAGTTCTGGGTGGTCCCGCCAGGTGGTAGGGTCACGAGGGTGCTAGGCCCAGGTTTAGGTAACCGTCGTATGAGTTTGTGGATATGTTCGACCAAGAATCGGATCGTAAAGGCCGGGAATGGCCTTAAAGGAATTTGAGGCTAGTAAGATGACCAAGTTTGGAAGTAGTGACTCCAGAGATTTTGGAAGCCAGGCGATGATGAAGTATGAGTGCGTATACTAGAAAGAGTTCGGTGTTAGAGAAGTGCTGACGAGTAAGGGAAGAAGTGAACATGTGTTAAGAGAATAGAAGTGATCGTTTCTTAAGGGAGTATCGTTTAGACTTTGGGTGGAAGCTTTTGTGATGTTAGAGGTGATTCCTCGTAGACTTGGATTAAGTATTGGAGCGTGTGTTATTTTGTGGCCATGTGTGGCATTGGCGACTTATTTAAGTTAAGAGGAACTTTATCGTTATCAGTCTTGAGAAGGAACATTCGGGACGAATGTTTCTAAGGAGGGGAGAATGTTATACCACGTATTTCCAGAGTATGTACGTGAGGGCGTACGTACAAAAGTTTTTAGCCTTAAGTAGGCATAAGGGTCGAAATTTGTGCACAACTAGCAAAAAGAATCATTTTCCGACGAAACGTTTTCCAAACTTTGCGAAGGGAAAAATACGGCTATGTCATTTATTATTTTTGCGGATTTTTCCGAGAGATAAAATATTTTGGACCAACGAGAGGGTGACACTTGTCACCCTCAACTGGACGGCAAATTGAGGCTCTTGGCACGTTTTTTGTGCATTTCTTTTGGTCAAGGGTTAGGTAGGATATTTTGTGTAGTAGATGGATAAGGACACATGGATAAATCCTCACCCTACACTTGCACACCACTTGTCTTGATCTTGGACATTGGTTGGCCTATAAATACCTCTCTAATGCAAGACATTTCTTCATCCACACTTGTAAAAATCCAAGGCAAAAAATCCCTCTCCCTCCCTCTTAAACCTCTCGTCCAAATCACCCCTCCCCCTTGAGAGGCCCTTGGCCGAGAAGTACCCCCCCTACCTTGAAGCTCTCGTAAAATACCCCCCCTCCCTTGGTAGAAAAATACTTCTCCAAGTATTGTTATTATTCCAAAATACCTTGGCCCATATACCTTATAGTATTCCAAGGTTACCCCTATACTAAAAGGCCAGAAATACTACTATACTTCCCTTCAGTCACAAAACGAAACCCTAAGGAAATCTTCATAGATGGTTGAAGTATTTGAGTAGAAGTTGGTTAGAACTTCTAAGGGTTGTTTGGAGCGGGTTGGAGCGCACAGAGTAGGAGCTAAACCTTGCTCAGGATCGACTTTAAACTTGGATAATTTTGGGCTTATCGAGGTAAATAATCTTGCCCCCTATTGTAATTGGAAATTACATGTTGTAGTAATATATAGTTGAAGTATACTATATATAGAATGATTATAGAAGAGAATTGAACTGTAATTACATAGAAGTATATTAAAGAAGAGAATTGGACTGTAATTACACTGTATAGAAGGATGTTAAAAGGAATTGAACTGTACTTACATAGGACTGTATTTATAGTAGACTTGTGTAGTATTACTATGAAGTAGAATTGTAAACGTCCGGTTAGACGTGTAAACCCCCCCCTGGTTGGCTTGGTAGCCGGCCTCGGTAGAGGAGGATAATTGAGTGGTTGCGGGAGGAGGTCTTTGACTTTTACGTAGAATATTCTACGAAGAGATCTATGAGTTGATAGACGTTTTATGGCCATTATAGGTGGAAATACTACGAGTAGCGTATTCTACTTGAACAGTGGAAAAGGCTAGCAGGGTTCTGATCGTGGAGCGTATTGCTAATTGTCGATAATCGTCGCGAGGTATGTGAACCTCTTCCTATCCTTTCTAGCATGATGTTTTGTAAACTATGTAGTACGGTAGACGTACATGTGTTAAATGAATTTGGTTGGTTTAAAACATAGGGTGTTATAATAGCTTTATGGGAAGTTAGTTATAACGACTCTATGTAGGTAAAAGAATGGTTTATTGATTGAAGAAGTTAAGAGACTTGATTTTGAAAGATAAGAGACTTAACTTAATTGACTTGATATGAATTTTGTTGTGAAACCTCATTCGTGAGTAATGAGTACTTGGTTTTAATGAATAATGTTTTACTGATTTCGGGATTGAGAATAAGGGTCGGCAGCGCTAATAAAGGAAAATGTATTGACTAATTAATTATATGAAAACCAGTAGAAACCTCCATCTGCATAGAAGCTAAGATGAGACAAAATGATATTACATTTCCTAGATCATGGCTGCTTTAATAAGATTGTTATAAGCAAGAATAACCTACTCACACATAAGACATATATTACTCAACTGTTTTAAAAGGAGAATTATGTTATTAAAAGATTAAGACTATGAACTATGAAACCTTTCGAAAGTAAGAAATATGAATATTTGAAATTAGGCAAACTTGAACTTTTGGAAAAGAATGTTGTTACTTGACTTTAAGAAGGAAAGTGTTTTGGTTTAAAAAGAAGGGAATAATGTTACCTTAGTTGTTTTAAAAGGAACATATGGTATTACCTTAATCTGTCTTAAAAGAGCGTTTAAATGTTATGACCACACGACACCGCGTTCATGGGATGAACCGGTAATGTATTTCACTCGACTACCGCGTTCATGGGATGAACCGGGAATGTATTTCACTGGACTACCGCGTTCATGGGATGAACCGGGAATGTATTTCACTCGACTACCACGTCCATGGGATGGACCGGGAATATATTTCACTCGACTACCGCGTTCATGGGATGAACCGGAAATGTATTTCACTCGACTACCGCGTCCATGGGATGGACCGGGAATGTATTTCACTCGACTACCGCGTTCATGGGATGAACCGGGAATGTATTTCACTCGACTACCGCGTCCATGGGATGGACCGGGAATGTATTTCACTCGACTACCGCGTTAAGGAGATGAACCGGGAATGTATTTCACTCGACTACCGCGTTAATGAGATTAACCGGGAATGTATTCCATCCGACTACCGAGTTCATAAGATGAACCGGGAATGTATTTCACACGACTACCGAGTCCATGGGATGGACCGGGAATGTATTCCACACGTTTCTATACCGAGTCCATGAGATGGGCGGGAATGTATTCCATACGATGCGACACTGGGTCCATGAGATTGTCACGACCCGTTTCAGGGCCCGTGATTGGTGCCTTACCCGGGAACCCAAGTAGTCATACATCAGAGTAATCAGCGGAAATATAAAAACAAGACATGAAACAGTTGTAAAACGAGACACAGTTTTATGTGAGAAAATGTTGCCTTTCGGCATATATATATAAACATCGTTTAGCAGTTACATCCCAACTGTACAATAGGACTACAGACCTCTAAAGAAGTAAACAACTATGGCGGGACAGGGCCCCGCCATACCTGCATACAAAACTAACTACGACAGGAGATCATACCCAAAAGTCGAGCCTCGGAGAAGATGGAGCTCGACACCAACGCAAAAGATCCTAAGGATGCGGATCTAGCACTGCTTCTTTACCGCGGCATGAACGCAGCCCGAAGGAGGTCGATACAGGTACTAAGTATGTGAAACTGTAAAGTACTGAAGTAAAATCAAAGTATTTAAAACCATTTGCAAATACAACCAGTTTAAATGCACATAGTGCCACAACATAAACAAGACCAAAATAAATATAATGTAACTGGTCTTTCCTAGGCCGCGAATGATCGAAGCAAGGCCAATCGCCCATAGTATCATTATGCGTGCCTAGTCCTGGACTTCCCGCAGTCCGCATAGGTCACATCTGCACCGTATGAGGTATTCCTCGCGACGGGGTAGCTAACCCGGTACCTCCTGGACTCCGCGATCCGCATAGTCTCATAGACCGCATAGTCACACGATCGCATGGGCATCCCGCGTCGGGATAAAACATCGAATGATCAATCCTGGAACTCCGCGACTCGCATAGTCACATAGACTGCATAGGCCGTATAGACCCGCATCAAGGGTCGCAAGCCCTCGGTATAACAAGTCAAGGGGGTAGGTGATATAATAACATTACAACTGACTTACCGTTTAGCAACGTAAGCACAACAAGAATGACCACCTTTCACAACATCACAAGACACTAACACACGTAGCATCATAATATGTCTATTTATCAAACAATCTTACTACACCTTACAGAAATCAATACAAGGTTTTTATAAACAAATAAGTAAACATTTCCTTTTATCTTTCTTAAGTTGTTATACCTAACTTCCCATAAAGCTAGTATAACTCTTAAGCTTTTGTTTAAAAACCAAATATTTCTCTTCTGTTAAAAATGATTCAGTATTCTTTTGAAATGCTTCAAGATCTTTATTATTCAGGCTTAAGTCAAAAGACATTGCCGTAATTATTATTCTGGCTTAAGTCAAAAGACATTGCCGTAATTATTATTGATTAACACACGTCGTCACCGTACTATATATATATTTAAAATATCATGCTCAAGAGTATATGAAGAATCACATACCTTCTCGTGAAATCCACCGCCAAGTCGAATATGTCGCGTGAAGAATCGACCTATAATAGTCAAATACGTCTATCAACGTCTAGACTATTACGTAAACGATTCTAAGTAGAGGTTCTCTATTCTACGGAAAATTGGGCAGACTACCCTACCCGCCAAGCTACTCAAGTCTGTGAAAGCGATCGTATGTAATACAGTTCAATTATTCTTCTTTTATACCCTTCTTGTGATATGATTCAATTCTATTCAATAATATTCTTTCATATATTATACTCAAGTCTTAACTATTCTTATATGTAATATCCAATTACAATATAAGGACATGAGTATTTACCTCGATAAGCCCAAAATTATCCAAGTTAAATGTCGCTCTTGAGCACGGTTTAGCTCCTAATTCGCACGCTCAGATAGCTCCAAGAACCCTTAGAAGTTCCCACAACTTCTACTAAAATACTATAAGGGAATTGGGCTAGGGTATTTGGAAGACAACTATCTACCAAGGGGGTGTTTGGTTAGGACTAGAGGGGAAGAGGGTTGTTTGGCTAAGCTTCACTCGAGGGGATAGGAGGCTTGGACGAAAAGCTCACAAGGGAGAGGGGAGGATTTTCAAGACTTGGAGAGTGATTTGTGGATGAAGAAAACCTTTAAGTTAGGGGAGTATTTATAGGCCAACCAATGGCCAAGATGAAGCCAAGTGCTATGCAAGTGTAGGGTGAGGATTTAGGCAAGTGTCCTTATCCATCTACTACACAAAAATATCCTACCAACTCCTTGACAAAACAAGCCACAAAATCGTCCAAATGGACGCCTCAAATCCGCCAACTAGAGGGTGACAAGTGTCGCCCTCTCGTTGGTCCAAAATGTTTCGTCTCTCGGAAAAATCCGCAAAAATTAGAAATGACATAGCTGTAATTTACCCTACGCGAGTTTTGTAAAATGTTTCGTCGGAAAACCATTCGTTTTGTGTGTTGTGCCCAATGTTCGCCCTTAATGCCTACTTAAGGCTAAACTTTTGTACGTACGCCCTCACGTACATACTCTGGAAATACGGGGTATAACAGAGATGAGACGAGACATGTTATACATATCACATGATTTATACCTAGACTGCCGGCAGTGAGGAAGGAGTTCCACGGGCATGAGGGATGACTTGAGGGCGTGAGTCCCTGACTTGACGTGACTGCTTTTATATTGTGAACCGTAGTTTTGTTATCATACATGTCTCCTGTTTTATATAGACTGTTATGATTTCATTCTGATATTTTCGATTTCACATACTTGGTACTGTTATCGACCTCCTTGAAGCTGCGTTCATCTGCGGAGTAAGTACACCGGTTGTTGATCCTCGCTCATAGGATCACAGTTCAGCGTATTGGGAAGCTCCGTTTCTCCGAAGGCTTATCTTTTGGTATGTTTCCCTGAGTTGTAGGTTCTGTACATTCAGGGGTATGGCGGGGCCCTGTCCCGTCATAGGTGTTGTTACATTCTTAGAGGTCTGTAGTATTGTTGTGGGCAGGGTTTGTAAAAGGGATGTAACTGTTCAAAACTTTTTGTATATATACAAGAAGGCAACCGTTTTGGTTGGCCTGTTTTATTATCTTATCTCTTGTTTCATATCTGTATGTTTTATATTCCGATGATTTCTTTGATGTATGACTACTTGGGTGCCCGGGTAAGGCACCAGTCACGGGCCCCGGAACGGGTCGTGACAGATATTTTCGAAAGATGAAATATTTTGGACGAGTAGGGGGGCGACACGTGTCACCCCCATGTGGCCGTGTTGGCCGAATGGTAGGAAGACAAGTGTCTTGGACGGTTTTTGAGTGGACAAGTGGCTAGCCACTTGTCCCAAAGTTGTGGTGGACATGTGGTTGGTAGAACCCACACCCACATGTCCCCAATCTACACCACACACTTGCCTAGATCTTGGCCATTGATTTCCCTATAAATACCCCTTTGTGCAAGACTAATTCTTCATCCACACTTGAGATAATTTCCAAGGCAAAATACTCCCTCCATCTTGAGTGTAGCTCTCGGCCATGGGCTGATTTTAGGAGCTAGTATTGTCCAAAAATTCTTAAAGTTTTAAGTGTTCTTCCTTAGGGTGTTAGGAAGATTATGTACCAAGAGTTGGAAAAGATTTCACACCCCTAGCCTAGAAATGTTGCCTTGGCCGGAAGTTGCCAAATTGTAGCCTAAGTGTTCTTCACTTTTTGGAGTTGGATCTTGAAGAGAAGTTGTTTAGAAACTTCTAAGGGTTGCTTGGAGCGGGTTGGAGCGTAAGGAATTGGAGCTAAACGTTGCTCAAGATCGACTTATTAATCTTGGATAATTTTGGGCTTATCGAGGTAATGATCTTAGTCCTTCTATTGTAATTGGATATTACCTGTTGTAGTAGTTTAGAATTGAATATAAGATTTATTGGAAGGATGATTATAAAGAATTGAACTGTATTTACATTGGGTGTATTCTGATGAGAGTTGTAATATTATTGTGGGGCAGTGTTGTACACGTCCGGTTAGACGTGTAACCCCCTTGGAGTTGTTGGCTTGGTAGCGGGCCTGGTTAGAGGAGGAGATTTATGTGGTTTCGGGGGGGGGGGGAGGTGCTGCCGAATTCTCCGTAGAATAATGACCTTGTGATTTGAATTGCGCTACAAAGAGATCGAGAAGTTGATAGACGTTTTATGGCCATTATAGGTGGAAGTACTACGAGTAGCGTATTCTACTTGAAGGGTGGAAAAGGCTAGCAGGGTTATAGTACTTTGGAGCGTTTTGCTAATTGTCGATAATCGTCGCGAGGTATGTGAACCTCTTCCTATCTTTTCTAGCATGATTGTTGTGAACTATGTAGTACGGTAGACGTACGTGTGCTAAACAAATTTGGTTGGTTTAAAACATAAAGTATTATAACGGCTTTATGGGAAGTGTGTTATAACAACTTTATGTAGGTAAAGAAATGGTTTGTGGTTTTTAAAAAGATAAGAGACTTGACTTATAAATGACTTGATGTGAATTATTAAGGACTTGGTTTGTGTTAGAAAGTTGTGAAACCGCATTTATGAGAAATGGGTAATTAGGTTTTAAAAGGTATAAGTTATATTGATTTCGGAAATGAGAATAAGTATCGAACAAACCACTGCAGCGTTAATAAAGGGAAATGTATTGACTAATAATTAATTATATTAAAACCAGTAGAAACCTCCATCTGCATAGAAGCTAAGATAAGAAAAAATTGTATTACATTTCCTAGATCATGGTTGCTTTAATAAAATCATTAATAACAAGTATTGGTTTTTCTTAAATTCCACAGTAAGGAACTTGATTTATAAAAGAAAAGAGACTTGAGAATTTGAAGTGTTTTGGTTTAAAAGAAAGGCATGGTTTTGTCTTAAATTGGTTTAAAACATAAAGTGTTATAATAGCTTTATGGGAAGTTAGTTATGACGACTTTATGGAAACAAAAGAATGGTTTTATTATTGGATTTAAAATGGTAACTTGATTTTGGGAAAAGAGAAGTAACTTGAGTTTAAAAGTATAAGTAACTTATTTTCAAATATCGAACTTTTCTTGATGAGAAAAATATAAGTGGCTTGGTTTTAAAAGGTAGGAGTACCTTGATCTTAAAAAAGTTGGTTACCTGGGTTTTAAATGTATACTTGACGTTGTTTTAAAAGTGTAAGCCACTTGGTTTAAAAAAATGTAAATTACTTGATTTAAACATGAACGTGTTTGGTACTACGGATAATAGTATCGAGTTGTTTTTACGTAAAAAGATCTTTTGAAAGGATTAATGTATGTAGTACTTTGGGGTTAAAACCGGATTGTTGTCATAAAATGGAAGTCTAAGAGTATGTTAGATTTGCCTATGCTAGTTGTGATAGCCTTGGTGGTATTACTATGTTCTGGCGTCTCTCGGTTGGAGGCCGGTGACTTGTTGTGAATCTGTTGGGCGTCTGGCGGTGATGGAGGATTCCACGGGTATGCTTATTTTGTTTGATCTTGGCCATGCTTATACGATGAGGATGCGGGGCACGCGACCAGATGCGGGTTAGATGCGTGACGTTTCATTGGATGTCTGCGGCGTGTGGAGGATTCCACGGGTATTCTTCCATTGATATTATCACATAGACATGTCTACAGATGAGGATTAGGGCGTGCGGCCGTGCGTGAGTTAAACTCGGTATATTATTATTGTCACATGGACATGTCTACACCGATGAGGGATTCCGGGGGCATGTGACCATTGCTATTATTCCATGGGCTAGCTCCCCATGAAGACATGTCTACACCAATGAGGATTAGGGGCATGATATATCGATCATTATTCCATGGGCTAGCTCCCGTGAAGACCTGCACTGCGATGAGGATGCCGAGGCACGTTATGGCCATGTTACACCGATGAGGGATTCCGGGACATGCGGCCGCCTATTATATATATATATATATATATATATTATATATGTGTACGCCGACAGTGAGGTAGGATGCCACTGGCGGGTCACATGGTTATGTGCTACACCTACGGCTGCCGGCAGTGACGGAGGATTCCACGGGCAGGAGGTATATAGATGTATTGTATATGTGTACGCCGACGGTGAGGTAAGATGCCACGGGCGCATCACATGAGTATGATTTATGTCATGGACTGCCGGCAGTGAGGAAGGAATTCCACGGGCACGAGTGATAACTTTGAGGGCGTAAGTCTCTGACTTGACATGACTACTTATATGTTGTACTGTAGTTTGGTTATCATACATGTCTCCTACTTTATATAGACTATCATGATTTCATTTACAGTATTTTCAGTTTCACATACTTGGTACCTGTTATCGACCTCCTTGAAGTGCGTTCATGCGCGGTAAGTACTGCGGTTGTTGATCCTCGCTCATAGGATCACAGTTCAGCGTTTTGGGAAGCTCCGTTTCTCCGGAGGCTTATCTTTGGTATAGTCCCGTCATTGTAGGTACTTGTACATTCAGGGGTATGGCGGGGCCCTATCCCATCATAGTTGTGGTTACATTCTTAGAGGTCTGTAGTACTGTTGTGGGCAGGGTTTGTAAAAGGATATAACTGTTCGGGTTTTATGTATATATACAGAAAGGTGACCGTTTTGGTTAGCCTATTCTCTTATATTTCACTGTTTCATGTATTTGAGTTTTTATTTCCGCTGGTTTTTCTCTGATGTATTATCACTAGGGTGCCCGGGGTAAGGCACCAGTCACGGGCCCGAGGTCGGGTCGTGACACCAACCCTAAATTCCCAGCAACCTCTTTATTATAAGTGTGGTGTACAACACATCCATAAACAAGACTCTACTATTCTCGGACATCTGTGAACCTGTAGCCCTGGAGCCCTGACCTGCTCCTGAATATCCCCGGCGACCAAACCTCTGGCCAGAAGACCGGGAAGGGGCACTCTGTGCCGGCTGAAATGTAGACCCAGTCTGCTGTTGAGGCTGTCCGCCTCGAAAGTTACCCTGGAACTCTGTCACAGCCTCTTGGGTGGGCTGCGTCGGTAGTCCTCCTCTCTGTGTCCTCGATCCCTTGTGCATAAGCCTGCATCCTGGCAATATCCATACCTGGCTGAAGGGCCACCCCCAAGCACGCGGTAATCATATGACGGTCTAGCCCCATCACATAGCGGTGAACTCTGTCCGCCATATCAGCCACAATAGTGTGCGCATACCTAGCTAACGAGTCAAACTCCAGGTTGTATTCCCTGATGGTCCTCCCATTCTGCCTCAATGACAAGAACCTATCAACACGGGCTCTCCTCATTTCAGGAGGCAAAAAGTGATCAAGAAAGGCCTCCGTGAACTCATCCCAATGCTGGGACGAGCACCGCGCTCTCGATAGCTCCCAAGACTCAGCCGGTTTAACGCAATATCGGCGTAATCGTGAAAGCTAACACAACCGACTCGGTCTCAGGGCCCTAAGCACTGCATAGTCCGATGTAGGCTGCCGAGCGAACTCTTGAGGATCATCCTCGGATCTCGAACCATAAAACTCGGGTGGACTCTGACCCGGAAAATCCGAATCCTCAATTGTCGGCTCAGGGTTAGCTACACCTCGCATCGTGCCGCCTACCACTATGCTAGTCAAAGCCCGACCGCTCTCCATAATCTCTAAACTACGCCTGGTGCGGGGTGGAGGCTCGGTGCAGGAACCTCTGGAGCTCTGCCGCTCTTGGCTCCTAATGTCTGGGCGTGGTGAGCTCGCCAATCCGCCTACTACCTCGGGCATAGTGCGTGCTTGAGTCTGGTAACCCTCTGCGTGCCACTAGCGACTCCTGTGCATTGCGTTGCCGCCACGGGCCACAGTCGCCTTCCGTGGAGGCATAATTGTTACATAAGAAGGGGTCGAGAGGATTGACCTACTAGGGCGACTCTTGCACGATCTCGAAAGAGAAGAATGGTAATCAATCCTAAATGTCCTGTGACCTCACGATTATAGATGTGGTGCCTGACACAGATAATCAAGACTACTCTAGACACGCGATGCGTAGACACTTTCAGAGGACTAAGCGCTCGATACCACTTTTGTCACGACGAGCAGAGACCGGCGGTGCCCTACACAGGCACCACAGGTATACATCAGAGATAATCAGCGGAACATACATGAAACTTATAAATAAATCATCAAAGATAAAATCAACAGGTTAGCCGATAGGGCTACCTTTCTGGACATATAAATATACAACCGAACCAGTTTCCTCATTTCCTTTATAAACTGACCCACAAAATGTGACTACAGACCTCTAAGAGTCTTACCATAACAACTTTGGCGGGACAGGGCCCCGCCATACCCCTGAATATACATGAAAGTACAACCTCAGGGAAAACCGTACCAAGAGATAAGCCTCCGGAGCAAATGGAGCTTTTTCCCAAAAACTGAACCGAGATCCTAAGAGCAAGGATCACCAACCTGGGTACCTAAAACCTGCGGGCATGAGCGCGGCCCAGAAGTCGATTACAACAGTGCAGAATATGGAGCGAAATAACGTCTGATAAGCGGATCATAAATGAACAAAAGAATGACAGGGACAAGTATAAAAATACATACCAGATCCTGCCGTGTCATTACCACTTATGAACTTAATCTTACATTATTATCTTTCCCATTTTCAATAAAGGTTATAGCCACATTCTTACGCACATGATTAGGAAAAATCATTAAGTTCATTACTATATAACTCACTTATCTATCATAAGTATAATTCGGCCCTTAAAGGAGGGCGCATATACTACCCGGCCCAATCTGGGACGCGATCACGTCACACAAAAATTAAAGCGTGTCCGTGGAATCCCCCATCACTGCCGACAGCTATAAGTGTAAAATATAACCATGTGACGCGCCCGTGGCATCCCACCTCACCGCTTGTCGTACATACACAACACGTATATATATATCTCGCCGTGGAATCCCATCACCGCCGAAACTATAAGTGTAAAATATAACCATGTGGCGCGTGGCATCCCACTCACCGTCGGCGTGCATACACAACACGTATATATATATATATATATAACGCGACGCGTGCCGGAATCCCACATCGTATAAGCATGGCCATAACGTGCCCTCGGCGTCCTCATCGTAGGTGCGGTCTTCGTGGGAGCTAGCCCGTGGAGTAATAATATAACATGCCCCAGAATCCTCATCGTGGGTACATGTCTTCATGGGAGCTAGCCCGTGGAGTAAGATATAACATGGTCGCATGCCGGAATCCCATCGTATAAGCATGGCCGTGGAGTAATAACACGCGCGGGCATCTAACGCGTCTGCGTGCCGGCATCCTCATCTTATAAGCATGGCCAATCAATCACAATGGAAGCATACGTGGAATCCCCGTCTGCGATGCGTCGATAAAATGTCCGGCATCTAACGCGTCTGGTCACGTGCCGGAATCCCACATCGTATAAGCGTGTCGGATCAATCATGATGGAAGCATACGTGGAATCCCATCAGCGCCGATGCGTCGAGTAAACTTATAACGGACAGTACCCTCCTCAGTGAGAACACGACAACGTAGACATATAATACTTGCACTCAAAGCTATCACAAGCAAACCTAGGCAAGTTCATTAAACCTTTAGACTTCCATTTTTATAAACTTATGGCACTTGGTTGTACACATAAAAATCAGAATTTAACCCCAAGATACTAACACGTAGTATCCAGCTTGTGTACATTTCACATAAGTCACGATACTTTTAGAAATACATTTCTCGGCTTCTAAATCAAGTGACCCTTACTTTAAAGCTTTAAGCAAGTGATACCCTTAAATCAAATTATTTCCTTGATTACTTTATTAGAGAAAACCATTCTCTTAACCTTCCATAAAGCCGTTATAACCAACTTCTCATAAAGCCGTTATAACCCTTTATGGTTTTAGACAAACCCATTCCTTTTATAACCAAGAGACTTATACTTTTTAAAACCAAGTATTGTATACTTTCAAATCGATCCTCTTAACTTCAAAAATACATTTAGTCTCTTAACCTTTAGAAATCAAGTGACTCCTTTTATTATAAAACCTTAGGCAATTGATGCCTTAAAAACAAGTCATTTATCTTTCCATAAAGCAAATATAACCAACTCCCCATAAAGTCGTTATATTCACTTTATACCTTAGTCAAGTACAATTTCCTATCCAAGGGACTTATACGATTAAAACAAAACAAGTATCACATACTTTAAAACTCTTCAAGTCCCTTAACTTTAATAAAACTTAAGACATCCTGTCACGACCCGAACCCGGGCCCGTGACTGGTGCCTTACCCCGGGCACCCTAGTGATACAACATCAGAGAAAAACAGCAGAAATAAAAACATGAACATAAATTAAGAGACATGATAAATAAACAGGCCAACCAAAACAGTTGCCTTTTAGCATATATACATAAAGACATTTGAGCGATTCTGATCCTTCTGACCACACGCGGCGATTACTCTGGACCTAAGATTTATGCACAACTATGGCGGAATGGGCCCGCCATACCACGAATGTACAAGGACCTCTGGACTCGGGGTAACATACCAAAGATAAGCCTCGAAGGAACGGGCTTCGAGGCGATGAAATGAGATCCTAAACGCGGGATCGGCGGTAGATGTATACACTGCGACATGACGCGGCCCCGAAGGAGTCGATCAACAGGTACCAAGTATGTGAAACTGTAACATACTGTAAATGAAATCATAGCAGTCTGTCCAAAGGGAAACAATAAGGCAGCATCAAAATGGAAGCATACCCGTGCGCTACGCATCGTGTCAGTATGTCCAAACCGATTAGCAAAAGTAACACTACCAATAGGAACGTACCCGTGGAATTTCTCCGTCACTGCCGGCACGTCCAAATAAGTTCTCAACAAGTCAACCGACCCTCCATCGAGAGGCGCGGTAGTATAGAAACACAATTCTTGCACAACAAAGGCTATCACGACAAGCATATGCAAGTTTTACAACAACAAGCATAGGCAAGTTTCACAACAACAAGCATAGGCAAGTTTCACAACTCAAAGTATTTTCATTTTATGCCAAGGTCCGGGTTTTAACCCTAAAGTACTACGTACGTTAAATTCCTTTTAAAGAGATCTATTCCTTTTTTTTAAAAGTCACCCGATACCCGTAGTATAAAAATAGAGTGACTTATATCTTTTAAGTAAACCAACACAACTTCCATACTTTCCTTTTTAAAACCAAATTAAGGCAACACCATGCCTTCTTTTTAGACCAAAACACTTTTCTTTTTAAAGCCAAGTCACCATATTAAAACCAATGATAAAACCCTTCTTTTGTTTTCATAAGGTCGTTATAACCAACTTCCCATAAAGCTGTTATAACACTTTATGTTTTAAACCATTTTAAGACAACGCAATGCCTTTCTTTTCCCTAAAGTTCCAGTTTGCCTAATTTCAATTACACAAGTCTCTTTTTAGAAAAGTTTCATAGTTCAATGTCTTAATCTCTTTTAAAACAATTGAGTAACATATGCCATAGGCGAGTAGGTTATTCTTGTTCATAATCAATCTTATTAAGCAGCCATGATCTAGGAAATGTAATATCATTTTGTCTCATCTTAGCTTCTATGCAGATGGAAGCCTACGGTTTTAATAATACTTAATTATTCAATACATTTTCCTTTATTAGCGCTGCGATGGTTTGTCGATACATTCGATTTCGAAATCGGTAAAACATTATTCCTTTCAAAACCAAGTACTCATTACTCACGAATGAGGTTTCACACATCTTACAACTTTCAAATCAATTTAATTAAGTTAAGTCTCTTATCTTATAAGATCAAGTCTCTTAACTTCTAAGATCAAATAGCCATTCTTTTTATCTCTTTTAGACGTTATACCTAACTTCCAATAAAGCTAGTATAACTCTTAAGTTCTCAAAACCAAGTATTACTCTTCTTTCAAAAAGGGTTTCTTAATGAAAGACTTCAAGTTCTTTATTATCACACATCAAGTCAGTTATAAGTCAAATCAGTTACCTTTTAACAATCACAAAGCATTTTCTTATCTACATAAAGCTGTTATAACCAACTTCCCATAAAGCCGTTATAACACTTTATGTTTTAAACAATCAAATACATTTAACACGTATGCGTCTACCATACTACATAGTTATACATATATCATCTTTGGAAAAGATAGGAAGAGGTTCACATACCTCGCGACGATTATCGACTAATAGCAAAACGCTCAGTACCTCAAACCGCTACACCTTAAGCCCAGTGTAAGCGCCACACGTAGTATTTCAACCTATAGAGGCCACAGGCGCCTATTAATATCTTAGCTCTCGATGTAGAATATCCTACGAAAATTCGGCACCTCCCCATGAGCGTAAATCTCTCCTCTATCGAGGCCTGCAAGCCAACCGGGGGTTTGCACGTCTAGCCGGACGTGTACAATTCTACTCACAGTAATACTACACAAGTCTACTGTAATACAGCCCTATGTAATTACAGTTCAGTTCTCTTCTTTAAATTCAGGCTTAAGTCAAAAGACATTGCCGCACAATTATGATCAGTTCTATATATAGTATACTTTAACTATATACTCCTACAACATGTAATTCCAATTACAACAGAAGGTCAGTAGTATTTTGTCACGACCCGAAACTGGGCCCGTGACTGGTGCCTTACCCCGGGCACCCTAGTGACACAACATCAGAGTAATCAGCGGAACATAAAACATATACATGAAACAAGTGAAGTACAAAACGATGTCGAGGAAAACTTGCCTTTTGGCATATATAAATAACAACTTTTACAAATGAGCAGTTTAATCCTTTTCACAAACCACCTTGCGTGATCTTCTGAGACCTCTAAGAAATGATCGACAACAGAGGCGAGACGGGGCCCGCCATACCACGAATGTAAACACCTACAACAACGGGGACTATACGGCTGATAAGCCTCGAGAAAGCGGAGCTTTCCCAAATCTTGGCGTGACCCTAAGGCGAGGATCGATGGCGGTGTACCTTTACTGCGGCATGAACGCAGCCCGAAGGAGGTCGATAACAAGTGCAAGTATGTGAAGCGAAAATAAATCGTAAATGAAATCATAGTAGTCTATATAAAGCGGGAGACATGTATGATAACGAACTCTGATTCCTGACATAGAAGCGATCATGTCAAGTCGGGGACTCACGCCACAAAGTCATCCTCATGCGTGGAACTCCTTCCTCACTTGGCGTGATCTAGGTACAAATCGTGATCGTATAATAGGTCTCGGCCCGTCTTATGGACCCGATATAGAAAATGGTGAAATACATTCCGGTTCATCCAGCGAGCCGTGTCGATGGAATACATTCGGATGAACGGTAGTCAAGTGAAATACATTCCGGATGAACCGGTCCTCAAGTGAAATACATTCCGGATGAACCGGTCCTCAGTGAAATACATTCGGATGAGCCGTGTCGAGTGAAATACATTCCGGATGAACCGGTAATCAAGTGATATACATTCGGATGACCCATTAGTCAAGTGATATACATTCGGATGACCGGTAGTCAAGTGATATACATTCGGATGAACGGTAGTCGAGTAGAACACGGTACTTACAACAAGGCTATCACACGTAACATGGTCAAGTTTCATAACAACAAGTATAAGCAAGTTACACACGACTCAAGGTACTTTCATTTTATATCAAAGTCCGGATTTTAACCTTAAAGTACTACGTCCGTTAAATTCCTTTTAACATCCATTCCTTTTACAAAGGTCACCCGATACGTAGTATAAGATTTGAGTGACTAACATTGTTAAGTAAACCAAAATGCTTTCCTTTGTAAAATCAAGTGACAACCTTATTTTCCAAGCGTTGAGTTGCCTAATTTGAATGCTCAAGTTTCTCATTTTAGAAAAGGTTTAGTAGTTCATAGTTTTAAATCCTTTAAAGCATAATTCTCCTTTAAGCGTTTTGAGAAACCTATGTCTTATAAGTGAGTAGGTATTCTTGTTTATAATCAATCTTATTAAGCGGCCATGATCTAGGAAATGTAATATCATTTTGTCTCATCTTAGCTTCATGCGGATGGAGGTTTCTACTGGTTTTAATAATACTTCTTTAGTCAATACATTTTCCTTTTATTAACGCTGCGGTGGTTTGTCGATACATTCGATTTCGAAATCGATAAAACATTCTTAAGCGTTATACCTAACTTCCCATGAAGCTAGTATAACTCTTAAGCTTTCAAAACCAAGTAATACTCATTCTTTCAAAACGATTCATAGATCTTTTGAAATGCTTCAAGTTTTTTATTAACACATATCAAGCCAGTTATTATTCAAATCAGTTACTTTTTTTAAAACCCACAAAGTATGTGCTTATCCACATAAAGCTATTATAACCAACTTCCCATAAAGCCGTTACAACACTTTATGTTTTAAATCAATCAAATACATTTAGCACGTACGCGTCACCGTACATAGTTCACACATATCATGCTAGAAGAGATAGGAAGAGGTCCACATACCTCGCGACGAGTATCGACTAATAGCAAAACGCTCCAAGTACTTCCAAACGTCGGCTACTCCTTAAGCCAAGTAGATCGCGCCACACGTAGTACTTCAACCTATAAGGCCACAAGGCGCTTATTAACATCTAGTTCTTATCGTAGATCATTCTACAGAAAATTCGGCAGCACCTCCCCCCCCCGCCACAGCGTAAATCTCATCCTCTACCGAGGCCGGCTATCAAGCCAACCAGGGGGGGTTCTACACGTCTAACCGGACGTGTACAATTCTACTCCACAGTACCACTACACAAGTCTCGTAATACTGATCCTATGTAATTCTGATTGATTCGATTCTTCTTTATTCTTTAGGCTTAAGTCAAAAGACATTGCCAACTAACTACGTTCAGTTCTATATATAGTATACTTCAACTATATATTCAAACAACATGTAATATCCAATTACAATAGGGGGACAAGATAATTACCTCGATAAGCCCATAATTATCCGAGTTAAAAGTCGATCCTTAGCAATGTTTCGCTCCTACTCCGGGTGCTCCAACCCGCTCCAAATAACCCTTAGAAGTTCTACTCAACTTCTTAATAATACTCCAACCAACAATGGAGATTTTCCTTAGGGTTTCGTTTAGTGACTGAAGGAAGGTATAATAGTATTTACGGGCTTTAGTATAGGTATAACCTTAGAATACTACAAGGTATAAGGCTAAGGTATTAGGGCATTATAACAATACTTTGGAGAGTATTTCTATACCACAAAGGGGGTATTATACGAAAACAACTAGGCTAGGGGGTGTATACTCGGCCTACCAGCTGGGGTACTCTCGGCGAGGGGAGGGTACACTCTCGGCTAGCACCCACAGAGGGGTGCTCTCGGCGAACTCACACAAATGGGAGGAGAAGGCTCTCAAGACTTAGGCATTTTGGATGAAGAAGTCTTCAACCTTAAGGGGTATTTATAGGTCGAGGATGGCCAAAGGCCAAGATCAATCCATGTGTTAGGCAAGTGTAGGGCTAGGATTTACAAACACAAATATCCTACCAACCCTTGACTTTTCAAAGGCACAAAAACGTGCTCCACCGCGCCCATTTCGTCCTAAGGGCGTTTCAAGTCCACCAATGAGAGGGTGCCAAGTGGCGCCTCTTGTTGATCCAAAATGTTTCGTCTCTCGGAAAAATCCGCAAAATTAAAAATGACATAGCCGGAAATTCCCTACGAAAGGCGTGAAAGCGTTTGTCGAAAAAACGACTCCAAACGGGTGTTGTGAACAAACATTAATTCGGCCAAGCCTTACTTGAAGTTCGAAATTTCCTACGTACGTCCTCGCGTACATACTCTGGAAATACGGGGTATAACATATTTACCTCGATAAGCCCAAAATTATCCGAGTTTAATGTCGCTCCTGAGCAACGCTTAGCTCCTACTCCGAGTGCTCCAACCCGCTCCAAACAACCCTTAGAAGTTCTACGCAACTTCCACTTAACACTTCAACCGACTATGAAGGTTTTCCTTAGGGTTTCGTTTAGTGGCTAAAGGAAGTATAATAGTATTTGGGCTTTTGTATAAGTGTAACCTTGGGAATACTACAAGGTATTTGGGCCAAGGTATTTGGGCATTATAACAATACTAGGAGAGTATTTCTATACCACAACAAGGGGTATTATACAAAAACAACTAGGCTGGGGTACCTCGGCTAGAGCACCATGAGGGGAGGAGGCTCTCGGCCAAGCTCACTCAAAGGGGTTGTGGTGGGCGAAAACTTCAAAGGGAGATGGAGGATTTTTAACACTTAGAAAATATTTGGATGAAGAATTTCATCAACAAAGGGTGGTATTTATAGGTCAAGCCATGGCCAACCAAGGGCGAGATGATGCCAAGTGCAAGGCAAGTGTAGGGCTAGGATCAAGCCAAGTGCACCTTATCCATCTACCACACCAACTTGCACAAATATCCTACCTAACCCATTGGCCACTTTTTCGTCCAACATTGCCGTCCACTCCTTCCAATTAGAGGGTGACAAGTGTCGCCCTCTCGTTGGTCCAAAATGTTTCGTCTCTCGGAAAAATCCGTAAAAATAATTAATGACATAGCCGGAATTTTCCCTACGAAAGCTGTGGAAACGTTTCGTCGGAAAACGACTCTTTTCGGCACTTGTGTACAAATTTCGAAACTAGCTAACTTTAAGGCTCAAATTATAATACGTACGCGCTCACGTACATACTCTGGAAATACGGGGTATAACATTCTCCCCTCCTTAGAAACATTCGTCCCGAATGTTCCTTCTCAAGACGGATAACGATAAAGTTCCTCTTAACTTTAAACAAATTTCCAATGCCACACATGGCAACAAAGTAACACACGTTCTCTCCCTTCCTTACTCGTCGTGCCCTTCCCGAATACTTGAACTCTTCTCATATCGCACCACTTGCCATCGCTTTAGTTCCAAAACTTTGGAGTCACTACCTCTAACTTGGTCATCTTACTAACATGATCTCCCCAAGACCATTCCGGCCTTCACGATCCGCACGGTCGAACATAACCACGAACTCATCGACGGTCATCTAAACTTGGGCCTAGCACCTCGTGACCCTACCACTGGCGGGACCACCGAGCTGACCCGTCGAAAGCAGCCGCGGGTTGGCCCTCAACATGGCCCGAACCCGACCACTTAACGCATCAAGCTCTTGTTCCCGATCCGGAACAATCTTACCTATCTGGTCGTAAGCTACCACTTCCATTTACCTACCCAGAAATGTCCCCAATTTCCCCACGTATACTTATACATTGACAAAGATTACCCGCAAGATCTTGTACTCAAGACGGCCTTACATCTAAGGTCTCAGCGTAATATATATAGGTTCATCATTTCTCACCCAGAGCTTACCCTTTTTCTGTGACGAGGTTAAATCACATTTTTGCACAAAGCTATCCAACATAACACATCATCAACATCAAAACATACAAAACTCTAGAGGTTAAGGATATACCTGAAAATAGGCGGTTCAAAGGACCGCTAAAACTGGAACTTCCACCGCGACCTCTACCGTGGCCCGCCGGTGTATGAACATCTGCCGCCTAGTGTGGAAGGTGAAGAACCATGGCGATCTCATAGTCTGCGCTATCCTACCAGTGCTACCCCTGGTCGGACAGTTTCTCCCAAAATGGCCCTGCTGGCCGCATGTAAAACAAACTCTCGTACTAGCACGACACTCCCCACCGTGGAGTCTACCACAGCGGTCACAACGAGGTAGGGGTGGCTTCAGCTGGCTAACACCCCTGCTCTCCCGAAAATCTGAACCCTTGGAGCCCTGACGTGCTCCTGAATACTCTGGATGCTCTGAAGATTGTGGAGGACCACTCTGTACTGGCGGTGGTACATAACTAGTCTGCCGCTGAGGCGGTCCGCCTCGAAAGTCACCAAAGGACCCTGCTGTCCTGGCCCTCTTCTGCTGACCTTGGTCATTTCGTCGATTTCTCCGATCCTCACCTCCAAGTGCATAAGCCTGCATGCGGGCAATGTCCATGCCCGGCTGAAGAGCTACACCCGAACAACTCTCTGCTAGGTAATCATCGAGCCCTGTAACATATCGGTGCACTCGATCCTCCATACTAGCTACTAATGCGAGACGTCGCGGGCGATGAGTCGAACTCACATTGTACTCGAGCCGTGCGCCCGTTACGTCGCAACACCAAATATCTCGGCCCGAGCCCTCGCCATCTGCGGAGGCGAAGTGTTCAAGAAAGGCCTCTAAGAACTCGTCCCATAAAGTGGAAGTGCATACTCTCCCGGGGCGGCTCGCGAATCAAACCAGTCGATTGCGGTATCACGCAGCCGATGCGAACCTAGGACCACTGACTCGGTCTCCGATGCCTTGATCACTCTCATGAACCACTGTAACTGCCGGATGAACTCCTGCGGATCATCCTCAGGCCTCGACCCATAAAACTCTGGAGGGTTACACCTCAGAAAATCCCGTAGTCTCAAGCATGCGCTCGGGGTGAACTACGGGTGCTCTTGGGGCTGGCTGCTGCGTCGACCTATCCTCATATCGCCACGACCACGGCGATGGCGCCATCTCCTTGTACCCGTCTCATCTGCTCCGGTGTGGGGGGAGGCTCAGTCTTGTAGTCTCGGCCCGACCGCTGCGGCTCTAAACTCTGCTGGTGATGGCGGTGTCGCCAAACTCGCCGTCTGAAGTACTATCTCAGTCTTGGCCGACTGCGCCTCGTACTCCTCTGTATCCCACTAGCGACTCCTGTTTGTCTTGCCGTCTGGCACAGGTTGCCTTCTGCGGAGGCATAAGCGGTAGAGGAAGAAATACGTCGAGAGGGCCCAACTTATCACTGACTCTAAGGCACGATCTCGAATGAGAAGAATGGAAACCAATCCTAAATGTCCTATAGCCTCACGATTATAGATGTGGTGCCTGACACAGATAATCAAGACTCTACTAGACACGGTCTGTAGACACTTTCAGAGGACTAAGCGCTCGATACCACTTTTGTCACGACCGAACGGGACGTGGATAGTGCCTACCGGGCACCTGGTGATACAACATCGAGAAAAAGCAGCGGAAATAAAAACATGAACATAAATTAAGAGACATGATAAATAAGCAGGCCACCAAAGCGATTTGCCTTTTAGCATATATACATAAAGACATTTGAAGCGATTCTGATCCTGACCACACTTGCAGCGATTACTACGGACTCTAAGATTTATGCAACAACTATGACGGGACGGGGCCCGCCATACCAGATGTACAAGGACCTCGGACTCGGGTAACATACCAAAGATAAGCCTCAGGAAGGCGGAGCTTCGAGGCTGAAATGAGATCCTAGCGGGGATCGGCGGTAGATGTACTTACTGCGGCGTGAGCGGCCCGAAGGAGGTCGATCTGGCAGGTACCAAGTATGTGAAGCGTAACATCACGTAAATGAAATCATAGCGATCTAAATAAAGCGGGAGACATGTATGATAACCAAACTACGATACAACATATAGCGGTCATATTAAGTCGAGGACTCGCCTCCAAATCATCACTCGTGCGTGGAATTCCTTCGCCGCCATGGCGATCTATGATATGATAACAACAAGACAATCCAAATGGGAGCATACGTGCGCTACGCGTCGTGTCGGTATGTCGAAGGAAACACTAAGACAACATTCCAAATGGAAGCATACGTGCGCTACGCATCGTGTCGGTATGTCGGCGGAAACAATAAGACGGCATTCCAAATGGAAGCATGCGTACGTGCGCTCGCGTCGTGTCGATATGTCAACGGAAACGATAAGACAACATTCCAAATGGAAGCATGCGTGCGCTACGCGCGTCGTGTCGGTATGTCAAAGGGAAACAATAAGGCGCATCAAAATGGAAGCATACGTGCGCTACGATCGTGTCGGTATGTCAGCGATTAGCAAAAGTAACACTACCAATAGGAGCGTGCGTGGAATTTCTCGTCGGCTGCGACGCGTCGAATAAGTTCTCAACAAGTCAGCGAGCCACCATCGAGGCGCGGTAGTATAGAAACACAATTCTTGCACAACAAAGGCTATCACGACAAGCGTAGGCAAGTTTTACAACAACAAGCATAGGCAAGTTTCACAACTCAAAGTATTTTCATTTTATGCCAAGGTCAGGGTTTTAACCTAAAGTACTACGTCGTTAAATTCCTTTTAAAGAGATCTATTCCTTTTTTAAAAGTCACCGATACGTAGTATAAAAATAGAGTGACTTATATCTTTTAAGTAAACCAACACAACTTCCATACTTTCCTTTTAAAACCAAATTAAGGCAACACCATGCCTTCTTTTTAGACAAAACACTTTTCTTTTTAAAGCCAAGTCACCATATTAAAACCAATGATAAAACCCTTCTTTTGTTTTCATAAGGTCGTTATAACCAACTTCCCATAAATTTGTTATAACACTTTATGTTTTAAACCATTTTAAGACAACAATGCCTTTCTTTTCCTAAAGTTCGGTTTGCCTAATTTCAATTACACAAGTCTCTTTTTAGAAAAGTTTCATAGTTGAATGTCTTAATCTCTTTTAAAACAATTGAGTAACATATGCCATAAAGTAGGTTATTCTTGTTCATAATCAATCTTATTAAGCGGCCATGATCTAGGAAATGTAATATCATTTTGTCTCATCTTAGCTTCATGCGGATGGAGGTTTCTCTTGGTTTTAATAATACTTAATTATTCAATACATTTTCCTTTATTAGCTGCGATGGTTTGTCGATACGTTCGATTTAGAAATCGGTAAAACATTATTCCTTTCAAAACCAAGTACTCATTACTCACGAATGAGGTTTCACATCTTACAACTTTCAAATCAATTTAATTAAGTTAAGTCTCTTATCTTATAAGATCAAGTCTCTTAACTTCTAAGATAAAATAGCCATTCTTTTATCTCTTTTAGGCGTTATACCTAACTTCCCATAAAGCTAGTATAACTCTTAAGTTCTCAAAACCAAGTATTACTCTTCTTTCAAAAGGGTTTCTTAATGAAAGACTTCAAGTTCTTTATTATCACACATCAAGTCGGTTATAAGTCAAATCGATTACCTTTTAACAATCACAAAGCATTTTCTTATCTACGTAAAGTTTATAACCAACTTCCCATAAAGTCGTTATAACACTTTATGTTTTAAACAATCAAATACATTTAACACGTATCGTCTACCGTACTACATAGTTATACATATATCATCTTTGGAAAAGATAGGAAGAGGTTCACATACCTCGCGACGATTATCGACTAATAGCAAAGCGCTCCAGTACCTCAAAGTCGGCTACACCTTAGCGAGTAGGCCGCGCCACACGTAGTATTTCAACCTATAGAGGCCACAGCGCCTATTAATATCTTAGCTCTCAATGTAGAATATCCTACGAGAAAATTCGTGCACCTCCCCATGACAACGTAAATCTCCTCTATCAGTAGGCTGCCAAGCCAACCGGGGGTTTGCATCTGGCGGGCGTGTACAATTCTACTCACGGTAATACTACACAAGTCTCATTGTCTGACCTATGTAATTCTGATTCGATTCTCTTCTTTAAATTGGGCTTAAGTCAAAAGACATTGCGCAATTATGATCAGTTCTATATATAGTATACTTTACCTATATACTCCCACCACAGGTAATTCCACTTACACCAGACCGTCAGTAGTATTTACCTCGATAAGCCCAAAAGTCTCCGAGTTTAATGTCGCTCCTGAGCAACGCTTAGCTCCTACTCCGAGTGCTCGACCCGCTCCAAACAACCCTTAGAAGTTCTACGCCTTCCACTTAACACTTCAACCGACTATGAAGGTTTTCCTTAGGAGTTTCGTTTAGTGGCTAAAGGAAGTATAATAGTATTTGGGCTTTTGTATAAGTGTAACCTTGGGAATACTACCAGGTCTTTGGGCCCTGGTAGTTGGGGCTTGTAACCATACTAGGAGAGTATTTCTATACCACAACAAGGGTATTATACAAAAACAACTCGGCTAGGGGGTACCCTGGCTGGGAGCACATGAGGGGAGGGAGGCTCTCGGCGAGCTCACTCGAAGGGGTTGTGGTGGACCAAAAATTCACAAGGGAGAGGTAGGGATTTTTAACACTTAGAGAATATTTGGATTAATAATTTCATCAAAAAAGGGGGGGTCTGTATAGGTCAAGCCATGTGACGAGGGCGAGATGATGCCAAGTGCAAGGCAAGTGTAGGGCTAGGATCGAGCCAAGTGCACCTTATCCATCTACCACACCAACTTGCACAAATATCCTACCTAACCCGTCGGCCACTTTTTAGTCCAACATTGCCGTCCACTCCTTCCAATTAGAGGGTGACAAGTGTCGCCCTCTCGTTGGTCCAAAATGTTTCGTCTCTCGGAAAAATCCGTAAAAATAATTAATGACATAGCCGGAATTTTCCCTACGAAAGTTGTGGAAACGTTTCGTCGGAAAACGACTCTTTTCGGCACTTGTGTACAAATTTCGAAACTAGCTAACTTTAAGGCTCAAATTATAATACGTACGCGCTCACGTACATACTCTGGAAATACGGGGTATAACAAATCCTTAATACTTTAAAAGAAGCGAGTTAATCTCCTAACTCATCCGACTTGGCCATTCATATACTAGTAAAGGATATCAAGATCTTGTACGTCTACCGTACTATATACGTGCGACTAGTCATGCTCAAAGGATAGGAAAAGTTCTACATAGAGTAAATCACACAACTACCTCTTAACTTCTAAGAGTAGAAGGAAACATGAAATGATACCACAGGTATATTCCATACATATAATCATGCCAAAGGAAGGAAGAGGTTCACATACCTCGCGACGATTATCGACAAGTAGCAAAATGCTCCAAAGTACTTCAACCTTGATAGCTATTCCATCCTCCAAGTAGGATACTCTATACTTAGTACTTCAACCTATAATGGTCACAATACGTCCATTAACCTCCTACTTCAAACGTAGAATATTCCAAGTGCTAAGTCGCTAAATTCTACGGAAAATCGGACAGCACCTCCTTTGTTTTTACTTACTTTGCCACCTTTTTCAAGGCCGAATACAATAACCAAACACGCCACATTTAATGCCCAATCAATGCAATCAACAATAGGGGATTAAGCGCCTACTAGACGTGTAAAATTCCGCCCCACAAACGATATCAAATTAATACAACTTACTAGGCCAATTCGGCTAACTTGAAGTACTACAACATCAATTCTTATCCAATTTCCATTTCATTCCAAGTTATTAGCCTAACATGATATCAAGTCGCAAACGATTATAACTAATATAATCTCCAAGTAAGTAATATGCGACGATTTTTAATAAACGACCAATTAGTAATCCAACTTCAAGTGGCTAATATAACATTTCGGATTTAAGCTACAAGCAATCCATAATACTTATGAACTTCAACATATCAACTTCATGCTAGCAACATGTAAAGCTAACAACAACAATAAAAATATAATCTTGTAACACTATTAAGAGACAAGATTATACCTCAACGAATCTCAATCCAACTCCAAATCCGAAGTCGCTCCTTAGCAACTTAGAGCCCCCTCCTTACATTCCAATCCGCTACTTGAGACCCTTAGAACAAATACCAACAACTTTCCTTCAAACTTTCAATCCAAAACCTAGAAAGCAACTAGGTTTTCGCTTTGCGACTAACCCGAAAACTAACTTTTTCCGAGATTTTTCTATTGAGATATGCTTAAAATACCCTCATGAATCTTGGTTTAAAGTGTGGAGCTAAATGGATAACAAACAAAAACTCTTTTGTGTAGAGAGGGGCAAACCCGAGAGCAATGCTCTCTTGTTCTTCAATTTTAGTGAAAATTTGGCTAAGTGTTTAAGCTTGTCTAGCACTACTAGTATTATATAGTGCAATGGAGGGGCAAGATATAAACAAATGTGAGGCTTGGATGTAGTCTTATTAAATATCAAGACTAATGTGGGTCCTTTGACTTAGTCGATTTTCTCATGCTACAAGTTGCAAGACTTAGTCATCCAAGACTATGGTCAATGACCATTTTGTCCATGGCATTTCGTCCAAGCTCACTAAAAGGGGGTGACACGTGTCGCCCTCCCATTCGTCACAATATTACGTTTTCCGACAATTTCATAATTCCGATAAATTTTTACAAGTCTCAAATCTTAACACTTGTGAGTTCTTACGTACGTTCTTAAAACACGTCCTGTAAATACGGGGTGTAACAAATATATATATATAAACAATGTCGACAAGTCCATAACATAAGTTACCAAAATGATAACCAAGCTGAAAAGGTCGTAACCCAAGTTACCAAAATGATAACTAGGCTGACAAGGTCATACATTACAATAAGACATACCACACGGGTCTACGAACCTCTACAAGTAAACAAACTATCATATGGTTGGGATAGGGCCCCGACCTACCTATTATATACATATGTACATATGTAACCTCAACACCTGAAAATGAAGGTTCAAAAAAGGTGGAGTTTACCAACTGACAGTTGAGACATAATATATCTATTGAGGCGGTCTAACTAGGCCCTTATCTGAACTTGCAGTATGAAATACAGCGCCCCGTAAAAAAGGGACATCAGTATAAAAGAAATGTACCGGTAAATAAAACATGAATATAAATATGAAAGTGTAAACTGTAAATGTCACGACCCGAACCCGGGCCCGTGACTGGTGCCTTACCCGGGCACCCAAGTAGTCATACATCAGAGTAATCAGCGGAACATAAAAACAATACATGAAACAAAATGTGAAATGAGACACATTTTACCTGAGAGAAAATCGCCTTTCGGCATATATATAAGTAATTACAAAGTTGAACAGTTTAATCCTTACAACCACACACTGATCTTTATAGACCTCTAAGATTTATCTGACAACTATGACGGACAGGCCCCGCCATACCACGAATGTACAAGAACCTACGGACTCGGGTAACATGCAAAATATAAGCCTCGAAGGCGAAGCTTCCCAATACGCTGAAATGTGATCCTAAGCGGGGATCGGCGGTAGATATACCTCTACTGCGGCGTGAGCGCGGCCCCGAAGGAGGTCGATCTGGTACAATTGCAGTATGTGAAGCGGTAAATCAGTAAATGAAATCATAATAGTCTATATAAAGCGGGAGACATGTATGATAACCAAACTACGATTACACATATGATTATATCAAGTCGGGGACTCACGCCTCCAAGTCATTACTCAAATATAACGATGGGTCTCACGCCCATAACATCAATCATGCGTGGAATACCTTCGCCGCTGGCGATCATGATATGATAACACCCGAAGTACACTGAACACCAAGTCCTACGATGCCAAAGTCGTACTAACAATACAATACAACCAAACCACGAAGGCGACACGGGCAATCTGGCCGACTACGGATACCAAGGTCGGCCACGCGTAGGTGACGGGAAAGTACGAGGGCTAACTACAGTACGAGCGTATCACGAGACCGTCACTCTGTTGAGCGGGGCAAGTCGAGGGCTAACTACTGTACGAGGCGAATCAGCCACGAGGCGGGGCAAGTCTGGCGACCACGGTACCAAGGCGAACAGTAAGAAACCTCGTGGAGAGCTAGTCCGTGGAATAACACTATCAGCGGGAGCGTGCGGTGGAATTCTCGTCACCGATGCGTCGAGTAAGTTCTCAACAAGTCAACGGCCTCCATCGAGACGAGGTAGTATATAAAAACAATTATTGCACAACAAAGGCTATCACAACAAGAATAGGCAAGTTTCAAAACAACAAGCATAGGCAAGTTATAAAACACTCAAGGAACTTTCATTTTATGCCAAAGTCAGGGTTTTAACCTAAAGTACTAAATGCGTTAAAGTCCTTTTAAGAGATCCATTCCTTTTATAAAAGTCACGATACCCTTAGTATAAAAATAGAGTGACTTACATCTTTTTAAGTAAACCAAAACAACTTCCATACTTTCCCTTTTAAAACCAATTTAAGACAAAACCATGCCTTCTTTTTAGACCAAAACACTTCTCTTTTTAAAGTCAAGTTACCACATTAAAACCAATGATAAAACCCTTCTTTTGTTTTCATAAAGTCGTTATAACTAACTTCCCATAAAGTTGTTATAACACTTTATGTTTTAAACCAATTTAAAACAATGCCTTTCTTTTCCCTAAAGTTCCAGTTTGCCCAATTTCAATTACTCAAGTCTCTTTATTTAGAAAAGTTTCATAGTTCAATGTCTTAATCTCTTTTAAAACAATTGAGTAACATATGCCATAGGTGTGAGCAGTTTATTCTTTTTTATAAACAATCTTATTAAGCAGCCATGATCTAGGAAATGTAATATCATTTTGTCTCATCTTAGTTTCTATGCAGATGAAGGTTTCTACTGGTTTTAATAATACTTCATTATTCAATACATTTTCCTTTATTAACGCTGCAGCGGTTTGTCGATACTCATTCAGATTTCCTAAATCAGTAAAACATTTCTCCTTTTAAAAACCAAGTACTCATTACTCACGAATGAGGTTTCACACAAAATTCATATTAATTCATTCAAGTCAAGTCTCTTATCTTTTAAGAACAAGTCTCTTAACTTCTAAAAATCAGTAAACCATTCTCTTTATCTCTCTTAAGACGTTATACCTAACTTCCCATAAAGCTAGTATAACTCTTATGTTTTCAAAACCAAGTATTACTCTTCTTTCAAAAAGGTTTCTTAATCTTTTGAAATACTTCAAGATTCTTTATTATTCAGGCTTAAGTCAAAAGACATTGCCGTAACACTACATTCAGTTAACACACGTACGTCTACCATACTATATATATATTCCTTTAAAATACTTCAATATTCTTATTATTCAGGCTTAAGTCAAAAGACATTGCCGTAACACTACATTCAATTAACACGACGTCTACCGTACTATATATATATATTTAAAATACTTCAATATTCTTTTTATTGGGCTTAAGTCAAAAGACATTGCCACACGTCGTCACCGTACTATATATATATTCCGTTAAAATACTTCATGCTCGAGTATAGGAAGAATCACATACCTCGGACGATTATCGACTATAAGCAAAACGCTCACGGCTATAACCCGCTAGCCTTGTCCACCTTCCAAGTAGTTCATGCTACTCGCGAACATTCAACCAAAAAGGTTATAAGTCTCGTAAATACGATCTATGTAAATCTGATTTAATCTCCTACTTATATTCTTACGATGTGATTGATTCAAGTCTTTCTTGTAATAACCTACATAATAGTTCAAATCTCTTATGAATCTTATATTCATTTCAATACTACTACTGATATGTAATCTCCAATTACACTAGAAGAATGATAGTATTTACCTCGATGAGCCCAAAATTATCCAAGGTTAATGTCGATCCCGAGCAACGTTAAGCTCTACTCGTGCGCTCCAACGCTCCAAACAACCCTTAGAAGTTCTACGCAACCTCTACTTAACACTTCAACCGACTATGAAGGTTTTCCTTAGGGTTTCGTTTGTGTGGCGAGAAAGTATAATAGTATTTTAGGCTCTACGTATAGAGGTAACTTTGGAAAGTACTACAAGGTATTTGGGCTAGAGTATTTTGGCATTATAACAATACTTGAGAGTATTTCTATACCACAAAGGGGGTGTATTTCTCGAAAAAACTAGGCTAAGGGGTACCTCGGCTAGAACACTCTGAGGGGACCCTCTCGGCCAAAGCTTCTCAAGGGGGGGGGGGGGGGAGGGGCTTTGGACGAACACAACTCTCAAAGGGGGAGGGATTTCAAGACTTGGAAAATGATTTTAGGATGAAGAAGTTCATCAACTTAGGGGGGTATTTATAGGTCAAGCAATGGCCAACCAATGGCCAAGATCCATCCAAGTGTTAGGCAAGTGTAGGGCTAGGATTTAACCATGTGTACCTTATCCATCTACCACACCAACTTGCACAAAATATCCTACCAACTAAAGTGGTCCAATTCGTCCCAATGGACGCCTCAAGTCCACCAATTTGAGGGTGACAAGTGTCGCCCTCTCGTTGGTCCAAAATGTTTCATCTCTCTGAAAAATCCGCAAAAAATATAAAAGACATAGCCGGAATTTTCGTTTCGCAAGTTTAGTAAAGCGTTTAGTCGAAAAAGCGATTCTTTTTGGCACTTGTGCCCAAATTTTCGAACCTTGCCAAACCTTAAGGCTTAAATTTTTATCGTGCGCCTCACGTACATACTGCGGAAATACGGTATAACATTCTCCCTCGCCGAAACATTCGTCCGAATGTTCCTTCTCAGAGCGGATAACGATAAAGTTCTTCTAACAAGTTGCTAACGCCACACGGCCATGAAATAACACACGTTCCTTCCTTACTCGTCGTGTCCTTCTCAAACACTCGAACTCTTCTAGTATACGTACCACACTTCATTCATCGCTTCAGTTCCCAAAACTTTGGAGTCACCACCTCCAAACTTGGTCATCTTACTAGCTTCACTTTCCTCTAAGGCCATTCCCAGCCTTCACGAACCGATTCTGGTCGAACGCGTCCACGAACTCATACGTTGGTCATCTAAACTTGGGCCTAGCACCTCGTGACCCTACCACTGGCGGGACCACGGTGACCCCAGCGCCGAAGCAGGCGCGGGTTGGCCACACGGCCAACCCGACCCGACTTAACGTCAAGCTCTTGTTTCCGACACGAACAATCTTACCTATCTGGTCATGAAGCTACCACTTCCATTTTACACTACCCAAGGAATTTTCCCACAATTACTCCACGTATACTTATACATTCTGACAAAGATCACCCGCAAAGTCTTGTACTCAAGACGGTCTTACATCTAAGGTCTCAACTGTAATATTCTAAGGTTCATCATTTTCTCACCCCCAGGCTTACCCTCTTTCACCAACCAGGCTTCTAAATCGCATTTTAGCACAAAGCTATCCGAACATAACACATCATCAAAACATCAATACATACAAGTCTTTAGAGGGTTAAGGATATACCTGAAAATAGGCGGTTCAAAGGACCGCTAAATCGGAACTTCCACCGACCTGCTGCGTGGCTGCCGTGTATGAACATCACCTAACTATGGAAGGTGAAGAACATGGCAATCTCTAGTAGTCAGTGCTATCCTACCCGCTACTACCAGTGGACGGTCTCTCGCCAGATGGCCTGTTGGCGCAAGAATAACAATCTCCCAAGTTAGTACGACACTCTCCCTGAAGTTTTCCTGGCGGCCACATCGAGACAAGGCGACTCATCCGGCGAGCACTCCTACTCCCGAAAATCTGAAACACAGGAGCCCGACCGCTCACGAATACCCCAAAGGTCCGAAGTGTGGAGGACCACTCATCTTGGCGGAGGTACATAACTAGTCTCTTCTGGCGGTCCGCCTCGAAAGTCACCAAGGACCTCATTACGGCCCTCTCGCGATCTTGGTCATTCGTCGATTCTCCGCTCCTCGATCAAGTGCATAAGCTGCGTGGCGATGTCCATGCGGTGAAGAGCTACACGAACAACTTTACGCTAGGTAATCATCGAGCCTGTAACATATCGGTGCACTCGATCCTCCATACTAGCTACTAACGCGGGGCGTCTGGGCGATGAGTCGAACTCACATTGTACTCGAGCCGTGCGCGGTTACGCGCAACACCAAAAATGCCGGCGATCCTCCTCATCCGTGGAGGCAAGAAATGTGCAAGAAATGCTCACGAGAACTCGTCCCATAAAGCTGGAAGTGCATTATCCGGGACAGCTCGCGAATCAAACCGGGCATTGCGGTATCACGCGGCGCGAACCTAGGACCACCGACTCGGTCTCCGATGCCTTGATCACTCTATGATCCGTGAATCGCTTGATGAACTCTTGCGGATCATCCTCGTGCCTCGACCCATAAAACTCGCGGCTCTGACTCGGAAAATCCCGTAGCCTCAAACTATCGATCTAGGGTGAACCATCGGTGCTCTTTGGAACCGGCTGCGTCCGGCTATCTCAAGTCAGCCTGACCACGGCCGTTAAGCCCCACTCTTGTAACCATCTCATGCTCCCGGTGTGGGGTGGAGGCTCAGTCTTGTGGTGTCTGTGAGGCTGCCGTTTACTCGCGACTCCTCTCGCTTTGCCTTCGCCCGGGCGGGTTGCCTTGCGCGAGGCATAATCGGTAAAACGAAATCGTCGAGAGGGTCCAACTTATCACACGGCTCTAAGGCACGATCTTAGAATGAGAAGAATGGAAACTAATCCTAAATGTCCTGCGACCTCACGATTATAGATGTGGTGCACGACACCGATAATCAAGACTTACTAGACACGATGCAGTAGACACTTTCAGAGGATTAATCGCTCGATACCACTTTTGTCACGACCGAACCGGGCGCGTGGTGCCTTACCCGGGCACCCAGTAGTCATACATCGAGTAATCGTGAACATAAAAACAATACATGAAACAAAATGTGAAATGAGACACATTTTACACGAGAGAAAATCGCCTTTCGGCATATATATAAGTAATTACAAAGTTGAGCAGTTTAATCCTTACAACCACACTTGTGTGATCTCTGGACCTCTAAGATTTATACAACAACTATGACGGGACGGGGCCGCCATACCACGAATGTCTGAGAACCTCTGGACTCAGGGTAACATACCAAAAGATAAGCCTCAGAAGGAACAGGCTTCCAATCTGAAATGTGATCCTAGCGCGGATCGGCGGTAGATGTACCTCTACTGCGGCATGAACGCGGCCCGAAGGAGTCGATCTAACAGTACAGTATGTGAAAGCGTAAATCGTAAATGAAATCATAATAGTCTATATAAAGCGGGAGACATGTATGATAACCAAACTACGATGCACATATAACGATTATATCAAGTCGTGGACTCACGCCTCCAGTCATTACTCAAATATAACGATGGGTCTCACGCCCATAACATCAATCATGCCCGGAATACCTTCCTCACCGCTGGCGATCTATGATATGATAACACGAAAGTACACTGAACACCAAGTCCTACGATGCCAAAGCCGTACTAACAATACAATACAACCAAACCACGAAGGCGACCGCAGGCAAGTCACGAAGCCTACGGATACCAGGCCGTACGTGGCCGGGGCAAATCTGAGGGCTAACTACCAGTACCAAGCGTATCACGAGACCGTCACTCTGCTGAGCGGGGCAAGTGCGAGGGCTAACTACGGTGCAATTTGAATCAGCCACGAGGCGGGCAATCTGGGCCGACCACGGTACCAAGGCGAACAAGAAGAAACCTCGGAGAGCTAGTCCATGGAATAACACTATCAGCGGGGCGTGCGTGGAATTCTCCGTCACCGCGATGCGTCAAGTAAGTTCTCAACAAGTCAACCGGCCCTCCATCGAGAGACGCGGTAGTATAGAAACACAATTCTTGCACAACAAAGGCTATCACAACAAGCATAGGCAAGTTTCGCAACAACAAGCATAGGCAAGTTATACACCACTCAAGGTACTTTCATTTTATGCCAAAGTCCGGGTTTTAACCCTAAAGTACTACGTACGTTAAATTCCTTTTAAGAGATCCATTCCTTTTATAAAAGTCACCCGATACCCTTAGTATAAAAAATAGAGTGACTTACATCTTTTTAAGTAAACCAAAACAACTTCCATACTTTCCTTTTTAAAACCAAATTAAGGCAATACCATGCCTTCTTTTTAGACCAAAACACTTCTCTTTTTAAAGTCAAGTCACCACATTAAAACCAATGATAAAACCCTTCTTTTGTTTTCATAAAGTCGTTATAACTAACTTCCCATAAAGCTGTTATAACACTTTATGTTTTAAACCAATTTAAAACAATGCCTTTCTTTTCCCTAAAGTTCGGTTGCCCAATTTCAATTACTCAAGTCTCTTTATTTAGAAAAGTTTCATAGTTCAATGTCTTAATCTCTTTTAAAACAGTTGAGTAACATATGCCATAGGTGTGAGCAGTTTATTCTTTTTTATAAACAATCTTATTAAGCAGCCATGATCTAGGAAATGTAATATCATTTTGTCTCATCTTAGTTTCTATGCAGATGGAGGTTTCTACTGGTTTTAATAATACTTCATTATTCAATACATTTTCCTTTATTAACGCTGCAGTGGTTTGTCGATACTCATTCTGATTTCCGAAATCAGTAAAACATTTCTCCTTTTAAAAACCAAGTACTCATTACTCACGAATGAGGTTTCACACAAAATTCATATTAATTCATTCAAGTCAAGTCTCTTATCTTTTAAGATCAAGTCTCTTAACTTCTAAAAATCAGTAAACCATTCTCTTTATCTCTCTTAAGACGTTATACCTAACTTCCCATAAAGCTAGTATAACTCTTATGTTTTCAAAACCAAGTATTACTCTTCTTTCAAAAAGGTTTCTTAATCTTTTGAAATACTTCAAGATTCTTTATTATTCAGGCTTAAGTCAAAAGACATTGCCGTAACACTACATTCAGTTAACACACGTACGTCTACCGTACTATATATATATTCCTTTAAAATACTTCAATATTCTTATTATTCAGGCTTAAGTCAAAAGACATTGCCGTAACACTACATTCAATTAACACACGTACGTCTACCGTACTATATATATATTCCTTTAAAATACTTCAATATTCTTTTTATTCAGGCTTAAGTCAAAAGACATTGCCACACGTACGTCTACCGTACTATATATATATTCCGTTAAAATACTTCATGCTCAAGAGTATAGGAAGAATCACATACCTCACGACGATTATCGACTATAAGCAAAACGCTCCACGGCTATAACCCGGCTAGCCTTGTCCACCTTCCAAGTAGTTCATGCTACTCGCAGAACATTCAACCAAAAAGGTTATAAGTCTCATCGTAAATACTGATCTATGTAAATCTGATTTAATCTCCTACTTATATTCTTCTGATGTGATTCAGTTCAAGTCTTTACTGTAATAACCTTCTATAATAGTTCAAATCTCTTCTATGAATCTTATATTCATTTCAATACTACTACAATATGTAATCTCCAATTACACTAGAAGGACAGTAGTATTTACCTCGATGAGCCCAAAAATTATCCAAGGTTAATGTCGATCCTGAGCAACGTTAAGCTCCTACTCCGTGCGCTCCAACCCGCTCCAAACAACCCTTAGAAGTTCTACGCAACCTCTACTTAACACTTCAACCGACTATGAAGGTTTTCCTTAGGGTTTCGTTTGTGTGACTGAGGGAAAGTACAATAGTATTTCCGGGCTCTACGTATAGAGGTAACTTTGGAAAGTACTACAAGGTATTTGGGCTAGAGTATTTTGGCATTATAACAATACTTGGAGAGTATTTCTATACCACAAAGGGGGGGGTGTATTTCTCGAAAAACTAGGCTAAGGGGGTACCTCGGCTAGAACACTACTGAGGGGACCTCTCTGCCAAAGCTTCATGGGGGAGGGCTTTGGACGAACACAACTCTCAAAGGGGGATGGATTTCAAGACTTGGAAAATGATTTTAGGATGAAGAAGTTCATCAACTTAGGGGGGTATTTATAGGTCAAGCAATGGCCAACCAATGGCCAAGATCCATCCAAGTGTTAGGCAAGTGTAGGGCTAGGATTTAACCATGTGTACCTTATCCATCTACCACACCAACTTGCACAAAATATCCTACCAACTAAAGTGGTCCAATTCGTCCCAATGGACGCCTCAAGTCCACCAATTTGAGGGTGACAAGTGTCGCCCTTTCGTTGGTCCAAAATGTTTCATCTCTCTGAAAAATCCGCAAAAAATATAAAAGACATAGCCGGAATTTTCGTTTCGCAAGTTTAGTAAAACGTTTCGTCGAAAAACGATTCTTTTTGGCACTTGTGCCCAAATTTTCGAACCTTGCCAAACCTTAAGGCTTAAATTTTTATACGTACGCCCTCACGTACATACTCTGTAAATACGGGGTATAACATTCTCCCCTCCTTAGAAACATTCGTCCCGAATGTTCCTTCTCAAGACGGATAACGATAAAGTTCTTCTAACAAGTTGCTAACGCCACACCTGGCCATGAAATAACACACGTTCTCTTCCTTCCTTACTCGTCGTGTCCTTCTCAAACACTCGAACTCTTCTAGTATACGTACCACACTTCAGTCATCGTTTCAGTTCCCAAAACTTTGGAGTCACCACCTCCAAACTTGGTCATCTTACTAGCTTCACTTTCCTCTAAGGCCATTCCCGGCCTTCACGAACCGATTCTGGTCGAACGCATCCACGAACTCATACGATGGTCATCTAAACTTGGGCCTAGCACCCTCGTGACCCTACCACCTGGCGGGACCACCCAGAGCTGACCCCACCTCGAAACAGGCCGCGGGTTGGCCCGCAACATGGCCCCAACCCGACCCACTTAACGCATCAAGCTCTTGTTTCCCGATACGGAACAATCTTACCTATACAGGTCATGGAAGCTACCACTTCCATTTTACACTACCCAAGGAATTTTCCCACAATTACTCCACGTATACTTATACATTCTGACAAAGATCACCCGCAAAGTCTTGTACTCAAGACGATCTTACATCTAAGGTCTCAACTGTAATATTCTAAGGTTCATCATTTTCTCACCCCCAGGCTTACCCTCTTTCACCAACCAGGCTTCTAAATCGCATTTTAGCACAAAGCTATCCGAACATAACACATCATCAAAACATCAATACATACAAGTCTTTAGAGGGTTAAGGATATACCTGAAAATAGGCGGTTCAAAGGACCGCTAAAACTGGGAACTTCCACCGCGACCTCTGCCGTGGCCTGCCGGTGTATGAACATCCTGCCTAACTATGGAAGGTGAAGAACCCGCAACTGCTCTAGTAGTCTGTGCTATCCTACCAGCGCTACCCCTGGTCGGACAGTCTCTCGCCAGATGGCCCTGTTGGCCGCAAGAATAACAATCTCCCAAGTTAGTACGACACTCTCCCTTATGAAGTTTTCCACAACGGCCACACTGAGACAAGGGCGACCTCATCCGGCGAGCACTCCTACTCCCCTGAAAATCTGAAACCTGGGAGCCCTGACCTGCTCCTGAATACCCCGAAGGTCCCGAAGGCTGTGGAGGACCACTCTGTACTGGCGGAGGTACATAACTAGTCTGCTGCTGAGGCGGTCCGCCTCGAAAGTCACCAAAGGACCACCTGTTGCTCGCCTCTTCTGCGATCTTCGTCATTCGTCGATTCCTCCGCTCCTCAATCCAAGTGCATAAGCTGCGTGTGGCGATGTCCATGCGGTGAAGAGCTACACGAACAACTACGCTAGGTAATCATCGAGCCACTGTAACATATCGGTGCACTCGATCCTCCATACTAGCTACTAACGCGGGGCGTCACGGGCGATGAGTCGAACTCCACATTGTACTCGAGCCGTGCGGATTGCGCAACACCAAAAATATGTCGGCCCGATCCCTCTTCATCTGTGGAGGCAAGAAATGTACAAGAAATGCTCCTGAGAACTCGTCCCATAAAGCTGGAAGTGCATTCTCTCCCCGGGACAGCTCCCACGAATCAAACCAGTCGACTGCGGTATCACGCAGCCGATGCGAACCTAGGACCACTGACTCGGTCTCCGATGCCTTGATCACTCTCATGATCCATTTATCGCTTCGGATGAACTCCTGCGGATCATCCTCGGGCCTCGACCCATAAAACTGGCGGCTTCTGACTCGAGAAAATCCCGTAGCCTCAAACTATCGATCTAGGGTGAACCATCGGTGCTCTGGAACGCTGCGTCCGGCTATCCTCAAGTCAGCCTGACCACGGCCATTAATCGGGCCAGCTCGCGTAACCCGTCATGCTCCGGTGTGATGCTGAGGCTCAGTGCTTGTGGTCTGTAGAGGCGCATTGCTACTCGCGACTCCTCTGCTGCCTTGCCCACGGGCGGGTTGCCTTGGCGGAGGCATAAGCGGTAAAGCGAAATGCGTCGGAGGGTCCAACTTATCACACGGCTCTAAGGCACGATCTTAGAATGAGAAGAATGAAACCAATCCTAAATGTCCTGCGACCTCACGATTATAGATGTGGTGCACAACACACGATAATCAAGACTACTGAACACGGTGCGTAGACACTTTCAGAGGATTAAGCGCTCCGATACCACTTTTGTCACGACCGAACGGGCGTGGTAGTCTTACCCGGGCACCCAGTAGTCATACATCGTAGTGTCAGTGAACATAAAACAATACATGAAACAAAATGTGAAATGAGACACATTTTACGAGAGAAAATCGCCTTTCGGCATATATATAAGTAATTACAAAGTTGAGCAGTTTAATCCTTACAACCACACTTGTGATTACTCTGGACCTAAGATTTATCTGACAACTATGACGGGATAGGGCCCGCCATACCCACGAATGTACAAGAACCCTACGGACTCGAGGGTAACATACCAAAAGATAAGCCTCAGGAACAGGCTTCCCAATACGCTGAAATGTGATCCTAAGCGGGGATCGACAACCGATGTACCTCTCTGCGGCGTGACGCGGCCCGAAGGAGGTCAATCTGACAGTACAGTATGTGAAGCGTAAATCGTAAATGAAATCATAATAGTCTATATAAAGCGGGAGACATGTATGATAACCAAACTACGGATACACATATAACGATTATATCAAGTCGTGGACTCACACCTCCAAGTCATTACTCAAATATAACGATGGGTCTCACGCCCATAACATCAATCATGCGTGGAATACCTTCCTCACCGCCAGCGATATGATATGATAACACCAAGAAGTACACTGAACACCAAGTCCTACCGATGCCAAAGCCGTACTAACAATACAATACAACCAAACCACGAAGGCGACACGGGGCAAGTACGGCCGACTACGGATACGAAGGCCGCCACGTGGTGGCCGGGGCAATCGAGGGCTAACTACGGTACGAGTCGTATCACGAGACTTCGTCACTACACCGAGCGGGGCAAGTGCGAGGGCTAACTACCAGTACCAAGGCCGAATCAGCCACGAGGCGGGGCAAGTCTGGCCGACCACGGTACCAAGGCGAGCGAAGAAACCTCGTGGAGAGCTAGTCCATGGAATAACACTATCAGCGGGAGCGTGCGGTGGAATTCTCCGTCACGCCGATGCGTCGAGGAAGTTCTCAACAAGTCAACCGGCCCTCCATCGAGAGACGCGGTAGTATAGAAACACAATTCTTGCACAACAAAGGCTATCACAACAAGCATAGGCAAGTTTCACAACAACAAGCATAGGCAAGTTATACACCACTCAAGGTACTTTCATTTTATGCCAAAGTCCGGGTTTTAACCCTAAAGTACTACGTACGTTAAATTCCTTTTAAGAGATCCATTCCTTTTATAAAAGTCACGATACCCGTAGTATAAAAAATAGAGTGACTTACATCTTTTTAAGTAAACCAAAACAACTTCCATACTTTCCTTTTTAAAACCAAATTAAGGCAATACCATGCCTTCTTTTTAGACAAAAACACTTCTCTTTTTAAAGTCAAGTTACCACATTAAAACCAATGATAAAACCCTTCTTTTGTTTTCATAAAGTCGTTATAACTAACTTCCCATAAAGCTGTTATAACACTTTATGTTTTAAACCAATTTAAAACAATGCCTTTATTTTCCCTAAAGTTCCGGTTGCCCAATTTCAATTACTCAAGTCTCTTTATTTAGAAAAGTTTCATAGTTCAATGTCTTAATCTCTTTTAAAACAATTGAGTAACATATGCCATAGGTGTGAGCAGTTTATTCTTGTTTATAAACAATCTTATTAAGCAGCCATGATCTAGGAAATGTAATATCATTTTGTCTCATCTTAGTTTCTATGCAGATGGAGGTTTCTCGGTTTTAATAATACTTCATTATTCAATACATTTTCCTTTATTAACGCTGCGGTGGTTTGTCGATACTCATTCCGATTTAGAAATCAAGAAACATTTCTCCTTTTAAAAACCAAGTACTCATTACTCACGAATGAGGTTTCACACAAAATTCATATTAATTCATTCAAGTCAAGTCTCTTTTCTTTTAAGATCAAGTCTCTTAACTTCTAAAAATCAGTAAACCATTCTCTTTATCTCTCTTAAGACGTTATACCTAACTTCCCATAAAGCTAGTATAACTCTTATGTTTTCAAAACCAAGTATTACTCTTCTTTCAAAAAGGTTTCTTAATCTTTTGAAATACTTCAAGATTTTTTATTATTCAGGCTTAAGTCAAAAGACATTGTCGTAACACTACATTCAGTTAACACACGTACGTCTACCGTACTATATATATATTCCTTTAAAATACTTCAATATTCTTATTATTCAGGCTTAAGTCAAAAGACGTTGTCGTAACACTACATTCAGTTAACACACGTACGTCTACCGTACTATATATATATTCCTTTAAAATACTTCAATATTCTTTTTATTCAGGATTAAGTCAAAAGACATTGCCACACGTACGTCTACCGTACTATATATATATTCCATTAAAATACTTCATGCTCAAGAGTATAGGAAGAATCACATACCTCGCGACGATTATCGACTATAAGCAAAACGCTCCACGGCTATAACCCGGCTAGCCTTGTCCACCTTCCAAGTAGTTCATGCTACTCGCAGAACATTCAACCAAAAAGGTTATAAGTCTACTGTAAATACAGTCCTATGTAAGTACAGTTTAATCTCCTACTTATATTCTTCTGATGTGATTCAGTTCAAGTCTTTACTGTAATAACCTTCTATAATAGTTCAAATCTCTTCTATGAATCTTATATTCATTTCAATACTACTACAGTATGTAATCTCCAATTACACTAGAAGGACAGTAGTATTTACCTCGATGAGCCCAAAAATTATCCAAGGTTAATGTCGATCCTGAGCAACGTTAAGCTCCTACTCCGTGCGCTCCAACCCGCTCCAAACAACCCTTAGAAGTTCTACGCAACCTCTACTTAACACTTCAACCGACTATGAAGGTTTTCCTTAGGGTTTCTTTTGTGTGACTGAGGGAAAGTATAATAGTATTTCCGGGCTCTACGTATAGAGGTAAATTTGGAAAGTACTACAAGGTATTTGGGCTAGAGTATTTTGGCATTATAACAATACTTGGAGAGTATTTCTATACCACAAAGGGGGGGTGTATTTCTCGAAAACAACTAGGCTAGGGGGGTACCCCTCGGCTAGAACACTACAAGGGGGGGACCCTCTCGGCCAAAGCTTCTCAAGGGGGGGGGGGGGAGGGGCTTTGGACGAACACAACTCTCAAAGGGGGAGGGATTTCAAGACTTGGAAAATGATTTTAGGATGAAGAAGTTCATCAACTTAGGGGGGGTATTTATAGGTCAAGCAATGTCCAACCAATGGCCAAGATCCATCCAAGTGTAGGGCTAGGATTTAACCATGTGTACCTTATCCATCTACCACACCAACTTGCACAAAATATCCTACCAACTAAAGTGGTCCAATTCGTCCCAATGGACGCCTCAAGTCCACCAATTTGAGGGTGACAAGTGTCGCCCTCTCGTTGGTCCAAAATGTTTCATCTCTCAGAAAAATCCGCAAAAAATATAAAAGACATAGCCGGAATTTTCCCTTCGCAAGTTTAGTAAAACGTTTCGTCGAAAAACAATTCTTTTCGGCACTTGTGCCCAAATTTTTGAACCTTGCCAAACCTTAAGGCTTAAATTTTTATACGTACGCTCTCACGTATATACTCTGGAAATACGGGGTATAACAGTAAAAGCAGGATATAAGAGGTAACCTGATGACCTGATAACTAGTATGTCACTCAGGGCAAACTTTGTAACTCTGAACTACTATGAGACTCTTATACATACATATACTATATAATCATCCCTTCGATTATAGCCCGAGGTGTATGTATATGTATAATTTCCCTCCGGTTATAGCCTTAGGTGTGTATACGCATATATAACTGCACAAACAATATTAGTTACTTGGTGTGAATCATATACTATAATAATAATGACATTTGGACTGTAACTCTTATACAACTCTTTACTTTGCTTGAGAGCCACACTTTGTCAGTATTTATACTTATGACTTCGATAGATCCTATTGGGGAAGAATATAAACTCACTGTACTGATAACAAAACCAAGATAGATAAGATATGATTTCGATACGAAAAGTACTCCCGACAAGGGGCATGTGAACATAGATTTAGAATACTTCCTTAAACAACTTTGTTGAAGATTTATATATGTTCTAGGATTCATGCTTTGAAAGAGTGTTTAGCCTTATATAACTATGTCTCTTATCTAACAATGCCTCACAAAGCCCCGAATGTTTTACGAATGATTATCTATACAATATAGATGATTCAGGTCAAGATAGAATAAATAAACTAAGAGTCGATTCACTATGACGTTTCATCAATCACCTATAAGACATATTTCTCTTGTTATTGTTTTCATGGCTTCTAATATACAATCAATTACCCTTAAACAAAATCAACAACAACATGATCACAACTACGTACTCCATAATCTCTACTACCACACCTTACAACTTCTAGTCATGAATATATCAAAATCCAACCAAGAACAATTAAAGTATCATAACAACTCTCTCATGGAGTTTAACTTGTATCTTATAAGTTGTTTTCACCAACTCAATCAACCAAGTGAAGAGGAGCTAGAGACCATTAAGAAATATCAAAATCTTATCTCAAACCAGCCAATATGATTTCACAACAAACTTTATTGAAAGCTTCAAAAGGATCTTCAACTCTACCTTACCACTAGAGAGATTTACAAGATGTTATGGATCATCTAAGGGAGATATCACCACAAATTACTATGGTAATGTTCTTTAGTCATGAGAGAACCATAGGAGAGTGTTTGGAAGGCTCTTTGGTAAAACATGAAGTAAAAAGGCTAGCTCAATTTTAAGCTTATATAAGCATCTCCACCGCCTCTCATCTGCGGATGCATATCCCACCACAGATGGTGGCAGTGAGGTGAAAAAATAAGGGCCTTGATACATGAGGCGGATTGGTTTCCGCAACGCGAAATGCTTAGCGTATCACCCTATCTTCATTAAATGTTGTCGAGATATGTTTTGTCTAATAAAATTGACTTCCAACCTTTTGTAAACCTTCTTAATATCAATTTAAGTCATAAGTGACCAACCGGAAGGGTTTCAAGTTGCCGGAACTCAAATCGACTAACTATACTCTCAATCGTGTATAGAACTACGAGGTGTAATTATAATCTCTCTTATAAATTCCCATAGGATGTTCTTTACTTCCTAATATCCTGCCGAGTCTGACTGAAAAACCAACGTTTAAGAAAAATGTATATAGCAATTATAAGCCTCGTCATCATTATTAAATACTTTGCATTTATCGAGTGAGCTAGATAACAATTCAAACAAGTAATGAAAAAGGCCATAAAACAAAATAGTTCGGTCATTTCACTCTTCGAACAAAACAAAAAATTAGAATTCACTCCTACACTCTTAATTTTTTTCAAAGAAACCAGTTGATTCTCTTGGAATTTGACACTTACTGAAGTCTGGAGAGCTGACTGAATTGGGCAACTGGACTGAGGGTGGTGGGGCCTGCGATACTATACCCATCATTTGGAAGAAGAACCACTGAAGTTACCAAACCTGCAGCCTTTTTCTCAATATCACTCCTCTAAGACCCACCTATTACTTACTCAACCATCTTGGCGTGATCCGCCACAGTCTAGAATGATGCCCTAAAGCTACCAACTGTAAAGTCACCAACTACAGTGGGATAGTCAACCCCCTCACAAAACACCTAACCCGATCTTCCTCGGCAGGAGTAGTGGCACTACATATCAAGACAAAATATGAAATTGAGACTCATAATTAGTGACAGACATAATGCCTTGCTCTAACCTGGAGAACTCATCCCTCTTGCTCACTTTCAAACTGAGGGGAACATAATTCTCTAAGAAGACCTGATAGAATCGGGTCTAAGTCAACGGAGGTGACCCAGCTAGCCGACACTCAGTATAGGACCTCCACCATTGTTTTGCATCCCAATCATTTGAAGAGAAAATTAATCTACACCATGCGACTCGACAGTACCTAGAGTATGAAGCCTCTCATTTCAACTCTCAATGAACTCATATGCATCCTCCTCGAGTGTACCATCAAAATAGGGAGGCTTCATGTTGGAGAAATGCTCAAATGTCTTCCGCTCCTCGCGAATCATAACTGATACAAAAACTAGCCGATGACCAAACTCTAGTGCCAGAATCTCATTAATACGGGGTTCCAAAGCAGCTACAGGTTGTGTCCCCGGAGTATGGTACTAATATGGAGTCTGACCTCTCACTCGGGTCTGCGACCTATTTGGAGTAGCTGGAAGAATACCCACCTGGGTCAATCCCTTAAGAAGGCTCAATATGTGAACCATATAAACCTGAAGCACTGGCGTGGCAATAACCTCTCAGTGCGCCTGGGTTGGTCCTAGAAACTTCTCAAATTGACCATCATGATGCTCAATCTCCGGCTCGGTGGACAAAGATCTAGCACGGGCCTTGCTAGCGCCATGTGTTTCACCCTTAGCCGGTACCGCTACACGGGGTATAGCCCTACCACAACCTCTACCTCTACCTCTACCTCTACCATATGTCACACTAGAATGAGTTGGTGGCTCGTCTCTAGTCGCGGTTGCAAATGTTCTCACTATCTAATTATTATACTTCCCAAAACCTGGTCTAAACAGTACAAAAACGACTACATCATAAGGAATACAATGCCTGAAAAATACTTTCTCTCGAAAGTAAACAAGAACAGAGATAAAAAAGAGAAGAGTATAGGGTTGCTGAAGATCGGTAAGGTTCACCCTAAAATCTCTGAGTCAGCAGCCTCAGACGTCAGCCACAAGGTTTGGCACTGGTAGAAGATCATGTATCTGCATCTAAATAAGAATACAATAAGTGTAGTATGAGCACACACCGTACCCCCATAAGCATCATCGACCGACAATGACAAAACACAAGTAACACATGACCGACAATGACAAAACACAAGTAACACAAATAAAGATTGAGTTGACTCACAAATACCCTAAAGATTACTTAGTTATTGTCCCAACGCATAAATCACTTCAAAACATAGAAGATTTAGATAGACATATTTCACATTATTAGTATGAATGTTATTGTATGAAATGTGTATATGCAAGGTACCTCTCATCAACATGATATACACATTCTACTGTACATCGCCACACATCTCCCATGGGGGAATCTGCGAGTCCATATACCACTCACAACCAATCAAAATGATCCATCAGACTGATAAATCATCAAATCACAGACTCATTGGTCAAGTCATTTCATATCATATCACCTCAATATTCATATCATCTACTATCAAAGTCATTTACCTTTATTTTTCGGTGTCTTCGGATCCAAACAACATTCCATATCAATTTCATCTCAGTATCAATGATAATATAAATGTATGAATGTAAACGTTAAATAAGACAATTAACCATGATATTATGAGATAAAAGTCATGTTTCAATAAATGAATAAACAAGTGCCTCGATATCATCCTTATCACAACAATCCCATGAAATCAATATTTCCATATTAAGAGTGAAAGTGAAAGGTAAATCCAGACAATAATAAAAAATAAAAGCAAATAAGGCGACAAACCCACATAACAGCTGACGGAACCAACATAAGTGTGATCACCCAAACACAATACACCGATACTCATCCAAGTGCTCATCACATTCACTAAGGTGGGACCCCCATCACGCCCAATACCCTACAATAATTATAAATATTACATTCATCTATTGGAGTCTAAAAGAATAAATCATAGCCTACCTCACGGCCGAGTAGGTGACACAAACTCAATCCCACGCCAAGGCCTTTCCTTTTTTTAGTGCCTCCAAATGATTGTAGTTTAATATCATAAATTCTACGTTAACACATAGTTCTAAACATAACCATAAAGATATGTCTTTTCAATGAATTGTGAATAAACGACCCCAAAAGAGACACCCAAAATTGGAACTTTATTGAGAAATACGCTACTCAAGGTCTAAATAGTCATATCCTTAAGTTGATAGGGACTAGTCACATTTAGGCCTTCAATTTCCCTAATTATTAAAAAATCTCAAATTGGAAGAACCCTAGATTTTTCACTGTGAAATCATGGAATTGAAATAGGAATTCAAGCTTAGAATTAGTTCGTCCATTTAGTTACAAGTCTAAATTAGAATAATCAACCATTAAAGGCTATATTTTGGCACTAAAGTTCATCAACTAAGCTCTCTTAACCTTGGAAGCAATTCCTAGTTTTTTTACCCCCGAATCCTAATACAAATAATAAATTAATATAGGGAAACATGGGTACATAATGAAAACAAGGTGAAAAGCTTACCCCAAAGATGAAATGTCTGGAATCCCCTTGAATCCTCCCTAAACCGAGCTCAGACTTGAAAGAAATGAGAAATGAATAGTGATTTTGGACTTAGGGTATTTTAAATGTTTAAGAACCAGCGACTCTGCTTCTGCGGAGTTTTCTTATAGAAGAAGTCTTGCTTCTATAGAATAATGATTGTAGAAGCTGTCCCACTTAATCCGCCAATACTGCGCAGGAGCAACAGAGGTACGCAGAAGCGGCGTCACACATGCTCTCACATCATCGTGAAAACGGCTTCTCTTATCCTCACCCATACTCTCATCTGCAGATCAACTTCCACAGAAGTGGCTCTGCAGGTGCGGGTGAAACATCACTGTTGCAATTACACCAGTAGTAGCAGCCACAAACACCTCAAACTCTCTATCGAATACCCAAAACTCACCTGAGACCTCCCAAATATAAATCAAATATGCTACCCGAGTGTAAACGATGCTACAAACTTGCTCGCACACTTAGAAAACTCATTCGACAATGTTACGAGATTTTCTACAAATTTCCTCCAAATTTCCCAAGCTTCACAATTTAGCAACTAATGACTCAAAACATAATCGAACGCCTCGAGAAGCAAAACCAAGACTCGACTATGTCATAAATGATGTCTCGGACCTACTAGAAGCGACGAAACTCGGAAATGAATCTGTTTATCCAAAAGTCAACTTTGAGTCAACCCTTCCCATTTCAATACTTCAAACTTAGGGTTTTCTCCCCAAAACCTATCTAACTCACCTCGAGAATTGTGCCACACATCCCCGCAAGTCATAAACCTTGAAAAGCGTTTAGGTGAAGGGTAATTTGGTCAAGATAGAGTGTTAAGCCAAAAATGACTGAATGAGTCATTACACATAAGTACAAAAACTACTAGAATATGAGGTATAAGTCTGGAATAACATATGTATACACCGTCTGAGAATGAAAAATACAAATAAAATAAAGGGATGAAATCTGGTGCCGCGGATCAGGCAGTAACTCACCCCAAGTCCTCCAGACGATCACCTGAATGGTCGGTGAAACGTTATGCTCCGCTGGTACTAGGGAAAAACTCTACACACAAAAAGGTACAATAAGTATAGAGTGAGCACGGAAAAATAACGTTTACTCAACAATATCATTGTTTGATCCTAAATTAAAATGGTGGCGGGGGTTGATCTTTCGAATGCTTTCTCTCATAGTTAACGACTATTAGCTCAAAGGACATAATCGTCATCCAACAAGTTAAAAAGAGTAACTTCACATAGTTCTACAAATATCAAAGTAATCAGTCAAGTCATCTAGGCACATTTCAACTAAATCTTTCAAATAAGTCAAATAATAGTGAACTAATGAAATGATATAATATGATATGAAAATGCAATGCAAATTTCATATATCACTGGTATACACACGCTCCATAATAGGGAATGCATCCATAGGGGACTCGCGAGGTCCATACACCACCCGAAACTATTTTTCATTGGGTTCTCAGCCAATCCAGCTCTTGATCTCAATACTTAGCCATATTTGGCTATCATTCGCACCACTCCGTCCGAAACCATTACACATCGGACATCAACATATATATCCTTAATGTAATATATATGAGATACCATACGAAAGCATGAATATGACATGCACACAATAAGAAATAATGCTATAGAAGGTAAAGGCTCATAATAACTCTTTTCAACCTTAAACGAGAATTATGGAGTGATGTGAACACATAATAAAAAAGTAAGAGATCATCATATCGCTTAAACAATCAATTAAGGGAATCATATCTCAAATAATGATCAAGTAATCACTATCAAATACCAGTTAATAACCACATGATTTGGTATTTTTATAATTAAAATAAATAATTTGAATATGATATAAATTTTCAAATCATGGCACCGGGACCCATACAAGTGCTCATCACTCCATAAGTACGAAACCCCTTTATTATCAATTTCTCTTAACATTAGTTAATTACCAACTAAAACACTTTAAATAGGTTTAAGTAAGGTCTCAACTTGCCTGATTTCGAAGATCACAGCTCATAATAAAGCCTTGGCTTTTTATTAAAACTTCTGAACGATCCCAATCTATTCAAATACAACATTTTTATAATCATACGGGCTCGTATAAACCCATATTGTAAAAACATCCATTCAGGATCGTCTTGACCCTATGTTGATCGTGATCAACTCTAAATCATCTCTTTAACTAGTTTTTTCAACAAAGAGTCCAAAGCACACCTGAGCCCCTCAAGATTTGTCCCAACCATCCAACGAAGTCATAAATAACGTTTCGGACTTAACAAAACTGTTCAGAGTTGCATACGGGTTCGTTAAATCTAGATGTTAACTTTGGTCAGCTATTTCCATTTCTTAACTCAAGAATTTTCAAAATTTACTTTTTTTTCTCCGATACTCACCCGATTTTTGTGTCACCTATTAATGAAATAAAAAAACCATTTTAGAGAGTCATTAGGGGGGAAAAGGTCTAGAACACAAAACGACCTAATGGATCGTTACATTTTGAATTTGTATTTTTGTGTGGATTTCTTGGTTCTTAGTGTGAGTAGTCAACTAAGCTTTCTTTTAGTTTTTCATTACCCTTTCTAATCCAATCAATAAAGTGTAGTATTTTAATATTAAAGTCACAGGTTGTCTGAAGCAACATATATCTTCTTTTTACACTTAATTATTTGAAGTAGTTGATGTATCTATCTCATGATTAAGCTTTATGTCTTCACAGTATATGCGACATATTAATTAGCTTAACTGAGTCTGAGACATTAATTAGCTTACATTTATTACAATAGAATATGATTCTTCATTGTGCTAATATATTAAGTCTTTTAAACAGAAATACAAATGTAATAGCCTTCTATTTCATGTCCTGCAGATGGTGATGAAATTTTCTATTAGTATTACTCCAGTTCCACTTGATAAGCTTATCAGAAAGGCCACAAGAGCAGGCTGGAACAAAATGAGAATGTAAACAAGAGATAGGTTGTTAAAGTTAATGTATCTTGGTTGACATGCTTAGATTCATACAGAGCCTATCTTTGCTGTAAAAGTCCTCAAGTAGTGTCCAAGAAATCCTCTCGCTCAATAGGTATAATAACGTGATTTAACTTATGAAGTGTTAAATGACGAGTCTTCTTTAGGATTTTGGTCTGCAGAAACTAGGTAGTATGGTCATGCAACTTTGTAAGAAAGTTGATGTTCTCTTAAAAAATGATTGGAGGTTAGGCTTAAAGTCCCCTTCCTCTTGTACTCATCTAAATTTTGTTTAATGTAATAAAGGATATTCATGGTTTGTTCCTGTTAAATAAGGAATATTCCCGTGATATACACTTTCCTTATAAAGTGTATATCACGGGTTCTATAGGAAAACATCACACGATTTTGTGGTAAATATTGTGTATATTATTTTGTATTAATTAGCATTGTATACTTACCATTAGTATAGGTGTCTTGTACTACTAGAATATGGTTTTGTTATTAGAATAGGAATAAGATTTTTCTATTATGGAAATATGTAAATTGTATATATTGTCTTTCAATTAATGAAAATAATCAAGGGAATTATTTCTTTCATGGTATCAGAAGTCTATGTGTTTTCTTCCTCTCTCCAAAATACCGTCGGCCTCTCCCTTTGTTTTCCGTAAACTTTGTCTCGAATTCTGAGCCTTTTGTCTCGGTGTTCGTGCCCGACGGTACCTCATCTCTTCCCAAATTTGTATTACAACTCCCTACATCACATCTTGCGTTGCTATTATGTCTAAGAACATGTTTCACCCTGCCCTTATTGTTTCTAACATCAAGAATAACATCCCTATTACTCTTAAGATAGAAAACGTCCAATATGCGACGAGGGCCGAGTTGTTCAAAGTTCATGCACGCTCGCATCAAGTCCTCTATCATATTATCCCCGCAAAACCTATGAAAATGGAGGTGCCAAAACTCGAGGATGATCCTAAGTTATGGACCATACTTGATGCTACAATTATTCAGTGGATTTATTTCACTATCTCTACCGACCTGTTGCAGACGATTATTGAGCCGGACACTACGATGATGGCTACTTGGGATAGGCTACGTGACATATTCCAAGATAATCAACATTCCAGAGCTGTTACCCTTGAGCAGGAATTTTTCCACGCAAATATGGAAAATTTCCCAAATGTTTCAGCATATTGCAAAAGGTTGAAAGAATTGGCGGACCAACTTCGCAACGTTGGTGTACCCTTTAGCGATAATTGTCTTGTTTTTCAGATGGTGATGGCCTATCTGAGGCCTATAGTGGCGTTGGTACTATCCTTTGTCAAAGTAACCGCTTCCGAAGTTCCATCAAGCCAGCTCCATGCTCACTTTGGAATAAGCTGATTTGGCTAAAAAGGCTGCTACGACTACTAGTCTCGTGGCCATGATGACGACCTCCATAAATTCTCCAGGTTTTGTTGATAATTTGGGGCAAAACCGTGCTCACGGTGGAGGCAAAAATAATCGTAACAATATTAAAAAAAATCATGGTGGCAAACGCGGTGGTTCCGACGGTGGTCACAATAGCACTGGGTCCCGCCCCAATAGCAGTGGGTCACCACCCAACTGGTCCTAGCCTTGGGCCAGCTGGACCAGTGCGTAGTGGCCCAACAACCACTAGTCTTCGGAGACACCAGGCAATTGAGCTGCCCAGCAATATTACAGCGGTCCATCGACTTATGGTCCAGCAACAATATTCCAGGAATGGATAAAGACTTTTATTATCTAAAGGCATATCTTGTTGTAGTCCTGCGAGACACATGACAGTCCTGCGAGTCGCATGAATTGGCACGGGAATGTCAGTGGCCAAATTTTCAGTGACAATAAATAAGACCCTTCATGACATATATGCTCATTTATCTCATTTTACTAACCCTAAACACTCTCTAATAAGTCTCCCATGATTCAAGGCCAAGACCAAAGGAAATCCAAAGGTAAACTACACAAATACGATGTAAGGAATCTCATGGTTATCATGGAATTATATTTTGCTTTGTTGTTGTGATTCTTAGAGGATACACGGTGGTGAAGTAATATTGGAACTGAAGTACCTCTTATAGTTTAAGGTATGTTTCATCTCCTACATCTTATTCGTAGGGTCATATAAGTATTTAAAGTAGAGTTATTGAAGGATTCGTAAAAAACAAGCGGTTGTAGACCTTCAAGATGAGCTTGGTTGTTGTGGGTTATTTTGTATGATTTGATGATTTCATATGGTGTTGTGGAGTTATGGATGAAATCATGGTGATGAGTAGAAGTTGTAGTTAAGAGTTTTGCAAAGATATATGTGGAAGTCATGCTATACATGGTCTTACAAGTTATGCACGCAAGTTGCTCGACGAAATATATAAATGAACTTTCTTATATGATTTGAACCCATAGTTGATACAAATTATTTGTATGATGTAGATAATCATCCGTAAAATGTGTGAGAGCTATTGGATCATAGATAGCCTCAATGATAAGTTATGTATGGATAACTCTTCATTCTTTTGGCATGATCTGTATGTAAACGAATGTCCGTCCAAAATTACTCTACTCTAAAAAAGCTAGAAATGCGTATATGTTTCATTCTAATGAGGAAGGTTGTTAAATCGTGTATATATTGATTTATTGACTCACAACCCCGATCTTGACCTTGTGGAATTGGTCACCATCCTCTTGGTGTCGACTCGGGCATTAACACCCTCATATCCATATCCTTGTTCATATCAACTGTCCCAAACACTTGGTTTGTACCCGGGTTTACACCTAGCATCCCGTGTTCATTCCCCATACACACCACTCCATTGTTTCCACAACCACAGTACTTCAAGAACACCCATACTAAAATCCACCAACTGAAACCACCCACAAATATCTGTGTCACACCGGAAACATCCAAACAATCCACTACAAACACCAAACGAGAACCTTACTATTTTAGATCGTTCCTGAGACATTGACATCATGAAAACACCAACTCCCAACCATTAAAACCACCCCCAACACACCCGGAACACCTCCACAAAATGCCTAAGTCCGAAATCATCACAACTTCCCGTCCAATCTCGACAACATCAAACGCTCCACATAGCACCCCTGCCGAGAACCTCACTGGTTCAATTTTGTTCTGTGGCCTTGACACTACCTGTTACACCCCGTAATTCCAGGATAAGTTTTTTAGAACGTACGTAAGAACTCAAAAATGTTAAGATTTGAGACTAGTAAAAATTTATCGGAATTATGGAAATGTCGGAAAACGAAATATTGCGACGAATGGGAGGGTGACACGTGTCACCCCCCTTAGTTGATCTTGGATGAAATGGACCATGGGTTAAATGATAATTTGACCTATGTGAAGATGACTAAGTCTTGCAACTAGAGCTTGATAATATTGACTAAGTCAAAAGGGCCACTTGGCTAGATTTTTTTTAAATGAATTGCATCCAAGCCACCCATTTGTTTTAATCTTGACCCTCCATGTTGTTATATAGTAACACTAATAGAAAGAAAAGCTCCCATACTTAGAAAAAATTTTGAAGAACTCTTGTTCTTGCTAAGCTAGCTCTCGGGTTAGGGCACTCTCTCAAGACAAAGATTTTCGTTTGTTGTTCAATAATCTCCATATTTTAAACCAAGGTTCCTAAGGGTATTGTAAGGGTATATCAATAGAAATATCTCGGAAAAGTATCGTTTTTGCGTTAGTCGCAAGGTGAAAACCTAAGTCACTTTCCTAGGTTTGGATTGGAAATTGAAGGAAAGTTGTTTGTGATCTTCTAAGGGATTCAAGTGGCGGATTGGAGTGTCAAGGAGAGGATCTAAGTTTCTAGGGAGCGACTTCGGATCTTGAAGTTGGATTAAGGCTCGTCAAGGTAACAATCTTGTTTCTTAAGTGTTATAAGATTACATATTGTTGTAGCCTTACATTTTAACTCGCATGAAGTATATGTATTGAAGATTGATAAGTGTTATGGATATTGGAAGCCTAAATCCGAAATGACATTGTTAGCCATTTGAAATTGAAATACAATTTGATCGATAATTAGAATTTTCGCATGTTATCTACTCGAAGATTATAGTTGTTATAATAGATTGCGGCTTATAACATGTTATACTAAACAACTTGAATTGAAAAGGAATTGGAAAGGATGATATGTTGTTACACCTATTGGCCGAGAATGACATTGCCTTTTTGGACTAGTTTGATATAATTGTGGGGCGTAATTTTATACGTCTTGTTAGGCGTGTAATCCCATATTGTTAACTACTTTGTTGAGCCTTAAATGTGGCATGTTTGGTTATTGAATTCGGGCCTTGAAAAAGGTGGAAAAGTATGTAGAAACAAAGGAAGTGCTGTCCGATTTTCCGTAGAATTTAGTGACTTTGCAATTAGAATATTCTACGTTTGAAGTTAGAAGTTAATAGACGTATTATGGTCATTATAGGTTGACATACTACGTACGACATATTGGACTTAGCAAGTGGATTGAACCGAAGAGGTATGTGGAACTTTCTTATCTCTTGAGCATGAGTAGTTGTAAATGTATAGTACGGTAGACGTACGAGATTTAAATGAATTTAGTTTCATTTGATATCCTTGACTTGTTTTAAGGATGTACAAGTTGGTTGAGTTAGAGAATTAACTCACTTGTTTTAAAGGATAGAAATGCCTTGGTTTCAAAAGCATAAGGTTGGTTAATAACTTTATGGAAAGTAAAAAGAATGGTTTATTCTAATAAGGTAAACAAAAATTTCTTGACTTGAAAATGTATAGAATACTTGATTTGGAAAGTATTGATTCCTTGAGCTATTCTAAAGTTAAGAAACTTGATTACTAAAATTAAGAGACTTGAGGTATTTTAAAAGTATATGATACTTGGTTTTGAAAGTATAAGTCTCTTGGTTATAAAAAGAATGGAAGTTTCTAAAGTATAAAGTTAGTATAACGACTTTATGGGAAGTTGGTTATAATAGCTTTATGGAAAGGTGAAAGAGTGGTTTGCTCTAGTAATGTAATTAATGATAAATGACTTGAAATGAAGAAAGGCAAATTGATTTGAAGGCATCAATTGCTTAAGGTTTTAAAGAAAGAAGTCACTTGATTTAGAAGCCTATAAATGTATTTCTAAAAGGTATTGTGACTTGTCTTGAAAAGTAGATATGACTTGATACTACGATTATTAGTATCTTGGAAGTTTTATATGGAAAATGGTCATTTTAAAAGAATAGAAGTACGTAGTACTTTGGGTTAAATTCCCGCATTTTATAATGACATGTTAGTGCCTTAAGTAAACTAAAATGAGAGTGTATATGAACAAAGCTAATAAGAAGTTAGGGGATTTCTTAACTTGATTATGATAATTGTGATAAGCCGGTGGTGCTTATGTTATGTATGATAAGCCGGTAGTGCTTATGTTATGTATGATAAACTGGTAGTGCTTATGTTATGTATGATAGCCGGTTGTGCTAGTGATATGTTGTTCATTACGGGGTCATTCCCCGGGTTTGTGGCATTTGCATATTCCGTGGATTTGCTACCCATGATGCGAGGAATACCTCATGCGAGTCCGTAGGACTTATGCGGGTGAAATAGTCCTATGCGGGGCAGACCAGTCCTATGCGAGGATATTACCTCATGCGGGTCCACACGACCTATGCGGGCGGATATAGTTTATGCGAGGAAATTACCTCATGCGGGTCCATACGGCCTATGCGGGTGAAATAGTCCCTGAAGTAGGATTGCTTAATGATACTACGGGCGGGTGACCCTACTTTGATCACGAACCTCCTATTTTTATGCAGTAAGTATACTCTTGTTTACTCTCATTGTTAGTAAGGCACATTGTACTGTTATCTGAGTTATCATACATGTCTCCAGCTTTATTTTTAGACTTTATGATTTCATTACAGTACTTTCAGTTTCACATACTTGGTACATGTTGTACTGACCTCCTTCGGGGGGCTGTGTTTATGCCGCAGGTAGAGTTTACAGGTTGCTAATCCTCACTCTTAGGATCAATGTTCAGTTGTTGAGAAGATTCATTACTCCGGAGGCTTATCTTTGGTTCAGATCCCTGGTATTGTCGGTTGTTGTACATTCAGGGGTATGGCGGGGCCCTGTCCCGTCACAGTTGTTATTCGTAGAGGTATGTAGTCATGTCTTGTGGTTTGGGTTGTAAAGAAAAAAAAAAGATGTAACTGATGTTTTTTTTGGTTATGTATATTTTACGGAAGGTGGCCTTATCGGCTAGCCTGTTGATATTTAATGTCTAATTATTTTTTTGAGTTGTCTATGTTCCGCTGCTATTCTCTGATGTATACCTGAGAGGGGTGCCCAGGTAGGGCACCAGTCGCGGGCCCGGGGTCGGGTCGTGAAAAAAGTGGTATCAGAGCAGTTAGTCCTCGGAAAGTGTCTACAGACCGTGTCTAGTAGAGTCTTTGTTATCGGTGTGTTGTGCACCATATCTATAACCAGGAGGCTACATGACATTTAAGATTGGTTTCCATTCTTCTCACTCTGAGATCGTGCGATAGAGTTGTGTGGTTAGGGTCGTCTCTCCCTAACGAGTTATGTTGATTGCAGCTACGAAAAAGGTGACAGTGACCCAGGAAGGATTATGTGGATTGCGTATCCAGGTTGGTAATAATTATAGTATAGTTGGTATTATGATGTACATCTATGTGGATGTCACGACCCGAACCCGGGCCCGTGACTGGTGCCTTACCCCGGGCACCCAAGTAGACATATATCAGAGTAATCAGCGGAATATAAAATATGACATGAAATAATATGAAGTGTAACAGTTTATCTGAGAAAACTTGTCTTACGGCATATATATATAACTTGAATCCGAACAGTTACATCCCTATTACAAACTCGCCACAACAAGATTTACAGACCTCTAAGAATGATATGACAACAATGGCGGGACAGGGCCCCGCCATACCCCTGAATGTAAGTACCTACAACGACAGGGGACTATACCACTGATAAGCCTCCGGAGAAACGGAGCTTCCCAAAACGCTGAACTGTGATCCTAAGAGCGAGGATCAACACTGGTGTACCTCTACCTGCGGCATGAACGCAGAATCGGAGGTCGATAACAGTACCAAGTATGTGGCGAAAAATCAGTAAATGAAATCATAGTAGTCTATATAAAGCAGGAGACATATATGATAACCAAACTACAGTTCACAATAAATAAGCAGTCATGTCAAGTCAGGGACTCACGCCCTCAAGTCATCACTCAAATACAACTATGGGTCTCACGCCCACAACATCAATCATGCCCGTGGAATACCTTCCTCACTGCCGGCAGTCTATGATATAAAAGCACCAAGGAATACACATGAACACCAGGTCCCACCTGTATCATAATAAAACCGTACGGGGTAAGTACGAAGGCATAGCCGACTACTAAAACCACGCATCAACAAGATTATAAACTGTATCATGAGATCTGTCTAGACCGCCACATGATCGAAGCTGGCCACTCACCCGCAGTATCTAATGTGCGCGTCTAGTCCTGGAACTTCCCGCAGCTCCGCATAGGCCACTCCAATGGCCCGCATGAGGTATTCCCCGCATCGAGGGTAGCTACTCCCCGGCAACGTCCTGGACTCGCAGTCCGCATGGCCACATAGACCGCATGAGGTATAACCCCGCACACTAACACGAACTCTCGTAGCTCGCATAGGTCACCTGCACCCGCATGAGGTATTCTCGAATCATAGGTCACACAGACTACCGAGTCTACCCGCGTCGGAGGCGACTTAACCCCTAATCATGTCAAGAGGTGAGTGATATAATACTAACATAATAGCTTATCGTTAAACAACATAAGCACAATAAGGGAAACCCCTTTACACAAACATCACAAGATACTAACACACGTAGCATCCTAACATGTTTACTTATCAAATCAACAAGAAAGTATTACAAGGCTATCACAAACCAACACAATCAAGTTATTCACACAAGGTACTCTCTACTTTATGTTAGCAAGTTCGGGTTTTTATCCCCAAAGTACTTCATACAATAACTCTTTTAAAAGATCTGTTTCTTTCACAAAAGTCACGCAATACCCGTAGTATAAAAATAGAGTGACTATCTTTTTAAGTAAACCAAAACACTTCCTTTTGTAAAATCAAGTAACAACATTATTTTCCAAACGTTCAAGTTTGCCTAATTTCAAATGCTCAAGTTTCTCATTTTCGAAAGGTTTCGTAGTTCATAGTCTTAATCACTTAAGAATATAATTCTCTTTTAAAACAATTTGAGAAACATATGTCTTATGTGTGAGTAGGTTATTCTTGTTCATAACAATCTTATTAAAGCAGCCATGATCTAGGAAATGTACTATCATTTTGTCTCATCTTAGCTTCTATGCAGATGGAGGTTTCTACTGGTTTTAATAATACTTTATTAGTCAAAACATTTACCTTTATTAACGCTGCAGTGGTTCGTTCGATACTCATTCTGATTTCCGAAATCAGTAAAACATTATTCCTTTTAAAAATCAAGTACTCATTACTCACGAATGAGGTTTCACACTTTTTAACAAAATTCATATCAATTCAATTAAGTCAAGTCTCTTATCTTTTAAGATCAAGTCTCTTAACTTCTAAAATCAATAAACCATTCTTTTTATCTCTCTTAAGTCGTTATACCTAACTTCCCATAAAGCTAGTATAACTCTTAAGCTTTTAAAACCAAGTATTACTCTTCTTTAAAAAACGGTTCTTAATTCTCTTGAAATACTTCAAGATTCTTATTATTCAGGCTTAAGTCAAAAGACATTGCCGTAAAACTACGTTCAGTTAACACACGTACGTCTACCGTACTAAATATATTCTTTTAAAATATCATGCTCAAGAGGATAGGAAGAATCACATACCTCGCGACGATTTATCGACTATTAGCAAATAGCTCCAAAGTACTGTAATCCTGCTATCCTTTTCCACCCTTCGAGTAGAATACGCTACTCGCAGTACTTCAACCTATAACGGTTATACAAGTCTATCAATGTCTAGACTACTCGGTAGAATAAATCTAGATACAAGATTCTACGGAAAATTGGGCAAAGACGTCCCACCACAAACTTCACAAGTCATCAGAAATCTGATCCTATGTAAGTACAGTTCAATTCCCTTCTTATATATCTTCCTGGTATATAACTTATACTTAATTCTTATACTTCAATAGTATATAAACTCAATTACAATAGGGAGACAAGATATTTACCTCGATAAGCCCAAAATTATCCAAGTTTAAATGTCGATCCTGAGCAACGTTTAGCTCATACTCTGGGCGCTCCAACCCGCTCCAAACAACCCTTAGAAGTTCTACGCAACTTCTACTTAACACTTCAACCGACTATGAAGGTTTTCCTTAGGGTTTCGTTTTTGTGACTGAAGGGAATATAAGGTAGTATTTCCGGGCTCTACGTATAGAGGTAACTTTGGAATACTACAAGGTATAAGGCTAAGGTATTTTTGGAATAGTAACAATACTTGGAGAATACTTTCTACCAAGGGGGGGGGGGGTGTATTTTACGAGAACAACTCAAGGTAGGGGGGGTGTACCTCTCGGCCAACACCACTAGGAGGGGGAGGTACCTCTCGGCCAAAAGGCCTCACATGAGGGGAGGAGGCTTGGACGAAAACACTACACTAAGGGGGAGAGGGCTTTCAAGACTTAGAAAACATTGTGAGGATGAAGAAGTCTTCACAAAAGGGGGGGTATTTATAGGGAAACCAATGTCTAAGATCAAGCCAAGTGGGGGGCAAGTGGAGGGTCAAGATTTGCCCAAGTGCACCCTAACCCTACTCCACAAATCCCTCACAAATATTGACCCAAGTTTTAGGCAACAAAACATGGAAGAAAAACGTCCCACAATCGTCCACTCCATCCGCCAGTTGAGGGTGACAAGTGTCGCCCTCTCGTTGGTCCAAAATATTTCGTCTCTCGGAAAAATCCGCAAAAATTAGAAATGACATAGCCGTAATTTTCCCTTCGCAAAGTCCGGAAAACGATTCTTTTCGGTAGTTGTGAACAAAATTTTCGATCCTTGCCTATCTTAAGGCTAAAACTTTCGTACGTACGCCCTCACGTACATACTCTGGAAATACGGGGTATAACATTCTCCCCTCCTTAGAAACATTCGTCCCGAATGTTCCTCCTAAGCCTCAAAACATACATGCGCCAGTATAGTCTTCACTACTATGCTCCCGAAAGACAATCATGCCACACCTGGCCATAAAATAACACACGCGCAAATACTTAATTCAAGTCCACGAGGAATTACCTCTAATATCACAAAACTCCCACCCAAGGGCTAAAAGATACTCCCTTCGCACCTTCAATTTACAAAAGAAATGATCATATCTATGTTCTTAACACATGCTCGCTTCTTCCCTTACTCGTCGTACCCTTCTCGTACACTCGAACTCTTTCTCATAACTTATCACATTTTATTCTTTACATTTCCAAAATTTCTGGGTTACAACCTCCAACTTGATCATCATTAACTGGGAACACTCTGGATGGATCCCCGATACTTTTCCGAACATAACAACATGAAAGACCGGACGTACTGCCTCCTAAGTCGGACGGCAATGCTAACCTATAGGCAACTTAGCCTATTTTCCAAATGATCTGAAAAGGCCCAAAGTAACTCGGGCTAAGTTTCCTCTGTTTTCCAAAACTCATCATACCCTTTCCGGGGTGGTACCTTCAAGAAGACCAACCGTCAACCTGAACTTCAAGCGTCGTCGCCGATTACCCGCACGACTTCTGTTGACTCTGAGCTGTCAATAACCTCTTTTGGATAAGCTTCACCCTATCCACATCCTGCTGAAACAAGTATGAACCAACTATCTGAACCTTGCCAACATCGAACAAATCGACCGGCAACTTACACTTCCGCCCCTACAAGGCTTCATAAGGCGACATCCGAATACCGAAATGGTAGCTATAAAACACTCCCTCAACAGGAGGCAACCATCCTCACCGCTACCCCTGAAATCCGAACACTGGCCCGAGGGCGAATGCGATACTGAGACTCACCTGAGTTTCTAACCCTGCTTGGTAATACTCCCAGAAAAAGGAACAGTCGTAACCTGGGCTCCACTGCCTGTCATAAGGTGAAAGTAGGCACCTCGTGCAGCCTTACAACCTTTCTGATATAACATCACGCATAACCCTCTGCCGAGTAAACGGTCTTGACTAAAAGACAAGATGGGCTGACCTCATCGGCCCGACTACTGGTCGAACGCATCCACGAACTCGTACGCTGGTTAACTAAACTTGGGCCTAACACCCTCGTGACCCTATCACAAAGCGGGACCACCCCAAACTGACCCGCCACCATACAGGCGCGGGTTGACCCGCAATCGGTCCAAGACCCGACCGCTATCGCGCCAAACACTTGCTCCTCGATCCGGAACAATCCCACAATCAAGTCACGAAAACCTAGTGGTCTTCTTAGCTCAACTACCCTCTTTCATTTCATACCACCCGAGACTTATCACACAGACATATCTCACGTGTACTATGCACTCCGATAAAGGTTAACATAACAAAAATCTTTTAGGCCTCGCCTCTACGGTCTCCACGTATAAAACTGTAAGGCTCACACTTTCCTTATCCCCAATCTTACCCGGTTAACTAACCATGATTTCTAATCACAATTAACACAATGATATGTGAACATAACATTTAAGGTATACTTATCTTATCATACGTACTAATCTCTAGAGGGTTAAGGATCTACCTGTATCTACAGCTTCACTCCCCTTTGTCGTTCTAATCAATCCTGCCCTACTGGGCGCATAGCTAAGGAAGGTGATGAACTAGCCACTGATCCTGAAGGCTGAGTCTCTCCATCCGCGTCACCTCTGGTCAGACAATTTCTCGCAACATGGCCCTGCTGATCTGGCCCTCTTCTGCTGATTTTGGTTAACCCGTCGATCCTTACGTTTCTCGGCCTGTTGCGCATAAGCCCGTACGCAGGCCATGCTCATGCCTGACTGAAGAGCTACACTTGCACAACCCTCTCTTAGATAGTCATCAAGACCCGTGATAAATCGATACATAATATAATCTCTGGTTGCTAACTCCCTTAGCTAGTAACAGGGTCGTCTCTTCGCAATCTATACTTTCCGTTACTGGTCGTGGAACTGAAGGTTCAAATATCATGGCCGCAGTAGGAACTGTTGCCGCTGTGCTAGACTCTGCTGGGACTGGCGGCGTCGCAGAACTCCCCGAATGAAGCACCACCCTAGGTGATGATTGGGCCTGTGCCCTCGTAACCCTCTGTGCTCTACTCGCAGCTCCCTCGGCTGCCTTGCCCCTCTGGGCCCGGGTTGCCTTACGCGGAGGCATAACAGTAAGGGAAAGAAATACGCTAGAGGGGTCCAACTTATAACACATCTCTAAGCACGATCTCAGAGTGAGAAGAATGGAAACCGATCCTAAATATCATATAGCCTCCTGATTATTGGTGTGGTGCACAACACACCGATAATCAAGACTCTACTAGATACGGTCTATAGACACTTTCCGAGGATTAACTGCTCTGATACCACTTTTGTCACGACCCGAACCTGAGCCCGTGACTGGTGCCTTACCCCGGGCACCCAAGTAGACATACATCAGAGTAATCAGCGAAATATAAAATATGACATGAAATAATATGAAGTGTAAAACAGTTTATCTGAGAAAACTTGCCTTACGGCATATATATATAACTTGAATCCGAACAGTTACATCCCTATTACAAACTCTGCCCACAACAGTACTACAGACCTCTAAGAATGATATGACAACAATGGCGGGACAGGGCCCCGCCATACCCCTGAATGTAAGTACCTACAACGACAGGGGACTATACCACTGATAAGCCTCCGGAGAAACGGAGCTTCCCAAAACGCTGAACTGTGATCCTAAGAGCGAGGATCAACACTGGTGTACCTCTACCTGCGGCATGAACGCAGCCCAAGGAAGGTCGATCTAACAGTACCAAGTATGTGAATCGAAAAATCGTAAATGAAATCATAGTAGTCTATATAAAGCAGAGACATATATGATAACCAAACTACGATTCACAATAAATAGCGATCATGTCAAGTCGTGACTCACGCCTCAAGTCATCACTCAAATACAACTATGGGTCTCACGCCACAACATCAATCATGCCGTGGAATACCTTCCCATCATCACGACCGAACCGGGCGTGATGGTGCCTACCGGGCACCCTAGTGGTACAACATCGAGAGAAAAACCAATGAAATGAAAACTTAAACATATAAATAGATATAGATCAAGATGAAAGAAAATAGGCCAACCAAAACGGTTGCCTTTCAAAGATTTATATATATATCGACCTTTGACGATTACAATCCTTACAACCACACTTGGCAATTACTCTGCACCTCTAAGATTTTTACAACAACTATGACGGACGGGGCCGCCATACCACGAATGTACAAAACCTACGGACTGTGGTAACATACCAAAAGATAAGCCTCAGAAGGAACGGAGCTTCCAATACGCTGAAATGTGATCCTATAAGCGGGGATCGACGGTGATGTACCTACACTGCGGCATGAACGGCCGAAGGAGGTCGACAACAGTACTAAGTATGTGAAATCAGAAATCGTAAATGAAATCATAATAGTCTATATAAAGCAGGAGACATGTATGATAACCAAACTACAGTACACACAAATAAAGTTATATCAAGTCAGGGACTCACGCCCTCCAAGTCATTACTCAAATATAATGATGGGTCTCACGCCCATAACATCAATCATGCCCGTGGAATACCTTCCTCATCGTGATCATGATATGATAACACGAAGTACACCAACACCAAGTCCTACCGATGCCAAAGTCGTACTAACAATACAATACAACCAAACCACGAAGCTGACACGGGGCAAGTACGAAAGCCGACTACCAGATACCAAGGCCGGCCACGTAGCTGACCGGGGCAAGTACGAGGGCTAACTACTAGGTACCAAGGCCGTATCACGAGACTTCGTCACTACACTGAACGGGGCAAGTGCGAGGGCTAACTACCAGGTACCAAGGCTGAATCAGCCACGAGGCGGCAAGTCTGGCCGACCACCGTGTACCAAGGCCGAACAAGAAGAAACCTCATGGAGAGCTAGTCCATGGAATAACACTATCAGCGAGCGCGTGCGGAATTCTCCGTCACCGCCAGACGTCCAAGTAAGTTCTCAACAAGTCAACCGCCTCCATCGAGAGACGCGGTAGTATAAACACAATTCTTGCACAACAAAGGCTATCACAACAAGCATAGGCAAGTTTCACAACAACAAGCATAGGCAAGTTATACACCACTCAAGGTACTTTCATTTTATGCCAAAGCCCGGGTTTTAACCCTAAAGTACTACGTACGTTAAATTCCTTTTAAGAGATCCATTCCTTTTATAAAAGTCACCCGATACCCTTAGTATAAAAATAGAGTGACTTACATCTTTTAAGTAAACCAAAACAACTTCCATACTTTCCTTTTAAAACCAAATTAAGGCAATACCATGCCTTCTTTTTAGACAAAAACACTTCTCTTTTAAAGTCAAGTTACCACATTAAAACCAATGATAAAACCCTTCTTTTGTTTTCATAAAGTCGTTATAACTAACTTCCCATAAAGCTGTTATAACACTTTATGTTTTAAACCAATTTAAAACAATGCCTTTCTTTTCCCTAAAGTTCCAGTTTGCCCAATTTCAATTACTCAAGTCTCTTTATTTAGAAAAGTTTCATAGTTCAATGTCTTAATCTCTTTTAAAACAATTGAGTAACATATGCCATAGGTGTGAGCAGTTTATTCTTGTTTATAAACAATCTTATTAAGCAGCCATGATCTAGGAAATGTAATATCATTTTGTCTCATCTTAGTTTCTATGCAGATGGAGGTTTCTACTGGTTTTAATAATACTTCATTATTCAATACATTTTCCTTTATTAACGCTGCAGTGGTTTGTCGATACTCATTCTGATTTCCGAAATCAGTAAAACATTATTCCTTTTTTTAAAAACCAAGTACTCATTACTCACGAATGAGGTTTCACACAAAATTCATATTAATTTATTTAAGTCAAGTCTCTTATCTTTTAAGATCAATAAACCATTCATTTTACCTCCCTTAAAACGTTATACCTAACTTCCCATAAAGCTAGTATAACTCTTATGTTTTCAAAACCAAGTATTACTCTTCTTTCAAAAAGGATTCTTAATTCTTTTGAAATACTTCAAGATTCTTATTATTCAGGCTTAAGTCAAAAGACATTGCCGTACAACTACGTTCAGTTTAGCACACGTACGTCTACCGTACTATATATATATATTATTCAGGCTTAAGTCAAAAGACATTGCCGTACAACTACGTTCAGTTAACACACGTACGTCTACCGTACTATATATATATATTCTTTTAAAATATCATGCTCAAGAGTATAGGAAGAATCACATACCTCGCGACGATTATCGACTATTAGCAAAACGCTCCTCGGCTATAACCCGGCTAGCCTTGTCCACCTTCCAAGTAGTATATGCTACTCGCAGAGCATTCAACCAATAAAGGTTATCAGTCTACTGTAAATACGGTCCTATGTAAGTATAGTTTAATCTTCTACTTAAATATTCTTCTGATGCGATTTCAGTTCAAGTCTTATCTGTAATATCCTTCTATTACAGTTCAATCTCTTCTATGAATCTTATATTCATTTCAATACAACTACAGTATGTAATTTCCAATTACAATAGAAGGATAGGATTATTTACCTCGGTAAGCCCCAAAATATCCAAGTTTAAAGTCGATCCTGAGCAAGGTTTAGCTCCTACTCCGTGCGCTCCAATTCGCTCCAAGAAACCCTTAGAAGTTCTACACAACTTCTACTTAGTACTCCAATCAATTATGGAGATTTTTCCATAGGGTTTCGTTTAGTGGCTAAAGGAAGTATAATAGTATTTTCCGGGCTTTTCGTATAGAGGGTACTTGGAAATACTACAAAGGTTTTGGGCTAGAGTATTTTGGCATTATAACAATACTTGGAGAAGTATTTATATACCACAAAAGGGGGGTGTATTTTCGGCTAGCACAACTAGGCTAGGGGGGGTTGGTTTCGGCTAAAGCTCACAAGGGGAGGGTTTCGCCAAGGTCTCTCGAGGTTGGACGAGAACCTTTCTAAGAGGGGAGGATTTTAACACTTAGAAACTATTTTGTGGATGAAGAAGTTCATCAACTAAGGGGGTATTTATAGGTCAAGCAATGGCCAACCAATGGCCAAGATGAAGACAAGTGTGGTGCAAGTGTAAGGCCAAGATTTACCCAAGTACACCTTATCCATCTACCACCAAAATATCCTACCAACTATTGACCAAACTTTAGGCACAAAAAATGTGTCAAGCTTGCCTTTGCCGTCCACTTTTGAGGGTGACACATGTCACCCTCCCGTTGATCCAAAATATTTCATCTCTCGGAAAAATCCGCAAAAAATATAAATGATATAGCCGGAATTTTCCCTTTGCAAAGTTTGTAAAACGTTTCGTCGGAAAACGACTCTTTTCGGTACTAGTGAACAAAATTTTCGGCACTAGCCTACTTTAAGGCTCAAACTTTTCTACGTACGTCCTCACGTACATACTCTGGAAATACGTGGTATAACATTCTCCCCTCCTTAGAAATATTCGTCCCGAATGTTCCTTCTCAAGACAGATAACGATCAAGTTCCGCATAGCTTAACCAGTTTGCAATTGCCGCAATGATCACAGAATACACGCGCGCAAATACTTAAATCCAAGCCAACGAGGAATCACCTCGACGATGCAAAACAGTACCAATTCTCGCATCTGGTCCAAAGGATACTTCCTTCGCACACTCGTTTCACAAAAATGATTACTTCCATCTTTCAGCACAAGTTCACTTCTTTTCTTACTCGTCGTGCCCTTCTCGACCACTAGAACTCTTCTAGTATACGTACCACACTTCAGTCATCGCTTCAGTTCCCAAAACTTTGGAGTCACCACCTCCAAACTTGGTCATCTTACTAACCTCAATCTTCCTTAAGGCCATTCCCGGCCTTCACGATCCGCTTCTGGTCGAACATATCCATGAACTCATACGATGGTCATCTAAACTTGGGCCTAGCACCCTCGTGACCCTACCACCTGGCGGGACCACCCAGAGCTGACCCACTGAACAGCCGCGGGTTGGCCCGCAACATGGCCCCAACCCGACCCACTTAACGCATCAAGCTCTTGTTTCCCGATCCGGAACAATCTTACCTATACAGGTCATGAAAGCTACCACTTCCATTTTACACCACCCAAGGAATTTTCCCACAATTACCCCACGTATACTTATACCTTCTGACAAAGATCACCCGCAAAATCTTGTACTCAAGATGGCCTTACATTTAAGGTCTCAATCAGAATATTCTAAGGTTCATCATTTTCTCACCCCCAGGCTTACCCCTTTCACTAACCAGGCGTCTAAATCCCATTTTAGCACAAAGCTATCCGAACATCACACTAAACACATCATCATAACAGCAATATATACAAACCTCTAGAGGGTTAAGGATATACCTGAAAATAGGCGTTCAAAGGACCGCTAAAATCGAACTTCCACCGCGACTTACCGTGGCCTCACGTGTATGAACATCCTGCCTAGCTATGGAAGGTGAAGAACCCGCAACTGCTCTAGTAGTCTGTGCTATCCTACCAGTGCTACCCCTGGTCGGACAGTCTCTCGCCAGATGGCCCTGTTGGCCGCAAGCATAACAATCTCCCAAGTTAGTACGACACTCTCCCTTATGAAGTTTTGCGACGCTGGAAGTTCAGAGAGGCTGCGGAGGTTTATTGCCGCGCGCCGAGGCGGGCCGCGCTGCCGGATTTTGGCTGAAAAACTTAGGAAAGTCTGATTTCTCTTTTAAAAGGCCATGGGAGGGTGACAAGTGTCCCCACACATATGATTTTTCTTGCATGCCTTATATTGACCAAGTCTTGAAGACTTGGTCATCTTTCAAACCTCTCCCTCTCTCTAAATTAGCTCCTCCTTCTCTCTATATTTCCAAAGGAAATTCAAAGCCTAAGAAAAATCTGAAAAGTTAAGAATAAGAAGGAAGTTTGTGGCTAGCTTGTTGGTGTTGTTGTTGTGGTATTCTTGGCAAGAAAGCTAGCAAAACATTTGGGATAAATTTGGCTAAAACTTAGGTAACATTTCTTCCTTTAGAATTAGTTTCTAATGTTGCATGTTAAGAAGAAAGAACTTGTGGTAGTAAACAATGCTCTTAGAGTCATTGCATGCAAGAAATGTGGGTTGGATATGAAAGAATTGGTTAAGAAGATATTATGAGCATGTTGTAGCCTAAAAACTACCTTAGAATTGTTAAGAGAATTGTTGTACCTTATGGGGCAGAATTTTACACACCCAAGTTTAGGTGTGTAATCCCCTTTGAAATGTTGGATTGTTGAGCCTTAAATGTGGCGTTTGGATGATAAATTCGGCCTTGGGAAAGGTGGCAAAGTGAGTAGAAACAAAGGAAATGCTGCCCAATTTTCCATAGAATTTAGTGACTTTGAACTTGGATTGTTCTACTTTGAGATTAAAGGTTAACAAACGTATCATGATTATTATAGGTTGAAATATTACTTGCGGTAGTTGAGCTTAGCAAGTGGATTGACCAAAGAGGTATGTGGAATTCTCCTATCTCTTGAGCATGAGTAGTTGTACCTATGTAGTACGGTAGACGTACAAGATTTGATATCTTTCATTTGTTTTAAAGTATATTGGTACTTGTTTCATTTTAAAAGTATAAGTCCCTTGGATTTAGGGAGAATGTATTTGACAAAGGAATATCGCTAATATAATAACTTTATGGGAAGTTGATTATATTAGTTTTTGAAAAGTTCACAAAGAAAGGTTTACTCAAATTAAAACAAGTACGGGTAAAGGATTTGAAACTAAGAAAGGTGAATTGATTTTTAGGCATTGGTTGCCTAAGGTTTTAAAGGAAATGAAGTCACTTGATTTAGAAGCCTATTATATTTCTAAAAGGAAATGTGACTTGTCTTGAAAAGAAAATCGTAACTTGATACTATGGTGATTAGTATCTTGGAATTTTTGTATAAAAAGAGTTATTTCTTAAAAAGTTAGAAGTACATGGTACTTGGGTTGAATTCCCGGATTTTCTATTAAAAGACATATTAGTGCCTTAGGATACTAAAATGAGAGGATATATTAATAATGTTAATAAGAAGTTAGGGGATTTCTTAACTTGCTTATGTTATGATAAGCCGGTAGTGCTTATGTTATGATAGGCCGGTAGTGCTTATATTATGATAGGCCGGTAGTGCTTATGTTGTGATATGATAGGCCGGTAGTGCTTATGTATGATATGATAGGCCGGTAGTGCTTATGTTATGTATGATAGCCGGATGAGCTATGTTATATACTTATATTATTACGAGGTAAACCCCGGGTTATTATTTATGCCATGGATTGCTACCCATGATGCGAGTGCGGCGCTTGCACTCATGCGGATCCGGACCACAGGATCCATGCGGGTGAAATAGTCCCATGCGAGTACGGCGATGGTACTCATGCGGGTCCACAGGATCCATGCGGGTGAAATAGTCCCATGACGAGGCGGATGACCTCATGCGGGTCCACAGGACCCATGCGGGTGAAATAGTCCCAGGAGTAGGATTGCTCAATGATACTACGGGCGAGGTACCCTGTTTTGATCGTGAGCCTCCTATTTTTATGCTATAAGATTTATACTTGTTACTCTCATTGTTAGTAAGGCACAGTGCAAGGAAATTGATTTCTATCTATGACTCCAGCTTATTTTTTACTTATGATATTACTACAGTATTTTCCAGTTTCGCATATTTGGTACATGTTGTACTGACCTCCTTCGGGGGGCTGCGTTCATGTCGCAGGTTGAGGTTCACTGTTCGTGTTATACCCCATATTTCCAGAGTATGTACGTGAGGGCGTACGTATAAAAGTTTAAGCCTTAAGTAGGCAAAGTGGCGAAATTTGTGCACAACTAGCGAAAAGAGTCGTTTTCCGACGAAACGTTTTTCTAAACTTGCGAAGGGAAAATTCCGGCTATGTCATTAATAATTTTTGCGGATTTTTCCGAGTGACGAAATATTTTGGACCAACGAGAGGGCGACACTTGTCACCCTCAAGTTGGCGGACCCATGGACGATTCAATGGCACGTTTTTTGCCTTCCATTTTGTCAAGGAGTTGGTAGGATATTTTGTGTGGTAGATTGATAAGGTGGGACCAGCACACATGTCCAAATCCTCACCTCCACTTGCCCCCACTTGGCTTCATCTTGGCCATTGATTGGCCTATAAATACCCTCTAATGCAAGACATTTCTTCATCCACACTTGTGAAAATCCAAGGCAAAAATCCCTCTCCCTCCCTCTCAAAGCTCTCGTCCATATCACCCCTCGAGAAGGCCTCGTGAACCCCTACCTAGTTGTTCTCGAAAATACTCCCCCTTGGTAGAAAAATACTCTCCAAGTATTGTTACTATTCCAAAATACCTTGACCCAAATACCTTGTAGTATTCCAAGGTTACACCTATACTAAAAGCCCAGAAATACTATTATACTTCCCTCCCGTCGCAAAAACGAGACCCTAAGGAAAATCTTCATAGTCGGTTGAAGTGTTAAGTAGAAGTTGCGTAGAACTTCTAAGGGTTGTTTGGAGCGGGTTGGAGTACACGGAGTAGGAGCTAAACGTTGCTCAGGATCGACATATAACTTGGATAATTTTGGGCTTATCGAGGTAAATACTACTGTCCTTCTATTGTAATTGGAAATTACATACTGTAGTAGTATAGAAATGAGTATAAGACGTATAAGGATGGCATAAAAGAAGAGAATTGAATTGAAATCACATCAGAAGAATATTAAAGAAGATCGAATCAGACTACACATGTATTTCTGCAGTAGAATTGTGTAGTTTGACGGGTAGGGAAGTGCTGCCCAATTTTCCGTAGAATAAAGGAATCTGTATCTAGAAGTATTCTGCAGAGTAGTCTAGACGTTGATAGACTTATATGACCATTATAGGTTGAAGTACTGCGAGTAGCGTATTCTACTCGAAGAAGTGGAAAAGGCTAGCAGGATTACAGTACTTTGGAGCTATTTGCTAATAGTCGATAATCGTCGCGAGGTATGTGATTCTTCCTATACTCTTGAGCATGATATTTTAAAAGAATATATATATAGTACGGTAGACGTACGTGTGTTAACTGAACGTAGTTTTACGGCAATGTCTTTTGACTTAAGCCTGAATAATAAGAATCTTGAAGTATTTCAAAAGAATTAAGAACCGTTTTCGAAAGAAGAGTAATACTTGGTTTTGAAAACTTAAGAGTTATACTAGCTTTATGGGAAGTTAGGTATAACGACTTAAGAAAGATAAAAGAATGGTTTATTGATTTTAGAAGTTAAGAGACTTATTCTTAAAAGATAAGAGACTTGACTTAATTGAATTAATATGAATTTTGTTAAAAAGTGTGAAACCTCATTCGTGAGAAATGAGTACTTGGTTTGTAAAAGGAAGAATGTTTTACTGATTTCAGAAATGAGAATAAGTATCGAACAAACCACTGTAGCGCTAATAAAGGGAAATGTTTTGACTAATTAAGTATTATTAAAACCAGTAGAAACCTCCATCTGCATAGAAGCTAAGATGAGACAAAATGATATTACATTTCCTAGATCATGGCTGCTTCAATAAGATTGATTATGAACAAGAATAACCTACTCACACATAAGGCATATGTTGCACAAATTGTTTTAAAAGAGAATTACGTTATTAATTGATTAAGACCATGAACGATGAAATCTTTCGAAAATAAGACACGGAAATGTTGAAGTTAGGCAAACTTCAACTTTGGAAAAGAATGTTGTAACTTGATTTTAAAAGGAGAAGTGTTTTGGTTTAAAAAGGAAAGTATGGAAGTTGTTTTGGTTTGCTTAAAAATGATAGTCACTCTATTTTTATAATACGGGCATCGGGTGACCTTTGTAAAAGAAATGGATCTTTTAAAAAGAATTTAACGTACGTAGAACTTTGGGGTTAAATCCTGGACTTTGGCATAAAATGAAAGTACCTTGAGTTGTGTATGTTTGCGTATGATAGCCTTGTCGTGCTAGTATTGTATTTCTATACCGCCGCGTCTCTCAATGTAGGGCCGACTGATTTGTTATGATATTACTTGGACGTACCGGCAGTGACAGAGAATTCCACGGGTACGCTCCTGTTGATAGTGTTATTCCATGGACTAGCTCTCCATGAGGTTTCTTACTGATTCGGCATTGGTATCTGGTGGCTTCGTACTTGCCGCCTCGTGGCTGATTCGGCCTTGGTACCGGTAGTTAGCCCTCGCACTTGCCGCTCGGTTTAGTGGCGAAGTCTCGTGATACGCTTGGTATCCGTAGTTAGCCCTCAGACTTGCCGATCGGCTACGTGACCACGGCGCTTGGTATCTGGTAGTCGGCTTGCGTGCTTGCCGTGCTCGAACCGTGGCGGAGTCTCGTGATATGGCCTTGGTATCGGTAGTTAGCCACCGTACTTGCCGGTCGGCTCGTGACCACGACGCGAGTATCCGTAGTCGGCTTCGTACTTGCCGTGCTCGACTCGTGGTTTGATTGTATTGTATTGTTAGTACGGCTTTGGTATCTGGTAGTTGGCTTTCGTACTTGCCCCGGTCAGTTGATGATGCGGCTTTGGTATCTGGTAGTTAGCCTTCATACTTGCCCCGTACGGTTTTATGACTCAGGTAGGACTTGGTGTTCATATGTACTCATTGGTGTTATTATATCATAGACTGCCGGCAGTGAGGAAGGTATTCCACGGGCATGATTGATGTTGAGGGCGTGAGACCCATAGTTATATTCGACTGATGACTTGAGGGCGTGAGTCCCTGACTTACATGACTGCTTATTTATTGTGGACTGTAGTTTGGTTATCATACATGTCTCCTGCTTTATATAGACTGCTATGATTTCATTTACATTCTCGATTTCACATACTTGGTACTGTTGTCTTGACCTCGCCGGGTGCGTTCATGCCGCAGGTAGAGTACACGATCGTTGATCCTCGCCATAGGATCACGATTCAAGATATCGGGAAGCTCCGTTTCTCGGAGGCTTATCTTTGTATAGTCCTCATCGTAGGTACTTGTACATTCAGGGGTATGGCGGGGCCCTGTCCCGTCATGTTGTATAAAAACTCTTAGAGGTCTGTAGTACTATTGTGGGCAGGGTTTGTAAAAAGGATTAAACTGTTCGGTTTAAAAGATTTGCATATATATTATTGGAAGGCGACCGTTTTGGTTATCCTGTTCTTATCATATATCTTGTTTCATTTTTAAGTTTTTATTTTCGCTGATTTTCTCTGATGTTGTATCACTAGGGTGCGGGGTAGGCACGATCCACGCCCGGATCGGGTCGTGACAAAAGTGGTATCAGAGCAGTTAATCCTCGGAAAGTGTCTACAGACCGTGTCTAGTAGAGTCTTGATTATCGGTGTGTTGTACACCACATCTATAATCAGGAGGCTGCAGGACATTTAGGATTGGTTTCCATTCTTCTCATTCTGAGATCGTGCCTTAGAGCTGTGTTATAAGTTGGACCCCTCTGACGCATTTCGTTTTTACCAGTTATGCCTCCGCGCAAGGCAACCCGAGTCCAGATGGGCAAGGCAGCCGAGGAAACTGCTGGTAGGATACATAGGAGTACGGGGGCGCAGGCCCAGTCATTACCTGAGATAGTGCTTCAGACGGCGAGTATTGCGACGCCGCCACCCGATAGAGTTTAGGCGCGCAGCGATGGCTGCGAGACCACAAGCACGAGCCTCCAGTCCCACAGCCTGGAGCAGAGGAGATGGGTTACAAGGAGATGGCCCAGTTATTGGCCAAGATAGTGGCAAGGCACGAGGATAAGCTTGATGCAGCGATTCCGGTACCGGTAGTACCCGTAATTCACCCGAGAGCGGATAGTTTGAGACTGCGGGACTTTCTGAGTTGCAGCCCGCCAGTGTTTTATGGATCGAGGCCTGAGGATGATCCGCAGGAATTCATCCGACGATTCTGACGGATCATGAGTGATCAAGGCTTGGAGACCGAGTCGGTGGTCTTGGGTTCACATCGGTTGCGTGATCTGCGATCGATCGTTTGATTCATGAGCCGTCCGGGAGAGCATGCACTTCAGTGGTATGGAACGAGTTCTCGAGGTATTTCTTGCACATTTCTTGCCTCGCGAGATGAGAGGGCTCGGGCAGATTTTTGGTGTTGAGGCGAGCGGGCGACGGCTCGGGAGTACAATGTGGAGTTTGACTCATTAGCTCGACGCGTCCCGCATTAGTAGTCGACATGGAGGGCGAGTGCACCGCCACGCCAGGGCTCGATGGCGACTTGCGAGAGGCTTGTTCGGGTGTAGCTCTTCAGGGCATGGACATTGCCCGCATGCAGCTTATGCACCCAGGTGTGAGGCGGAGGTCGGCGGAATGACCAGATCAGCGTAAGAGTACCAGAACAACAGGGTCCTTTGATAACTTTCGAGGCGGACCGCCAAGAAGACTAGCTATGTACCTCGCCAAGATAAGTGGTCCCCGCGATCTTCGGGACATTCGGGATATTCAGGAGCGGGTCAGGGCTCTCAGGTTTCAGATTTTCAGGGGAGTAGGAGTGCTCGCCGGATAAGGTCGCCCTTGTCTCAGTGTGGCCGTTGTGGAAAACTTCATAAGGGAGAATGTCGTACTAGTTTGGGAGATTGTTATGCTTGCGGCCAACAGGGCCATTTGGCGAGAGACTGTCCTACCAGGGGTAGCACTGGTAGGATAGCACAGGCTACGAGATCAGTGGCGGGTTCTTCACCTTCCATAGCTAGGCAGGATGCTCATACATCGGCAGGCCACGGCAGAGGTCGCGATAGAAGTTCCCAGTTTTAGCGGTCCTTTGAACCGCCTATCATTTCAGGTATATCCTTAACCCTCTAGAGTTTAACATGTGTGATGCGATGATTATATATTGAGTACTATGTACAGATAGCATTGTGTGTACTGTGGTTTAGAGACATGGTTAGTTGAAAGAATAAGTATGGGGACAGGGAAGGTATGAACCTTAGAATATTACACGTTGAGACCTTAGATGTAAGGCCGGCTTGAATAAAAGATTTTACGGTTAGTCTTTGTCAAGATACTTGGTTTGCGTATTAATGTATTGTGGGATAATTCTGTGGGTTGTGTAAGATGACAGTGGTAGCTTTCTGGACTTGTTTAGTGAGATTGTTCCGGATCGGGGAACAAGAGTTGACGCGATTATGGGTCGGGTTGAGGACCGATTGCGGGTCAACCCGTAGCCCGGATTAGGGTGGGGTCAGTTCTAGGTGGTCCCGCCAGGTGGTAGGGTCACGAGGGTGCTAGGCCCAAGTTTAGATGACCATCGTATGTGTTTGTGGATGTGTTCGACCAGAATCGGATCGTGAAGGCCGGGAATGGCCTTAAGGGAGATTGAGGCTAGTAAGATGACCAATTTTGGAGGTGGTGACTCCAAAGTTTTGGAAACTGAAGCGATGACTGAAGTATGGTACGCATTCTAGAAAGAGTTCAAGTGTTCGAGAAAAGTACGACTGTTATACCCCGTATTTCCAGACTATGTACGTGAGGACGTACGTAGAAAGTTTGAGCCTTAAAGTTAGGCTAGGATCGAAATTTGGGCACAAGTACCAAAAAGAATCGTTTTTCGACGAAACGTGTTACTAAACTTGCGAAGGAAAAATTTCGGCTATGTCATTTCTAATTTTTGCGGATTTTTCCGAGAGACGGAACATTTTGGACCAACGGGAGGGTGACATGTGTCACCCTCACATTGGAAGAAATTGTGGGCGGCTTGGACGATTTGGGGTCAAGGGAGTTGGTAGGATATTTTTGTGCAAGTTGGTGTGGTAGATGGATAAGGTACACATGGTTAAATCCTAGCCCTACACTTGCCTAACACTTGGATTGATCTTGGCCATTGGTTGGCCCTTGCTGGACCTATAAATACCCCTCTAAGTTGAAGACTTTCTTCATCCTCACTTGATAATTTCTAAGGCAAAAATCCCTCCCCTCTTAGTGAGAGTTCTCGTCCAAAGTCCCCCCTTCCCTTTGAGAAAGGCCCTCGGCCGAGAACCCCCCCCCCCTTGCCTAGTGGTTCTAGCCGAGCCTACCCCCCCCCCTTTGTTGAGAAATACTTCTCCAAGTATTGTTATAATGTCCTAAATACTCTAGCCCAAATACCTTGTAGTATTCCAAAAGTTACCCCTATACGAAAAGCCCAGAAATACTATTATACTTTCCTTCAGTCAAAACGAAACCCTAAGGAAAACCTTCATAGTCGGTTGAAGTGTTAAGTAGAAGTTGCGTAGAACTTCTAAGGGTTGTTTGGAGCGGGTTGGAGCACCCGGAGTAGGAGCTAAACGTTGCTCAGGATCGACATTAAACTTGGATAATTTTGGGCTTACCGAGGTAAATATGTTACACCCCGTAAGTCCAGGACATGTATAAGAGAATGTACGTAAGGAAACAAGACTTGGAAATTAGTACGAAAGGAAGAATTGTTTTTCCGACGGAAAATCTTCCGAAGGTCGGAAAGGAAAAATGTTCGTTATTGAGAATTGGATTCTCAAAATGCATTATTTGAAGAGTATGGAACTTATAAATAATATGGAAATTTATTTTTACGGATTTGGTCATGTGGGCCCACAGAAATTTTACATTTTTGTGGGGCCACGAGGGTTCTGTAATTTTATGGACGAATGAGAGGCGACACGTGGCACCCCATGTAAGTGGTCTTGGTCGAATTAGAGGAGGGGTAATATGGTCATTGAACATCTTGGAAGATAAGTCTTCAAAGCTTGACATAATTGACTAGTCAACTTGCCACATAAGCTTGATCCATGTGATTTTAATCCTAGCCTCACATTTGTTTAAGTCTAAGCCCTCCAATATGTGTTATATACTAACTAGTAGCAAGACTAGCTCATTTTAACACTTAGAGAAATTAGAAGACCTTGTGTTCTTCAAGAAAGCTCTCGGCTTAGTGTATTTTCCCACACAAAAATTTTATAGTTTTGATCCATTAGCCACAAGACTTTAACCCAATGTCCCTAGGGGTATTGTAAGGATATCTCAATAGAAAGATTTCGGAAAAAACATATTTTTACGTTAGTCGCAAGGCGTAAACTAAGGGAGTTCTTCAACTTTGAAGTTGGAACTTGAAGATGGGTTCTTCATAGGCCTCTAAGGAGTGTTTGGAGCGGATTGGAACCTAAGGAAAGGAGCTAAGAATTGCTAAGGCGCGACTTTGAAATCTTGGAAATTTTAAGGGCTTTAAAGGTATATTCTTGTCGTTGTAGCAATTAAGGTTTACTTATCATTGTAGCTATGGTTTTAGCAAGCATGAGTTATATAGTATGAAGTTTGATATGTTTATTGGCTATTGGAACCCTAATCCGAATCTAGCATGTTTAACTTTAAGATTTCAATTCTAGTCGATTATTAGTCTAAGCGTCGCATGTTGTTTAAAGAAGGAAATTGTAGTTGTTGAAGTTGTTTAGACTATATAACATGTTAGACCTTAGAACTTGGAATTGTAAGAAGGATTGAAAAAGACTTAGTGTTGTTCTAGAGGTTGGCCGAGAATGGCTTTTGGCATATTCACTATTTCGTATGAATTGTGGGGGAATTTTACACGTATTGTAGGCGTGTAATCCCTTTGTTTGGTTGTTGTTTGGAGCCTTAAATGTGGCTTGTTGGTTATTGTATTCGGCCTTGAAAAAGGTGGCAAAGTAAGTAGAAACAAAGGAGGTGCTGCCCGATTTTCCGTAGAATTAGAGACCGTATACTTAGTATTATTCTACGTAGAGACTAGAAGTTGATAGTCTTGTTGTGACCATTATAGGTTGACACTTCTACGTACGGCGTATTCGTCTTAGCTTGTGGATATTAGCCGAAAAGGTATGTGAACTATCTCCTCTTCTAGCATGATTCCTTAGAATAAAGAAAGTAAGTTCTACTCCTTGAATGGTCCATTCCTTGCTTGTATTTGGATTGCCTAAAATAGAATTTGTTCTATGTACTTCCTTGAGTGTACTTTGATGTTTAAATTGTAAGTAGTATAATCCATTTCCTTAGGGAAGTTTGGATTCTTAAAAGTGAAGGTATTTTTCTTAAAGTACATAGAGACTTGAAAAGGAAGTGGTTTCCAAATCTTTTGGCTAGTGCCTTAGTTCTAAAACCTAAAGGTCATTATAATGACTTTAGGGGAGTCAAATGAGTGATTTACTTATTTGATTTAAAAGAGGAGAAATGACATGATTTAAGAGAAGTAACTTGCGTTAAGGGTGAAGTTACTTGAGGTTTAAAAAGTAGAAGAAAACTTGTTTTCTAACTATTAAGAGACTTGAAGTGTTTTGAAAGTTGAGAACTTGATTTGTAAGTATGTGATACTTGGTTTTAATAGTATAAGTCTCTTGGTTATTGAAGGAATGGATACGTCTAAAACCATAAAGGGTTATAACGGCTTTATGGGAAGTTGGTTATAACGGCTTTATGGAAGGTTTAGAAAGTTGTCTATTTTGATTAAATCGGCATAAGTTGCCTAGATTGTGAAAATTTGGAGTTACTTGATTTCAAGCTTTGAAATGAGTTTTCTAAAAGTGTAGTAACTTACTTTGAAAAATAGACACGCCTTGATACTACGAGTGTTAGTATCTTGGGGCTTTACATATAAAGGAGTCTTTTATAAAGGAATGTACGTACGTAGTACTTTGGCTTGTTAAAAGAGAATTATTCTATGTATAACTTGATTAGTACTTTGGCTTGATAAATTGAGGATTTGTCTAAGTGTGCCTTGATAAGTACTTTGGCTTGTTAAAAGAGAATTATTCTAAGTGTGCCTTGATAAGTACTTTGGCTTGTTAAAAGAGAATATATCCTATGTATGCCTTGATTAGTACTTTGGCTTTTTAAAAGAGAATTATTCTAAGTGTGCCTTGATAAGTACTTTGGCTTGTTAAAAGAGAATTATTCTATGTATAACTTGATTAGTACCTTGGCTTGATAAATTGAGGATTTGTCTAAGTGTGCCTTGATAAGTACTTTGGCTTGTTAAAAGAGAATTATTCTATGTATGCCTTGATTAGTACTTTGGCTTGATAAATTGAGAATTTGTCTAAGTATGCCGTGATAAGTACTTGGGCTTGTTAATTGAGAATTGCCTATGTGTGCTGGAAATAGCCGATTGTGTCCTATTGGTATATCAGTCGTTTCGGGGTCATTCCCCGGGTTTGTGGCATTTGCATAATTCCGTGGATTTGCTACCCACGATGCGAGGAATACCTCATGCGAGTCCGTAGGGCTTATGCGGGTGAAATAGTCCTATGCGGGCGGGTCCGGCTATCACGAGGAATACCTCATGCGAGTCCATGGGGCTTATGCGGGTGAAATAGTCCTATGCGAGGAATACCTCATGCGGGTCGAAAGGGCTTATGCGGGTGAAATAGTCCCACGCGGCGAGTCCACCTACGCGAGGAATACCTCACGGGTCCACGCGACCTACGCGGGTGAAATAGTCGAGAATAGGATTGCTAAATGATCCGCGGGCGGATGGTCCCGCTGATCATGAGCTTCCTAGTTTATATTGTAAGGATACTCTGTTTACTCTCATTGTTAGTAAGGCACAATGTGTTGTATTTTGATTATCATATATGTCCCGGTTGTTTGTGTTACCCTATGGTCATGCTTTACGAGGTGGGATTAGGGGCATGGGACCACGAGGTATTGAGGACACGGGTGGGACTTGGTGTTCATGTATCCTTATTGGTGTTATTACATCATGGCCGGCGGTGAGGAAGGATTCCACGGGCATGATTGATATTATGGGCGTGAGACCCGTGGTTATATTGAGTAATGACTTTGAGGGCTGCGTCACGACTTGATATATCGCTTATGTGTTATGTCTTGTAGGTTGGATATCATACATGTCTCTATGTTATTTAACTGCTATGATTTTATTACGTACTTCATGTTCACATACTTGGTACATTCTTCGCATCTTGACCTCGCCTTAGAAGTGCGTTCATCCGCTTGAGTTTAGGTCTTGATTCGGTGATCGGCAGTGTAGGATCTGCTCGGGGTTTTGGATAAGCTCCTTCATTCGGAGTTTATCTTTGGTATATGTCCTTGATCAGGCTTTGTATAGTTTTGGGTGCGGCGGGGCCTTGTCGTCATAGTTGATTTAACTCGCAAGTGCGTATTCATATGTGGGATTAGACTCATGTACGGTGTAGTGTCTTTAGTTTATTTATATATGGCAGTCTTGTCGGCTTTGCCCTTGCACGTACGTTCGTTTTAAAAAAAAATGAGGTGTTATTTGATTCATGACTTACTTGTATTGTTAAGGTAGAAGGGTGCGGGTAGGGCACGATCCGCCCGAGGTTGGGCCGTGTGAGTGGTATCGAGCGATCGATCCTCGAAATGTCTGAGACCGTGTCTAGTAGAATCTTGATTATCGGTGTGTTGCGCGCCACACCCATAAACAGGAGGCTACAGGACATTTAGGAGTTGGTTTCTATTCTTTTCACTCTAAGATCGTGCCATAGAGCTGTGTTAGTAAGAAAATTCCTCTCTGACGTATTGTTGTGTTCTGATATGCCTCGAGGAGAACAACGGCCTTGAGAAGGGCAAAGGAGTAGCATGAGCTACTAGTCAGACTCAGAGAGTTGATAGGGCTTATGCCCAGGGTACACCGGATGTTGTTCCGCAGTCGGCGAGTTCTTCTGCGCCAGGTTTTGAGGCCCCAGCACCAGAGCCTCCAGTTTCTCGGTTAGGAGGAGACTATAGGGTCATGAGGAAAGTCGTTGTGTTATTGACCAAGATAGTGGTGCTAGCAGTTGTAAGTGATAGTACCCCAGAGGTAGGGATACTTTGATTAGTAAGTGAGAAGTAAGAATGTTGACAAGAATGATAGGTGAACTGAGACTATAGTTGTATAAAGTTCACAAGTTGTAATTGCCCCATGACAGTGTAAGACCAATAGGGAAGATTGTACAGTAGAAATACTTTGGCTTATGTGATGAACCTCTAGTGAATAGGGGATAGGGTAAGAAGTACCTTGAGATAAGAGAGATTTATTCCAGACTAAGAACGAGAAGTTAAGTGTGACGATGAGTCGGGTTATAGACTCATTTCGGGTCAACCGATAGTATGGAATCGGGTGATGTAAGTTATAAATAGTCCCGTTAAGTGATAGGGTCCTGGGGATGCCAGGCCCAAGTTTAGTTAATCGTTGTACGAGTTTGTGGACGCGTTCCACCGGAACTAGGTCGTAAGGACCGAGAAGAGCCTTAGCGGAAATTCAAGTAGCTTAATGGCCAGGTTTGATTAGTAACTCGAGTGGAGAAGCGAGAAGCGATATTGAGATTTTATGCGTGTACTAGATAAGTTTGAAAGTGCAGAAAGTATGACTAGTAAGGAAAGAAAGGAACCTCACAAGGATCCGTGTTTTGGGAAAAGCTGTAACCTTCGAGTTTTGTGAGAAGGGGGTCGCGGACGGAAAGTCCATTGTTATGTTTATGTATGTTGTGGTGGCCATGTGTGGCATCGTTGGTCTTGTGCAGTTTTGATCGATAGGCATAGTATAGAGATTGTGCCGGAGTGTGTATAGCTTGGCAACCGACTAAGAACATTCGGGGACGAATGTTTCTAAGGGGGGAAGAATGTTACACCCCGTAAGTCCAGGACATGTATAAGAGAATGTACGTAAGGAAACAAGACTTGGAAATTAGTACGAAAGGAAGAATTGTTTTTCTGAAGGTCGGAAAGGAAAAATGTTCGTTATTGAGAATTGGATTCTCAAAATGCATTATTTGAAGAGTATGGAACTTATAAATAATATGGAAATTTATTTTTACGGATTTGGTCATGTGGGGCCCACCCGAGGAAATTTTACATTTTTGTGGGGCCCACGATGGTTACGGAATTTTATGGACGAATCAGAGGGCGACACGTGGCACCCCCATAAGTGGTCTTGGTTGAATTAGAGGAGGGTTAATATGGCCATTGACCATCTTGGAAGATAAGTCTTCAAAGCTTGACATAATTGACTAGTCAACTTGCCACATAAGCTTGATCCATGTGATTTTAATCCTAGCCTCACATTTGTTTAAGTCTAAGCCCTCCAATATGTGTTATATACTAACTAGTAGCAAGACTAGCTCATTTTAACACTTAGAGAAATTAGAAGACCTTGTGTTCTTCAAGAAAGCTCTCGGCTTAGTGTATTTTCCCACACAAAAATTTTATAGTTTTGATCCATTAACCACAAGACTTTAACCCAATGTCCCTAGGGGTATTGTAAGGATATCTCAATAGAAAGATTTCGGAAAAAACGTATTTTTACGTTAGTCATGGCGGAAACTAAGGGAGTTCTTCAACTTTGAAGTTGGAACTTGAAGATGGGTTCTTCATAGGCCTCTAAGGAGTGCTTGGAGCGGATTGGAACCTAAGGAAAGGAGCTAAGAATTGCTAAGGCGCGACTTTGGAATCTTGGAAATTTTAAGGGCTTTAAAGGTATATTCTTGTCGTTGTAGCAATTAAGGTTTACTTATCATTGTAGCTATGGTTTTAGCAAGCACGAGTTATATAGTATGAAGTTTGATATGTTTATTGGCTATTGGAACCCTAATCTGAAATCTAGCATGTTTAACTTTAAGATTTCAATTCTAGTCGATTATTAGTCTAAGCGTCGCATGTTGTTTAAAGAAGGAAATTGTAGTTGTTGAAGTTGTTTAGACTATATAACATGTTAGACCTTAGAACTTGAAATTGTAAGAAGGATTGAAAAAGACTTAGTGTTGTTCTAGAGGTTGGTAGAGAATGGCTTTTGGCATTTTCACTATTTCGTATGAATTGAGGGGCGGAATTTTACACGTATTGTAAGGCGTGTAATCCCCGGTGTTTGGTTGTTGTTGGGAGCCTTAAAGGTGGCTTGTTGGTTATTGTATTCGGCCTTGAAAAGGTGGCAAAGTAAGTAGAAACAAAGGAGGTCTTGCCAGATTTTCCGTAGAATTAGAGGCGTATACTTAGTATTATTCTCGTAGAGACTAGAAGTTGATAGTCTTGTTGTGACCATTATAGGTTGACACTACGTGCAGCGTATTCGCAGCTTGTGGATATTAGCGAAAGGTATGTGAACTATCTCCTCTTCTAGCATGATTCCTTAGAATAAAGAAAGTAAGTTCTACTCATGAATGGTCCATTCCTTGCTTGTATTTGGATTGCCTAAAATAGAATTTGTTCTATGTACTTCCTTGAGTGTACTTTGATGTTTAAATTGTAAGTAGTATAATCCATTTCCTTAGGGAAGTTTGGATTCTTAAAAGTGAAGGTATTTTTCTTAAAGTACATAGAGACTTGAAAAGGAAGTGGTTTCCAAATCTTTTGGCTAGTGCCTTAGTTCTAAAACCTAAAGGTCATTATAATGACTTTAGGGGAGTCAAAGGAGTGATTTACTTATTTGATTTAAAAGAGGAGAAATGACATGATTTAAGAGAAGTAACTTGCGTTAAGGGTGAAGTTACTTGAGGTTTAAAAAGTAGAAGAAAACTTGTTTTCTAACTATTAAGAGACTTGAAGTATTTTGAAAGTTGAGAACTTGATTTGTAAGTATGTGATACTTGGTTTTTGTTATACCCCGTAGTTCCAGGGTATGTATGCGAGGACGTACGTACGAGAATACGACAGAAAGATTGGAAAGGAAGAAAGAGGCGATTTTTCCACGGAAAAGTTTCCGGTTTTTGTGAAGGAAAAAGGTTCGTTTATGGAAATTGGATTCCCAGATTTGGTATTCGGACTTCCTGGAATATTAGATAATAATGTAATTATATATTAGAAAATGGTCACGTGGGGCCACGGGAGAAATTCTGATTTTGTGGGGCCCGCTTTGATTTTGAGATTTTGGCCGTTTTGGATATTTTCTAAGACGAAATATTTTGGGCCGAATCGGGGCGACACGTGTCACCCCGTGGCACCTTTGGTAGAAATATGTTTGTGTGACACACGGTTAGAGTCGTTTTCGAAAACGTTTTCCACGACTTTCGTAGGGGAATTTCCGGCTATGTCATTTAGTATTTTTGCGGATTTTTCCGAGAGGCGGAACATTTTGGACCAACGAGAGGGCGGCACTTGGCACCCTCTCATTGGTGGGCAAAGTGGGCGGCACATGGACGATTGGGAAGGCAAGTGGGAGATATTTTTGGTAGATATTTTGTGTGCAAGTTGGCTAGGTACACATGGGTGAATCTTGGCCCTACACTTGCCTAACACTTGGTGTAATCTTGGCCATTGGTTGGCTTTCACTTGACCTATAAATACCCCTCCCTTGGAAGACTAATTCATTCACAATTTGCCTAAGTCTTGAAAGCTTCTTCCTTCCCCCTTAGTGTGGTGTCTTGGCGAGAGCCCCTCCCTCCCCTCGGCGAGAGTCCCCACAGTGGGGTAGGCCGAGGTAGACACCCCTCCTGAGGTGCTAGCCGTGGGTACCACTGCTAGTTGCTTTCGTATAATACCCCTGTGGTATAGAAATACTCTCAGTATTGTTATAATGCCCAAATTACCTTAGCCTTATACCTTGTTGTATTCTAAGGTTATACCTTCTGAAAAGCCGAAATACTATTATACTTCCGTCGATCCTGGCAAAACCAAACCTAGGAAAATCTCCATAGTCAGTTTGGAGTATTGTGTAGAAGTTGGTTAGAACTTCTAAGGGTGGTTTAGAGCGGGTTGAGCGCTCGGAGTTGGAGCTAAGCGATTGCCGGGATCGACTTTATACTTGGATAATTATGGGCTTATCGAGGTAATTATCTTGTCCTATTGTAATTGGATATTACATGTTGTAGGAGTATATAGTTGAAGTATACTATATATAGTCTTGAATGTAATTACATAGGGTATTCTGATGAGACTTGTGTAGTAGTGCAGTGGAGTAGAATTGTACCGTTAGGGTTAGATGTATAACCCCCGGTTGGCTTGGTAGCGGCCTCGATAGAGGAGGAGATTTCTGTTTGTTGCGGGGAAGTCTTTGCGAATTTTACGTAGAAGTTCTACGATGAGACCTAAATGTTAATAAGCGCCTTGTGGCCTTATAGGTGGATGTACTACGGCGTGGCGCGATCTACGTGGCTTAAGGGTAGCCGACGTTTGGAAGTACTTGGAGCGTTTTGCTGTAGTCGATACTGTCGCGAGGTATGTGAACCTCTTCCTATCTCTAGCATGATATGTGTAAACTATGTAGTACGGTGAGCGTACATGTGCTAAATGTGTTTGAGTGGTTTAAAACATAAAGTGTTATAACGGCTTTACGGGAAGTTGGTTATAACGACTTTATGTTAGTAAGAAAAATACATGTGGTTTTAAAAGGTAGCGATTTGAACTATAAGCGGCTTGTTATATGATAAGAAAGAACTTGAAGTATTTTCAAAAGATTTTGAATCATTTTCAAAGGAAGTAATACTTGGTGTTTGAAAACTTAAGAGTTATACTAGCTTTATGGGAAGTTAGGTATAACGGCTTAAGAATGCTTTCTTGATTTGAAATCGAATGTGTATCGACAAACCAACTGCGGCGTTAATAAAAGGAAATGTTTTGAATAATTAAGTATTATGAAAACCAAGAGAAACTTCCATCTGCATAGAAGCTAAGATGAGACAAAATGATATTTCTAGATCATGGTCTTTGTAATAAGATTGTTATAAACAAGAATATCCTACTCACACATAAGGCTTATGTTTCTCAGATTGTTTAAAAGAGAATTATATTCTTAAATGAATAAGACTATGAACTACGGAACCTTTCTAAAATAAGAAACGTGAACATTTGAAATTAGGCAAACTTGGACGTTTGGAAAATAATGTTGTTACTTGATTTTACAAAGGTAAGGATTTTAGGTTTCTTAAAAGGGCGATCACTCTATTTTATACTACGGGTATTGTGTGACTTATGTGAAAGAAACAGATCTTTTTTTAAGATTTTAATGTGTGAAGTACTTTGGGGATAGATACCCGAACTTGTTAGTAGAAAGTACCTTGTGTGAATAACTTGATTGTATTGATAACCTTGTAATACTTTCTTGTTGCTTTGATAAGTAAACGTGTTAGGATGCTACGGGTGTTAGTATCTTGTGATGTTTGTGTAAAGGGGTTTCCCTTGAATGTGCTTATTAACTATCGATCGTTATGATAGTATGGTGGCATTCATCTCTTGAGATGATTAGGGGTTAAGTCCTCCGTCGCGGGGTAGACTCAAAGCGGTCGATGGACCATGATTCGAGAATACCTCATGCAGTCCCGGGCTATGCGAGCTACGAGAGTTCGAGGTTAGTGACGTCCTTTATGGGCACGCGGTCCGTGTGGCCGTGCGGACTGCGAAGTCGGGGCGATCTTGGGAGTAGCTACCCTCGATGCGGGAATACCTCATGCGGGCGATGAGATTGGCCTATGCGGAGTGCGGGAAGTTCGAGGACTAGACGCGCGCATTAGATCTGCGGGCAAGTGGCGGCTTTGATCATGTGATGATGCAGAGCAGATCTTATAATCTGATTTATGACCTTGTTGATGCGTAGGTGTTAGTAGTCGGCTATGCCTTCGTACTTACCTGCAGTTTTATTAGGACACGGTGGGACACGGTGTTCATATGTATTCCTTGGTGCTTGTATATCATAGGCTGGCGGTGAGGAAGGTATTCCACGCACGATTGATGTTGTGGGCGTGAGACCCGTTGTTAAATTGAGTGATGACTTGAGGCGTGAGTCACGACTTGACATATTGCTTATTTATGGTGAATCGTAGTTTGGTTATCATACATGTCTCTGCTTTGTATAGACTACTATGATTTCATTCTGATTTATTTTTAGTTTCACATACTAAATTTTTGTTATCGACCTCGCCCGAAGTGCGTTCATGCCGCGAGTTGAGGTACATCGATCGTTGATCCTAGCTCGAGTCACGTTCAGCGTTTGGGAAGCTCCGTTTCTCGGAGGCTTATCGATGGTATAGTCCCGTCGTAGTAAGTGTTTACATTCGGGGTTTGGCGGGGCCTGTCCGCCGTTGTGTCGTATCATTCTTAGAAGTGCATGTGCACTGTGGCGAGGTTGGTAAAAATTAATTGTTTCATTTGTAAAAGAGTTGATGGTTATATATATGCGAAAGGCAAGTTTCCTGATTATTGTTTTATATATTTACATTTATCTCGTATTTGTGGTTTTATGTTCCGTGATTACTACGATGTTGTGTCACTAGGGTGCGGGGTAAGGCACGATCACGGGCCGGGTTAGTCGTGACAAAAGTGGTATCGAAGCGATTAATCCTCGGAAAGTGTCTGACCGTATCGATAGAGTCTTGATTATCGGTGTGTTGTGCACCACACCAATAATCGAGGCTATAGGATATTTAGGATTGGTTTCTATTCTTCTCACTCCGAGATCGTGCCTTAGAGGCGTGTTGTGAGTTGGACCCTCGACGAAATTCTTTCCTTATCGTTATGCCTCGCGTAGGCAACCGGGCCCAGGGAGGGCAAGGCGGCCGAGAGAGGCTGCGAGTAGAGTTCGGAGGGTGGCGAGGCACAGCCCAATCATTACCTAGGGTAGTGCTTCATTCGGGAAGTTTTGCGACGTCACTAGCCCAGAGAGTTTAGCAGCGGCGGCGGTGCCTCTGATGACCATAATATTTGAACCTTGGTTCCACGGCCAGGAGCAGAGAATATAGATTGCGAAGAGACAACGCATTACTAGCTATAGATTTGGCTACCAGAGAGTATACCGATGTACCGCGAGTGCGGAGGACTATCTAAAGAGGTTGTGCAAGAGTAATTCTTGATTAGGCGAGCATGGCACGTATGCGGGCTTATCGCGGCAGAAAGCGTAGAGATCGACGGGTTAACGAATGACAACGAAGAGGCGGGCGGCCAAGGTCCTTTGGTAACTTTCAAGGTGAGTATACCTTAAGTGCTATGTTACGATAGCGGTGTGTTAGTTGTGATTAGAATCATGGTGGGTTAACCGAGTAAGATTTTGGGGATAGAGAAGGTGTGAGCCTTAGAGTGTTATACGTAAAGACCTTAGAGGTAAGGCCATCTCGAGAAAGGTGTAGTGTTATGTTTGACCCTTATAGGAGTGCATAGTGCACGTGAGCTATGTTCGTGGGATAAGTCCCGAGTAGCGTGATTTGAAAGAAGGTAGTCGAGCTAGGAAGACCGCTAGGTTTCGTAATATGATTTGTGAAATTATTCCGGGAGCTAGTGTTTTGCGATGCAGGGTCGGGTTGAGGCCGTGTTGCGGGTCAACCCGCGGTATGGTGGTGGGTCGGTTGTGGTGGTCGCTTGTGGTAGGGTCATGAGGGTGTTAGGCCCATGTTTAGTTAGCCAGCGTGCAAGTTCGTGGATGCGTTCGACCGATGGTCGGGCGATGGGGCGACTATCGTGTTCTTGGTCGAGTCGTTCCTCGGCGGTGTTGTTGTTATCTAAAAAGGTTGTGAGGTTGCAGGGTGCTTACCTTCACCTTATGACGATGGAGCCAGTGCATTGTTTCTCTTCTCGGGAGTTTGTACGAGCGGGGCTAGGAACTCGGGTAAGTCTCGAAATCGCATTCGCCACCGGGCGGTGTTTTGATTTGAAGTGTTGTGAGGATCGTTGTCTCGGTTGAAGTGTTTAAGCTACCATTTGGTGTTCGGATGTCGTCTTGTGGCGCCTTGTAGAAGCGAAATGCAAGTTGCGGTCGATTGGTTCGATGTTGGCGGGGTTCGGATAGTTGGTTGAGCTTGTTCCGGCAGTGGATAGTGAAGCTTGTCTAGAAGAAGTTACGGCGGCTCGGAGGAATCGTGCGGATAATCGGCGGCGCTTAGAGTTGAGTTGTGGTCGGTCTTCTTGAAAGTACCACCCGGTTAGGGTGTGACGAGTTTTGGAAACAAAGGAACTTAGCGAGTTACTTTGGGCCTTTGTGAGTTCATGTGAAGAATAGGCGGGTTGCCTATATGTTAGCATTTGCCGTCCGACTTAGGAGGAAGGGCGTCCGGTCTTCGTATTGTTATGTTCGGAAAGTATCGAAGATCCATCGAGAATGTTCCCGATTAATGATGACCACGTTAGAGATAGTAACCGAGTTTGGATACTAAAGCGATATCGGAAATGTGATAAGAATCAAGTGTCACGGCGAACGGTGATCGCGTGCGGCCGGTACCATTTGTTGGGTCGTCGAGCAAGGCTCGCGACAAAGTGACAAAAGTAGTATTATTTGTGGTGATGTTAGAGGTGTTTCCTCGTGGACTTGGATGTAAGTATTTTACGTGGGTATTTCGTGGCGGTGTGGCGAGATTGTTTCGTAAGTATAGTAGTGAAGACTATCTTGCCACGTGTTCGTTTTGAGACTTAGAAGGAACATTCGGAATGAATGTTTCTAAGGGAAGAATGTTATACCCGTAGTTCGAGGTATGTATGCGAGGGCGTGCGTGCGAGAATCTGAGAAAGATTGGAAAGGAAGAAAGAGGCGATTTTTCCACGGAAAAGTTTCGGTTTTGTGAAGGAAAAAGGTTCGTTTATGGGAATTGGATTCCCAGTTGGTATTCGGACTTCTGGAATATTAGAGAATTATGGAATTTTATTTTCGAAAATGGTCACGTGGGGCCCACGGGAGAAATTCTGATTTTGTGGGGCAGCTTTGATTTTGAGATTTTGGCCGTTTTGGATATTTTGGAAGACGGAATATTTTGGGCCGAATCGGGGCGACACGTGTCACCCCGTGGCACCTTTGGGCGAAATATGTTTGTGCACAACACCCGGTTAGAGTCGTTTTCGACGAAAGCGTTTTCCACGACTTTCGTAGGGAATTTCGGCTATGTCATTTAGTATTTTTGCGGATTTTCAGAGGCGGAACATTTTGGACCAACGAGAGGCGGCACTGCACCTCGTTGGTGGGCAAAGTGGGCGTACACGTGGGCGATTGGGAAGGCAAGTGGGAGATATTTTTGGTAGATATTTTGTGTGCAAGTTGGCTAGGTACACATGGGTGAATCTTGGCCTACACTTGCCTAACACTTGGTGTAATCTTGGCCATTGGTTGGCTTTCACTTGACCTATAAATACCCTCCCTGGAAGACTAATTCATTCACAAATTGCCTAAGTCTTGAAAGCTTCTTCCTTCCCCAGTGTGGTGTCTTGGCGAGAGCCCTCCCTCCCCTTGGCGAGAGTCCCCACAGTGGGGTAGGCCGAGGGTAGACACCCCTCCTTTGAGGTGCTAGCGTGGGTACCCCGTAGCCTAGTTGCTTTCGTATAATACCAGCTGTGGTATAGAAATACTCTCCAAGTATTGTTATAATGCCCAAATTACCTTAGCCTTATACCTTGTTGTATTCTAAGGTTATACCTTTCTGAAAAGCCGGAAATACTATTATACTTCCGTCAGTCCAAACCAAAACCCTAGGAAAATCTCCATAGTCAGTTGGAGTATTGTGTAGAAGTTGGTTAGAACTTCTAAGGGTGGTTTAGAGCGGGTTGGGCGCTCGGAGTTGGAGCTAAGCGATTGCCGGGATCGACTTTATACTTGGATAATTATGGGCTTATCGAGGTAATTATCTTGTCCCCTATTGTAATTGGATATTACATGTTGTAGGAGTATATAGTTGAAGTATACTATATATAATCTTGTTGTAATTACATAGGGTGTATTCTGATGAGACTTGTGTAGTAGTGCAGTGGAGTAGAATTGTACCGTTAGGGTTAGATGTATAACCCACGGTTGGCTTGGTAGCGGCCTCGATGAAGGAGGAGATTTCTGTTGTTGCGGGGAAGTCTTTAGAATTTTACGTAGAAGTTCTACGATGAGACCTAAATGTTAATAAGCGCCTTGTGGCCTTATAGGTGGATGTACTACGTGTGGCGCGATCTACGTGGCTTAAGGGGTAGCCGCGTTTGGAAGTACTTGGGCGTTTTGCTATGAGTCGATACTCGTCGCGAGGTATGTGAACCTCTTCCTATCTCTAGCATGATATGTGTAAACTATGTAGTGCGGTGAGCGTCATGTGCTAAATGTGTTTGAGTGGTTTAAAACATAAAGTGTTATAACGGCTTTACGGGAAGTTGGTTATAACGACTTTATGTTAGTAAGAAAAATACATGTGGTTTTAAAAGGTAAGCGATTTGAACTATAAGCGGCTTGTTATATGATAAGAAAGAACTTGAAGTATTTTCAAAAGATTTTGAATCATTTTCAAAGGAAGTAATACTTGGTGTTTGAAAACTTAAGAGTTATACTAGCTTTATGGGAAGTTAGGTATAACGGCTTAAGAATGCTTTCTTGATTTGAAATCGAATGTGTATCGACAAACCAACTGCGGCGTTAATAAAAGGAAATGTTTTGAATAATTAAGTATTATGAAAACCGGTAGAAACTTCCATCTGCATAGAAGCTAAGATGAGACAAAATGATATTTCCTAGATCATGGTCTTTGTAATAAGATTGTTATAAACAAGAATATCCTACTCACACATAAGGCTTATGTTTCTCAGTTGTTTAAAGAGAATTATATTCTTAAATGAATAAGACTATGAACTACGGAACCTTTCTAAAATAAGAAACGTGAACATTTGAAATTAGGCAAACTTGGACGTTTGGAAAATAATGTTGTTACTTGATTTTACAAAGGTAAGAGTTTTGGGTTTCTTAAAAGGACAGTCACTCTATTTTATACTACGGGTATTGTGTGACTTATGTGAAAGAAACAGATCTTTTTTTAAGATTTTAATGTGTGAAGTACTTTGGGGATAGATACCCGAACTTGTTAGTAGAAAGTACCTTGTGTGAATAACTTGATTGTATTGATAACCTTGTAATACTTTCTTGTTGCTTTGATAAGTAAACGTGTTAGGATGCTACGGGTGTTAGTATCTTGTGATGTTTGTGTAAAGGGGTTTCCCTTGAATGTGCTTATTAACTATCAGTCGTTATGATAGTATGGTGGCATTCATCTCTTGAGATGATTAGGGTTAAATGTCCTCCGTCTGCGGGTAGACTCGGCGGGTCGATGGACTATGATTCGAGAATACCTCATGCAGTCCCGGGCTATCGCGAGCTACGAGTTCGAGTTAGTGTCGTCCTTTATGGGCATGCGGTCCGTATGGCCGTGCGATCGCGAAGTCGGGGCGATGCCGGAGTAGCTACCCTCGATGCGGGAATACCTCATGCGGGCGATGAGATTGGCCTATCGCGGAGCTGCGGGAAGTTCGAGGACTAGACGCGCGCATTAGATCTGCGGGCAAGTGGCGGCTTTGATCATGTAATGATGCAGGCAGATCTTATGATACGATTTATGACCTTGTTGATGCGTAGGTGTTAGTAGTCGGCTATGCCTTCGTACTTACCATGCAGTTTTATTAGGACACAGTGGGACACGGTGTTCATATGTATTCCTTGGTGCTTGTATATCATAGGCGCCGGCGGTGAGGAAGGTATTCCACGCACGATTGATGTTGTGGGCGTGAGACCCATTGTTAAATTGAGTGATGACTTGAGGCGTGAGTCACGACTTGACATATTCGCTTATTTATGGTGAGCGTAGTTTGGTTATCATACATGTCTCTGCTTTGTATAGACTACTATGATTTCATTTCTGATTTATTTTTAGTTTCACATACTCGGCACTGTTATCGACCTCGCCGAAGTGCGTTCATGCCGCAGTTGAGGTACATCGATCGTTGATCCTAGCTCTCGAGTCACGATTCGGCGTTTGGGAAGCTCCGTTTCTCGGAGGCTTATCGGTGGTATAGTCCGCATCGTAGTAAGTGTTTACATTCGGGGTTTGGCGGGGCCTGTCCGCCGTTGTGTCGTATCATTCTTAAGTGCAGAAATCTTGTTGTGGCGGGGGTTGGTAAAAAGGATTAAATTGTTCATTTGTAAAAGAGTTGATGGTTATATATATGCCGAAAGGCAAGTTTTCACAGATTATTGTTTTATATATTTCTGTTATCTCATGTTGTGGTTTTATGTTCCGCTGATTACTCTGATGTTGTGTCACTAGGGTGCCCGGGGTAAGGCACCAGTCACGGGCCCGGGTTCGGGTCGTGACAGTTTTAATAGTATAAGTCTCTTGGTTATTGAAGGAATGGATACGTCTAAAACCATAAAGGGTTATAACGGCTTTATGGGAAGTTGGTTATAACGGCTTTATGGAAGGTTTAGAAAGTTGTCTATTTTGATTAAATCGGCATAAGTTGCCTAGATTGTGAAAATTTGGAGTTACTTGATTTCAAGCTTTGAAATGAGTTTTCTAAAAGTGTAGTAACTTACTTTGAAAAATAGACACGCCTTGATACTACGGGTGTTAGTATCTTGGGGCTTTACATATAAAGGAGTCTTTTATAAAGGAATGTACGTACGTAGTACTTTGGCTTGTTAAAAGAGAATTATTCTATGTATAACTTGATTAGTACTTTGGCTTGATAAATTGAGGATTTGTCTAAGTGTGCCTTGATAAGTACTTTGGCTTGTTAAAAGAGAATTATTCTAAGTGTGCCTTGATAAGTACTTTGGCTTGTTAAAAGAGAATTATCCTATGTATGCCTTGATTAGTACTTTGGCTTGTTAAAAGATAATTATTCTAAGTGTGCCTTGATAAGTACTTTGGCTTGTTAAAAGAGAATTATTCTATGTATAACTTGATTAGTACCTTGGCTTGATAAATTGAGGATTTGTCTAAGTGTGCCTTGATAAGTACTTTGGCTTGTTAAAAGAGAATTATTCTAAGTGTGCCTTGATAAGTACTTTGGCTTGTTAAAAGAGAATTATTCTATGTATAACTTGATTAGTACCTTGGCTTGATAAATTGAGGATTTGTCTAAGTGTGCCTTGATAAGTACGTTGGCTTGTTAAAAGAGAATTATTCTATGTTTGCCTTGATTAGTACTTTGGCTTGATAAATTGAGAATTTGTCTAAGTATGCCGTGATAAGTACTTGGGCTTGTTAATTGAGAATTGCCTATGTGTGCTGGAAATAGCCGGTTGTGTGCTATTGGTATATCGATCATTCGGGTCATTCCGGGTTTGTGGCATTTGCGTAATTAGTGGATTTGCTACCCACGATCTGAGGAATACCTCATGCGAGTGCAGTAGGGCTTATGCGGGTGAAATAGTCCCGTGCGGGCGGGTCCGACCTATGCGAGAATACCTCATGCGAGTCCATGGGGCTTATGCGGGTGAAATAGTCCTATCACGAGGAATACCTCATGCGGGTCGAAAGGGCTTATGCGGGTGAAATAGTCTCACGCGGGCGGGTCCGACTTATGCGAGAATACCTCGCGGGTCCACGCGACCTATGCGGGTGAAATAGTCCCGGGAATAGGATTGCTAAATGATCTGCGCGGGCGGATGGTCCCGCTTGATCATGAGCTTCCTAGTTTATATTGTAAGGATACTCTGTTTACTCTCATTGTTAGTAAGGCACAATGTGTTGTATTTTGATTATCATATATGTCCCGGTTGTTTGTGTTACCCTATGGTCATGCTTTACGAGGTGGGATTAGGGGCATGGGACCACGAGTATTGAGGACACAGGTGGGACTTGGTGTTCATGTATCCTTATTGGTGTTATTACATCATGGGCTGCCGGTGAGGAAGGATTCCACGGGCGTGATTGATATTATGGGCGTGAGACCCACGGTTATATTGAGTAATGACTTTGAGGGCTGCGTCCACGACTTGATATATTTGCTTATGTGTTATATCGTAGGTTGGATATCATACATGTCTCCTCATTATTTAGGCGCTATGATTGTATTACGATTTCATCGCTCACATACTTGGTACATTCTTACGTCGACCTCGCCTTCGAAGTGCGTTCACGCCGCTTGAGTTTAGGTCTGCGATTCGGTGATCGGCAGTGTAGGATCTGCTCGAGTTTTGGATAAGCTCCTTCTATTCGGAGTTTATCTTTGGTATATGTCCTTGATGCAGGCTTTGTATAGTTTTAGTGCGGCGGGGCCTTGTTGTCGTAGTTCGATTTAACTCGCAGAAGTGCGTATTCATATGTGGGATTGGACTCATGTACGGTGTAGTGTCTTTAGTTTATGTATATATGGCAGCCTTGTCGGCTTTGCCCTTGCACGTACGTTCGTTTTAAAAAAAAATGAGGTGTTATTTCAGTTCCGCAGCTTACTTGTATTGTTAAGGTAGAAGGGTGCCCAGGTAGGGCACCAGTCACGGGCCCGGGGTTCGGGCTGTGACAAAATAATCCTATCATTCTAGTGTAATTGGAAATTACATACTGTAGTAGTATAGAAATGAATAAGATTCATAGAAGAGAATTGAACTGTAATAGAGGAATATTACAGAAAATACTTGAACTGAAATCACATCAGAAGAATATATATTAGTAGAAGTTTAAACTGTACTTACATAGGACTGTATTTACAGTAGACTGATAACCTTTATTGGTTGAATGTTCTGCGAGTAGCATGTGCTACTTGGAAGGTGGACAAGGCTAGCCGGGTTATAGCCGTGGAGCGTTTTGCTTATAGTCGATAATCGTCGCGAGGTATGTGATTCTTCCTATACTCTTGAGCATGATATTTTAAAGAAATATATATATATAGTACGGTAGACGTACGTGTGCTAACTGAACGTAGTTGTACGGCAATGTCTTTTGACTTAAGCCTGAATAAAATATATATATATATATAGTACGGTAGACGTACGTGTGCTAACTGAACGTAGTTGTACGGCAATGTCTTTTGACTTAAGCCTGAATAATAAGAATATTGAAGTATTTCAAAAGAATTAAGAAACCTTTTTGAAAGAAGAGTAATACTTGGTTTTGAAAACATAAGAGTTATATTAGCTTTATGGGAAGTTAGGTATAACGTCTTAAGAGAGATAAAGAGAATGGTTTACTGATTTTTAGAAGTTAAGAGACTTAATCTTAAAAGATAAGAGACTTGACTTAATATGGATGTTAGTGTGAAACCTCATTCGTGAGTAATGAGTACTTGGTTTTAAAAGGAATAATGTTTTACTGATTTCGGAAATCAGAATACGTATCGAACAAACCACTGCAGCGCTAATAAAGGAAAATGTATTGAATAATGAAGTATTATTAAAACCAGTAGAAACCTCCATCCGCATAGAAGCTAAGATGAGACAAAATGATATTACATTTTCTAGATCATGGCTACTTTAATAAATGGTTATAAACAAGTATAAACTGCTCACACATATGGCATATGTTACTCAATTGTTTCAAAAGGGATTAAGACATTGAACTATGAAACTTTTCTAAAATAAAGAGACTTGAGTAATTGAAATTAGGCAAACTGGAACTTTAGGGAAAAGAAAGGCATTGTTTTGTCTTAAATTGGTTTAAAACATAAAGTGTTATAACAGCTTTATGGGAAGTTAGTTATAACGACTTTATGAAAACAAAAGAAGGGTTTTATCATTGGTTTTAATGTTGTAACTTGACTTTAAAAAGAGAAGTGTTTTGGTTTACTTAAAAGATGTAAGTCACTCTATTTTTATACTAAGGGTATCGGGTGACTTTTATAAAAGGAATGGATCTCTTAAAAGGAATTTAACGTACGTAGTACTTTAGGGTTAAAACCCGGACTTTGACATAAAATGAAAGTACCTTGAGTTGTGTATAACTTGCCTATGCTTGTTGTTGTGAAACTTGCCTATCTTGTTGTGATAGCCTTTGTTGTGCAATAATTGTGTTTCTATACTACCGCGTCTCTCGATGGAGGGCCGGTTGACTTGTTGTGAACTTACTTGGGCGTCTGGCGTGTGACGGAGAATTCCGCAGTGCGCTCGCTGATAGTGTTATTCCATGGACTAGCTCTCCATGAGGTTTCTTACTGTTCGGCCTTGGTACCTGGTGGTCGGCTTTCGTACTTGCCCCGTCTCGTGGCTGATTCGGCCATGGTACCTGGTAGTTAGCCCTCGTACTTGCCCGCTCGATTAGTGACGAAGTCTCGTGTTCTGACCTTGGTACACAGTAGTTAGCCCTCGTACTTGCCCGATCGACTCGTGGCCGGCCTTGGTATCTGGTAGTCGGCTTTCGTATTTGCCCCGTGTCAGCTTCGTGGTTTGGTTGTATTGTATTGTTAGTACGGCTTTGGCATCAGGTAGGACTTGGTGTTCAGGTGTACTTCTTGTTGTTATCATATCATAGACTACCGGCAGTGAGGAAGGTATTCCACGGGCATGATTGATGTTATGGGCGTGAGACCCATAATTATATTTGAATAATGAATTGGAGGGCGTGAGTCCCTGACTTGATATAACTGTTATATGTGTGTACTGTAGTTTGGTTATCATACATGTCTCCTGCTTTATATAGACTATTATGATTTCATTTACGATATTCTGATTTCACATACTTAGTACTGTTGTCTTGACCTCGCCCGGGCTGCGTTCATCCGCAGGTAGAGCGTTGGTTGTCGATCCCCGCGTTTAGGATCACATTTCAGCGTATTGGGAAGCTCCGTTCTTTCGGAGGCTTATCTTTTGGTATGTTACCACAGTGCAGAGGTATGGCGGGCCTGTCCGTCATAGTTGTTGTATAAATCTTAAGTGCATGCTTGTTGTGGGCAGGGTTGTAAGGATTGTAACTGTTCAAATGTCGATATATTTATATATGCTGAAAGGCAACCGTTTTGGTTGGCCTATTTTCTTTTATCTTGATCCATATCAAAATTGTATGTTTAAGTTTTTATTTCCGCTGGTTTTTTTTCTCTGATGTTGTATCACTAGGGTGCCCGGGGTAAGGCACCAGTCACAGGCCCGGGTTCGGGTCGTGACAAAAGTGGTATCAGAGCAGTTAGTCCTCGGAAAGTGTCTACAGACCGTGTCTAGTAGAGTCTTGATTATCGATGTGTTGTGCACCACATCTATAATCGAGAGGCTATAGGACATTTAGGATTGGTTTCCGCCTTCTCATTACGAGATCGTGCCTTAGAGCCGTGTTGTAAGTTGGACCCTCCAGCGTATCTCGTTTTACGATTATGCCTCCGCAAGGCGAGAGGAGGCTGCGAGTAAAGCGGCGGTCTCTGAGACCACAAGACACGAGCCTCGGTCCAGCGATGCAGGCGAGAGGAGATGGGTTACTGGAGTGAGGCGATTAATGGCCGGGGTTGTGGCCGAGACTTGAGGATAAATTGGGCGCTTGGCCGGTTCGATGCACCACCGGTTCACCCTAGATCGAGATAGTTTGAGGCTACGGGATTTTCGAGTTGTAGGCCGCGAGTTTTATGGGTCGAGGCACGAGGATGATCCGCAGGAGTTCATCAAGCGATTCTGGATCATGAGAGTGATCAAGGCATCGGAGACCGAGTCAGTAGTCCTAGGTTCGCATCGGCTGCGTGATACCGCGGTCGACTGGTTTGATTCGTGGGAGCTGTCCCGGGGAGAGAATGCACTTCCAGCTATATGGGACGAGTTCTCAGGAGCATTTCTTGCACATTTCTTGCCTCGTAGATGAGAGGGCTCGCGACAGATTTTTGGTGTTGCGGCGAAGCAGGCGTGCGGTTCGGAGTACAATGTGGAGTTCGACTCATTGGCTCGTGCGTCCGCGTTAGTAGCTAGTAGGGAGGATCGAGTGCACCGATATGTTCTGAGGCTCGATGATTACCTAGCGAGAGTTGTTCGTGTAGCTCTTGTTGGGCATGGACATTGCCGCATGCAGCTTATGCACTTGGATGTGAGGCGGAGAAATCGACGGAATGACCAATCGCGAGAAGAGGGCGAGCAGCAGGGTCCTTTGATAACTTTCGAGGCGGACCGCCTGGCGAACTAGTTATGTACCTCCGCAAGATGCAGTGGTCGTCCACGCTTCGGGACGCCGGGATATTCGGGAGCGGTCGGGGCTCCTGGTTTGATTTTCGAGGTAGAGTACTCGCGGATGAGGTCGCCTTGTCTCGGTGTGGCGTTGTGGAAAACTTCATAAGGAGAGTGTCGTACTAACTTGGGAGATTGTTATTCTTGCGGCCCAGCAGGGCCATCTGGCGAGATCATCCAGGGAGTGGCTGGTAGGATATCACAGACTACTAGAGCAGTTGCGGGTTCTTCACCTTCCATAGCTATGCAGGATGTTCATACCGTGAGCCACGGTAGAGGTCACGGTGGAAGTTCGATTTTAGCGGTCCTTTGAACACTTTATTTTTGATTATATCCTTAACCCTCTAGAGTTTTGTATGTATTGATGTTATAATGATGCGTTTAGTGTTATGTTCGGATAGCCTTGTGCTAAAATGTGATTTAGAAACCTGGTTAGTGAAAAAGGGTAAGCCTGGGGGTGAGAAAATGATGAACCTTAGAACATTACAGTTGAGACCTGTTATACCCCGTATTTCCAGAGTATGTACGTGAGGGCGTACGTATTAAAATTTATGCCTTAAGGATTGGCTAGGTTCGAATTTGGGCACAAGTGCCGAAAGGAGTTGTTTTTCAACGAAACGTTTTACTAAACTTGCGAAGGGAAAATTCCGGCTATGTCATTTCTAATTTTTGCGGATTTTTCCGAGAGACGAAACATTTTGGACCAACGGGAGGGTGACAAGTGTCACCCTCACATTGGATGGAGTGGGACGGCAATTGGACGAGAAAGGTGGCATGTAGTAGGTAGGATATTTTTGTGCAAGTTGTGTGGTAGATGGATAAGGTACACATGGTTGAAATCTAGCCCTACACTTGCCTTACACTTGGATGAATCTTGGCCATTGGTTGGCCATTTCTTGACCTATAAATACCCCTCTAAGTTGATGAACTTATTCATCCAAAATTGTTCCAAGTCTTGAAAGCCCCCTTGTTCTTGTGGTTCTCGTCCAACCCTTGGCGAAACCCTCCCCTTTGTGAGCTAGCGAGAGCCTCCCCTCCCACTTTGTGGTGTCTAGCCAGTGGGTACCCCACTAGCCTAGTTGTGATAGTCGAAATACACCCCCCCTTGCCTTGTTATTTTCGTATAAATACCCCCCCTTTTGTGGTATAGAAATACTCTCCTAGTATTGTTATATGTCCAAATACCTTGGCCCAAATACCTTGTAGTTTTCCCAAGGTTACACTTATACAAAAGCCCAGAAAATACTATTATACTTCCTTTAGCCACTAAACGAAACCCTAAGGAAATCTTCATTGATAGTTGAAGTAATTGAGTAGAAGTTGGTTAGAACTTCTAAGGGTTGTTTGGAGCGGGTTGGAGCGCGCGGAGTAGGAGCTAAACCTTGCTCAGGATCGACATATAAACTCGGATAATTTTGGGCTTATCGAGGTAAACACTCTTGACCTTCTATTGTAATTGGAAATTACATGTTGTAGGAATATATAGTTGAAGTATACTATATATAGAACTGAACATTATAATTGTGCGGCAATGTCTTTTGACTTAAGCCTGAATAATACTTACGGCAATGTCTTGCGACTTAAGCTGAATTTAAAGAGAATCGAATTGTAATTACATGGACGTATTACTGATGAGACTTGTGTAGCATTCTGTGAGTAGGATTGTACCTTTGTTATACCCTCGTATTTCAGTATGTCGTGGGGCGTGCGTAGAAAAATTTGAAACTTTTAATATTGGCTTGGCGAAAATTATTTGTGCACAACACCCGATTAAGTCGTTTTTAAATGAAACGTTTCCTGACTTTCGTAGGGAATTTCGGCTATGTCATTTTTAATTTTTGCGGATTTTTAGAGAGGCGAAACATTTTGGACCAACGAGGGCGCCACTGGCACCTCCCATTAGCGGACGTGAGGACTCGGCTTGGGCGAATTGAAGAGGGGAGTTGGTAGGATATTTTGTGTGTTAGTTGGTTAAGGACACGTGGGTGAATCTTGGCCCTACACTTGCTAGGCACTTGGCTAGATCTTGGCCATTGGTTGGCCTTGGCTTGTGCTATAAATACCCTCTAAGGTTGAAGACTTCTTCATCCAAAATGCCTAAGTCTTGAGCCTTTCCTCCCACTTCGTGAGGCCCCTTGGCGAGTAGCGCCCCACTCCTAGTAGTGTGGCCGTGGGGTACCCACTAGCCTTGTTGCTTTCGTATAATACCCCTTTGTGGTGTAGAAATACTCTCAAAGTATTGTTATAATGCCCAATTACCTTAGCCATATACCTTGTTGTATTACAGGTTATACTATCTGAAAAGCCCGAAATACTATTATACTTCCGTCGATCCACAAAAACCGAAACCCTAGGAAAATCTCCATAGTCAGTTGGAGTATTGTGTAGAAGTTGGTTAGAACTTCTAAGGGTGGTTTAGAGCGGGTTAGGCAGCTCGAGTTGGAGCTAAGCGATTGCGGGGATCGACTTTAAGCTAGGATAATTATGGGCTTATCGAGGTAATTATCTTGTCCTCTATTGTAATTGGAAATTACATGATTGAATATATAGTTGAAGTATACTATATAATAGAAGCGAACGTAGTTATCGGCAATGTCTTTTGACTTAAGCTGAATAAAACTTACGGCAATGTCTTGCGACTTAAGCTGAATTTAAAGAAGAATCTTGTTTGTAATTACATAGGGTTGTATTACGGAGACTTGTGTAGTAGTACAGTGGGTAGAATTGTACCGTTAGGGTTAGGCGTATAACCCACTGGTTGGCTTGGTGGCGGCCTCGATAGAGGAGGAGATTTCTGTTGTTGCGGGAGAGTCTGCAATTTTACGTAGAATGTTCTACGATAAGTTATTGATGCTAATAAGAGCCATGTTGACTTATAGGTTGAAGTACTACGTTTAGCACGTTCTAATTGGCTTAAGGAGTAGCCGGTTGGAAGTACTTGGAGCGTTTTGCTATTAGTCGATACTCGTCGCGAGGTATGTGAACCTCTTCCTATCTCTTCTAGTATGATATGTGTGAACTATGTAGTACGGTAGACGTACATGTGCTAAATGTATTTGATTGGTTTAAAACATAAAGTGTTATAACGGCTTTATGGGAAGTCGGTTATAACAGCTTTATGCGGATAAGCAAATACTTTGTGGTTTCTAAAAGGTAACTGATTTGAATAATAACTGGCTTGATATGTGTTAATAAAGAACTTGAAGTATTTCAAAAGATTTATGAATCGTTTTGAAAGAATGAGTAGTACTTGGGTTTTGAAAGCTTAAGAGTTATACTAGCTTTATGGGAAGTTAGGTATAACGACTTAAGAATGTTTTACTGATTTCGGAAATCAGAATGTGTATCGACAAACCACTGCAGCGTTAATAAAAGGAAAATGTATTGACTAATGAAGTATTATTAAAACCAGTAGAAACCTCCATCTGCATAGAAGCTAAGATGAGACAAAATGATATTACATTTCCTAGATCATGGCTGCTTAATAAGATTGATTATAAACAAGAATAACCTACTCACATATAAGACATATGTTTCTCAAAACGTTTAAAGGAGAATTATGTTTTAAAGGATTTAAAACTATGAACTACGAAACCTTTTTCTAAAATGAGAAACTTGAACATTCGAAATTAGGCAAACTTGAACGTTTGGAAAATAAGGTTGTTACTTGATTTTACAAAGGAAAGCATTTTGGTTTACTTAACAATGTTAGTCACTCCAATTTTATACTACGGGTATCGGGTGACCTTGGTAAAAGAAATGGATCTTAAAAGGAATTTAACGGACGTAGTACTTTAAGGTAAAAATCCGGACTTTGACATAAAATGAAAGTACCTTGAGTTGTGTGTAACTTGTTTATGCTTGTTGTTATGAAACTTGACCACGTTACGTGTGATAGCCTTGTTGTGCAAGTACTGTGTTCTACTCGACTACCGGTTCATCCGGGAATGTATTTCACTCGACTACCGGTTCATCCGGGAATGTATTTCACTTGATGACCGGTTCATCCGGGAATGTATTTCACTTGATTACCGGTTCATCCGGGAATGTATTTCACTTGATGACCGGTTCATCCGGGAATGTATTTCACTTGATTACCGGTTCATCCGGGAATGTATTTCACTTGACTACCGGTTCATCCGGGAATGTATTCCACTCGACTACCGGTTCATGGGATGAACCGGGAATGTATTCCACACTTTTCTATATTGGGTCCATGAGATGGGCCGAGACATGTTATACGTATCACATGATTTGTACCTAGACTGCCGGCAGTGAGGAAGGTATTCCACGGGCATGATTGATGTTGTGGGCCTGAGACCCATTGTTATACTTGAGTGATGACTTGAGGGCGTGAGTCCCTGACTTGACATGCGCTTTGTTGTAAAGCGTAGTTTGGTTATCATACATGTCTCTGCTTTATATGATGCTATGATTTCATTTACGATATGTATTTTGATTTCACATACTAAATTTTTGTTATCGACCTCGCCCGAAGTGCGTTCATGCCACGGTAAAGGTACACGATCGTTGATCCTCGCTCTTAGGGTCAGATCCGGCTTTTGGGAAGCTCCGTTTCTCGGAGGCTTATCTTCGTATAGTCCTGTTGTCGTAGGTGCTTACATTCGTGGTATGACGGGGCCACTGTCCGTCGTTGTTGTCATATCTTTCGTAGAAGTGCAGAAATCTTGTTGTGGGCGGGGTTTGTAAAAAGGATTAAAGCGTTCATTTGTAAAAGTTGTTAATTATATATCGAAAGGCAAGTTTCCTCGACTATTGTTTTGTACTTCACTTATTTCATGTATGTGTTTTATGTTCCGTGATTACTACGATGTTGTGTCACTAGGGTGCCGGGGTAAGGCACGATCCACGCCCCGGGCAGGCAGTCGTGACATACACGTCGGTTAGGCGTCTGAGCCACCACTGGTTGGCTTGGTAGCGGCCTCGATAGAGGAGGAGGTTTCTGCATTGCGGGGAGGTCTTCTTGAATTTTACGTAGAATACTTCTACATTGAGCTCCAGATGTTAATAGGCGCCTTGTGGCCTCTATAGGTTGAAGTACTACGTGTGGCGTGATCTACTTGGCTTAAGGTGGAGCCGACGGTTTGAGTTACTTGGAGCGTTTTGCTATTAGTCGATAATCGTCGCGAGGTATGTGAACCTCTTCCTATCTTTTCGGCATGATATATGTATAAGCGTAGTACGGTGAGCGTCATGTGTTAAATATATTTGATTGGTTACAACAGCTTTATGTAGGTAAGAAAATGCCTGTGGTTTTAAAAGGTAACTGATTTGACTTATAACTGACTTGATGTGTGATAATAAGGAACTTGAAGTATGTCAAGAGTTAAGGAACCATTTTTGGAAGAAGAGTAACACTTGGTTTTAAAAGGTTTTAAAAAGAGTTATACTAAGCTTTTTGGGGAGTTAGGTATAACGTCTTAAGAGAGGTAAAGAAAATGGTTTACTGATTTTAGAAGATAAGAGACTTAACTTAAATAGATTAATATGAATTTTGTGTGAAACCTCATTCATGAGTAATGAGTACTTGGTTGTTGAAAGGAATAATGTTTTACTGATTTCGGGAATCAGAATGTGTATCGACAAACCACTGCAGCGCTAATAAAGGAAAATGTAATGACTAATGAAGTATTATTAAAACCAGTAGAAACCTCCATCTGCATAGAAGCTAAGATGAGACAAAATGAGATTACATTTTCTAGATCATGGCTGCTTAATAAGATTGATTATGAACAAGAATAACCTACTTTAGGGCATATGTTACTCAATTGTTTTAAAAGAGATTAAGACATTGAACTATGAAACTTTTCTAAAAGAGTGGCGTAATTGAAATTAGGCAAGCTGGAACTTTAGGGTAAAGAAAGGCATTGTGTTGTCTTAAAATAGTTTAAAACATAAAGTGTTATAACGACCTTATGGGAAGTTGGTTATAACGACTATGAAAACAAAAGAAGGGTTTTATCACTGGTTTTAATGTGGTAACTTGACTTTAAAAAGAGAAGTGTTTTGGTCTAAAAAGAAGGCATGGTATTGCCTTAATTTGGTTTTAAAAAGGATAGTATGGAAGTTGTTTTGGTTTACTTAAAAGATATAAGTCACTATATTTTATGCTACGGGTATCGGGTGACTTTTATAAAAAGGGAATGGATCTTTAAAAAGGAATTTAACGTACGTAGTACTTTAGGATTAAAACCCGGACTTTGACATAAAATGAAAGTACCTTGAGTTGTTGTGTAACTTGCCTATGCTTGTTGTTGTGTAACTTGCCTATGCTTGTTGTGATAGCCTTTGTTATGCAAGAATTGTGTTCTATATTACCGCGTCTCTCAATGGAGGGCCGGTTAACCCGTTGAGGACTTACTTGGACGTACCGGCAGTGACGGAAAATTCCACGGGTATGCTCCTGATGATAGTGTTATTCCATGGACTGGCTCTCCATGAGGTTTCTTCTGATTCGGCCTTGGTACGGTGGTCGGCTTCGTACTTGCCGTCGTGGCTGATTCGGCCTTGGTACACAGTAGTTAGCCCTCGCGCTTGCCCGTTCGGTGTAGTGGAGAAGTCTCGTGATACGCTTGGTACGGTGGTCACCACCGTACTTGCCGGTCAGCTACGTGACCGGCCTTGGTATCTGGTAGTCGGCTCTCGCACTTGCCCCATGTCAGCTTCGTGGTTTGGTTGTATTGTATTGTTATTACGGCTTTGGCATCAGGTAGGACTTGGTGTTCAGGTGTACTTCTTGATGTTATCATATCATAGACTGCCGCGATGAGGAAGGTATTCCGCGGGCATGACTGATGTTGTGGGGCGTGAGACCCATAATTATATTTGAGTAAATGACCTGGAGGGCGTGAGACCCTGACTTGATATAACTGTTATATATGTGTACTGTAGTTTGGGTTATCATACATGTCTCCTGCTTTATATCGACTATTATGATTTCATTCTGATATTCTGATTTCACATACTTAGTACTGTTATCGACCTCCTTCGGGCTGCGTTCATCTGCGCAGTAGAAGTACATCGGTGTCGATCCCCTTTTAGGATCACCTTTGGCGTATTGGGAAGCTCCGTTCCTTGAGGCTTATCTTTGGTATGTTACCACGATGTGCAGAGTTCTTGTACATTGGGGTATGGCGGAGCCACTGTCCGTCATAGTTGTTGTAAAAATCTTAGAAGTGCAGAGCTTTGTTGTGGGAAGGGTTGTAAGGATTATGCTATTGACGTTTATATATATATGTTGAAAGGCAACTGTTTTGGTTGGCCTGTTTATTTATAATATCTCTCATTTCATGTTCATGTTTTATTTCCGCTGATTTTCTCTGATGTTGTATCACTAGGGTGCCCGGGGTAAGGCACCAGTCACGGGCCCGGATTCGGGTCGTGACAAGACCTTAGATGTAACGCCGTCTTAAGTACAAGATTTTTGCGGGTGATCTTTGTCAGAATGTATAAGTATACGTGGAGTAATTGTGGGAAAATTCCTTGGGTGGTGTAAAATGGAAGTGGTAGCTTTCATGACCTGTATAGGTAAGATTGTTCCGGATCGGGAAATAAGAGCTTGATGCGTTAAGTGGGTCGGGTTGGGGCCATGTTGAGGGCCAACCCGCGGCCTGTTTCGAGGTGGGGTCAGCTCTGGGTGGTCCCGCCACGTGGTAGGGTCACGAGGGTGCTAGGCCCAAGTTTAGATGACCATCGTATGAGTTCGTGGATAGGTTCGACCAGAAGCAGATCGTGAAGGCCGGGAATGGCCTTAAGGAAGATTGAGGCTAGTAAGATGACCAAGTTTGGAGGTTGTGACTCCAAAGTTTTGGAAACTGAAGCGATGACTGAAGTATGGTACGTATACTAGAAGAGTTCAAGTGTTCGAGAAGGGTACGACGAGTAAGGAAGGAAGAGAACGTGTGCTATTTCGTGGCCAGGTGTGGCGTTGGCAACTTGTTAGAGGAACTTTATCGTTATCCGTCTTGAGAAGGAACATTCGGGACGAATGTTTCTAAGGAGGGGAGAATGTTATACCCCGTATTTCCAGAGTATGTACGTGAGGACGTACGTAGAAAGTTTGAGCCTTAAAGTTAGGCTAGGATCGAAATTTGGGCACAAGTACCAAAAAGAATCGTTTTTCGACGAAACGTGTTACTAAACTTGCGAAGGGAAAATTCCGGCTATGTCATTTCTAATTTTTGCGGATTTTTCCGAGAGACGAAACATTTTGGACCAACGGGAGGGTGACAGGTGTCACCCTCACATTGGAAGAAATTGTGGGCGGCTTGGACGATTTGGGGTCAAGGGAGTTGGTAGGATATTTTTGTGCAAGTTGGTGTGGTAGATGGATAAGGTACACATGGTTAAATCCTAGCCCTACACTTGCCTAACACTTGGATTGATCTTGGCCATTGGTTGGCCCTTGCTTGACCTATAAATACCCCTCTAAGTTGAAGACTTTCTTCATCCTCACTTGATAATTTCTAAGGCAAAAATCCTCCTCTTGGTGAGTTCTCGTCAAAGTCCCCTCCCCTTTGAGAAAGGCCCTCGTGAGAACCCCCTTGCCTAGTGGTTCTAGCCGAGCCTACCCCCCCCCCTTTGTTGAGAAATACTTCTCCAAGTATTGTTATAATGTCCTAAATACTCTAGCCCAAATACCTTGAAGTATTCCAAAAGTTACCCCTATACGAAAAGCCCAGAAATACTATTATACTTTCCTTCAGTCAAAACGAAACCCTAAGGAAAACCTTCATAGTCGGTTGAAGTGTTAAGTAGAAGTTGCGTAGAACTTCTAAGGGTTGTTTGGAGCGGGTTGGAGCACCCGGAGTAGGAGCTAAACGTTGCTCAGGATCGACATTAAACTTGGATAATTTTGGGCTTACCGAGGTAAATAATCCTATCCTTCTAGTGTAATTGGAAATTACATACTGTAGTAGTATAGAAATGAATAAGATTCATAGAATAGAATTGAACTGTAATAGAGGAATATTACAGAAAAGACTTGAACTGAAATCACATCAGAAGAATATATATTAGTAGAAGTTTAAACTGTACTTACATGGGAATTTGTATTCTGATGGTGATAACCTTTATTGGTTGAATGTTCTGCGAGTAGCATGTGCTACTTGGAAGGTGGACAAGGCTAGCCGGGTTATAGCCGTGGAGCGTTTTGCTTATAGTCGATAATCGTCGCGAGGTATGTGATTCTTCCTATACTCTTAAGCATGATATTTTAAAGAAATATATATATATATAGTACGGTAGACGTACGTGTGCTAAGCGAGCGTGGTTATGCGGCAATGTCTTTTGACTTAAGCTTTGAATAAAATATATAGATATAGTACGGTGAGCGTGCGTGTGCTAAGCGAACGTAGTTGTACGGCAATGTCTTTTGACTTAAGCTGAATAATAAGAATCTTGAAGTATTTCAAAAGAATTAAGAAACCTTTTGAAAGAAGAGTAATACTTGGTTTTGAAAACATAAGAGTTATACTAGCTTTATGGGAAGTTAGGTATAACGTCTTAAGAGAGATAAAGAGAATGGTTTCTTGATTTTTAGAAGTTAAGAGACTTAATCTTAAAAGATAAGAGACTTGACTTAATATGGATATTAGTGTGAAACCTCATTCGTGAGTAATGAGTACTTGGTTTTAAAAGGAATAATGTTTCTTGATTTGGAAATCGAATCGTGTCGAACAAACCATTTGCGGCGCTAATAAAGGAAAATGTATTGAATAATGAAGTATTATTAAAACACAGAAACCTCCATCCGCATAGAAGCTAAGATGAGACAAAATGATATTACATTTTCTAGATCATGCTGCTTTAATAAATGGTTATAAACAAGTATAAATCGCCACACCTATGGCATATGTTACTCAATTGTTTCAAAAGGGATTAAGACATTGAACTATGAAACTTTTCTAAAATAAAGAGACTTGAGTAATTGAAATTAGGCAAACTGGAACTTTAGGGAAAAGAAAGGCATTGTTTTGTCTTAAATTGGTTTAAAACATAAAGTGTTATATGACTTTATGGGAAGTTAGTTATAACGACTTTATGAAAACAAAAGAAGGGTTTTATCATTGGTTTTAATGTGGTAACTTGACTTTAAAAAGAGAAGTGTTTTGGTTTACTTAAAAGATGTAAGTCACTCTATTTTTATACTAAGGGTATCGGGTGACTTTTATAAAAGAAATGGATCTCTTAAAAGGAATTTAACGTGCGTAGTACTTTAGGGTTAAAACCCGGACTTTGACATAAAATGAAAGTACCTTGAGTTGTTGTGTAACTTGCCTATGCTTGTTGTTGTGTAACTTGCCTATGCTTGTTGTGATAGCCTTTGTTATGCAAGAATTGTGTTCTATATTACCGCGTCTCTCAATGGAGGTAGGTTAACCCGCTGAGGACTTACTTGGGCGTCTGCGCGGTGGAAAATTCCACGGGTATGCTCACGATGATAGTGTTATTCCATGGACTAGCTCTCGTGAGGTTTCTTCTTGTTCGGCCTTGGTACGGTGGTGGCTTTCGTACTTGCCGTCTCATGGCTGATTCGGCCTTGGTACAGTAGTTAGCCCTCGCACTTGCCGTTCGGTGTAGTGGCGAAGTCTCGTGATCTGACGCTTGGTACGGTGGTCGACCACCGTACTTGCCCGGTCGACTACGTGGCCGGCCTTGGTATCGGTAGTCGGCTCGCGTTGCCGTGTCGGCCGTGGTTTGGTTGTATTGTATTGTTATTACGGCTTTGGCATCGGGTAGGACTTGGTATTGGTGTACTTCTTGATGTTATCATATCATAAAGGCTGGCGGTGAGGAAGGTATTCCGCGGGCATGACTGATGTTGTGGGGCGTGAGACCCATAATTATATTTGAGTAAATGACCCGGAGGGCGTGAGACCCTGACTTGATATAATCTATTATATATGTATCGTAGTTTGGGTTATCATACATGTCTCTGCTTTATATCGACTATTATGATTTCATTCTGATATTCTGATTTCACATACTTGGTACTGTTATCGACCTCCTTGAAGTGCGTTCATCTGCGCGGTAGAAGTACATCGGTATCGATCCCCGCTTTAGGATCACCTTTCAGCGTATTGGGAAGCTTCGTTCCTTGGAGGCTTATCTTTGGTATGTTACCACGATGTGCAGAGGTTCTTGTACATTCGAGGTATGGCGGGGCCTGTCCGTCATAGTTGTTGTAAAAATCTTAGAGTGCATGCAGCCTTTGTTGTGGCGGGGTTGTAAGGATTATAGCTATTCGACGTTTATATATATATGTTGAAAGGCAAGCTTTTTGGTTGCTTTGTTTATTTATAATATCTCTCATTTCATGTTCATGTTTTATTTCCGCTGATTTTCTCTGATGTTGTATCACTAGGGTGCCCGGGGTAAGGCACCAGTCACGGGCCCGGATTCGGGTCGTGACAAGACCTTAGATGTAACGCCGTCTTAAGTACAAGATTTTTGCGGGTGATCTTTGTCAGAATGTATAACTATACGTGGAGTAATTGTGGGAAAATTCCTTGGGTGGTGTAAAATGGAAGTGGTAGCTTTCATGACCTGTATAGGTAAGATTGTTCCGGATCGGGAAAAAGAGCTTGATGCGTTAAGTGGGTCGGGTTGGGGCCATGTTGAGGGCCAACCCGCGGCCTGTTTCGAGGTGGGGTCAGCTCTGGGTGGTCCCGCCACGTGGTAGGGTCACGAGGGTGCTAGGCCCAAGTTTAGATGACCATCGTATGAGTTCGTGGATAGGTTCGACCAGAAGCAGATCGTGAAGGCCGGGAATGGCCTTAAGGAAGATTGAGGCTAGTAAGATGACCAAGTTTGGAGGTTGTGACTCCAAAGTTTTGGAAAGCCCAGGCGATGGAAGTATGAACGTATACTAGAAGAGTTCAAGTGTTCGAGAAGGGTACGACGAGTAAGGAAGGAAGAGAACGTGTGCTATTTCGTGGCCAGGTGTGGCGTTGGCAACTTGTTAGAGGAACTTTATCGTTATCCGTCTTGAGAAGGAACATTCGGGACGAATGTTTCTAAGGAGGGGAGAATGTTATACCCCGTATTTCCAGAGTATGTACGTGAGGACGTACGTAGAAAGTTTGAGCCTTAAAGTTAGGCTAGGATCGAAATTTGGGCACAAGTACCAAAAAGAATCGTTTTTCGACGAAACGTGTTACTAAACTTGCGAAGGGAAAATTCCGGCTATGTCATTTCTAATTTTTGCGGATTTTTCCGAGAGACGAAACATTTTGGACCAACGGGAGGGTGACAGGTGTCACCCTCACATTGGAAGAAATTGTGGGCGGCTTGGACGATTTGGGGTCAAGGGAGTTGGTAGGATATTTTTGTGCAAGTTGGTGTGGTAGATGGATAAGGTACACATGGTTAAATCCTAGCCCTACACTTGCCTAACACTTGGATTGATCTTGGCCATTGGTTGGCCCTTGCTTGACCTATAAATACCCCTCTAAGTTGAAGACTTTCTTCATCCTCACTTGATAATTTCTAAGGCAAAAATCCCTCCTCTTGGTGAGTTCTCGTCAAAGTCCCCTCCCCTTTGAGAAAGGCCCTCGGCCGAGCACCCCCCCCTTGCCTAGTGGTTCTAGCCGAGCCTACCCCCCCCCCCCCTTTGTTGAGAAATACTTCTCCAAGTATTGTTATAATGTCCTAAATACTCTAGCCCAAATACCTTGAAGTATTCCAAAAGTTACCCTATCGAAAAGCCGGAAATACTATTATACTTTCCTTCAAAACGAAACCCTAAGGAAAACCTTCATAGTCGGTTGAAGTGTTAAGTAGAAGTTGCGTAGAACTTCTAAGGGTTGTTTGGAGCGGGTTGGATCACCCGGAGTAGGAGCTAAACGTTGCTCAGGATCGACATTAAACTTGGATAATTTTGGGCTTACCGAGGTAAATAATCCTATCCTTCTAGTGTAATTGGAAATTACATACTGTAGTAGTATAGAAATGAATAAGATTCATAGAATAGAATTGAACTGTAATAGAGGAATATTACAGAAAAGACTTGAACTGAAATCACATCAGAAGAATATATATTAGTAGAAGTTTAAACTGTACTTACATAGGACTGTATTTACAGTAGACTGATAACCTTTATTGGTTGAATGTTCTGCGAGTAGCATGTGCTACTTGGAAGGTGGACAAGGCTAGCCGGGTTATAGCCGTGGAGCGTTTTGCTTATAGTCGATAATCGTCGCGAGGTATGTGATTCTTCCTATACTCTTGAGCATGATATTTTAAAGAAATATATATATATAGTACGGTAGACGTACGTGTGCTAACTGAACGTAGTTGTACGGCAATGTCTTTTGACTTAAGCCTGAATAAAATATATAGATATAGTACGGTAGACGTACGTGTGCTAACTGAACGTAGTTGTACGGCAATGTTTTTTGACTTAAGCCTGAATAATAAGAATCTTGAAGTATTTCAAAAGAATTAAGAAACCTTTTTGAAAGAAGAGTAATACTTGGTTTTGAAAACATAAGAGTTATACTAGCTTTATGGGAAGTTAGGTATAACGTCTTAAGAGAGATAAAGAGAATGGTTTACTGATTTTTAGAAGTTAAGAGACTTAATCTTAAAAGATAAGAGACTTGACTTAATATGGATATTAGTGTGAAACCTCATTCGTGAGTAATGAGTACTTGGTTTTAATAGGAATAATGTTTTACTGATTTCGGAAATCAGAATACGTATCGAACAAACCACTGCAGCGCTAATAAAGGAAAATGTATTGAATAATGAAGTATTATTAAAACCTGTAGAAACCTCCATCCGCATAGAAGCTAAGATGAGACAAAATGATATTACATTTTTCTAGATCATGGCTGCTTTAATAAATGGTTATAAACAAGTATAAACTGCTCACACCTATGGCATATGTTACTCAATTGTTTCAAAAGGGATTAAGACATTGAACTATGAAACTTTTCTAAAATAAAGAGACTTGAGTAATTGAAATTAGGCAAACTGGAACTTTAGGGAAAAGAAAGGCATTGTTTTGTCTTAAATTGGTTTAAAACATAAAGTGTTATAACAGCTTTATGGGAAGTTAGTTATAACGACTTTATGAAAACAAAAGAAGGGTTTTATCATTGGTTTTAATGTGGTAACTTGACTTTAAAAAGAGAAGTGTTTTGGTTTACTTAAAAGATGTAAGTCACTCTATTTTTATACTAAGGGTATCGGGTGACTTTTATAAAAGGAATGGATCTCTTAAAAGGAATTTAACGTACGTAGTACTTTAGGGTTAAAACCCGGACTTTGACATAAAATGAAAGTACCTTGAGTTGTGTATAACATGCCTATGCTTGTTGTTGTGAAACTTGCCTATGCTTGTTGTGATAGCCTTTGTTGTGCAAGAATTGTGTTTCTATACTCTGGCGTCTCGGTGGAGGCGGTTGACTTGTTGAGAACTTACTTGGGCGTCTGGCGGTGACGGATAATTCCGCAGATGCGCTCGCGTTGATAGTGTTATTCCATGGACTAGCTCTCCGTGAGGTTTCTTCTGTTCGATCCTTGGTACCGGTGGTGGCTTCGTCTTGCCGTCTCGTGGTGATTCGGCCTTGGTACACAGTAGTTAGCCCTCGCACTTGCCGTTCGTGTAGTGTGAAGTCTCGTGATCTGACCTTGGTACACGTAGTTAGCCTCGTACTTGCCGGTCGACTCGTGGCGGCCTTGAGTATCTGGAAGTCGTCTTTCGTACTTGCCAGTGTCGACCGTGATTTGGTTGTATTGTATTGTTAGTACGGCTTTGGCATCAGGTAGGACTTGGTGTTCAGGTGTACTTCTTGGTGTTATCATATCATAGACTGCCGGCAGTGAGGAAGGTATTCCACGGGCATGATTGATGTTATGGGCGTGAGACCCATCATTATATTTTAGTAATGACTTGTAGGGCGTGAGTCCCTGACTTGATATAACTGTTATATGTGTGTACTGTAGTTTGGTTATCATACATGTCTCCTGCTTTATATAGACTATTATGATTTCATTTCTGATATTCTGATTTCACATACTTAGTACTGTTATCTTGACGACTTGGGTGCGTTCATGCCGCAGGTAGAGGTACATTGGCTGTCGATCCCCGCGTTTAGGATCACATTTCAGCGTATTGGGAAGCTCCGTTCTTTCGGAGGCTTATCTTTTAGTATGTTACCCTCAGTCTGTAGGTTCTTGTACATTCAGGGGTATGACGGGGCCCTGTCCCGTCATAGTTGTTGTATAAATCTTAGAGTGCATGCTTTGTTGTGGCGGGGTTGTAAGGATTATGCTGTTCAAATGTCGATATATTTATATATGTTGAAAGGCAACCGTTTTGGTTGGCCTATTTTCTTTTATCTTGATCCATATCTAAATTGTATGTTTAAGTTTTTATTTCCGCTGGTTTTTTTTCTCTGATGTTGTATCACTAGGGTGCCCGGGGTAAGGCACCAGTCACGGGCCCGGGTTCGGGTCGTGACAACGACGAGTAAGGAAAGAAGTGAACATGTGCTGAGAGGAACTTTATCGTTATCTGTCTTGAGAAGGAACATTCGGGACGAATGTTTCTAAGGAGGGGAGAATGTTATACCCCGTATTTCCAGAGTATGTACCTGAGGGCGTACGCATAAAAGTTTAAGCCTTAAGTAGGCAAAATGGCGAAATTTGTGCACAACTAGCGAAAAGAGTCGTTTTCCGACGAAACGTTTTTCTAAACTTGCGAAGGGAAAATTCCGGCTATGTCATTAATAATTTTTGTGGATTTTTCCGAGTGACGAAATATTTTGGACCAACGAGAGGGCGACACTTGTCACCCTCAAGTTGGCGGACCCATGGACGATTCAATGGCACATTTTTTGCCTTCCATTTTGTCAAGGAGTTGGTAGGATATTTTGTGTGGTAGATTGATAAGGTGGGACCCACACACACATGTCCAAATCCTCACCCTCCACTTGCCCCCCGACTTGGCTTCATCTTGGCCATTGATTGGCCTATAAATACCCCTCTAATGCAAGACATTTCTTCATCCACACTTGTGAAAATCCAAGGCAAAAATCCTTCTCCCTCCCTCTCAAAGCTCTCGTCCAAATCACCCCGCCCCCCCCCCTTGAGAAGGCCTCGGCGAACCCCACTACCTAGTTGTTCTCAAAATACTCCTTGGTAGAAAAATACTCTCCAAGTATTGTTACTATTCCAAAATACCTTGGCCCAAATACCTTGTAGTATTCCAAGGTTACACCTATACTAAAAGCCCAGAAATACTATTATACTTCCCTCCCGTCGCAAAAACGAAACCCTAAGGAAAATCTTCATAGTCGGTTGAAGTGTTAAGTAGAAGTTGCGTAGAACTTCTAAGGGTTGTTTGGAGCGGGTTGGAGCGCACGGAGTAGGAGCTAAACGTTGCTCAGGATCGACATATAACTTGGATAATTTTGGGCTTATCGAGGTAAATACTACTGTCCTTCTATTGTAATTGGAAATTACATACTGTAGTAGTATAGAAATGAGTATAAGACGTATAAGGATGGCATAAAAGAAGAGAATTGAATTGAAATCACATCAGAAGAATATTAAAGAAGAAAGTCAGCTGTACTCATGGATGTATTTACTGAGAATGTGTAGTTTGACGGGTAGGGAAGTGCTGCCCAATTTTCCGTAGAATAAAGGAATCTGTATCTAGAAGTATTCTGCAGAGTAGTCTAGACGTTGATAGACTTATATGACCATTATAGGTTGAAGTACTGCGAGTAGCGTATTCTACTCGAAGAAGTGGAAAAGGCTAGCAGGATTACAGTACTTTGGAGCTATTTGCTAATAGTCGATAATCGTCGCGAGGTATGTGATTCTTCCTATACTCTTGAGCATGATATTTTAAAAGAATATATATATAGTACGGTAGACGTACGTGTGTTAACTGAACGTAGTTTTACGGCAATGTCTTTTGACTTAAGCCTGAATAATAAGAATCTTGAAGTATTTCAAAAGAATTAAGAACCGTTTTCGAAAGAAGAGTAATACTTGGTTTTGAAAACTTAAGAGTTATACTAGCTTTATGGGAAGTTAGGTATAACGACTTAAGAAAGATAAAAGAATGGTTTATTGATTTTAGAAGTTAAGAGACTTATTCTTAAAAGATAAGAGACTTGACTTAATTGAATTAATATCAATTTTGTTAAAAAGTGTGAAACCTCATTCGTGAGAAATGAGTACTTGGTTTGTAAAAGGAAGAATGTTTTACTGATTTCGGAAATGAGAATAAGTATCGAACAAACCACTGCAGCGCTAATAAAGGGAAATGTTTTGACTAATTAAGTATTATTAAAACCAGTAGAAACCTCCATCTGCATAGAAGCTAAGATGAGACAAAATGATATTACATTTCCTAGATCATGGCTGCTTTAATAAGATTGATTATGAACAAGAATAACCTACTCACACATAAGGCATATGTTTCTCAAATTATTTTAAAAGATAATTACGTTATTAATTGATTAAGACCATGAACGATGAAATCTTTCGAAAATAAGACACGGAAATGTTGAAGTTAGGCAAACTTGAACTTTGGAAAAGAATGTTGTAACTTGATTTTAAAAGGAGAAGTGATTTGGTTTAAAAAGGAAAGTATGGAAGATTTTTTGGTTTGCTTAAAATGTTAGTCACTTTATTTTTATAATACGGGCATCGGGTGACCTTTGTAAAAGAAATGGATCTTTTAAAAAGAATTTAACGTACGTAGAACTTTGGGGTTAAATCCTGGACTTTGGCATAAAATGAAAGTACCTTGAGTTGTGTATGTTTGCGTATGATAGCCTTGTCGTGCTAGTATTGTATTTCTATACCGTCGCGTCTCTCAATGTAGGGCCGGCTGATTTGTTATGATATTACTTGGACGTACCGGCAGTGACGGAGAATTCCGCAGTGCGGCACGTTGATAGTGTTATTCCATGGACTAGCTCTCCATGAGGTTTCTTACTGATTCGGCATTGGTATCTGGTGGTCGGCTTTCGTACTTGCCCCGTCTCGTGGCTGATTCGGCCTTGGTACCTGGTAGTTAGCCCTCGTACTTGCCCCGTTCAGTTTAGTGGCGAAGTCTCGTGATACGGCCTTGGTATCTGGTAGTTAGCCCTCGTACTTGCCTCGGTCAGCTACGTGACACGGCCTTGGTATCTGGTATTCGGCTTTCATACTTGCCCCGTATCAGCTTCGTGGCGGAGTCTCATGATATGGCCTTGGTATCTGGTAGTTAGCCCTCGTACTTGCCCCGGTCAGCTACGTGACACGGCCTTGGTATCTGGTAGTCGGCTTTCGTACTTGCCCCGTATCAGCTCCGTGGTTTGATTGTATTGTATTGTTAGTACGGCTTTGGTATCTGGTAGTTGGCTTTCGTACTTGCCCCGGTCAGTTGATGATGCGGCTTTGGTATCTGGTAGTTAGCCTTCGTACTTGCCCCGTACGGTTTTATGACTCAGGTAGGACTTGGTGTTCATATGTACTCATTGGTGTTATTATATCATAGACTGCCGGCAGTGAGGAAGGTATTCCACGGGCATGATTGATGTTGAGGGCGTGAGACCCATAGTTATATTCGACTGATGACTTGAGGGCGTGAGTCCCTGACTTACATGACTGCTTATTTATTGTGGACTGTAGTTTGGTTATCATACATGTCTCCTGCTTTATATAGACTGCTATGATTTCATTTACAGTATTTTCAGTTTCACATACTTGGTACCTGTTGTACTTGTTATACCCCGTATTTCCAGAGTATGTACGTAAGGGCGTACGTACAAAAGTTTAGCCTTAAAGATTAGGCATTGGACGAAATTAGTACACAACTCACAAAAAGAATCGTTTTCCGACGAAACATTTTACCAAACTTGCGAAGGGAAAATTCCGGCTATGTCATTTATAATTTTTGCGGATTTTTCCGAGAGACGAAACATTTTGGACCAACGAGAGGGCGACACTTGTCACCCTCTAATTGGAGGAAGAATGGGCGGTAAAGGGGACGATTGGTAGCTTGTTTTGTCAAGGAGTTGGTAGGATATTTTTGTGTAGTAGATGGATAAGGACACTTGCCTAAATCCTCACCCTACACTTGCATAGCACTTGGATTCATCTTGGCCATTGGTTGGCCTATAAATACCCCTCTAACTTGAAGGTTTTCTTCATCCACAAATCCATTCTCCAAGTCTTGAAATCCTTCCCCCTCTCTTGTTGTGTTTCGTCCAACACTCCCCCTCCCCCTTGTGAAGGCCCTTGGCCGAAACACCCCCCCCCTCTAGCCTAGTAGATCTAGCCGACCCCCTTTGGTAGAAAGTTGTCTTCCAAAGTATAGTTACTATTCCAAAATACCCTAGCCCAAATCCCTTATAGTATTTTAGTAGAAGTTGTGTAGAACTTCTAAGGGCTTCTTGGAGCTATCGGAGCGTACAAATTAGGAGCTAAACCTTGCTCAGGAGCGACATTTAACTTGGATAATATTGGGCTTATCGAGGTAAATAATCTTATCCTTCTATTGTAATTGGAGAATACATACTGTAGAAGTATAGAAACAAGTATAAAACACTTAGAAGGGTATTACAGAATAGAAGTGAACTGTTATCACAGTAGAAGGGTATAAAAGAAGAATAATTGAACTGTACTTACATAGGACTGTATTTACAGTAGACTTGTATAGCTTACCGGGTAGGGAAGTGCTGCCCGATTTTCCATAGAATTAAGAACCCTCTGTTTAGAATGTCCTACAGAGTAGTCTAGACTTTGATAGACGTCTTTGACTATTATAGGCTGTTACTCTGCGCGCGACATATTCGATTTGGCAGGTGGATTTCGCCAAGAAGGTATGTGATTCTTCCTATACTCTTGAGCATGATATTTTAAAGTATATATATAGTACGGTAGACGTACGTGTGTTAACTGAACGTAGCTTTACGGCAATGTCTTTTGACTTAAGCCTGAATAATAAAGATCTTAAAGTCTTTCAAAAGAATTATAAATCAGTTTTGAAAGAAGAAGAATATTTGTTTTTAAAACAAGAAGCTTAAGAGTTATACTAGCTTTATGGGAAGTTAAGTATAACGACTTAAGAATGATAAAAGGAACAGTTTACTTATGTGTTTATAAAAGACTTATATTGATTTCTGGAAAGTATAATAAGATGGTTTGATAAAGTAGACATGATATGATGCTATGTGTGTTAGTGTCTTGTAACGTTTGTATAAGAGGGTATTCTTGTTGTGCTTATGTTGTTTAACGATAAGCTGTTATGTTAGTAGTATATCACTCACCTTTTGACATGATCTGGGGTTAAGGCGCCTCCGTCTGGGGTAGACTCAGTGATGCAGGACCATGATTCGAGAATACCTCATGCGGGTCGGGGACCTATGCGAGCTACGAGTTCAGGTTAGTGTGCGACCTTTATGGTCATGCGGTCTATGTGGCCATGCGGACTACGAGTCGGGGCGATCTTGGGAGTAGCTACCCTCGATGCGAGGAATACCTCATGCGGGCCTAGGTGGCTATGCGGACTCTGAGAGTCGAGTTAGGCTTGCATAGTGATACTATCGGCGATTGGCCTGCTTGATCATTCGCGACCTAGAAAAGACACATTACTGATTTACCTATTGTTGCTCTTGTTTATGATGTGGCACTATGTGCGGTTACTTTGGTTGTTTCGTGCATAATTGTAAAAATTGGTTTTGAAATGATATGATTTCATTTAAGTACTTTACAGTTTCACATACTTAGTACCTGTTGTACTGACCTCGCCTTCTGCGTTCATCTGCGAGTAAGCGGCAGTGCTAGATTCGCATCCTTAGGATCTTTTGCGTTGGTGTCAGGAGCTCCATCTTCTCCGGAGGCTCGACTTTTGGGTATGATCTCCCTGTTGTAGATAGTTTTGTCTGATCGAGGTATGGAGGGCCTGTCGCCATAGTTATTTATCTTCTTAGAAGTGCAGTAGTCCTATTTTACAGTTGGGATGTAACTGCAAAACTATGTTTTTATATTACGCTGATTTTCTCTGATGTATGGCGCCAGGTGCGGGTAAGGCACGATCACGAGCTCCGGGCAGTGACAAAAGTGCTATCGAAGCGATTAATCCTCGGAAGGTGTCTACAGGCCGTATCTAGTAAGTCTTGATTATCGGTGTGTTGTGCACCACACGATAATCGTGAGGCTATAGGATATTTAGGATTAGTTTCCATTCTTCTCACTCCGAGATCGTGCCTTAGAGCCGTGTTATAAATTGGACCCTCTAACGTATTCCTTTTACATGCTTGATTATGCCTCACGTAAGGCAACCGGGCCGAGAAGGGCAAGCGGCAGGAGGCGCTAGTAGGACACCGAGTCACGAGGGCTCGAGCCCGATCTATACAGACGGCGAGTTCCATGGCCGCCGGCCCAGCGAGACCACAGTACCCATACCTCCTGTCCCCGGCTGAGGCGGAGAGTTAGGTACAAGGAGATGGCCCGGCTATTGGGCGGGATTGTGGCGGACATGAGGATAAATTTGGATCACGGCGATTCGATTCGGCCCGTATACCGTGATTCACCCGAAGCGAGATAGTTTGAGGCTACGGGATTTCTGAGTTGTAGCCGTCCGAGTTCTTCGGTCGAGGCACGAGATGATCCGCGAGTTCATCCGTCGATTCTGAAGGATCATGCGGGTGATCAAGGCTTCAGAGACTGAGTCTGTGACCTTCGGTTCGCATCGGTTTGATTCGTGGGAGTTATCCCGGGGAGAGCACGCGTCCCCAGCTACTTGGGATGAGTTCTCGGAGGCTTTTCTCACTCACTTCTTGCCTCCACAAATGAGGAGGGCACGGGCCGACAGATTTTTGTTCTTTGACGAGAGGGGCGCACAATTAGAAGTACAACGTTGAGTTTGATTCGTTGGCTCGATATGTCCTGCGTTGGTAGCGAATATGGAGGGCGAGTGCATCGCCACGTCACGGGCTAGATGATTATATGGCGAGTCTTGTGCGGGTGTGGCTCTTCACGAGCATGGATATTACCGCATGCGAGCTCATGCACTTGGATGCGAGGCGTAAGGCAGCGGGTTGTGAGCGGCAGCGAAGACCGGGGCGGCGGTCTTTTGGTAGCTATCGTGGTGGCGGCCTCGGCGCGATCTGGGTGCACCACGGCGGGATATTCGAGGCGGACCGGGGCCCCGTGGACTTGACGTCGAGCGGCGAGAGTGCGGCGATCGGGACCACCCCCGGTGTGGCCGTCGGTAGATCCGCCGGGAATTGTGTGCGCTACGGGAGTTTGTTCTGATTGTGGCGGCGAGTCACTTTGCGGGATCAGGCCAAGGCGCAGAGTAAGTCGGCCTCTGAGTTCTTTCGCCGGTCTTCTTCATCTCCTACGATTTACTCGCCCGGGCAAGGTACTCATGGGCCAGGTCGCGAGAGGTCATGGCGCGCGGGTCGATTCTAGCAGTCCTCAGAACCGCATTTATGCCTTGTCCAGCCGGCAGGATCAGGAGGCCTCACCTGATGTCGTCACAGGTACCTTATCAGTTTCTGTTTATGACGTGTATGCCTTGATAGATCCGAGTTCTACTCTGTCCTATATATCTCCCCTTATTGCTAGTAGGATAGGGATAGAGCCTGAGTCCATAGACCCTTTCGAGGTAGCTACGCCAGTGGGTGATTCGGTGGTAGCTCGGCGGGTATATAGGGCTTGTCCAGTGACCATTTGCAGTCGTCAGACCCTAGCCGACTTGATAGAGTTGGACATGACTGATTTCGATGTGATCATGGGTATGGATTGGCTAGCTACTTTCTACGCCAAAGTAGGCTGCGAGAGAAAGTGGTGCGGTTCGGTTTCTGAGAGCCGGTTGTTGAGTGGGAGGAACCTGTATCGCCGAGGTAGGTTTATTTCCTACCTCGAGGCTAGGAAGATGGTGCGAAAGGGTATGTCTACCATCTCATTCGGGTGTTTGATCGAGGTGCGGTACGATTTTGATCGGTTCTGTAGTCAGAGAGTTCCCTGATGTGTTTCCAGATGACCTCCCGGGTATCCCTCCTGAAAGGGAGATAGAGTTTTGTATCGATGTGATGCCAGACACTCGGCCTATTACCATTCCGCCATACAGAATGGCACCTTCCGAGTTGAGAGAGTTGAAGGACCAGCTGCGAGATTTGCTGGAGAAGGGCTTCATCAGACCTAATGTTTCTCCCTGGGGAGCGCCGGTATTGTTCGTGAAGAAGAAGGACGGGACGCTGCACATGTGTGTTGATTCTGACGGTGAACAAGGTGACCATTAAAACGAATACCCTTTCGGGATCGATGATTTGTTCGACCAGTTGCAGGGTGCGAGATGTTTTTCCAAAATTGATCTGCGATCGGGCTATCATCAGGTACGAGTCAGAGAGGCGGATGTCCCTAGGACTGCATTCCGGACACGGTACGGGCATATGAGTTCAGGGTCATGTCTTTTGGGTTGACCAATACTCCGGCGATATTCATGGATTTGATGAACCGAGTGTTCAAACCATTTTTGGACACGTTTGTGATAGTGTTCATTGATGACATCTTGGTTTATTCGCTCGGAAGCGAGGCATGCGGAGCATTTGAGGAATTTGTGTTGAGAGTTCTCGGAGACCAGTGATTATACGCCAAGTTTTCCAAATGTGAGTTTTGGTTGGCTTGGTGGCTTTTCTTGGGCATATTATGGGTGATGGTATTGGTGGATACGGCCAAGATCGAAGCGATCGAGTTGGCCTCGACCTACTACTCCGAGAGGTTCGAAGTTTTACGGGCCTTGCGAGTTATTATCGGCGGTTCGTAGAAGTTTGCTTCTATCTGCACCATTGACTAGGTGACTCGGAGCGGCTAAGTTTGATGGTGATGCTTGTGGCGGGGTTTCGATTCTTGAAGGAGGCGCGGCCGCCCGTTCTTACTCTTCGGAGGTCCAGACGGCTATGTCGTGTATTGTGATGCATCGGGCATCGGGTTGGGATGTGTGTTGATGCGGTGGTAAGGTTATAAGCGTCACGATCAGGCGGCTTAAGAAGCATGAGAGGAACTACCCCACCCATGATTTGGAGTTGGCAGCGGTGATTCACGCTTTGAAGATCTGGAGGCACTATTTGTATGGGGTTCATGTGGATATTTATACAGACCACAAGAGCCTCCAGTATATCTTCAGCCAGAGAGAGCTGAACTTACGACAGAGACGGTGGTTAGAGTTGCTTAAGGATTATGACGTCGATATCCTGTACCACCCGGGGAAGGCCAATGTTGTGGCAGATGCCCTTAGTCGTAGGTCGATGGGTAGCCTATCAGATGTGCAACCAGAGAGGAGGGGCATAGTTCGCGATTTGCATCAGTTAGCGAGCCTTGGTGTCCGTTTGAATGATTCTGATAGCAGTGGGGTTCGAGTTCGAGAGGTTGCCGAGTCTTCCATCATCGAGGAGGTGAAGAGGCAACAGTTTGAGGATCCGGTTTTGATTCGGTATCGTGATGCGGCTCTTCGCGAGGGGAAGGGTCCTTTTGAGGTATCACCTGATGGGGTGCTAAGGTTTGAGGGCAGGTTGTGTGTTCCAGATGTTTCAGGACTTGGCGGCGAGTTCTAGGGAAGCACACGCGCGCGTTACTCTATCCATCCGGTCGACCAAGATGTACCACGACCTTAGATCGTGTATTGGTGGGATGGCTTGAAGAGGGCGTTGCGAGTTCGTAGCTCGGTGCCGTGTTGTCGGCGGTGAAGGTAGAGCACGAGGCCTGATGGTTTGTTGCAGACGATAGAGATCCCGACCTGGAAGTGGGAGGTGATCAACATGGACTTTATCACAGGATTACCTCGCACTCAGAGGAGACATGATTCTATTTGGGTTATCGTCGACAGGCTGACAAAATCAGCCCACTTTCTTCCGTCGGGGCGACTTTTGGTGAGGATTATGCCGACTTTACATCAGAGATCGTCGGACTACATGGAGTCCCTATTTCGATCATATCGCAGAGGAGCGGTTCTGGCTAACTTCGGAGGTCTTTCGAGAAGGGTTTAGGACGCGGTGAGCACAGTCGCATTCCATCCACGCAGACAGACGGACAAGCGAGCGCCTTATCGAACTCTTGAGGATATGCTGCGAGCCTGTGTTATTGACTTCAGGGGTAGCTGGGAGGATCATTTGCCTCTAGTTGAGTTTGCGTATAATAATAGCTACCACTCCAGTATTCAGATGGCGCCTTATGAGGCCTTGTATGGGAGGAAGTGCAGATCGTTGATAGGCTGGTTTGATGTAGGCAAGGTACAGTTAGTGGGACCAGATTTGGTGCAGAAGGCAGTGGATAAGGTGGAGCTTATCCAGGAGGCGGTTCTTGGCGGCTGAGTCGGCGAAGTCATATGTAGATCATCGTCGTCGGCATCTGGAGTTCGAGGTTGATGATTGGGTTTTCCTGAAGGTGTCACCTGTTATGCCCCGTATTTCCAGAGTATGTACGTAAAGGAATACGTACAAATAGTTTGGTCTTAAAGTTAGGCCTTGGACGATTTTTTAGGCACAACTCACAAAGCGAATAGTTTTCCGACGAAACGTTTCCACAGCTTTCGTAGAGTAAATTCCGGCTATGCCATTTCTATTTTTTGCGGATTTTTCCAAGAGACGAAACATTTTGGACCAACGGGAGGGCGACACTTGTCACCCTCCAATTGATGGATGTGAGGCGTTCATATGGCCGATTGGAGTTGCCAACTTGGTCAAGTGGTTGGTAAGATATTTTGTGTGCAAGTTGGCTAGGTACACTTGCCCTAATCTTGACCTTACACTTGCCTAGCACTTGGCTAAATCTTGGCCATTGGTTGGCCATCCCTTGACCTATAAATACCCCCCTTAAGATGAAGAGTTCTTCATCCACAAATTACTTTCCAAGTCTTGAAAATCCTCCCTTCTCCCTTGTTAGCCATTTCGTCCCAGCCCGCTTCCCTCTAGCCTAAGTGACCCTTGGCGAGGCTTCCTCCCCTAGCCTGGCGAAATCTACCCCCTCCCTTGGTAGAAAAGTTGCCTTCTAGTATTGTTATAATGCCCAAAATACCCTAGCCCAAATCCCTTAGTCCTTAGTAGAAGTTGTGAAGAACTTCTAAGGTTTCCTTGGAACTATCGGAGCGTTCAACTTAGGAGCTAAACCTTGCTCAGGCGCGACTTTTATCTTGGATATTATTGGGCTTACCGAGGTAAATAAACTTACCCTTCTTTTATAACTAGAGAATGTATACTGTAGGAGTATAAGAATAAGTATAAATACTTAGACGAATATTACAGAAGAGAATTGAACTGTTATCACAGTAGAAGGGTTTAAAAGAAGAATTATTGAACTGTACTCACATAGGACTGTTTACACAGTAGACTCATATAACTCACCGGGTAGGGTTGTGCTGCCCGACTTTCCGTAGAATTGTGAACCCTCTGTTTAAGAATGACCTTCAGAGTAGTCTAGACTTTGATAGATGTCTGTGACTATTATAGGCTGATTCTCTGTGCGCGACATATTCAACTTGGCAGGAGGTTTTCGCCGAGAAGGTATGTGATTCTTCCTAAAGCATGATATTTTAAATATATATATAGTACGGTAGACGTACATGTCTTAACTGAATAATACCTACGGCAATGTCTTGCGACTTAAGCCTGAATAATAAAAGACTTGTATTGATTTCTGAAAGGTATAATAAGATGGTTTTGGTGAGTAGACATATTGTGACCCTATGTGTTAGTATCTTGTAACGCTTGTGTAAAGAGGTCAGTCTTACTTATGCTTATGTTGTTTGAACTATAAGCTGTTGTGTTAGTACTATATCACTCACCTCTTGAGATGATACCGGGGGTTAAGGCGCCTCCGTCTGGGGGTAGACTTCGGTGATGCAGGACCATGATTCGAGAATACCTCATGCGGGTCCAGGGGGCCTATGCGGAGCTACGAGAGTTCCAGGTTAGTATGCGGGGTTATGCCTCATGCGGTCTATGTGGCCATGCGGACAACGAGTCCAGGACGATGCCGAGGAGTAGCTACCCTCGATGCGGGGTTATACCTCATGCGGGCCCATGTGAGTGGCCTATGCGGACTCCGGGAGTCCAGGATTAGGCTAGCAGAATGATGATGTGGGCGAGTGGCCCTGTTTCGATCATTCACAGCCTAGACAAGACCTATTACAGTTACCTATTGTTGCTCTTGTTTGTGATGTGGCACTATGTGCGGTTTCCTTGGTTGTTTCACACATATTTGTAAACTGGTTTTAAAAATGATATGTTTTCATTTAAGTACTTACAGTTTCGCATACTTAGTACCTGTTGTACTGACCTCCTTGAAGTGCGTTCATGCCGAGTAAGAGCGGCAGTGCTAGATCCACATCCTTAGGATCTCTTTGCATTGGTGTCGGGAGCTCCATCTTCTAGGAGGCTCTACTTTTGGTATGATCTCACGTATTGTAGGTAGTTTTGTCTGATCGGGGTATGGCGAGGCCCTGTCCGCCATAGTTGTTTACTTCCTTAAGTGTAGTACTATTATGCAGTTGGGATGTAGCGCAAGACTTGAGTTATATATATTATGCCGAAAAGGCAAGCTTTTCATCGAGATAAAGCGTTTACATTTTTACTATGTTTCTGTCGTTTTATATTTCATTGGTTACTCGATATATGACTACTTGGGTGCCGGTAAGGCACGATCCACCAGGCAGGGTCGTGACAAAAGTGGTATCGAGCGATTAATCCTCGGAAAGTGTCTGACCGTATCTAGTAGAGTCTTGATTATCGGTGTGTTGTGCACCACCAATAATCGAGGAGGCTATAGGATATTTAGGATTGGTTTCCATTCTTCTCATTACGAGATCGTGCTTTAGAGCCGTGTTATAGGTTGGACCCTCTAACGTATTCTTTTCTATGCTGATTATGCCTCCACGTAAGGCAACCGGGCCCGAAAGGCAAAGCGTGAGGAGCTTCTAGCGAGACACCCGAGTCACGAGGGCTCAGCCCGATCTATACGAGGCGGCGAGTTCTATGACGCCGCCCGGCCAGCGAGACCACAGTACCGCACCTCGTCCCGCGGCACAGGCGGAGAGTTAGGTACAAGAAGATGGCCCGGCTATTGGCTAGAGTTGTGGCGAATCGAGAGAGGCTGAATCTGGCGATTCAGTTCAGCTCGGCTCGATCGCACCGTGGTACACCCGAGGCGAATAGTTTGAGACTACGAGATTTCTTGAGTTGTAGCCCGCTTGAGTTTCTGGTCGAGGCGGGAGGATGATCCGCGAGTTCATCCGTCGGCTTGAAGGATCATGCGGGTGATCAAGGCCTCGAGACGAGTGTGACCCGGTTCGCGTCGGTGCGTGATACCGCGATCGATTGGTTTGATTCATGGGAGTTATCCGGGAGAGCAGCGTCCCAGCCTACTTGGGATGAGTTCTCGAGGCTTTCCTCACTCACTTCTTGCCTCGCGGATGAGGAGGCGCGGTGATAGATTTTCTTCTTTGGCGAGAGGGCGACCTTGTCGGGAGTACAATGTCGAGTTTGATTCATTGGCTCGATATGTCCCGGCATTGGTAGCGAATATGGAGGATAGGGTGCACCGCTACGTCGGGCTAGATGATTATATGGCCGAGTCATATGCGGGTGTTTCTCTCGGCCGGGTATGGACATTACGTATGCGAGCTCACGCCCTTGGATGCGAGCGCGAGGTCGACGAGTGGGCGAGCAGCGAAGAAGGCGGGGCGGGAGGGTCTTACGGTAGCTATCGTGGTGGCGGCCTCGTGGCGATCTGGGTGCACCACGGCCGGCTCGAGCACTCTGCACCGTCCTCGGCCGCGGCGAGTATTCGAGGCGGCCGGGGCCAGGGCTTGAGCGTCGAGTAGCGAGATGCGGCGATCGGGACCACCCCGGTGTGGCCGTCGCGGTAGATCCCATTACGGGAAGTGTGGTGCATTTTTGGAGCTTATTACTGATTGTAGCCAGCGGTCACTGCGGCGTCGGCCAGGCGTGGCGGTGGTAGGCTCGGCGCCGAGTTACATTGCGCTCATCATCTCCTCTGATTACTCGCCCGAGGCGGGAGTGCGCATGGGTCAGCAGTCGCGGCGAGTCGTGGCTCGGGTCCCGATTCTAGCGGTCCTCGAACGCATTTATGCTTTGTCCGGACAGATCGGGAGGCCTCACCGATGTCGTCCACGGTACCTTATCGGTTCTGGGTTTGATGTATATGCTTTGATAGATCCGTGGTTCTACTCATCTATATATCTCCCTTGTTGCTAGTAGGATAGAGTGAAACGAGTCCATAGACCACTTTCGAGGTAGCTACGCGATGGGTGATTCGGTGGTAGCTCGGCGGGTATATAGAGCTTGTCTGTGACCATTTGATCGTCGGACCCTGGCGACTTGATAGAGTTGGAGATGATTGACCGGCGTGATTATGGGGATGGATTGGCTAGCTTCTTGCTACGCCAATGTAGACTGAGAGAGAGTAATGCGGTTCCGGTTTCACGAGGGCGGTTGTTGAGTGGGAGCACGCGGTATCGTAGGGGTAGGTTTATTTCCTACCTCAAGGCTAGGAAGATGGTGCGAAGGGTATATCTACCATCTCGTTGGGTGTTTGATCTGAGGCTGCGGTGCAGATTTTGATCGATCCCGGTAGTCGAGAGAGTTCCCGCACGTGTTTCGGGCGACCTCGGGTATCCTCCCGAGAGGAGATTGAGTTTTGTATAGACACATTGCGGACACTCGGCTATTTCCATTCCGCCATACAGAATGGCACTGCCCGAGTTGAGAGAGTTGAAGGATCAGCTTAGGGATTTGCTGGAGAAGGGCTTCATCAGGCCTAGTGTTTCACCCTGGGGAGCGCCGATATTGTTCGTGAAGAAGAAGGACGGGACGCTGCGCATGTGTGTTGACTTCTGACGGTGAACAAGGTGACCATTAAACGAATACCCTTCCGGGATTGATGATTTGTTCGACGATTGCGAGCGCGAGATGTTTTCAAGATTGATCTACGGTCGGGCTATCATCAGTGCGAGTCGAGAGGTGGATGTCCCTAGATCGCATTCGGAGACCCGTGACGGGCATTATGAGTTCGTGGTCATGTCTTTTGGGTTGACGAATGCTCGGCGATATTCATGGATTTGATGAACCGAGTGTTCAAACCATTTTTGGACACGTTTGTAATAGTGTTCATTGATGATATCTTGGTTTATTCGCTCAGAGCGAGAGCATGCGGAGCATTTGAGGCTATCTTGTGAGTTCTCGGGATCAGCGATTATGCGCCAAGTTTTCCAAATGTGAGTTTTGGTTGACTTGATGGCGTTTCGGGCATATTGTCGGGCTGATGGCATTCGAGTGGATACGGCAAGATCGAAGCGATCGGGACTTGGCCTGAACCTACTACTCGGCGAGAGGTTCGCGATTTTACGGGCCTTGCGAGGATATTATCGGTTCGTGGAGAAGTTTGATTCTATCTACGCACCATTGACGGTGACTCGAGAAAGCGACCAAGTTTGATGGTGATGCTTGTGGCGAGGTTTCGATTCTTTGAAAGAAGGCGACGGCCGCCCGTTCTTACTCTTCCGGAGGTCGACGGTTATGTTGTGTATTGTGATCGTCGGGCATCGGGTTGGGATGTGTGTTGATGCGGCATGGTAGAGTTATAAGCGTCACGCATCCCGACTTAAGAAACACGAGAGGAACTACCCGCATGATTTGGAATTGGCGGCGATGATTCGCTTTGAAGATCTGGAGGCACTATTTGTATGGGGTTCACGTGGATATTTATACAGACCACAAGAGCCTCCGGTATATCTTGACCCGAAGGAGTGAACTTACGGCGAGGCGGTGGTTAGAGTTGCTTAAGGATTACGATGTTGATATCTGTACCACGGGAAGGCGATGTTGTGGCGGATGCTCTTAGTCGTAGGTCGATGGGAGCCTATCGGATGTGCGGCTAGAGAGAAGGGACATGGTTCGTGATTTGCACGATTAGCGAGCCTTGGTGTCCGTTTGATTGATTACGATAGCGATGGGGTTAGAGTTCGTGAGGTTGCCGAGTCTTCCATCGTCGAGGAGGTGAAGAGGCAATAGTTCGAGATCGGCTTTGATTCGATATCGTGATCTGACTCTTCGTGAGGCAAGGGTCCTTTGAGTGGCACGATGGGGTGCTAAGGTTTGAGGCGAGTTGTGTGTTCCGGATGTTTGAGGACTTGGCGGAGTTCTTGGGAAGCACCGCGGCGGCGTTACTCCATCCATCGGTCGACCAAGATGTACCACGACCTTAGATCGTGTATTGGTGGGATGGCGAAGAGGGCGTTGCGAGTTCGTAGCTCGGTGCCGTGTTGTCGGCGGTGAAGGTAGAGCACGAGACACGGTGGTTTATTCTGACGATAGAGATCCCGACGGAAGTGGGAGGTAATCAACATGGACTTCATCACGGGATTACCTCGCTTTCGGAGGAGACATGATTCTATATGGGTTATCGTCGGCGGTGGCGAAATCAGCCCACTTTCTTCCGTCGGGGCGACTTTTCGGTGAGGATTATGCGAACTTTACATCAGAGATCGTCGGTGCATGGAGTTCCTACCGATCATATCGATGCAGAGCCCGGTTTACGGCCAACTGGAGGTCCTTCGAGAGGGTTTAGGGACACGGTGAGCACGATCTGCATTTCATCCACGCAGCAGACGGACAGCGAGCGCACTATCCGACTCTTGAGGATATCTGCGAGCTGTGTTATTGACCAGTGGTAGTTGGGAGGATCATTTGCCTCTAGTTGAGTTCGCGTATAATAATAGCTACCACTCCGGTATTGAGATGGCGCCTTATGAGGCCTTGTATGGGAGGAAGTGCGGATCGCCTATAGGTTGGTTCGATGTGGGCGAGAGTGCGGCTAGTGGGACCAAATTTGGTGCGGCGATGGATAAGGTGAAGCTTATCAGGCGGCTATTGACGGCTCGAGTCGGCGAAGTCGTATCACGGATCATCGTCGTCGACATCCGGAGTTCGCGATTGATGATTGGGCTTTCTGAAGGTGTCACCCATGAAGGGTGTGATGAGATTCGGGAAGAAGGAAACTTCGGCCCAGTACATTGGGCGTTTAGTTGTCGCGGGGTAGGCAAGGTTGCCTATGAGTTGGATCTGCCGTCCGATGCGGAGGCGGTGCATCCGGTGTTTCACGTTTCTATCTTTGAGAGATGTATCGGGGATCCATCTAGGGTACATCCGATTGGCGATGTCGGTGACCAGGGGTTATCGTATGAGAGATTCCCATAGCGATAATCGATCGTCGGAGTTAGGCGTCTGCGGACGAAGGGCGTGGCTTCGTCAAAGTCTTGTGGCGGAGCGAGCTCGAGGAGGAGATGGCGTGGGAAGCCGAGGAGGACATGAGGCGAAGTATCTCACCTATTCCCACACCTCCGGGTAATTCACTTTCCTACTTGTAAATCTTCATTATCGTTTATGCCTAAGTGTTGTTTTATGGCGTGTGTGGCTTTTGCAAGCATTTAAGTTTTGAAGAACCTTATCGTTATCTGTCTTGGGAAGGAACATTCGGGACGAATGTTTCTAAGAGGAGAATGTTATGCCCGTATTTCCAGTATGCGTAAAGGAATACGTACAAAAAGTTTGGTCTTAAAGTTAGGCCTTGGACGATTTTTTAGGCACAACTCACAAAGCGAATAGTTTTCCGACGAAACGTTTCCACAGCTTTCGTAGAGTAAATTCCGGCTATGCCATTTCTATTTTTTGCGGATTTTTCCGAGAGGCGAAACATTTTGGACCAACGGGAGGCGACACTTGTCACCCTCGATTGATGGATGTGAGGCGTTCATATGGCGATTGGAGTTGCCAACTTGGTCAAGTGGTTGGTAAGATATTTTGTGTGCAAGTTGGCTAGGTACACTTGCCCTAATCTTGACCTTACACTTGCCTAGCACTTGGCTAAAACTTGGCCATTGGTTGGCCATCCCTTGACCTATAAATACCCCCCTTAAGATGAAGAGTTCTTCATCCACAAATTACTTTCCAAGTCTTGAAAATCCTCCTTCTCCCTTGTTAGCCATTTCGTCCAAGCCCTCTTCCCTCTAGCCTAAGTGACCCTTGGCGAGGCTTCCTCCCCTGCTAGCCGAAATCTACCCCCTTGGTAGAAAAGTTGCCTTCTAGTATTGTTATAATGCCCAAAATACCTAGCCCAAATCCCTTAGTCCTTAGTAGAAGTTGTGAATAACTTCAGGTTTCATGGAACTATCGGAGCGTTCAACTTAGGAGCTAAACCTTGCTCAGGCGCGACTTTTATCTTGGATATTATTGGGCTTACCGAGGTAAATAAACTTACCCTTCTTTTATAACTAGAGAATGTATACTGTAGATTATAAGAATAAGTATAAATACTTAGACGAATATTACAGAAGAGAATTGAACTGTTATCACAGTAGAAGGGTTTAAAAGAAGAATTATTGAACTGTACTCACATAGGACTGTTTACACAGTAGACTCATATAACTCACCAGGTAGGGTTGTGCTGCCCGACTTTCCGAAAAATTGTGAACCCTCTGTTTAGAATGACCTTCAGAGTAGTCTAGACTTTGATAGATGTCTGTGACTATTATAGGCTGATTCTCTGTGCGCGACATATTCAACTTGGCAGGAGGTTTTCGCCGAGAAGGTATGTGATTCTTCCTAAAGCATGATATTTTAAATATATATATGATGCGGTGAAGCGTCATGTCTTAACTGAATAATACCTACGGCAATGTCTTGCGACTTAAGCCTGAATAATAAAAGACTTGTATTGATTTCTGAAAGGTATAATAAGATGGTTTTGGTGAGTAGACATATTGTGACCCTATGTGTTAGTATCTTGTAACGCTTGTGTAAAGAGGTCAGTCTTACTTATGCTTATGTTGTTTGAACTATAAGCTGTTGTGTTAGTACTATATCACTCACCCCTTGAGATGATACCGGGGTTAATTGCCTCCGTCGCGGGGTAGACTCGGTGATGCAGGACCATGATTCGAGAATACCTCATGCGGGTCCAGGGCCTATGCGGAGCTACGAGAGTTCGTGTTAGTATGCGGGGTTATGCCTCATGCGGTCTATGTGGCCATGCGGACAACGAGTCGGGGCGATGCAGGAGTAGCTACCTCGATGCGGGGTTATACCTCATGCGGGCCCGTGAGTGGCCTATGCGGACTCGGGAGTCGAGATTAGGCTAGCGAGAATGATGATGTGGCGAGTGGCCTGTTTCGATCATTCGCGGCCTAGACAAGACCTATTACTGATTTACCTATTGTTGCTCTTGTTTGTGATGTGGCACTATGTGCGGTTTCTTGGTTGTTTCACACATATTTGTACGGTTTTAAAAATGATATGTTTTCATTTAAGTACTTACAGTTTCGCATACTTAGTACATGTTGTACTGACCTCCTTCGGGGGGCTGCGTTCATGCCGCAGGTAAGGGCAAGCAGGTGCTAGATCCACATTCTTAGGATCTCTTTGCATTGGTGTCAGGAGCTCCATCTTCTCCGGAGGCTCTACTTTTGGTATGATCTCCCTGTATTGTAGGTAGTTTTGTCTGATCGAGGGTATGGCGGGGCCCTGTCCCGCCATAGTTGTTTACTTCCTTAGAGGTCTGTAGTACTATTGTACAGTTGGGATGTAACTGCAAGACTTGAGTTATATATATTATGCCGAAAGGCAAGCTTTTCATCAGATAAACTGTTTCTGTTTTTACTATGTTTCCTGTCTCGTTTTATATTTCCGCTGGTTACTCTGATATATGACTACTTGGGTGCCCCGGTAAGGCACCAGTCACGGGCCCCGGAACGGGTCGTGACATCACCCCTGAAGGGTGTGATGAGATTCGGGAAGAAAGGGAAACTCAACCCAAGGTATATTGGGCCGTTTCAGATTGTCCGCAGGGTAGGCAAGGTTTTCTATGAGTTGGATCTGTCGTCCGATCTGGAGGCAGTGCATCCGGTGTTTCATGTTTCTATGCTGAGGAGATGTATCGGGGATCCATCTAGAGTGCATCCGATTGACGATGTCCAGGTGACCGAGGGGTTATCATATGAGGAGGTTCCCATAGCGATAATCGATCGTCAGGTTAGGCGTCTGCGGACCAAGGACGTGGCTTCCGTCAAAGTCTTGTGGCGGAACGAGTTCAGGGAGGAGATGACGTGGGAAGCTGAGGAGGACATGAGGCAGAAGTATCCTCACCTATTCCCCACACCTCCAGGTAACTCACTTTCCTACTTGTAAATTTTTATTGTCATATTTGCTTAAGTGTTGTATTGTGGCCATGTGTGGCAAACTGTTTAAGTTATGAAGAACCTTATCATTATCTGTCTTGGGAAGGAACATTCGGGACGAATGTTTTTAAGGAGGGGAGAATGTTATACCCCGTATTTTCAGAGTATGTACGTAAGGGCGTACGTACAAAAGAATAGCCTTAAAGATTAGGCATTGGACGAAATTAGTACACAACTCACAAAAAGAATCGTTTTCCGACGAAACGTTTTACCAAACTTGCGAAGGGAAAATTCCGGCTATGTCATTTATAATTTTTGCGGATTTTTCCGAGAGACGAAACATTTTGGACCAATGAGAGGGCGACACTTGTCACCCTCTAATTGGAGGAAGAATGGGCGGTAAAGGGGACGATTGGTAGCTTGTTTTGTCAAGGAGTTGGTAGGATATTTTTGTGTAGTAGATGGATAAGGACACTTGCCTAAATCCTCACCCTACACTTGCATAGCACTTGGCTTCATCTTGGCCATTGGTTGGCCTATAAATACCCCTCTAACTTGAAGGTTTTCTTCATCCACAAATCCATTCTCCAAGTCTTGAAATCCTTCCCCCTCTCTTGTTGTGTTTCGTCCAACACTCCCCCTCCTCCTTGTGAAGGCCCTTGGCCGAAACACCCCCCCTCTAGCCTAGTAGATCTAGCCGACCCCACTTGGTAGAAAGTTGTCTTCCAAAGTATAGTTACTATTCCAAAATACCCTAGCCCAAATCCCTTATAGTATTTTAGTAGAAGTTGTGTAGAACTTCTAAGGGCTTCTTGGAGCTATCGGAGCGTACAAATTAGGAGCTAAACCTTGCTCAGGAGCGACATTTAACTTGGATAATATTGGGCTTATCGAGGTAAATAATCTTATCCTTCTATTGTAATTGGAGAATACATACTGTAGAAGTATAGAAACAAGTATAAAACACTTAGAAGGGTCTTACAGAATAGAAGTGAGCGCTATCACGGTAGAAGGGTATAAAGAAGAATAATTGAATGTACTTACATGGGATTTGTATTCTGATGAACTTGTATAGCTTCAGGGTGAGGAAGTCTGCCGATTTTCCATAGAATTAAGAACCCTCTGTTTAGAATGTCCTACAGAGTAGTCTAGACTTTGATAGACGTCTTTGACTATTATAGGTTGTTACTCTGCGCGCGACATATTCGACTTGGCAGGTGGATTTCGCCAAGAAGGTATGTGATTCTTCTTATACTCTTGAGCATGATATTTTAAAGTATATATATAGTACGGTAGACGTACGTGTGTTAACTGAACGTAGCTTTACGGCAATGTCTTTTGACTTAAGCCTGAATAATAAAGATCTTAGAGTCTTTCAAAAGAATTATAAATCAGTTTTGAAAGAAGAAGAATATTTGTTTTTAAAACAAGAAGCTTAAGAGTTATACTAGCTTTATGGGAAGTTAAGTATAACGACTTAAGAATGATAAAAGGAACAGTTTACTTATGTGTTTATAAAAGACTTATATTAATTTCTGGAAAGTATAATAAGATGGTTTGATAAAGTAGACATGATATGATGCTATGTGTGTTAGTGTCTTGTAACGTTTGTATAAGAGGGTATTCTTGTTGTGCTTATGTTGTTTAACGATAAGCTGTTATGTTAGTAGTATATCACTCACCTCTTGACATGATACCGGGGGTTAAGCTGCCCTCCGATGCGGGGTAGACTCAGGCGGTCTGGGACCATGATTCGAGAATACCTCATGCGGGTCCATGGGACCTATGCGGAGCTACGAGAGTTCCAGGTTAGTGTGCGGCCTTTATGGTCATGCGTTCTATGTGGCCATGCGGACTACGAGTCCAGGACGATGTCGGGGAGTAGCTACCCTCGATGCGAGGAATACCTCATGCGGGCCTAGGTGGCCTATGCGGACTACGGGAGTCCAGGATTAGGCTTGCATAGTGATACTATGGGCGATTGGCCCTGCTTCGATCATTCGCAGCCTAGAAAAGACCTGTTACAGTTTACCTATTGTTGCTCTTGTTTATGATGTGGCACTATGTGCGGTTACTTTGGTTGTTTCATGCATAATTGTAAAAATTGGTTTTAAAATGATATGATTTCATTTAAGTACTTTACAGTTTCACATACTTAGTACCTGTTATCGACCTCGCTCTGAAGTGCGTTTGTCACGACCGTTTGGGGCCGTGGATCGTGCCTTACCGGGCACCCTAGTGATACAACATCAGAGTAATCAGCGGAACATAAAACACATACATGAACAAATGAAGTACAAACAGTAATCTGAGGAAAACTTGCCTTTCGGCATATATATATAAATAACAACTTTTTCCAACATGAACAGTTTATCGTTTAAACATCATAAGCACAATCAAGGGAAAATCCCTTTACACAAACATCACAGAATACTAACACACGTAGCATCCTAATATGATTACTTATCAAATCAACACGAAGGTATTACAAGGCTATCACAAACCAATACAATCAAGTTATTCACACAAGGTACCTTCTACTATATGATTAACGAGATCGGGTTTTTATCCCCAAAGTACTTTATACATAACTCTTTAAAGATATGTTACTTTCACAAAAGTCACACAATACCCGTAGTATATAACAATAGAGTGATTATCTTTTTAAAGTAAATCAATTTCTTCTCTTTGTAAAATCAAGTAGCAACCTTCTTTTCCAATGTTCAAGTTTGCCTAATTTCCAATGTTCAAGTTTCTTTTTTCAGAAAGGTTTCGTAGTTCATAGTCTTATTCATTTAAGAATATAATTCTCTTTTTAAGCTATCTGAGAAACATAAGCCTTATATGTGAGTAGGATATTCTTGTTTATAACAATCTTATTACAATGACCATGATCTAGGAAATATCATTTTGTCTCATCTTAGCTTCTATGCAGATGGAAGTTTCTACTGGTTTTAATAATACTTAATCTGTCAAAACATTTCCTTTTATTAACGCTGCAGTGGTTTGTCGATACACATTCTGATTTCCGAAATCAGTAAAACATTCTTAAGCCGTTATTACCTAACTTCCCATAAAGCTAGTATAACTCTTAAGTTTTCAAAAACCAAGTATTTCTTCTTCTTTCGAAATGATTCAAAAATCTTTTGAAATACTTCAAGTTCTTTATTAACACATAATAAGCCAGTTATAGTTCAAATCAGTTACCTTTTAAAAACCACAAGTATTTTCTTACCAACATAAAGCTGTTATAACCAACTTCCCATAAAGCCGTTATAACACTTTATGTTTTAAACCAATCAAATACATACAAGACACGTATGCGTCTACCGTACTACATAGTTCACACATATCATGCTAGAAGAGATAGGAAGAGGTTCACATACCTCGCGAGTATCGACTAATAGCAAAACGCTCAGTACTTCCGTCGGCTACTCCTTAAGCCAAGTAGATCGCGCCACACGTAGTACTTCAACCTATAAGGCCACAAGGCGCTTATTAACATTTAGACCTCATCGTAGAACATTCTACCGAAAATTCGGCAGCACCTCCCCCCCCGCAACAGCGTAAATCTCCTCCTTTATCGAGGCCGGCCACCAAGCCAACGGGGGTTATACATCTAACGAACGTACAATTCTACTCCACAGAAAATCTACACAAGTCTCATGTCTGATCCTATGTAAATCTGATTCGGTACTCTTCTTTTGAAAAGGTTTCTTATTATTGGGCTTAAGTCAAAAGACATTGCGATAACTACGTTCGATTATATATAGTATACTTCAACTATATAATCATACAACATGTAATTTCCAATTACAATAGAGGACAAGATATTTACCTCGATAAGCCCATAATTATCCGAGTTTAAATGTCGATCCCGAGCAAGGTTTAGCTCTACTCGAAGCGCTCAGGCCGCTCCAAACAACCCTTAGAAGGTCTAACCAACTTCTACTTATTACTCCAACTAACCATGGAGATTTTCCTTAGGGTTTCGGTTTTGTGACGGGAAGTATAATAGTATTTGTGGGTTTTTCGTATAGTTATAACCTTAGAATACAACAAGGTATGCTGCTAAGGTAATTTGGGCATTATAACAATACTTTGAGAGTATTTCTACACCACAAAAAGAGGGTATTATACGAAAGCAACTAGGCTAGGGGTACACTCTGCTAGCACCCTAGAGGGTGCTCGGCCACGAGGGGGCCTTGGCCGAACTCAACACAAGGGAGAAGGAGAGCTTTCAAGACTTAGGCAAATTTATGGATGAAGAAGTTCATCAAAGGGAGGGGTATTTATACTACAAGCCAAGGCCAACCAATGGCCAAGATCTAGCCAAGTGCTATGCAAGTGTAGGGCCAAGATTCACCCAAGTACACCTTATCCATCTACCACCAAAATATCCTACCTACTACTTGACAAAAGCCACTCCAATCGTCCAAGCCATTTCCGCCCATTCCTCCCAATGAGAGGGTGACAAGTGTCGCCCTCTTGTTGGTCCAAAATGTTTCGTCTCTCGGAAAAATCCGCAAAAATTAGAAATGACATAGCCGGAATTTTCCCTACGAAAGCTGTGAAAACGTTTCGTCGAAAAACGACTCTAATCGGGTGTTGTGCACAAAAGTAAATCGGCCAAGCCTATTCTCAAGTTCAAATTTTCTACGTACGTCCTTACGTACATACTCTGGAAATACGGGGTATAACATTCTCCCCTCCTTAGAAACATTCGTCCCGAATGTTCCTTCTAAGTCTCATAACGAACGCGCGCCAGTATAGTCTTCACTACTACACTTACGAACAATCCTGCCACAGCTGGTCACAGAAACACCTGCGTAACTACTTACATCAAAGTCCACGAGGAAACACCTCTAATCATCACCACAAACCACTTCTTACCGGGGTCTAAAATATACTTCCTTCGCACCTTCTCTTTACAAAAGAAATGATCACATCTATGCTCGCCATGCATGCTCGCTTCTCTCTTTACTTGCCGTAGATACCACTTTGTCACTTTGCCGCGAGGTTCTAGTGTCACTCCGGCGACCCAACAAATGGTACCGGACTGCATGCGATCCCTGAGGTTTGGACCTTCTCAGGACGTGCCATACGGAGAGCCACGGTTCGGGTCTGTTCCCGCGTGAGATGCTCTGGCCTCTTTATACGCTCAGCCCCCCGAAGGAGGTCAGTACAACAGGTACCGAGTATGCGAAACTGAAAATATTGTAAATGAAATCATAGTAGTCTATATAAAGCAGGAGACATGTATGATAACCAAACTACGATTCCTGATAAATAAGCAGTCATATCAAGTCAGGGACTCACGCCCTCGAAGTCATCACTCAAATACATAAATATGGGTCTCACGCCCACAACATCAATCATGCCTGTGGAATACCTTCCTCACTGCCGGCAGTCAATGATAGAAAAACACCAAGGAACACACATGAACAACAGGTCCCACCTGTGCCCAAATAAAACAGTACAGGGTAAGTACGAAGGCATAGCCGACTACTAACACCCACAGTACTAACAAGGTCATAAACTGTTATGTTGGTATTTATACCACTCACCGTGTTTCCGGGGGTTAAGCTGCCCTCCGATGCGGGGTAGACTCAGGCGGTCTGGGACCATGATTCGAGAATACCTCATGCGGGTCCCGGGCCTATGCGAACTACTGAGAGTTCGAGTTAGTGTGCGGCCTTTATGGTTGATACCACTTTTGTCACGACCCGTTTCGGGGCCCGTGACTGGTGCCTTACCCCGGGCACCCTAGTGATACAACATCAGAGTAATCAGCGGAACATAAAACACATACATGAACAAATGAAGTACAAACAGTAATCTGAGGAAAACTTGCCTTTCGGCATATATATATAAATAACAACTTTTTCCAACATGAACAGTTTATCGTTTAAACATCATAAGCACAATCAAGGGAAAATCCCTTTACACAAACATCACAGAATACTAACACACGTAGCATCCTAATATGATTACTTATCAAATCAACACGAAGGTATTACAAGGCTATCACAAACCAATACAATCAAGTTATTCACACATAAGGTACCTTCTACTATATGATTAACGAGATCGGGTTTTTATCCCCAAAGTACTTTATACATAACTCTTTAAAGATATGTTACTTTCACAAAAGTCACACAATACCCGTAGTATATAACAATAGAGTGATTATCTTTTAAAGTAGATCAATTTCTTCTCTTTGTAAAATCAAGTAGCAACCTTCTTTTCCAATGTTCAAGTTTGCCTAATTTCCAATGTTCAAGTTTCTTTTTTAGAAAGGTTTCAGTAGTTCATAGTCTTATTCATTTAAGAATATAATTCTCTTTTAAGCTATCCGAGAAACATAAGCCTTATATGTGAGTAGGATATTCTTGTTTATAACAATCTTATTACAATGACCGTGATCTAGGAAATATCATTTTGTCTCATCTTAGCTTCATGCGGATGGAAGTTTCTCTTGGTTTTAATAATACTTAATCTGTCAAAACATTTCCTTTTATTAACGCTGCAGTGGTTTGTCGATACACATTCTGATTTCCGAAATCAGTAAAACATTCTTAAGCCGTTATTACCTAACTTCCCATAAAGCTAGTATAACTCTTAAGTTTTCAAAAACCAAGTATTTCTTCTTCTTTCGAAATGATTCAAAAATCTTTTGAAATACTTCAAGTTCTTTATTAACACATAATAAGCCGATTATAGTTCAAATCGATTACCTTTTAAAAACCACAAGTATTTTCTTACCAACATAAAGTCGTTATAACCAACTTCCCATAAAGCCGTTATAACACTTTATGTTTTAAACCAATCAAATACATATAGCACGTATGCGTCACCGTACTACATAGTTCACACATATCATGCTAGAAGAGATAGGAAGAGGTTCACATACCTCGCGACGAGTATCGACTAATAGCAAAACGCTCCAAGTACTTCCAACCGTCGGCTACTCCTTAAGCCAAGTAGATCGCGCCACACGTAGTACTTCAACCTATAAGGCCACAAGGCGCTTATTAACATTTAGACCTCATCGTAGAACATTCACAGAAAATTCGCAACTCCCCCACACATGGCGTAAATCTCCTCCTTTATCGAGGCTACCAAGCCAACCGGGGTTATACATCTAACCCGAACGGGTACAATTCTACTCCACGTAAAAGCTACACAAGTCTCTGTAATACGATCCTATGTAAATCTGATTCGATTACTCTTCTTTCGAAAAGGTTTCTTATTATTCAGGCTTAAGTCAAAAGACATTGCCGATAACTACGTTCAGTTCTATATATAGTATACTTCAACTATATAATCATACAACATGTAATTTCCAATTACAATAGAGGGACAAGATATTTACCTCGATAAGCCCATAATTATCCGAGTTTAAATGTCGATCCTGAGCAAGGTTTAGCTCCTACTCCGAGCGCTCAGGCCTCCAACAACCCTTAGAAGTTCTAACCAACTTCTACTTATTACTCCAACTAACCATGGAGATTTTCCTTAGGGTTTCGGTTTTGACTGACGGGAAGTATAATAGTATTTCTGGGTTTTTCGTATAGGTATAACCTTAGAATACAACAAGGTATACGGCTAAGGTAATTTGGGCATTATAACAATACTTTGGAGAGTATTTCTACACCACAAAAAGAGGGGTATTATACGAAAGCAACTAGGCTAGGGGATACACTCTGGCTAGCACCCCAGAGAGGGTGCTCTCGACATGAGGGGGCCTTGGCCGAACTCAACACAAGGGGAGGGAGAAGGAGAGCTTTCAAGACTTAGGCAAATTTATGGATGAAGAAGTTCATCAAAGGGAGGGGTATTTATACTACAAGCCAAGGCCAACCAATGGCCAAGATCTAGCCAAGTGTTATGCAAGTGTAGGGCCAAGATTCACCCAAGTACACCTTATCCATCTACCACCAAAATATCCTACCTACTACTTGACAAAAGCCACTCCAATCGTCCAAGCCATTTCCGCTCATTCCTCCCAATGAGAGGGTGACAAGTGTCGCCCTCTTGTTGGTCCAAAATGTTTCGTCTCTCGGAAAAATCCGCAAAAATTAGAAATGACATAGCCGGAATTTTCCCTACGAAAGCTGTGAAAACGTTTCGTCGAAAAACGACTCTAATCGGGTGTTGTGCACAAAAGTAAATCGGCCAAGCCTATTCTCAAGTTCAAATTTTCTACGTACGTCCTTACGTACATACTCTGGAATTACGGGGTATAACATTCTCCCCTCCTTAGAAACATTCGTCCCGAATGTTCCTTCTAAGTCTCATAACGAACGCGCGCCAGTATAGTCTTCACTACTACACTTACGAACAATCCTGCCACAGCTGGTCACAGAAACACCTGCGTAACTACTTACATCAAAGTCCACGAGGAAACACCTCTAATCATCACCACAAACCACTTCTTACCGGGGTCTAAAATATACTTCGCCGCCTTCTCTTTACAAAAGAAATGATCACATCTATGCTCGCCTTGCATGCTCGCTTCTCTCTTTACTTGCCGTAGATACCACTTTGTCACTTTGCCGCGAGGTTCTAGTGTCACTCCGGCGACCCAACAAATGGTACCGGACTGCATGCGATCCCTGAGGTTTGGACCTTCTCAGGACGTGCCATACGGAGAGCCACGGTTCGGGTCTGTTCCCGCGTGAGATGCTCTGGCCTCTTTATACGCTCAGCCCCCCGAAGGAGGTCAGTACAACAGGTACCGAGTATGCGAAACTGAAAATATTGTAAATGAAATCATAGTAGTCTATATAAAGCAGGAGACATGTATGATAACCAAACTACAGTTCACAATAAATAAGCAGTCATATCAAGTCAGGGACTCACGCCCTCGAAGTCATCACTCAAATACATAAATATGGGTCTCACGCCCACAACATCAATCATGCCTGTGGAATACCTTCCTCACGCGGCGATCAATGATAGAAAAACACCAAGGAACACACATGAACAACAGGTCCCACCTGTGCCCAAATAAAACAGTACAGGGTAAGTACGAAGGCATAGCCGACTACTAACACCCACAGTACTAACAAGGTCATAAACTGTTATGTTGGTATTTATACCACTCACCGTGTTTCCGGGGGTTAAGCTGCCCTCCGATGCGGGGTAGACTCAGGCGGTCTGGGACCATGATTCGAGAATACCTCATGCGGGTCCCGGGGGCCTATGCGGAGCTACGAGAGTTCCAGGTTAGTGTGCGGCCTTTATGGTTGATACCACTTTTATCACGACCCGTTTCGGGGCCCGTGACTGGTGCCTTACCCCGGGCACCCTAGTGATACAACATCAGAGTAATCAGCGGAACATAAAACACATACATGAACAAATGAAGTACAAACAGTAATCTGAGGAAAACTTGCCTTTCGGCATATATATATAAATAACAACTTTTTCCAACATGAACAGTTTATCGTTTAAACATCATAAGCACAATCAAGGGAAAATCCCTTTACACAAACATCACAGAATACTAACACACGTAGCATCCTAATATGATTACTTATCAAATCAACACGAAGGTATTACAAGGCTATCACAAACCAATACAATCAAGTTATTCACACATAAGGTACCTTCTACTATATGATTAACGAGATCGGGTTTTTATCCCCAAAGTACTTTATACATAACTCTTTAAAGATATGTTACTTTCACAAAAGTCACACAATACCCGTAGTATATAACAATAGAGTGATTATCTTTTTAAAGTAAATCAATTTCTTCTCTTTGTAAAATCAAGTAGCAACCTTCTTTTCCAATGTTCAAGTTTGCCTAATTTCCAATGTTCAAGTTTCTTTTTTTAGAAAGGTTTCGTAGTTCATAGTCTTATTCATTTAAGAATATAATTCTCTTTTTAAGCTATCTGAGAAACATAAGCCTTATATGTGAGTAGGATATTCTTGTTTATAACAATCTTATTACAATGACCATGATCTAGGAAATATCATTTTGTCTCATCTTAGCTTACATGCGGATGGAAGTTTCTCTGGTTTTAATAATACTTAATCAGTCAAAACATTTCCTTTTATTAACGCTGCAGTGGTTTGTCGATACACATTCTGATTTCCGAAATCAGTAAAACATTCTTAAGCCGTTATTACCTAACTTCCCATAAAGCTAGTATAACTCTTAAGTTTTCAAAAACCAAGTATTTCTTCTTCTTTGAAATGATTCAAAATCTTTTGAAATACTTCAAGTTCTTTATTAACACATAATAAGCCGATTATAGTTCAAATCGATTACCTTTTAAAAACCACAAGTATTTTCTTACCAACATAAAGTCGTTATAACCAACTTCCCATAAAGCGTTATAACACTTTATGTTTTAAACAATCAAATACATATAGCACGTATGCGTCTCTGGTACTACATAGTTCACACATATCATGCTAGAAGAGATAGGAAGAGGTTCACATACCTCGCGCAGTATCGACTAATAGCAAAACGCTCAAGTACTTCCAACCGTCGGCTACTCCTTAAGCCAAGTAGATCGCGCCTGCGCGTACTTCAACCTATAAGGCCACAAGGCGCTTATTAACATTTAGACCTCATCGTAGAACATTCTAGAAAATTCGCGGCACCTCCCCGCATGGCGTAAATCTCCTCCTTTATCGAGGCCGGCTACCAAGCCAACCAGGGGGGGGGGGGGTTTATACATCTAACCAGACGTGTACAATTCTACTCATGAGAAAAGCTACACAAGTCTCATGTCTGATCCTATGTAAATCTGATTCAAGACTCTTCTTTCGAAAAGGTTTCTTATTATTCAGGCTTAAGTCAAAAGACATTGCCGATAACTACGTTCAGTTCTATATATAGTATACTTCAACTATATAATCATACAACATGTAATTTCCAATTACAATAGAGGGATAAAATATTTACCTCGATAAGCCCATAATTACCCGAGTTTAAATGTCGATCCTGAGCAAGGTTTAGCTCCTACTCCGAGCGCTCCGACCCGCTCCAAACAACCCTTAGAAGTTCTAACCAACTTCTACTTATTACTCCAACTAACCATGGAGATTTTCCTTAGGGTTTCGGTTTTGACTGACGGGAAGTATAATAGTATTTCTGGGTTTTTCGTATAGGTATAACCTTAGAATACAACAAGGTATACGGCTAAGGTAATTTGGGCATTATAACAATACTTTGGAGAGTATTTCTACACCACAAAAAGAGGGGTATTATACGAAAGCAACTAGGCTAGGGGGGGGGTACACTCTCGGCTAGCACCCCTAGAGGGTGCTCGCCACAAGTGGGGGCCCGTGGCCGAACTCAACACAAGGGGAGGGAGAAGGAGAGCTTTCAAGACTTAGGCAAATTTATGGATGAAGAAGTTCATCAAAGGGAGGGGTATTTATACTACAAGCCAAGGCCAACCAATGGCCAAGATCTAGCCAAGTGCTATGCAAGTGTAGGGCCAAGATTCACCCAAGTACACCTTATCCATCTACCACCAAAATATCCTACCTACTACTTGACAAAATCCACTCCAATCGTCCAAGCCATTTCCGCCCATTCCTCCCAATGAGAGGGTGACAAGTGTCGCCCTCTTGTTGGTCCAAAATGTTTCGTCTCTCGGAAAAATCCGCAAAAATTAGAAATGACATAGCCGGAATTTTCCCTACGAAAGTTGTGAAAACGTTTCGTCGAAAAACGACTCTAATCGGGTGTTGTGCACAAAAGTAAATCGGCCAAGCCTATTCTCAAGTTCAAATTTTCTACGTACGTCCTTACGTACATACTCTGGAAATACGGGGTATAACAGCGTTCATGCCGCAGGTAAGGGCAAGCAGGTGCTAGATCCGCATCCTTAGGATCTTTTGCGTTGGTGTCAGGAGCTTCATCTTCTCCGGAGGCTCGACTTTTGGGTATGATCTCCCTGTTGTAGATAGTTTTGTACAGTCAGGGTATGGCGGGGCCCTGTCCCGCCATAGTTATTTATCTTCTTAGAGGTCTGTAGTCCTATTTTACAGTTGGGATGTAACTGCAAAACTATGTTTTTATATTCCGCTGATTTTCTCTGATGTATGACTGCTTGGGTGCCCGGGTAAGACACCAGTCACGGGCTCCGGAACGGGTCGTGATAGTACTGACCTCCTTCGGGGGGCTGCGTTCATGCCGCAGGTAGAGGTACACCAGTCGTTGATCCTCGCTCATAGGATCACAGTTCAGCATATCGGGAAGCTCCGTTTCTCCGGAGGCTTATCTTTTGGTATAGTCCCCTGTCACTGTAAGTACTTGTACATCTGGGTATGGCGGGGCCTGTCCCGTCATGTTGTATAAAAACTCTTAGAGTGCAGAGTACTATTGTGGCGTGTGGTTTGTAAAAAGGATTAAACTGTTCAGTTTAAAAGATTTGCATATATATTATTGGAAGGCGACCGTTTTGGTTATCCTGTTCTTATCATATATCTTGTTTCATTTTTAAGTTTTTATTTCCGCTAATTTTCTCTGATGTTGTATCACTAGGGTGCCCGGGGTAAGGCACCAGTCACGGGCCCGGAATCGGGTCGTGACAGTTCGGTTCTCGGAAGGCTCCATTTCTCCGGAGGCTTCGTCTTTTGGTACGGTTCCCTGAGGTTGTAGACTTTTGTACATTCAGGGGGTATGGCGGGGCCCTGTCCCGTCATAGCGTTTATACCTTCTTAGAGGCTTGTAGTCCTGTCATGAATTGGGATGTAAGGATGTAACTGTTCGTTTTATTATATTTAGAGGTAGCCACTTTGGGTTAGCCTGTTTTATATTCTTATGTGGTTCTTGTTTGTGATTTTATTTCCGCTGGTTTTCTCTGATGGTGTATCACAAGGGTGCCCGGGGTAAGGCACCGGTCACGGATCCGGGGTCGGGTCGTGACAAAAGTGGTATCAGAGCAGTTAATCCTCGGAAGGGGTCTACAGGCCGTATCTAGTAGAGTCTTGATTATCGGTGTGTTGTGCACCACATCTATAATCAGGAGGCTACAGGATATTTAGGATTGGTTTCCATTATTCTCACTCTGAGATCGTGCGATAGAGCCGTGTTGTTAGGGTCGTCTCTCCCTAACGAGTTATGTTGATTGCAGCTACGAGAAAGGCGATGACCGGGAAGGATTATGTAGATTGTGTATCCAGGTTGGTAATATTTGTAGTATAGTTGGTATTGTGACATACAGCTATACGGATTTCTGTATGAGGGTCACATATGTGTTGCCTAAAATGATTTTAGATTACCAGGATTTGCTAAGGACTAAATAGATACCAGGAAGGTATGAACAATTAAGGAACTCTCATCGAGGTTTTACGTGCTAGTTCGAGATAATTAGGAGATGATGAGTTGTCTTAAAAGGTAATGGAACCTTAAGAAGTTTAATTAAGGGACCCAATGGGAGACTATGTTTGTAAATTAAGCTACGTGGTATGCTTAAGAGGATAGTACGGATGAGATCCGTGTGGAGTAAGTAATGGTTGTTGTGATCAAGACGACACGGTCATGGTATTATGAGAAGTTAGGGTACCCGTTTATGGGGTGGGATCAGTTGATAGTAGTCCCGCTACGTGACAGGGTCACGAGGGTACAAGCCCGAGTCTAGTTAATCGTTTTACGGGTTCGTGGACGCATTCCACCGGAACCAGGTTGTGAGAGCCGGAAATGGCCTTATATTGTTTAACTTAGTAACTCCAAGATTGGAGGCCAGCTTTATTATGGAAGTTATGTACGTAAGCTAGAATAAGTTTGGAAGTACGGAAACGAGTACGATCGGTAAGGAAGTGAGCAACCAAGTGTGAAAGAAATGGAGCCAGAATCCATGAGAACCTATATGAGGTAACTACACCGTGAGTGTTGAGTGGTAGCTGAGTGGGTAGATAATAATTGTCAGTAACGATACAGTCATCGGACCCTAGCAGAGCTGTTATGACAGACGTTGAGGTCATTATGAGTACGGGCTAGTTGGCCTCTTATTATGCCAACGTGGACTACAGAAGAGAGATTGATTCGGTACCAGTTTCCCGGTAAGCCGGTTATCGAGTGGAGAGGAAGGGAAGTGGTAGTAACCAGTGAATTATCCTTCCTTCTTTGGCATCATTGTTTTCAATAAGTCTGTGTGACTTGTTCATTAAGGAAAATTGACGCAGAAAGTAGGTAATACTTGAATTTGAAGGAATTTATGTTAAGTGCCCTTGGAGGTACTTGGAGTTGGTTTGGTGTGGCGGTCAGGGCCACGACCTTCCGGATAATTTCAAGGAAATGCGCAAGGCTAGAATAAAATAAGTACGAGCGCTGCCGGCAGAAAGCTGAGGGCATCTTTGGTAGGTTTTGAAAATCTACACGATTTTAAGGCAGTGCGTAATGATTAGATATTTACAGGACCACGAGAGGACCTGGTGATTAGGGTTGTGACTCCAAGGAAAGTTTATTGAAGGGAGATAAGTTCTCTCCCCTACATAAAAGGATAGTCTTACGTATCATGGGGTTATGGGTACCCATGTCGTTAGACGAAGGATGGGAGACTGGTAGGGTCTTCGGTATCGTCATGCCATAAGTTACAGTTTCAGATAACCGTGGGAAAGGTATTGTGTTGGGGAAATTAAGAACGACGTTACGAAATGGTCGAGGAAGTGTCATAAGGATAAAGATGCAGATAGTACGCATGTATGAAACTGTATGATCATGGATCAAGATAGAAATACTTTTGTTAATAATAAGCATAAGATAAGGTCATGACCAGAATGATAAAAGAGAATACGACTATGGTTATGTAAGTTGCACGAGATACAATTACCCCGGACTAGTGTAAGACCATTAGTAAATAATGGGCAGTAAGAACACCTCGAGGGAAGGTGGTAGCATCGGCACTGACAAAAAAAGATAGTAAGAAAATACGGAGGGGTAAGGACCCCAGGACAACTTGAAATAACTTATAAAGGAAAGACGAGTAGACACTGAGCGATAAGAAATCTTGACAAGTCATTTGATTATGTAATACCGTGAATTGAGGTGGAACATCGACTATAAGCTCTACGGTGGGAGAGAATGATAGGATTACTACTTGACGAGATCAAGGTCTCCTAAATTGTGATTGGCGGAAGTCTTAGCCATGCGGCAAGCAAAGGAATCAAATCTAAGTATAGTAACCAAGTTTGGTTGCAACAGAGAAAGGGGAAACAGGAATCATAATTGAGGTTAAGGATGCCCGAATATTTCGCAAGTACAAGAAAGGCTTCCAGTTATTGGAAGAAAAGTTGACCATGACTACAGTTCTAACCTCTCTTGAGAGACTAGAGGGTTAGGGTATTATTGTAACACGTAAGGTGTTGGGCTAGGTTGTGTGCTGACGCAACACAATAAGATTAGAGCTTATGTTTCCCGGCGGTTAGGGAAGCAAGAAAGGAATTACGCTACTCACGATTTAGAGTCGGCGGCAGTTAATCGTACCTTGAAGATTTGGAGGCAATTCCTTATATAGGTTTCATGTGGATATTTGTGCAGACCACAAGAGACTCCGGTATATCTTCAGACTGAGGCAACTGAATTTGCGACAGAGACGGTGGTTAGGGTTACTCAAGGATTACGAAGTTGATATTTTATACCACCCATGGAAGGCCAATGTAGTTGCAGATACCCTTAGTTGCAGATCGATGGGTAGTCTGTCTGATGTACAACCAGGGAAGAGGGATATGGTCCGAGAGTTACATCAGCTAGCGAGCCTTGGGGTTCGTTTAGTTGATTCTGATAGTAAGGGAGTTCGGGTTCGAGAGGTTGCCGAGTCTTCCATCGTCGAGGAGGTGAAGAGGCGACAGTATGAGGATCCGATTTTGATACGGTATCGAGATGCCGTTTTTCAGAAAGAGAAGAGTCTATTTGAGGTAGCGTCGGATGGGGTGCTAAGATTTGAGGGCCGGTTGTGTGTTCCCGATGTGACATGACTTCGTCAGTAGATTCTGGGGGAGGCACACAGTGCTCGTTATTCTACTCACCCGGGGTCGACTAAGATGTATCATGACCTCAGATGCGTGTATTGGTGGGATGGCCTGAAGAGGACGTGCAGTTTTGTTGCCTGATCCTAATTGTCAGCAGGTTAAGGTTGAGCACCAGAAGCCCGGTGGGCTGTTGCAGACTATTGATATTCTAACTTGGAAGTGGGAGGTGATAAATATGGATTTTATTACAGGGCTACCTACCACTCAGAGGAAGCATGATTCCATTTGGGTGATTGTCGACAGGTTGACGAAATCAGCCCATTTTCTCCCAGTCAGGGCGACTTTTTCGGCCGAGGATTATGCTAGACTGTATATCAGAGAGATCGTGAGACTGCACGGAGTTCCTATATCGATTATTTGCAGCAGGAGCCTGGGCCATTTCGCTAACTTCTGGAGGTCTTTCCAGAAGGGATTAGGGACACAGATGAGTCTCAGTACGGCGTTTCATCCTCAGACCGACGGGCAGGACGAGCGCACTATCCAGACACTTGAGGATATGATGCGGGCTTGTGTTATTGATTTCAGGGGTAGCTGGGTGTCACGACCCATTCTGGGGCCCGTGACTGGTGCCTTACCGGGGCACCCAAGTAGTCATACATCAGAGTAATCAGCGGAAATATAAAACAAGACATGAAACAGTTTATAAAATAAGACATACGCTTTATGTGAGAAAACATCGCTTTCGCATATATATATGAAAACATGGTTTAGCGATTACATCCGATCTTGCATAACATGACTACTGCACTTAAGGAAATATACAACTATGGCGACAGGGCCCCGCCATACCACGATCAATAAAAACTATCTACAACAGTGAGATCATACCCAAAAGTAGAGCCTCGGAAAAGATGGAGCTCCCGACACCAACGTAGATCCTAAGAATGTGGATCTAGCACTGCCGCTTACTGCAGATGAACGCAGCCTCAAGGAGGTCGATAACAGTACTAAGTATATGAAATCAGAAATACTTAAATGAAAACATATCATTTTAAAATCGGTTTTGCAAGTATGTATGAAACAACCAAGGGACCGCATAAGTGCCACATCATAAACAAGAGCAACAATAGGTAAATCAGAATGTCTTTTCTAGGCTGCGAATGATCGAAGGGGCATTGCGTAGTATCACCATGCAAGCCTAATCACGGACTCGTAGTCCGCATAGGCCACTCACATAGGCCCGCATAGGTACATAACCCCATCGACGAGGTAGCTACTCCTCGGCATCGCCCCGACTCGTAGTCCGCATGGCCACATAGACCGCGTGAGGTATAACCCCGCATCACTAACACGGAACTCCGTAGCTCCGCATAGGTCCCCGACCCGCATGAGGTATTCTCGAATCATGGTCCTGCATCACTCGAGTCTACCTCAGACGGAGGCGCTTAACCCCGGAATATGTCAAGAGGTGAGTGATAGTACACTAACATAACAACTTATCTTTAAACAACATAAGCACAACAAGAATACTCTCTTATACAAACGTTACAAGACACTAACACACATAGCATCATATCATGTCTACTTATCAAACCATCTTATTATTCTTTTCACAATTCAATATAAGTCTGTTATAAACACATAGGCAAACTGTTTCTTTTATCATTCTTAAGTGGTTATACGTAACTTCTCATAAAGCTAGTATAACTCTTAAGCTTCTGTTTTAAAAACCAATTAGTTCTCTTCTGTTAAAAAATGATTCAGTATTCTTTTGAAATGCTTTCAGTTCTTTATTATTCAGGCTTAAGCCGTGAGGCATTGCCGTAAGTATTATTCAGGCTTAAGGTGAGCGTTCGTAAGTATTATTCGAGCTTAAGTCAAAGACATTGCCGTAGTTATTATTCAGTTAACACATGTACGTCACCGTACTATATATATATTGTAAAATATCATGCTTTAGGAAGAATCACCTACCTTCTCAAATGAAAACCACCGCCAAGTCAATATGTCGCGCAGCAGAGTCACCTATAATAGTCAGGACATCTATCAAAGATTACTCAAGGTCATTCTAAACAGAGGGTTCACAATTCTACGGAAAGTCGGGCAGCACTTCCCTACCCGTGAGCTATATAAGTCTCATGTGAAAACAAATTCTATATAAGCATAGTTCAATTATTCTTCTTTAAACCCTTCTCGTGATATGATTCAATTCTATTCTGCAATATTCTTCTAAGTATTTATACTTATTCTTATACTACTACAGTAAGTATTCTCTAATTCAAAAGAGGGTTAGGATTAGTTACCTCGGTAATCCCAATAATATCCTAGATAAAGTCGCGCCTGAGTAAGGTTTTGCTCCTAAGTTGTATGCTCCAAGGAAACCTTAGAAGTTCTTCACAACTTCTACTAAGTACTAAGGGATTTGGGCTAGGGTATTTTGGGCATTATAACAATACAAGAAGGCAACTTTTCTACCAAGAGAGGGGGGGTAGGTTTTGGCTAGGCTAGGGGGGGCCTCGGCCAAACTACTTAGGCTAGAGGGGGGGTATTCGGCCAAGGGCCTTCACAAGGGGAGGGGGAGGTGTTTGGACGAAAAGGCTACAAAGGGAGAGGAGAGGATTTTCAAGACTTGGAAAGATTTGTGGATGAAGAACTCTTCATCTTAAGGGGGGTATTTATAGGTCAAGAAGTGGCCAACCAATGGCCAAGATTAAGACAAGTGCAAGGCAAGTGTAGGGTGAAGATTTACTCCACACAAATATCCTACCAAATCCTTGACTTGTGCACAAGGCACAAAAAACGTGCCAAGCTTCTCCAATTCGTCCAATGGACGATTGATCTAAGTCCACCAATTGGAGGGTGCCAAGTGTCGCACTCCCGTTTGTACAAAATGTTTCGTATCTCGGAAAAATCCGCAAAAATTAGAAATGGCATAGCCGGAATTTTCCCTACGAAAGCTGTGGAAACGTTTGCGGAAAACGATTCTTTTAGTGAGTTGTGCACAAATAAAAACGCCCAAGGCTTATCTTTAAGGCTAGACTTTTACGTATTCCTCACGCATACTGCGAAATATGGGTATAACATTCTCCCTTAGAAACATTCGTCGAATGTTCCTTCCCAAACGATTAACGATAAGATTCTTCATAACTTAAGCGATTGCAAATGCCACACACGCCACGTAACAACACTTAGGCGTAAACGATAACGAAAATTTACAAGTAGGAAAGTGAATTACCCGGAGGTGTGGGGAATAGGTGAGGATACTTCGCCTCATGTCCTCTCGGCTTCCCACGTCATCTCCTCCTCGAGCTGCTCCGCCACAAGACTTTGACTGCCACGCCCTTGGTCCGCAGACGCCTAACCCGACGATCGACTATCGCCATGGGAATCTCCTCATACGATAACCCCCGGTCACTGGACATCGTCAATCGGGTGTACCACTAGATGGATCCTCGATACATCTCCTCAAAGATAGATACGTGAAAAACCGGATTGCGCCTCCGGATCGGACGGCAGATCCAACTCATAGGCAACCTTGCCTACCTGCGACAATCAAACGCCCAATGTACCTTGGGCCGAGTTTCCTTCTTCCGAATCTCATCACACCGCTTCATGGGTGACACCTTCAGAAAACCCAATCATCAATCGCGAACTCGGATGTAGACGGCGATGATCTGCATACGACTTGGCCGACTACGAGTATCAATAGCGCTCTCGGATAAGCTTCACCTTATCCATCGCTGCCGCACCAAATCTGGTCCCACTAGCCGCACTCGCCCACATCGAACCAACCTATAGGCGACCGCACTTCCTCCCATACAAGGCCTCATAAGGCGTCATCCGAATCTTTGGAGTGGTAGCTATTATTGTACGCGAACTCAACTAGAGGCAAATGATCCTCCCGGCTACCTCGGTCGATAACACAGCTCGCAGATATCCTCGGGTGCGGATAGTGCGCTCGGCTGTCCGTCTGTCGTGGATGGAATGCGATTTCCGTGCTCACCGCGTCCCCTAAACCTCTCTCGAAAGACCTCCGAAGTTAGCCGTAAACCGGGCTCCTGCATGCGATATGATCGAAATAGGGACTCCATGCACCGATGATCTCGGATGTAAAGTGCGCATAATCCTCACCAAAAATCGCCCCGACGGAAGAAAGTGGGCTGATTTCGTCCGTCGACGATAACCCATATAGAATCATGTCTCCTCTGAGTGCGAGGTAATCCTGTGATGAAGTCCATGTTGATTACCTCCCACTTCCAGGTCGGGATCTCAATCGTCTGCAACAAACCACCGGCCTCCGTGCTCTACCTTCACGTCGACAACATAGGCACTGAGCTACGAACTCTGCAACGTCCCTCTTCAAGCCATCCCACCAATACACAGATCTAAGGTCGTGGTACATCTTGGTCGACCCCGGATGGATAAAGTAACGCGCATTGTGTGCTTCCCCAAGAACTCACGCCAAGTCCTCAAACATCCGGAACACACACCGCCCTCAAACCTTAGCACCCCATCGGTGCTACCTCAAAAGGACCCTTGCCCTCACGAAGAGTCGTATCACGATATCGAATCAAAGCCGATCCTCGAATCGTTGCCTCTTCACCTCCTCGACGATGGAAGACTGCAACCTCGCGAACTCTAACCCCACTACTATCGTAATCAATCAAGCGGACACCAAGGCTCGCTAATCGATGCAAATCACGAACCATGTCCCTCCTCTCTAGCCGCACATCCGATAGGCTCCCATCGACCTACGACTAAGAGCATACGCCACAACATTGGCCTTCCCGTGGTACAGATATCAACATCGTAATCCTTAAGCAACTCTAACCACCGCCTTCGCCGTAAGTTCACTCCTCTCGTGAAGATATCTTTGGAGGCTCTTATGGTGCGTAAAAATATCCACGTGAACCCCATACAAATAGTGCCTCCGGATCTTCAAAGCGTGAATCACACCGCCAACTCCAAATCATGGGTGGGGTAGTTCCTCGTGTTTCTTCACCGGGATGCATATGCTATAACCCCGCCATGCTGCATCAACACACATCCCAACCCGATGCCCGACGATCACAATACACGACATAACCATCCGGACCTGCGGAAGAGTAAGAACGGGCGGTCGTCGCCTCTCTTTCAAAGAATCGAAACCACGCCACAAGCATCACCATCAAACTTGGCCGCATACGAGTCACCTAGTCAATGGTGCGAGATAGAAGCAAATTTCTCCACGAACCGCCGATAATATCCTGCAAGGCCCGTAAAATCGCGAACCTCGCCGAGTAGTAGGTCTAGGCCAAGTCCCGATCGCCTCGATCTTGCCGTATCCACTCGAATGCCATCGGCCCGACAATATGCCCAAGAAACGCCATGAAGTCAACCAAAACTCACATTTGGAAAACTTGGCGTACAAGCTGCAGTCTGGAGAAGCGCCAAGATCCTCAAATGCTCGCATGCTCCCGCTCGAGCGAATAAACCAAGATATCATCAATGAACACTATCACAAACGCGGTTCAAAATGGTTTGAACACTCGGTTCATCAAATCCATGAATCTCACGAGCATTGGTCAACCCAAAAGACATGACCGAACTCATAATGCCCGCTGGGTCCGGAATGCGATCTAGGGACATCCACCTCTCGACTACTTTGATGATAGCTCGATCGCAGATCAATCTTGGAGAAACATCTCGCACTCGCAACCGGGTCGAACAAATCATCAATCACAGGAAGGGGTATCTGTTCTTAATGGTCACCTTGTTCACCGTCAGAATCAACACATGCGCAGCTGGCCCCGCCCTTCTTCTTCACGAACAATACCGCGCTCCCGGGAGAAACACTAGGCCTGATGAAGCCCTTCTCCAGCAAATCTCTAAGCTGATCCTTCAACTCTCTCAACTCGGCAGGTGCCATTCTGTATGGCGGAATGGAAATAGGCCGAGTGTCTGGCAATATGTCAATACAAAACTCAATCTCCCTCTCAGGAGGGATACCCGGGAGGTCGTCTGGAAACACGTCTGGGAACTCTCTGACCACTGGAACTGCCTGAAAATCTGGCACTGCAGCCTCAGTATCAAACACCCGAACGAGATGGTAGATATACCCCTTCTGCACCATCTTCCTAGCCTTGAGGTAGGAAATAAACCTACCCCTCGGCGATACCGTGCTCCCCTCCCACTCAACAACCGGCTCCTCAGGAAACTGGAACCGTACTACTCTCTCTCTGCAGTCTACATTGGCATAGCAAGAAGCTAGCCAATCCATCCCCATGATCACGTCGAAGTCAATCATCTCCAACTCTATCAAGTCGGCTAGGGTCCGACGACTGTAAATGGTCACAGGACAAGCTCTATATACCCGCCGAGCTACCACCGAATCACCCACTGGCGTAGCTACCTCGAAAGGGTCTATGGACTCAGGCTCTATCCCTATCCTACTAGCAACAAGGGGAGATATATAGGACAGAGTAGAACCCGGATCTATCAAAGCATACACATCAAACCCAGAAACTGATAAGGTACCTGTGACGACATCAGGTGAGGCCTCCTGATCCTGTCGGCTGGACAAAGCATAAATGCGGTTCTGAGGACCGCTAGAACTGGGACCCGCGCCACGACCTCTGCCGCGGCCTGCTGGTCCGTGAGTACCTTGCCCTCCAGGGCGAGTAATCGCTGGGATGAAGACCGCGAAAGAACACGTGGTGACCCTACCATCAAGATCGCCTTGGTCGGACAGCTCGCATAGTGACCTGCTGCCACAATCAAACAAACTCGTAGCACCACAACTCCCGGTGGATCTACCGACGCCACACCGGCGGTGGTGGTCCCGATCGCCAAGCACTCTCACGCCTCGACGTCAAGTCTGGGCCCTGATGCGCCTCGAATATCTGGTTTGTCTTGAGGATGGTGCGGAGTGCTCAGCCGGGCTGTGGTGCAAATCTAGATCGCTGCCGAGGCCGCCACCACGATAGCCACCAAAAGACCTGCCGTCTTGGTCTTCTTCTTTGCCGTCGCCAACCCGGCGGTCTCTACGCCTCACATCCAAGAGCATGAGCTGCGTGCGGTAATGTCCATACCGGTGAAGAGAAACACCGCACATGACTTCGCCATATAGTCATCTAGCGGTGGCGTGGCGGTGCACCCTATCCTCCATACCGCTACTAACGCTGGGACATATCGAGCCAAAGAATCAAACTCGACATTGTACTCTCGACGGTCGTCCTCTGCCTCGGCGGTAAAAATCTATCACCGCGCCTCCTCATCTGTGAGGCAAGAAGTGAGTGAGGAAAGCCTGCGAGAACTCATCCCAAGTTCTGGGACGCGTGCTCTCCCGGATAACTCCCATGAATCAAACCAATCGATTGCGGTATCACGCACCGACGCGAACCGGGTCACGGACTGTCTCGAGGCCTTGATCACCCGCATGATCCTTCTCAGGTCGACGGATGAACTCCTCGCGATCATCCTCCGGCCTCGACCAGTAAAACTCTGGCGGGCTACAACTCAAGAAATCTCGTAGCCTCAAACTATACGCCTCGGGTGCACCACGGCGGCCGGGCCCTGAGCTGAATCGAATCGCCAGATCCTATCCTCGTATCGACCACAACTCTAGCCAATAGTGGGCCATCTCCTTGTACCCTAACTCTCCACCCGGTGTGGGGCGAGGTGTGGGTACTGTGGTCTCTGCTGGGGCTGGCGGAGTCATAGAACTCGCCGTCTGCGGTATAGACTGGGCTCGAGCCCTCGTGACTCTAGGTGTCCCACTAGCAGCTCCCTCGGCTGCCTTGCCCTTCTGGGCCGGGGTTGCCTTACGTGGAGGCATAATCACATGGAACAAGGAATACGTTAGGGTCCAACTTTAACACGGCTAAAGCACGATCTTAGAGTGAGAAGAATGAAACCAATCCTAAATATCCTATAGCCTCCTCGATTATTGGTGTGGTGCACAACACACCGATAATCAAGACTTACTAGATACGATGCAGTAGACACTTTCCGAGGATTAATCGCTCGATACCACTTTTGTCACGACCCATTCGGGGCCGTGGATCGTGCCTTACCGGCACCCAAGTAGTCATACATCGAGTAATCGGAAATATAAAACAAGACATGAAACAGCTTTATAAAATAAGACACGCTTTATGTGAGAAAACATCGCTTTCTAAGATATATATATGAAAACATGGTTTAGCATTTACATCCGAAATGCATACAACATGACTACGCACCTAAGGAAATATACAACTATGGCGGGATGGGGCCGCCATACCACGACTGCATACAAAACTATCTACAACGGGAGATCATACCCAAAAGTAGAGCCTCCGGAAAAGATGGAGCTCCCGACACCAACGTAGAGATCCTAAGAATGTGGATCTAGCACCTGCTCGCCCTTACCTGCGGCATGAACGCAGCCCCCCGAAGGAGGTCGATAACAGTACTAAGTATATGAAATCAGAAATACTTAAATGAAAACATATCATTTTAAAATCGGTTTTGCAAGTATGTATGAAACAACCAGGGGACGCGCATAGTGCACATCATAAACAAGAGCAACAATAGGTAAATCAGAATGTCTTTTCTAGGCTGCGAATGATCAAGCAGGCCAATTGCGTAGTATCACCATGCAAGCCTAATCCTAGACTCGTAGTCCGCATAGGCCACTCACATAGGCCCGCATAGGTACATAACCCCGCATCGAGGGTAGCTACTCCTCGGCATCGCCCCGACTCGTAGTCCGCATGGCCACATAGACCGCATGAGGTATAACCCGCATCACTAACTGAACTCCGTAGCTCCGCATAGGTCCCTGGACCCGCATGAGGTATTCTCGAATCATGGTCCTGCATCACCGAGTCTACCCCAGACGGAGGCGCAACCCCTAATATGTCAAGAGGTGATTGATAGTAAACAAACATAACAACATATATTTAAACAACATAAGCAAAACAATAATACTCTTTAATACAAACTTTACAAGACACTAACACACATAGCATCATATCATGTCTACTTATCAAACCATCTTATTATTCTTTTCACAATTCAATATAAGTGCATTATAAACACATAGGCAAACTGTTTCTTTTATCATTCTTAAGTGGTTATACTTAACTTCCCATAAAGCTAGTATAACTCTTAAGCTTCGCTTTAAAACCAATTAGTTCTGTTCTGTTAAAAATGATTGAGTTTTCTTTTGAAATGCTTTGATTCTTTATTATTGGGCTTAAAGTGAGGCATCCGTAAGTATTATTCGAGCTTAAGCCAGGCATTGCCGTAAGTATTATTCAGCTTAAGTCAAAGACATTGCCGTAGTTATTATTCGATTAACACATGTACGTCACCGTACTATATATATATTGTAAAATATCATGCTTTAGGAAGAATCACATACCTTCTCAAATAAAACCACCGCAAGTTGAATATGTCGCGCGCAGAGTCACCTATAATAGTCACGACATCTATCAAAGACTACTCAAGGTCATTCTAAAGAGGGTTCACAATTCTACGGAAAGTCGGGCAGACTTCCCTACCGGTGAGCTATATAAGTCTCATCAGAAAACAGTCCTATATAAGCATAGTTCAATTATTCTTCTTTAAACCCTTCTATGTGATAATTCAATTCTATTCTGCAATATTCTTCTAAGTATTTATACTTATTCTTATACTACTACAAAGAAGTATTCTCTAATTCAAAAGAGGGTTAGGATTAGTTACCTCGGTAAGCCCAATAATATCCTAGATAAAGTCGCGCCTGAGCAAGGTTTTGCTCCTAAGTTGTATGCTCCAAGGAAACCTTAGAAGTTCTTCACAACTTCTACTAAGTACTAAGGGATTTGGGCTAGGGTATTTTGGGCATTATAACAATACAAGAAGGCAACTTTTCTACCAAGGAGGGGGGGGTAGGTTTTGGCTAGGCTAGGGGGGGCCTCGGCCAAACTACTTAGGCTAGAGGGGGGGGTATTCGGCCAAGGGCCTTCACAAGGGGAGGGGGAGGTGTTTGGACGAAAAGGCTACAAAGGGAGAGGAGAGGATTTTCAAGACTTGGAAGATTTGTGGATGAAGAACTCTTCATCTTAAGGGGGTATTTATAGGTCAAGTGGCCAACCAATGGCCAAGATTAAGACAAGTGCAAGGCAAGTGTAGGGTGAAGATTTACTCCACACAAATATCCTACCAACTCCTTGACTTGTGCACAAGGCACAAAAAACGTGCCAAGCTTCTCCAATTCGTCCCAATGGACGATTCAAGTCCACCAATTGGAGGGTGCCAAGTGTCGCCCTCCCGTTGGTCCAAAATGTTTCGTCTCTCGGAAAAATCCGCAAAAATTAGAAATGGCATAGCCGGAATTTACCCTACGAAAGCTGTGGAAACGTTTCGTCGGAAAACGATTCTTTTAGTGAGTTGTGCACAAATAAAAAAACGTCCAAGGCTTATCTTTAAGGCTAGACTTTTGTACGTATTCCCTTACGTACATACTCTGGAAATACGGGGTATAACACTGGGAGGATCATTTACCTCTTGTGGAGTTTGCTTACAACAACAGCTACCATTCCAGTATCCAGATGGCGCCTTATGAGGCCTTATATGGGAGGAAGTGCAGGTCACCGATAGGCTGGTTCGAGGTAGGGGAAGTACAGCTAGTCGGGCCAGTTTTGGTTCAGCAGGCAGTGGATAAGGTGAAGCTTATCCAGGAGCGGTTTTTAGCACCGTAGTCGGAAGTCGTATGCAGATCATCGGCGTCGACACTTGGAATTTGAGATAGATGATTGGGTTTTTCTAAAGGTATCGCCCATGAAGGGCGTGATGAGGTTTGGTAAGAAAGGGAAACTTAGCCCAAGGTACATTGGGCCTTATCAGATTGTCCGTAGGGTAGGCAGGGTTGCCTATGAGTTAGATCTTCCGTCCGATCTGGAGGCGGTGCATCCAGTTTTTCATGTGTCTATGTTGCGGAAATGTATTGGAGATCCATCTAGAGTGCACCCGATTCATGATGTCCAGGTGACAGAGGAGTTATCGTATGAGGAGAGTCCCATAGCGATACTCGATCGTCAGGTTAGGCGACTTCGGACGAAAGACGTGGCTTCCGTCAAGGTCCTATGGCGGAACGAGAACAGGGAGGAAATGACGTGGGAAGCAGAGGATGACATGATGAAGAAGTACCCTCACCTATTTCCTATACCTCCAGGTAACCCACTTTCCTGCTTGTTAGTTTTGATTTAGCATTTACGCTTCAGTATGTTGTGGCTCGTGGAGCTTCTTTATTTGCAAAAGAATAGTTAAGAGGGTCTATGTCGATGTTGTGATTTGAGTAAACCTAGAAGGAACATTCGGGACGAATGTTTCTGTCACGACCCGTTCCGGGGCCCGTGACTGGTGCCTTACCCGGGCACCCAAGTAGTCATACATCAGAGTAATCAGCGGAATATAAAAAAAACAAGACATGAAACAATTGTAAATGAGACACATTTTATCTGAGAAAAGGGCGCCTTTCGGCATATATATATATAAACCAAAATCTGGCAGTTTACATCCCAACTGTACAATAGGACTACAGACCTCTAAGAAAGTAAACAACTATGGCGGGACAGGGCCCCGCCATACCCTGAATGTACAAAACTATCTACACAACAGGGAGATCATACCCAAAAGTCGAGCCTCTGGAGAAGGTGGAGCTCCTGACACCAAAGCAAAAGATCCTAAGGATGCGGATCTAGCACCTGCTTTTCCTTACCTGCGGCATGAACGCAGCCCCCCGAAGGAGGTCAGTACAACAGGTACTAAGTATGTGAAACTGTAAGTTACTTAAATGAAATCATATCATTTTAAAACCAATTTTACAAATATGCACGAAACAACCAATGTAACCGCACATAGTGTCACATCATAAACAAGAGCAACAATAGATAAATTGTAACAGGTCTTTTCTAGGCTGCGAATGATCGAAGCAGGGCCAATCGCCCATAGTATCATTATGTATGCCTAATCCTGGACTCCCGTAGTCCGCATAGGCCACCTAGGCACCGCATGAGGTATTCCTCGCATCGAGGGTAGCTACTCCCCGGCATCGTCCTGGACTCGTAGTTCGCATGGCCACATAGACCGCATGAGGTATAACCCCGCACACTAACCTGGAACTCTCGTAGCTCCGCATAGGTCCCCTGGACCCGCATGAGGTATTCTCGAATCATGGTCCTGCATCACCGAGTCTACCCGCACGGAGGCGCTTAACCCCCGGTATCATGTCAAGAGGTGAGTGATATACTACTAACACACATAGCATCACAATATGTCTACTCAACAAACCATCTTACTGTACTTTCCAGAAATCAATACAAGTCTTTTATAAACACACAAGTAAACTGTTCCTTTTATCTTCCTTAAGTCGTTATTCCTAACTTCCCATAAAGCTAGTATAACTCTTTAAGCTTTTTGTTTTAAAAACCAATATTCTTCTTCTTTTAAAAATGATTTATAATTCTTTTGAAAGACTTTAAGATTCTTATTATTCAGGCTTAAGTCAAAAGACATTGCAGTAAAACTACGTTCAGTTAACACACGTACGTCTACCGTACTATATATATATTTTAAAATATCATGCTCAAGAGTATAGGAAGAATCACATACCTTCTCGGCGAAATCCACCTGCCAAGTCGAATATGTCGCGCGCAGAGTATCGACCTATAATAGTCAAATACGTCTATCAACGTCTAGACTACTCTGTAGAAAGTTCTAAGCAGAGGGTTCTTAATTCTATGGAAAATCGGGCAGCACTTCCCTACTGTTATACCCCGTATTTCCAGAGTATGTACGCAGGAACGTACGTAGGAAATTTCGAACTTCAAGTACGCTTGGCCGATTTAATTTTGTGCACAACACCCGGTTAGAGTCGTTTTTCGGCGAAACGTTTTCACAGCTTTCGTAGGGGAATTTCCGGCTATGTCATTTTTAATTTTTGCGGATTTTTCCGAGAGACGAAAAATTTTGGACCAACAAGAGGGCGCCACTTGGCACCCTCCAATTGGTGGCTTGAAATCGTCCAACTTGGACGAAATGGACAAGTAAGGCACGTTTTTTGTTCCTTGACAAAGTCAAGGGTAGGTAGGATATTTGTGTTTGGTAAATCCTAGCCCTACACTTGCCTAACACATGGATTGATCTTGGCCTTTGGTTGGCCATCCCTTGACCTATAAATACCCCTCTCCCTTTGATGAATTCTTCATCCTTTCCACAAATCTTTAAGTGTTAAACTCTCCTCTCTCTTGTTGTGTTTTCGTCCCCTTGTGAGGCTTAGCCGAGAGCACCCTCCCCTCGGCGAGAGTACCCCCAGTGGGTAGGCCGAGGGGTATACACCCCCCCTTGTGGTGTTGTCTCGTATATATACCCCCCTCTTGGTAGAAATACTCTCAAAAGTATTGTTATAATGCCCAAATTACCTTAGACATACACCATGTAGTATTCTAATGATATACCTATCTGAAAAGCCTAAAATACTATTATACTTCCGTCAGTCACAAAACCGAAACCCTAGGAAAATCTCCATAGTCCGTTGGAGTATGGTGTAGAAGTTGGTTAGAACTTCTAAGGGTGGTTTAGAGCGGGTTGGAGCGCTCGGAGTTGGAGCTAAACGATTGCCTAGGATCGACTTTATACTTGGATAATTATGGGCTTATTGAGGTAAATATCTTGTCCCTCTATTGTAATTGGAAATTACATATTGTTAGAATATATAGTTGAAGTATACTATATATAGAACTGAACGTAGTTATTGGCAATGTCTTTTGACTTAAGCCTGAATTTAAAGAAGATTACTGAACTGTAATTACTTAGGGCTGTATTACAGTAGACTTGTGAAGTAGTACAGTGGAGTAGAATTGTACCCGTTAGGGTTAGATGTATAACCCCGGTTGGCTTGCAGCGGCCTCGATAGAGGAGGAGATTTCTGTTGGGGGGAGGTGTCGAATTTTCTAGAGAATGTTCTACGAAGGATCTAAATGTTAATAAGCGCCTTGTGGCCTTATAGGTTGAAGTACTACGTATGGCGCGATCTTGGCTAAGGAGTAGCCGACGGTTTGAAGTACTTGGAGCGTTTTGCTATTAGTCGATACTCGCGAGGTATGTGAACCTCTTCCTATCTCTTCTAGCATGATATGTGTGAACTATGTAGTGCGATAGACGCATACGTGCTAAATGTATTTGATTGGTTTAAAACATAAAGTGTTATAACGACTTTATGGGAAGTTGGTTATAACGACTTTATGTTGGTAAGAAAATACTTGTGGTTTTTAAAAGGTAATCGATTTGAACTATAAGCGGCGTGTTATGTGTTAATAAAGAACTTGAAGTATTTCAAAAGATTTTGAATCATTTGAAAGAAGAAGTAATACTTGATTTGTTTTGAAAACTTAAGAGTTATGCTAGCTTTATGGAAAGTTAGGTATAACGTCTTAAGAATGTTTCTGATTTTGGAAATCGAATGTGTATCGACAAACCATCGCAGCGTTTATAAGAGGAAATGTTTTTAATAATTAAGTATTATTAAAACCAGTAGAAACTTCCATCTGCATAGAAGCTAAGATGAGACAAAATGATATTTCCTAGATCATGGCTGCTGTAATAAGATTGTTATAAACAAGAATATCCTACTCACATATAATACTTATGTTTCTCAGATAGTTTAAAGGAGAATTATATTCTTAAATAAATAAGACTATGAACTACGAAACCTTTCTAAAATGAGAAACTTGAACATTGGAAATTAGGCAAACTTGATCATTGGAAAAGAATGTTGCTACTTGATTTTACAAAGAGAAGTAATTGATTTACTTTAAAAGGATAGTCACTCTATTTTATACTACTGGTTTTGTGTGAAATTGGGAAATTAACGTTTCTTTTATATAGTTAATGTATGAAGTACTTTGGGGATAAAACCCGAACTTGTTGGCATATAGTAGAAAGTACCTTGTGTATAACTTGATTGTGTTGGTTTGTGATAGCACAGTAATACTTTCTTGTTGATTGATAAGTAAACATGCTAGGATGCTACGTGTGTTAGTATCTTGTGATGTTGTGTAAAGGGGTTACCTTTGTTGTGCTTATGTTGCTTAACGATAAGTTGTTGTGTTAGTATTTTACATCACTCATCTCTTGAGATGATTCCGGTTAAGTCGCCTCCGATGCGGGTAGACTTCAGCGGTCGATGGACCTATGATTCGAGAATACCTCATGCAGTCCCGGGCTATGCGGAGCTACGAGAGTTCGAGTTAGTGTCGTCCTTTATGGGCATGCGGTCCATGTGGCCATGCGCGATGCGAAGTCGGGGCGACGCCGGGAGTAGCTACCCTCGATGCGGGAATACCTCATGCGGGCCGCTGAGATTGGCCTATGCGGAGCTGCTGGAGTTCCAGGGTTAGCCGCTTACTTTGATACTGCGGGCAAGTGGCCCGCTCTGATCATGTGACGGTCTAGTCAGATATTATGATACAGTTCATGACTTTGTTGGTAATGTGGTTTTTTAGTAGTCGGATATTACTTCGTACTTACCCCCGCATTTTATTATGACACGTGGGACACGTGTTCATGTGTTCCTTGGTGTTTTTATATCATAGATCGCCGGATGAGAAGGTATTCCACGCATGATTGATGTTGTGGGCACGAGACCCATTGTTATACTTGAGTGATGACTTGAGGCGTGAGTCACGACTTGACATGATCGCTTTGTTGTAAGCGTAGTTTGGTTATCATACATGTCTCCCGCTTTATATGATCGCTATGATTTCATTTACGATGTATTTTGATTTCACATACTCTGCACTGTTGTCGACCTCCTTCGGCTGCGTTCATGCCGCGAGTTGAGGTACACGATCGTTGATCCTAGCTCTCGTGGTCACGCAGCGTTTGGGAAGCTCCGTTTCTCCGAGGCTTATCGATGGTATAGTCCTGCCGTCGTAAGTGTTTACATTCGTGGGTTTGGCGGCCCCGTCCCCGCCATTGTTGTCGTATCATTCTTGAGGTGCGTAGTAATCTGTTGTGGGCGGGGTTTGTAAAAAGGATTAAACTGCTCATGTTGAAAAAGTTGCTATTTATATATATACTTGAAGGTAACCGCTTTTGGTTGCTTTGTCTTCTTATTTCAACGTCTTATTACATTTGGTTTCATGTATTGTCTTTATGTTCCGTGATTACTCGATGTATGTCTACTTGGGTGCCGGGTAAGGCACGACCACGCCCGGTTGGTCGTGACAAAAGTGGTATCAAAGCGATTAATCCTCGAAAGTGTCTACGCATCAGATTCAAGAAGTCTTGATTATCGGTGTGTGCACCACACCAATAATCGTGAGGCTATAGGTATTTAGGATTGGTTTCTATTCTTCTCACTCGAGATCGTGCCTTAGAGTCGTGTTGTAAGTTGGACCTCCGACGTATTTCTTTCCTTACCGCTATGCCTCCGCGTAGGGCAACCCGCCCAGAGGGCAAGGCGGCCGAGGCCGCGAGAGTAAATCTGAGGGTTACGTGGGCACAGCCCAATCATCACTGGGTGGTGCTTCATTCGAGAGTTTGCGACGTCACTAGCCCGGCAGAGTTTAGTATAGCGGCGGCAGTTCCTACTGCGGCCATGACATTTGAACCTTCGGGCCCACGATCGAACAGAGAATTTAGATTGCAAAGAGGCGACCACGCATTAGCTATAGATTTGGCTACCAGAGTATACCGATGTACCGCGAGTCTTGAGGACTATCTAAAAGAGGGTTGTGCAAGAGTAATTCTTGATTGGGCTTGAGCATGGCACGTATGCGGGCTTATGCGCAGCAGGAAAGCGTAGAGAGATCGACGGGTTAACCAAGGCGACAAGAAGGCGGGCCAGAGCGAAGGTCCTTTGGTAACTTTCGAGGCGAAGTCACCTCACGGCAGATTTGATTATGCACGTCCACCGATGCAGTGGTCTTCCATGGATTTCAGGACGTTCGGGGTACGCAGGAGTTGGTCAGAGCTCCAGATCTTCCGGTTCACAGTGTGACAGACGTCATCCCGGGGAATGTCGTCTTTTAGTTGGTACTTGTTGTACCTATGACCGTCAGGGTCTGATGTCGAAAGAGTGTCCTTGTAGGAGGACTTAGCCTTCAGGATCGATGGGTAGTCTTCACCTTCCTTAGTTATGCGCCCTACGGGGCAGGTTTGATTAGAACGATTAAGGGGAGTGAAGCAGTAGATATAGATATATCTTTAACCCTCTAGAGATCAGTATGTGTGATAAGGTGAGTATACCTTAAGTGCTATGTTCTGATAACAGTGTGTTAGTCGTGATTAGATCATGGTTGTTTAACCGAGTAAGATTTTGGGGGATAGAGAAGGTGTGAGCCTTAGAGCTTTTTACGTAGAGACCTTAGAGGTGAGGCCATCTCGAGAAAAGGTGTAGTGTTATGTTTGACCCTTATCGGAAGTGCATAGTGCACGTGAGTTATGTTTGGGATAGGTCCCTAGTAGTGTGGAATGAAAGGGGGTAGTTGAGCTAAGAAGACCGCTAGGTTTTCGAAACGTAATTTGTGAGATTGTTCCGAATCGGGGAGCTAGTATTGTGCGCATTGCCGGGTCGGGTTGAGGCCACGTTGCGGGTCAACCCGCGGTAGGTTTGGTGGTGGTCCCGCCTTGTGTTAGGGTCACGAGGGTGTTAGGCCCAGGTTTAGTTAGCCAGCGTACGAATTCGTGGATGCATTCGACCAGTAGTCGGGCCGAGGAGGTCAGCCGTCTTGTTTTCTAGCAAAGACCGTTTACTCGGCAGTGTTGTTTTATCAGAAAGGTTGTAAGGCTGCACGGGGTGCCTACCTTCACCTTATGACAGACAGTGGAGCCCAGGGTAGGGCTGTTGTTGTTTCTGGAAGTTTTGCCAAGCATGTGTTGAGAACTCAGGTGAGTCTCAGAATCACATTCGCCCTCGGGCCAGTGTTGGATTTCAGGGATAGTTGCGAGAATTGTTATCTCCTGTTGGGGAGGTGTTTTATAGATACCATTTCAGTGTTCGGATATCGTCTTGTGACGCCTTGTAGGGGGTGGAAGTGTAAGTTGCCGGTTGATTGGTTCGACGTTGGCAAGATTCATATAGTTGGTTCAGGCTTGTTCCAGCAGACTGTGGATAGAGTAAAGCTTGTCTAGAAGAGGTTCTGGCAGCTCAGAGAAATCGTGCGGATAATCGGCGACGACGCCAGAGTTGAGTGCCGACGGTCTTCTTGAAAGTACCACCCCGGGGGTGTGACGAAGTTTTGGAATACAGAGGAACTTAGCCCGAGTTACTTTGGGCCTTTGAGTCCATGTGAAGAATAGGCGGGTTGCCTATATGTTAGCTTTGCCGTCCGACTTAGGAGGCAGATGACCGGTCTTTCGTATTGTTATGATCGGAAAGTATCGAGATCCATCCAGAGTGTTCCCGATTAATGATGACCACGTTAGAGATAGTAACCCAGTTTTGGAACCGCCGCGTGTCGAATGTGGTAAGAGTTCGAGTGTACGACATCCTCCGGATCGCAGCCCGGGTACCATTTGTCGGGTCGCCGAGCAAGGCTCGCGACAAAGTGACAAAGTGGTATCTACGAGTAAAGAGAGAAGCGAGCATGTATGGCGAGCATAGATGTGATCATTTCTTTTGTAGAGAGGCGCACGGGCGAAGTATATTTTAGACCACGGAGAGAGGTGGTTGTGGTGATGTTAGAGGTGTTTCCTCGTGGACTTGGATATAAGTATTTTGCGCAGCTTGTTTCGTGGCCATGTGTATGTGTTTGTTCTCGTAAGTATAGTAGTGAAGACTATCGGCGCGCTTGTTTTGAGACTTAAAAGGAACATTCGGACGAATGTTTCTAAGGAGGAGAATGTTATACCGTATTTCCAGTATGTACGCAGGAACGACGTAGGAAATTTCAACTTCAAGTAGGCTTGGCCGATTTAATTTTGTGCACAACACCGGTTAGAGTCGTTTTCTAAACGCTTTCACAACTTTCGTAGGGAATTTCCGGCTATGTCATTTTTAATTTTATGGATTTTTCCGAGAGAAAACATTTTGGACCAACAAGAGGGCGCCACTTGGCACCCTCCAATGGTGGCTTGAAATCGCCCAACTTGGACGAAATGGACAAGTAAGGCACGTTTTTGTGCCTTGACAAAGTCAAGGGTAGGTAGGATATTTGTGTTTGGTAAATCCTAGCCCTACACTTGCCTAACACATGGATTGATCTTGCCTTGGTTGGCCATCCTTGACCTATAAATACCCTCTCCCTTTGATGAATTCTTCATCCTTTCCACAAATCTTTAAGTGTTAAACTCTCCCCTCCCTTGTTGTGTTTTCGCCCCCTTGTGAGGCTTAGCCGAGAGCACCCTCCCCTCGCCGAGAGTACCCCCAGTGGTAGGCCGAGGGGTATACACCCCTTGTGGTTTTGTCTCGTATATATACCCCCCCTCTTGGTAGAAATACTCTCAAAAGTATTGTTATAATGCCCAAATTACCTTAGCCATACACCTTGTAGTATTCTAAGGATATACTATCTGAAAGCCCGTAAAATACTATTATACTCCGCTACTACAAAACCGAAACCCTAGGAAAATCTCCATAGTCAGTTTGAGTATGGTGTAGAAGTTGGTTAGAACTTCTAAGGGTGGTTTAGAGCGGGTTGAGCGCTCGGAGTCGAGCTAAACGATTGCCTAGGATCGACTTTATACTTGGATAATTATGGGCTTATTGAGGTAAATATCTTGTCCTCTATTGTAATTGGAAATTACATATTGTTAGAATATATAGTTGAAGTATACTATATATAGAATCAACGTAGTTATTGGCAATGTCTTTTGACATAAGCCCGAATTTAAAGAAGATTACCGAATCAGAATTACTTAGGGTCAGACATGAGACTTGTGAAGTAGTACCATGGAGTAGAATTTTACAGTTAGGGTTAGATGATAACCCCGGTTGGCTTGGTAGCCTCGATAGAGGAGGAGATTTACGCTGTCATGCGGGAGAGTCACGAATTTTACGTAGAATGTTCTACGAAGGGATCTAAATGTTAATAAGTCACTTGTGGCCTTATAGGTTGAAGTACTACGATGGCGCGATCCATCGCTAAGGAGTAGCCGACGGTTTGAAGTACTTGGAGCATTTTGCTATTAGTCGATACTCGTCGCGAGGTATGTGAACCTCTTCCTATCTCTTCTAGCATGATATGTGTGAACTATGTAGCACGATAGACGCATACGTGCTAAATGTATTTGATTGGTTTAAAACATAAAGTGTTATAACGACTTTATGGGAAGTTAGTTATAACTTTTTATTTTGGTCAGTAAATACTTGTGGTTTTTAAAAAGTTAACTGATTTGAACTATAACTGGCGTGTTATGTGTTAATAAAGAACTTGAAGTATTTCAAAAGATTTTTGAATCATTTAGAAAGAAGAAGTAATACTTGATTTGTTTTGAAAACTTAAGAGTTATGCTAGATTTATTGAAAGTTAGGTATAACGTCTTAAGAATGTTTTACTGATTTTGGAAATCATAATGTGTATCGACAAACCACTGCAGCGTTTATAAGAGGAAATGTTTTTAATAATTAAGTATTATTAAAACCAGAGAAACTTCCATCCGCATAGAAGCTAAGATGAGACAAAATGATATTTCCTAGATCATGGTCACGTAATAAGATTGTTATAAACAATAATATCCTACTCACATATAAGTCTTTTGTTTATCTGATAGTTTAAAGGAGAATTATATTCTTAAATAAATAAGACTATGAACTAAGAAACCTTTCTAAAATGAGAAACTTGAACATTGGAAATTAGGCAAACTTGATCATTGGAAAAGAATGTTGCTACTTGATTTTACAAAGAGAAGTAATTGATTTACTTTAAAAGGATAGTCACTCTATTTTATACTACGTATATTGTGTGACATTGTGAAAGTAACGATCTTTTAAAGAGTTAATGTATGAAGTACTTGGGGATAAAACCCGAACTTGTTGGCATATAGTAGAAAGTACCTTGTGTGTATAACTTGATTGTGTTGGTTTGTGATAGCACAGTAATACTTTCTTGTTGATTGATAAGTAAACATGCTAGGATGCTACGTGTGTTAGTATCTTGTGATGTTGTGTAAAGGGGTTACCTTTGTTGTGCTTATGTTGCTTAACGATAAGTCATTGTGTTAGTATTTTACATCACTCATCTCGAGATGATTCCGGTTAAGCCGCCTCCGACGCGGGTAGACTCAGCGGGTCGATGGACCTATGATTCGAGAATACCTCACGCAGTCCAGGGGGCTATGCGGAGCTACGAGAGTTCCGTGTTAGTGCGTCCTTTACGGGCACGCGGTCCATGCGCCACGCGATCGCGAAGTCCGTGACGATGCCGGGAGAGCTACCTCGATGCGGGGAATACCTCACGCGGCCGATGAGATTGGCCTACGCGAGTCAGCGGAGTTCCAGTGGTTAGACGCAGACATCGACATCGCGCAAGTGGCGGCTTTGATCATGTGACGGCCAGACAGATCTTATGATACATGACCTTGTTGGTACTGTGGGTTTTTAGTAGTCGGCTATGCCTTCGCATACTTACCCCGCACGCTTTATTATGACACAGTGGGACCCGTGTTCATGTGTGTTCCTTGGTGCTTTTATATCATAGATCGCCGGTGGGAAGGTATTCCACGGCATGATTGATGTTGTGGGCCCGAGACCCATTGTTATACTTGAGTGATTACTTGAGGCGTGAGTCACGACGACATGATCGCTTTGTTGTAAATCGTAGTTTGGTTATCATACATGTCTCCCGCTTTATATGATCGCTATGATTTCATTTACGATGTATTTTCAGTTTCACATACTCGTACTGTTATCGACCTCCTTCGGGCCGCGTTCATGCCGCAGTTGAGGTACACCGCCGTTGATCCTAGCTCTCGTGGTCACGATTAGCGTTGGGAAGCTCCGTTTCTCGAGGCTTATCACGTATAGTCCCCGCCGTCGTAAGTGTTTACATTCGTGGGTTTATGGGCCCCGCCCCGCCATTGTTGTCGTATCATTCTTAGAGGTCCGTAGTAATCTTGTGGGCGGTGGTTTGTAAAAGGATTAAACTGCTCATGTTGAAAAAGTTGCTATTTATATATATACCGAAGGTAACTGCTTTGGTTAGCTTGCCTTCTTATTTCACCGTCTTATTACATCGGGTTTCATGTATTGTCTTTATGTTCATTGATTACTCGATGTATGTCTACTTGGGTGCCCGGTAAGGCACTACCACGGGCCGGTTCGGTCGTGACACCTACCCTAAGCTATACAAGCTCATCAGAATACAAATTCTATGTAAGTATAGTTCAATATTCTTTAAATCTTCTGATGTGATTATAGTTCAATTCTAATCTTTAATATCCTTCTATGTATTTTATACTTATTTCTATACATCTACAATATGTATTCTCCAATTACAATAGAAGGATAAGATTATTTACCTCGATAAGCCCAATATTATCCAAGATATAAGTCGATCCTGAGCGAGGTTTAGCTCTTAATCGGTACGCTCCAATCCGCTCCAAGAAACCCTTAGAAGTTTCTACACAACTTCTACTTTCTACTTCAACCAACTATGAAGTTTCTCTTAGGGTTTCGTTTAGTGACTATAGGAATACAAGGTAGTATTTCCGGACTCTACGTATAGAGGTAACTTTGGAAATACTAAAGGATATACGGCTAGGGTATTTGAGGATAACAACAATACTTGGAGAGTATTTCTACCAAGAGGGGGGTACTTTGGCCGAGACTTCAAGGAAAAGGGGAGGAGGGTCCTCGCTTAGCTCTTCAAGAGGGAAAGGGAGGCTTGGACGAAAGCTCTCAGAGGAAGGAGATTTCAAGACTTGGAAGAATGATTTGTGGATGAAGAACACTTCATCAAGGGGGTATTTATAGGGCTTTCTGGGCTAGGATGAAGGCAAGTGGAGGGCAAGTGGAGGGTGGGGATTCACCCAAGTGTCCTTATCCATCTACTACACAAAAATATCCTACCTAACCTTGACTTTGTGCAAGGCCAGAAACGCCCCCATGGTCGTCCAAATCCCGCCACTTGAGGGTGACAAGTGTCACCCTCTCGTTGGTCCTAAATATTTCGTCTCTCGGAAAAATCTGCAAAAATTAGAAATGACATAGCCGTAATTTTCCCTTCGCAAGTTTTGTTAAACGTTTCGTCGGAAAACGATTCTTTTAGTGAGTTGTGCACAAATTCGTCCTAAGCCTTAACTTTAAGGTTGAACTTTTGTACGTACGCCCTCACGTACATACTCTGGAAATACGGGGTATAACATTTTCTAAGGGGGGGAGAATGTTATACCCCGTAGTTCTGACCCTACGTATGAGAGTGTACGAAAGCATGTAAGACTTAAAATTTTCTAAGGATAGGTTGACGGATTGTTCCGGACGGGTTTTAGTCAACTTTAAGGCGGGTTATGACCCGGTACATTGAGAGTTCCTAAGTGTTTCAAAGGCCTAGGGCGTAGTTCGTGGAGTCTAGATTCCAACGCAACCAACCATTCGTCTATAGGACGTCGGAGTAGAAAGTTATGAGAGTTACAAGTTCGGCGCAATGACAGAAATGTGTTTTGGATAAGGCGGGCGTCATGCGCACGAAAGTACCAAGGGTCGCAGGTTGCAGCGCGCCAGACGCAGTGGCGCTGGAAGTTCGAGAGGTTATGAGGTTTCAGCGCGCCGAGGCGTGATTTGGGCGGAAAAACTTAGAAACGTCTGATTTCTCTGTTAAAAAGGCCATGGGAGGGTGACAAGTGTCCCCATCTGATTTTTCTTGCATGCCTTATATTGACCAAGTCTTGAAGACTTGGTCATCTTTCAAACATCTCCCTCTCTCTAAATTAGCTCCTCCTTCTCTCTACATTTCCAAAGGAAATTCAAAGCCTAAGAAAAATCTGAAAAGTTAAGAACAAGAAGGAAGTTTGTGGCTAGCTTGTTGGTGTTGTTGTGGTGGTATTCTTGGCAAGAAAGCTAGCAAAACATTTGGGATAAATTTGGCTAAAACTTTAAGGTAATATTTCTTCCTTTAGAATTAGTTTCTAATGTTGCATGTTAAGAAGAAAGAACTTCTGGTAGTAAACAATGCTCTTAGAGTCATTGCATGCAAGAAATGTGGGTTGGATATGAAAGAATTGGTTAAGAAGATATTATGAGCATGTTGTAGCCTAAAAACTACCTTAGAATTGTTAAGAGAATTGTTGTACCTTATGGGGCAGAATTTTACACACCCAAGTTTAGGTGTGTAATCCCCTTTGAAATGTTGGATTGTTGAGCCTTAAATGTGGCATTTGGATGATAAATTCGGCCTTGGGAAAGGTGGCAAAGTGAGTAGAAACAAAGGAAATGCTGCCCAATTTTCCATAGAATTTAGTGACTTTGAACTTGGATTGTTCTACTTTGAGATTAAAGGTTAACAAACGTATCATGATTATTATAGGTTGAAATATTACTTGCGGTAGTTGAGCTTAGCAAGTGGATTGACCAAAGAGGTATGTGGAACTTTCCTATCTCTTGAGAATGAGTAGTTGTACCTATGTAGTACGGTAGACGTACAAGATTTGATATCTTTCATTTGTTTTAAAGTATATTGGTACTTGTTTCATTTTAAAAGTATAAGTCCCTTGGATTTAGGGAGAATGTATTTGACAAAGGAATAGCGCTAATATAATAACTTTATGGGAAGTTGGTTATATTAGTTTTTGAAAAGTTCACAAAGAAAGGTTTACTCAAATTAAAACAAGTACGGGTAAAGGATTTGAAACTAAGAAAGGTGAATTGATTTTTAGGCATTGGTTGCCTAAGGTTTTAAAGGAAATGAAGTCACTTGATTTAGAAGCCTATTATACTTCTAAAAGGAAATGTGACTTGTCTTAAAAAGAAAATCGTAACTTGATACTATGGTGATTAGTATCTTGGAATTTTTGTATAAAAAGAGTTATTTCTTAAAAAGTTAGAAGTACATGGTACTTGGGTTGAATTCCCGGATTTTCTATTAAAAGACATGTTAGTGCCTTAGGATACTAAAATGAGAGGATATATTAATAATGTTAATAAGAAGTTAGGGGATTTCTTAACTTGCTTATGTTATGATAAGCCGGTAGTGCTTATGTTATGATAGGTCGGTAGTGCTTATGTTGTGATATGATAGGCCGGTAGTGCTTATGTATGATATGATAGGCCGGTAGTGTTTATGTTATGTATGATAGCCGGATGAGCTATGTTATATACTTATATTATTACGGGGTAAACCCCGGGTTATTATTTATGTCATGGATTTACTACCCATGATGCGAGTGCGGCGCTTGCACTCATGCGGATCCGGACCATAGGATCCATGCGGGTGAAATAGTCCCATGCGAGTACGGCGATGGTACTCATGCGGGTCCACAGGATCCATGCGGGTGAAATAGTCCCATGCGGGTGAAATAGTCCCACGACGGCGCGGATGACCTCATGCGGTCCACGGGACCCATGCGGGTGAAATAGTCTCAGGAGTAGGATTGCTCAATGATACTACGGGCGAGGTACCCTGTTTTGATCGTGAGCCTCCTATTTTATGCTATAAGATTTATACTTGTTACTCTCATTGTTAGTAAGGCACAGTGCAAGGAAATTGATTTCTATCTATGACTCCAGCTTATTTTTGACTTATGATATTACTACAGTATTTTCCAGTTTCGCATATTTGGTACATGTTGTACTGACCTCCTTCGGGCCGCGTCATGCCGCAGTTGAGGTTCATAGCTTGGCGATCCGCACTCTTGGATCACCGCTCGGTTCTCTAAGGCTTCATTTCTCGGAGGCTTCGCTCTTTGGTACGGTTCCCTGAGGTTGTAGACTTTTGTACATTCAGGGGGTATGGCGGGGCCCTGTCCCGTCATAGCGTTTATACCTTCTTAGAGGCTTGTAGTCCTGTCATGAATTGGGATGTAAGGATGTAACTGTTCGTTTTATTATATTTAGAGGTAGCCACTTTGGGTTAGCCTGTTTTATATTCTTATGTGGTTCTTGTTTGTGAGTTTATTTCCGCTGGTTTTCTCTGATGTTGTATAACAAGGGTGCCCGGGGTAAGGCACCGGTCACGGATCCGGGGTCGGGTCGTGACACAAAGGAAGTGCTGTCCGATTTTACGTAGAATTTGGTGACTTTGCACTTAGAATATTCTACATTTGAGGCTAGAAGTTAATAGACGTATTATGGTCATTATAGGTTAACATACTACGTACGGCATATTGGATTTAGCAAGTGGATTGAACCGAAGAGGTATGTGGAACTTTCTTACCTCTTGAGCATGAGTAGTTGTAAATGTATAGTACGGTAGACGTACGAGATTTAAATGAATTTAGTTTCATTTGATATCCTTGACATGTTTTAACAATGTCCAAGTTGGTTGAGTTAGAGAATTAACTCACTTGTTTTAAAGGTTAAAGATGTCTTAGCTTCTAAAGTTAAGAAACTTGATTTCTAAAGTTAAGAGACTTGAAGTATTTTGAAAGTATATGATACTTGGTTTTTGAAAGTATAAGTCTCTTGGTTATAAAAAGAATGTAAGTGTCTAAAGCATAAAGTTAGTATAACGGCTTTATGGGAAGTTGGTTATAATAACTTTATGGAAAGTTAAAAGAATGGTTTACTCTAGCGATGTAAATAAAGATAAATGACTTGAAATGAAGAAAGATAAATTGATTTAAAGGCATCAATTGTTTAAAGTTTTAAAGTAGAAAGTCAATTGGTTTAGAAGCCTATAAATGTATTTCTAAAAGGTATTGTGACTTGTCTTGAAAAGTAGATATGACTTGATACTACGGTTATTAGTATCTTGGAGTTTTATATGAAAAGAGTCATTTTAAAATAATAGAAGTACGTAGTACTTGGGTTAAATTCTCAGATCTTTCATGATACGATAGTGCCTTAAGATAAAAGAAATGAGAGTGTATGCTTATTAGGTCAATGAGAAGTTAAGGGGTTTCTTAACTTGTTTATGTTATTTATAGTAGCCGGTTGTGCTTGTGATATATTGTTCATTACGGGGTCATTCCCCGAGATTGTGGCATTTGCATATTCCGTGGATTTGCTACCCACGATGCGAGGAATACCTCATGCGAGTCCGTAGGGCTCATGCGGGTGAAATAGCCCTATGCGGGGCGGACCAGTTCTATGCGAGGAAATTACCTCATGGGGGTCCATGCGGCCTATGCGGGTGAAATAGTCCCAGGAGTAGAATTGCGTGATAATACTACGGGCGGATGGTCCTAGGTTAATCACAGGCTTCCTATTTTAAAAAAAAACCGGAAATGTATATTTTGTTACTCTCATTGTTAGTAAGGCACAGTATACTATTAATTTGATTATCATACATGTCTCCAGCTTTATTTTAGACTTATGATGTAAATTGCAGTATTTTCCAGTTTTACATACTTGGTACATATTGTCGACCCTTTCCTCGGGGGCTGCGTCATGCCAGTAGGGGTAAGCAGGTGGTGGATCCTCATTCTTAGGATCACTGATCAGTTGTCAGAAGCTCTATTTCTCCGGAGGCTTGTCTTTTGGTACGATTTCCCTGATGTTGTAGATTTATGTACATTCAGGGGTATGGCGGGGCCCTGTCCCATCACAGTTGTTATTCTTAGAGGTCTGTAGTAATATCTTGTGTATTGGGTTGTAAGAACAAAGATGTATCTGTTTTATTTTGGGTTATGTATATTTCAGGGAAGGTGGCCTTATCGGCTTGCCTGTTGATATTTACTGTCTAAGTATTTTATGAGTTTATGTATGTTCCGTTGCTATTCTCTGATGTATACCTGTAAGGGTGCCTGTGTAGGGCACGATGCCCGGTCGGTCGTGACAAAAGTGGTATCGAGCGCTTAGTCCTCGGAAAGTGTCTACAGACCGTGTCTAGTAGAGTCTTGATTATCGGTGTGTTGTGCACCACATCTATAATCAGGAGGCTACAGGACATTTAGGATTGGTTTCCATTCTTCTCTCTCTGAGATCGTGCGGTAGAGTTGTCTTGTTAGGTTGAATCCTCTCTGACCTATTCTTATGTATCAGTTATGCCTCCACGGAAGGCAACCAGGGCCCAGAAGGGAAAGGCAGCAGCATGAGCTGCTAGTGGTACGCAGAGGGTTACTAGGACTCAAGCCCAGACTATGCCTGAGGTTGTGGGCTGGTCGGCGAGTTCAGCCACGCCGACAGTATTAGAGGAGCCGAGAGCGGCCGTAGCTCCAGAGGTTCCGATACCTGAGCCTCCAGTTCCGCAGCCAGGGGCAGAGTATAGAGATTATGGAGAGCAGATCAGGTTATTGACTAGCATAGTGGCAGGGCAGCACCGACAGGAGCAGGTAGCTAACCCTAGAGCCGACAGTTTGAGGATTCGGGATTTTCTGGGTTGCAATCCACCCGAGTTCTATGGTTCGAGATCTGAGGAGGATCCTCAGGAGTTTATTCGGCAGTTACAGCGGACTATGCAGGTGCTTAGGGCCTCGGAGACAGAGTCAGTTGTGTTAGCTTCTTACCGGTTACGCGATATTGCGTTGAACTGGTTTGAGTCATGGGAGTTGTCTAGAGGTGTGGGTGTTCTTCCAGCTATTTGGGATGAGTTCACAGAGGCCTTCTTGGATCACTTTTTGCCTCCTGAGATGAGGAGAGCCCGCGTGGATAGATTATTGACATTGAGACAGAATTGGAGGACTATCAGAGAGTACAACCTGGAGTTTGACTCGTTGGCCAGATATGCGATCACTATCAGGCCGATACGGCGATGAGTTCACCGCTATGTGTTGGGGCTAGAATGTTATATGATTACTGCATGCCTAGGAGTGGCCCTTCAACCAGGTATGGATATTGTCAGGATGCAGGCTTATGCACAGGGGATAGAGGACAGAGAGAGAGAGGATCATCCGCACTCGTGCCACCAAGAGGCCGTAATGCAGGTTTCAGGGTAACTTTCGAGGCGGACATCCTCAGCAGCAGGCTAGGTCCACATTTCAGTCGGCACAGAGTGCTCCTTCTCGGTTTTCTGGCAGGAGGTTTGATCAGCCGAGTTATTCAGGAGCAGGTCAGGGCTCCAGGATTTCGGGGTTTCAGGGAGGCAGAGACCGTAACCGATCGAGACTGCCCCTATCTCGGTGTGTTCGATACGGTAGATCTCACCCGGGCGAGTGTCGTACTGCTTCGGGAGCTTGTTTCTATTGTGGCCAGTAGGGCCATATGAATAGGGATTGTCCGACCAGAGGCGGTGTGGGTGGTATGGTTCACCGAGCGGTCGCTTGTCGGGTCTTCTTCTTCTCGTGGTTACGCGCCTGCAGGCGTGGGTGTTCATGCATCGCAGCCGCGCAGAGGTCGTGGTGGAGGTCCTAGTTCTAGCGTCCACGTAATCGCATATATTCCTTAGCCAGCCGGCAAGATCAGGAGGCTTCCCCGGATGTCGTCACAGGTACATTATTGATTTCATGCTGTGACGTTTATGCTTTGATAGATCCAGGTTCTACCTTTTCTTATATGTCCCCTCTTATTGTTGGTAGAATGGGAATAGAGCCTGTGTCGATAGAGCCTTTTGAGGTATCTACGATAGTGGGTGATTCAGTGTTAGCTGAGCGGGTGTACAAAGATTGTCCGGTGTTTATATACAGTCGTCAGATCCTAGCAGACTTGATAGAGTTGGAGATGACAGATTTTGACGTCATTATGGGTATGGACTGGTTGGCTTCTTGTTATGCCAACGTTGACTATAGAGACAGGTTGGTCCGATTCCAGTTTCCTGGTGAGCCAGTTATTGATTGGAAGGGCAACACAGCGTCGCCGAGGGGTAGGTTTATTTCTTACCTCAAGGCTAGAAAGATGGTGCAAAAAGGGTACATCTATCATCTGGTTCGGGTATTCGATACAGAGGCTGAGGTGTCGATTCTTGATCGGCCCAGTGGTTAGAGAGTTTCGGATGTATTCCTGCATGATCTCTAGGTATCCTCCGCAGAGGAGATTGAGTTTTGTATTGATACGTTGCGGACACTCTACCATATCTATTCCGCGCATGTGACGGCACCCGGCCGAGTTGAGGAGTCAAGGACCAGCTGAAAGATTTGCTGGAAAAAGGCTTTATTAGGCCTAGTATCTCTCCCTGGGGAGCGACGGTTTTGTTTGTAAAGAAGAATAATGGGACGCTGCGTATGTGTGTTGACTACAGGCAGCTGAATAAGGTAACCATCAAGAATAGATACCCTCTCCCCAGGATTGATGATTTGTTTGACCAGTTTCAGGGTGCGAGGTGTTTCTCCAAGATAGACATGTGGTCTGGTTATCATCAGGTGCGAGTTAGAGAGGCAGATATCCCAAAGACTGCATTCAGGACCCGGTATGGGCACTATGAGTTCAGGGTGATGTCTTTCGGTTTGACCACCAACGCCCAAATGTATTTATGGATTTGATGAACCGGGTGTTCAAGACATTTTTGGATACGTTTGTTATAGTATTCATTGATGACATCCTGGTTTATTCGCGCACAGAGCAGGAGCATGCAGATCACTTGAGGACGGTACTTGGGGTCCTCCGGAGCCGGCAGTTGTTCGCCAAGTTCTCCAAGTGTGAGTTTTGGTTGGCCTCAGTGGAATTCTTAGGGCACATTATTGGGGCTGACGATGTTCAGGTTGATACGGAAAAGATTGAGGCGGTCAAGAATTGGCCGAGATCTACTACTCCGACGGAGGTGCGCAGTTTCTTAGGGCTGGCAGGTTATTATCGTAGGTTTGTGCAGCAGTTTGCTTCGATATCAGCACCACTGACTAGCCGACTCGTAGCGCCTAAGTTCCAATGGACAGAAGCTTGTGAGAAGGGCTTCCAGTTACTGAAGGAAAAGTTGAAGACGGCTCCAGTTCTTACTCTTCCCGAGGGGTTAGAGAGCTACGTGATTTATTGTGATGCCTCGGGTATTGGGCTAGGGTGTGTATTGATGCAGCACAACAAGGTTATAGCCTATGCTTCACGGCAGCTACGGAAGCATGAGAGGAATTACCCTACTCACGACTTAGAGTTGGCCGCAGTTATTCATGCCTTGAAGATTTGGAGACATTATTTATACGTGGTTCATGTGGATATTTATACAGACCACAAGATCCTCCAGTACATCTTCTGGCAGAGGGAGCTGAACTTGCGGCAGAGACGGTGGTTAGAGTTGCTGAAGGATTATGATATTGATATCCTATACCATCCGGAAAAAGCCAACGTTGTTGCAGATGCTTTGAGTCGTAGATCGATGGGGAGTCTGTCAGAGGTGCAGCCAGATAGACAGGACATGGTCCGTCAGATCCATCAGCTAGCGAGCCTTGGGGTTCGGTTGGTCGATACTGATGATAGTGGGGTACGGGTTCGTGAGATAGCCGAGTCTTCCATCGTTGAGGAGGTGAAGAGGCGACAGTATGAAGACCCAGTTATGATACAGTATCGAGATACGGCTCTTCGATAGGAGAAGAGTTTATTTGAGGTAGCGCCTAATAGGGTGCTAAGATTTGAGGGCAGATTGTGTGTTCCCGATGTTGCAGGACTTCGTCAGTAGATTCTGGGGGAGGCACACAGTGCTCGTTACTCTATTCATCCGGGGTCGACTAAGATGTACCATGACCTCAGATGTATGTATTGGTGGGATGGCCTGAAGAAGGACGTGGCAGGGTTTGTTGCTCAGTGTTCGAATTGTCAGCAGGTCAAGGTTGAGCACCAGAAGCCCGGTGGGCTATTGCAGGTGATTGATATTCCGACATGGAAGTGGGAGGTGATCAACATGGATTTTGTTACAAGGTTACCTCATACTCAGAGGAAGTGTGATTCCATCTGGGTTATTGTAGATAGGCTGACGAAATCAGCCCACTTTCTTCCAGTCAAGACTACGTATTCGGCCGAGGATTATGCTAGATTGTATATCAGGGAGATTGTGAGACTGCACGGAGTTCCTACATCTATTATATCAGACAGAGGAGCCCAGTTTACGGCTAACTTCTGGAGGTCTTTCCAGAAGGGGTTAGGGACACAGGTGAGTCTTAGTACTGCGTTTTATCCTCAGACCGACGGGCAGGCAGAGCGTACTATCCAGACACTTGAGGATATGTTGTGGGCCTGTGTTATTGATTTCAAGGGTAGCTGGGAGGATCATTTGCCTCTTGTGGAGTTTTCTTATAACAACAGCTACCATTCAGATGGCGCCATATGAGGCTTTGTATGGGCGGAAGTGTAGGTCGTCGATCGATTGGTTCGACGTGGGCGAGGTTCAGTTGGTTGGCCTAGACTTGATTCAGCAGGCTGTGGATAAGGTGAAGCTTATCCAGTAGAGACTGTTAGCAGCTCAAAGTCGGCAGAAGTCTTATGCTGATAATCGGCGTCGACATTTGGAGTTTCATGTAGACGATTGGGTCTTCTTGAAGGTATCACCCATGAAGGGTGTGATGAGGTTCGGAAAGAAGGGGAAACTTAGCCCAAGGTACATTGGGCCTTACCAGATCATCCGTAGAGTAGGCAAGGTTGCCTATGAGTTGGATCTGCCATCGGAGTTAGAGGCGGTACATCCGGTCTTCCATGTTTCTATGTTGCGGAAGTGTATCGGAGATCCATCGAGAGTTTTCCCAACTAGTGAGGTCCAGGTGACAGAGGGATTATCGTATGAGGAGAGTCCCATAGCGATACTCGATCGCCAGGTCAGGCGACTGCGGACCAAGGATATGGCTTCCGTCAAAGTCTTATGGCGGAATGATAATAGAGAGGAGATGACTTGGGAAGCAGAGGAGAACATGTTGAGGATGTATCCTCACTTACTCTCTACACCTTCAGGTAATTCATTTCCCTTACTTGTCAAATTTTAATTAAAGTATTTTTGCTTAAGTGCATTTATGTGGTCACGTGTGGCATTATTGATTTGTAGGGGTTGTAAAAGGAGACTATGTCGTTATCCATAAGATTGACTCCGAAAGAACATTCGGGGACGAATGTTTCTAAGGGGGGAAGAATGTTACACTCCGAAATTCCAGGACATGTTTATAAGAACATACGTAAGAACTCAAAGGCGTTAAGATTTGAGACTAGTAAAAATTTATCGAAATTATGGAAATGTCGGGAAATGAATTATTGCGACGAATGGGAGGGTGACTGTTATACCCCGTATTTCCAGAGTATGTACGTAAGGACGTACGTAGAAAATTTTGAAGTTTAAAGTGGCTTGGCCGAATTATTTTGTTCACAACACCCGTTTAGAGTCGTTTTTCGACGAAACGCGTTTCCACTTTCGTAGGGTAAATTACGGCTATGTCATTTTTAATTTTTGCGGATTTTTCCGAGTGACGGAACATTTTGGACCAACGAGAGGCGACACTTGTCACCCTCTCATTGGAGCACGCGTGGGCGGTTGGCTTGACGAAATGGTGACTATTTTGTCAAGTAGTAGGTAGGATATTTTGTGGTAGATAGATAAGGTGCACTTGGCAAGATCTTGGCCCTACACTTGCCTTGCACTTGGCAAGATCTTGGCCATTGGTTGGCCTTTGCTAGACCTATAAATACCCCCCTCTTTGATGACTTCTTCATCCATTCCTAAAATATTTCTAAGTGTTAAATCCTCCTCCCTCCCCTTGTGTTGAGTTCGGCCGAGAGCCTCCCCCCTCCCCCTTGGCCGAGAGCCCTCCCTCCTTGGGTGCTAGCTGGGTACCCCTAGCCTAGTTGTTTTCGTATAATACCCCCCCTCTTGGTAGAAATACTCTCAAAAGTATTGTTATAATGCCCAAATTACCTTAGCCGTATACCTTGTAGTATTCTAAGGTTATACCTTTACAAAAGCCCGCTTATACTATCATACTTCCCGTACCACAAAACCGAAACCCTAAGGAAAATCTCCATAGTTAGTTGGAGTAATTAGTAGAAGTTGGTTAGAACTTCTAAGGGTTGTTTGGAGGCGGCCTGAGCGCACTGAGTAGAGAGCTAAACCTTGCTCGGGATCGACATTTAAACTTGGATAATTATGGGCTTATCGAGGTAAATATCTTGTCCTCTATTGTAATTAGAAATTACATGATTGTTAGACTATATAGTTGAAGTATACTATATATAATCGAACGCGTTGTCGGCAATGTCTTTTGACTTAAGCCCAATAATAAGAAACATTTTCGAAAGAAGAGTCGAATCAGATTTACATAGGATCAGACATGAGACTTGTGTAGCTTTTCTGTGAGGTAGAATTGTGCACGTCCGGATTAGACGTATAACCCCCCCCCCCCTGGTTGGCTTTGTAGCCGGCCCCGATAGAGGAGGAGATTTACGCTGTTGCGGGGGGGGAGGTGCTGCCGAATTTTCTGTAGAATGTTCTACGATTAGACCTAAATGTTAATAAGCGCCTTGTGGCCTTATAGGTTGAAGTACTACGTGTGGCGCGATCTACTTGGCTTAAGGAGTAGCCGACGGTTGGAAGTACTTGGAGCGTTTTGCTATTAGTCGATACTCGTCGCGAGGTATGTGAACCTCTTCCTATCTCTTCTAGCATGATGTGTGTGTAACTATGTAGTACGGTAGACGTACATGTGTTAAATATATTTGATTGGTCTAAAACATAAAGTGTTATAACGGCTTTATGGGAAGTTGGTTATAACAGCTTTATGTAGGTAAGAAAATACTTGTGGTTTTTAAAAGGTAACTGATTTGAACTGTAACTGGCTGGTTACGTGATAATAAAGAACTTGAAGTATTTCAAAGGATTTTTGAATCATTTTGAAAGGAGAGTAATACTTGGTTTCTTTTGAAAACTTAAGAGTTATACTAGCTTTATGGGAAGTTAGGTATAACGGCTTAAGAATGTTTTACTGATTTCGGAAATCAGAATGTGTATCGACAAACCACTGCAGCGTTAATAAAAGGAAATGTTTTGACAGATTAAGTATTATTAAAACCAGTAGAAACTTCCATCTGCATAGAAGCTAAGATGAGACAAAATGATATTTCCTAGATCATGGCTGCTGTAATAATATTGTTATAAACAAGAATGTCCTACTCACACATAAGGTTTATGTTTTTCAGATTGTTAAAAGAGAATTATATTCCTAAATAAATAAGACTATGAACTACGAAACCTTTCTAAAATAAGAAACGTAAACACTTGAAATTAGGCAAACTCGACGCTTGGAAAATAATGTTGTTACTTGATTTTACAAAGGTAAGTATTTTGATTACTTTAAAAAGATACCACTCTATTTTATACTACGTATCAGTGTGACTTATGTGAATGAAACGGTTCTTTTAAAGATTTAATGTGTGAAGTACTTTGGGGATAGGTACCCGAACTTGTTAGTAGAAAGTACCTTGTGTGAATAACTTGATTGTATTGGTTTGTGATAGCCTTGTAATACTTTCTTGTTGATTTGATAAGTAAACATGTTAGGATGCTACGTGTGTTAGTATCTTGTGATTATTATGTAAGGGTCACTCTTGTTGTGCTTACGTTGTCAAACGTTAAGCCCGTTAGATCATTATTATATCACATACCCTCGACTTGTTATACCGAGGGCTTGCCACCCTTGATGCGGTCTCTACGGCCTATGCGATCCTTGTGACTACGCGGAGTCGGAGCTCCAGGATTGATCATTCCGGTGTTTAGCCTGACGCGGGGATGCCCTACGCGGTCTTTGAGGACTACGGTCTTTGAGGACTATGCGGCCGCGGAGCCTAGGTGGATACCGGGGTTAAGCCGCCTCGACGCGGTATACCTCAGCGATGCGGGACCATGATTCGAGGAATACCTACGCGGTTCGTGTGTGACCTATGCGAGTGCGGTAGTTCGAGGATAGACGCGCACATTGATACTGCGGGCGAGTGGCCGCCGATCACGTGCGGTCAGAAAGACCTCGTGATGCAGCTTTAGGTATTTGGTTTGTATCGCGGTCTTAGTAGTCGGCTATGCCTTCAGACTTACCCCGCACGGTTCTATTGCGATGACTTGAGGCGTGAGTCCACGACTTGACATGATCGTTATTTATTGTGAATCGTAGTTTGGTATCATACATGTCTCCCGCTTTATATAGACTACTATGATTTCATTTACGATTTATTTCGCCACATACTCTGCACTGCAGATCGACCTCCGGGCCGCGTTCACGCCGCAGTAAGGTACACCGCCGTTGATCCTCGCTCTTAGGGTCACGATTCAGCGTTGGGAAAGCTCCGCTTTCTCGAGGCTTATCTTAGTATAGTCCTGTTGTGGTAGGTGCTTACATTCAGGTATGACGGCCCCGTCGTCGTTGTTGTCATATTATTCGTGCAGGTCTGTAATGATTGTGGGCAGAATTTGTAAGAGGTTGTAATCGCTCAAATTGCTATTTATATATATACCAAGGTAACCGCTTTTAGTTGCCTTGTCTTATTTCACTTGTCATATTACATTGGTTTCATGTATTGTCTTTATGTTCACTGACATTACTCGATGTTGTGTCACTAGGGTGCCCGGTAAGACACGATCCACGCCCAGTTCGGTCGTGACAAAAGTGGTATCGAGCGATTAATCCTCGGAAAGTGTCTACGTATCGATGAGAGTCTTGATTATCGGTGTGTTGTGCACCACACCAATAATCGTGAGGCTATAGGATATTTAGGATTGGTTTCCATTCTTCTCATTCCGAGATCGTGCCTTAGATCCGTGTGATAAGTTGGACCTCTAACGTATTTCTTTCCTCACCGTTATACCTCCACGTAGGCAAACCCGCCCAGAGGCGCAAGGCACCGAGGAGCCGCAAGCAGAGTTCAGAGGTTACGAGGAACAGCCCAATCATCACAGGGTGTTTTATTCGGGAGTTATGCTACGCCGCTAGCCCCGCAGAGTTTAGCACGGCGGCGCAGCTCATCGCGCCATGACATTTGAACCTTCACCCCACGGCCGGAGCAGAGAATATAGATTGCCAAGAGACAACCCTGTTACTAGCTATGGATTTGGCTACCAGAGAGTATACCGATGTACCGCGAGTCTTGATGACTATCTAAGAGAGGGTTGTGCGAAAGTAATTCTTCAGTTAGGCTTGAGCATGGCCGGTGGACGGGCTTGTGCGCAGCAGGCCAAGAAACGTAGAGATCGACGTTAACGGCGACAGAAGGGCGTGAGCAGCAAGGTCCTTGGCAACTTTCGAGTCGAGTCACCTCACCAAGACAGATTAGATGCACATCCACCGATGCGCAGGTCCTCCACGTGGTTCGTGACGCTCGGTAGGCAGGAGTTGGTCAGAGCTCCAGAGTTTCCGGTTCACAGTGTGACAGATGTCATCCCGAGGAATGTCGTCTTTTAGTTGGTACTTGTTGTACCTACGACCGTCAGGGTCTGATGTCGAAAGAGTGTCCTTGTAGGAGGACTTAGCCTTCAGGATCGGTGGGTAGTTCGTCATCTTCCTTAGCTATGCGCCCTACGGGGCAGGTTTGATTAGAACGACTAAGGGGAGTGAAGCAGTAAATACAGATAGATCTTTAACCCTCTAGGGATTAGTATGTGTGATAGGGTGAGTATACCTTAAGTGTTATATTACATAGCATTGTGTAAATTGTAATTAGAAATCTTGGTTAGTTAACCAAGTAAGATTTGGGGGATAGAGAAGGTGTGAGCCTTAGAGTTTTATACGTGGAGACCTTAGAGGTAAGGCCATCTCGAGTAAAAGACGTATGTTTATGTTTGACCCTTATAGGAGTGCATAGTGCACATGAGCTATGTTTACGGGATAAGTCCCTGAGTAGTGTGGAATGAAAGAGGGTAGTTGAGCTAAGAAGACCGCTAGGTTTTCGTAACGTGGTTAGTGAGAGTTTTCCTTCGGAGAGCTAGCGTTTAGCGGCGAGGTCGGGTTGAGGCCACGTTGGGTCAACCCGCGGCATGTTTGGCGCGGGTCGGTTGTGGTGGTCCCGCCAGTGATAGGGTCACGAGGGTGTTAGGCCCAAGTTTAGTTAACCAACAGACGAATTGTGGACGATTCGACCAAAGAGTCGCCGGCGAGGTCACCATCTTGTCTTCAGCGCGACCGTTTACTCGGCAGAGGTTATGCGAGATGTTACATCGAGAAGGTGGTAGGTCGCACGAGTGCCTACCTACACCTTAAGACGCATGATGGATCCCGTGTTACTACTGCTTTTTTCTCGAGGTTTTACCAGCAAGGTTAGAACTCAGTGAGTCTCAGACCGCATTCGCCACCGGGCCGTGTGTATTTGAGGTAGTTGTGGGGATTGTTGTCTCCTGTGGAGGAGTGTTTAGGCTACCATTTCGTTTTGAATGTCGCCTTATGAGGCCTCAGAGGGCGGAAGTGTAAGTCACGGCCGATTGGTTCGATGTTGGCAAGATTCAGATAGTTAGTTCAGCTTGTTCCACAGATCGTGGATGTGGTAAAGCTTGTCTAGAAGAGGTTCCGCACTCGGAGAAATCGTATGGATAATCGGCGACGACGCTTAGAGTTCGTGCCGACGGCCGGTCTTCAAGGTACCACCCGGTCAGTGTGACGAGTTTTGGAAAACAGAGGAACTTAGCCCGAGTTACTTGGGCCCTTTGAGTTCATGTGAAGAATAGGCGGGTTTATATGTTAGCATTTGTCGTCCGACTTAGAGGCAAGACGTCGATCTTTCGTATTGATATGATCGGAAAGTATCGAGATCCATCAGTGTTCCCGCTAATGATGACCACGTTAGAGATAGTAACCCGAAGTTTTGGAAATCAAGCAAGACGTAAATGTGGTAAGAGTTCGAGTGTACGATACCTCGTGGATCGACGCAGCCGGTACCATTGTTGGTCGCCGAGTGACACTAACCTCGCGCAAAGTGACAAAAGTGGTATCATGACGAGTAAAGGGAGAAGCGAGCATGTATGGCGAGCATAGATGTGATCAATTCTTTTGTAAGGAGGTGCGGAAGTATATTTTAGACCCGAGAGAGGTTGTGGTAATGTTAGAGGTTTCTCGTGGACTTGGATGGAGGTATTTGCGCTGGTGTTTCGTGGGCTATGTGGCGTGATTGTTCTCGTAAGTATAGTAGTGAAGACTATACCGCGCCGCGCTTGTTTTGAGACTTAGAAGGAACATTCGACGAATGTTTCTAAGGAGGAGAATGTTATACCGTATTTGCAGTATGTACGCAAGGACGACGAGAAAATTTTGAAGTTTAAAGTGGCTTGCCGAATTATTTTGTTCACAACACCCGTTTAGAGTCGTTTTTCGACGAAACGCTTCCACGACTTTCGTAGGTAAATTACGCTATGTCATTTTTAATTTTATGATTTTTCCGAGTGACGGAACATTTTGGACCAACGAGAGTGACACTTGTCACCCTCTCATTGAGCACGCCGTGGCGGTTGGCTTGACGAAATGGTGACTATTTTGTCAAGTAGTAGGTAGGATATTTTGTGGTAGATAGATAAGGTGCACTTGGCAAGATCTTGGCCCTACACTTGCCTTGCACTTGGCAAGATCTTGGTCATTGGTTGGCCTTTCCTAGACCTATAAATCCCCCCCTCTATGCTGACTTCTTCATCCATTCCTAAAATATTTCTAAGTGTTAAATCCTCCTCCTCCTTGTGTTGAGTTCGCCAGAGCCTCCTCCCTCGCCGAGAGCCCTCCTCTCGGGTGCTAGCCGGGTACCCTCCCTAGCCTAGTTGTTTTCAGATAATACCCCCCCTTGGTAGAAATACTCTCAAAAGTATTGTTATAATGCCCAAATTACCTTAGCCGTATACCTTGTAGTATTCTAAGGTTATACCTTTACAAAAAGCCCAGTTATACTATCATACTTCCCGTCAGTCACAAAACCGAAACCCTAAGGAAAATCTCCATAGTTAGTTGGAGTAATTAGTAGAAGTTGGTTAGAACTTCTAAGGGTTGTTGGAGCTGGCCTGAGCGCACGGAGTAGGAGCTAAACCTTGCTCAGGATCGACATTTAAACTTGGATAATTATGGGCTTATCGAGGTAAATATCTTGTCCCTCTATTGTAATTGGAAATTACATGATTGTTAGACTATATAGTTGAAGTATACTATATAGAATCGAACGTTGTCGGCAATGTCTTTTGACTTAAGCCCAATAATAAGAAACCTTTTCGAAAGAAGAGTCTGAATCAGTATTTACATAGACCGTATTACATGAGACTTGTGTAGCTTTTCGTGAGGTAGAATTGTGCACGTCCGATTAGGCGTATAACCCCCGGTTGGCTTCAGCCACCCCGATAGAGAGGAGATTTACGCCATGTGTGGGGAGGCTTGCCAATTTTCTGTAGAATGTTCTACGATTAGACCTAAATGTTAATAAGCACCTTGTGGACTTATAGGTTGAAGTACTACGTGTGGCGCGATCTACTTGGCTTAAGGAGTAGCCGACGGTTGGAAGTACTTTGAGCGTTTTGCTATTAGTCGATACTCGTCGCGAGGTATGTGAACCTCTTCCTATCTCTTCTAGCATGATGTGTGTGTAACTATGTAGTACGGTAGACGTACATGTGTTAAATATATTTGATTGGTCTAAAACATAAAGTGTTATAACGGCTTTATGGGAAGTTGGTTATAACAGCTTTATGTAGGTAAGAAAATATTTGTGGTTTTTAAAAGGTAACTGATTTGAATCAGAATCGGTAGTTACGTGATAATAAAGAACTTGAAGTATTTCAAAGGATTTTTGAATCATTTTGAAAGGAGAGTAATACTTGGTTTCTTTTGAAAACTTAAGAGTTATACTATCTTTATGTGAAGTTAGGTATAAAGGCTTAAGAATGTTTCTTGATTTGGAAATCGAATGTATCGACAAACCATCGCAGCGTTAATAAAAGGAAATGTTTTGACAGATTAAGTATTATTAAAACGAGAAACTTCCATCCGCATAGAAGCTAAGATGAGACAAAATGATATTTCTAGATCATGGTCATTGTAATAAGATTGTTATAAACAAGAATGTCCTACTCACACATAAGGTTTATGTTTTTCAGATTGTTAAAAGAGAATTATATTCCTAAATAAATAAGACTATGAACTACGAAACCTTTCTAAAATAAGAAACGTAAACACTTGAAATTAGGCAAACTTGGACGTTTGGAAAATAATGTTGTTACTTGATTTTACAAAGGTAAGTATTTTGATTACTTAAAAAGACAAATCACTCTATTTTATACTACGTATCAGTGTGACTTATGTGAATGAAACGTTCTTTTAAAGATTTAATGTGTGAAGTACTTTGGGGATAGGTACGAACTTGTTAGTAGTAAGTACCTTGTGTGAATAACTTGATTGTATTGGTTTGTGATAGCCTTGTAATACTTTCTTGTTGATTTGATAAGTAAACATATTAGGATGCTACGTGTGTTAGTATCTTGTGATTATTATGTAAGGGGTCACTCTTGTTGTGCTTACGTTGTCAAACGCGTTAAGCCCGTTATCTCGTTATTATATCACATACCCTCGACTTGTTATACCGAGGGCTTGCCACCCGATGCGGGTCTCTACGGCTATGCATCCTTGTGACTACGCGGAGTCATGGAGCTCCGTGATTGATCATTCGGGTGTTTAGCCCGACGCGGATGCCTACGCGGTCTTTGAGGGACTACGCGGTCTTTGAGGACTATGCGCCGCGGGAGCCTAGGTGGATACCGGGGTTAAGCTCGCCTCGACGCGGTATACCTCGGTGATGCAGGACCATGATTCGAGGAATACCTCACGCGGTGCGTGTGTGACCTACGCGAGTCGCGGTAGTTCCAGGATAGACGCGCATTGATCTGCGGGCGAGTGGCCGCCGATTACGTGGTGCGGTGCAGAAAGACCTCGTGATGCGCTTTAGGGTATTTGGTTTGTCTGCGGGTCTTAGTAGTCGGCTATGCCTTCGTACTTACCCGTGCACGGTTATCATTGCGATGACTTGAGGCGTGAGTCCTCGACTTGACACGATCGTTATTTATTGTGAATCGTAGTTTGGTTATCATACATGTCTCTGCTTTATATAGACTACTATGATTTCATTTACTGATTTATTTGATTTCACATACTCGTTGTACTGTCTTGACCTCCTTCGGGCCGCGTTCATGCGCAGTAAAGGTACACCGGGCCGTTGATCCTCGCTCGTAGGGTCACAGTTCAGCGTTTGGGAAAGCTTCGTTGATCCGGAGGCTTATAGTGGTCTAGTCCCCGGTTGGGGTAGGTGCTTACATTCAGGGTACGACGGCCCCGTCCGTCGTTGTTGTCATATTATTCGTAGAGGTCTGTAATCATTGCCAGAGAATTTGTAAGAGGTTGTAAATCGCTCAAATTGCTATTTATATATATACCAAGGTAACCGCTTTTTAGTTAGCTTTTCTTATTTCACCGTCATATTACATTGGTTTCATGTATTGTCTTTATGTTCCTGATTACTCGATGTTGTGTCACTAGGGTGCCCGGTAAGGCACCACCACGCCCAGTTCGGTCGCGATGTGACATGTCACCCCCTTGGTTGGTCTTGGTGGAATTAGACCATGGGTATAATGGTCATTTGACCAAAGCAAGGATGATCAAGTCTTGCTAGGCTAGAGTTTGATAATATTGACCAAGTCAAAGAGCCACTTGACTAGATTTTTTTAAATGAAATGCATCCAAGCCACACAATTGTTCTATTCTAGACCCTCCATGTTGTTATATAATCACCCTAGTGCAAGACAAGTTTCCCACACTTAGTAAAATTTAGAGAAATCTTGTTCTTGTTGAAGAGCTCTCGGGTTATGGTCAAATTGAAGGAGAAAAATTTTCGTTTGTTGTCCACAATTCACAATACTTTAAACCAAGGTTCCTAAGGGTATTGTAAGGGTATCTCAATAGAAATATCCTAGAAAAGTTTCGTTTTTTCATTAGTCGCAAGGTGAAAACCTAAGTCGCTTTCATAGGTTTGGATTGGAAATTGAAGGAAAGTTGTTTGTGAACTTCTAAGGGCTTTAATTGGCGGATTTGAGTGTCAAGGAGAGGAGCTAAGTTGCTAAGGAGTGACTTCGGATCTTGAAGTTGGATTAAGGCTTGTCAAAGGTAACAATCTTGTTCTCTTAGTGTTATAAGATTACATATTGTTGTAGTTATACATTTTAACAAGCATGAGATATATATATTGAAGATTGATAAATGTTCTGGATATTGGAAGCCTAAATCCGAAATGACCTTGTTAGCCATTTGAAATTGAAATACAATTTGGTCGATAGTTAGAATCGTCGCATGTTATCTAATTGAAGATTGTAGTTGTTATAATCGATTGCGGCTATATAACATGTTAGACTAAACAACTTGGATTGAAAAAGGAATTGGATAAGACTTTGCATTGTGGTATATTATGGCCGAAAATGGCATTGGTTATTGAATTACTTGGTATCAATTGTGGGGCGGAATTTTACATGTTCTATTAGGTGTGTAATCCCCTTTTGTTAGCTACATTTTTTAGCCTTAAATGTGGCATGTTTGGTTATTGAATTCGGGCCTTGAAAAAGGTGGAAAAGTACGTAGAAACAAAGGAAGTGATGTCCGATTTTCCGTAGAATTTGGTGACTTTGCACTTACAATATTCTACGTTTGAGGCTAGAAGTTAATAGACATATTATGGTCATTATAGGTTGACATACTACGTACGGAATATTGGATTTAGCAAGTGGATTGAACCGAAGAGGTATGTGGAACTTTCTTACCTCTTGAGCATGAGTAGTTGTAAATGTATAGTACGGTAGACGTACGAGATTTAAATGAATTTAGTTTCATTTGATATCCTTGACTTGTTTTAAGAATGTCCAAGTTGATTGAGTTAGAGAATTAACTCACTTGTTTTAAAGGTTAAAGATATCTTAGCTTCTAAAGTTAAGAAACTTGATTTCTAAATTTAAGAGACTTGAAGTATTTTGAAAGTATATGATACTTGGTTTTTGAAAGTATAAGTCTCTTGGTTATAAAAAGAATGTAAGTGTCTAAAGCATAAAGTTAGTATAACGACTTTATGGGAAGTTGGTTATAATAACTTTATGGAAAGTTAAAAGAATGGTTTACTCTAGCGATGTAAATAAAGATAAATGACTTGAAATGAAGAAAGACAAATTGATTTAAAGGCATCAATTGTTTAAAGTTTTAAAGTAGAAAGTCACTTGGTTTAGAAGCCTATAAATGTATTTCTAAAAGGTATTGTGACTTGTCTTGAAAGGTAGATATGACTTGATACTACGGTTATTAGTATCTTGGAGTTTTATATGAAAATAGTCATTTTAAAAGAATAGAAGTACGTAGTACTTGGGTTAAATTCCCGGATCTTTCATGATACGATAGTGCCTTAAGTTAAAAGAAATGAGAGTGTATGCTAATTAAGTCAATGAGAAGTAAAGGGGTTTCTTAACTTGTTTATGTTATTTATAGTAGCCGGTTGTTCTTGTGATATATTGTTCATTACGGGGTCATTCCCCGGGCTTGTGGCATTTGTATTTTCCGTGGATTTGCTACCCACGATGCGAGAAATACCTCATGCGAGTCCGTAGGGCTCATGCTGGTGAAATAGTCCTATGCGGGGCAGACCAGTCCTATGCGAGGAAATTACCTCATGGGGGTTCATGCGGCCTATGCGGGTGAAATAGTCCCAGGAGTAGGATTGCATAATAATACTACGGGCGGATGGTCCTAGGTTAATCACAGGCTTCCTATTTTTAAAAAAACCGGAAATGTATATTTTGTTACTCTCATTGTTAGTAAGGCACAGTATACTGTTATTCGATTATCATACATGTCTCCAGCTTTATTTTAGACTTATGATGTAAATTGCAGTATTTTCCAGTTTTACATACTTGGTACATATTGTGTACTGACCCCCTTTCCTCGGGGGGCTACGTTCATGCCGCAGGTAGGGGTAAGCAGGTGGTGGATCCTCATTCTTAGGATCATTTATCAGTTGTCAGAAGCTCCATTTCTCAGGAGGCTTGTCTTTTGGTATGATTTCCCTGATGTTGTAGATTTATGTACATTCAGGGGTATGACGGGGCCCTGTCCCGTCACAGTTGTTATTCTTAGAGGTCTGTAGTCATATCCTGTGGATTGGGTTGTAAGAACAAAGATGTATCTGTTTTATTTTGGGTTATGTATACTTCACGGAAGGTGGCATTATCGGCTAGCCTGTTGATATTTACTGTCTAAGTATTTTATGAGTTTATGTATGTTCCGCTGCTATTATTTGATGTATACCTGTAAGGGGTTCCCAGGTCGGACACCAGTCGCGGGCTCGGGGTCGGGTCGTGACGGGGTGTTAGGGTTGTAGCTGAGCGGGTACATAAGGATTGTCCGGTGATGATATACAATTGACAGTCTTGATTTTAGTATGTTTATGTGACTTGTTCGGTTGAAGTAAATAAATTGATGTTGGAAGTATGTAGTACGTGAATTTGAAAGCTAAGAGACGGAGATAAGAACGTACGATCATTGAAGGATTTTATGTTAAGTGCCCTTGGAGGTGCTTGGAGTTGTCTAGTGTGGCGGTCAGGGCCACGACTTCCCGAATGATTTCAGGAAAATGCGCAAGGCAAGAATAAGATAAGTACGAGTACTGCCTGCGGAAAATCGAAGACATCATTGGTGGGTTTTGAGAATCTACACGATTTTTAAGGCGGTGCTTGATGATTAGGTATATACAGGACCGCAAGAGGACCCTGTGAATAGGGTTGTAAATTCAAGGAAAGATTATGAAAGGGAGATAAGCTCTCTCCCATACGTAAAAGGATAGTTTTACGTATTATTGAGGGTTATGCGTACCCATATTATTAGGCGATGGATATGAAACTGGTAAAGTCTTCAGTTTCTCATACAATAGGTTACAATTTTAGATAACCATGGGAAAGGTATTGTGTTGGGGTAATTGAGAACGACATTAGGAAATGGTCGAGGATGTGTCTTAAGGATATAAATGTTGGTAATAAGCATAAATGGAAATGTATGACCCAGGAGCGAGGTAGAAATATTTTGGGTTAGTAATTAGTATGATGAAGGGTTATGACCAGAATAATAAGGAGAATGCAATTACAGTTATGAAGGTTTTCCAAGGCATAATTACCCAGACTAGTGTAAAGACCATTAGAAATGATGGGCAGTTAGGAAGCACCTTGACGAAAGGTGGCAAGCTTGTAATGACGGGCCAGACCATATATATACGGGGAGGTAAGAGACCCCAGGGCAACTTGTAATGAAAAATAAAGGTAAGACAAGTAGACACTCGAACGATAAGAAATCTTGGCAAGTCATTGGATTATGTAATATCATGAATTGAGGTTGAACACCTGACTATAAGCTCTATGAGCTGGAAGAAAATAATAGGATTACTACTTGTCGAGATCAAGGAAATCTCCCCCTAAATTGTGATTTGCAGGAAGTCTTAGTCATGAGACAAGCAAAGGAATCGAATCTAAGTATAGTGACCAAGTTTGGTTGCAACAGAGAAATGGAAACAAGAATCATAATTGAGATTATATCCCCGAATATTTCGGGAGTATGAGACAGGCTTCCGGTTATTGGAAGATAAGCTGACTATGACTACAGTTCTAACCCCTCCTGAGGCCTGAAGGACTAGAGGGTTAGGTTATTATGGTAACACTTTGAGTGTTTGGCTAGGTTGTGTGCGGATGCAATACGATAAGGTAACAACCTATATTTTCTCGACAACTACGGGAGCACGATAGTGGAGCTCAGATTCGATAGGTTGCTGAGTCTTCCCTTGTTGAGGAGGTGAAGAGGCGACAGTATAAGGATCCAGTTCTAGGGCGAAATTGAGATACGGCTCTCCAAGAGGAGAAAGATCGGTTTGGGTAGCACCGGATAGAGTGTTGTGATATGAGAATAGATTGTGTGTGCCCGATGCTGCAGGACTTGTCAGCAGGTTTTAGGGGAGGCACGCAGTGCTTATTGCTCTATTTGTTCGGGGTCGACTAAGATGTATCATGACCTCAGATGTATGTATTGGTAAGATGGCCTGAAGAGGGACGTAGCAGAGTTTGTTGCTTAGTGTCCGAATTAGTAGCAGGTCAAGGTTGAGCACCAGAAACCCAGTGGGCTATTATCGACGATTGAGATCCCAACTTGGTAGTGGGAGGTGATTAATATGGATTTTGTTATAGGGTTGCATCGTGCTCAGAGGAAGTGTGACTCCTTGTAGGTCATAGTAGACAGGCCGACGAGGTCAGCCCACTTTTCTTCCGGTCAGGACTATCTACTCGGCTGAGGATTATGCGAGATTATATATCAGGAAGAGTATAAGACTGTACGTGATTCCTACATTTATTTACGACAGACAGATGAGCCCAGTTTACGGCTAACTTCTGGAGGTTTTTCCAGAAAGGATTGGGGACACATGTGAGTCTCAGTGTTGTATTTCACCCTCAGACCGACGGACAGGCAAGACATGTTATCCAGACACTTGAGGATCGGTTGCGGGCCTGTGTTATTGATTTCAGGGGTAGCTGGTAGGATCTTTTGCCTCTCGTTGAGTTGAGTATAATACCTGTTACCATCCCAGTATTCAGATGGCCCGGTATGAGGCTTTATATGAAAAAACGTGTAGATCGCCGGTCGGTTGGTTCGACGTAGGCGAGGTTCAATTAATTGGCCCAGACTTGATTTAGCAGGCCGTGGATAAGGCGAAGCTTATCCAGGAAAGATTATTAGCAAGCTCAGATTCGACAGAAGCTTTATGCAGAGAATCGACGCTGACACTTAGAGTTCGAGTTTAACGATTGGGTCTTCTTGAAGGTATCACCCATGAAGGGTGTGATGAGGTTCGGAAAGAAGGGGAAACTTAGCCCAAGGTACATTGGGCCTTATCAGATCATCCGTAGAGTAGGCAAGGTTGCCTATGAGTTGGAACTGCTGTCCGACATGGAGGCAGTACATCCGGTCTTCCATGTTTCTATATTTCGGAGGTGTATCGGAGATCCATCGAGAGTTTTCCCAGCTAGTGATGTCCAGGTGACGGAAGGTTTATCGTATGAGGAGAGTCTCATAGCGATACTCAATCGTCAGGTCAGGAGACTACGGACCAATGATGTGGCTTCCGTCAAAGTCTTGTGGCGGAATGATAATAGAGAGGAGATGACTTGGGAAGCGGAGGAGGACATGATGATAAAGTATCCTCACTTATTCCCTACACCTTCACGTAATTCATCTCCCTTACTTGTCAGTTTTAATTGAAGTACTTGTTTAAGTGTTGTTATGTGGCCAGATGTGGCATATTTGGTATGTAGGGTTGTAAAAGGAAACTATGTTGTTGTCTATTAGATTGACTCCGAAAGAACATTCGGGGACGAATGTTTCTAAGGGGGGAATAATGTTACACCCCGTAATTCCAGGATAGGTATATAAGAACGTACGTAAGAAAACCGGACTTTAAGATTCGAGACTCGTAGAATTTACTAGAATTATGGAAATGTCAGAAAACGAAACATTATGGACGAATGGGAGGGTGACACGTGTCACACCCCCCACTCTATTGGGCTTGGACGAAATGGACAAGGCCCAAATTGGCAAGTCTTGAAATGCCAAGGCTTGACATTGTTGACCAAGTCAATAAGCCCACTTGAGTCTTGATATTTAAATTTCCTTCATCCTATCCCCACAAGTGTCTTGATCTCAACCCTCCATTTAATTATATATCCATCCATGTAGCAAGACAAGTCTCCAACACTTAGAAAAAAAACTAGAAAACTTGAGAGTGAGATAGAGTGCTCTCGGGTTTGCACATTGAAGAACAAGAAAAAAATTCGTTTGTTGTTCATAATTCACAATACTTCAACCCAAGGTTCCTAGGGGTATTGTAAGGTTATCTCAATAGAAAGATCCCGGAAAGACTACGTTTTTACATTAGTCGCAAGGTGAAAACCTAAGTCGTTTTCATAGTTTTGATTGGAAAGTGAAGGGAAGTTGTTTATGAACTTCTAAGGGCTTCAAATAGCGGATTGGAGCGTGAAGTAAAGGAGCTAAGTTGCTAAGGAGCGAGTTTGAATCTTGGAGTTATTGTTGGGCTTATCAAGGTAAAAATTTTGTCCTCTTAAGTGATTAAAGATTACTTATTGTTGTAGTTATACATATATGCAAGCATAAGATATATATAATGGAGATTGATATGTTATGGAACATTTGGATGGAATCCGAAGCTAGCATGATTTAGCCTTTAAGATTGTAATTCAATTTAGTTACTAGTTTAGTCGTCGCATGTTATCAAAAGAGAAGATTGTAGTTGTTATAATCGATTGCGGCTATATAACATGTTAGACTAAACAACTTGGATTAAAAAGGAATTGGAAAAGACTTTGTGTTGTTGTACATTGTTAGCCGAGAATGGCATTGAAATTGGACTATTTTGATATCAATTGTGGGGCAGAATTTTACACGTCCTGTTAGGCGTTTAATCCCATTTTGTTAGCTACATTGTTGAGCCTTAAATGTGGCATGTTTGGTTATTGAATTCGGGCCTTGAAAAAGGTGGAAAAGTACGTAGAAACAAAGGAAGTGCTGCCCGATTTTCCGTAGAATAAGAGTCCTTATACTTAGAAATATTCTACGTTGAAAGCTAGAAATTGATAGGCGTATTGTGGTCATTATAGGTTGACATTCTACATGCGGCGTATTCAACTTGGCAAGTGGTTTAAGTCGAAGAGGTATGTGGAACCTTCCATATCTTCTTGAGCATGAGTTTTATAAATGTATAGTACGGTGGACGTACATGTTTAAAATGAATTCGGTTTCATTTTGGTATCCTTGCCTTGATTTCGAAAAGTGAAGTAACTAAGCTTTTAAAAGTATATGTGACTTGAGGTTACATGGAAAGATTAATTGACTTGAAAAGTATAGAACACTTGATTTGGAAAAGTATTGATTACTTGATTTCTAAGGTTAAGAGACTTGAAGTATTTTGAAAGTATATGATACTTGGTTTTAAAAAATATAAGTCTCTTGGTTTCAAAAGAATGTAATTGTCTAAAACATAAAGAGTTATAACGGCTTTATGGGAAGTTAGTTATAACGGCTTTATGGAAGGTTAAGAGAGTGTCTACTTGATTTATAGGCATGAGTTGTCTAGGTTGTGAATGTAGAAGTTACTTGGTTTCAAAGCCTTGAAATGAATTTCTAAAGGTGTAGTAACTTGTTTTGAAAAGTAGACAAACCTTGATACTACGGGTGTTAGTATATTGGGGTTTTATATAAAAAGGGTTTTTTTTAAAGGAACGGAAGTACGTAGTACTTTGGGTTAAATTCCCAAATTTTTAATAACATGTTAGTGCCTTAATTTAAATAAAATGAGAGTGCATGATAATTAAGGCTAATAAGAAGTTAGGGGATGTCTTAACTTGCTTATGATAATTATGATAAGCCGGTGGTGCTTATGTTATGTATGATAAGCCGGTGGTGCTTATGTTATGTATGATAGCCGGTTGTGCTAGTGATATATTGTTCATTACGGGGTCATTCCCCGGGCTTGTGGCATTTGCATATTCCGTGGATTTGCTCCCCACGATGCGAGGAATACCTCATGCGAGTCTGTAGGGTTCATACGGGTGAAATAGTCCTATGCGGGACGGACCAGTCCTATGCGAGGCGGATGACCTCATTGCGGGTCCACAGGACCTATGCGGGTGAAATAGTCTCAGGAGTAGGATTTCTTAATGATACTACGGGCGGGTGGCCCTAATTTGATCATGAGCCTCCTATTTTTATGCAGTAAAATATACTCTTGTTTACTCTCATTATTAGTAAGGCACAGTGTACTGTTGTCTCCAGCTTTTTTTTAGACTATATGATTTCATTTCAGTACTTTCAGTTTCACATACTTGGTACATAGTTTGTACTGACCCCCTTCCTCGGGGGGCTGCGTTCATGCCGCAGGTAGAGTTATACAGGTTGTTGATCCTCACTCTTAGGATCACTGTTCAGCTGTTGAGAAGCTCCATTACTCCGGAGGCTTATCTTTGGTTCAGATCCCTGGTATTGTCGGTTGTTGTACATTCAGGGGTATGGCGGGGCCCTGTCCCGTCACAGTTGTTATGTCAAAATTCTTAGAGGTCTGTAGTCATATATGTGGGTCGGTTTGTAAAGAAAAAGGTTGTAACTGCTTTTGACTATTTATATATGTATAACTAGGAAGGCAGCCTCATCGGCTAGCATGTTGTTTACTTCTTACTGATTTAAGTTGTATTTTCCGCTGACTTTCTCTGATGGTTACCTGTAAGGGTGCCTAGGTAGGGCACCAGTCGCGGGCCCGGGATCGGGTCGTGACATGCACCTTCTTCCTCAAGAAACTTGAAGATCTTCAAGAACACTTTGAAGATTAAAAAAAATTAGATTTTCTCCATTTTTTTTCCAAATTTCAGATCCCAGGCCTTCTTCACTAGGAGAACAAGCTCAATAAGTTTTAAGCTTCAATTCACCCTTCTTCGTCAAGAACCAAGAACTTGTTCTTCAACCTTCAAGATCCTTCAATGGTGATTGACTCAAAAGACTTGAAACTTGAGATTAGAATCGATTAACACTAGGGAACTCAAATCTAGTGCTAGAATCAACAAACAAACAAACACGAATTTGAAAGTGTATTTTTCTTTTAGATATTTATTTTTTACTCTAATGTTTTTTTTGTAGTAACAAAACCCAAGACTAGATTTGCTAGGGCAAACCTATTAATGACTTATAATAATTGATACAATATCAAACACGGAAGATGAACAAACAAGAAATTAAAGATAGGCAGATTGACACAATAGGACTAGAATTGGAATCAAGAGTCTAAGGATACCTAAACCCCAATTCTAGGAATTCCTACAAGCACTTAATCTCTTAGGACTACCTCAATGAAATTAAATTCTCAAGCAACCAATCATCTTAAACAAGGTTCAATCAAATGCTTCAACAAGCACTCACAAGCTCTCAAAAGAGTATAATCAATATTCAACATAAACTACTTAATGAAATAACAAGTGTATTATTTATATGAACTAGGCTAAGAAGACTAATCTAAGTATTACAAATATACCCTTAATGAAATAAGGGTCTTCTTTAGTCTTCTTTATGAAGGATGACTTGTATTTAAAGAATAGCCACTTTGCATACATAACCATCTTCTTCTCTATTTTGGACTTGACATCTCTAGCCATACCATGCTTCTCTCCTTCAATTACTTGAGATTCTTTGGCTTCAAGTAGATTGAATCCCTCAATTTCCTTCGAAACATGCTCCTGATTATCCATTTTGACGCATATGCCTCGAAAGTCCTCAAGCTCCATAGCTCGTCTTTGTGTGGAACACTTTAATGAAGCTCGACTTGCATCATTCACAGAAAGATTAAAGGTGGTCTAAGATGATAAAGACTGATTGAAAGATGCAAACATATCCAGTTGCCATTTGGCACACAATGTAAAAATAATTGATTCTTATAAAAGAACAGTTATTTTCAGGACCCAACCCGATGGGTCGTGACTGGTGCCCTACTTGGACACCCGTATACGAACTTGTTAAATACAATCAGACTGAATCTCAGGATAATGTAGAAATCTGTAAAAATAAGCTGCTGACTCAGAACGCTACATATCAACATGGACCTGTCTCCTGGGGAGTCACAGTCAATCAACATATCAAAATAGGCAAGCCAACAAGGCAGCCACTATACATAGGAGTATCCAAAATGAACAACAACCGTACAGCTGACCCAAAACACAACTACAACCCACACCTGTCTAAAACATATCTACCACCCACACTTGTCTACAGACCTCTAAGAGTATAATGGTGAGATATGACGGGACAGGGCCCCGTCGTACCCCTGAATATGAATAAGTTTATAACAAGGATCTGTACCAAAATGACTAGGCTCCGGAACAATAGAGCTCTCCAAATAGCTGAGCAGAAATCATAAGCTGGAGGATCACCAAATCGAGTGTCTGTACCTGCGGGCATGAAACGCATTTCCGGAGAAAGGGGTCGATTTAAAAATGCATCGGTATGTAAAATATGGAGTACGATAAAGAAGATCATATCTGGCCAAAAGATGTCAGGAGACAAATATGATAATCAAATATACCAATACACATGTGTCTTATGAAATGAGAGTCACACATGTCCATATATTGTACCGTACCCGGCCCATCATGGGACTCGGTGAATGAAGTCGTATACATATATATACCGTACTCGGCCCTCTAGTGAGGGACTCGGTGAATGAAGTCATATCCATGGATGTCTGTCTATGTATAGTACCCGGCCCATTCTGGGACTCGATAAAATCATCATATATATACATACCGTACCAGACCCATCATGGTACTCAGTGAAATAATGCAATGAAGCTGTGCATGAACATACCCATCCCGGGACTCGGTGAAATGATATAATCACACTTGCATGAATAGAATATCATGAACAACCATATACCAATTAAATCATCATCTGACTCTCAATGGAACAATTAGAATGAATTATCATTGGGCATCATCATATCAAGTGTCACTAGGAATTAGGATTCATTGAACTATGTACGTCCGTCGTACATTCATTTATGTAACTCATGCCAAAAAGAAAGAAGGGATAGTTTCACATACCTTATCGTCTATACCAACTCGATAATTAGAATTCGTCTCGATTAGCACTTCAACCTATAACAATAGTAACATGACCGTCAACTCTATGATTACTAGTATACGTTATATATCGAATGATGACTCTCTTTTTATAAAGAAATTGGACAGTACTTCCCCTGCTTATACACACATCCGCAATTCTCACACAAGATCGACAACATCGATAACAAGACATAACTCAAGGATATAACCAAAACAGTCTCATATACCCTATCTACGTCATTGTTATACATTATTTCTCTTTACATCCATGGAGTACAACAACCACAACAACCAAGGTGATTAATACACCTATTTCTCGTGTTAATCTAGCCCCTTTTAACCATATTAAAATAGCCATTAAAACAGTCCATACTCCCGCAACAACAAAAACGCAATGTAAAACTTTTCTACACTTTTATTCCTTTAGGACATATATCCACAACTACAACAACGCACATGCATAATCATAACTTATAATTCCAGCATTATAACTCAACAAAAACAGCCCCTAAATACGATACAACAACGCCCACAATTTCCTGAATGTCACGGCCCACAACCACAAAACATAATATCATAACTCTTCTCATAATTCCTTAGAATCCAATTCATATTTCAACACCTCCATATAAACAACTACAACTATAAAGATTTCTTTCAATTTTAACATGCAACCAATGACAATGATAACAACAACAACAATCAAACCCAATGTAATCAAAACAGCCCCAAATCGGTAAAACAACTTCAATCGGCTCAACTACAACACTAATACAATCACATGCATTTTCTTACTTCCAATTTCTCTTGACACGAGTTCATCTCTTAACTACAACATCATTTAACTCCAATTACTCTAAGAAGAAGAAATCTTACCTTAACTTAGCCATAACAGTCCCTAGTTGCATTCGACACCCACTGCTTCAATTTGCATCATTTCTTCAACTTAAGATGACATGCATGCATTCTTTACAAGTTTAAACTCATTTTACTTACATATTTTTCTTCCAAATAACTCATCTCCAAAACTAACGTTTTCTGAGAAGATTTTCAGTCCAGTCACCGTGACACACTGGTTGGGGAGCTTACCATGGCTTAGAACTTAGTAGAAGAGCTTAATCTTGGAAGAGGGAGTTAATTTAGTCTTTAACTTAGCTATGGAAGATGGAAAATCTGTTTGGAGAGAGATGGAGGATGTGGGAGGTGTGATTTCGAATTAGGGGGAGAAAATGAGAGTAACATAGGTATATGGGCTGAAAAAGTCTTGCATGTTGGGTGCTTTCGCCACTTGGAGGGCATAAGATGCCACTTGTTTGTCCACTAGTTCCCACTTATCATCCCCTCCTAAAATTAATCTCACACTTAATTAAATCCTGAAAATCTCGATAGACCTCATATTCTCGACGTCAACATTTTTATAAAACGACATTAATCCATAACCCCATTGGAAAAATTCAACTACTAGTATTAATTCTCATCGCCACATTTATTGTATCCAAAATTATTCCGGGATTACATTCTTTGTATACTAATTTCCAATACTCAAATCTTATTTTCTTAATTACGTTCTCAATTTATTGCCCTAAAATTACGAGGTGCAACAGTTATATTAGAAGACACTCAATGTAAAGGAACGAATTCTTATGTATAAAAGAACGCAGTCCTATTAGAAGGCATTGATGAGGAAATAATAATGTCCAGAACAAGAACCTAGTCCTCTCACACATATAAAAATATCATTTAATAGATTCCTCTAAAGGGTTTCAAATAGAGAAAGGTTAGTCCCTAAGTGAGATTAAGATGTCCATAAAAACTTTCTTATTTTTGCGGGTAAACTACAGCGGGCTTATAAATTTCGTGTAGTGAGACTTAGTTGAGTGCTAGAACAACATGGAGTTGGTCTAATGGGGAAGATTGTCAACATAGAAGCACAACTCAGGGGGGAGAATTGATCCAGAGCTGAAGAAAGTTGATCAACGGGCACTTGAAGATATATGAAGTTGCTATGTGTTTAGCATCATGAAAAAGGGAGAAATTGCTGATTAGTTTTTGGCTCAATGATAATGAGCTTATATTAAAGCTTTGATAATTTGACAAGTAATGTATCCAATGACAATCAAGGAAGATATAAATAAGGCATTAAAGAACTAGATATCCAAACAAATCTCCAAAGGATTCAGTTAAGCAGTCACAATATTTAGATGAATCATCAAAGGAACAGATCCTTACTGTCATGCAACATCGGAGACTAAAAAATTATTTCATGCCAACATAGAGGAAACAAAAATGTAATTGATTACTATTCGATGAAAGGTTGGATTTAAGTTATGGTAATATTTTTATAAAATACCATAAGTTAATAAACATGGTATTAGCATTGAAGTAGGAGAAGATAGTCGACGCGCATTCAAGGATAGAAGATTATGTAAGTAAGGAGGGGTGATGTTGGGTAAGTGGGTCAGGTGTGAATGATGTTCGAGTTTACCCTAAATAGGATGGCAAAATGAGGTTCTCGGTTTCTCGTATTATCGGGACAGTGAGGTGGTGAAAGGTGATTTTGAGAAAATGTAAAAGGATTCGGGTCAAAGTGTTTTATGGGGTAGTTATATAATAGTTGAGGATGAGTATGGTGATCGAACTTTGGTGATTGGATAGTAGTAGGTTGGTGGAACAGCACCGAGACAGTGAGGTTCTCGAAAGTTTGTGATATGCGGACTACTTGGTGGTGTTTTGATTGGACGGGTATTTGTGGACTGGTTGGGAGTTGGCCTTTAGTAGGAATGGTTATGAGATATTGAGAGAGGTAAAGGTAGTCAATATATAGTATTTGAGTGAGGGTTAAAAATGAGTTGTAGGGTACAAACTCGAGTTAGGGGGTGAGGGATTTTGTCTAAGTATTGGCTTGGTTGTTTCGATTTGGATGTTTAGTGTTTGTGGTTTTGGTGAGGTATGAAAGATATGCAGAAGGATAGAGACATGGGGTATTTATTTCCCGAGCCTACACCAAATATAGTGTGATCAATACCACAAGTTCAAGACTGAGATTTGCTAATCGCAATGCCCGTGAACTAACCAAGTAAGGGTGATCGATGCCCTTTTGGTAACCCAAAGCTTAGGCTGAGTTGGACCACACAGTTTCAACCTTCTCTTACCACCAAGGGGGTTCCTCGAGTTTGGGAGATGGTTAAGTCACACAGTCTCAACCAAGTCTTGCACTAAAGGGATGGGTGACCCACACCGGATCAAATAAGTTTCAACACCAGGTTGAAGACTTAAACTTTATATTTAACTTTAACTCAAACATGTCTAAGTACAATAACCTAAGGTCCTATTTATTGTATCCTAAGGACCATTCTAGAAGGGAAACAAATGGACACAATCTTACAAGCCATCTCAACCGAAATGGGAATAAGAAAAGGGATTAGTTTTCCTTGGAGACCAAGTCGGTCCTTGGTCATGGTGAGCACAATGTGAAAGATCTTTGTCTTTATTTGAGGCATGGGTAAATCCTAACCTTTTGTCACGACCCGACGGGCCGCGACCCGGCGTCCTAATTGGTCACCATTAATGACTTGTCACACTTAATCCAATCGACACCAAGATCTATAAAAAAAAATCGGCAGCATAACGATGCATCTATAACATATGCCCAGAGTAGGCAAGCCGACAAGGCTGCCTTACATAAGGGTGTACCTGTCTCCTATGGAGTCACAACTAACCAACGTGTCATAACAGGATAGCCGACAAGGCTGCCACCAAATAGTATCACATGTACGCGGGAACACCCCAACACAGAATATAACATCATGACTAACCAAAACAAGTTTACATACGTTCAACCCACAATTGTCTACAGACCTCTAGGAGTACAATAACGATATATGAACGAACGTAGGTCCAAGATTAAAGATCTGTACCAAACTGACTAAGCTACGAATCAATGGAGCCCTCCCAAACAGCTGAGTGGAAACTCTAGACTGGCGGATCACCAACCTGAGAACCTGTACCTGCGGGCATAAAACGCAGCCCTCCGGGGAAAGGGGGGTCAGTACGAAATAATGTACTGAGTATGTGAAACATATAGAACTGTAAAGCAAAGCATAACTGGCCAATAGATAACAAGAGGCATGTAAGATTATCAGATACCAATCCCAACTGTACCATGAAAGACAGAGAATCAACCGTGCCTTACCAAAATGAGAGCCGACTGCGCCTTATGAAATGAGAGTCAATGTGTCTTATTAAATGAGAATCAAGTATACCTTTCAAAAATGGGATCACCTGCGTCATTTTTAAAAGGGGAATTCTACTGTACCTTTTCAAAGTATGAAAATCATGTCAAAATCAGGGACACCTGCCCATAGACTCGTTACGCACATCCTATTATAGAAGCATATATATCACCAATATTACAGAAGCATGCTCGTGGAATACCACATCACCGTCAGCATGTACATGGTATGATGCATAATCAATATCAAAGGAGTATGCTTGTGGAATTCCAACATCACTGTCGGCACGTCTATAGAGTCATGTCAAAATCAGGGACACCTGCCCATAGACTCGTTACGCACATCCTATTACAGAAGTATATATATCACCAATAATACATAAGCATGCTCGTGGAATACCACATCACTGTCAGCATGTACATGGTATGATGTATAATCAATATCAAAGGAGCATGCCCGTGGAATTCCAACATCACTGTCGGCACGTCTATAGAGTCATGTCAAAATCATGAACTCCTACCCTCAAAATATAATAACACGGGACTCGAACTCGTCTAGGTACATATATATCATGGGACTCGAACCCAAGTAAGTATATATATCGTGGGACTCGAACTCACGTAAGTATATGGAATAATATAATGTCATGAGACTTGAACCCGCATCATGAAGAGATAATCCATGGAATAATAATAATCCGGGAGTTGAACCCGCTTGGGACTCGAACCCAAGTAATATAATAATAATAGCCGGGACTCGAACCCGGAACATATAATATAATGTCGGCCCGCTATGTAAGAGACTTGGTGAAGTGAAATACAACACTTGCACGAATAACTATCATGAGAAACCATATGCAAGAAGAGATCATCTTATTACTTTATTAGAAGGTATAGCACCTCTTCTACTTTAGAAAGCCTAAGGCATCATTAAGTCATTAAAGATTAAGGATAGAAGGAATAACACACCTTCTACTCTAAAAAACTCAACTATACAACGTACGTCTGTCGTATGTCCCTTCTCTTATAACACCCGAGACACTAACACTTGTAGTCTCAACCACTTTCACTTCCCAACATCAAGAAACTTACAATCTAAAGCCAAGTTACTCATACTCATCAAATCAATTCACTTTCACCTATAGAATCATGTCACTTATCCTCCTTAAATCAAGTAATTCCTTTCATATACTATAATGAATCTGATTTACGATAACAGATCTTAATTGCCTAGTTAAACCATTAAAAGTTGTTAGTAGTTTATATCTTTTATAACGATCTTATCAAATCAGTCGTGATCTAGAAATGTAAAATAATTTTGTCTTATCTTAGTTTCTATGCAGATGGAAGTCTAATCATTTCAATATAGTTGATTGTCGATACATTATTCATGTAATGCTTGCAATGGCTTATTTTAACATGTTTATTAAAAATATACCTTCTTATTTATTAAACCAGTTCCAGCGTTTAATACTTATTGGTTACTTTGAATTTGCAGAGTCAAATTGGCTTCAGTGCTTACTAAAGACTCTCAGGAATACTAACCTCTTTCCTATGTGCCTTGATAAGGACTTAGGAATAACTTTAGACATGTTTTTAGCAAAGAATCAATAATATAAATACTCCTTAACTTCAAAGAGTAGAATAACTTATGGAATAACATCACAGTTATCTTCATACGCAGAACATGCCAAAAGAAAGAAGGAGTTGTCTTAACATACCTTTTAGTCGAACTAGCCAACTCAATATCAAGATATGTCTCGTCTCGTACATCAATGTATAATAAAGGGTAAGACGCCCGTTAATTCTAAAATTTCTAGCGTAAGTTGTATCGAAAGAAGACTTTCTTTTCTTTAGTAATTCGGGCAGCACTTCCTCTGTTTATGTGCGTATCCACAATTAACTAACAAGCCAACAATACCAACAACCAACCACCATTCCAAGGTGTAACCAAAACAATCTCAAATACTCATTTTACGCCATAGTGTACATTCCTTCTCTTTTACACTTATACAATTCAACAACTTCAATAACCAAGGAGATTAAGTCATGTAGTTAGCATAGAACACCTTTTTCATTTTAATCCTTTTAGGACATGTATTAGTGATTACCACAATGTGTATGTATATGCATAACTCATATTTCCGTCACCATAATTTCACCAAAACAACCCCTTAAATTACAATACAACATGTCCACTAATTTCCATACAAATTCGGCCAACAACATTACCAATTCCATATTTTCTTTCTTAACTTCTTATAATACAGTTCATGTTCCAATAATTCCTTATGGACACTATAATCTAATTATCAAGATTTTTTCTTCAATTCCCACATGCAATTTGTGATAATGATAACAACACAACCATTGAACACAACAACTCCAAAATTGTTTACACAACAAGTCCCGTACGAAGAGTTAGAGAGAAGTTTCTCTCACTAGGCGAAAATGCTCTCAACATTTCTCCCTAGTCGCTCTTCGCAATCCGCCTCATTCTTATGATTTCATCTTCGATTTCATACTCCGTAAATCTGATTTCATCTTTGATTTCATGAGATTGTTCGTATGTTCATCTTACTTGAATTTGATACGAAGTTGTTTGAGTAAATTACGGAAATTTTACATCTTGTTCGAAGATTTTTCGAAAATTGTGGAAAGATTGTTCGAGTTTATCAACTTGTCCAAAGATTGTTACGAAGATACTTCAACTTGATTAAAGATTACTCAAGAGTTGCATTATCTTCCTTCTAGCCATGAGAAAGAATACAAAGATTTCAGCCAAAAGAATGAAAGAAATTATTTTGATTGTTCAAGATTACAAGATTCAAGATTTGAATTTGAGGTTTGCATTCAGGGGGCGGTCTGCGCGGCGGTTGCTTCTCTTCGGGACGGCGGTGATTCAGGTTGTTAGCAAGTCGGGAGGTGTTCTTGGTGTGCAAGAGGGTCATGATGGTGGTCTTGGGTTGAGGATGCAGCTCTTTGATTTTCCCAACCTTCCGAGCACCTTGGGCGTCGGATTGGCGCTACGATTCCGGTAGGCACTCACGACTATGGAGAGTGCGGATCTTGATAGGGATCCGGGTCAAAAGTGGGTATGGAGGGTGGTTCCGGGTTGCAGGAGGGTGGTGTTGATGTTCAGGGTTGGTGGTTTGAATCCTTGGGTCTCCGATCCTTGGCTTCTGAGTTCAAAGAGACTTTTTCGCGCCACTTTGGATGCCAAGGTGATAGCGGGTCTCGAGGTTGGTCACGGGTTGATTGCGGGTCAGGAGGGTGGTCATGGGTCTTTGGGGAAGTCCATGGGTCACCAGCCTTTGGTTGTTGAGTTCGACATTGTTTCTTTTCCAATTGGCCTTGGAAATGCTAAGGTTTTGGAAGCCGAGGGGTTTCCTATCCAAAGGAGGTCTAGGAATTTGATGCATTCAATGGGTGCGGATGTCAATGGCACGCCTCATTCAATTGCTTCGGTTTTCAATGGCACGCCTCATTCATTAGGTGCAACTTTCGGAGTTGAGTTTGTTGGGAATTCAAGTGTTGCGGTTTCCGAAACGTCACCCATTCTTGAGGGGTTGACGGGTAGCATGGGTGGGCACGGGTCGATGGCGGTTCTTGAGGGTGGTTCCGGGTCGAAGGAGGGTCAGAAGGGTGGTCATGGGCTGCTGATTGGTCTTTATGGTGGTCACGTGTCAAGGCTGGAGCCCAAGGGTCATCGGTTCAAGATTGTTGGGTCCGAAGTTGGTTCAATTCCCATGGCTCTTGGTTGTACAAACCGTGCGGAATTTGAACAGCCTACTCTTCAAACGAGACTTGGTAACTTGGGGAATTTAATAGCTGAGAGTACCAAGGAAACATCTCATTCAATAGGGCTTCGAAACTTGATAAGGGTGGGTACCGATGGGTCTACTCTTCTTTTGAAGTCAAAAGTTGCGGAAACCATAGGGGCAACTCGTCCAAAGAGGTTTGGTAACTTGATGGCTACGGGAACCGAAGGGGCTACATTTCAAATGAGTCTTGGAAGAGCAACTAATGTGGAATTTGAAGGATCATTCTTTTCCAAGAAGCCTAAGGAGTCTGACCTTGTTTCGGCCAACAAAGCACTTAATGCCGAGGGACATGAGCCATTTATGGCAACCATTCCCAATGATGCACTAGTCTTGATTTCCCCCATGAATCCAACTATTGCACCTACTGAGCGTGCAAATGATACTAGGGAGTCACAACAAATTAAGGAGCCTAATCCAACGAATAAAAGTCCAAGTACGAAGATTGGAAGAGTATTTCACTACCCCCCGATTACTTAAATGAAGATACTATCTTGGAATGTCCCGGATAGATAGCATTTAATTTTCATGTTGAAGTTTATTTTCTTGTTCTTGTTTACGTTGAGGATTGAGAACCCTCAACGACTGATTGTAGCTTCCTGAGCTTTTCTTTTTAGTAATAATATTTGCATTTACCCGGAAAAAAAAACAACAACAACTCCAAAATTGATGGAATTAGCTTCAAAATCGGTCCAACACATTTCAACAATCACATGCATGTTTTAATTCTAATTTTCCCTTAATCTAATTTCATATCTTAACACAAGTTTATTTCCTTAATCTACAACAACATGCAACTACAATTATAGCATAGAAAGAAGAATTTTCATACCTTAATTTAACCCCAAAACAGTCCCGATTTTTAGCTACTGCTTTGTCAGCTGAACTTGTAACGTCCGTAAATCTCTACTCAGATATCCTATAGATGAGAAGTTTATTGTGTTGGAAACTAGACTCGATGAACTTCATCTTAGGCTTTTGAAACACCTAAAATCTCCTAATATACTAGGAGATATACCCCTCCAAAGTGGACTAAAAATCTGCCAGCAAATCCCGATTTCTGCCCAAATTTTCCCTAATTTTTGGCTTCTAATTCTTCACTTCTTCAACTCCAATTCAACATGCAACCATTCAATAATGTTAACCCATCATTCTAACATATTTTCCTTCCAAAATTCTTGTTCAAAACTTGAAGAAAAAAACCCTCAAATTTTCGGTCCAGTGGATCGAAAAATACCCACTGTTTTGGGCTAAAGAAAATCTCCAATCTTGGCTTCAATTGTGTAGGATAATTAGTCTAAGAATATGAAGTAATAAACTAAATTTTTTTCTACAAAATGGGAGGGGAAATTCGGTCTAGAGGGATGAAGAAGGAGGAGAGAGTTGATTTTGTTTAAGTGAGGAGGAATGAAGTTAATTAGGGCAATGTATTAGAATTATCAGATTTCTAAATGTTCACTTTAGTCCCCCCTACATGTTACACTTGACCCCTTAAGTGTCTACTTAACAAATTAATTCCCCCAAATAATAAATCTTAACCCACTTCTTTCAATCTTATTGTTTTCTTATCATCGTATCTTATATACATTACTAATCCATGACGGGATATATATATATACACAATTATCATTAAAAGAAATTCCCGGCGTCACCTCCGTCATTACCAAAATTTATTCTGTATTAACATGTAAGAATATACTTAAATTCAAAAAATTTAATCTTAATCCTTAATGACGTTCCTAATCATCGTCTTAAACTTACAAGGTGTAACACCTCTTCACACCCTTATTGTAGAGGTTGAATAGTACTTGGTTTTCCTAGACTTCATCATCTTGGAGACTTCATTCCTTACTTTGATCTTTGGCCAACCTTCAAGCTTCATAGGCCGACCTTAACTTATCCCTTGGGAGTTTCTTGTCCATGCCACCTGGTCGTCCATGTCATCTTTGTCCTTGCCAAGGTGTGTTCTTAGTTTTGCCCACTCTTATCTGTGCCACCTTGGTCTTGTCCCTTTCTCGGCTTCAAGTATTGAATGTGTCCAAAGGCAAACTAAGAGCTTATTACATGAACTTAATATGTCCTAACAAGACTACTTATCTTGAATAGAAATTAAAGACATCAAAATATATAATGCAAGGCCTCGTCCAAGACCAACACAAAAGACTGAATAAACTTGTCCCTAGAAGACCATTAAGTTATTACTCTCAATCCTCCTCATAATCCATACCATTCTCGGCCTTTAGTGGAGTGTCCATGAGTTATTTTCATTACATTTGGTTCTTTGACTAATAACTTAAGATGGGAAGCTAATTCCGATCCCTTTCTTTCATCAATCTCCCCTTCTTGAAGAGAATTTGTCCTCAAATTCGGACGGTGCAATTGTGAAGGCATCTTAGGGGCATAACATATTGTGTTCGAAAGTTGCTCTTCACACGAACCCCTTTTAAATTTGGCTAGATACTTGAAAGGACCATCCCTTAAGTTCTCTTCCTATTTGATCAATGAATTTTAAGTCAAGGTGCCAAGTAGTGTACTCGACAACCTTCCATCATTGTCCTCCTTAGCTCGCTTCCCTTGGCCTAAGTTGTTACCCACATTTTCAAGATCTTGTGTTGTCAAGGTCGTGATATGAGCAGCACAAGACTCATTTCTCCGGAGATCACTAACCACAAGACACCCGCATCTACTAGGTAGTTCCTTCTCACACTTAAGTTCTTCTCAAATTCTTATCGTCGGACAGTTTCCGAGCTTTGATGGAATTCCACACAAATTATAAACATTCATCATCTACCATGGATATTGGTAACTCATGGTGAAGATGTAGGCTACTTGGTTGTTGATGAACACACTTCATGCCTCATTTTGCTTCAGCCCCAATAAGACACATGCTATGTTGGAGCTAAGGTACCCTTAGCCATTCTCTTCTCTTACTACTTCTTGCTCTCCAAGTCCATAGGTTTGGTGAATAGATAATGACCCGCTAGAAAATAAATCAAGGGTGTTCACTATATTTCTTTGGCACGATTCCGGCTGTGTCATTTTTTTAGACTTCAATGTCGATTTCTTCTTCCGTCCTATGTGGCTCATATAAAGGTTTGATAAAGGATATATCACCCATCTCTTAGATTTGATACAATAGATTGATAAATAAGGTCCAATCTTGAGTTGTTTCTTCATGATAATTGTACGGAACAAGGTCCCTTTGAACACTTGTCTCGATGGTTGTCTTCGGCTCATCACATAGAGAGAGGGATTTCCCGAGAGATATGTCATCATTAGGATCAACAACATGGTTAGGTGGTGGTTTGGTTGTGGGTTCATGTGACTTGATCATTTCTGAAACCTCCAAGGTCTCATTCAAACCGATCTCTTCTCTATAAGCCAACACATTCATGGCACTCCCCTTCTTAGAACCATCATCTTCCTTTCGTTCCTCGGAATTGGCTTGGTTTTTTCTTGCTTATTTAATCTTCATGTCCATTACCTTACTTGGTGATAATGGTATTAGCCGAAATCCTTATCATCCTTGTGAAATGAGTAAGTGTTATGTTCGCCATCGTGCATAGTCTTCCGGTCATATTTTCATGGTCTACGTAACAAGGTATGACATGCATCCATTGTAAGGACATCACACCAAATCTCATCAACGTATCCTCCAATCCAAAAATTGACAAGGGATTGGGTGGAAACCTTGAGCCCACTTGCTTTGTTTACCCATCGGAGGTTGTAGGGTTTAGGATGCTTATGAGTAGGTAGTTGAAATTTTCCTACCACTCCGATAGAAATCATATTTGCACAACTCCCTCCGTCAATAATTACATTACACACCTTGTCTATTATTTTACATTGTGTATAGAAAATCTGCTCCCTCTGATTTTCATCAAGCTCATCCAATTGTGCACTTAGCATGTGTTAAAGGACTAGGCTCACACCTTCTTCCACAATGGCCTCGTTTTCCTTGCCTTCATCTACCTCGGTTTCCTAAACTACAAAGTCATCGCCACTTTCCTTGTATTCCTCAAGTATCATGGTCCTCGGATTAGGACACTCCTTAGCAAAATGCATGAGTCATTGGCACTTGTAACACCTCTTGACACTTTTATCAACACCTTGGACAACTTCTACCTTCCCTTTGTCCTTATCGTCTTGTTTGTATAAGGGGTTTAAATAGGACATAACAATCTTCTCCTTAGCATTTGTGTTTTTTGTATAGGGACTTGGGATGATCTTCTTTTGTTGTCTTTCAAACCTTAGTGCCAAATGACACACATCCTCAAACGTTGAGTAAGTGGACACCTCCACTTTTTCTTGAATTGTCGCGCTAAGCCCTCCTACAAATCGCACAATGTGTTGCGGTTCCTTTTCTTCTAGATCACATAACATCGTGATCTTCTCAAATTTCCGAACATATACCTCCACCTTAAGACCACCTTGCCGAAGCTTGGTAATCTTGAGGTACAACTCTTGTTCATACTCCCGGGGCAAGAATTTTCTCTTCAAGTGTTTCTTCAATCTTTCCCAAGAATCAATCTTGGACTTGCCATGCCTTTTTCGACTTGTCTTCAAATTTTCATACCACACGGAGGCAAAAGATTTAAGATTTAATGTGGCAATCTTAAAGCATTGGTGATCATCATAGCCTTTGAATTCAAAGAGCCTTTCGATGGCTCTCAACCATTCTAGGAACTCTTCGGGATCCAAATTTCCTTCAAAGGTTGGAAGGTTGAACTGTAAGGTTCGGTCACCTCCTCTTACAACTTTCAGGCCTCTTATTCATCATCTTCAACATGGATAGGGTTGTATTGAGTAACCTTTTCCCCTGATTCAACATCATTAATGATTGCACGATTAGAAAATTCTCTCCTTACTTGGTTCGCAACCGTTTCGGACAAAGCCCTTTTAAGTTCATCACTTACTTTATTCATAGCGTCAAAACGTATGATGGATTGTCTTACTCTGATATAACTAAGTATGGGTGATGTTGGGTAAGTGGATCGGGTGTCAAGGATGTTCGGTTTGACCGAAAATAGGATGGCAAAATGAGGTTCTCGGTTTCTCAGATTATCGATACAGTGAGGTGTTGGAAGGTGATTTTGGAAAAATGTAGAAGCATTCGGGTCAAGGTGTTTTGTGGGGTAGTTATAGACTAGTTGGGGGTGAGTGTGGTGATCGAACTTTGGTGATTGGATGGTGGTAGGTTGATGGAATAGCATCAAGACAGTGAGGTTCTCGAAAGTTTGTGTTATGCGGACTACTTGGTGGTGTTTGGATTGGATGGGTATTTGTGGACTGTTTTAAGAGTTGGCCTTTAGTTGGGATGTAGTATTTGAGTGAGGGTTAAACAAGAGTTATAGGGTACAAACTCGAGTTAGGGGGTGAGGGATTTTGTCTAAGTGTTAGCTTAGTTGTTTCGATTTGGATGTTTAGTGTTTGTGGTTTTGGTGAGGTATGGAAGATATGCCCAGGGATAGATACACGGGGGATTTATTGCGTGAGCCGACTCCAAGGAGAGTGTGATCAATACCACAAGATCAAGATCGGGGTTTCTGAATAGCAATGCCCGTGAACTAGCCAAGTGAGGGTCGATGCCCATTTGGTAATCCAAAGCTTAGTATAAGTTGGACCACACAGTTCCAACCTTCGTTTACCATCAAGGGGGTTCCTCGAGTTTGGGAGATGGTTAAGTTGTCACGGCCGACCACGGGCATCGGTGCCCTACACAGGCACCGCTACAGTATACATCAGAGATAATCAGCGGAACATACATGAAACTTATAAAATAAAACAACGTGAATTTAAACAACAGGTTAGCCGATAAGGCTACCTCCCTGGACACATATACATATACATAAACAACAGCAGTTATATCCCTCTTTTTTTTTTACAAACAGACCCACAATTTGACTACATACCTCTAAGAATTACAACTGTGGCGGGACAGGGCCCCGCCATACCCCTGAATGTATATAAATCTACAACATCAGGGAAACCGTACCAAAAAGATAAACCTCCGGAGTGAATGGAGCTTCTTCCCAAAAACTGAACAGAGATCCTAAGAGCAAGGATCACCAACCTGTGTACCTAACACCTGCGGGCATGAACGCAGCCCGAAGAAGTCGATACAACAGTCCGAGTATGGAGCAAATAAGGTGCAACAACCAAATCATAAGCGTATAAAAGAATGTCATTTTAACTCCTGAAATCAATCGTATATTAACCGTTCCTTTCCTTCTTTCAATAAGAATTAACATCAAATTCTTACATACATACTTAAGAATTTAATCAAGTTTTTCCACATAACTTACATATCTTACATAACATAATTCGGCCCTTTATGGAGGGACTTCTTATTTGGAAGCTAACTTTGATTATTCATACGTGATAACGTAATCCGGCCCATTTGCGGGACACGGTGTACTGATGAATCATGTGGCATAATCCGGCCCGCCTGTGGAGCTCGGTGTACTGTGGAATCATGTAGCATAATCCGGCCCGCCTGTGGAGCTCGGTGTACTGTGGAATCATGTAGCATAATCCGGCCCGCCTGTGGAGCTCGGTGTAAGATGACGTAACCCGGCCTATGTGTAGGCTCGGGGTAATATGGTGTAATCCGGCCTATGTGTAGGCTCGGTGTATCTCATAACGTAACCCGGCCTATTTGTAGGCTCGGTGCATTTCATAACGTAATCCGGCCTATTTGTAGGCTCGGTGTGATTTTCCTTACATAACATTTTAAATCGTATTATTACTTCTTCTTAAGTTGTTATAACAACTTCCCATAAAGCTATTATAACAACCTTTCATTTTAGAGAACTTAAGGCACCTTATTCTTGCATCATTAGGGAAACTAAACCCAAAAATACTACGTACATACATACTTAAAAGAATCATAAAACTTCTTTCTTTTTAAAGCTCAAGTCACATACTCTTTTGGAAACCATCTTCTTAACTTTTGACATAAATTAAGAAGCCATACTTTTTACAGTTTAGTCATTTCCACTCATAAAATCAAGGCTTATAATATTAACACCTCGTAGCATACACTCTTTAAAATCATGTCGCTTATACTTATAAAAAAAATATAAAGTTCCATACCCTTCCAAAACCAAATAACTTATTCTTTTAAAATCATATAACTTCCACTTTTAAAATCAATCCCCTTTTCACATATAAATTCAATTCATTTTCGAACATAAAATCCACTTACTTACTTTAAATAAATCAAGACACTTACTTACTTTAAATAAATCAAGACACATAACTTTAAATCAAATCTCATAATTTCCTAACCATTCTTACCAACATCTCCCATAAGACTTGGTAAGGACTTAGGACAATTTAAACATACTCTTAACTTAGAATCAACAATGTGAATACTTCTTAACTTTTAAGAGTAGAAGGAATCTTGAAATACTATCACATGGATATTTCATACGTAGGATCATGCCAAAGAAAGAAGAGGTTCACATACCTCGCGACGACTAGCGACAAGTTGCAAAATGCTCCAAAGTACTATAACCTTGCTAGCCTTTCCACCCTTCAAGTAGAATACGCTACTCGTAGTACTTCAACCTATAATAGTCATAACACGTCCATTAACCTCTAGCTTCAATCGTAGAATATTCTAAGTGCTAAGTCACTAAATTCTACGGAAAATCGGACAGCACTTCCTTTGTTTCTACATACTTTGCCACCTTTTTCAAGGCCGAATTCAATAACCAAACACGCCACATTTAAGGCCCAACAAAAGCATTTAACAATAGGGGATTACACGCCTACTAGACGTGTAAAATTCCGCCCCACAAAAGATATCAAACTAATACAAACTACTAGTCCAATTCGGCCACATTGAGTACAATAACACCAATTATTATCCAATTTCCATTTCAATTCAAGTTGTTAGCATAACATGATATCAAGTCGCAATCGATTATAACCACTATAATATTCAAGTAAGTAACATGCGACGATTCTAATAAACGACCAAATTGTAATTCAACTTCACAAGGCTTAAATGACATTTCGGATTTAAGGCTACAATCAATCCATAATACTTAAGAAACTTCAACACATATACTTCATGCTAGCAAACATGTAAAGCTAACAACAATATATAATCTTGTACACTTAAGAGACAAGATTATTACCTCAACGATTCTTAGTCCAACTTCAAATCCAAAGTCGCTCCCAAGAAACTTAGGGCCCCTCCTTGACACTTCAATCCGCTACTTGAGACCCTTAGAACAACACCAACAACTTTCCTTCAAACTTCCAAACAAAACCTAGAAAACCAACTAGGTTTTCACCTTGCGACTAATACGAAAACTATCTTTTTCCGAGATTTTTCTATTGAGATACACTTACAATACACTCATGAACCTTGGTTTAAAGTGTGGAGCTAAATGGGCAACAAACAAAAAAAATTTCTCCTTGTACCCTCTCAAACCCGAGAGCTAGCTTAGCAAGAACAAGAGTTCTTCAAATTTTTCTAAGTGTAAATGCCTTGTCTTGCTACTTGGGATGACTATATAACAACATGGAGGGTTAAGATTAGAACACTTGTGAGGTTTGGATGAGTTCTAATTAAATATCAAGACTTGTGGACCATTTGACTAAGTCAATTTTGTCAAGCTCTTCAAGTTGCAAGACTTGTCTTCCTAACAAGGGTCAAATGACCCTTGTGGCCATGCTACATTTCGTCCAAGACAACATAAGGGGGTGACACGTGTCGCCCTCCCATTCGTCACAATATTCGTTTTACGACAATTTCATAATTCCGATAAATTTTTACAAGTCTCAAATATTAACACTTGTGAGTTCTTACGTACGATCTTAAAATATGTCTTGTAAATACGGGGTGTAACATAAGTCACACAGTCTCAACCAAGTCTTGCACTAAAGGGAGGGGAGACCCACACAGGATCAAATAAGTTTCAACACCAAGTTGAAGACAACTTTATATTTAACTTTAACTCAAACATGTCTAAGTACAATAACCTAATGTCCTATTTATAGTATCCTAAGGAACATTCTACAAGGGAAACAAATGGACACAATCTTACAAGCCATCTCTGCCAAAATGGGAACAAGGAAAGAGATTAGTTTGCCTTGGAAACCAAGTTGGTCCTTGGTCATGGTGAGCACAATGTGAAAGAGCTTGGTTTTTATTTGAGGCATGGGTAAATCCAAACCTCTTCACACCCTTATTGTAGAGGCTGAGTAGTACTTGGTTTTCCTAGACTTCATCATCTTGGAGGCTCCATTCCGTGCTTTGATCTTCGGCCAACTCTCAATCTTCATAGGCCGACCTTGACTTGCCCCTTGGGAGTTTCTTGTCCATGCCACCTGGTCATTCATGTCATCTTTGTCCTTGCCATAGTGTGTTCTTGGTTTCACCCCCTCTTGTCTGTGTCACCTTGGTCTTGTCCCTTTCTCGGCTTCAAGTATTGAATGTGTCCTAAGGCAAACTAAGAGCTTATTACATGAACTTAATATGTCCTAACAAGACTACTTAGCTAGAATAGAAATTAAAGATAATAAAATATATAATGCAAGGCCTCGGCCAAGACCAACACATAAGGCCGAATAAACTTGTCCCTAGAAGACCATTAAGTTATGGCTCCCAATCTTCCCCATAATCCATACCATTCTCGGCCTTTAGCTGAGGGTCTATGAGCTATTTTCATCACCTTTGGTCCTTTGACTAATAACTTAACATAGGAAGCTAAGTCCGGGCCCTTTTTTTCATCAGAAGAAATATCAAAGTCAAATAAGGTTTGTTTTTTTGGTACAATTAATGAAACCAAAACTTGGTTGGATTCAACATTCAAGGGCATCAACAACTTCTATATATACACAGAACGAACAAGCTTTCGAACTTATCCACAACTACAATCACAACATTTCAACGAGAGACGAAGTTAACGCAGTCAACACTTAATCTTAAGAGAACCAACTACAAGTCGACGAAGAACCGGAGCATATCAAACTTTATCATTAAGTTCTCTTGTCTTAGTTAGGTTTTGTTGTGGTGCCATCTATTTACCTTTGCAAGTATTGTGTGATAGGTGTTTTGTTGGTTGTTTGTTACACCCCGTATTTTCAGGACATATTTTAAGAACGTACGTAAGAACTCACAAGTGTTAAGATTTGAAACTTGTAAAATTTATCGGAATTATGAAATTGTCGGAAAACGTATTATTATGACGAATGGGAGGGCGACACGTGTCACCCCCCTTAATGATGCCTTGGACGATTTGTGCAAGGGCAAGAGGGTCATTGAACCTTTGTTAGCAAGACAAGTCTTGCAACTTGAAAGCTTGATAATCTTGACTAAGTCAAAGGACCCACAAAGGCTTGATATTTACTAGGAGCTTATCCAAGCCACCCAATTGTTCATATCTTGACCCTCCAATGTGCTATATAATACTACTAGTAGCAAGAGTGAGCTTAACACTTAGCCAAATTTTCACAAAATTTGAAGAACTCAAGCATGTTGCTCTCGGGTTCATGTCCAAAGAAAAAGAAAAAATTTTGTTCCTTGTTCATTAAGCCCCACACTTTAAACCAAGGTTCTTGAGTATATTGTAAGCATGTCTCAATAGAAACATCTCGGAAAAAGATAGTTTTCGGGTTAGTCGCAAAGCGAAAACCTAGTTGCTTTCTAGGTTTTGTTTGGAAGTTTGAAAGAAGTTTGTTGGTGTTGTTCTAAGGGTCTCAACTAGCGGATTGAAGCGTCTTGAAGAGGCTCTAAGTTGCTAAGGAGCGACTTCAGTTTTGGAGTTGGATTAAGATTCGTTAAGGTATAATCTTGTCCCTTATAAGTGTTACAAGATTATTTATTGTTGTTGTTAGCTTTACTTGTTGGTAGCATGAAGTTGATAGGTTGAAGTTTATAAGTATTATGGATTGCTTGTAGCTTAAATCCGAAATGTTATAAGCCACTTGAAGTTGGATTACTAATTGGTCGTTTATTAGAAATCGTCGCATGTTACTTACTTGAGGATTATTGTAGTTATAATCAATTGTGACTTGCTATCATGTTATGCTAACAACTTGGATTGAAATGGATATTGGATAAGAATTGATGTAGTAGTACTTCAAGTTAGCCGATTTGGCCTAGTAAGTTGTATCAAATTGATATCTATTGTGGGGCGGAATTTTACACGTCTAGTAGGCGTGTAATCTCCTAATTTTCTCAAACTAGCACGTAAAACCTCGATGAGAGTTCCTTAACTGTTCATACCTTCCTGGTATCTATTTAGTCCTTACCAAATCCTGGTAATCTAAAATCATTTTAGGCAACACATAGGTGACCCTCATACAGAAATCCGTATAGCTGTGTGTCACAATACCAACTATACTACAAATATTACCAACCTGGATACACAATCTACATAATCCTTCCTGGGTCACTGCTGCCTTTCTCGTAGCTGCAATCAACATAACTCGTTAGAGAGAGACGACCCTAACAACACGGCTCTATCGCACGATCTCAGAGTGAGAAGAATGGAAACCAATCCTAAATATCCTGTAGCCTCCTGATTATAGATGTGGTGCACAACACACCGATAATCAAGACTCTACTAGATACGGCCTGTAGACCCCTTCCGAGGATTAACTGCTCTGATACCACTTTTGTCACGACCCGACCTCGGATCCGTGACTGGTGCCTTACCCCGGGCACCCTTGTGATACAACATCAGAGAAAACCAGCGGAAATAAACTCACAAACAAGAACTATATAAGAATATAAGCAAAGCTAACCCAAAGTGGCTACCTCTAATTATAATAAAACGAACAGTTACATCCTTACACCCCAATTCATGACAGGACTACAAGCCTCTAAGAAGGTATAACACTATGACGGGACAGGGCCCCGCCATACCCCCTGAATGTACAAAAGTCTACAACCTCAGGGAATCGTACCAAAAGACGAGGCCTCCGGAGAAATGGAGCCTTCCGAGAACCGAACCGTGATCCTAAGAGTGCGGATCAGCAAGCTATGAACCTCAACCTGCGGCATGAACGCAGCCCCCCGAAGGAGGTCAGTACAACATGTACCAAATATGTAAAACTGAAAAATACTGTAGTAATATCACAAGTCAAAGATAAAAATCAATTTCCTTGCACTGTGCCTTACTAACAATGAGAGTAACGAGTATAAAACTTATAGCATAAAAATAGGAGGCTCACGATCAAAACAGGGTACCTCGCCCGTAGTATTGTTAAGAAGTCCTACTCCTGGGACTATTTCACCCGCATGGGTCCTGTGGACCCGCATGAGGTCATCCGCCTCGTCATGGGACTATTTCACCCGCATGGGACTATTTCACCCGCATGGATCCTGTGGATCCGCATGAGTACCATCGCCGTACTCGCATGGGACTATTTCACCCGCATGGATCACGTGGTCGGATCCGCGTGAGTGCAAGCGCCGCTCGCATCATGGGTAGCAAATCCATGGCATAGATAATAACCCGGGTTTACGTAATAATATAAATATAACATAGCTCATCCGGCTATCATACATAACATAAGCACTACCGGCCTATCATATCATAACATAAGCACTACCGGCCTATCATATCATAACATAAGCACTACCGGCCTATCATATCATAACATAAGCACTACCGGCTTATCATATCATAACATAAGCACTACCGGCCTATCATATCATAACATAAGCACTACCGGCCTATCATATCATAACATAAGCAAGTTAAGAAATCCCCTAACTTCTTATTAACATCATTAATATATCCTCATTTTAGTATACCTAAGGCACCAACATGTCTTTTAATAGAAAAACCGGAAATTTAACCCAAGTACCATGTACTTCTAACCTTTTAAGAAATAACTCCTTTTTATACAAAAATTCCAAGATACTAATCACCATAGTATCAAGTTGCAATTTCTTTTCAAAACAAGTCACATTTCCTTTTAGAAATATAATAGGTTTCTAAATCAAGTGACTCCATTTCCTTTAAAACCTTAGGCAACCAATGCCTAAAAATCAATTCACCTTTCTTAGTTTCAAATCCTTTACCCGTACTTGTTTTAATTAGAGTAAACCTTCCTTTGTGAACCTTTCAAGTAAACTAATATAACCAACTCCCCATAAAGTCATTATATTAGTGTTATCCCTTTTGTCAAAACATTTTTCCTCAAACCAAAGGACTTATACTTTTGAAATGAAACAAGTATCATATACTTTAGAACAAGTGTAGATTATCAAATCTTGTACGTATACAGTACTACATAGATACAACTATTCATGCTCAAGAGATAGGAAAGCTCTACATACCTCCTCACAATCCACTTGCTAAGTCCAACTACCGCAAGTAATATGTCAACCTATAATAACCATAGTGTGTTTATTAACCTCTAATTTCAATGTAGAAATTCCAAATTCAAGTTATCAATTCCTTAAGGAAAATTGGGCAGCATTTCCTTTGTTTCTACTCACTTTGCCACCTTTTTTAAAGGCCGATTTTTCAACATTCAAACGCCTTATTAAGGCCCAACAACCAAACCAACACAAAGGGGATTACACACCTAATCTTGGGTGTGTAAAATTCTGCCCCATAAGTTATAATAGTACACTTTAACAATTCTAAGGTGGTTTTTAGGCTACCACATGCTCATAATATTTCTTTAGCCAAATCCTTCATATTCAACCCACATTTCTAGCATGCAATGACTCTAAGAGCATTATTTACCACCATAAGTATTTTCTTCTTAACATGCAACTCTATAAACTAATAATAGAGGAAGAATCATTACCTTAGAGCTTTAGCCAAATTTTATCCAACAATTTGCTAGCCTTCTACCAAGAATACCACCACCACCACCTTCACAAGCTAGCCACAAGCTTCCTTCTTGTCTTTTAATTTTTCAGATTTTTCTTAAGGCTAGAATCCTCTTGGATTTTTTAGAGAGAAGGAGGAGCTTGAAATATTTAGAGAGAAGGAAGAGGTTTTTCAAAGAGAGAGATGACAAATGACCAAGTCTTTAAGACTTGGTCAATATATTGCATGTAAAAATCAGATGGGGGGGGACACTTGTCCCCCACTCAGGCCCTTTCAAAATAAAAATCTGACTTTTCCTAAGTTTTTCCGCCTGATTTCCCGCCGCGGCCCTGCTTCCCGGCGCCGCAACTCCTGCGAACCCTCGGATCTTCGGCGCGGCCTGCTTCCGGCGCAAGGCGCTGAAACCAGCGACCCTCAAGATTTAGGCGCGCGTTCGACTTCCGCGCCATGCCATGAATTCCCGCGCATCACGCGCCCGCCTCGGCGCCCAGGCTCGACCGAAGTTTTCTGACTTCGAGTCCTAACTTCTTCCGCCTGGCCTCATACGCACGGCCTGAACCACGGGGTATAACATTCTCCCCCCCTTAGAAACATTCGTCCCGAATGTTCCTTCTAGGCTTACTCAAATCACAATATCGACATAGACTCAAATAAAGACGCTTCACACGGCCACAACAAAACTCAAGCATAAATACTAAATTTAAAGACCAACAATTTTAGAACGTGGGTACCTGGAGGTATAGGGAATAAGTGAGGATATTTCTTCTTCATGTCATCCTCCGCTTCCCACGTCATTTCCTCCCTGTTCACATTCCGCCATAGGACCTTGACGGAAGCCACGTCTTTCGTCCGAAGTCGTCTAACCTGACGATCGAGTATCGCTATGGGACTCTCCTCATACGATAACTCCTCTGTCACTTGGACATCCTGAATCGGGTGCACTCTAGATGGATCTCCAATACATTTCCGCAACATGGACACATGGAAAACTGGATGTACCGCCTCCAAATCGGACGGCAGCTCTAATTCATAGGCAACCCTGCCTACCCTGCGGACAATCCGATACGGCCCAATGTACCTTGGGCTAAGCTTCCCCTTCTTTCCCAATCTCATCACGCCCTTCATGGGCGATACCTTTAGAAAAACTCAATCATCTATCTCAAATTCCAGGTGTCGACGCCGATGATCTGCATACGACTTACATCGACTCGGTGACAATAACCGCTCTGGATAAGCTTCACCTTATCCATCTGCTTTGAACTAAGTCCGCCCGACCAACTAGACTTCTCCCACCTCAAACCAGCCTATAGGTGATCTGCACTTCCTCCCGTATAAGGCCTCATAAGGCGCCATCTGAATCCCGGAATGGTAGCTGTTGTTGTAAGCAAACTCCACAAGAGGCAAATGATCCTCCCAGCTACCCCTGAAATCAATAACACAAGCCCGCAGCATATCCTCAAGTGTATGGATAGTGCGCTCGGCACATCCGTCGGTCTGAGGATGAAATGTCGTACTGAGACTCACCCGTGTCCCTAATCCCTTCTGAAAGGACCTCCAGAAGTTAGCCGAGAACTGGGCTCCTCTATCTGATATAATCGACACCGGGACACCGTGCAGTCTCACAATCTCTCTAATATATAATCTGGCATAGTCCTCAGCTGAGAACGTCGTTCTGACCGAAAGAAAATGGGCTGATTTCGTCAGCCTGTCGACAATCACCCAAATGGAATCATGCTTCCTCTGAGTGGTAGGTAGTCCTGTAATAAAATCCATATTTATCACCTCCCACTTCCAAGTCGGAATATCAATAGCCTGCAACAGCCCACCGGGCTTCTGGTGCTCAATCTTAACCTGCTGACAATTCGGGCACTGTGCCACGAACTCCGCAACGTCCCTCTTTAGGCCATCCCACCAATACACGCATCTGAGGTCACGATACATTTTAGTCGATCCCGGATGAATAGAATAACGAGAACTGTGTGCCTCCCTCAGAATCTGCTGACGAAGTCCTGTCACATCGGGAACACACAACCGGCCCTCGAATCTTAGCACCTCATCAGGCGCTACCTCAAACAGACTCCTCTCTTTCTGAACAGCGGCATCTCTGTACCGTACCAAAATCGGATCCTCATATTGTCGCCTCTTCACCTCCTCGACGATGGAAGACTCGGCAACCTCTCGAACCCGAATTCCGTCACCAACAGAATCAACCAAACGAACCCCAAGGCTCGCTAGCTGATGTAACTCTCGGACCATATCCCTTTTCTCTAGCTGAACAACAGACAGACTACCCATCGATCTGCGACTAAGGGCATCTGCAACTACATTGGCCTTCCCTGGGTGGTATAAAATATCAACATCACAATCCTTGAGTAACCCTAACCACCGTCTCTGTCGCAAATTCAGCTGCCTCAGTCTGAAGATATACCGGAGTTTCTTGTGGTCTACGCAAATATCCACATGAAATCTATATAAGGAAATTGCCTCCAAATCTTCAAGGTACGATTAACTGCCGCCGACTCTAAATCGTGAGTAACGTAATTCCTTTCTTGCTTTCCTAACCGCCGGGAAACATAAGTTCTAGCCTTATCGTGTTGCGTCAGCACACAACCTAGACCAACACCCAACGTGTTACAATAATACCCTAACCCTCTAGTCTCTCAAGAGGGGTTAGAACTGTAGTCGTGGTCAACTTCTCTTCCAATAACTGGAAGTCTTTCTTGTACTTGCGAAATATTCGGGCATCCTTAATCTCAGTTATGGTTCATGTTTCCCTTTCCCTGTTGCAACCAAACTTGGTTACTATACTTGGATCTGATTCATTTGCTTGCCGCATGGCTAAGACTTCCTGCCAATCACAATTTAGGGGGAAGACTTCCTTGATCTTGTCAAGTAGTAATCCTATTATCCTCTCTCAGCTCGTAGAGCTTATAGTCCGGTGTTCAACCTCAATTCACGGTATTACATAATCCAATGACTTGTCAAGATTTCTTATCGTTCGAGTGTCTACTCGTCTTTCCTTTATAAGTTATTTCAAGTCGCCCCGGGTCCTCACTCTCCGTATTCTCTTACTATCTTTCTCGTTAGTACAGATGCTACTACCTTTCCTCGTGGTGTTCCTACTGCCCATTACCTACTAATGGTCTTACACTAGTCCGGGGTAACTGTATCTCGTGCAACTTACATAACCATAGTTGTATTCTCTTTTATCCTTCTGGTCATAACCTACCTCATGCTTATTAATAGTAAAGTGTTTCTAATTTGATCCATAATCGTACAGTTTCAAATATCGTACTACTGCATTTTCTTACGACACTTCCCCGACCGTTTAAACGTCGTTCTTAATTACCCCAACATAATACTTTTTCCACGGTTATCTAAAGCGTAACTTATGGCATGACGACATCAAGACCTACCAGTCTCATCCTTCGTCTAACTACATGGGTACACATAACCCCATAATACGTAAGACTATCCTTTTATGTAGGGGAGAGAACTTATCTCCCTTCAATAAACTTTCCTTGGTGTCACAACCCTAATCACCGGGTCCTCTCGTGGTCCTGTAAATATCTAATCATTACGCACCGCCTTAAAATCGTGTAGATTTTCAAAACCTACCAAAGATGCCCTCAGCTTTCTGTCGGCAGCGCCCGTACTTATTTTATTCTTGCCTTGCACATTTCCTTGAAATTATCCGGAAGGTCGTGGCCCTGACCGCCACACCAAACCAACTCCAAGTACCTCCAAGAGCACTTAACATAAATTTCTTCAAATTCAAGTATTACTTACTTTTTGCGCCAATTTACCTTAATGAACAAGTCACACAGACTTATTAAAAATAATGATGCCAAAGGAGGAAGGATAATCCACTGGTTACCACCACTTCACTTCCTTTCCACTTCAATAACCGGCTTACCGGGAAACTGGTACCGAATCAATCTCTCTTCTGTAGTCCACGTTGGCATAACAAGAGGCCAACTAGTCCGTACTCATAATGATCTCAACGTCTGTCATAACAGCTCTGCTAGGTCTGCTAGGGTCCAACGACTGTATCGCCTCCGGCAATTATTATACACCCGCTCAGCTACCACCCATCACTCACGGGTGTAGTTACCTCTAAAGGTTCTCATGGATTCGGGCTCTATTTCTTTCACACCTGGTTGCTCACTTCCTTACCGGTCGTACTCTTTTCCGTACTTCCAAACTTATTCTAGCTTACGTACATAACTTCCATAATAAAGCTGGCCTCCAATCTTGGAGTTACTAAGTTAAATAATATAAGGTCATTTCCGGCTCTCACAACCTGGTTCCGGTGGAATGCGTCCACGAACCCGTAAAACGATTAACTAGACTCGGGCTTGCCTGCGTGACCATCGCGTGGCGGGACTACTATCAACTGATCCCACCCCATAAACGGGTACCCTAACTTCTCATAATACCATAGTCGTGTCGTCTTGGTCACAACAACCATTACTTACTCCACACGGATCTCATCCGTACTATCCTCTTAAGCATACCACGTAGCTTAATTTACAAACATAGTCTCCCATTGGGCCCCTTAATTAAGCTTCTTAAGGTTCCATTACTTTTTCCGACAACTCATTGTCTCCTAATTTTCTCAAACTAGCACGTAAAACCTCGATGAGAGTTCCTTAACTGTTCATACCTTCCTGGTATCTATTTAGTCCTTACCAAATCCTGGTAATCTAAAATCATTTTAGGCAACACATAGGTGACCCTCATACAGAAATCTGTATAGTTGTGTGTCACAATACCAACTATACTACAAATATTACCAACCTGGATACACAATCTACATAATCCTTCATGGGTCACTGCTGCCTTTCTCGTAGCTGCAATCAACATAACTCGTTAGAGAGAGACGACCCTAACAACACGGCTCTATCGCACGATCTCAGAGTGAGAAGAATGGAAACCAATCCTAAATATCATGTAGCCTCCTGATTATAGATGTGGTGCACAACACACCGATAATCAAGACTCTACTAGATACGGCCTGTAGACCCCTTCCGAGGATTAATCGCTCGATACCACTTTTGTCACGACCCGACCTCGGATCGTGGATCGTGCCTACCGGGCACCCTTGTGATACAACATCGAGAAAACCAGTGAAATAAACTCACAAACAAGAACTATATAAGAATATAAAACAAAGCTAACCCAAAGTGGCTACCTCTAATTATAATAAAACGAGCAGTTACATCCTTACACCCAATTCATGACAGACTACAAGCCTACAGAAGGTATAACACTATGACGGACAGGGCCCGCCATACCCCGAATGTACAAAAGTCTACAACCTCGGGAATCGTACCAAAAGACGAGGCCTCCGAGAAATGGAGCCTTAGAACCGAATCGTGATCCTAGAGTGCGGATCGCAAGCTATGAACCTCAACTGCGGCATGAACGCGGCCAAGGAGGTCGATCAACATGTACCAAATATGTAAAGCGAAAAATCGTAGTAATATCACAAGTCAAAGATAAGCCGAGTCATAGATAAAAATCAATTTCCTTGACCTTGTGCCTTACTAACAATGAGAGTAACGAGTATAAAACTTATAGCATAAAAATAGGAGGCTCACGATCAAAGCGGTACCTCGCCCGTAGTATCGTTAAGCAGTCCTACTCCTGGGACTATTTCACCCGCATGGGTCCTGTGGACCCGCATGAGGTCATCCGCCTCGTCATGGGACTATTTCACCCGCATGGGACTATTTCATCCGCATGGATCATGTGGATCCGCATGAGTACCATCGCCGTACTCGCATGGGACTATTTCACCCACATGGATCCTGTGGTCCGGATCCGCATGAGTGCAAGCGCTGCACTCGCATCATGGGTAGCAAATCCATGGCATAGATAATAACCCGGGGTTTACCTGTAATAATATAAATATAACATAGCTCATCCGGCTATCATACATAACATAAGCACTATCGGCCTATCATATCATAACATAAGCACTACCGGCCTATCATATCATAACATAAGCACTACCGGCCTATCATATCATAACATAAGCACTACCGGCTTATCATATCATAACATAAGCACTACCGGCCTATCATATCATAACATAAGCACTACCGGCCTATCATATCATAACATAAGCAAGTTAAGAAATTCCCTAACTTCTTATTAACATCATTAATATATCCTCTCATTTTAGTATACCTAAGGCACCAACATGTCTTTTAATAGAAAATCCGGGAATTTAACCCAAGTACCATGTACTTCTAACCTTTTAAGAAATAACTCCTTTTTATACAAAAATTCCAAGATACTAATCACCATAGTATCAAGTTGCAATTTCTTTTCAAAACAAGTCACATTTCCTTTTAGAAATATAATAGGTTTCTAAATCAAGTGACTCCATTTCCTTTAAAACCTTAGGCAACCAATGCCTAAAAATCAATTCACCTTTCTTAGTTTCAAATCCTTTACCCGTACTTGTTTTAATTAGAGTAAACCTTCCTTTGTGAACCTTTCAAGTAAACTAATATAACCAACTCCCCATAAAGTCATTATATTAGTGTTATCCCTTTTGTCAAAACATTTTTCCTCAAACCAAAGGACTTATACTTTTGAAATGAAACAAGTATCATATACTTTAGAACAAGTGTAGATTATCAAATCTTGTACGTATACCGTACTACATAGATACAACTATTCATGCTCAAGAGATAGGAAAGCTCTACATACCTCCTTGGCCAATCCACTTGCTAAGTCCAACTACCGCAAGTAATATGTCAACCTATAATAACCATAGTGTGTTTATTAACCTCTAATTTCAATGTAGAAATTCCAAATTCAAGTTATCAATTCCTTAAGGAAAATTGGGCAGCATTTCCTTTGTTTCTACTCACTTTGCCACCTTTTTTAAAGGCCGATTTTTCAACATTCAAACGCCTTATTAAGGCCCAACAACCAAACCAACACAAAGGGGATTACACACTTAATCTTGGGTGTGTAAAATTCTACCCCATAAGTTATAATAGTACACTTTAACAATTCTAAGGTGGTTTTTAGGCTACCACATGCTCATAATATTTCTTTAGCCAAATCCTTCATATTCAACCCACATTTCTAGCATGCAATGACTCTAAGAGCATTATTTACCACCATAAGTACTTTCTTCTTAACATGCAACTCTATAAACTAATAATAGAGGAAGAATCATTACCTTAGAGCTTTAGCCAAATTTTATCCAACAATTTGCTAGCCTTCTACCAAGAATACCACCACCACCACCTTCACAAGCTAGCCACAAGCTTCCTTCTTGTCTTTTAATTTTTCAGATTTTTCTTAAGGCTAGAATCCTCTTGGATTTTTAGAGAGAATGAGGAGCTTGAAATATTTAGAGAGAAGGAAGAGGTTTTTCAAAGAGAGAGATGACAAATGAAGACTTGGTCAATATATTGCATGTAAAAATCAGATGGGGGGGGGACACTTTTCCCCCACTCAGGCCCTTTCAAAATAAAAATCTGACTTTTCCTAAGTTTTTCCGCCTGATTTCCCGCCTCGGCGCCGCGGCCCTGCGAACCCTCGGATCTTTGCGCGCGGCCCACGTGCGCAGCCATGGCGCTGAAACTTCCGACCTCGATCTTTAGGCGCCGCGCCGACTTCCGGCCATGAATGAATTCCGCCTTGGCGCCACACGAGGCCCCTGACCGAAGTTTTCTGACTTCGAGTCCTAACTCCTTCCGCCTGGCCCCATACGCACGGCCTGAACCACGGGGTATAACACCTTAAATGTGGCGTGTTTGGTTATTGTATTCGGCCTTGAAAAAGGTGGCAAAGTAAGTAGAAACAAAGGAGGTGTTGTCCGATTTTTCGTAGAAATTAGCTACTTGACACTTATAATATTCTACGTTTGAAGTAAGGCTTTAATAGACGTATTATGAATATTATAGGTTGACATACTACGGGCGGGACTTTGTACTTGGCAAGTGGTTTGACCCGGCGAGGTATGTAGAACTTTTCCTATCTTTTGAGCATGACTAGTTGTACGTATATAGTACGGTAGACGTACAAGACCTTGCTATCCTTTACTAGTTTTATGAATAGCCAAGTTGGGTGAGTTAGGAGATTAACTCACTTCTTTGAAAGTATTAAGGATGTCTAATGTTTTATTAAAGTTAAGGGACTTGAAGAGTTTTAAAGTATGTGATACTTGTTCCGTTTTAAACGTATAAGTCCCTTGGATAGGAAATTTTATATGGCTAAGGTATAAAGCGAATGTAATGACTTTATGGGGAGTTGTTTATATTTGCTTTATGCAAAGATGAATGACTTAATTTTAATGAAAAGGCAATTTGATTTTTAAGGCATCAATTGCCTAAGGTTTTATAATAAAAAGGAGACTTGATTTAGAAACCTAACTTTATTTTTTAAAGGTATTGTGACTGGTCTTGAAAAGTAATTTTGACTTGATACTACGGTTTATAGTATCTTGGAAGTTCTATATGGAAATGAGTCATTTTTAAAAGATTGGAAGTACGTAGTACTTTGGGTTAAACTCCCGGATTTATTATAACATATTAGTGCCTTAAGTAAACTAAAATGAGAGTGTAGATGAATAAGACTAATAAGAAGTTAGGGGATTTCTAACTTGCTTATTTATTGTATGACGGCCGGTTGAGATAGGGTAAGAGTATAAGTGAGGGGTAAACCCCCAAGACGCTATACCACCTTCTCCAGGATAAGAGTATAAATGAGGGGTAAACCCCCAAGACGTTATACCACCTGCTTTATTACCTTCTCCAGGGTAAGAGTATAAGCGAGGTAAACCCCAAGACGTTATACCACCCGCTTGGTAAGAGTATAAATGAGGGGTAAGAACCCTAAGACGTTATACCACCTGTTTCTATGGGTTCGCTACCCATGATTTGATCGGGAGTCTCCCCTATTGTGATGTTGTACGTATTCTCTTGATTTACTCTCATTGTTAGTAAGGCACTGTGTACTGTAATTTTGTTATCAGACATGTCTCCGGCTTTGTTTTAAACTTATGTTGTAATTACAGTACTTTCCAGTTTTACATACTTAGTACATATTGTGTACTGACCCCCTTCCCCGGGGGCTGCGTTCATGCCGCAGGAAAGGGTAAGCAGGTGGTGGATCCTCATACTTAGGATCACTTATCAGACGTCAGAAGCTCCATTTCTCCGGAGGCTTGTCTCTTTTGGTACAGTCTTTCCCTGATGTTGTAGATTTATGTACATTCAGGGGTATGGCGGGGCCCTGTCCCGCCACAGTTGTTATTCCTAGAGGTCTGTATTCACATATGTGGTTGGGCTGTAAGAACTGATGTTGTACAGTTGTACTTTTGATTATATTATATTATGGAAGGCGGCCTTATCGGCTAGCCTGTGATGTGTTATTGTTTACACATGTGTTTATGTTGTATATGTTCCGCTGCTATTCTCTGATGTATACAGGCAGGGTGCCTGGGTAGGGCACCGATCGCGGCTCCGTGGGTCGTGACAAAAGTGGTATCAGAGCAGTTAGTCCTCGGAAAGTGTCTACAGACCGTGTCTAGTAGAGTCTTGATTATCGGTGTGTTGTGCACCACATCTATAATCAGGAGGCTGCAGGACATTTAGGATTGGTTTCCATTCTTCTCTCTCTGAGATCGTGCAATAGAGCTGTCTTATTAGGTTGAATCCTCTCTGACCTCTTCTTATGAAACAGTTATGCCTCCACGGAAGCGGCCGGGGCCCGAAGGGCAAGGCGGCGGGAGGCGCTAGCGGTACTCGAAGGGTTACGGACTCGAGCACGGACTATGCACGAGGTAGTAGGCGGGTCGGCGAGTTCACCCACGGCGATATTAGAAAGGCCGAGCGGCGGTAGCTCCAGAGGTTCCGTGCAGATCCTCGATTCCGCAGCCGGTCGCGAGTATAGAGACTACGGGAAGCAGATCCGGTTATTGACCAAGATAGTGGTGAGCGGCGCCGACAGAGCAGCGGCCACCCTGAGCCGACGATTTGCGGATTAGGGATTTTCTGGGTTGTCATCCACCTGAGTTTTATGGTTCGAGGTCTGAGGAGGATCCGCAGGAGTTCATTCGGCGACTCTGACGGACCATGCAGTTCTTAGGGCTTGAGAGTGCAGTTACACTAGATTCTTACCGTTCTGCGATATTGCGTTGACGGTTTGAGTCGTGGTTGCTTTCGAGAGGTGAGGATGCTCTTCCAGCTGTTTGGGAGGAGTTTACAGAGGCCTTCATGGATCACTTTTTGCCTCCTGAAATGAGGAGGGCTCGCGTAGATAGATTTTTGACCTTGAGGCGAGAATGGGAGGACTATCGCGAGTATAGCACGAGTTTGACTCCTTGGCCAGACATGCGCACACTATTGTAGCTGACATGGCGGATAGAGTTCATCGTTATGTGATAGGGCTAGACCGTCATATGATTACTGCATGCTTGGGGGTGGCTCTTCAGCCCGGTATGGACATTGCGAGATGCAGCCTATGCGCGAGGATAGAGGATAGAGAGGAGGACCATATTGACTCGAGCCGGCCAGAGGCGGGGCGGTGGGGTCTCGGGGCGATTTCGGCGGGCGGCCTCGGCAGAGAACCAGTCCACTTTCCGGCCAAGACGCGAGTGCTCCTCACGATTTTCCGGCGGAGGTCCGCTCGGCCAGTCATTCAGGAGTAGGTCGTGGCTCGGGACTTGGGATTTCGGGAGGCGAACCGTCACCGTCGGGACCACCCACACCTCGGTGTGCTCGGTGCGGTAGGTTTCACGAGCGAGTGTCGCAGGCTTCGGGAGCTTGTTACACTTGTGGCGGCAGGCCATTTGAGGAAGATTGTGCCTGCAGGCGGCACGGGTGGTACGGTGCGGCCGGCGAGATCTGATTCTGGTCTTCTTCTCCTTTGTGGTTATGCACCGGGCGTGGTACTCACGGACGGCGCCGCGGTAGAGGTCGTGGTGGTGGTTCCATTCTAGCAATCCCGTAACCGCATATATTCATTAGCCACCGCCAGATCGTGAGGCTTCCACGGCGTCGTCACAGGTACATTATTGATTTCAGGCTGTGATGTTTATGCTTTGATAGATCCAGGTTCTACCTTGTCCTATGTGTCCCCTCTTATTGCGGGTAGAATCGGGATAGAGCCGGAGTCGATAGAGCCTTTTGAGGTAGCTACGCCAGTGGGTGATTCGGTGTTAGTGGCGGGTGTAGAGAGGTTGTCCGGTATTCATATACAGTCGTCAGACCCTTGCAGACTTGATAGAGTTGGAGATGACAGATTTTGATGTCATTATGGGTATGGACTGGTTGGCTTCTTGTTATGCCAACGTTGACTGTAGGGACAGGTTGGTTCGGTTCCAGTTTCCTGGCGAGCCAGTTATCGAGTGGAAGGGCAACACAGCGTCGTCGAGGGGTAGGTTTATTTCTTACCTCAAGGCTAGGAAGATGGTGCAGAAAGGGTACATCTATCATCTGGTTCGGGTATTTGATACGCAGGTGAGTGCAGTTCTTGATCGATGCGATGGTTAGGGAGTTTCCAGATGTGTTCCCAGACGATCTTCCTGGTATCCCTCCTGAGAGGGAGATTGAGTTTTGTATTGACACGTTTCCAGACACTCAACCTATCTCCATTCCGCCATACAGGATGGCACTCTTTGAGTTGAGGAGTGAAGGACCAGTGAAAGATTTCTTTGGAGAAAGGCTTTATCGGGCCTAGTGTATCTCCACAGGCGCCGGTTTTGTTTGTGAAGAAGAAGGATGGGGCGTTGCGTATGTGTGTTGATTACGAAGCTGAATAAGGTAACCATTAAGAATAGTACCCTCCCGGGATTGATGATTTGTTTGACCGATTGCGAGTGCGAGGTGTTTCTCAAAGATAGACTGCGATGCGGTTATCATCAGTACGAGTTCGAGAGGCGACATCCCAAAGCGCATTCGGGACCGGTATGGGCACTATGAGTTCGTGGTTATGTCTTTCCGGTTTGACCAACGCTCAAGAAGATTTATGGATTTGATGAACGGGTGTTCAAGTCATTTTGGATACATTTGTGATTGTATTCATTGATGACATCTGGTGTATTCGCGAATGAGCGAGGCATGCAGATCGGCGAGGCGGTACTTGGGGTTCTCGGAGCCGCGATTATTCGCCAAGTTATCCAAGTGTGAGTTTTGGTTGGCCTCGATGGCATTCCCGGGCATATTATTGGGGTGATGGTGTTCGCGTGGATACGGCAAAGATTGAGGCGATCAGTCTTGGCCAAGACCTACTACTCGATCGAGTGCGCGATTTCTTAGCTTTGGCGGGTTATTATCGTAGGTTTGTGGAAGCGGTTGCCGATTTCGACCAGATTGACTAGTGACTCGGAAAGCGGCCAAGTTCCGATGAGCGAGGCTTGCGAGAAGGGTTTCCGATTCTTTGAAGGAAAGGTTGACTCTGGCTCAGTTCTTACTCTTCCTGAGGGGTTAGGCGGGTACATGATCTATTGTGATGCCTCGGGTATCGGGCTAGGGTGTGTTTTGATGCAGCACGGCAAGGTCATAGCCTATGCTTCGGCGATTCATGGAAGCATGAGAGGAATTACCCTACCCATGACTTAGAGTAGGCCGCAGTTATTCATGCCTTGAAGATTTGGAGACATTATGTGTATGGGGTTCACGTGGATATTTATACAGACCACAAGAGCCTCGGTATATCTTCGGGGAAGAGGCGAACTTGCGGCGAGAGGCGGTGGATAGAGTTCTTTGAAAGATTATGATGTTGATATTCTATACCATCCGGGAAAGCCAACGTAGTTCTTGATGCCTTAGTCGTAGATCGAAGGAGCCCTGTCGAAGTGCACGGAGACAGGACATTGTTATACCCCGTATTTCCAGAGTATGTACGTAAAGGAATACGTACAAAAAAGTTTGGTCTTAAAGTTAGGCCTTGGACGATTTTTAGGCACAACTCACAAAGCGAATAGTTTTCCGAAGCGTTTCCACGACTTTCGTAGAATAAATTCGGCTATGCCATTTCTATTTTTGCGGATTTTTCGAGAGACGAAACATTTTGGACCAACGGGAGGCGACACTTGTCACCCTCCAATTGATGGATGTGAAGCGTCCATATGGCGATTGGAGTTGCCAACTTGGTCAAGTTGTTGGTAAGATATTTTGTGTGCAAGTTGGCTAGGTACACTTGCCCAAATCTTGACCCTACACTTGCCTTGCACTTGTCTTCATCTTGGCCATTGGTTGGCCATCCCTTGACCTATAAATACCCCTCTTGAGATGAAGAGTTCTTCATCCACAAAAGCTTTCCAAGTCTAAAAATCCTTCCCTCTCCCTTTGTAAGCAATTCGTCCAACACTCCCTCCCCGAGAAGCTTGGCGAGGCTACCCCACCCCCAGCCTAAACCTACCCCACTCCTTGGTAGAAAAGTTGTCTTCTTGTATTGTTATAATGCCCAAAATACCCTAGCCCAAATACCTTAGTACTTAGTAGAAGTTGTGAAGAACTTCTAAGGTTTCCTTGGAGCATACAACTTAGGAGCAAAACCTTGCTCAGGCGCGACTTTTTCTAGGATATTATTGGGCTTACCGAGGTAACTAATCCTAACCCTCTTTTGAATTAGAGAATACTTCTGTTGTAGAATAAGAATAAGTATAAATACTTAGAAGAATATCACGTATAGAATTGAACTGTTTTCACAGAAGGGTTTAAAGAAGAATAATTGAATGTACTCGCATAGAATTTGTTTTCACGATGAACTCATATAGCTCACGGGTAGGGTTGTGCTGCCCAACTTTCCATAGAATTGTGAACCCTCTGCTTAGAATGACCTTGAGTAGTCTTTGATAGATATCCGTGACTATTATAGGTGACTCTGCTGCGACATATTCACTTGGCGGTGGTTTTCATTTGAGAAGGTATGTGATTCTTCCTAAAGCATGATATTTTACAATATGTATATAGTACGGTAGACGTACGTGTGTTAATCGAATAATACTAACGGCAATGTCTTTGACTTAAGCTGAATAATACTTACGGCGATGCCTCACGCTTAAGCCCGAATAATACGTCGGTGATGCCTCACCTTTTAAGCTTTGAATAATAAAGAATCGAAAACATTTCAAAAGGACTCTGAATCATTTTCTGAAGAGAACTAATTGGTTTCTTAAACAGAAGCTTAAGAGTTATACTAGCTTTATGGGAAGTTAAGTATAACCACTTAAGATTGATAAAAGAAACAAGTTGCCTATGTATTTCTAACAGACTTATATGAAATTGTGAATAATAAGATGGTTTGATAAGTAGACATGACATGTTGCTATGTGTGTTAGTACCTTGTAACGTTTGTATAAGTGAGTATCCTTGTTGTACTTATGTTGTTTAAAAGATAAGTCGTTATGTTAGTGTACTATCACTCACCTCTTGAGATGATCTGGGAGGTTGGCCCTCCGACGGGGTAGACTTCGGTGATGCAGGACCATGATTCGAGAATACCTCACGCGGGTCCAGGGCCTATGCGAGCTCTGAGAGTTCGAGGTTAGTATGCGGGGTTATGCCTCACGCGGTCTATGTGGCCATGCGGACAATGAGTCGGGGCGATGCCGAGGAGTAGTTACCCTCGATGCGGGGTTATACCTCATGCGGGCCCATGCGAGTGGCCTATGCGGACTCCGGGAGTCCAGGATTAAGCTTGCAGAATGAGGATGTGGGCGAGTGGCCTGCTTTCGATCATTCGCAGCCTAGACAAGACGTATTACAATTACCTATTGTTGCTCTTGTTTGTGATGTGGCACTATGTGCGGTTTCCTTGGTTGTTTCACACATATTTGTAAACTGGTTTTAAAAATGATATGTTTTCATTTAAGTACTTACAGTTTCGCATACTTAGTACATGTTGTACTGACCTCCTTCGGGGGGCTGCGTTCATGCCGCAGGTAAGGGCAAGCAGGTGCTAGATCCGCATCCTTAGGATATCTACGTTGGTGTCGGGAGCTCCATCTCTTCCGGAGGATATACTCTTTGGTATGATCTCCCTGTTGTAGATAGCTTTTATGCGATCGGGGTATGGCGGGGCCTGTCCGCCATAGTTGTATATTTCCTTAGAGTGCTGTAGTCATGTTATGCGATGTCGGATGTAATCGCTAAACCATGATTATATATATACGCCGAAAGCGATGTTTTCTCACATAATCGTGTCTTATTTTATAAACTGTTTCATGTCTTGCTTTATGTTTCCTGATTACTCGATGTATGACTACTTGGGTGCCGGTAAGGCACGATCACGGCCAGGCAGTCGTGACAAAAGTGGTATCGAAGCGCTTAATCCTCGGAAAGTGTCTACGCACCGTATCTAGTAAAGTCTTGATTATCGGTGTGTTGTGCACCACACCAATAATCGAGGCTATAGGATATTTAGGATTGGTTTCGTTCTTCTCATTCCGAGATCGTGCTTTAGAGTCGTGTTATAGGTTGGACCTCTAACGTATTCCTTTCTATGTGATTATGCCTCACGTAAGGCAACCGGGCCCGAAGCGGCAAGGCGGCAGGAGTCGCTAGCAGACACCCAGAGTCACGAGGGCTCGTGGCCCATCTATACCGAGACGGCGAGTTCTATGACGCCGTCGGCCAAAGAGACCACAAGACCACACCTCCCGTCCCATGCAGGGCGGAGAGTTAGGTACTGAGAGATGGCTTTTGGCTAAAGTTGTGGCCCGACGAGAGAAGGCTGGATCTGGCGGTTCGATTCAGCTCAGAGCCACGGCCGCACCGTTGTTCACCCGAGGCGAGAGAGTTTGAGGCTACGAGACTTCTTGAGTGAGCTCACGGAGTTTTATGGATCGAGGCGGAGGATGATCCGCGAGAGTTCATCCGTCGGCCAGAGGATTTTGAGTGATCGGGCGTCGGAGACCGAGTCCGTGATCTTTGGTTCACATAGGTCGCGTGATACCGCATCGATTGGTTTGATTCATGGGAGTTATCCGGGAGAGCACGCGTCCCCGCTACTGGGATGAGTTCTCGGAGGCTTTCTCACTCACTTCTTGCCTCCACGGATGAGGAGGCGCGGGTGATAAATTTTTACTATCGAGGCGAGAAGGGACGCCGTCGAGTACAATGTCGAGTTTGATTCATTGGCTCGATATGTCCCAACATTGGTAGCAGATATGGAGGATAGGGTGCACCGCTATGTCACCGGGCTAGACGACTATATGGCCGAGTCATGTGCGGGGGTTTCTCTCCGTAGGTATGGACATTACCGCATGCAGCTCACGCCGCGGATGCGAGGAGCGCAGGTCGACGAGTGGGCGACGGCGAGAAGAAGGCCGGGGCGGGAGGGTCTTACGGTGGTTATCGTGGTGGCGGCCTCGGCGATCTAGATTCGCACCACGGCAAAGACAGAGCACTCCTGCACCGCCCTCGGCGGCCAGAGTTTTCGAGGCGGGCGGGGCCAGTGGCTTCGGCGTCCGCAGTAGCAGAGTGCGGCGTCGGGACCACCCCAGTGTGGCCGATGCGGTAGATCCCATTACGAAGTGTGGTACTACTTTTGGAGCTTGTTACGATTGTTGCCGCAGGTCACTGCGAGGGATCGTCCGAAGCGTGGCCGGTGGTAGGGCTCACGCCGAGTTCATTGCCGGCTTCATCATCTCCTACGATTACTCGCCGGGCGGCGGTGCTCATGGGTCGCCAGTCGCGGCAGGCCGTGGCTCGTCGATTCTAGCGGTCCTCGACCGCATTTATGCTTTGTCCACCGACAGATCGTGAGGCCTCACCGATGTCCGCGGTACCTTATCGGTTCTCGGGTTTGATGTGTATGCTTTGATAGATCCGAGTTCTACTGGTCCCATATATCTCCCCTTGTTGCTAGTAGGATAGGGATAGAGCCCGAGTCCATAGACCCTTTCGAGGTAGCTACGCGATGGGTGATTCGGTGGTAGCTCGGCGGGTATATAGAGCTTGTCTGTGACCATTTACGTCGGACCACCGGCCGACTTGATAGAGTTGGAGATGATTGACTTCGACGTGATCATGGGGATGGATTGGCTAGCTTCGCTACGCCAATGTAGACTATGAGAGAGAGAGAATAGTACGGTTCGGTTTCTGAGGCCGGTTGTTGAGTGGGAGGGCACGGTATCGCCGAGGTAGGTTTATTTCCTACCTCAAGGCTAGGAAGATGGTGCGTGAAGGGGTATATCTACCATCTCGCTCGGGTGTTTGATCAAGGCTGCATGCAGATTTTCCGTCAGTTCGATGGTCAGTGAGTTCCCAGACGTGTTTCCAGATGACCTCCCGGGTATCCCTCCAGAGAGGGAGATCGAGTTTTGTATAGATGTGTTGCCAGATACTCGGCCTATTTCCATTCCGCCATACAGAATGGCACCTGCCGAGTTGAGAGAGTTGAAGGATCAGCTTAGGGATTTGCTAGAGAAGGGCTTCATTAGGCCCAGTGTTTCTCCCTGGGGAGCGCCGGTATTGTTCGTGAAGAAGAAGGACGGGACGCTGCGCATGTGTGTTGATTACAGGCAGCTGAACAAGGTGACCATTAAGAACAGATACCCCCTTCCCAGGATTGATGATTTGTTCGACCAGTTGCAGGGTGCGAGATGTTTCTCCAAGATTGATCTGCGATCGGGCTATCATCAGGTGCGAGTCAGAGAGGTGGATGTCCCTAGGACTGCATTCCGGACCCGGTACGGGCATTATGAGTTCAGGGTCATGTCTTTTGGGTTGACCAATGCTCCGGTGGTATTCATGGATTTGATGAACCGAGTGTTCAAACCATTTTTGGACACGTTTGTGATAGTGTTCATTGATGATATCTTGGTTTATTCTCGCTCAGAGCAGGAGCATGCGGAGCATTTGAGGACTGTCTTGTGATTCTCCAGACCAGTGATTTACGCCAAGTTTTCCAAATGTGAGTTTTGGTTGACTTGATGGTGTTTCTTGGGCATATTGTGGGTGATGGCATTCGAGTTGATACGCCAAGATCGAGCGATCAGGACTTGGCCTGCACCTACTCGGCGAGAGGTTCGCGATTTCGGGCCTTGCAGGTATTATCGGTTCGTGGAGAAGTTTGCTTATCTCGCACCATTGACTAGGGTGACTCGAGGCGGCCAAGTTTGATGGTGATGCTTGTGGCGTGGTTTCGATTCTTGAAAGAAGGCGACGACGCCTCGTTCTTACTCTTCCGGAGGTCGGATGGTTATGTCGTGTATTGTGACGTCGGGCATCGGGTTGGGATGTGTGTTGATGCGGCATGGCGAGTTATAGCATATGCATCCCGGTGAAGAAACACGAGAGAACTACCCCACCCATGATTTGGAGTTAGCGGTGTGATTCACGCTTTGAAGATCCTGGAGGCACTATTTGTATGGGGTTCACGTGGATATTTTTACGCACCACAAGAGCCTCGGTATATCTTCACGGAGGAGCCGAACTTACGGCGAGACGGTGGTTAGAGTTGCTTAAGGATTACGATGTGGACATCCCGTACCACCCGGCAAGGCCATGTTGTGGCGTATGCTCTAGTCGTAGGTCGATGGGAGCCTATCGGATGTGCGGCTAGAGAGAAGGGACATGGTTCGTAATTTGCACGATTAGCGAGCCTTGGTGTCCGCTTGATTGATTCGATAGCAATGGGGTTAGAGTTCGTGAGGTTGCCGAGTCTTCCATCGTCGAGGTGAAGAGGCAACGATTCGAGGATCCGGCTTTGATTCGATATCGCGATCTGACTCTTCGTGAGGCGCGGTCCTTTTGGTAGCACGATGGGGTGCTAAGGTTTGAGGGCAGGTTGTGTGTTCGGATGTTTGAGGACTTCGTGAGTTCTTGGGGAAGCACGGTAGCGGCGTTACTCTATCCATCCGTGGTCGACCAAGATGTACCACGACGCCCAGATCCGTGTATTGGTGGGATGGCATGAAGAGGGGCGTTGCGAGTTCGTAGCTCGGTGCGTGTTGTCGCAGTGAAGGTAGAGCACGAGAGACACGGTGGTTTGTTGCAGCGATAGAGATCGACACGGAAGTGGGAGGTAATCAACATGGACTTCATCACAGGATTACCTCGCACTCGGAGAGAGACGATTCTATACGGGTTATCGCCGGTAGTCGAAATCAGCCCACTTTCTTCCGTCGGGGCGACTTTTTACCGAGGATTATGCCGACTTTACATCCGAGAGATCGTCGATCGCATGGAGTCCCTACCGATCATATCGCATGCAGGAGCCCGATTTACGCCAACTTCCTGAGGTCCTTCCGAGGGTTTAGGGACGCAGTGAGCCCGAGTAATCGCATTTCATCCACGATGCAGGCGGACAGGCAGAGCGCACTATCCAGACTCTTGAGGATATGCTGCGAGCCCGTGTTATTGACTTCAGTGGTAGTTGGGAGGATCATTTGCCTCTAGTTGAGTTCGCGTATAATAATAGCTACCACTCCAGTATTCAGATGGCGCCTTATGAGGCCTTGTATGGGAGGAAGTGCAGATCGCCCATAGGTTGGTTCGAGGTGGGCGAGGTGCAGCTAGTGTTATACCCCGTAGTCCCAGGGTATGTATGCGAGGACGCACGCATTTGCATACGGCGTAAAGATCGAAAGGAAGAAAGAGGCGATTTTTCCACTAAAAGTTTCCGTTTTGTGAAGGAAAAAGGTTCGTTAATGGGAATTGGATTCCCAGATTTGGTATTCGGACTTCTGGAATATTAGAGAATTATGGAATTTTATTTTCGAAAATGGTCACGTGGGCCCACGGAGAAATTTACTGCTTTTGTGGCCCACTTTGTTTTGAGATTTTGGCCATTATGGATATTTTCTAAGATGTTTTATTTTGGGCCAATAGGAGGGTGACACGTGTCACCCCGCCAGTGGCTCGGGCCGAATGGCATTTGTGCACAACACCCTTGCTAGAGTCGTTTTCGACTAAACGCTTTACATAACTCATGGGCGGAAAATTCCGCTATGTCTTTTCTCATTTTTATGGATTTTTCCGAGAGACTAACATTTTGGACCAACGAGAGGGCGGCACTGCACCTCTCATCAGCGGGCAAGCGGGCTGCATTGGACGAAATGGGATGTCAGTGGTAGATATTTTGGTAGATATTTTGTGAGGGTTTTACGAGTAGGACTAGGGGCACTTGGGCATATCTCGCCCTACACTTGTGTAGCACTTGGCTCAATCTTGGCCATTGGTTGGCCTTGGCTTGTGCTATAAATACCCTCTCCCTTTGATGAATTCTTCATCCATTCCTAAATGTTTCTAAGTGTAAAATCCTCTCCTCCTCAGGTTGAGTTCGCCAAGGCCTCCTCAGGGTCGAGAGCACCCCTCTGTGGGTGCTAGCCGAGAGTAGTGCCCCCTCCTAGAGTTGCTAAGCCGTGGGTACCCCTAGCCTAGGTTGTTTTCGTATAATACCCTTGTTGTGGTATAGAAATACTCTCCTAGTATTGTTATAATGTCCAAATACTGCCCAAATACCTTGTAGTATTCCCAAGGTTACACTTATACAAAAGCCCAAGAAATACTATTATACTTCCAGTCACCACAAAACCAAAACCCTAGGAAAATCTCCATAGTCCGTTGGAGTATTGTGTAGAAGTTGGTTAGAACTTCTAAGGGTGGTTTAGAATGGTTGAGCGCTCGGAGTCGAGCTAAAACTTTGCTAAGGATCGACATTAAACTCGGATAATTATGGGCTTATCGAGGTAACTATCTTGTCCCCTTTGTAATTGGATATTACATGTCAGGAATATATAGTTAAAGTATACTATATATATTATCGAACATAGCTTGTGGCAATGTCCTCGACTTAAGCTCGAAGAATCGAATCAGTAATTACATAGGTATCAGACATGAGACTTGTGTAGTAGTACCGTGAGTAGAATTGTACCGTTAGGTTAGATGTATAACCCCGGTTGGCTTGGTAGCCTCGCTTGAGAGGAGGTTTACGCTGTCATGTGGGGAGGTGCCGCGAATTTTCTAGAATGTTCTACGATGAGATCTAAATGTTAATGCGCTGTGGCCTTATAGGTTGATGTATCACGTGTGGCGCGATCACGTGGCTTGGGGTAGCCGACGTTTGGAAGTACTTGAGCGTTTTGCATGTAGTCGATACTCGCCGCGAGGTATGTGAACCTCTTCCTATCTCTTCTAGCATGATATGTGTGAACTATGTAAGACGCAGAGACGCATACGCTAAATGTGTTTGAGTGGTTTAAAACATAAAGTGTTATAACGGCTTTATGGGAAGTTGGTTATAACGACTTTATGTTAGTAAGAAAATACATGTGGTTTTTAAAAGGTAATCGATTTGAACTATAACCGCTTGTTATATGATAAGAAAGAACTTGAAGTATTTCAAAAGATTTTTGAATCATTTTGAAAGGAGAAGTAATACTTGGTGTTTGAAAACTTAAGAGTTATACTAGCTTTATGGGAAGTTAGGTATAACGGCTTAAGAATGCTTTCTCGATTTCGGAAATCGAATGTGTATCGACAAACCATCGCAGCGTTGATAAAAGGAAATGTTTTGAATAATTAAGTATTATTAAAACCAAGAGAAACTTCCATCCGCATGTAAGCTAAGATGAGACAAAATGATATTTCCTAGATCATGGTCATTGTAATAAGATTGTTATAAACAAGAATATCCTACTCACATATAAGGCTTATGTTTCGATTGTTTAAAAGAGAATTATATTCTTAAATGAATAAGACTATGAACTTTAAACCTTTCTAAAATAAGAAACGTGAACATTTGAAATTAGGCAAACTTGTACGCTTGGAAAATAATGTTGTTACTTGATTTTACAAAGGTAAGAGTTTTGGTTTTCTTAAAAGGATACTACTCTATTTTATACTACGTATTGTGTGACTTATGTGAAAGAAATGCATCTTTTTTAGATTTTAATGTGTGAAGTACTTTGGGGATAGATACGAACTTGTTAGTAGAAAGTACCTTGTGTGAATAACTTGATTGTATTGGTTTGTGATAGCCTTGTAATACTTTCTTGTTGCTTTGATAAGTAAACGTGTTAGGATGCTACGTGTGTTAGTATCTTGTGATGTTTGTGTAAGGGGTTTCCTTGATTGTGCTTATTAACTATCGTTATGATAGTATTGTGGCATTCATCTCGAGATGATTCCGGTTAAGTCGCCTCCGACGCGGTAGACTCAAAGGTCCTGCAGGACCATGATTCGAGAATACCTCACGCGGGTCCCGGGGCTACGCGAGCTACGAGTTCCGTGTTAGTGTGCGCCCTTTATGGGCACGCGGTCGCTTGGCTACGCGACTCGAAAGTCGGGGCGACGCCGGAGTAGCTACCCTCGATGCGGGAATACCTCACGCGGCCGATGAGATTGGCCTACGCGAGTCGCGGAAGTTCGGACTAGACGCGCGACATTAGATATCGCGGGCAAGTGGCCGCCTTTGATCATGTGACGGCCAGACAGATCTTATGATACGCTTTATGACCTTGTTGCGTACTGGTGTTAGTAGTCGGCTATGCCTTCGCATTTACCCCGCATGCTTTTATTAGGACACAGTGGGACCCGTGTTCATATGTATTCCTTGGTGCTTGTATATCATAAACCGCCAGTGGCGAAGGTATTCCACGCACGATTGATGTTGGGCGTGAGACCCATTGTTAAATCGAGTGATGACTTGAGGTGCGAGTCCCCGACTTGACATGATCGCTATTTATGGTGAATCGTAGTTTGGTTATCATACATGTCTCTCGCTTTGTATAGACTACTATGATTTCATTTACGATTTATTTTTAGTTTCACATACCTGCACTGCCAGATCGACCTCCTTCGGCCGCGTTCACGCCGCAGTTGAGGTACATCGCCGTTGATCCTAGCTCGTGGTCACATTCCAGCGTTGGGAAGCTCCGCTTTCTCGGAGGCTTATCAGTGGTATAGTCCCCGTCAGAGTAAGTGTTTACATTCGGGTTTGGCGGGCCCCGTCCCGCCATCGTGGTCGATCATTCTTAGAGGTCCAGAGTACCGCTGTGGGCGTGGTTGGTAAAAAGGATTGCCGCTCATTTGTAAAAGAGTTGATGGTTATATATATGCCGAAAGGCAAGTTTTCACAGATTATTGTTTTATATTTCGTTATCTCACGTTGTTGTTTTATGTTCCTGATTACTCGATGTTGTGTCACTAGGGTGCCCGGTAAGGCACCGCCACGCCCAGCCGGTCGTGATGGCTAGTGGGACCAGATTTGGTGCAAAGATGGATAAGGTGAAGCTTATCCGAGAGCGGCTATCGATACCGAGTCGATAAGTCGATGCAGATCATCGTCGCCGACATCCGAGTTCGCATGATGATTGGGTTTTCTCGGCGTGCCACCCACGGCGGTGTGATGAGATTCGGAAGAAGGTAAACTCACCAAGGTACATTGGGCCGCTTCGCATTGTCCGCAGGTGGCAGTGCGTTGCTATGAGTTGATCTGCCGTCCGATCCGGAGGCGATGCATCCGGTGTTTCACGTTTCTATGCCGAGAGATGTATCGGGATCCATCTAGGTACATCCGACGACGATGTCCAGTGACGGCGGGTTATCGTATGAGGAGATTCCCATAGCGATAATCGATCGTCGAGTTAGCGTCATGACGAAGGACGTGGCTTCCACAAAGTCTTGTGGCGAACGAGCTCGTGGAGGAGATGACGTGGGAAGCCGGGAGGACATGAGGCGTAAGTATCTCACCGCTCCCACACCTCCGTGTAATTCACTTTCCTACTTGTAAATCTTCATTATCGTTTATGCCTAAGTGTTGTTTATGGCCGTGTGGCTTTTGCAAACTGCTTAAGTTTTGAAGAACCTTATCGTTATCTGTCTTGGGAAGGAACATTCGGACGAATGTTTCGGGCGAGGAGAATGTTATACCGTATTTCAGTATGTACGTAAAGGAATACGCATAAAAAAGTTTGGTCTTAAAGTTAGGCCTTGGACGATTTTTAGGCACAACTCACAAAGCGAATAGTTTTCCGACGAAACGTTTCCACGCCTTCAGAATAAATTCCGCTATGCCATTTCTATTTTTGCGGATTTTTCCGAGAGACGAAACATTTTGGACCAACGGAGGGCGACACTTGTCACCTCCATTGATGGATGTGAAGCGTCCCATATGGCCGATTGAGTTGCCAACTTGGTCAAGTTGTTGGTAAGATATTTTGTGTGCAAGTTGGCTAGGTACACTTGCCCAAATCTCGACCCTACACTTGCCTTGCACTTGTCTTCATCTTGGCCATTGGTTGGCCATCCCTTGACCTATAAATACCCTCTTGAGATGAAGAGTTCTTCATCCACAAAAGCTTTCCAAGTCTAAAAATCCTTCCCTCTCCTTTGTAAGCAATTCGTCCAACACACCCCTCCCTCGAGAAGCTTGGCCGAGGCTACCCCACCCCCTAGCCTAGCCGAAACCTACCCCCCCTCCCTTGGTAGAAAAGTTGTCTTCTTGTATTGTTATAATGCCCAAAATACCCTAGCCCAAATACCTTAGTACTTAGTAGAAGTTGTGAAGAACTTCTAAGGTTTCCTTGGAGCATACAACTTAGGAGCAAAACCTTGCTCAGGCGCGACTTTTTCTAGGATATTATTGGGCTTACCGAGGTAACTAATCCTAACCCTCTTTTGAATTAGAGAATAATTAATTTTGTAGACTAAGAATAAGTATAAATACTTAGAAGAATATCACGAATAGAATTGAACTGCTTTCACAGTAGGCGGTTTAAAAGAAGAATAATTGAATCAGACTCGCATAGATTGTTTCACAGTAGACTCATATAGCTCACCGGGTAGGGTTGTGCTGCCCAACTTTCCATAGAATTGTGAACCCTCTGTTTAGAATGACCTTCAGAGTAGTCTTTGATAGATATCTGTGACTATTATAGGCTGACTCTCTGCGCGCGACATATTCAACTCGCGGTGGTTTTCACGGTAAGGTATGTGATTCTTCCTAAAGCATGATATTTTACAATATGTATATAGTACGTAGACGCATACGTGTTAATCGAATAATACTAACGGCAATGTCTTTGACTTAAGCTCGAATAATACTTACTGAATGCCTCACGCTTAAGCTCGAATAATACGTCGCAAGAATGCCTCACGGCTTAAGCCTGAATAATAAAGAACTGAAAACATTTCAAAAGGACTACTGAATCATTTTTACAGAAGAGAACTAATTGGTTTCTTAAACAGAAGCTTAAGAGTTATACTAGCTTTATGGGAAGTTAAGTATAACCACTTAAGATTGATAAAAGAAACAAGTTGCCTATGTATTTCTAACAGACTTATATGAAATTGTGAAAAGAATAATAAGATGGTTTGATAAGTAGACATGACATGTTGCTATGTGTGTTAGTACCTTGTAACGTTTGTATAAGTGAGTATCCTTGTTGTACTTATGTTGTTTAAAAGATAAGTCGTTATGTTAGTGTACTATCACTCACCTCTTGAGATGATACCGGAGGTTAAGTCGCCTCCGACGCGGGTAGACTCAGCGATGCAGGACCATGATTCGAGAATACCTACGCGGGTCCAGGGGCCTACGCGAGCTACGAGTTCCGTGTTAGTATGCGGGTTATGCCTCACGCGGTCATGCGCTACGCGCGACAATGAGTCCAGGACGACGCCGAGGAGTAGCTACCCTCGACGCGGGTTATACCTCACGCGCCCACGCGAGTGGCCTACGCGACTCGAGTCCGTGATTAGGCTTGCAGAATGAGGATGTGGGCGAGTGGCCCTGCTTTCGATCATTCGCAGCCTGACAAGACGTATTACGATTACCTATTGTTGCTCTTGTTTGTGATGTGCACTATGCGCGGCTTTCCTGGTTGTTTCACACATATTTGTAAACCGGTTTTAAAAATGATATGTTTTCATTTAAGTACTTCTGATTTCGCATACTTAGTACTGTTATCGACTCTCGGCTGCGTCATGCCGCAGGCGGCAAAGCAGTGCTAGATCCGCATCCTTAGATCTCTACGTTGGTGTCGAGCTCCATCTCTTCCGAGGCTCTACTTTTTGGTATGATCTCCCCGTCAGAGATAGCTTTTATCTGACAGTGGTATGGCGGGCCCCGTCCCGCCATAGTTGTATATTTCCTTAGAGGTCAGTAGTCATGTTGCATGTTTGGATGTAATCGCTAAACCATGATTATATATATACGCCGAAAGGCGATGTTTCTCACATAATCTGGTCTTATTTTATAAATCGTTTCATGTCTTGCTTTATGTTTCCGATTACTGATGTATGACTACTTGGTGCCCTTAAGGCACCGGGCCACGCCCCGAACGGTCGCGATGCATACGGTCCACCGTGATCCACCGATTAGCGAGCCTTGGGTTCGATTGATCGATACCGACGATAGTGGGTACGGGTTCGTGAGGTTGCCGAGTCTTCCATCGTTGATGAGGTGAAGAGGCGGCGCTTTGAGGACCCGATGTTAGTACTGATATAGACGCAGCTCTTCGGGAGGAGAAGAGTCTATTCGAGGTAGCCACTAAGCCGAGATTTGAGGCGGTTGTGTGTTCCCGATGCGGACAGACTTCGCCGCCAGATTTCGGGAGGCACACGTGCTCGTTATTCTATTCATCCGGGTCGACCAAGATGTACCGTGACCTCGATGTTTGTATTGGTGGGACGGCACGGGCAGGACGCGGTGTTTTGTTGCACGATGTCTTAATTGCCGCAGTCAAGGTCGAGCACCAGAGGCCCAGTGGATTATTACAGTTATCGAGATTCCGACTTGGAAGTGGGAGGTGATCAACATGGACTTTGTTACAGGTTACCTCGCACTCGGAGGAAGTACGACTCCATTTGGGTTATTGTTGTGGTCGACGAAATCAGCCATTTCCTTCCGATGACGACGCTGATCGAGGACTATGCCAGATTGTACATCAGAGAGATTGTGAGGCTGCACGGTGTCCCGGTGTCGATTATATCGGATAGGGGAGCCCAGTTTACGGCTAACTTCTGGAGGTCTTTCCAGAAGGGTTTAGGGACACAGGTGAGTCTCAAGACAAAGATTTCATCCTCGGGACCGACGCGGTGCAGAGCGCATCTATCCGGACACTTGAGGATATGTTGCGTGCCTGCGTGATTGATTTCAGGGGTAGCTGGGAGGATCATTTGCCTCTTGTGGAGTTTGCTTATAACAACAGCTACCATTCCAGTATACAGATGGCGCCATACGAGGCTTTATATGGGCGAAAATGTAGATCGCCGATTGGTTGGTTCGACGTGGGCGAGGTACAGTTAGTTGGCCCAGACTTGGTTCAGCAGGCTGTGGATAAGGTGAAGCTTATTCAGGAGAGATCGTTAGCGACTCGTAGTCGCGTAAATCATACGCGGATAATCGGCGCCAGATTTGGAGTTTCGTGCACGATTGGGTCTTCTTGCGCGCCACCCATGGCGGTGTGATGAGATTCGGTAAGAAGGGGAAACTCAGCCCAAGGTAGTTATAATCAATTGCGACTTGCTATCATGTTATGCTAACAACTTGGATTGAAATGGATATTGGATAAGAATTGATGTAGTAGTACTTCAAGTTAGTCGATTTGGCCTAGTAAGTTGTATCAAATTGATATCTATTGTGGGGCGGAATTTTACACGTCTAGTAGGCGTGTAATCCCCTATGGTTGATTGCATTGATTGGGCCTTAAATGTGGCGTGTTTGGTTATTGTATTCGGCCTTGAAAAAGGTGGCAAAGTAAGTATAAACAAAGGAGGTGCTGTCCGATTTTCCGTAGAAATTAGCGACTTGACACTTATAATATTCTACGTTTGAAGTAAGGCTTTAATAGACGTATTGTGAATATTATAGGTTGACATACCACGCGGGACTTTGTACTTGCAAGTGGTTTGACCCTACGAGGTATGTAGAACTTTTCCTATCTTTCGAGCATGACTAGTTAGACGTATATAGTACTAGACGACAAGACCTTGCTATCATTTACTAGTTTTATGAATAGCCAAGTTGGGTGAGTTAGGAGATTAACTCACTTCTTTGAAAGTATTAAGGATGTCTAATGTTTTATTAAAGTTAAGGGACTTGAAGAGTTTTAAAGTATGTGATACTTGTTCCGTTTTAAACGTATAAGTCCCCTGGATAGAAAATTGTATATGGCTAAGGTATAAAGCGAATGTAACGACTTTATGGGGAGTTGGTTATATTTGCTTTATGGAAAGATAAATGACTTAATTTTAATGAAAAGGCAATTTTATTTTTAAGGCATCAATTGCCTAAGGTTTTATAATAAAAAGGAGTCACTTGATTTAGAAACCTAACTTTATTTTTTAAAGGTATTGTGACTGGTCAAAGTAATTTTGACTTGATACTACGGTTTATAGTATCTTGGAAGTTCTATATGGAAATGAGTCGTTTTTAAAAGATTGGAAGTACGTAGTACTTTGGGTTAAACTCCCGGATTTATTATAACATATTAGTGCCTTAAGTAAACTAAAATGAGAGTGTAGATGAATAAGACTAATAAGAAATTAGGGGGATTTCTAATTTGCTTATTTATTGTATTTAATGTAGGTTGAGATAGGGTAAGAGTATAAGTGAGGGGTAAACCCCCAAGACGCTATACCACCTTCTCCAGGATAAGAGTATAAATGAGGGGTAAACCCCCAAGACGTTATACCACCTGCTTTATTACCTTCTCTAGGGTAAGAGTATAAATGAGGGGTAAACCCCCAAGACGTTATACCACCTGCCTGTGGTAAGAGTATAAATGGGGTAAGAACCCCAAGACGTTATACCACTGCTTCTACGGGTTCGCTACCCATGATTTGATCGAGTCTCCCTATTGTGATGTCAGACGTATTCTCTCGATTTACTCTCATTGTTAGTAAGACATCGCAGATCGTAATTTTGTTATCGCATACGCCTCCCGCTTTGTTTTAAACTTATGTTGTAATTACGATTTTCCGCTTTACATACTTAGTACATATCACAGATCGACCCCTTCCCGGCCGCTCACGCCAGAAAGTGGTAAGGCGGTGGATCCTCATACTTGGATCACTTATCGACGCCGTAAACTCCATTTCTCCGAGGCTTGTCTTTTAGTACGATCTTTCCCCGATGTTGTAGATTTATGTACATTCGTGAGTATGGCGGCCCGCCCCGCCACGATTGTTATTCCTGCAGGTGCGTATTCACATACGTGGTCAGAAGAATCGATGTTATCAGATTTTTGATTATATTATATTATGGAAAGCGCTTTATCGGCCAGCTTTGTGATGTTATTGTTTACACGTGTTTATGTTGTATATGTTCGATGCTATTCTCTCGATGTATACAGAACGGGTGCCTGTGTAGGCACCGCGCCCGGCCTGGGTCGTGACATTATTAAGTTGTATGGGATCTCTTGACTATGTAAAAGTCTTGAGAAATCTATTGTATAAGTGGGTAGAGGCGGACTATAAAAGAAACAAGTCTTTTAGATATTACAAGGAAAATAGTAGACCTTTGTATGACTCTTGATAATGAAGTTGTGAAAAGTCCTATAAGAAATAGGTCGTGGGTTTTTACTTGCTTAGTTTTCACGTGAAAATATTGTGTTGATTTTACTTATTCCGCTGCAATACCTTCTTGCCTAGTTACTCTAAGAACCTGATTCTCAGAGTGCAGATGAGTAGCCCGATCCTAACAATTTTCCACTATTAGTGGGTGTGGGAAGTCGATTAATCAAATAAACGGCAGTGTCAAAGGCAAAGTGCCAATACTTTAAGGGAGTATAGCTATGTGCCATGAGATTTAATACAATTTCAACCATGTGTCTATGTTTGCGCTCAACCTCTCCTTGTTGTTCATGAATGTGAGGGTATGAAAGACCATAAATTATGCCTAAATTTACACAAATAGTCGACAGCCCCAACCGGTTTGGATTGCCATAACTTTTTTGTTAAGTTGCCTTTCACAAGAATATGAAATTTAGATAAAATAGACAAGATATCAGACTTTCTGAAAAGTGTATAGCAGCAAATATAAACAGAGAAATCATCAACAAATACGAGAAGAAAACAATGACTTTGAGATGATAGAAAAGGACAAGGTCCCCAAACATCCGCAACAATAAGTTGCACAAAGGAAGCACTTTTATTAGTATGAGGAGGAGGTAGATGAAGAGTCCAAACCCGCTTTTGATACCATATTAGACGAGGTTTAGAGGGAATAATTACTTAAGCTCCTTATTCCATACAAATACAGTGATGAAACAATATCTAATACAAGTAAGCAGAGGTGTTCTAGGTGGAAGCAACTGCTAGAAAGTAGTTACAAAAGAGTCCTAACTACAAGAGGTTCCTAGTGATCCCTTATCCACTACAAAAAAAACAGTCTACGGTGACAGTTCACGTGTGACAGAAATGCAACTGTCACATCTTTTTACTAAATTTATGTGACGATTTTTTTAAGTGTCACAAAATTATGACATTTGTGTGACGGGTTTTTTAAGTGTCGTATAATTATGACATTTGTGTGACGTGTTTTTTAAGTGTCATTTATTTATGACGTTTGTGTGACGATTTTGTGAAATGTCACATAAATAAGTGACTTGATTGACAAAAAATGACTCGTTTGACTGATTAAAACGACACAGTTTTTATTATTTATTTAGCACTTTTTTAATTTAAATTAAGACTTACACGATTATGTAGGTGCTACCATGATTCTTGAAAGGGATCGTCACAGACAAAGCATAATATGCCTTTTACAAGACGAAAATCATTTTACAAAATTATTCCGGAGATATTTTGTCACTTTATTGGACAATATATCATTCGATATATGTATTGTGTATCATATCTTACTTTTACATTATTTTGATGTCAAACACATTTCTCCTCATTCCCTCCAAAGTCCAAAATACCCCACTACCATCACGTACAAACTCCTCCTCACCCTCACCCCACCCACAGTAGTCGCAGGAGCTCCATTAACGACCTTGCTCGCTCGCTCGCTCTCGGTAAGTTTTGTGAAGTATTTTGCTTCTCAATTTCCATGTTCAATTACTTAAAATTCACTTTCGTTTCCAAACCACTAGCATCGAATTTCTGCTTAATAAATACTACTAGTTCGAATCTCTGTGTTTGTCAAATAACAAAGAAATATTCACTTGAACTAGTTCAATAACGAGTTTATAGTTAGGGTTTTCGGGTCTATGTACTTCGTTTTGTTTATTTTTTCTATTTTTATAGCTTTTACTGTGAAATCCTTTGTCAGGTGATGTATTTTTGTTATTCTTACCTGTAAAAACTTTCATATTTTTTTATTTGGTAATTGTTGAATTTTATTTATTTATTTCTTAATTAATTTCTTTGGTTGCGATTTGCTTCTGCAGAGATATAATAGTCCTTTGTCACTTCATTGTGATTTTTTATTTATTTATATCTAGGGCTTTTTAGTCTACTCTAGGCACTTTGTTTTGTCAATTTTTTCTACTATTCATAGCTTCTAATGTGAAATCCTTTGTCAGGTGATGTATTTGTGTTCTTCTTACGGGTATTATTTTCTGAAATTTTCGTATTTATTCTTAAGAGCCATTTTTTACTTAAAATTGGGATTCAAGCCCTTCGGTGGAACCCATACCCAGCTTTAACTAGTCATTCACAACCAAAACCTCTCCTTTTTGGTGTGTGTTTGCACGTGTACAAGATTTGGAGTTGAAGATCAAGCCCACCTTCGACCCTAGGCTACCTCCACATAAGGTAAATCCATTTCCATTCAGTTTTCTTGTTTAAATTTTGCTCCATGATCTATTATTATGTGGTTGTCTCTTAGGTGATTATCAGTAGTTAAATGATGGCTTGAGCTTAGTATGCATAATGAACATGCTTGATGAGATCATGACATGTGTTTTAGATTAATCCATGATTAATATGTGGTTTAGTTAGGATTGAAAGAGCTTTAAAATTATTTTGTGTGAATATGTGGGCAATAATGACTTGTCTAGAATCATTTTGTGAAAAAGATAGTGTCATTTTATCTCTAATCTTGTGCTCAGATGAATTTAAGTAACCTATGACATATAATAAGATGGAAAAGATCGCTTTAGTGTATATGGTACCTTTCACATGTTTTCATTCAGTTTGAATCTATTTTGGTATTATATTGACTAGAATGATCCTTATTTTATGCCTTTTTGTGTGAGTACTTACTGACCCAGAGCAATACAACTTAGACATGGTCTTTCATAACCCTTTTAGCTTCAATATCCAGTTATAATATGTGCTGGCTCCATAAATTTTTGTTTGTCTAAATGTAAAATACTAAATTTTAATGGTGATTGTTGAATACATTATCAGTTAAAAATTTAGTATTTTACTCTTCAGAATCTGATATATTGTTTTGAATTGCTCTTGATATTTCCTTATTTGCTCTACAGTAATTAGAAAGAATAGAATGTGAATATGATAGCAAAACCTTGGTGGACTTCTTCACTTTAAGTCGATAACCTTATGAAGTTTAGTAAAGGTCTAGAAAGTTGTTTGTTAAGTACCCAAAGTATGTCTTTTTCCCTTTTGTAGAATTGCCCACTTGGCTAACTGAAAAATATTTCCTTCTTTCTATTTCAGGAAGAAGACTCCTTACATCCTGCCTTAATTGGAGTCATAGTGTGAGTTCTTTAGCTGCTCTCATATTTGTATATCTTGCTAATTTTCCTCTTAAGCGTAATCCAATAAAGCACTTAAAAGACATGCAAATCAAAGTACACAAAAATGATAAAAATTTAGTTGAATGATCATTAAATTGATCCATTTAGCATAGGTTTACATCCACTCCTGACAAAGAAAATAATAAGTATTATCTTGGTCCTGCTCCACTGGAAGAGATGACTAGGTGTGAATCATGCTTCTATTATTTCTAACAAATATTCACTTGCAATAACTATATGGAAACAAGTCGTATATAAACATTTTCATTTTCATTCTGGATAGTTATCAATGTCCAGTACATACCTTCGTATATCAAAATTTAGTTTTTAAGCTGGGTTGTTCTAATAAACAGTACTTTATTTCTAGGAGATTTATGAGATGAGAAAGTTGATTGGGACACTTTCAGGTAAGTTGGCCCTTTATTGTTCTGATGTATCCATTTCAAGATATTTAGCGGCTCGAAGATGGAATGTGAAGAAGGTAGCTAAGATGCTTAAATCGACCCTGAAGTGGAGATTGGATTACAAGCCTGAAGAAATTTATTGGGTACTGTTACAGAACCGCCCCTTCTTCCCTGCTCTTTGTCATATTCTTTTTTACTGTCATCAAAAGTGTCTAGATGCGTGTTTGGCACTTATTTCTTAATGAACTTCTGAAACCTGCATTTTTGGGGTCTTTCTTTCCTTTTCTCATCTTTTTCTGTTCTGTAGAGGAGAGAAAACTATTTTAGTTAACTAAAACTATTTTAGTTTGTGATGTATGCTGCTGCCTCAATGGTTACCCTTGATGATTTGCTATTTTGCTTTATAATTATTGGTGATTTTTTCTCGATAGATTTTTTTGTGCATTACCTCCGTCCGAATCTGCAACCTTGAAGCCTGATAGTGCTGTGTTGATCTTGTTGATAATAGTATCCTCTCTGTTGTTTCTTACCATTTTTTTAAAATTCTTTGTATAAAGTATTTATTTGATACAGGATGATGTGGTTAGTGAAGCAGAAACAAGCAAAATTTATAGGTCAAACTATATAGACAAACATGGGAGACCAGTTCTTATCACAAGACTTCAAATATTTTTGTTGCTGTATTGGTCGTGACGAGTGTACATTTTAAATTGATAAGATAGTTGATTAACAATATTTTAACCTTATATTAAATATTTTAATAGCACTTTGAATGATTATCCATTTTGAAAAGACTTTGTATAACAAATTCTAGCTATTTAATGTATATTTTTTGTGTTATTTAAATTTTTAGTCCATTTCATCGGTGCATTCAATTTGCAATATTGAAATTAAATTGCAAAAAAAAAAATCCCGCCAAATTTAATTTTTCCGTCATATTAAAATAAATTATTAATTTAATAAAAATTAAAAAAAATAAATCAAAATTTAAATTTATATGACGAGTTTAAACCGCCATTCGTTTGTGACATTTGTGTGAAGGGTAAAAACCGTCACATGTCGTGTGACGGTTCCAGAACCGTCATCCATTTGTGACAGTGGCAAAGATGACACTTACAGGAACCGTCATCTTAGGGGTCAGATGACGCTTTTTACCCGTCACCGTAGAGTGTTTTTCTTGTAGTGATCGGATAGGATAGGTCCAATATCATTGTTCATACTATACAACAACTATACTACATCTCAATCCCAAACAACATGGGTCAACTACATGAATCTGCACTGCACTGTACATGTCATTCCATTTTAGCTCATTGTCCGACTATCAAAAGGCAAAATCTATTCACAGCATGAACTTTAACTCCGTTCATGAGCTTGTAGAACAGTTAACAGCCTCACATGACGCCTAAGCGCCCATCTATGGAATAAGCCAGCGAAATAGAAAATGGCCACCATGGCCATAGCACAGATGTCAAGCAGTCTCCATATTCCCAGACGTCCTGCAAAAGAGTACTATGTCAACGTAGGTTCTAATGAGGTTAAAATATATCCACGAACCAAGCTGGACTCTGGAAGGGATGAACGAGTTTTATTGCGAAAATGCTTATTTTTGTTCTCACACCAGGGATTACATGTTTCAAGATTGCTAACTTGGATAATTACTTACACAATTGATTGCCAAAAGAGCCACCAAAGGAGATAATTGCATGAGTAGAATGGTTAAAGAAAACAGTCATTATTAACCCAAAAAAAAAAACTGTTTCTCCATAGAAAGCTAAAAGAAATAAGTTCTTGACTAGATTCCAATCTGATATTACAAAAATCACATGTTACTGGATGATTGATTTCAAAACTAGCTACTCCTTTGAAGGACGATTTCTTATTGAACGCACGATTTTATGCATTCAGATGACAATGCAGCCTACTAGACTTGGCTTCCACATAATAAATTTCCAATCTATACATCTAATTCTCTCTATATTAGAGTGATGAGAAGATTACCAGTAGGAATAAACTCAAAGTTGCAGTTACTGTAGATCCAACTCAGCAATAACTGCAGTTAAGACAGAGAAATTACCTCAAAGCGAATAGTTATAATAATTGATGCTAGAGTATTAACAACAGATTAGATTATTCATATAATAAAGATATATATATGATCTGAAGAAATGCTTCAAATATGTGGATGCAGGTCTTTGGTTTTGCGTTGCAAAGTACTTGGGTTCAACAAAAATATTACAGGGAATATCTATCCATGCCCAAGATCGGAAAAGTATGTAGCTACAACTACACAGAATTCTGCTAAGATTTTCCCAAGACTTCGGAAGAATAGATGTTGTCATGCCCTAAGAATTACACCCCTAAAAAAGGCTGGTTTAAAGAATCACTCGGAAAAGTCTATTAAGTACTGTTTGCAGAAATCATAAGGCATTACAGTTCAGAAATCATAAAGCATTATTTCTATGAATTTACTTATGCCTCAACTTTTTTGTAAGTTGAAACACGAATTCAGCAAATTATTACAATGCCGTTAATTAATTGTTAAATGGACTTACAGCAAAAAGGCGCAGTACGTAGCAGTTTAACTTGACATGATCCGGATCTATCAGTTTGCTCATCAATGACCCCATAATTTGTCGCATTAACAGTGGCAATGCCACTAATTTCTGTAAAGAAGAAAAGAAGAGAAGCAGTCAGGTAAAAGTTCTAAAGAATCATATGATTCTAATCTTAACAATTTCTTGTGTCTACACATGAATGTGTGTGAGAGAGCGTGTCTTGTGCGTATGCATGGTTGATACTTGCACTTTAAATTGAGGGTATTATTTGATAAATAGTTTAAGCTATCACCAGGTAAAGGACATAACTCACCCTAACCCTCTTAATGCACATGCTTAGGTACAGAAACCAGGGGCTCTAAAGAGGCACAGAAGTCATAATAAGCAAACATCCATACTCTTTTACATTGTACATAATGTTTCTAATGCTTCTATTTATTTTTAAAATGAATGCTGGTGATGGAAACATTAAAGTGCCAAGACTTGGTCCACCAAACACATCCTTTCATTTTTTTTAATATAAGCAATGATTCCGTTGAATGTAGATATGCACAAAAAAGTGGTGAACCAAACATATCCTTTTAGTCAAGACTAGCTTCCTCCAGGATCTTGAAATATTTCTCAGGCATTTTAAAAACAACTTGGGTCAGCAAATAGTTTATCAATATAAAAAAATTAGTCTGGATATCATTGAGCTTGCTCAGGCTGTGAAAAAGGGTCTGCAACAAGCTTTCATCTAGAAATCTCAATCATTTGGTGCACACAAGATGAAATTCAGGAGCAATGTCCCTTATATCCCTTTAGCTTACTTGAAGTCTTCATCGAGGCTTGGCTACCATGCACTAACACAGGCAAACAGTTCAGGTGTGCTAAATAAACTCCTAATATGATTCATTTAGACTTATAGTACTATTTACCAAGAACACCAACACAATATCTGAATAATGATGCTACAAGATTAGTTCTTTCCAGAATGAGACCACAACAGGTAAGAAGCAGTTTTGCATCCAAAAGGGACATCCAAGTATTGCTACATTACCACATAACAATCAAACAAGATGCAACCAAAAGTAAAAATTAACATGTGAATTTCTATTTGTATCACTTCCGAACTTCATTACTGACTTTAATTTTGAGGGTTTTTGTTCTCGGGGAAGAAATTTTGAGGGTTTTTGTTCTCGGGGAAGAAACACGCAGGTAACTGTAATAAGTGCTTTCTTGTAGTTTTGATAAAAATTCCCCAAAGCAAGTTTGTTATACCAAATCAGAGTCCGCAAGCAAGACTTTGGATGCGCCAAAATGTTATTGTTATTTTTTATCAAGTCAATGAATACACCTCGATGTTGAGCTGTTTATTTCACATTTGTGGGAATAAATACGGAAGATTATGACATATAACCATAAAATAGTCAATAACACTTAAAATAAGAGACATGTGGAAGATGATGCTTAGTCTATAATTGTTATACTTAGCATTAGAGACTACCTCCCCACCCCACACATAAAAACGAAAAGGAAAGAAAGGTGGTCTACTCCTCATTTGCAGAATACAATCGCCCACCCAATGCAGGAGAGGAAAAAAGCTGCATCAAGATATCCAAGATGTCCTGTCTTGCAAGGTGTACTACCTATAAGATGAAATCCTAATTGAGTTCTCATCTACTTATAACAGAGAGATGATTCATCATAGAATCAATTTGTAATTGTACGCCAGAGCACATAATAGGTATCTTGCGCCTAAACACCCTCTTGTCATAAGCTTCACTATTACTGTAATTGTTAGTGAGCAATTAGCCAATTAGCCTTAATGCTGAAAATACTAATAAAGTCTTAGAAGTATCAGACCAGAACGAACACACAAAACCAAGAAAAAGATAAGTTGCAGAAGAAATTCTCAATTGAGAATTGCAATGCAGAGTGGACTAATTACCTACCAGGAAAAACCCATAAACACCACCTACGTATAGGTGATTGTATCGCGTAACGTCCCTAAGGAGTTCAGCATCCTCTTGCTGTTGTACAAGCAAAGAATCTTCGGGAACCAGCTTACTGATGGGACGACAGCATATGGGACATTTGCATCGTTGTACTGTTGATCTGTAATTCCATAGTTGCAATATGCAAGTTGCTGCAGGGAAGAGGACAAAAAAGGGGGTAATAAGGAACACGTAATTTAGATACAACAACATACCCATTCAATCACATAGTGGGGTCTAGAGACCTCACCCCTACCAAGATAGGGTAGAGAGGTTGTTTTCGATAGACCCTCGGCACAAAGAACAAATATATAAAAGAAAACCCAGGACACAATACTTAATTTAGATACAACTCTTGAAACTTTTATGACTTTTCTCCATTTAATAATAATAATAATAACATATTTTCTTGTGTTTGGGGCTGCACAGGGTAGAGAAAGGAAAAATCAAGAGGAGGACAATTAAGTGGTAAAGTTTGAGAAGAGCTCTTCATGTTAACATACTTCTACTACGCGAGATCACTCTGCGAATTGTGGAAGGATCAAATCATATAAACATGAATTTCATAGGCAATAAGTATATCATCTACAGCTTCTTTCAGTAAAATGGATTTGGGGGGGGGGGGGGGGTATCTATGATTTTCTGAAGGCTATTCTTGTAATTGATAAGCAGTGGATCCATGATTTAAATTTTATGGACTCAATCTTAAGATAAGATTGAACCTATTATATTTATTACTCCCTCTGTTCCATCATAATGAGTGGTTTTTAGGCTCATGCACACCCTTAAGAAATTGCTAACTCGTACAAAATTAGAAGTATTTTTACTAACTTACCCTAATCAAGGTTTACAACTTTCTAGAAAAATAAAAGGTAGTTAATGAATCTTGGAAGAATCTGGCCAAAGTTCTTCAAATCCTAAATCACCACTTATTTTGGAAAAATTTGTAAAGCCTTAAAACCCACTTATTATGAAACGAACGGAGTACAATTTTAGTAATTTTTTATACATAATTTTATACAACACATCGAAAGTTAGGGGTTCACTAAAACCCCAAACCTAGAGTGCTAGATAGGCCTCTGCTGATAAGTGATGTATGATTTTCTGAAGCCCCCATATCAGTATATTTAAGTTCTATAGTCAGAATTTCTACCCAAAAAAAAAAAAGAAAGAAGAACATAAATGAAAGTATGTGAATGGTTTTCAAGATAGAGGTGTTGACATAGATAATTTGTAGAAAAATACAAGGAGGAGCAGAAAGTAGTACCACAAAACCAGTGTCCACAATTGGTCCTACAGGGAATTGTGAAGTTCCCAAAACATATGGGACAGTGATCATCTTCACTTTGATCCCTATTTTTAGCCTTCTCCTCCATTTCTTCAACAAATTCCTCCACACTCTCTCCAAAAGAAAATATCTTAAATGTCCCCATCATAATTTATTTTTATAAGCCCAAATCATCTATAGCTACCACAGTTTGATGCACACCCACAATCAATGATCTTGCAGTTAGAGGACACATTCCTCGTCTCGAAATCTAACTAAAAATATACATTATTACATAAATAAATAAAAGTTTGAGATGGACAGACAGAGAGCTTTTTTAATGGACAGATGAGCTGTTTTGGATAAGAACGAAGATATATTTTAATAAGAGAAAAGAAGTAACAATTCGCCGCGTAGAGTAGAGCAGTTGACACGTTGAAGGTTCGCCGCATCTGTACAAATAGTAACATGACTCACTTTTACTTAGTATGTGACTAAGCTTATGAAAAGATATTTAAGCTTATGAAAAGATATTTCTATTTCTCAAAACTAATTTTACAATATTATGAAAAAATGTTTCTGTTTCTCAAAAATAGTTCTACAATCTTATGGAAAGATGTTTTTGTTTCTTAAAAGTAGTTCTACAATTTTATGGAAAGATATTTCTGTTTCTCAAAAGTAGTTCTACAGAAAGGGTGTTTGGCGTATAATTATAGAAGGGCTTCTGAGAAACAGAAATAGTTTTTTGTTTGGCCAATATTTATGCAAATTTACTAGAATATTCTTTTTAATAGATTTAAAACTATTTAAATATTCTTTTTTATCATATGTTTCTAAAAATTAGTATATCTTTACAATTTAATAATTTTTTTTAAAATTATTTAATTGCAATATTTAATCAAAAACAATATTATATTGTACATAAGAAATGTAACGACAATATGATAGTCACTGACTCAAATATATCCAAATCTACTCCCGCCCTACCTACACCTACCCCACCCTATCCTCAAATTTCTATGTCATATTTTTTACTTTTATAAAAAAAAAAATTAAAAAATATGAATTTTTTTCTTACCCCCCACCCCACCCTCATTGCCCTACTCATCCTCAAATTTCTATTTCATATTTTTTGTTACTTTTATTAAAAAATGAATTTTTTTCTTACCCCACCCCCCCGCCCCTACCCCTACCCCACCCTCACCCCATTGTCTACCCATCCTCAAATTTCTATTTCATATTTTTTGTTACTTTTATAAAAAAATATATTAATTGTTTTCTTACTATCCCTACCCTCACCTTACCCCTATTCCCAAATTTCTATTTTATATGGGGATAATTATATGAGATTAAAAGAAATTTTGTGGAAAAAAAATGGTACATGGGTTCAAAAAAAATTTAATGAATAAACAAAAAGGGCTTCTCCAGAAACACTTCTCCAGAAGCACCAAATTGGTGTTTCTGCTTCTCTTCCCATCTAGAAACATTTTTTTACTTCTGAAAAAAGTGTTTCTACTTTTGAAAATAGGGTGTTTGGTCAAAGAAATATTTCTGAGAAACAGAAACACTTCCCGAAGCTTGGCCAAACACCACCTTAGTCAATAATTGATGCTTTGTTTCGCTCTTGCTCTCATACGTCTTTATTTTGTCCACTTCGTCGTCGTCCTATCAATTTCTTTCAACACACAATTCTTATGTTGTTTAACCATGCCTGTTACTACTTTCAATTAATAGGACCCTATTTTATTTTCCGTCTGAACTAAAAAAATAAATGTTTTTAAATTTAATAATAATTTAAAACTTCGCTTTTGTTTTTATTAAAAAGGTTTTATGATTATATGGAGGAATAATATAATACATTTAACGCTATAAATTTAAAAATAGTGTAATCGTATGAATATTTATATTTATATTTATAACCACCCTTTTTAAAATATTATGCTCAGTTATATAAGATTACATAAAATGAGACGAAAGAAATACTTATTTTCATATATGTAGATATTGATCTAGTTATCACTACTTTAAATACTGAATTGAAAAAATGTTGAATGTTTTATTTGAAGAATATTTCAATTGAATAATTTAGTTTTCATTCATAAATTTTTATTTTCTACTAAAGTAAACACATTTAGAAATAAAATCAACCTCCAAAGTCATGTAACGTGGTACCAATACCAGACATGAAGCGTGAAAGCGTAGAAGAAGTATCTCTGCCCTTGTTTTGATGAGGGGAAAGTCCCGAAGGCGAAACCCCCCACCTGTACTAGAGGCCTCTTAGCCAGGTGGGATGTAAATCGAGGGATATGCGCGAGTGGCAGCCCTGCAAGGGAGAGGACCAACGAGACACGAACCCAAAGAACAACCCTGCAATATTTCAAAGAAAGTATCATACCACACGGGTTCGAACCCGCGACGTCGGGGTGGTTGTACCCCAATCACCTTGCCACTTACCAACTCGCATGTGCCCCTGGAGGCGTATCTCTGCCCTTGTTATCCCTACTAGAAGAAACATTACCCTTACTCATAATCGTACGTCTAAATTCTTCCATTTTAATTATGTAAATAATTAATTAAAGATAATGAAATTAAGTGCGATAATTAAAATAAACAATAATAATTTAAAGAAGGAACGAAGGTACCAAACGCCGACGGAACGTCGACGTGTAATCGAGATTGAAAATTGAAACTTTGCTCGATGGATGATCCTCAAGCTAGTTGTCAACTTCAATCCCAATTTTGAACTTTTTTTTTTTTTTTTTTTTTTTTAGGTAAATGCAAATATTATTACTAATAACGAAAAAAGAAGTGGCTACAATCAGTCGTTGAGGTATCTCAAGCCTCAACGTAATGCAAACAAGAAGAGATAGAGGGGAGGGGTGGTCACTCAAAAGGTGCCACTACAAGAGGGGATAAAATCATAGAGAACTCTATAAGATGTTGTTTTGATTCTCAGAATGACCTCTTACAAGCAAGCTTGTGCCTTCAAAGAGCATTGTGTTTCTTGCCCTCCAAATCTCATAAACCATTATGCAAAAAGTAAGCAAAATAGCTTTGGCTCGGATGTCATTCCGCGGTGTTCTTTCTTAATCCATTTAAGGGAGCTTTCAGCTTGTCATCTCTCTTCTAATACCCAACCAATCTTTTATGCTCTTCCAAATCATGTGTGTATAAAGGTGCAAAGAAGAGGTGTTCCTTGTTTCATTAGCTTGCTTGCAGAATCCGCAAGATTTATCCTCCAAGTTGAGAAATGATAGAGTATCCTTTGTAGCTAACCGCTTCGCAATTTAGCCACATAGTAAAAGAGAATTTGGGAGGAATGAATCCTTTCCAAATTTGTGACATCCAAAGCTTTTTAGCTTGGAGTGCGCAAGATATCATATACGAGGCTTGAATCAAATATACCGTTGGCACAACATTTTGTAAAGCCACAATAGCATCACCATGGCTACCAAAGATAGAAACAAATTTGTCGCGAATCCCACAAATCTTTTTGAATAAAGGGAGTCCCTAGACGCACCTCATAGTCCCAAATTGTAATATCTCTCAAATAGTGACTATTGATCCATTGACCCATAGAGAATCACCACGCGTGAGTTTGCCAAATCGTCCCGGATAGCAGGGCATGATTCCATTCCTCGATGTTCATAGCACCCAAGCCACCTTCATTGAGGCAGCAAATGATATCCCAAGCAACTCTTGTGGTTTCCATAAGAATTGAATACAAGCGGACCTTACCTTGTTGATAATAGTGGCGATAGGAAGTGCCCTAACCAAAAGCTCTCAACCCTCGACGACCGACTGATTAGTTCAAGCTTACCAAAGATACGAAAGGGTGTGATGCCCCATTTCGAATGTAATTCGAAATAGCACTAGTGAATGGGCAAATTGATCCACCGAGACTGAAATTGGGACAAAGGGATCCCCAAGTATCGCATCGAAAACTACCAATGGCGAAACCCACTCGTCAATATCAAGTCCCGAATCAGAATGCATTCCCGCTAAGTAGACAGAGGATTTAGCGGGTTAAGAGTTAATCCCGAGGCAGCCTCCAACTCTTCCAGACAATCCATAAGAATCCCAATGAAGATATATCTCCTTTGGCAAAGCATGAGGTCATCCGCGAAAGCAAGATGAGTAATGCCCAATTTCTTACACTTTGGAAAATATGAAAGCTCTTGCCTCACCTTCATTTTAAGCCTTGAGAGGTATTCCATGCACAAGATAAAGAGAGTAGGGGACATAGGATCACCTTGTCTTAGGCCGCGCTTTCCTTTGAAGTATCCATGTAGCTCCATCGATAGAAAGGGAGAAGGAGGTTGAGCTAACACATTCCATGATCCATCTTGTAAACTGTCTCGAAATTTTAGACTTCTTAGTACCAATTCGGCGAAGCTCCAAGAGATCAGACGAATGCTTTACGGCGTCCACCATAAGCATACATCTTGGTGAGACTCGGCTCTATTAAATCCTCTCACAAGCTCTTGTGCCATATACGTTGTCCATCATGTTTCTTCCTTTCACAAAAGCCCTCGGGATTTGTCGATGAGAAGGAAGGATCAATGCCATTCTGTTAGCTAGAATCTTTGTGATGATCTTATAGATCACATTAGTCAATCCGATGGGCTGAAATCATTTACCTTGGGATCATGGTCAGCTTTTGGTAGCAGGTAATGATGGTATGATTAACTCGCTTCAAAAGAACTCCGAGAGAAGAACTCTTGGACACATCTTACAACATCACGGCCCACATCTTTCCATCTATTCTTGAAGAAGGCAACAGTATAACCATCCGGTCCAGTGCCTTGTCATTGCCTATATCGAGAGTGCTTCCCAAATCTCCTTTGGGGTGATGAAATGCAAAGTCAGAATCTCTCTTCTTCACCACTGGGGCCATAGTTGAACACATCAGATCAAAGTTGGTAGTGGCGGGAAGTACCTAATAGATCTTCGTAAAATTCAACAAGCAACTTCGACTTCTTCGGTGATGTAGTGGTAGTACCATTAGCTTTAACAAGAAAGTTAATGGAGTTCCCGACATTACTCTTTGATCAAACTATGAAAGTATTTGGAACATCTATCACTTCCAATCAAGTGCTACGCCTTGACTTCGCCTTATGAAGTGTCTTTCACTTCCAAGAAGGTGTTTGCTCTAGCTCTTGAGGACTTAACCTTGGCTTTAAGCTCTTCATCAAAGGATTTTCCATGTGTGCATTGATAGCCTCCTTGAACTCTATGTTAGCCCCTTTTGCTCTTTGTTCGATACCTCCAAAGTCACTTATGTTCAAAGCCCTTAAAGGTTGCTTCAAGCTTTCAATTTGGAGGCAAGGACGAATTGAGCAAGACTTCATATGTCTTGTCTCCAACATGAAGTCATAATGTTCTCAAAGGTGGGTGAAAGCCACATATTCATGAACTTGAAAGCGCTTTCCCAACATTATATGATGCAATAATCGTGGCTATCACAGACGGTGTCCGAGACAGCTCCATAGGCATGAAATTGGCCTTGCATTCTAAGGTCAAATCACTCCAATTTTGATTCATCAAAACTCGCTGCTTAGACCAAATCGAACCATTCGTCCAGTGTAGAAGGAACCGGATGAAGGAGCGTCTTCTAGTCCATGAGAATTCACGAAATCTCCAAGATCCCTAAGTGCATAAGGCGTGAGAGGACCCCACCTTATCATTAGGGTTGCAGTAAGTGTTGAAATCTCCCATAATCATCCAAGGCTTATTGATGCCAACGCCTGAGAAAGGTGATGCCAAAGCATCCTTCATCCGAGATGCTATAAACCGGTACACAAATGTGGCAAGGAAGGACACTTGTGTTATATTGCAACTTGCTGGACATGGATATGCCGAGAGTCCATACCAAGCACTTCGCAACAAACCCCGGATGGATCCCAAAGTAATAGCATTCTACCGCTCCAATGAATTCCAAATTTGAGCAAAACTTCCACGCTTTGAATCTTTGAGTAGAGAAAGACTCGTCCTTGGTTGAGATAGCTTAGTTTCCAATAGACAAATCATAGCCGTGATCATGCTGCTTTTGTGATACTACAGACTAGAGCTTGCGTGGCAGCTCTATCCCTTTGTCCGCAAAGACCACGGACATTCCAACAAAGTATTTTCATATGGAAACAAAGGAGGTTTTATTAGCACCTCCGCGCTTAGCCGCCGCTTCCCAACGCACCGGCCCATTCTTTTGGACAAAACCTCTTGCCATCCATCATCTTTGTTCTTGGAAGCCATAACTTGTGTACCACCAAGCTATGTTCCCCGCTCAAAGTTAACGTTGCTTGACACAAGTCGAGCCTTTCCGTAGCACCGTTGAATGCAACTTCATCCAACGAAGGTGGCGGGTTCATAGCATCTCGTAATCAGAATGTTTTGACTCACCCTCATCCTAACATGTTGTAACGCCATTGTGAGAATTAGGCGGTGAGGACTTTGCTAGAGAATCCCGCAAACATGATGGGCCGAATGACCCAAAACCGAGGACCCGCGCACGTGATACTTCTCCCAAGCTTCCGCACTGCGAGGTGTCAGTGCACAGTTTCTTCAATGTCCATCAAGTTATCAGCATCTACGGGATGTTGAGAAGATGGTGGATGAGGGGGGGGAGGGTTGGTTCCACCCGTACCTTTGTTGACCTTCAAATGAATAGAATCATCTTTGTTGTTAGGGGGGGCCTCAGTATTGCATGTTTTTGGAGCTTCTTCAATGTTGACATCATCCCTCAGCTTCCTACACTTCAAGTGGTTGTGTCCAAAAGCCGCACAATGATAGCAAAAGTCCGGGTAATTCTCATAGTTTACCCTTTGAGTATACTTTCTTATCGGGAGATTGACGACAAAATCCATTATCGGCTCCTTGCTAACATCCACTTCCACTAGAACTCTTGCATAGTTCATTTTAGACCTTTCCTTAGTATATTGGTCAGTGTAAAGAGGTTTTCCTACACGTGAAGCAATCTTACTAAGGCCCGTTGCACTCCAAATAGAAAGGGGAATGTCCGGGAAAGTGACCCAAATAGGAATGTCCATAAACAAATCATCCGTTATAAGAACTCCTTTATTGATAGCCTTGAGCATCATGGTTTTCCCGTAGACCATATAAGGGCCTCCGTGAAGTACATTAGTGCGCTCTTCCTCCGTCATGAATTTGAACATCGCCGCCTTTGCCATATGGTATAATACGGCATTTAACTCCCATCCTTTCACAATCGTATTCAATGCTTCTCTTCAGGAAAGGACCGTGAAGCAACCTATTAGGCAATAGCCCCAAGTTTCTATGAAAGGAACTTCATCCTCAAGATCTATATTTACTTCCTCCCTTGTTGTTCAATAAATTGTAACTTCATACCTTTTGCCTCAATCCTAGTTCCCGCAAAGACTCCAGCAAAAGTCTTTTTAGGAGGGAAGGGACCTTTGCCATGGTTTGGGGGAAGATTGTTGTGAGTTGCATACTGTGGTAGGAAATGATGTGGTTTAGAAGGTGCATTAGTGTGTAAATCATTGGGAGGTATATCCGGAGGTATAGGCAGAGGGGAAGGGTAGAAGGGAGTGAGTCAGCCCGCAATAGAAGAGATGATTTGCGTGCCATTTGGGAGGGTAGGGAATTTGTGTTGGTTTTCAGAAGGAATAGAAGGAAGAGGAGATAGAAGGGGTGTGGTGTTGTGAAATTCAGGAAGTAGTGAAGTGGTATTAGATGAGAGAGGGGGGAAGTTTAGGACTCTACTCGAATCCGAGGAAGTGTTAAAGACGAAAGGAGTGTTGTGATTCTTGAGATTGGCTCCACTTAGCAAACTAGCTAAAGTAGGGAAGGCTTCATTGGTGACACTTAAAGAAATCTGTGGTTGTTGACTTGAATCACGAGAAGGCACTTTGAATGCCGTCTCATTCAATGTTGACCCCTCGGCTCTTGCATCATTAATGGTTATGGAGTTCCTAGGCTCCTTGGACATAGAAATAGCTTTGTTTCTCACAAATGACTTGGCTCTTCGTAACGTGAGTAGTCAATGCCCCTAGATTGTCCCTCGATCCGCCTTGGAACCAAGACCATCATAAAGTCCCGAGTTATTAGAGAGTCATTGAAACCCGCCACATTCAACGCCGAATTTCTCCTCGTAATATTGATGGTTGTGGAGTTCCTAGGCTCCTTGGACAAAGAAATAGCTTTGTTTCTCACAATTGACTTTGCTCTTCGTGTAACGTGAGTAGTCAATGCCCCTAGATTATCCCCCTGATCCGTCTTGGAACTAAGACCATCATAAAGAACCGGAGTAATGAGAGAGTCGCTGGTACCGCCTCATAAATGCGACGCCGCGGCTCCTCAATCAAAACGTTGGAACCCACCATTGACTTAGCTCCTTGTAAGACGGGGGTAGTTAATGTCCCTAGGTTGTCCCCCTGCCCCGCCTTGGAAATCAGACCATCATTAAGGCCCGAAGTTGGGAGTGCAATCTTGATACCCGGCGTTAAAGTTTGACGCCTCAAGACTTTCAATTATGACGTTCAAACTCGGGGCTAGAAACCCCTTCGTATTCCACATCTGATCTTGATCCTTGCATAGAGTGCATATTCCTAGTATCATTGTTATCCTCGTGACCCGCCTTAGCCTTCTGACCCAAGACCCGACCCGTAATAGGAGTAGTCCCATCGTTTCCCGGGGCATTGAAGTTTGCTCTCTTGACATCCGCGTTGAACTTCGGGGATAAGTACCATCAATGCTTTCAATCGACTTGAATCAAACAAGACATGAGTACTCTTGGACCCATGAACCCTCGCACGACCCGCCAAGAACCGTTGACCCACGCTTGACGGTTTGACCCGAGAATGCCATCGTTTCGCTTCACCAATTGCAATGTCTGGCCCAGATTTTAACCCTTTTCCAGCAAACCTGAGAGAATTTCCAGGTAGTGTCGGGGTACTAATGCTGGAGTGACTGTCTAGTTCATCCGAAATGATCCCTTTACCAACAAATTGGCCCGTGGACTGATCAATCACCATAGTAGCATTAGGGGCGTCAATGGTCTTGCCGGAAGTTCTGCCTTCAAACTCACTAATATCCAAGCTTTCAATTTCGATATTTTTGCCCCATTCATGTATCCTTTGTAGCATAGAATCATCTACTACATTTTCTAAAGGAAAGCGCGAGTCTGGAGTAACATGAACCAACACAGAAGGGTCCGAGATTGCTAATAAGATTTTCCTCGACAATTGTTGGACTACTGCCATTCTTTTTTTTCTTCTTTGTTCTAGCTTTAGCCGAACTGCCTGAACCTCCTGAATCATTGCTAGAACGTGTGTAACGTTTAGACTTTTTCATATTGTGGACAATAACAATCAAACCATAATGAATCAAACGAAAAAAACTAAGGGGGGTGGAAGAAGAGGAAGAAACCTAAGGAGCAACTAAGGGAAACGTTGAGAGCGTTTTCTTAGTGAGATTGTTATAAACCACTGCAGCGTTAATAAAGGAAAATGTATTGACGAAGGAACCCGCAGCCATGATCTTAGGAAAACCATGATGCTCAAGGCTATCAATAAAGGAGTTCTTATAACGGATGATTTGTTTATGGACATTCCTATTTGGGTCGAAAGAGTAGCGGCTGCGGGTTCCTTCGTCAACAAAAAATTTTGAACTTTGATACAATTATACAAATGAGAAAATAAAATATTTAGTAGGCAATGTAGACTTGTAGAGAGATAGATTGAGAGATTGTAGGAAAATTTGTGAGATAAAATGAAGAGAAAATGAGGTATTTATAATTGAAAAATTGGGTTAAAGTATAAATATAATAACTTAGGGGTTAAAAATAAATATTAAGAGGTATGAGGTTTATGGGGTGGGGGCCAAAAATGACCGTTGGAGCCATTGCACAATGGCCAAAATCTAAATTTGATCGTTGTTCCCTATCATCTTGAGATGAAAAACGTCCAATACACGACATGACCGAAATTATTTTGTTATACCCCGTATTTCCAGAGTATGTACGTGAGGGCGTACGTAGAAAAGTTTGAGCCTTAAATTAGGCAAGGGACGAAAATTTTGTTCACAACTACCAAAAAGAATTGTTTTCCGACGAAACGTTTTCCAAACTTTGCGAAGGGAAAAATACGGCTATGCCATTTATTATTTTTGCGGATTTTTCCGAGAGATGAAATATTTTGGACCAACGAGAGGGTGACACTTGTCCCTCAAGTGGACGGCAAAGCTAGGGGAGTTGGTGCACGTTTTTTTCATTTATTTTGCCTAAAACATTTGGTCAATGGTTGGTAGGATATTTTGTGTAGTTGATGAGCAAGTGGGACCCACTTACACTTGTCCAAATCCACACCCTACACTTGCCCACCACTTGTCTAAATCTTGGCCATTGATTGGCCTATAAATACCCCTCCAATGCAAGACTTATTCTTCATCCACACTTGTGAAATTCCAAGGAAAATACTCCCTCCCCTTTGTGTAGATTTCGTCCAAAGCCTCCCCCTCCCCCTCCTTGAGAGGCCCTCGGCCGAACCCCCCCCCCCCCTTGCCTAGTTGTTTTCGTAAAATACCCCCCCCCCCTTGGTAGAAAAGTATTCTCCAAGTATTGTTACTATTCCAAAATACCTTGGCCCAAATACCTTGTAGTATTCCAAGGTTACACCTATACTAAAAGCCCAGAAATACTATTATACTTCCTTCACTACAAAACGAAACCCTAAGGAAAATCTTCATAGTCGGTTGAAGTGTTAAGTAGAAGTTGTGTAGAACTTCTAAGGGTTGTTTGGAGCGGGTTGGAGCGTTGAATATGAGCAAACGTTGCTCGATCGACATTAAAACTTGGATAATTTTGGGCTTATCGAGGTAAATACTACTGTCCTTCTATTGTAATTGGAAATTACATACTGTAGTAGTATAGAAATGAGTATAAGACGTATATAAGGATGGTATAAAAGAAGAGAATTGAATGGAAATCACATCAGAAGAATATTAAAGAAGAAGACTGAACTGTACTTACATAGGACTGTATTTACAGTAGACTTGTGTAGTTTGGCGGGTAGGGAAGTGCTGCCCAATTTTCCGTAGAATAAGGAATCTGTATCTAGAATTATTCTACAGAGTAGTCTAGACGTTAATAGACTTGTATGACCGTTATAGGTTGAAGATCGCGAGTAGCGTATTCTACTCGGGGGTGGAAAAGGCTAGCGGATTACGATTTTGGAGCTATTTGCTAATAGTCGATAATCGTCGCGAGGTATGTGATTCTTCCTATCCTCTTGAGCATGATATTTTAAAAGAATATATATATAGTACGGTAGACGTACGTGTGTTAACTGAACGTGGTTTTACTTCGATGTCTTTTGACTTGAGTTTTAAATAATAAGAATCTTGAAGTATTTCAAAAGAATTAAGAATCATTTTTTAAAGAAGAGTAATACTTGGTTGTGAAAGTTTAAGAGTTATACTAGTTTTACGGGAAGTTAGGTATAACGACTTAGGAGTAATAAAAAGAATGGTTTATTGATTTTAGAAGATAAGAGACTTGATCTCAAAAGATAAGAGGCTTGACGTAATTAAATTGATATGAATTTTGTTAAAAAGTGTGAAACCTCATTCGTGAGTAATGAGTACTTGGTTTTAAAAAAAAAGAATAATATTTTACTGATTCGGAAATGAGAATAAGTATCGAATGAACCACTGCAGCGTTAATAAAGGAAAATGTATTGACAAATAAGTAACTATATTAAAACTAGTAGAAACCTCCATCTGCATAGAAGCTAAGATAAGACAAAATTGTATTACATTTCCTAGATCATGGCTGCTTTAATAAGATTGTTATAAACAAGAATAACCTACTCATACACAAGGCATATATTGCTCAACTGTTTTAAAAGAGAATTATGTTATTAAATGATTAAGACTATGAACTATGAAATCTTTCGAAAACAAGAGACGTGAATATTTGAAATTAGGCAAACTTGAACTTTTGGAAAAGAATGTTGTTACTTGACTTTAAGAAGGAAAGTGTTTTGGTTTAAAAAGCAGGGCATAATATTACCTTAGTTGTTTTAAAAGGAAAATATGGTATTATCTTTATCTGTCTTAAAAGAGCGTTTAAATGTTATGACCACACGACACCGCGTTCATGGGATGAACCGGGAATGTATTCCACCTGATTTGATACCGCGTTCATGAGATGAACCGGGAATGTATTTCACTCGACACCGCGTTCATGGGATGAACCGAGAATGTATTCCACCTGATTTGATATCGCGTTCATGAGATGAACCGGGAATGTATTTCACTCGACACCGCGTTCATGGGATGAACCGGGAATGTATTTCACCTGATTTGATACCGCGTTCATGAGATGAATCGGGAATGTATTTCACTCGACACCGCGTTCATGGGATGAACCGGGAATGTATTCCACCTGATTTGATACCGCGTTCATGAGATGAACCGGAAATGTATTTCACTCGACACCGCGTTCATGGGATGAACCGGGAATGTATACCACCTGATTTGATACCGCGTTCATGAGATGAACCGGGAATGTATTTCACTCGACACCGCGTTCATGGGATGAACCGGGAATGTATTCCACACGACACCGCGTTCATGAGATGAACCGGGAATGTATTTCACATGATACCGAGTTCATGAGATGGACCGGGAATGTATTTCATGCGACACCGCGTTCATGGGATGAACCGGGAATGTATACCACCTGATTTGATACCGAGTCCATGAGATGGACCGGGAATGTATTCCATACGATTTCACCTCGAGTCCATGAGATGGGCCGAGACATGTTACACGTATCACATGATTTATACCTAGACTGCCGGCAGTGAGGAAGGAGTTCCACGGGCATGAGGGATGACCTTGGCGGGCGTGAGTCACGACTTGACATGACTACTTTTATCCGTGGAATCGTAGTTTTGTTATCATATATGTCTTCTGCTTTATTTAGACTATTATGATTTCATTTTCGATTTTCGCCACATACTTGCAATTGCCAGATCGACCTCCTTCGGGACTGCGTTCATGTCGCATGTAGGTACACCGGTTGTTGATCCTCGCTCATAGGATCACGATTCAACAGATTGGGAAGCTCCGTTTCTCCGGAGGCTTATCTTTTGGTATGTTTCCCTGAGTTGTAGGTTCTGTACATTCAGGGGTATGGCGGGGCCCTGTCCCGTCATAGGTGTTGTTACATTCTTAGAGGTCTGTAGTACTGTTGTGGGCAGAGTTTGTAAAAGGGATGTAACTGTTCAAAAATTTCTGTATATATGCAAGAAGGCAACCGTTTTGGTTGGCCTGTTTTATTATCTTATCTCTTGTTTCATATCTGTATGTTTTATATTCCGCTGATTTCTCTGATGTATGACTACTTGGGTGCCCGGGTAAGGCACCAGTCACGGGCTCCGGAACGGGTCGTGACATATTTAAAATTCACGCATGCTCGCATCAAGTCCTTCATCACAACATCCCCGCGGAAGCAGGCAATGAGAAGGTGCCTACCGCCAATGATGATCATATGTTATGGACGACTCTTGATGCTACAGTACTCCAGTGGATTAATTCCACTATATCTACGAACCTGTTGCAGACAATTATTGAACCCGACGCTTACGGTGATGGAAACACGAAATATGGTGCGTGATATATTCCAAGAGAATCTTCGGACAAAGACGTTGACTCATAGCCAATTTTGTCTCGATCTTCAGAATTGCAAAAATGTTGGGCAGGTAGACAAGGCTGACGCAAAAAATCAAATCATCCCGTCGTCGAGTTATGACGACACTGGGTTACCATGGTCAAAACACCAAGGCGGGCTAACGCGGACTCAAAGCTGTCCCAGTGTCGAGTTATGACAACACTGGGATATGGTGCAAAAAGTAAAAGAAAATAAGCGGCTCAACACGGGTGTACCGCTATGGCTTATGGTGCTGGGTTCTATGGTGATGTGGAGCGGGTGGACCGACGCTTGAGGCCGCTTCTGCCATTCGTTGGGAAGGTTGGCCCCCCAACAAATTGCCCCGGTTCGCTGTAAGAGAAAATCCACGTTGTGCTCCTGCTCCTGCATGCTAAGACTTAAACAAACGGTTAGTGCATAACTGTTAAGGCAAAATGATGATGCATAATTTTAAAAGTAATGTGACTGTGAGTAGAAAAATGTTATCCTGCAAAAATGTGATGCCTGTTGTGTTGATGCGATGCTGCAAATGCTGTGGCATTCGTCCTTGCACAGACGTGTTGCGATAGTGAATGCGGATATGTCGTCCTTGCTGCAACTGCCCCTGTAGACTAAAGCTCAAGAAAGAGTTAGTGTATAACTGCTAAGACAGAATAATAAAGCATGAATAAGAAATGCAATTTTGAGAGTATAGAAATCATCCTTGCGTGGATGTGATATGTTGATGATGGCGTCATTTTCGAACTTTGGCGTTATGGCGTCGTTTTCGGACTTGGCGTGTTGTTGCTGGTGTCGTTGCGTAGACATTGTCACACCCCGAACCCCAGGCCCGTGACTGGTGCCCTACCTGGGCACCCTTCTACCTTAACAACTAAGTACATTGCGGAAATTAATAACAGCTCATTTTTTTTAAAACCAACGTACGTACAAGGCAAAGCCGACTAGGCTGCCATATAATATACATAAACAAAAGACACTACACTGTACACGAGTCCAATCCGGATATGAATACGGACCTCAGGAGTTAAATCGAACTATGACGGACAAGGCCCCATTGTACCCATAAATGTACAAAAGCACATCTTGAAGGAACTATACCAAAATGATAAACTCACGAGCAGAGGAGCTATCCAAAACTCGGCGGTCCTACACTGCCGATCACCAAATCTGCGTACCTAAACTGCGGATGAACGCAGCCGGCGAGGTCAAGACGAAGAATGTACCAAGTATGTGCGCAGTAAATGCGTAATAAAATCATATGACGATCTAAATAAAGCAGAGACATGTATGATATCCAACCTACGAGACATAACACATAAGCAGTCATATCAAGTCAGGGACGCAGGCCCTCAAGGTCATTACTCAAATATAACCATGGGTCTCACGCCCATAATATCAATCATGCCCGTGGAATCCTTCCTCACCGGCGATCCATGATGTAACAACACCCATAAGGATACATGAACACCAAGTCCCACCTGTGTCCTAAATACCTCGTGGTCTCATGCCCCGGAATCCTACCTCGTAAAAGAATGACCATAGGGTAACACAAACAAATCCGGGGACATATATGATACTCAAAATACAACACCTTGTGCCTTACTACAATGAGAGTAAATGAGTATCCTTACAATATAAAATAGGAAGCTCATGATCAAAGCAGGACCATCCGCCCGCAGTATTATTCAGCAATCCTATTCCTGAGACTATTTCACCCGCATAGGTCGCGTGGACCCGCATGAGGTATCCCTCGTGATAGGTGGACCCGCCGCGTGGGACTATTTCACCCGCATAAGCCCTTTCCGGACCCGCATAAGGTATTCCTCGTGATAGGACTATTTCACCCGCATAAGCCCTTACGGACTCGCGTAGGTATTCCTCGTGATAGGTGGACCCCGCATGGGACTATTTCACCCGCATAAGCCCTTTCGGACTCGCATGAGGTATTCCTCGCATCGTGGGTAGCAAATCCACGGAATTATGCAAATGCCACAAACCCGGGGAATGACCCCGAAACGACTGATATACCAATAGCACACAACAGGCTATTTCCAGCACACATAGGCAATTCTCAATTAACAAGCCAAAGTACTTATCAAGGCACACTTAGACAAATCCTCAATTTATCAAGACAAAGTACTAATCAAGGCACACTTAGACAAATTCTCAATTTATCGAGCCAAAGTACTAATCAAGACATACATAGAATAATTCTCTTTTAACAAGCCAAAGTACTTATCAAGGCACACTTAGACAAATCCTCAATTTATCAAGCCAAAGTACTAATCAAGACATACATAGAATAATTCTCTTTTAACAAGCCAAAGTACTTATCAAGGAACACTTAGACAAATCCTCAATTTATCAAGCCAAAGTACTAATCAAGGCACACTTAGACAAATTCTCAATTTATCGAGCCAAAGTACTAATCAAGGCATACATAGAATAATTCTCTTTTAACAAGCCAAAGTACTTATCAAGGCACACTTAGACAAATCCTCAATTTATCAAGCCAAAGTACTAATCAATGCATACATAGAATAATTCTCTTTTAACAAGCCAAAGTACTTATCAAGGCACACTTAGACAAATCCTCAATTTATCAAGCCAAAGTACTAATCAAGGCATACATAGAATAATTCTCTTTTAACAAGCCAAAGTACTTATCAAGGCATACATAGAATAATTCTCTTTTAACAAGCCAAAGTACTACGTACGTACATTCTTTTATAAAAGACTCCTTTCTATGTAAAGCCCCAAGATACTAACACCCGTAGTATCAAGGCGTGTCTATTTTTTTTTTAAAGTAAGTTACTACACTTTTAGAAAACTCATTTCAAAGCTTGAAATCAAGTAACTCCAAATTTTTCACAATCTAGGCAACTTATGCCGATTAATCAAAATAGACAACTTTCTAAACCTTCCATAAAGCCGTTATAACCAACTTCCCATAAAGCCGTTATAACCCTTTATGGTTTTAGACATATTCATTCCTTCAATAACCAAGAGACTTATACTATTAAAACCAAGTATCACATACTTACAAATCAAGTTCTTAACTTTCAAAATACTCCAAGTCTCTTAATAGTTAGAAAACAAGCTTTCTTCTACCTTTTAAACCTCAAGTAACTTCACCCTTAACACAAGTTACTTCTCTTGAAACATGTCATTTCTCCTCTTTTAAATCAAATAAGTAAATCACTTTTTTGACTCCCCTAAAGTCCTTATAATGACCTTTAGGTTTTAGAATTAAGGCACTAGCCAAAATATTTGGAAACCACTTCCTTTTTAAGACTCCATGTACTTTAAGTAAAATACCTTCACTTTTAAGAATCCAAACTTCATCAAGAAAATGGATTATACAACTTACAATCTAAACATCAAAGTACAATCAAGGAAGTACATAGAACATATTCTATTCTAGGCAATCCAAGTACAACCAAGGGATGGATCATTTAAGGAGTAAAACTTACTTTCTTTATTCTAAGGAATCATGCTAGAAGAGGAGATAGTTCACATACCTTTTCGGCTAAATCCACAAGCTAAGCCGAATACGCCGTACGTAGAAGTGTCAACCTATAATGGTCACAACAAGACTATCAACTTCTAGTCTCTAACGTAGAATAATACTAAGTATTTGGTCTCTAATTCTACGGAAAATCGGGCAGCACTTCCTTTGTTTCTACTCTCTTTGCCACCTTTTTCAAGGCCGAATACAATAACCAACAAGCCACATTTAAGGCTCCAAACAACAACCAAACAAAGGGGATTACACGCCTTACAATATGTGTAAAATTTCGCCCCACAATTCATACGAAGTAGTTTAATGCACACTAGCCAATTCTCGGCCAACTTACATAGCAACACTAAGTCTTTTCCAACCCTTTTCAAATTCCAAGTTCCAAGGTCTAACATGTTATATAGTTATAAACTACTTCAACAACTACAATTTCCTTCTTTATACCACATGCGACGCTTAGACCAATAGTCGACTTGAATTGTAATCTTAAGGCTAAACATGCTAGTTTTCGGATTAGGGTTCCAATTGCCAATAAACATATCAAACTTCATACTATATAACACATGCTTGCTAAAATCCATAGCTACAACAATAAGTAAGTCTTAACTACTAAAACGACAAAATTTATACCTTTATAAGCCCTTAAAATTTCCAAGATTCCAAAGTCGCGCCTTAGCAATTCTTAGCTCCTTTCCTTAGGTTCCAACCCGCTCCAAGCACTCCTTAGAAGCCTATGAAGAACCCCTCTTCAAGTTCCAACTTCAAAGTTGAAGAACTCCATTAGTTTCCGCATTGCGACTAACGTGAAAACTCCGTTTTTCCGAAATCTTTCTATTGAGATATCCTTACAAAACCCTTAGGGACATTGGGTTAAAGTCTTGTGGCTAATGGATCACAAACTAAAATTTTTTGTGTGGGAATTATAGTGAACCCGAGAGCTCATCTCCTCTCTCTAAGGGTTCTAATTTTTTCTAAGTGTAGAAAATGCCAAGTCTTGCACTAGCTATGTATATATAACACATTGGAGGGTTTAGATGTCCACAAATGTGAGGTTAGGATTAAAATCACATGGATCAAGCCTAAGTGGCAAGTTGACTAGTCAATTATGTCAAGCTTTGAAGACTTATCTTCCAAGAGGTTCAATGACCAAATTACCCCTCCTCTAATTCGACCAAGACCACTTATGGGGTGCCACGTGTCGCCCTCTCATTCGTCCATAAAATTCCGTAACCCTCGTGGGCCCCACAAAAATGTAAAATTCCTCGGGTGGGCCCCACGTGACCAAATCCGTAAAAATAAATTTCCATAATATTAATAAGTTCCATACTCTTCAAATAATGCATTTTGAGAATCGATTCTCAATAACGAACATTTTTCCTTTCCGACGTCAGGAAGATTTTTCCGTCGGAAGAACAATTCTTCCTTTCGTACTAATGTCCAAGTCTTGTTTCCTTACGTACATTCTCTTATACTATACAGGTGTATGAGACATATTGTTCTTTGGCGTCGTTGCGTTGTGCTAATCTTTGATGGCGTCGTTACTGGGCGTGTTGCGGTGGCGTCGTTGCGTAGAATCGCGATGATGTCGTTACTGGACACAATCGCGATGGCGTCGTTACTGAGCGTATTGCTTTGGCGTCGTTGCGTAAACGCCAATTGATGATGTCGTTGCTTGGACATAATCGCTGGCGTCGTGCGTAAACGCACGATGATGTCGTTACTGGACATAATCGTCGCGTCGTTACGGGCGTGTTCCGGGCGTCGTTGTGTAGACGCACGCCTTGATGGTGTCGTTACTGGACACAATCGCGATAATGTCGTTACTGGGCGTATTGCTTTGGCGTCGTTGCGTAAACGCAATCGCGATGATGTCGTTACTGGACATAATCGATAACGTCGTTATGCGGGCGTATTCTTCTTTGGCGTCGTTGCGTAGACGCAATGCTGATGATGTCGTTGCCTGGACATAATGTTGATAAAGTCGTTGCCTGTACGTATTGCTGCTGGCGTCGTTGCATAGACTTGTTGTGCTGATAACGTCGTTACTGGGCGTGTTCTTCTTGGCGTCATTCGCGTAGACTTGCGGTCGATAACGTCGTTACTGGGCGTGTTATTCTTGGCGTCATTGCGTAGACTTCTTTGTCTTGCGTCGTTTCTGGGCGTGTTCTCGACGGCGTCATTGCGTAGACTTCTCTTGTCCGATAACGTCGTTACTGGGCGTGTTCGCTTTGGCGTCATTGCGTAGACTTCTTTGTCGCGATAACGCGTCGTTACTGGGCGTGTTGTCCGATAACGTCGTTGCTGGGCGTGTTGATCGCGATAACGCGTCGTTGCACGGGCGTGTTGATCGGCGTCGTTGCCTAGACGTAGTGCTGATGCTCCTGTAGAATAAATGCTCCTACAAGCTAAGCTTGAGAAAACATTAGTGTATACCTGTTTAAACGAAATGATAAATACATATGAGAAGTGCAATTTTATGGGTAGAGATGTTGTCCCTGATACGCCAGATGAATACTGAGATGTCGTCCTTGCACGGACATGCTAAATGGTGCAACTGACGAATTGCCATGATGCCTTTGTTGGGTGCGATGCGTTGGTTACCAATTTGACTTTATGCCCGAGTTGATGCGCTAGGTTTTGTTGCGGAACTTTGAACTTTATTGCGATTGTTGATGCCCACTTTGCTGCTTCTTTGCTTTGCTGCGGACTTTGGATTGTTGTCATCCTCTGCTTTTGCTGCTTCTTTCTGCTTCTGCGAAGAAACTTTTGCCGTATTTTCTACTTCGGCTATTGCACTCTCTGCTTCTGTTAATATGAAAAGGCCTCCGCTCAAAGAAAAGTTGTGAGTTTTGGGGGGGGGGGTCGATTCATATTTGACTTCGCCGCCTTGTTCCTTGACATCTGCGTGCCTGGCCTGCTTGGACCTGCAACCCCTGTATGGTTTCCTACCTTGTCCCAGTTTTGAATATGCAAGGGCGTTTGACCTAAAGTGGGTCTCAATAAAGTTGCTTGTATTTAGTGATGTTTGGGCCTTGATTTCGGCTGTAGGGTTGCCATTTCTTTGCGCGTAATGGCGGGCGAGGTGCTCGATCGGATCTATCTGCTTTTCTTTTACGAGACCCTGCTTTGCCTATAGGAACCAAGGCAGTTCCACTGCTCGCTTCAAATGCCCTTGGATCAGTTATGTCGCTGGACCATCCCTTTGATCTTGTGGGATATCGATGCTCTGCCATTGCTTAGTCAAATACAAATCGACCTTTGGGGAGATGATAAATCTTTAGACAACATGTAGCAAACTGTGTTAGTGTAAAGCACGTGATTTTGCAGAAGTGTAAAAACATTTAGCAAGTACATATTGCACATAAATTGTCACATTGCAAGCGAGTCCTAACATGCATGGGGACCCCTTTATGCCAGAGGTAGGCCTAAACGTCACATATGCGAGGTCATGATGGATTTATCCAAGCCGTCCAACTGTAATGCCTTTGTTGGAAATGGCGACCAAATGACGGTACACTTTTTCCAATTTCAGCATGACATGATTAAGTTTGGATTTGTCTATCATTGTTACGCTACACATAATATGCTGGTTGGTCGTTGGGTTGAGAAACCCGTCGACAAGTTTGGTGTCTTCCTAATTGTGGTGTCGATGCCAAGGACCGACCCACCTAAGGTAAATGCATGCATGCCCTAAAATAAGGGTGGTATAGCTCTATCTTAAGTTTTTAAGATTTGGCTTTTCTAGACGCAATGTTCCCGAGCGGACAACTCGAGTGAGAAGGCTACGCGACCACCGGTTGGACCGGATTCTCCGCGCAAAATACCAACTCTCTTAAATGTGGGTGTTTGAAAGAAATTTGCAGGTGCGCAAAGCACACCCGCGTGAGTGTGTGATTGTGTGAATTTTCCAGAATGGAAGAAATATGAGCGAAATGCCAGTTTAAGGAAAGCGAAGAAAGGTAGCAATTAAAATAAACAAAACAAGATCTGACACAAAATGAAATGCAAAAAAGTAATGCCAAATAATAACCCTAGACCTGTTGTGGTTAAGAACCTAAAATCCCCAGCGGAGTCGCCATTTCTGTCGCGCCCTTTTTTGACCGCGACTTTCTAAAATAAAAAGGCTCCTGCTGCTTAAAATAACAAATTTAGAAAAATAAATAAAGTGCTAATAAGCTAAAAAGGTAAAAGGTGCTAAAAGATTAATTTTAAAAGTAAAGGGTGCTAAAAGTGCAAAGAGGTTGCTAGGGTTCGCGGAGTCGCCACCTAATTAGTTTGGGTGAATTAGGACACCTAAATGTCAACTTAGGTTAAAGTCAACACTAACTCCATTCTTTATGGTCTGCTAAACTTAGTGAGATTCTGGGTAAGGGTTCTTTATTAATCTAGAGGGAAGGGGTTAGGCACCCTCTAAGATCCGCTAACTTGCGGTTGTCCTGCCAAACCTAGGGTAATTGTTATATTTAAAAAATGCAAAAATAAAAGCTCCTCCTGCTTAATAAAAATGTTAGGAAATAAAATAAATGCTAAAATGTTAAAATGTTTAAAAGGTGCTTAAAGTCTAAAAAGGGCAAAATGTGCTATATGCTAAAGTATAAAAGAATGCTAGGAGGTGCTAAAATGTCAAGGACAAAATGTGCTAAAGGTGCCAAATGCCAAGGGGTGATTAAAGTGCTAAAAGGGCTAGAAATGCTAAAGAATGCTAAGAGGGTGCTTTATGGACTAATTATGTGTTCATGCAAAGGTTATTTATGAACTAGTTAGGTATACTGCTAGCTAAGTTAATCTTGCTTAACCTGCGTATAATATTATATAAGAGGTACTTTAAGATGATTCTTGAGAGTTTAGGAAAAAATCTGTTATGGATTTTAATAAGAAACAAAATGTTGGTTTTATGATGCAAGTTAAATCATTTAGATCATTTTTGCAGAATTTAGACATGCCTAACGGTCCTAAAAGACAAATAAAGAAGAAATGCGTTTCTAAGTATAAATTACTTTCCCAGCTTATATGTTTGCAACTTAATTGTTCTAGATATCCTAAATATTACAGAAATAGAGTAATTAAATTACAATAACAAATAGATGAATGAATAGCAAGTAAAGAGAGAGGATGTGATTTAAGAGTGCTCTTTACGACGGATGACGACGCCCTATTTGTTTTTCAAAGAATTTCTGAAGCGGGAACACGAACGCGAATGCACATAGACGCGGGTTGCCATTTGAAGTAGCTCGTGATGAGTCTCGCCGGGAGACTCTTCATTTTTGCTCCGGTGCATTTCATGTGAATAAAAAGAAAAAGAAAAAGATTAGTATGCGCCCAAAAACTTGTTCCGTACGACATAAATATGGAATTAAACACATAGATACATGTCTAAAATATTTAATATCGCTGATGGTAATTAACAGAGAAAAGATAAGTTAAATAATATGATATGAACACATATAGGAACTAAATGAATTCAAAACAGGACTTGGGACATGGAACATCTCATGAAACAGTTCATGACATGCTGAACAAGAAACATTTTAGTTCCATTCATCATACTAAGTTTAGAACTAACAATTACATAGAACCAGTTTCTTATTGTACTCTGTTTTGTACTTAAACATGCAGGGGATAGATATAGCTCAATACATGTTTCTTAAGAAACTGAACTTGCCAGAAGATGCATACAGAAAGACCACTTCTTAACTAGTTATATCTAAGCACAGGTTTAAAGAAAATATAATGCCCTATGATTGGCTCAACCAGTATGGTTAGTTCTTGGTAAAGGGACATGATTATCATTCATAGATTACGCTAGACGATCAGTATCCTTTATTAGCTTAAACTTATGGATTTAGGATATTGCATAAGTTGTGCAGCCTAGATTAAACCAAAACTATTACAACTTCATACTAAACAAGCATAAGACCATATAGGCAGATTGCATATGGCTAAATAAGCCTCAAACCAGATTTCAAGTCAACTAGATAGCTTGCATATGAACGAAATCTGTCCTAAACAAACACAACAAGCCTTTATTTAACCAAATATTGAACAAGTAATGGTTGCAGCCAACTTTAACATGTCAAACTAATCCCTGGACAGTTTAACCACCAATATCCCGACTTATTGTGGTCATACTTAATTAACTAAATTCAAACTAACAAGACACACTTAAACCACAGATAATCATACAACACAACACTTTCAACACTGATTTCGGCAAATAAACATGTCAATTCAAACCAGCAACAAGTTATCTAGAACATGTGTTGACCAAACCGGAACTTCACTATTCGCCGAAATAACCTTGTATTTATCATAATCCAAGCAGAACTAAACAAAATAAACTGACTAACATTATACTAGCACAAAACACACGAGCACATGAGTCTGAACAAATACAACGAACTTCGGAGGAGAGCGAGTTTCTCCTGACAAATAACCGAGGGCGTATCAAGTCGTCCGGTTCGCTCGGTTTTGGCTTGCTAACTGATGGAAAAGGAAGGGTTTTGCGAGAATGGTTGACTATTAAGATTGTGTTCTTACTCTGAATGGCTCGATTGGACTCTGCTCTTCGAATGTGTAAACGATGGCCCACGACCCGCTACGCCTCTTGTGCTCTGCTTTCGATGTTCTCCTCTAAATTGCTATGTCACTGCCCTCCCCCCCTGAGCTCTCTCGCCTTGTTGCTATTGGACTCCTTTGAGCCCTGCCCTGCTATGCCCTCCTCGATCGATGCCTTTGCATGTGCTTATATAGCCATAGTTTGGGTTCCCCATTATGTAAGGTTTAAGTGCTGATTTGGTGCGATTTTAGGGCGATTTGGCTGCTTATTTTGGATTGATTTGTTACTGATTTCGCGTGATTCGAATCGGGTTATGATAAGGTAAACGATTTGGAAGGATTTGCTTAGTTATGGTAAGAAATCGTTGGCTGGGTGTGTATGGGTAAAGGGAAGGAAAGTCGCCGGATTTTCCACCCTGAAAATCCGGCGAGATTCGCGGTTGAAGGGAAGTGCGGCGAAGGCTCTTTAGGTCTAGGGTTTCGTTCATTAGGTTACATTTATGAAGATCAAGTGAGGGTCCCCTATAGTGGGCTGCTGGTTAAGGGGAAAAGACGTGGGCCGGGGCGACGTGGGCTGCGGGTAGAGGGGCGACGTGGGCTTGCGGTTTGGGCCTGGGTAGTTAGTTTTAATTAGGTATTTAATTTTAGGAGTTAATTAATTAATTAGTGGTGAGTTTTAGGTATTTAATTAGTTAATTAGTGGTAAAAATTAATTGATTAAGTTATTTAGGTGCTTCATTAATCTATGTTTGAGATAGAAATAAAGACGGACGCGCTACTTAATTAATGCTTAATACTTTAGAATGCGGTGTTATTATTTAAAATCTTATTATTGTGCATTATTATGAAGTTAAATTAAAATTGAATTGAGTTTAGATTAAATTATTTAAATGCTAAATGCAAGTATGATATTTAAGAATTGTTTAAGTTTTTTTTTTAACTAATGAAAGCAGGGCCTAAGTCAAGAATGATATTAATAAAATTGCTTGTTATTAAACGACGAATGCGAGACTCAAGATGCTTAATACTCCACGTAGACGCCAGTGCCATTATTAAATTGCTTATTTATGTCTGTATTTAATGTTTTATCGCTGCATTTTATTATAAAAATCATAAAAGTTATTTTACAAAATTAGTCTAATTTTTGTAGCTAATGACTGGACGGGAGGGTCAAAATTGGGTGTCAACAGCTGTCCCTCTTTGTATGGAGATGATGGAAGAATCTTCGGACAAAGACGTTGACTCATAGCCAATTTTGTCTCGATCTTCAGAATTGCAAAAATGTTGGGCAGGTAGACAAGGCTGACGCAAAAAATCAAAATCTGTCCCAGTGTCGAGTTATGACGACACTGGGTTACCATGGTCAAAACACCAAGGCGGGCTAACGCGGACTCAAAGCTGTCCCAGTGTCGAGTTATGACAACACTGGGATATGGTGCAAAAAGTAAAAGAAAAATAACTGGCTTGAACCTGGGGTGTACCGCTATGGCTTATGGTGCTGGGTTCTATGGTGATGTGGAGCGGGTGGACCGACGCTTGAGGCCGCTTCTGCCATTCGTTGGGAAGGTTGGCCCCCCCAACAAATTGCCCCGGTTCGCTGTAAGAGAAAATCCACGTTGTGCTCCTGCTCCTGCATGCTAAGACTTAAACAAACGGTTAGTGCATAACTGTTAAGGCAAAATGATGATGCATAATTTTAAAAGTAATGTGACTGTGAGTAGAAAAATGTTATCCTGCAAAAATGCGATGCCTGTTGTGTTGATGCGATGCTGCAAATGCTGTGGCTTTCGTCCTTGCACAGACGTGTTGCGATAGTGAATGCGGATATGTCGTCCTTGCTGCAACTGCCCCTGTAGACTAAAGCTCAAGAAAGAGTTAGTGTATAACTGCTAAGACAGAATAATAAAGCATGAATAAGAAATGCAATTTTGAGAGTATAGAAATCATCCTTGCGTGGATGTGATATGTTGATGATGGCGTCATTTTCGAACTTTGGCGTTATGGCGTCGTTTTCGGACTTGGCGTGTTGTTGCTGGTGTCGTTGCGTAGTCATATTGCTGCTGGCGTCGTTGCGTTGACGCACGTCGACGACGTCGTTACTGGGACGTTCTTCTTGGCGTCGTTGCAGACGCACGCCGATGATGTCGCTGTTCGACACACGCCGATGGCGTCGTTACCGGGACGTATTCTTTGCCGGCGTCGTTGCGTAAACGCAATCGCGATGATGTCGTTGCTCGACATAATCGCCGGGCGTCATTGCGTGACGCAATCGATGATGTCGTTACTGGACATACGCCGATAACGTCGTTGCTGGATGTATTCTTCTTGGCGTCGTTGCGTAACGCACGCCGATGGTGTCGTTGCTCGACACACGCCGATAACGCCGTCGTCGAACGTATTGCCGGGCGTCGTTGCGTAGACGCAATCGCGATGATGTCGTTACGGACATAACGCCGATAACGCTTGCACGGACGTATTGCTGCTGGCGTCGTTGTGTAGACGCACGTCGATGATGTCGTTGCTGGACATAATCGCGATAACGTCGTTGCGGGGACGTATTCTTCCGGCGTCGTTGCGTAGACTTTCTGTGCTGATAACGTCGTTGCCTAGACGTGTTGCTGCTGGCGTCATTGCGTGAGACTTGGCGGTCGATAACGCCGTTACTGGACGTGTTCTTCTTTGGCGTCATTGCGTAGACTTGTTGTCGCGATAACGCGTCGTTACTGGACGTGTTCGCCGCCGTCATTGCGTAGACTTCTTTGTCCGAGCAACGCCGCGTCGTTACTGGGCGTGTTCTTCGGGCGTCATTGCGTAGACTTCTTTGGCCGATAACGTCGTTACCGGGCGTGTTGTCGATAACGCCGCGTTGCTGGGCGTGTTGATCGCGATAACGTCGTTGCCTGGACGTGTTGATGCTGACGTCGTTGCCTGGACGTATTGCTGCTGCTCCTGTAGAATAAATGCTCCTGCAAGCTAAGCTTGAGAAAACGTTAGTGTATACCTGTTTAAACGAAATGATAAATACATATGAGAAGTGCAATTTTATGGGTAGAGATGTTGTCCCTGATATGCCAGATGAATACTGAGATGTCGTCCTTGCACGGACATGCTAAATGCTGCAACTGACGAATTGCCATGATGCCTTTGTTGGGTGCGATGCGTTGGTTGCCAATTTGACTTTATGCCCGAGTTGATGCGCTAGGTTTTGTTGCGGAACTTTGAACTTTGACTGCTGATTGTTGATGCCCCTTTCTGCTGCTGCTTCTTTTGCTGCGGACTTTGGATTGTTGTCATCCTCTGCTTTTGCTGCTTCTTTCTGCTTCTGCGAAGAAAATTTTGCCGTATTTTCGACTTCGGCTATTGCACTCTCTGCTTCTGTTAATATGAAAAGACCTGCGCTCAAAGAAAAGTTGTGAGTTTTGGGGGGGGGGGGGTCGATTCATATTTGACTTCGCCGCCTTGTTCCTTGACATCTGCGTGCCTGGCCTGCTTGGACCTGCAACCCCTGTCTGGTTTCCTACCTTGTCCCAGTTTTGAATATGCAAGGGCGTTTGACCTAAAGTGGGTCTCAATAAAGTTGCTTGTATTTAGTGATGTTTCTGGGCCTTCTGATTTCGGCCTGTAGGGTTGCCATTTGCTGCGGTAACTGGGCGAGGTGCTCGATCGGATCTATGCTGCTTTTCTTTTCTGAGACCCCTGCTTTGCCTATAGGAACCAAGACAGGTTCCGACTCGTTCTGCTCAAATGCCCTTGGATCAGTTATGTCGCTGGACCGTGCCTTTGATCTTGTGGGATATCGATGCTCTGTCATTGCTTAGTCAAATACAAATCGACCTTTGGGGAGATGATAAATCCTTTAGACAACATGTAGCAAACTGTGTTAGTGTAAAACACGTGATTTTGCAGAAGTGTAAAAACATTTAGCAAGTACATATTGCACATAAATTGCCACATTGCAAGTGAGTCCTAACATGCATGGGGACCCCTTTATGCCAGAGGTAGGCCTAAACGTCACATATGCGAGGTCATGCTAGATTTGTCCAAGCCGTCCAACTGTAATGCCTTTGTTGGAAATGGCGACCAAATGACGGTGCACTTTTTCCAATTTCAGCATGACATGATTAGGTTTGGATTTGTCTATCATTGTTACGCTACACATAATATGCTGGTTGGTCGTTGGGTTGAGAAACCCGTCGACAAGTTTGGTGTCTTCCTAATTGTGGTGTCGATGCCAAGGACCGACCCACCTAAGGTAAATGCATGCATGCCCTAAAATAAGAGTGGTATAGCTCTATCTTAAGTTTCTAAGATTTGGCTTTTCTAGACGCAAGGTTCCCGAGCGGACAACTCGAGTGAGAAGGCTACGCGACCACCGGTTGGACCGGATTCTCCGCGCAAAATACCAACTCTCTTAAATGTGGGTGTTTGAAAGAAATTTGCAGGTGCGCAAAGCACACCCGCGTGAGTGTGTGATTGTGTGAATTTTCCAGAATGGAAGAAATATGAGCGAAATGCCAGTTTAAGGAAAGCAGTAAAGCAGGTAGCAATTAAAATAAACAAAACAAGATACAGCACACAAAATTAAATGCAAAAAAGTAATGCCAAATAATAACCCTAGACCTGTTGTGGTTAAGAACCTAAAATCCCCAGCGGAGTCGCCATTTCTGTCGCGCCCTTTTTCGACCGCGACTTTCTAAAATAAAAAGGCTCCTGCTGCTTAAAATAACAAATTTAGAAAAATAAATAAAGTGCTAATAAGCTAAAAAGGTAAAAGGTGCTAAAAGATTAATTTTAAAAGTAAAGGGTGCTAAAAGTGCAAAGAGTTTGCTAGGGTTCGCGGAGTCGCCACCTAATTAGTTTGGGTGAATTAGGACACCTAAATGTCAACTTAGGTTAAAGTCAACACTAACTCCATTCTTTATGGTCTGCTAAACTTAGTGAGATTCTGGGTAAGGGTTCTTTATTAATCTAGGAAGGGTTAGGCACCCTCTAAGATCCGCTAACTTGCGGTTGTCCTGCCAAACCTAGGGTAATTGTTATATTTAAAAAATGCAAAAATAAAAGCTCCTCCTGCTTAATAAAAATGTTAGGAAATAAAATAAATGCTAAAATGTTAAAATGTTTAAAAGGTGCTTAAAGTCTAAAAAGGGCAAAATGTGCTATATGCTAAAGTATAAAAGAATGCTAGGAGGTGCTAAAATGTCAAGGACAAAATGTGCTAAAGGTGCCAAATGCCAAGGGGTGATTAAAGTGCTAAAAGGGCTAGAAATGCTAAAGAATGCTAAGAGGGTGCTTTATGGACTAATTATGTGTTCATGCAAAGGTTATTTATGAACTAGTTAGGTATACTGCTAGCTAAGTTAATCTTGCTTAACCTGCGTATAATATTATATAAGAGGTACTTTAAGATGATTCTTGAGAGTTTAGGAAAAAATCTGTTATGGATTTTAATAAGAAACAAAATGTTGGTTTTATGATGCAAGTTAAATCATTTAGACCATTTTTGCAGAATTTAGACATGCCTAACGGTCCTAAAAGACAAATAAAGAAGAAATGCGTTTCTAAGTATAAATTACTTTCCCAGCTTATATGTTTGCAACTTAATTGTTCTAGATATCCTAAATATTACAGAAATAGAGTAATTAAATTACAATAACAAATAGATGAATGAATAGCAAGTAAAGAGAGAGGATGGGATTTAAGAGTGCTCTTTACGACGGATGACGACACCCTATTTGTTTTTCAAAGAATTTCTGAAGCGGGAACGCGAACGCGAATGCACATAGACGCGGGTTGCCATTTGAAGTAGCTCGTGATGAGTCTCGCCGGGAGACTCTTCATTTTTGCTCCGGTGCATTTCATGTGAATAAAAAGAAAAAGAAAAAGATTAGTATGCGCCCAAAAACTTGTTCCGTACGACATAAATATGGAATTAAACACATAGATACATGTCTAAAATATTTAATATCGCTGATGGTAATTAACAGAGAAAAGATAAGTTAAATAATATGATATGAACACATATAGGAACTAAATGAATTCAAAACAGGACTTGGGACATGGAACATCTCATGAAACAGTTCATGACATGCTGAACAAGAAACATTTTAGTTCCATTCATCATACTAAGTTTAGAACTAACAATTACATAGAACCAGTTTCTTATTGTACTCTGTTTTGTACTTAAACATGCAGGGGATAGATATAGCTCAATACATGTTTCTTAAGAAACTGAACTTGCCAGAAGATGCATACAGAAAGACCACTTCTTAACTAGTTATATCTAAGCACAGGTTTAAAGAAAATATAATGCCCTATGATTGGCTCAACCAGTATGGTTACTGGTAAAAAGGGACATGATTATCATTCATAGATTACGCTAGACAGTCCGTATCCTTTATTAGCTTAAACTTATGGATTTAGGATATTGCATAAGTTGTGCAGCCTAGATTAAACCAAAACTATTACAACTTCATACTAAACAAGCATAAGACCATATAGGCAGATTGCATATGGCTAAATAAGCCTCAAACCAGATTTCAAGTCAACTAGATAGCTTGCATATGAACGAAATCTGTCCTAAACAAACACAACAAGCCTTTATTTAACCAAATATTGAACAAGTAATGGTTGCAGCCAACTTTAACATGTCAAACTAATCCCTGGACAGTTTAACCACCAATATCCCGACTTATTGTGGTCATACTTAATTAACTAAATTCAAACTAACAAGACACACTTAAACCACAGATAATCATACAACACAACACTTTCAACACTGATTTCGGCAAATAAACATGTCAATTCAAACCAGCAACAAGTTATCTAGAACATGTGTTGACCAAACCGGAACTTCACTATTCGCCGAAATAACCTTGTATTTATCATAATCCAAGCAGAACTAAACAAAATAAACTGACTAACATTATACTAGCACAAAACACACGAGCACATGAGTCTGAACAAATACAACAGAATTCAGAGGAGACGAGTTTACCTTCTCCGGACAGCGAACCGAGGCAGCGTATCAAGTCGTCGGTTCGCTCGGGTTTTGGCTTGCTAATGCAGTGGAAAAGGGAAGGGTTTTGCGAGAATGGTTGACTATTAAGATTGTGTTCTTACTCTGAATGGCTCGATCGGACTCTGCTCTTCGAATGTGTAAAACGATGGCCCCCTGACCCCGCTCTGCCCTACTGTGCTCTGCTTTCGATGTTCTCCTCTAAATTGCTATGTCACTGCCCTCCCCCCCTGAGCTCTCTCGCCTTGTTGCTATTGGACTCCTTTGAGCCCTGCCCTGCTATGCCCTCCTCGATCGATGCCTTTGCATGTGCTTATATAGCCATGGTTTGGGTTCCCCATTAGGTAAGGTTTAAGTGCTGATTTGGTGCGATTTTAGGACGATTTGGCTGCTTATTTTGGATTGATTTGTTACTGATTTCGCGTGATTCGAATCGGGTTATGATAAGGTAAACGATTTGGAAGGATTTGCTTAGTTATGGTAAGAAATCGTTGGCTGGGTGTGTATGGGTAAAGGGAAGGAAAGTCGCCGGATTTTCCACCCTGAAAATCCGGCGAGATTCGCGGTTGAAGGGAAGTGCGGCGAAGGCTCTTTAGGTCTAGGGTTTCGTTCATTAGGTTACGTTTATGAAGATCAAGTGAGGGTCCCCTATAGTGGGCTGCTGGTTAAGGGGAAAAGACGTGGGCCGGGGCGACGTGGGCTGCGGGTAAGGGGCGACGTGGGCTTGCGGTTTGGGCCTGGGTAGTTAGTTTTAATTAGGTATTTAATTTTAGGAGTTAATTAATTAATTAGTGGTGAGTTTTAGGTATTTAATTAGTTAATTAGTGGTAAAAATTAATTGATTAAGTTATTTAGGTGCTTCATTAATCTATGTTTGAGATAGAAATAAAGACGGACGCGCTACTTAATTAATGCTTAATACTTTAGAATGCGGTGCTATTATTTAAAATCTTATTATTGTGCATTATTATGAAGTTAAATTAAAATTGAATTGAGTTTAGATTAAATTATTTAAATGCTAAATGCAAGTATAATATTTAAGAATTGTTTAAGTTTTTTTTAACTAATGAAAGCAGGGCCTAAGTCAAGAATGATATTAATAAAATTGCTTGTTATTAAACGACGAATGCGAGACTCAAGATGCTTAATACTCCACGTAGGACGCGGTGCCATTATTAAATTGCTTATTTATGTCTGTATTTAATGTTTTATCGCTGCATTTTATTATAAAAATCATAAAAGTTATTTTACAAAATTAGTCTAATTTTTGTAGCTAATGACTGGACGGGAGGGTCAAAATTGGGTGTCAACAGGTATAATAGTCAAGCCATTTGGATAGACACTTGACAAATCCTAAGCTTGATTGAGTGTGTCGTGAATGAAAGGATTTTGTCTTCCCACATATAGGTTCAGTTCACAAGTTACGTGTAGCTAAACTTTACATATTGATTTCGTCTTCCGGCGCAGTCTAGGAGTTTCGTGAAGATCATAATGTTATTAATGTCGATATGTAAAGTCCTGAAGGGTAACACTAAGTCAAATGTTCCGTCGATTGAATGATGTAATTAGAAGGAGATTATATATATGTTCGGTTGATGACCGGGACATTAGAAATGAGAACAAGGCAGAAAATTGGGACAGGACCGCGGTGCCTTTGATTTAGTGTCGCGGTGCTACTTACTCAGGACCGTGGTGCCGAGGCGCGTTATGGCTGTTACACCCCGCAATTCCAGGACATGTATACGAGAATAGACGCGAGAACACAAGACTTAAAAATTTGAACGAAAGAAAGAATTGTTTTCCAAAGGAAAAATCTTCCGAACCTCGGGAAGGAAAATTGTTCGTTAATGAGAATTGGGTTCTCAGAATTGTTATTTGAGACTGTTGGAATTTATAGGAACTATGGAATTTTATTTTCAGAGTAGGATATGTGGGGGTCACCCGAGAATTTTACGTTTTTGTGGGGCCCACGAGGTTTCCGATATTTTGACCAATTGTGGAAATTTCGGGAAACGAAATGTTATGGACCAATGGGAGGGAGACATGTGTCACCCTCCACATGGTCATCTTGGACGAAAATATCAATTAAAGAGTAGCCAATTGACTTGATATAATGGACCAAGTCTGTCACGACCCGAACCCGGGCCCGTGACTGGTGCCTTACCCCGGGCACCCTAGTGATACAACATCAGAGAAAATCAGCGGAAATAAAAACATGAACATGAATTAAGAGACATGATAAATAAACAGGCCAACCAAAACAGTTGCCTTCAGTATATATACATAAATACCCGAACAGTTATCCTTTTTACAGACTCTGCCCACAACAGTACTACAGACCTCTAAGAAGTGACAACAACTATGACGGGACAGGGCCCCGCCATACCCCTGAATGTACAAGAACCTACAGACTCAGGGTAACATACCAAAGATAAGCCTCCGAAGGAACGGAGCTTCCCAACACGCTGAAATGTGATCCTATAAGCGGGGATCGACAGTCGATGTACCTCTACCTGCGGCATGAACGCATCCGAGGAGGTCGAGACAACAGTACCAAGTATGTGAAATCAGAAAATCAGTAAATGAAATCATAATAGTCTATATAAAGCAGGAGACATGTATGATAACCAAACTACAGTTCACAACATAAAAGCAGTCATGTCAAGTCAGGGACTCACGCCCTCAAAGTCATCCCTCATGCCCGTGGAACTCCTTCCTCACTGCCGGCAGTCTAGGTACAAATCATGTGATACGTATAATGTGTCTCGCCCATCTTATGGACCCGATAGAAACGTGTGGAATACATTCGGTTCATCCCATGAACCGTAGTCGAGTGGAATACATTCGGATGAACCGAGTCGAGTGAAATACATTCGGATGAGCCAGAGTCGAGTGAAATACATTCGGATGAACCGGTAGTCGAGTGAAATACATTCGGATGAGCCGGTAGTCGAGTGAAATACATTCGGATGAACCTAGTCGAGTGAAATACATTCGGATGAACCTAGGTCGAGTGAAATACATTCCTTGCACAACAAGTCTATCACACGCAAACATAGGTAAGTTACACATAACTTAAAGTACTTTCATTTTATGACAAGGTCCGGTTTTAACCTAAAGTACTACGACGTTAAATCCTTTTAAAAGATCCATTCCTTTTCAAAAGTCACCCGATACAGTAGTATAAGAATAAAGTGACCCAATTGTTTAAGTAACCCAACCCACGTTCTTTTAAAGTCAAGTAACAACATTCCTTTTTCCTAAAGTTCCAGTTTGCCTAGTTTCAGTTACTCAAGTCCCATTTTGAAAGATTTCATTGTTCATAGTCTTAATCCTTTAAAACATAATTCTCTTTTAAAGGATTTGAGAAACATATGTCTTATATGTGAGTAGGTTATTCTTGTTTATAATCAATCTTATTAAGCCCATGATCTAGGAAATGTAATATCATTTTGTCTCATCTTAGCTTCATGCGGATGGAGGTTTCTACCGGTTTAAATATAATACTTCATTTATTCAATACATTTTCCTTTATTAACTTGCGGTGGTTTGTCGATACACATTCGATTTCGAATCAAGAAACATTATTCCTTTTTAAAAAAAACCAAGTACTCATTACTCACGAATGAGGTTTCACACAAAACTCATATTAATTCATTCAAGTCAAGTCTCTTATCTTTTAAGATCAAGTCTCTTAATCAATAAACCATTCATTTTACCATTCTTAAGGCGTTATACCTAACTTCCCATAAAGCTAGTATAACTCTTATGTTTTAAAACAACCAAATCTGATTAACACGTATACGTCACCGTACTACATAGCTCACACGTATCATGCTAGAAAAGATAGGAAGAGGTTCACATACCTCGCGACGATTATCGACTAATAGCAAAACGCTCAAGTACTTCAAACCGTCGGCTACTCCTTAAGCCACGTGATTGCACCACACGTAGTACTTCAACCTATAGAGGCCACAAGGCGCCTATTAACATCCTAGATCTCAACGTAGAATATTCTACAGAAAATTCGGCCGCCCCCCCCCGCAACAACAGCGTAAATCTCCTCCTCTATCGAGGCCGGCTACCAAGCCAACCAGGGGGGGTTTGCACGTCTGACCGGACGTGTACAATTCTACTCACCGTAATACTACACAAGTTCATGTAATACACCCATGTAATTACCTGATTCTCTTATTTCGAAAAGGTTTCTTATTATTCAGGCTTAAGTCCAAAGACATTGCCGATAACAACGTTCAGTTCTATATATAGTATACTTCAACTATATATTCTAACAACATGTAATTTTTAATTACAAATAGGGGGACAAGATAATTACCTCGATAAGCCCATCATTATCCAAGTATAAAGTCGATCCTGGGCAACGTTTAGCTCCAACTCCGTGCGCTCCAACCCGCTCCAAACCACCCTTAGAAGTTCTAACCAACTTCTACTTAATACTCCAACTAACTATGGAGATTTTCCTTAGGGTTTCGGTTTTGTGACTGAAGGGAAGTATAATAGTATTTCCGGGCTTTTCGTATAAGTATAACCTTGGAATACTACAAGGTATAAGGGCCAAGGTATTTTGGGTATAGTAACAATACTTTTGAGAGTATTTCTACCAAGAGAGGGGGGTATTATACGAGAACAACATCTCAAGAGGGGGGGTGTGTACCCCACGGCTAGCACCCCTAGGAGGGGGGGGGATACTTTCGGCCAAGGAGGGAGGGCTCTCGGCCAAGGGGGCTCACAAACGGCGGGAAAAGGGGAGGCTAGGACGAGAGCTCTTGCTAGAGGGGGGGAAGGATTTAACACTTAGAAAACATTTTAGGATGAAGAAGTCTTCAAAGGGGAGGGGTATTTATAGGTCAAGCAAAGGCCAACCAATGGCCAAGATCATGCCAAGTGCAAGGCAAGTGTAGGGTGTGGATTCATCCAAGTACACCTTATCCATCTACCACACCAACCAACACAAAATATCCTACCAACTCCCACTAGCCCAAATCGTCCAATCCGCCACTCTCTCTTCCAATGTGAGGGTGACACATGTCACCCTCCCGTTGGTCCAAAATGTTTCGTCTCTCGGAAAAATCCGCAAAAATAATAAATGACATAGCCGGAATTTTCCCTACTAAAGCTGTGTAAACGTTTCGTCGAAAAACGACTCTAATCGGGTGTTGTGCACAAATAAAAATCGGCTAAGCCAACTTTAAAGTTCAAACTTTTCACGACGTCCCCACGCATACTGCGAAATACGGTATAACATTCTCCCCTCCTTAGAAACATTCGGCCCGAATGTTCCTTCTCAAGACGGATAACGATAAAGTTCTTCTAATAAGTTGCCACCTCCACAACCGCCACGAAACACCCGCAAATACTTACATCCAAGTCCACGAGGAAACACCTCTAACATCACAAACTTTTGTCACTTTGCGCGAGGTTCTAGTGTCACCTCGCGACCCAACAACTGCACCGATCGCATGCGATCCCTGAGGTCTAAAATATACATCCTTCGCACCTTCTCCCTTCACAAGAAATGGTCATATCTATGCTCACAATACATGCTCGCCTCTACCCTTACTCGTCGTACTCTTCTCGAACACTTGAACTCTTCTAGCATACGTACCACACTTCGATTTCCAAAACTTTGGAGTCACTACCTCCAAACTTGGTCATCTTACTAGCCTCGATCTTCCTTAAGGCCATTCCCGCCTTCACGATCCGCTACGGTCGAACATAACCACGAACTCATACGATGGTCATCTAAACTTGGGCCTAGCACCCTCGTGACCCTGCCACCCGGCGGGACCACCCGGAGCTGACCCCACTCATTCCGGCCACGGGTTGACACGCAACACGCCCTCAACCCGAGCCTGCATCACGCCGACTCTCTTCCTCGATCCTAACAATCTTACCTATACAAGTCATGAAAGCTACCACTTCCATTTTACACTACCCAAGGAATTATCCTAACACATTTATACGCAAACCAAGTATTTCAACAAAGACTAGCAGTAAAATCTTTTATTCAAGATGACCTCTAAGGTCTCAACACGAAATATTCTAAAGTTCACACTTTCCATGCTTTCTAACTCATAACCAACATAACGCTATGTAGCACACAATAAGAAGGTCATTATATCATGCATACAAATCTCAGAGGGTTAAGGATATACGAACCTACCGCTCCCACTCTAATCATAGGCACGCAGTGGCATAGTGTAGAAGGCGATGAACCCGCCATCGATCCGAGGCTGCGTCATGCCGGTGCATTCTCCTATAAGCACGATCTCGTCACATGGCCCCGACGCCACAGGTGAAACAAGCACCCGAAAAGACGACATTCCCGGGATGACGTTTGCCACATCGCACACCGAGGGGACATGAATCCTGGCCGCTAGCACTCACGTATACCGTGAACGAAGCCACGAGCTCGACCAGCTCGAATACCGAACGCCCACGAAGGCGCGGAGGACCACTCTGCATCTTGGTGGAGGTACATAACTAGACTGCTGCTGAGGCGGTCCGCATCGAAAGTTACCATAGGACCTGCTGCTACGCCTCTTCGCCGATCTCGGTCATTCCGTCGACCTCTCCGTGCCTCACATCTAGTGCATGAGCTTGCATGCGGGCAATGTCCATGCCCGGCTGAAGAGATACACCCGTACAAGCCTCTGCCAAGTAATCATCTAGCCGGTGGCGTGGCGGTGTACTCCCTCCATATCGCTACCACGGGAACATACCGAGCTAATGAGTCGAACTCCACATTGTACTTCTAACCGTCGCCCGCCCCGCCTCAGCGTCAAAAATCTGCCCGAGCCTCTCATCCGTGGAGGTAAGAAATGTGCAAGCGCCACGAGAACTCGTTCCAACTGCTGAGCGCATGCTCTCCCCGGGACAGCTCCCACGAATCAAACCAGTCGACTGCAGTATCACGCAGCTGATGCGAACCTAAGACCACCGATTCGGTCTCCGAAGCCTTGATCACTCTCATGATCCGTCAGAATCGCCGGATGAACTCCTGCGGATCATCCTCGTGCCTCGACCCATAAAACTCGGCGGGTTACATCTCGAAAAATCCCGTAGTCTCAAGTATGCGCTCGGGGTGAACTACGGGTGCTCTGGGATCGAGGCTGCTGATTCAAATTTATCTCATATCGCCACGACTCACGGCCAAGAATCGCCATCTCCTTGTACTTATCTCATCTCGCTCCGGTGTGGGGTGGAGGCTCGAATCTTGTAGTCTCGGCAGCCATCGCTGCGACTAAACTCTGGCCGTCTTTGGCGGCGTCATGAAACCCGCCGTCGAAGCATCGCTCGGTACTAACCGGGCTCGCGCCTCGTGCTCTCTATATCTCACTAACTCCTCATTGCCTTGCCCATCTGGGCTGGTTGCTTACGCGAGGCATAGCGGTAAAGGAAAGGAATACGTCGGAGGGTCCAACTTATCACACGGCTCTAAGGCACGATCTCGAATGAGAAGAATGGAAACCAATCCTAAATGTCCTGCGACCTCACGATTATAGATGTGGTGCACAACACACCGATAATCAAGACTCTACTAGACACGATGCGTAGACACTTTCCGAGGACTAAGCGCTCGATACCACTTTTGTCACGACCGAACCGGGCGTGATGGTGCCTTACCCGGGCACCCTGGTGATACAACATCGAGAAAATCAGCGGAAATAAAAACATGAACATGAATTAAGAGACATGATAAATAAACAGCAACCAAAAGCAGTTGCGCGGTATATATACATAAATACCCGACAGTTATCCTTTACGGACTACGCCACAGCGATTACTGGACCTCTAAGAAGGATAACAACTATGACGGACAGTGGCCCCGCCATACCCCGAATGTACAAGAACCTACTGGACTGGGTAACATACCAAAGATAAGCCTCAAGGAACGGAGCTTCCAACACGCTGAAATGTGATCCTATAAGCGGGGATCGGCGGTCGATGTACCTCTACTGGCATGAACGCGGCCCCAAGGAGGTCGATACAACAGTACCAAGTATGTGAAATCAGAAAATCGTAAATGAAATCATAATAGTCTATATAAAGCGGGAGACATGTATGATAACCAAACTACGATTCACAACATAAAAGTAGTCATGTCAAGTCGTGGACTCACGCCTCAAAGTCATCCTCATGCGTGGAACTCCTTCCTCACCGCCGGCATCCTAGGTACAAATCATGTGATACGTATAACGTGTCTCGCCCATCTTATGGACCCAAAGATAGAAGCGTGTGGAATACATTCCTGTTCATCCCATGAACCGTAGTCGAGTGGAATACATTCGGATGAGCCAGAGTCGAGTGAAATACATTCCGGATGAACGGTAGTCGAGTGAAATACATTCCGGATGAACCTAGTCGAGTGAAATACATTCGGATGAACCGATAGTCGAGTGAAATACATTCGGATGAGCCGGTAGTCGAGTGAAATACATTCGGATGAGCCGTAGTCGAGTGAAATACATTCTCGGATGAACCTAGTCGAGTGAAATACATTCCTTGCACAACAAGTCTATCACACGCAAACATAGGTAAGTTACACATAACTTAAAGTACTTTCATTTTATGACAAGGTCGGGTTTTAACCCTAAAGTACTACGTACGTTAAATCCTTTTAAAAGATCCATTCCTTTTTCAAAAGTCACGATACGTAGTATAAGAATAGAGTGACCCACTGTTTAAGTAACCCAACCCACGTTCTTTTAAAGTCAAGTAACAACATTCCTTTTCCTAAAGTTCCAGTTTGCCTAGTTTCAGTTACTCAAGTCCCATTTTTGAAAGATTTCATTGTTCATAGTCTTAATCCTTTAAAACATAATTCTCTTTTAAAGGATTTGAGAAACATATGTCTTATATGTGAGTAGGTTATTCTTGTTTATAATCAATCTTATTAAGCAGCCATGATCTAGGAAATGTAATATCATTTTGTCTCATCTTAGCTTCTATGCAGATGGAGGTTTCTACTGGTTTAAATATAATACTTCATTTATTCAATACATTTTCCTTTATTAACGCTGCAGTGGTTTGTCGATACACATTCTGATTTCCGAATCAGTAAAACATTATTCCTTTTAAAAAAAACCAAGTACTCATTACTCACGAATGAGGTTTCACACAAAACTCATATTAATTCATTCAAGTCAAGTCTCTTATCTTTTAAGATCAAGTCTCTTAACTTTTAAAAATCAATAAACCATTCATTTTACCATTCTTAAGACGTTATACCTAACTTCCCATAAAGCTAGTATAACTCTTATGTTTTAAAACAACCAAATACAGTTAACACATGTACGTCTACCGTACTACATAGCTCACACATATCATGCTAGAAAAGATAGGAAGAGGTTCACATACCTCGCGACGATTATCGACTAATAGCAAAACGCTCCAAGTACTTCAAACCGTCGGCTACTCCTTAAGCCACGTAGATTGCACCACACGTAGTACTTCAACCTATAGAGGCCACAAGGCGCCTATTAACATCCTAGATCTCAACGTAGAATATTCTACAGAAAATTCGGCAGCACCTCCCCCCCCCCCCCCGCAACAGCGTAAATCTCCTCCTCTATCGAGGCCGGCTACCAAGCCAACCGGGGGGGGGGGGGGTTTGCACGTCTGACCGGACGTGTACAATTCTACTCACAGTAAAACTACACAAGTCTACTGTAATACAGTCCTATGTAATTACAGTTCAGTTCTCTTATTTCGAAAAGGTTTCTTATTATTCAGGCTTAAGTCCAAAGACATTGCCGATAACAACGTTCAGTTCTATATATAGTATACTTCAACTATATATTCTAACAACATGTAATTTCCAATTACAAATAGGGGGACAAGATAATTACCTCGATAAGCCCATAATTATCCAAGTATAAAGTCGATCCTGGGCAACGTTTAGCTCCAACTCCGTGCGCTCCAACCCGCTCCAAACCACCCTTAGAAGTTCTAACCAACTTCTACTTAATACTCCAACTAACTATGGAGATTTTCCTTAGGGTTTCGGTTTTGTGACTGAAGGGAAGTATAATAGTATTTCCTGCCAGATAAGTATAACCTTGGAATACTACAAGGTATAAGGGCCAAGGTATTTTGGGTATAGTAACAATACTTTTGAGAGTATTTCTACCAAGAGAGGGGGGTATTATACGAGAACAACATCTCAAGAGGGGGGGTGTGTACCCCACGGCTAGCACCCCTAGGAGGGGGGGGGATACTTTCGGCCAAGGGGGGAGGGCTCTCGGCCAATGGGGCGCACAAAAGGGGGGGGAAGGGGGAGGCTAGGACGAGAGCTCTTGCTAGAGTGGGAAGGATTTAACACTTAGAAAACATTTTAGGATGAAGAAGTCTTCAAAGGGGAGGGGTATTTATAGGTCAAGCAAAGGCCAACCAATGGCCAAGATCATGCCAAGTGCAAGGCAAGTGTAGGGTGTGGATTCATCCAAGTACACCTTATCCATCTACCACACCAACCAACACAAAATATCCTACCAACTCCCACTAGCCCAAATCGTCCAATCCGCCACTCTCTCTTCCAATGTGAGGGTGACACATGTCACCCTCCCGTTGGTCCAAAATGTTTCGTCTCTCGGAAAAATCCGCAAAAATAATAAATGACATAGCCGTAATTTTCCCTACGAAAGATGTGGAAACGTTTCGTCGAAAAACGACTCTAATCGGGTGTTGTGCACAAATAAAAATCGGCTAAGCCAACTTTAAAGTTCAAACTTTTCTACGTACGTCCCCACGTACATACTCTGGAAATACGGGGTATAACAAAGTCAAAGAGCAAGTTGAGGCTTGATATAATTGATCAATCTTAGCCATCCAATTGGTTCAATCCTAGACCTTGAGGGTGTTATATATATACACTACTACTAGTAACAAAGATGAATTCTACACTTAGAAAAAAATTTGGCAAATCTTGTGTGTTCTAAAAGAGGCTCTCGGCCAAGAGGAAAAGGAAAGGAGAAAATTTTGCAATCTTGCTTCACAAATTCCTATATTCAAACCTAAGATCCCTAGAGGTATTCTGAGGATATCTCAACACAAAAATCCCGGAAAAACTACGTTTTTACGTTAGTCGCAACATGAAAACCTAAGAGGTTTTTCATAGATTGAGTTAGAACTTAAATAGGAGTTCTTCATAAGCTTCCAAGGGCTTCTTGGAGTGGATTGGAACGTCGAGAAGAGGAGCTAAAGTTGCTAAGGATCGACTTTAAATCTTGGATTGGATTTGGGCTTATTGAGGTATAAATCTTCGTCTTACTATTGTAATTGAAGATTCCATGTTATGATAAGTTAGAAATGATCATGTGATATATATCATGAAGTTTGATAAGTGTTATGGAATTTTGGAAGCCTAAAATCCCAAAAGTTCATGTTAGCCATTAAGATTGTAATTCAATTTAATTATTAATTACGCTCGTCGCATGTTATAGAAAGAAGGGATTATAGTTGTTATAATCGATTGAGGCTATATAACATGTTAGAATAACAACTTGGATTGAAAAGGAAATGGAAAAGAATAGATGTGGTGTTATCCTTGTGATTGCCGAAAATGGCTCAAGTTATTGGACATTATTACTTTAATTGTGGGGCAGAATTTTATACGTCATGTTAGACGTATAATCCCCTTTGAATTGCTGAATTGCTGAATTGTTGAGTCTTAAATGTGGCGTAATTGGTTGTTGATTTCGGGCCTTGAAAAAGGTGGAAAAGTACGTGGAAACAAAGGAAGTGCTGCCCAAATTTCTGTAGAATAAGAAACCTAGCACTTAGTATTATTCCACGTTGATAAGCTAGGAGTTGATAGACTTGTTATGGTTATTATAGGTTGAAGTACTACGTATAACGTATTCTACTTGAAGGGTGGAATAGCTATCAAGGTTGAAGTACTTTGGAGCATTTTGCTACTTGTCGATAGTCGTCGCGAGGTATGTGAACCTCTTCCTTCTTTTGGCATGTTCTATATATGAAATATACATGTGGTGTTATTTCATGATTCCTTCCACTCTTAGAAGTTAAGAGGTACGTATGTTGATTTACTCTATGTAAAAGGTATGTCTAAGTAATCCTAAGTTCTTACCAAATCTTATGGGGGATGTTGGTAAGAGTCGTTATGAAGTATTTGGAGTCGAGTTGACTTTGCTAATTTACTGCACTAATGAGAATAGGTATCGAACAAGCCATTGCAGCGTTAATAAAAAAATGTATCGACAATCAATTATATTAAAATGAGTAGAATTCTCCATATGCATAGAAACTAAGATAAGACAAAATTGTATTACATTTTCTAGATCATGGCTGCTTTAATAAGATCGTTATAACAAGTATAACTTATTCACAGCTCATAAAAGTATATGTTACTTAATTTAAAGAGTTTATGTTATGAAGTTTTAAGACTATGAACCTTAATTTCTTAAAAGGTTATGAGACTTTAGTTTTCAAGTTATGGGACTTGATTCTTAAAAGAAGGAATGACTTGATTTAAAAGGTAAGGCTTCCACGATTTATTTCAAAGGTTAAGAGGCTTGATTTCAAAAGAGAACGTAACTTGAGTTTTCAAAAGAAGAAGTTATTGATTTAAAAGAGAAGGAGTTTTATGATTATTTTATAAGTATGTATGTACGTAGTACTTTTGGGTTTTGTTTTCCCTAATGTAATAAGAAATAAAAGTGTCTTAAGTTCTCTAAAGTGGAAGGTTGTTATAATAGCTTTATGGGAAGTTGTTATAACGACTTAAGAAGAAGTGAAAAGATGGTTTAAAATGTTATGTAAGGAAAATTATACCGCGTCCCAGAATGGGCCGGCAAGATACCTTATACGGGCGACTATATGACTTTTCGCGTCCCGAATGGGCGGACAAAGATACCTTTATGGGCAGACTATATGACTTTATCGCGTCCCAGAATGGGTCGGGCAGTATACCTTTATGGGCAGACTATATGACTTTACCGCGTCCCAGAATAGGCCGGGCAGTATACCTTTATGGGCAGACTATATGACTTTACCGCGTCCCAGAATGGGCCGGGCAGTATACCTTTATGGGCAGACTATATGACTTTACCGCGTCCCAGAATGGGCCGGGCAGTATAACTTTATGGGCAGACTATATGACTTTACCGCGTTCCAGAATGGTAGGCGGATACCTTATGGCGGGCAGACTATGTGACTTTACCGCGTCCCAGAATGGGCCGGGCAGTATACCTTTATGGGCAGACTATGTGACTTTACCGCGTCCCGGAATGGGCCGGGCAGTATACCTTTATGGGCAGACTATGTGACTTTATCGCGTCCCAAAATGGACCGGGCAGTATACCTTTATGGGCAGACTATGTGACTTTACCGCGTCCCAGAATATGTCGGGTAGTATAATTTTGGGGGAAAACTTTTTATGAATTCACCGTGTCCCGCAAATGGGTCGGGTTACGTTATCACGTATGGATAATTAAAGTGAACTTCAAAATGAGACGTCCCTCCATAAAGGGCCGAATTATGTTATGCAAAATACGTAAGTTATGTGTCTATGAACTTGATGGTGTTCCCTAAGTATGTATGTAAGAATTTGATTATAACTCTTATTGAAAATGGGAAAAGATAATAATGTGTGATTAAGTTCATAGTTGTAATGGCACGGTAGGATCTGGTATTTACTTTTTATACTTGCCCCTGTCATTCTTTTGTACAGTTATGATTTGTTTACTGTACCTTATTTCTATTCCATACTAAACTGTTGTATCGACTTCTGGGCTGCGTTCATGCCCGCAGGTATTAGGTACACAGATTGGTGATCCTTGCTCTTAGGATCTCTGTTCAGTTTTTGAAAAAAGGCTCCATTTACTCCGGAGGCTTATCTTTTGGTATGGATCCCTGTTGATGTAGATTTATGTATATTCAGGGGGTATGGCGGGGCCCTTTCCCGTCACAGTGATTATGTCAAAATTCTTAGAGGTCTGTAGTCATATTTTATGGGTCGGTTTGTAAAGAAAAATGATGTAACTTCTTATGGCTTTATATATATATATATATATATATATGTCCAGAGAGGTAGCCTTATCGGCTAGCCTGTTGTTTAGTTTCCTGTTAATGTACGTTGTGAGTTTCATGTATGTTCCTATGATTTTCTCTGATGTATACCTGTAAGGGTGCCCATGTAGGGCACCAACATCGTCTGGGTCGTCGTGACAATGGCGATCAACTGCTCGGTCACGACTTATCGCCCCTAGGAACCCTAAAGTTGAACTCTTCAACTATAAATAGAGGGCTTCCCCCTCCCATTTCACTACACCAAAAGCAAGAGACTAATCTCTTCTAAAGCTATGTCGGAATCTCCAGCATTCTAGACTTATCAAATTACATCAAAGTTTTCCAAAACTTGCAAATCGAGGGGTTTGCGTGTGCACCCTCGGACTATACAAAGCTTCAAGATTTGCGGATTGCTATCTACAAAATGTAAGTCTTCTGTCGAAGTATTACATTAATGCTTTGTGTTTATTTTACATCATATAATCATACTACAGTTTGATTGAAAGTCGGGTTTGAAACATAAATTTTCAAATTTCGCTGCGTGTACGAACCTGACTAAAACATCTACAGTGGTATCAGAGTCTGGGCTGTTTGTGTGTTTATATGATGAATATTAATGATAATATGGGTTAATATTTGTTTAGATCTATTTTTTATGTTCTTAAAGGCTTTAAAATCCTAAATCTTTAGAACCACATAGTCCTTGTACCCAGATCTGTTAAAAACAATTATGTATTCGAGAAATTCATTCCAATAAATAACTCCTTTAAGTTGACATGTGTTATCCGGCTCGATTTAGAGCATGGTGCATTGAAACGAAGAACGAGAAGAAAATTGAAAGTGATGGTCGATGAACATATTGTCTTAATGGTGATGGTGATACAAGTGATATATCTGAAGATCTGACCATAAACCAGTTTTAGGGGTTCGTATTTTCAGATCTTATGTTTCTGGAGGTAAGGCACCGCGGTTCCACGATGGATCACCGCGGTGCTGCTAGGGTTTTTGTGGCGGCATCGGGACTCCACGATGGAGCATCGCGGTGCTGCCCAGATGACGCCAGAGGCACCGCGTTTCTGTTCAAGAGAGTTGCGGTTTTGTTCATCCAGAAAGCTTAAAATTAATTTTCGAAATATTGCCTCTAAGGCACCGCGGTGCCACCAGTTAGGACTGTGGTGCCTACGACGGTAATTTGCGAATCTGCTCTCTGCTTCTGAGGCACCGCGGTGCTACCTGTTAGGGTCGCAGTGCTAATTAGCATTTTGCAGAACAGTGGTCGCTGCCTCTGAGGCACCGTGGTGCCACCAGTTAGGGCCGCGGTGGCGACGACGGTGATTAAAAAAAATTGAAAATCAGAAACAGAAGTTTAAAAGTTTCGGAATCTGATTATGAAAATTTTAAAGTTTCAGTTTCTGAAAATAAGTTTTCAAATTGAACAGATTTGGTCCTTTCGAGCAAATCTGTAAATAAAAAAAAGTTTTTGAGAATTGTATTTTTTAAGTTCTGGAAATTACAAACATGTCCCAGAAACTTGAAAATATTTTCTGAGAGTTGAAATTGTATTTTCTGAATTTATAGGGGTTCAAAATTAAACTTTTAAATTCTTAAGTGACTGAACTGTAAAATTTTAAGAGTTTGCAAAATTCCTGAAAATCAGAATTTTGAAAGCATAAAATGTTTAGGGACTGTTTGGCTTAGACATAGATTATAGAGTTTAGAAAAATAGACTCATGATTATCATTGATGATATATTATTGTATAATATAAAAATATGCTAAGTGTTTTGAATGTGATGTCTTTTAAATTATTAGCATAGCGTCCGCAATTATTGTCTGGGTAGGCGGCGCCCAGTATTTATTTAAATTCAATGACTGCTATAATTGTCTGGGTAGATGGCGCACAATATGTGATAAAAACCATCTTATATCATGCCTATTGGGTTTGATGGTTTATTATCTAAATGTGTTTAGAAATTGCATGATAGGATGTCATATGATATATGACATAATTGTTGATCTTGAATAAATCCCCGAAAACTAAAATATTCCCCAAACATTAAATACAAGTCTAATTAAAACGCGTCGTCCATTATAATTGTTAGGGTGCTAATTCCTCTTCGGCGATACGAGTATTTATGTCAAAGCATTTGCTCTAAGTCTACGAGGACTAAGGCCCTTTCATAGATGTGTTCAAATGAAAGTAGTTAATAAACTTTTGTAGGTATTTACACCAAAGTATTTGCTTGCAAAGGCTAAATTTACTTAGGCATTTAAACGCAGTCGTGTAATGGGGTTGACTTGTTTAGATAAATCTTGGCGCCAAAGTGTCGGACTAGTCTAAAGACACAAGATTAAAATGAAAGATATTTAATCAAACCAAGAGTTGTAGAGTTGCTTTACAATTGGTTGAGGACCTACCAAAGTATGTTATTGAAGTTATCAGCCAAAGCAAACGCGGATATAACATATGTTTGGATCTTGGCCCATTATGACCTTAAAATGTTTTAGGTTTGTATTCTACCTTGGGGTCGTAGAAGTATGCAAAATAGTGGGAGCTAATTAAACAAAAGACATTGTTAAATTAGCATATAATGAATGTGTATAAATTAGGAGAATGAATTTGATTGCATTTTCTTGTTCTATCTATATCTTCAGATCTTCAGAATGTCGAGTTTTTCGTTGAAAATGCTTATGGAGTCCAACAGATTAACTGGACCCAATTTCATAGACTGGCTCAAGAATGTAAGAATTGTCCTGAGACAAGAAAATATTGAATATACATTGGACAAGATGTTCCCTACAGCTCATGCCGAGGACTCTGCTGAGTATGCCACCTTCGATAAGGTTGCTTACGAGAAACATTTTCAGGATACCACTTCAGCTCAATGTTTAATGTTGCCTTCTATATCACCACCATTGCAAAGACAGTATGAGCACATGGGGCCCAACGAAATGTTAGCACATTTGAAGAGTCTCTATGACTCGCAGTCTCAGACAATGGAGTATGACCTGCTCTTAGAATTTTTCAAATGTAAGCTAAATGAAGGGGGTCAGGTGTCTTCTCATGTGTTGAGAATGATTGAGTTGATAGAAATGTTGACTTCCATCGACATAAAGTTTCATGACAGAGTCTCCACCACCCTCATCCTGCATTCACTTCCAAGGTCGTTTGAGAGTTTCATTGTTAATTATAATATGAATGAAACTAAAGCGACATTGTCGGAGTTACATAATATGCTGAAAACCTTCGAAACTTCGACCTCCCGGAGCAAACCGATACTTTTGGTTGGCTCTTCTTCGCATCCCAAACCGAAAAGTAAGGGACCACAACAAAAGAAGAAGGGCAAAGTTGTGGCTGCGGCCCCAGCAATGAAGCCCAATGGAGGGGCGAAGAATAAGAAGAAACTGTCGGCATTGGATGTTTGCATGAATTGCAATAGGAAGGGGCATTGGAGAAAGGACTGTACTACTCCAGGCGGAGAAATGGCACCAGGTGCCTCAGCCTCTACTAGGCAAGGTATGTTTGTAATTGAAATTAATCTGTCTATAAATGATTCTCATTCCTGGGTACTAGATAACGCTTGTGGCTCACACATTTGTACAAATGTGCAGGGTCTAAATGATAGCAGGAAGATCGGGCCTCGAGAGATGGACATGCGCATCGAAAACGGATCACGATTTGGTGTTGAGCGCGTGGGAACCTATAGCTAGATTTACCTTCCGGCAAAATTTTAATGTTGAACAATTGTTATTATGTTCCTTCTTTGACAAGGAACATTATTTCCATTCATGTACTTGACACTGAGGGCTTTTCCTCAAGCATTAATAATGGCAATATGATTTTGACTTTTAATAATGTTGTGTATGGAATTGCACCTCTTGTGAATGAATTGTATAAATTAAACTGCCGCAGGGAAATTTTCAATGTACAAAATAAAAGGGCTAAGTTAAATGAAAGAAATTCTACCTACGTGTGGCATTGCAGACTTTGTCATATCAATCAAACGAGGATAGAACGATTGAGGAAATTAAATTACCTCGAACCATTTGACTTACAATCTTATGGTAACTGTGAGTCCTGTTTGAAAGGTAAGATGACCATTAAACCTCTTTCTGGAAAGGGGATCCGTGCCAAGGAGGTGCTTGAGTTGGTACATACGGACGTATGTGGACCATTTTTGACTCAAGATAGAGAAGGTTTCTCGTACTTCATTACTTTCACAGACAACTTGACGAGGTATGTATATGTGTATCTTATGAGACACAAATCTAAGGCATTCGAAAAGTTTAAGGAGTTTTAAGTGTGAAGTGGAGAAACAACTCTCAAAGAGTATCAAGACTCTCCGATCTGATCGAGGGGGTGAATACTTGAGTAAAGAATTTCTTGACTACTTAAAGCTACATGGATTTTATTATTAATGGACACCTCTTGGAACACCACAGATGAATGGTGTTGCCAAGAGGAGAACCGAACCTTGCTTGACATGGTTCGTTCCATGATGAGCTTTTCAGCTCTTCCAACATACCTTTGGGGATACGCTATTTTAACCTCGATATATGTTCTGAATAGAGTTCCTTCTAAATCAGTTGAAAAGACACCATATAAAGTATGGTGTGGCAAGAAGCCATCACTTAGACACATGAGGCCCTGAGAGTGTCCTGCATATGTCAAGAAGTTGATCACTGATAAGTTGGAGTCTAAAAGTGAGAAATATTACTTTGTTGGGTATCCAAATGAAACTAAGGGATACTATTTCTATCTTCCTAGAGAACATAAGATATTTGTTTCTAGGAACGCAACTTTTCTTGAAGATGAATATGTCTACAAGGAAGAGAGTTGCACAGAGATAAAACTTGAAGAAATTCAAGAACAAAGTAACATAGAGGTTGAACCTTTGCCGAGTGAACAAGGCAAGGATTCAGTGGGAGCTTATGGCGAATATTGGGTACTCAGGGTACGCCCTTCGGCCAATGAGAGTGCTACGAGGAGAGATGCAGAAATGCAAGATCCTCCTGCACAGACCTTGGGAGCTAGTGCACCAGTTGCACCTCCTCTCATTCAGGAAAGACATGCAAATGATATTCCTGAAAGCTCTAATATTGGTGGATCGACCGGCGCACAAGAACCTACTCACAGTTAAAACATACATGTAACTGAACTGCAAGACAATCAACTATGTAGGTCTACTAGAACTCATCGTCCTCCGGAAAGACTAAATCTACTTGTGGAAACACAAAATGAGCTAGATATTCCAGATGATGACGAGCCTAGAACCTACAGCGAAGCAATGCTAGACATTGATTCGAAGAGATGGCAAGGAGCCATGAAATCCAAAATGGAATCTATGTATATCAATCAAGTGTGGAACTTGGTTGATTTGTCAAATGAAGTTAAACCCATAGGATGCAAATGGGTCTTCAAGAAGAATATTGATGCATCTGGTAAGATTCAGACTTATAAAGCTAGACTAGTGGCTAAAGGTTTTACTCAGCGTCCTTGTGTGGATTATGATGAAACCTTTTCACCGGTGGCTAAGATAAAATATATTCGGATTTTGCTTGTGATAGATGCACATTGTTATTATAACATTTGGCAGATGGATGTCAAAACTGTTTTCCTCAATGGTAATCTACTTGAGGAAGTATATATGAAACAACCCAAGGGTTTTTCATGTGAGTCCAGACTGAATATTGTGTGCAGGATACATAAGTCCAATTATGGGCTTAAGCAAGCCTCTAGGAGTTGGAACATTTACTTTGACAATGCTATCAAATCTTTTTATTTCGTCAGAAGCAAAGAGGATCATTTTATTTATTTCAAACGCAAAGATGAGGGTATTGCCTTCATTATTATATATGTTGATGACATATTGATAATGAGAGATAATAAGACTCTCATGCAGTCAGTTAAGGATTGGTTGTCCAAGACCTTCATGATGAAGGATTTAGGTGAAACCTGCTACATTATGGGAATTATGATCTATAGAGATAGACCTTGCTTAGACACTTTTCAATGGAGAATTCCAAGAAAGGCGGTCTTCCAATGGGTCAAAGCATCAAGTTATCTAAGAAGGGTTGCCCTTCTAGTGCTGTAGAACTTGAGCGCATGAAGATGATCCCGTATGCTTCGGCTATAGGATCGATCATGTATGCCATGACATGTACTAGGTCAGATGTGGCCTTTGCACTTAGTATGACTTGCAAGTTCAAACATAATCCTGGTAAGGAACACTGGAAATCAGTCAAGAGTATTCTCAAGTACCTCAGATGTACTAAAGATTACTTTCTAGTCTATGGTGGAGAAAATGAGCTGGTTGCCACTGGGTATACCGATGCTAGTTTCAAAACAGGATACTACTGCAGACTCGACTACTGAAGCGGAGTACATTGCTGGATCGGAAACTACTAAGGAAGCTGTCGCGATTTCTGAGTTCCTAAAGGAACTAGGGGTTGTTCCGAGTGCTAGTTGTCCAATAACCATTTATTGTGACAACACTGATGCAATTGCACAAGCAAATGAACCAAGATCAATAAACAGAAACAAGCATGTACCGAGGAAGTATCACATTCTCTGAGAGATGGTGTAAGCTAAAAATATCAAGAGAGATTATATTCCACAGACATTAATCTAGTAGACCCGTTTACTAAATCATTAAGTTTGGTGAAGCATAATGGTCATTTTGAGAACATGAGTATTAGATATGTTGGTGATTGGCTCTAGGCCAAGTGGAAGATTGAAAGTGTATGTATATCCTACAGACAATCTGTATTAGGACAAAATGTACTTTATACACATTCATATTTATATATTGATGATGATTAATATTATGACATTTGCATTTGTTGAATTATTAGTTGATTATTTATAATATTCTATAAATGCATCCCTAGAGTTTACATGTTTATTAATGATGTGAGAATTAATATTATAACATAACTCTTAAATCGCCTCGACTAATGATCATCGAAAATGGGATATCGATGATATGCGATACGTCGACATGTAGTCTGCATCATATCCTTAGGGGATGTAGTATGTCTCACTTGCTACGAGTTATGACAACTCGTGATGGACACATGAATACTTGTTGAAGTATTGGTGTACCCTGCTGATGTACTGTTTTGTTATATGTCTATAATGTCATCGACGTGTGGGAGATAGAAGTCCTTAGACTTGAGGTCGATACGCACCTTATTCACGGAGTAATGTACTTTGATCCTGTCCTAAGCTCAAATGCCTTATAGGTTGAGACGCGGCTTGTTTTGGGTACATTACGAAGTGGATTAAAGGTGATAATTGAGCCAAGATTAGAATTCATTCCTTGATATACATTCGAGAGAACACTCAGATACTCATAAGATATTAGGTTGGTTAAGTCGTTGGCCAACGCAATGGACATGTCTGTGATATGGTTTTGTTGTCAACTAATATAGAAAAGGTATAATATTCAACCCATTTGGATAGACACTTGACAAATCCTAAGCTTGATTGAGTGTGTCGTGAATGAAAGGATTTTGTCTTCCCACATATAGGTTCAGTTCACAAGTTACGTGTAGCTAAACTTTACATATTGAGTTCGTCTTCCGGCGCAGTCTAGGAGTTCCGTGAAGATCCTAATGCTATTAGTGTCGATATGTAAATGTCTGAAGGGTAACACTAAGTTAAATGTTCCGTCGATTGAAGGATGTAATTAGAAGGAGATTATATATATGTTCGGTTGATGACTGATCGGTGTATTTTATATACACTTTTTGAGTCAGTTTTAGTTAGTCTTTTGTCCCATTTTGCACATATAAGTGTCGTATTAGGATAGTTTTTCTTTCTTTTGAGTCAAAGTGGTTAAAATGGCCAAATGGCGGAAAAAGAGCAAAAAGAGGGCAAAAGAGGAGATGCCAGAGCTGGAATCAGAGAAAGTGGCGAACGAGGGAAAAAATCAAGACCAGCGCCGCGGCGCCTCCTGCAGTCAAAAGAAAGGCCGCGGCGCCCACTATCCAGAGGTCGAAGACTTCGGCCGCGCGCTCGACAAGAAATCGGGCCGCGGCGCTAAACATCCGAGGAGCTCAGAAGATACAGGCCGCGGCGCCTCGCATGCCAGATATCGGGCCGCGGCGCCAAAATACCCGGACGGATTGCAGAACTTCCGCGCCGCTGTTCACAGGCGCGGCGCGACGCTGAAAAATTAGGTCTTTGACGAAAATCTGGTCAACTGAAGGAAAAGAGGAGGCGGTTCATAGCTTATAAAATGAGAACCCTAGGCGCTTTTAAGGGTTCCCTTCTGCACAACAGAAGATTTTGGCTTGGAGATTGGATACCATTAGTTTAGTAATTTCTTTTCCTTTTCTTTACTTTATTTCAGTTTTTATGATGAACTTTGAATTAGTTCTTGTCATATTTATGGCTAGGAACTAATTCTCTTATAGGGCTTTCCATGTTGAATTGCTAGAAACTTATGTTATAAATTAATGCATGCTTATGGTTATTTTTCTTATTGTGAGATCTATCCAATAATTGAGTTGAATTCTTGGTAATTAATTGACAACTAATTATCACTATATGATTTCTAATCAGATTCTGAAAAGGGGGGATTGTGAATATGCTGTAAGTTGGGTAGACATTCTTGGATTGGGGATGAAAATACCTCAATTATTTATGTAGCGTTGATGAGAGGCTTAACAACCCTAATTTTGCGCATTGTGCGTGACGGTCAACTAGGTTTTTGTTCTTAATCCTCCTATAAAGTTATCCTTATCACCGAAAGGTAGGTAAGGTGCGATACTGGGGTTGAGTGTTTATATAACCCTAACAGGAGTATAAAACGATTTCGTAAACCTGCTTTCTCCTAAAGAAGAATACCATAAGTTAATGCATTAGTAAGTAGCATAAGCGGATAGTAAGGATACATGGAAGCCCTATTCTCATCATCACTGAAGTAAATCTTTATATTAAAATAGCTTGCATAATTCGTAGTTATAAACAACAAATAAATCATAAATTCACCAAATAGATACTAGAAAATAGATAGTTGGTACTTGAACCCTAATCCTTGTGGACGATATTCGGTCTTACTAAGAATATATTACTTGTCACGATAACGTGCACTTGCGTTTAAAGTGTGTGCATCTTACCGCGCATCAAGTTTTTGGCGCCGTTGCCGGGGATTAGGCATAATTCAATATCAATTTTATCTATTTTTAATTTCTAATTTGGTTTTTATTTTAATTTTTACGTTTTTCTTTTGAAAATTCGAGGTGCCGTGATTTGTTGTATGTTTTTTATCTATTTCAGGAAGTCAGTTTATGCGAAGGAGAAGAGGAGCAAACACTCTTGTTCCCTTCAATCCAGAAATTGAGAAAACCTGCAAACAGAACAGAAAGAATCAGCGGATTGCAACCTTGTTAGAGATGAACGGCGTTCAGAACAACAACGGGATGGGAGAAGGGTTAGGAGAGAATCAACCCTACCCAGGAATACCTAGGCAAGCACCCATAGACGTGGAAGAGAGAGTCCAAATCCAGCCAGAAAGGAGTTTGGGAGACTATGTGCTACCAAGAGTGAATGGAGCACAAACATGCATTAGGCTCCCTGCACAGAGCCAACAACCGAGATAAAACCGGCGATTCTGAGCATGGTACAGCACACAGTGCAATTCGGAGGACTGCCATCGGAGGATCCACATATGCACATAGCTAATTTCTTGGAGCTATGTGCAACTTTTAGATATAACGGCGTTCATCGATGATGCCGTCAGTTGAGGCTCTTTCCTTCTCACTCGGGGATAGAGCAAAAGTATGGTTGAATTCCTGCACGATTCGATTTTCACATGGCACGAGCTGGCACAAAAATTCTTAGCCAAGTTCTTTCCTCCGTGTAAAGCAACAAAACTAAGAGGGGAGTTGAACAACTTCTACCAAGCAGATGGAGAGTCCTTATATGAAGCTTGAGAAAGGTTCAAAGATCTATAGAGAAAGTGCCCACACCATTGCATTGAGTTGTGGAACTTGGTCCACATCTTCTACAACGGGCTGAGCAGTACAACCAGAACTATCATAGATGCAGCAGCGGGTGAAGCATTCATGAGGAAAACAGCCCACGACGCTCATGAGTTATTAGAAGACATGGCCACTAACAACCATGTCACGGAAGAGAGGTCGACAAATGGGAGAAGAACAGTGGGAGTCCATGAAATAGATGCTATTGCTGCCTTGAATGCCCAAGTGGCCCTCTGTAAACGATTGCAAAGAACATACAAATGTCGTGAATGCGGTACAGATGCCTAAAAGCTGTGAGATATGTGGTGGCCCACATACATTTGATAGGTGTCCTTCAGCGGATCCCAACAACATACCAATGGAGCAGGCAGAGTGTCAAGCCATAGGTAATTATCAGAGGCAACAGAACAACCCCTACTCCAACACTTATAATCCAGGGTGGAGGAACCACCCAAATTTCTCATGGAGAGGAGACCAGGGGCAGCAGAACCAGCACCAGAACCAGCAGAACCAATACCAAGGGCAACAGATCGGTACCACGGGCGCAGAACGATGATCGGGCGCAGAATCGGTATAGGGGCGATGCAGAATCGCAGAACTAAGCAACCCCTCATTCAAGCCCCAGCGGCCTCAGCTCAATGCAGGTTCAAAGAAAAGCGGATGAGCTGAAGCGGTATGGCAAAGACTTGCCAACGCCGACGCGATTCATAGCGAAGCTAGATCCTCGTTGAAACTTGAGACACGGTGGGTCACTAGCAAAACAGCAAACAAAGAGCCACGGGGACATTGCCAAGCAATACAGAGGTAAATCAGGAGCGATGTCAGCAATGCGGTTGAGAAGTGGAAGACGGTTGAGCGTGATACCTCAGCCAGTAGTTGAGAAGAAAGCAGAGTTAGAAAAAGAGAAGGTGATTGAGCCTAGCCCAACAGTAGAGAAAACTCCAGAGAAGGAGTATACAGAGAAGATCCCTTTCCCCCAGAGACTACAGCGAAAGGCGGTTGATAAACAATTCTCCAAATTTTTGGAGACATTCAGAAAGCTGCATATCAACATACCTTTCATAGAGGCATTAGAGCAGATGCCCTCCTATTTCAAGTTTATGAAGGAGATTTTGGGGAAGAAGAAGAAGCTGGCAGAATACGAAATAGTAGCACTGACAGAAGAGTGTAGTGCTATCTTGCAGAAAAAGTTGCCACCAAAGCTAAAAGATCCAGGGAGCTTCACACTACCTTGCACAGTGGCGGTGGTAACTGCAATGAGCTACATGTGATTTAGGGGCAAGTATAAATCTAATGCCCCTATCAGTATTTAAAAGATTGGAGTTGGGTGAGGCCAAACCAACCACAGTAAGCCTGCAACTAGCCGACAGGACAGTGGTTCATCCAAGAGGCAAGATCGAGGACGTAATTGTGAAAGTAGGAAAATTCTTCTTTCCTGCAGACTTCCTCATTCTTGATATGGAAGAAGACGCGGAAATCCCTATCATATTGGGGAGGCCATTCCTAGCAACGGGGAGAGCTTTGATTGATGTTGAAAGAGGAGAATTAACACTAAGGGTGGAGTCTGAAGAAATGGTGTTTAAAGTTTTTAAACACGTCATTGAGCCACCAACAATGAGTGGGTGCTTTGCAATCAGCACCATCAAACCCCCATGCGAGCCAATACAAGTCAACCAAAGAGCGATGAGCCCAAGAAAGCAGGCATGGTTTCTTTGAAATGCCACTAAAGGAGGTAAGTATTCACGAACCCCACTCCTTACTGATAATGCTAAGAAGAAAAGAAGAAAAAGAAAATGCCAAATGTGGAGGAAATGGATAGGTTGGGGGCTTAATCCACCCCAGGGTTATTAAGGCTAAGGAACTTGCGTCCGGCTAAAAGACGTTAAAGACAGCGCTTGTTGGGAGGCAACCCAACGGTTTCAATTATGTTATTTTAATTTCTGTCTTTAGTTTATTTTATTTTGTCTAGAACAATCTCACGGTCTTGGGTTCTTGTGTTTGTGCTGTGATTGATAGGTGCAGGGAAATAAACTGAAGGACGAAAAGCTGAACGAAAGCCAGGATTTCCAGAAAAGCGGGTAAGCGCCGCGGCGCCAGAAACGCGGCGCCAAAAAGAATCGAACAGCGCAGAGTTTAAGCGCATGGCGCCAGTGAGCGGCGCGCCAAAATCCCAGAAAATTTGCCAAGTTTAGGCGCCGCGGCGCCCCGTAACAGGGCCGCGGCGCAGAAAATCCCGAAGGGGCGCAGAAGTTTGGGCGCCGCGGCGCCAAAAACAGGGCCGCGGCGCCGAAGCGGGAATCCAGAAACTTAAAAACGCCCAAAAATCAGATTTTCCCCAATTCCAAATTCAAAAACCTAACCTTCCCTCTCCAAAAACCCACGAAATTCCAGAAATTTGCCCACAAATCCTCCACAAATCCAACCCAACCACAACCTAAGCTCTTAAATTCCCAAAAACCCTTAGCCTTCTCAACCAACAAAGCTCCATTCCATAGCCTCAAACCACCAATTGAAACAAGAACAAGCTTGAAGCTTCTCATAAAAAGGTAATCTTTTTCTGTTCTTGAATCCTTTACTGAAGTCACAGGAGGTAGTAGTTTGAAGGAGTATTGTAGTTGAAGCAATTGGGTACTGAAAAGTTGATTGTGAAGTTTAGAGAAAAGAGTAGAAAAGGGGTGTGGGTATTGGGTAGAAAAGTTGAAGTTTGGGGGTGTTGTGTTCGCTGCTAGTTGTCAATTGTGTAGGAAACATTTGTGCCACTAAATTGTAAGCCCCATAAACTGTTTTAACCATGGCCACCAGGAAAATAAGAGGCTCCACATCCACCCCAACCCCACAATACGATGAAAATATGTTTGTGAGCTACCAAGCCTTCCAAAGATACAAAAAGCTTGATACCAGACCCATAATACCAGAAAGGGGAATGGACTACCAGAGGGAGTCATATGGGGAAGAAGATGTTTATGAGCCCATTCGGGCGATGATTGAGTTAAGGGATTGGAGAAAATTTGTTAACCCAGAGAAGATAGCACCAGTAAACACAACAATGGTGCGTGAATTTTATGCCAATTTTCCGGAGAAGGTGGAAAGGGGATGCTTTGTAAGGGGACGCTATGTGCCTGTGACAGCAGAAGATATCAATATACAATTGAAAACAGTTGATGTTGAAGGAGGAACTGGTGATCGGAGCCATTTTAGAACATGGTCAGAGCACCGACAACATAAATCGGATATCGCCGCAAACACCGTGAGCTACGGAGAGCTGTTTTTATATTGGAAGAAATGGGTCAAACCTTTGAACAGGTTCCAATTCAACAAAGTAGCCAAAGGTTGGCTATATTTAAATCGGCCGCGTGATTCCATCCACGCACTTCACGAGTGCGGAGGATAGATCAAACCGATATATGGAATTATGAGGGAGTTGACGATTGATGTGGGGAAAGAAATAGTGCAGAGCATTGAAGAAATCAGCAGGTTGGTAACAACAGGCGGATTGGGACATGGCTCAGTTATCACCAAGCTATGTCACATGAGTGCGGTTCCAAACCTACCCACTGACACTCATGAAAGAAACCAACTGCCCGTATCCTATGGGATAGTGCACTCTTTCCCAGACCCAAGCCCCCCAGCAGCCAGACGGAGAGTACAACCAGCAGCAGCAGCAGAGGCCGCCATGGACGAAGATGAGCCTGAAATAGGGGCTCAATATGAGGCAGGACCTAGCCACAGGCCAACCACAGGAGCAGAACCTCCAACGCCCACAATGGAGCAATTGTATCAGAATCAGATGAGGATGATGCAGACCTTGGACACAGTAGTACAAGGACAGCAAGAAACAAGGCAACAAATCAACGAGCTGAGTTCCTTGTTCAACCAATGGTCAATGCATTATCCACCGCCACCACCACCATTTTAACCAAAGTTTGTAAGTGTCTATTTCTTTTACTGTCTTTGAGTCTACACACATTGGGGACAATGTGTGTTTTAAGTTTGGGGGTGTTTATTTGTGTTTTATTTTCTTTGTGTCATGTTATGTTTTACTTAAGTCTTTTTGATTGTTTTTATGTTTATTTGGAGTCACCAATTTTTTTTTTTAATTTTGAGTCATAATTGTCTGTCAAAGATCATGTATGCTGTAGTTGCTAGAAACACCTAGTGAAGTAAGGTGAAATAATGTAACGGAATTGAAGCAACTATCTATACACTTAAGTTAGATATGCCAAAAACTCATAGAATCTGTCTATTTGGAGTTTCTTGCTTGAATTACGCATACTAAATGATAAATGCTTATGTGTTATGATTGCTTGCTATTTGAGGCGAAATAGTTAGGATATGCATGTTAGGGAGATGACTCAGACATTTCTTTGATAGCTAATTATTACCATTCTTTTCTATCCCGTACTTTAAAAGTATCCCTAGTCAGCCCCATTGAGCCTAAATGTGAAATTTCTTCTTTGACACCCTATATTCCCACAAGTCGTACCATAAGTGAAAATATGAAATAGTGGAATACATTGTGTTAAAAAAAAAAAGACAAAAAGAGTGAATAAGTCTGTTGTACCCCAATACAAAAGTAATAAGAAATAGGCAAAAGCCTAAGTTTGGGGGTGCTTGTCATTATTATACACTTCACTCTCCCAAAACAACAGAGGGAAAAGGTAGAATCGAAGTGAAGGAAAGAACAAAAAGAAAAAGGGAAATATTGAAAAGCTAAAAAGCTTATGGTACACGAAATGAGCCTAAATTGCCTATTTTTTACCTACCCCTACCTAAGCCTATATTACAACCCTTAAAGTCCTGAAGATCTCTTTTATGCATATCCAGAATTAGTGGAGAATAGCAAGTAAGCATGCCATAAGAATTCTTGAATTTACATGCATGATTTAGTATATTGACTTCCATTAAGCATGATAATATGAGTTTGCGAAATATCTAGCTTCATGTGCCTAGTGTGCTGAACTTTCATGCTATATGTTCCTGCATATTATTTTGCTAACCTTCATGTTTTTCTAGTTAACACTAATGCAGCAAAAGTGATCAATGACAGTGAGTCTTTTTATTTTTTTGTTCTTTGAGTCTTTTATTTTATTTCTTTCTATCTTTGCTCGAGGGCGAGCAAAGGTTAAGTTTGGGGGTATTTGATCGGTGTATTTTATATACACTTTTTGAGTCAGTTTTAGTTAGTCTTTTGTCCCATTTTGCACATATAAGTGTCGTATTAGGATAGTTTTTCTTTCTTTTGAGTCAAAGTGGTTAAAATGGCCAAATGGCGGAAAAAGAGCAAAAAGAGGGCAAAAGAGGAGATGTCAGAGCTGGAATCAGAGAAAGTGGCGAACGAGGGAAAAATCAAGACCAGCGCCGCGCTCCCTCGTAGTCAGCGGGCGGCGCCCACTATCCGAGAGGTCGAAGACTGGCGCGCGCTACCGAGCAACAAAATCAGGGCCGCGACGCCTAAACATCCGAGGAGCTACAGAAGATACAGCGCCGCGGCGCCCTCAGACAGCAGATATCAGGGCCGCGGCGCCAAAACACCCGACGGATTGCAGAACTTCCGGCGCCGCGGCGCCTGTCTGCAGGGCCGCGGCGCCGACGCGGAAAAATTAGGTCTTTTGACGAAAATCTGGGTCAGGCCTGAAGGAAAAGAGGGAGGCGGTTTGCAGCCTATAAAAGGAGAACCCTAGGCAGTTTTTAAGGGTTCCCCTTCTTGCACAACACAAGATTTTGGCTTGGAGATTGGATACCATTAGTTTAGTAATTTCTTTTCCTTTTCTTTACTTTATTTCAGTTTTTATGATGAACTTTGAATTAGTTCTTGTCATATTTATGGCTAGGAACTAATTCTCTTATAGGGCTTTCCATGTTGAATTGCTAGAAACTTATGTTATAAATTAATGCATGCTTATGGTTATTTTTCTTATTGTGAGATCTATCCAATAATTGAGTTGAATTCTTGGTAATTAATTGACAACTAATTATCACTATATGATTTCTAATCAGATTCTGAAAAGGGGGGATTGTGAATATGCTGTAAGTTGGGTAGACATTCTTGGATTGGGGATGAAAATACCTCAATTATTTATGTAGCGTTGATGAGAGACTTAACAACCCTAATTTTGCGCATTGTGCGTGACGGTCAACTAGGTTTTTGTTCTTAATCCTCCTATAAAGTTATCCTTATCACCGAAAGGTAGGTAAGGTGCGATACTGGGGTTGAGTGTTTATATAACCCTAACGGGAGTATAAAACGATTTCGTAAACCTGCTTTCTCCTAAAGAAGATTACCATAAGTTAATGCATTAGTAAGTAGCATAAGCGGATAGTAAGGATACATGGAAGCCCTATTCTCATCATCACTGAAGTAAATCTTTATATTAAAATAGCTTGCATAATTCGTAGTTATAAACAACAAATCAATCATAAATTCACCAAATAGATACTAGAAAATAGATAGTTGGTACTTGAACTCTAATCCTTGTGGACGATATTCGGTCTTACTAAGACTATATTACTTGTCACGATAATGTGCACTTGCGTTTAAAGTGTGTGCATCTTACCGCGCATCAATGACCGGGACATTAGAAATGGGAACAAGGCAGAAAATTGGGACAGAACCGCGGTGCCTTTGATTTAGGGCCACGGTGCCAAAACGCGTGTAGGCACCGCGGTGCCACTTACTCGAGACAGCGGTCTGGCGGCGTTCAGCGATCGAATCGCTCGATCTGGCGACTTGTCTGCTGGCCCTGGCCCATGGGAACCCTAAAGTTGAACTCTTCAACTATAAATAGAGGGCTTCCCCCTCCCATTTCACTACACCAAAAGTAAGAGACTAATCTCTTTTAAAGCTCTGTCGAAATCCCTAGCATTATAGACTTAGCAAATTACATCAAAGTTTTTCAAAATTTGAAAATCGGGAGACGTTTGCGTGTGCACCCTCGGACAACACAAAGCTTCAAGATTTGCGGATTGCTATCTACAAAATGTAAGTCTTCTGTCGAAATATTACATTAATTCTTTATGTTTATTTTACATCATATAATCATACTACAGTTTGACCGAAAGTCGGGTTTGAAACATAAATTTTTAAATTTCGCTGCGTGTACGAACTCGACTAAAATGCCTACACAAACCACCAGTGAACTATCACCGCGGTGTCGCTCTGGCATACCTCGTCGTAGAAGTGACACCACCGCCGTTTTGATATTGAATTTGGCTAGAGTTTTTTAAAACTTCGGCGACCTTGGTTTGGTTTTAGTTTCGGTATCTGTTGCATGCTTGAATGTTGGGATTGGTTTTCACGATTATTGAATCTGGCCGGAGTTTTAAAACTCCGACGACCTTGGTTTGGTTTTATTTTCGGTAACTGTTGCATGCTTTGGCTGTTGGGACTGATTTTCTCGATTGTTGAATGGCCGGAGTTTTAAAAAACTCCGGCAACTTTGGTTTGACTTTATTTTCCGTATCTGTGTTTTCTTTGGTTAACAGACTGATTTTCTCGATTATTGAATCTGGTCGGAGTTTTTAAAACCCTGGCGACCTTGGTTCGTCTTTATTTTCAAGATTTGTTGTCTGCTGTTGCTATTGGATTGATTTTTTGTCTCTCTGGCGATATTCCAAATCTTCCGGTGAATCACCGTTGCTGTTGATTTTGCCACTGCTTCGCTGTTTTATTTTCAGGCTGATTTCGATGATTTTCCTTTCAATTATTATTACACTGATTGGAACAAATTCTTATTTCAAAAGAACAGATGTTACACTGATTTGAACAGATACCACACTGGCCAATGAAAAAATATCCGTCGATTTTTTAGGCCTCCACAGCTGGAAAGACGAAAATAAAATCTTCTGGGCAAGGATGAAACTTAAATCATTTTATTTCACCCGAGAGACCAACACGTTCGGCAAGCAAGATGACTAAAATGACCAACGATTCATGTTCGAAGCCACGACGTGATTGGAATGATCTTTTCAAAATTTATGTCTGAGCCCTCCGTAATCAAAGCATTTACTGTTTTGACTACAGATCTGAAGTTTTATTTTTATTGAATTGTTTCTAACCGTTTGTTCTTGATATCTTGCGAGAGACAGTTACGAAAATTAAAGAGACGAGATACCTCTCGGAGATGATTTTATTTTATTATTGTCTTTTATTTCTTTAATTTAATTTTATCTTTATTTTGTATTGTAATTTAATTTATTGTACTTGTGTAATTATTGAAATGTTTAGAATATGTAGACTTAGAATTAATAAATAAAAATGATAGTTTTAAAATCGGAAACCCGCCGCTAGTTATTTCTTAGGTTCGTTATGCATATTTCAAAACCTTGTTAGTTTATTTATTTTAGGTCATGCATATTTTAATAAACTACTTGCATCATCCGTTTAATTAGTTTTGTACTTTTCAAATATGTATTTTTTCTTAGCATAATAATTAATCTAGGTTTGATCGGATAACCGTGAGTTAGCGGATCTTAAAGGATGCCTAACCCCTTCCCTTTAGGATAATAAATAACGATGATCCAGAATCTCATAATTTCGCAGACCAATCATATGGAGATCATTTGCAGCATTTTTATGCTACTTTCAAGTGTCTTAATTCACTCTAATAATTAGGTGGCGACTCCTCAACTTTAGCATGTCACTGGTTCCGGAATCACCAGCAATGTTGTAGTTCCGTTCCGACCCTTGATAAAAAACGGACGCGACAACATGGCGACCCCACTGGGGATCCAGGTTCTTAACCATAGCAAATCTAGGTTAATTATTATTCCGCTTTATTTTGCTCCTTATTTGATCTATTGCTTTAATTGTTTCTTTTATGTGAATTTTGTATGTTTAACTACTTTAATTGACACTTTCTTTACTTTTTTCTTAAATTGACATTTAGCTCATATTTCTTCCATTCCGGAAAATTGACACTATTACACATTACACATGAGGTGTGTTTCGCGCACCCGCAAAATTTCTTTCAAATGTCTAAATTTTAGGAGAGTTGGCGTATGCGCGGAGTTGTTCGGTTCGTCCGGTTGGCTGCGTAGCCTTTGTTGACACCCAATTTTGTCTCATACTGTTGTTGCAATTTTAAGTCTTTTTTGAATACTGCGATTTTTCGTTTTTTTTATAATAATCATATTTTTTACTTAATATTTTATGTTTTATTTTCACAAAATTGCATCGCATCTTTTATTATTATTAATTGTTAATTAATCACTAAGTCTTTCTTACTATTATATTTTATTATTATTACACCTTTATTTTATTTTTATAATTTTGCATCTCGTTAAATAATTTTTTCTTTAATTAACAAACCACTCTTTATATTTTAAAACACAACCTAAAATATTCTACCCTACATATTAAATAAAAACTCTCCCCCCTTCTTTAATTTTCGGAGCCCAACCCAGGGGCCCAATCGACCCAACCCAACCCCCATGTTATACCCCGTAGTTTCAGGGTATGTATGTGAGGACGTGCGTACGAGAATACGACAAAAATTTTGGAAAGAAAGAAAGATGTGATTTTTCGACGGAAAAGTTTCCGGATTTCGTGAAGGAAAAAGGTTCGTTAATGGGAATTGGATTCCCAGATTTGGTATTCGGACTTCTTGGAATATTTGAGAATTATGAAATTTTATTTCCGGAATCGGTCACGTGGGGCCCACGGGAGAAATTTACGGTTTTGTGGGGCCCACTTTGTTTTCGAGATTTTGGCCATTATGGATATTTTCGGAAGATGAAATATTTTGGACATATAGGAGGGCGACACGTGTCACCCCCTAGGTGGCTCTTGGCCGAAATCCTGACAGTGGCAAGCAGTGGCCTTGTCTTGCAAGATATTTTAGTGTGGACAAGTGGCTTGTGGGGCCCACACACACTTGTCCCCAATCTCAACCACACACTTGCCTTCATCCTAGCCCTTGGTTGTCCTATATATACACTACTAGTTGATGAAAACTTCCACACTTAACCATTTCAAGACTTGAGCAAATACTCCTCCTCGACCTAGAGCTCTGGCCATGACCTAATTTCTTGAGCAAAATTTGTCCAACAATTCTTAAACTCTTAAGTGTTATTCCTAAGGTGTTAGGAAGATTGTGTACCAAAAGTTGGAAAAGATTTCACACCACAGCCTCTTGTTCATGCCTTGGCCGAAAGTTGCTAGTTGGAAACCCTAAGTGTTCTTCACTTTTTGGAGTTGAATCTTGAAGAGAAGTTGGTTAGGAGCTTCTATGGGTTGCTTGTAGCGGATTGGAACGTAAAGATTTGGAGCTAAGACTTGCTTGGAACGACTTTAAGAACTTGGATATTCTTGGGCTATTTGAGGTAGTGAAACTTAAACCTCTTTGTGAATTGGTTATTATACATATATTATAAGTATATTATGGATTATATAATATATGGAGTAAAGTTTGGAGGATTTGGATCTTGTTAAGTTACTAACATGGAAATTGGCAAGAAAGCCACAAAATGGTAAAAACGTATCTTACTTGTGAAGAAGTAATTAACAAAGTAACTATAACTTATATTAAGAATGGAAATATAAGTTGGATGACTAATGAGTAATTTGGATAAGTAAAATGGACAAAGTTGGCCAAGGACCCCAACTTAAGGAATGTATTTACTTTGGACTGTATTTACTTTGGACTGTATTTACATTGGACTATATTTACATTTTCTGTTAAGGGGAAGATTGTTCAATCGTGTTCCATTTGGGCGTGTGATCCCCTTTTTAATTATTGTATTGTTATGAAGGCGTGATAGTAAACCGCGTTACCGTTTGGGCGTGTAATCCCCTTCTTTATGTTGTTTAATTATTACGCCTTATATATGGCATATAATTACGGTTATTCGGGCCTTGGAGAAAGATGAAAAAGTGAGTAAAAACGGGGGAAGTGCTGCCCAATTTTCCGTAGAATTAGAGGGCTTTTTTATTGGTATAAGTCTTCAATGGTAAGAAAGGTTTGATAGAAGTACTATGACCATTTTAGGAGTGGAGTACTACGTGTGGCGTGATCTACTTGGCTTAAGGAGTAGCCGACGGGTTGAAGTACTTGGAGAGTTTTGCTATTTGTCGATAATCGTCGCGAGGTATGTGAACCTCTTCCTATCTTTTCTAGCATGATTGTTGTGAACTATGTAGTACGGTAGATGTACGTGTGCTAAACGAGTTTTGGTTGGTTTAAAACATAGGGTGTAATAATAGCTTTATGGGAAGTTAGTTATAACGACGTTATGTAGGTAAAAGAATGGTTTATTGATTGTAGAAGTTAAGAGACTTGATCTTAAAAGATAAGATACTTGACTTATAAACGACTTGATTTTGAAAGTTAAGAGACTTGATCTTGAAAGATAAGAGACTTGACTTATAACGACTTGTTTTCGGAAAAAGAGAAGTAACTTGATTTTAAGTATAGGTTACTTGTTTTGAAAAGAGTAAGTTCTTTGGGTTCTAAAAGAATACTTGTTGTTGTCTTGAAAGATAAGAGACTTAACTTATAAATGACGTTTTATGAAATGTTAAGGACTATGAATTTTGTTAGAAAGTTGTGAAACCTCATTCGTGAGTAATGAGTACTTGGCTTTTAAAGAATAATGTGTTACTGATTTCGGAAATGAGAATAAGTATCGAACAAACCATTGCAGCGTTAATAAAGGAGATGTATTGACTAATTGTTATTAAAACCAGTAGAAACCTCCATCTGCATAGAAGCTAAGATAAGACAAAATTGTATTACATTTCCTAGATCATGGCTGCTGTAACAAGATTGTTATAAACAAGAATAAACGGCTCACACATAAGACTTATGTTACTCAATTGTTTTAAAAGAGATTAAGACTATGAGTTATGAAACCTTTCTAAAATAAGAGACTTGAGCATTTGAAATTAGGCAAACTTGAACGTTTGGAAAATAATGTTGTTACTTGATTTTACAAAGGGAAGTGTTTTAGTTTACTTAAAAAGATAGTCACTCTATTTTCATACTACGGATATCGTGTGACTTTTGTGAAAGAAACAGATCTTTTGAAAAGAGTTAATGTATGTAGTACTTTGGGGTTAAAACCCGGATTTGTTGTAATAAAATATAAGTCCATGAGTATGATGAACTTGCCTATGCTTGTGGTGATAGCCTTTGTTGTGCAAGTGTTGTATTTACGTACCGCGTCTCTCGATGGAGGGCCGGCTGATTTGTTATGAGTGATTCTTTATCGAGTCCCATGGGATGGGCCGAGACACGTATTCCACCTGATTCTTTATCGAGTCCCATGAGATGGGCCGAGACACGTATTCCACCTGATTCTTTATCGAGTCCCATGAGATGGGCCGAGACACGTATTCCACCTGATTCTTTATCGAGTCCTGAGATGGGCCGAGACACGTATTCCACCCCGATTCTTTATCGAGTCCCATGAGATGGGCCGAGACACGTATTCCACCGGTTCTTTATCGAGTCCCATGGATGGGCCGAGACACGTATTCCACACGATTTATACCTAGATCGGGCAGCGGTGAGGAAGGAGTTCCACGTACGTGAGGATGACTTTGAGGCGTGAGTCACGACTTGATCGCTTATATTTGTGAATCGTAGTTTTGTTATCATACATGTCTCTGTTTGTAGATAGATCGTTATGATTTCATTCTGATTTGTTCCACATACTTGTACTGTTATCTTGACCTCGCCCGAAGTGCGTCATGCCGCAGTAGGTACATCGGTTGTGGATCCTCGCCATAGGATCACAGTCAGCGTATTGGAAGCCCGTTTCTCCGAGGCTTATCTTGTGGTATGTTACCACGAGTGCAGAGGTTCTTGTACATTCGGGGTATGGCGGCCCTGTTCCGTCATAGTTGTTGTCCACTTTCTTAGAGGTGCGTAAATCTTATTGTGGGCATGGTTGTAAAGGATGTACTGCTCAGATTCTCAGATATATGCAAAGGTCAGAACGACCTGCCCGGTTCGCATCGTGCCTTACCTGGCACCCTAGTGATACATACATCGAGAAAATCAGCGGAACATAAAACATGAGTCATTTAACAAGGGATATAATAAATAAGCAAAGCAACCAAAAGCAGTTGCCTTGGATATACATAAAACACGAGCAGTTTAATCCTTTTACAACCCCGCTTACAACAAGATTACTGCACTTAAGATATACATGACTATGACGGACAGTGGTTCGCCATACCGAATGTACAAGAACCTACAACTCGTGGAACACCTACTAAAAGATAAGCCTCGGAGAAACGGAGCTTCAAATCTGTTGAATCGTGATCCTATGGCGAGGATCCACGATCGATGTACCTCTACTGCGGCATGAACGCAGCCAAGGAGGTCGATAACAGTACCAAGTATGTGAAATCGTAATATCAGTAAATGAAATCATACTAGTCTATATAAAGCGGGAGACATGTATGATAACCAAACTACGATTCAACATAAAATGCCATCACTCCAATATAACTATGGGTCTCACGCCACAACATCAATCGTTCGCATTATGGCGCATGCCGGAATAATCGTGACGGTGTAGACATGTCCATGATGCAACAATAATACCAATGTCCCATGGCCACATGCCGGAATTCTGCATCGGTGTAGACATGTCCACGTGACCTCAACAACAAGACAAAGAATCCAAATGGAAGCATACCCGCGCGCTACGATCGTGTCGGTATGTCCAAAGGGAAACAATAAGACAACATTCCAAATGGGCGCATACCCGCGCGCTACGATCGTGTCGGTATGTCCAAAGGGAAACAATAGACAAAGATTCCAAATGGACGATACCCGCATGCGCTACGCATCGTGTCGATGTCCAAGAAATCATGGCGATAATCAAATGGAAACATACCCGCAGCGCTACGCATCGTGTCGATATATCCAAAGCGATTAACCACAAGACCTTAACCAAATGGAAGCATACCCGTGCGCTACGATCGTGTCGGTATGTCCAAAGCGATTAACAACAATAATACTATCAGCGAGCGAACGCAGTGGAATTTCTCGTCACCGCCGCACGTCCAAGTAAGTTCTCAGCAAGTCAACCGGCCCTCCATCGAGAGACGCGGTAACACAGAAACACAACGTTTGTACAATAAAGACTATCATCACAAGCATAGGCAAGTTTCACAACAACAAGCATAGGCAAGTTTCACACAACTCAAAGTACTTTCATTTTATGCCAAAGTCGGGTTTTAACCCCAAAGTACTACATACGTTAAGTTCTTTTAAAAGAGATCCATTACTTTTATAAAAGTCACCCGATACCCGTAGTATTAGAATGACCAACCCATCTTCCTTTTCAAAATCAAGTAACAACATTCCTTTCCTAAGTTCGGTTGCCTAGTTTCATTACTCAAGCTTTATTTTCAAATGGTTTCATAGTTCCCAAACTTAATCACTTGATTCCTTTTTAGAACAATTGAGTAACATATGTCATATATGAGTAGTTTATTCTTGTTTATAACGATCTTATTACAATGACCATGATCTAGAAAATGTAATATCATTTTGTCTCATCTTAGCTTCATGCGGATGGAGGTTTCTACTTGGTTTTAATACAACACATCATTATTCAATACATTTTCCTTTATTAACGCTGCAGTGGTCTGTCGATACACATTCTGATTTCCGAAATCAGTAAAACATTATTCCTTTAAAAACCAAGTACTCATTACTCACGAATGAGGTTTCACACAACATTCACATTAAAACAAATAAGTTAAGTCTCTTATCTTATAAGATCAAGTCTCTTAACTTCTAACATCAGTAAACCATTTTCACCTACATAAGGTCGTTATAACTAACTTCCCATAAAGCTATTATAACACCCTATGTTTTAAACCAACCAAATCACTTAGCACATGTACGTCACCGTACTACATAGTTCACACATATCATGCTAGAAGAGATAGGAAGAGGTTCACATACCTCGCGACGATTTATCGACAATAAGCAAAATGCTCCAAGTACTACAACCTTGCTAGCCCTTTCCACTCCTCGAGTAGAATACGCTACTCTTAGTACTTTCACCTATAAAGGTCACAAACGTCTATTAACCCCAAAACACAAGTTTCTATCTTTCTATAGAAAATTCGAAGACTCTCCCGCAACAGCGTAAATCTCCTCTCTATCGAGGCCTGGCTACCAAGCCAACCAAGGGGTTTACACGTCTACCGGACGTGTACAATTCTACTCGAATACCACAAGTCTACCGCAATGTCCTATGTAAATACTGATTCGATTCAGTTCTTTATTCTTCAGCTTAAGTCAAAAGACATTGCGAATACTAAGTATAGTTCCATATATAGTATACTTCAACTATATACTCTAACAAACATGTAATTTCCAATTACAATAGAGGACAAGATAATTACCTCGATAAGCCCAAAATTATCAGAGTTTAATGTCGCTCCCGAGCAAGGTTTAGCTCCACTCCACGCGCCCAAACCACTCCAAACAACCCTTAGAAGTTCTAACCAACTTCTACTCACATACTTCAACCAACTATGAAGATTTCCTTAGGGTTTCGGTTTGAGACTAAAGGACAAAAGGTAGTATTTCGGACTCTACGAAAGAGGTATCTTTGGAATACTACAAGGTACAAGGCTAAGGTATTTTGGGCATTATAACAATACTTGGAAGACAACTTTCTACCAAGGGGGTAGGCTCGGCTAGCACAACTAGGCTAGGAGGGGGTGTTCTCGCCAGGGCCTCTTTCTAAGGGGAGAAGGGAGTTGGACGAGAGCAACAACAAGGGAGAGGAGGATTTCAAGACTTAGACAAAGTGAGGAGTGAATGAATAAGTCTTCACGGGGGGGGTATTTATAGCAAAACCAAAGGCCAACCAATGGCCAAGATCTAGCCAAGTGCTACACAAGTGTAAGGCCAAGATCAAGCCAAGTGCACCCTAACCCTACTCCACAAATCCCTCACAAATATCTACACAAATATCTACCACAACTTGCCCATCAATTCGGCCTACTAGCGCCTTTTCAGTCCACCAACGAGAGGGTGCCAAGTGTTGCCCTCTCGTTGGTCCAAAACGTTCAGTCTCTCGGAAAAATTCGCAACAATACTCAATGACTTAGCCGGAATTTTCCTTCCGTAGCTTAGTAAAGCGTTTAAAAACGACTCTAATCAAAGTGCCACAATAAATATTTCGCCAGGTGCCACGTGGGGTGACACGTGTCGCCCGATTCGCCGAATATTTCGTTAGAAAATATCCAAAATACCGGAAATCTCAAAAACAAAGCGGGCTCCACAAAACCGTAAATTTCTCCCGTGGGCCCCACGTGACCATTTCCGAAAATAAAATCTCAAAATTCTAATATAATCTATGAAGTCCAAATACCAAATCTGGGAATCCAATTCCCATTAACGAACCTTTTCTTCACAAATAACAGGAAACTTTTAATTTAAAACTCACATCTTTCTTTCTTTTCAAAATTTCGCTGTACTCGCACGACGTCCTCACATACATACCACGCAACTACGGGGTATAACATTCTCCCCTCCTGAGAAACCTTCGTCCCGAATGTTCCTTCTCAAGACGGATATCGATGAAGTTCCTCTAACAAGTTGTCAACGCCACAGCTTGGCCACGAAATAACACACGTTATCTTCCTCCCTTACTCGTTGTACTTCTCGAACACTAGAACTCTCCCAAGACGTACCATACTTCACCATTACTTGCTTCGAAAATCTGCGAGTCACTACCTCCAAACTTGGTCATCTTACTAACCTCAAACTTCCTTAAGGCCATTCCGGCCTTTACGAACCGCTCGTCGAACGCGTCCACGAACTCATACGATGATCATCTAAACTCGCCTAGCACCCTCGTGACCCTACCACTGGCGGGACCACCCAGAACTGGCCCCACCCAAATCGGGTTACGGTTTGACCCGCAAATGGTCCTAAACCCGACTTCAACCGTGCCAAACTCTTGTTCCCCGATCCGAAACAATCTTACTAATTCACATCATGAAAGCTACCACTTCCATCTCACACTACCCGTGGACTTATCACACAAATAAATCCCACGCATACTACTACTCTGATAAGGGTCAAAAATAAATCTTTAACTCAAGACGACCTTACCCCTAAGGTCTCGGGCCGTGACATAGTCTAAGGTTCACACTTACCATGCCCCACACGTATCCTCCCAACTAACCATACATTCTAACTCACACATATCACAATGCTATCCGTACATAGCACACAATAATGAGACCATCATAACCAAAGATACCAAAACTCTAGAGGGTTAAGGATATACACAAGCTACCGCTCCACTCTAATCATAGGCACTGCAGGCGCATAGTAGAAGGTGATGAACCAGCCACAAATCCTGAAGGCTGAGTCGTAACATCCGCGCTTCCCTTGGTCGGACAGTTCCTCGCAAAATGGCCCTGCTGGCCGCATGTAAAACAAACTCCCAATCTAGCACGACACTCTCCAAAATGGAGTCTACCACAATGGTCACAACGAGGTAGGGGTGGCTTCAGCTGGTTAACACCCCTGCTCGCCAAAATGAACCTCGAGCCCCGACCGCCTCAAGACGGTGGAGGACTACTGCATGCGGTGGGGTATATAACTAGCCATCACGAGGCGGTCCGCCTCGAAAGCCACCAAAGGACCTGCCGTCCGGCCCTCTTCTGGCGATCCAGTCATTCCGTCGACCTCCGTGCCTCGCATCCTAGTGCGTGAGCTGCGTGCGGGCAATGTCCATGCCTACAAGAGAAACACCCGCACAAGATTCGCCATATAATCATCAAGCCCGGTGACGTAGCGATGCACCCTATCCTCCATATCTGCAACTAGCGCAGGGACATATCGAGCCAAAGAATCGAACTCGACATTGTACTCCCTGACAGTGCGCCCTCTCTGTCTTAGTAACAAAAATCTGTCGGCCCGTGCCCTCCTCATCTGCGGAGGCAAGAAGTGCGTGAGGAAAGCCCCTGAAAACTCATCCCATACTGCTGGAGGTGCATGCTCTCCCCGGGAAAGCTCCCATGAATCAAACCAATCGACGGCGGTATCACGCAGCCGATGCGAACCAAAGGTCACAGACTCGGTTTCTGAAGCCTTGATCACCCGCATGATCCGCTGTAACTGCCGGATGAACTCCTGCGGATCATCCTCAGGCCTCGACCCATAAAACTCTGGCGGGCTAACTCGTAAAGTCCGTAGCCTCAAACTATTCGCTCGGGGTGAACCATCGGTGCTCGAACCGAATCGCCGTGATCCACTGCTCATATTCGCCACAACCCTGGCCAATAACTGGGCCATCTCCTTGTGACCCATCTCCCTGCATCGCGTGGGGTGGAGGCTCGTGTATCAGAGTCTCATCGCCATCGCTGCGGCTCTAAACTCGCTGGTCTTTGGCGGGCGCGCAAACCCGCCGTCAAGCACAACCTCAGTCTGTCTCGGGCTCGCGCTCGCATCTCTCAGATCTCACTAGCGGCACCCTCTACCGCCTTGCCCTTCTGGGCTCTGGTTGCCTTGCGCGGAGGCATAACTGGTAAAACGAGATACGTCAGAGGGGTACAACTTACAACACAGCTCTAAGGCACGATCTCGGAATGAGAAGAATGGAAACCAATCCTAAATGTCCTGCAGCCTCCTGATTATAGATGTGGTGCACAACACATCGATAATCAAGACTCTACTAGACACGGTGCAGAGACACTTTCCGAGGATTAATCGCTTCGATACCACTTTTGTAACGACTGCCCGGGGCGCATCGTGCCTTACCGGGCACCCTAGTGATACATACATCGAGAAAATCAGCGGAACATAAAACATGAGTCATTTAACAAGGGATATAATAAATAAACAGCAACCAAAAACAGCTTGCCTTCAAGATATACATAAAACTCGAACAGTTTAATCCTTTTACAACCCCGCCTACAACAGATTACTGCACTTAAGATATACACGACTATGACGGACAGGGCTCGCCATACCCCGAATGTACAAGAACCTACAACTCGGGAACACCTACCAAAAAGATAAGCCTCGAGAAACGGAGCTTCAATCGCTATGAATCGTGATCCTATGGCGAGGATCCACGATCGATGTACCTACCGCGGCATGAACGCAGCCCCGGGAGAGGTCAAGACAACAGTACCAAGTATGTGAAATCTGCATAACATCAGAAATGAAATCATACTAGTCTATATAAAGCAGAGACATGTATGATAACCAAACTACGATCACAACATAAAACATCATCACTCCAATATAACTATGGGTCTCACGCCCACAACATCAATCAGTTCGCATTATGGCGCGTGCCCTAATCAGATCGGTGTAGACATGTCCATGATGCAACAATAATACCAATGTCCCATGGCCACATGCCGGAATTCTGCATCGGTGTAGACATGTCCATGTGACCTCAACAACAAGACAAAGAATCCAAATGGAAGCATACGTGCGCTACGCATCGTGTCGGTATGTCCAAGGAAACAATAAGACAACATTCCAAATGGACGATACCCGCGTGCGCTACGATCGGTCGGTATGTCCAAAGGGAAACAATAGACGGCATTCCAAATGGACGATACCCGTGCGCCACGCATCGTGGTCGATGTCCAAAGGGAAATCACAAGGCGATAATCAAAATGGAAACATACCCGCGCGCCACGCATCGTGTCGATATATCCAAAGCGATTAACCACAAGACCTTAACCAAAATGGAAGCATACCCGCGCCACGATCGTGTCGGTATGTCCAAAGCGATTAACAACAATAATACTATCAACAGAACGCATTGTGGAATTTCTCCACACCGCCAAGACGCCCAAGTAAGTTCTCAACTACCAACCGACTTCTATCGAGAGACGGTAATACGTAAACACAACGCTTGTACAATAAAGACTATCATCACAAGCATAGGCAAGTTTCACAACAACAAGCATAGGCAAGTTTCACACAACTCAAAGTACTTTCATTTTATGCCAAAGTCGGGTTTTTAACCCCAAAGTACTACATCGTTAAGTTCTTTTAAAAGAGATCCATTACTTTTATAAAGTCACCCGATACAGTAGTATTAGAATGACCAACCCATCTTCCTTTTCAAAATCAAGTAACAACATTCCTTTCCTAAGTTCGGTTGCCTAGTTTCAATTACTCAAGCTTCTTATTTTCAAATGGTTTCATAGTTCCCAAACTTAATCACTTGATTCCTTTTAGAACAATTGAGTAACATATGTCATATATGTGAGTAGTTTATTCTTGTTTATAACGATCTTATTACAATGACCATGATCTAGAAAATGTAATATCATTTTGTCTCATCTTAGCTTCTATGCAGATGGAGGTTTCTACTGGGTTTTAATACAACACATCATTATTCAATACATTTTCCTTTATTAACGCTGCAGTTGGTCCTGTCGATACACATTCGATTCAAATCGAAACATTATTCCTTTAAAAACCAAGTACTCATTACTCACGAATGAGGTTTCACAACATTCACATTAAAACAAATAAGTTAAGTCTCTTATCTTATAAGATCAAGTCTCTTAACTTCTAACATGAAGAAACCATTTTCACTTACATAAGGTCGTTATAACTAACTTCCCATAAAGCTATTATAACACCCATGTTTTAAACCAACCAAATCACTTAGCACGTATGCGTCTACCGTGTACTACATAGTTCACACATATCATGCTAGAAGAGATAGGAAGAGGTTCACATACCTCGCGACGATTTATCGACAATAAGCAAAATGCTCCAAGTACTACAACCTAGCCACTTTCCACTCCTCGAGTAGAATACGCTACTCTTAGTACTTTCACCTATAAAGGTCACAAACGTCTATTAACCCCAAAACACAAGTTTCTATCTTTCTATAGAAAATTAAGACACCTCCCACAACAGCGTAAATCTCTCCTCTATCGAGTGGCTACCAAGCCAACCAAGGGGTTTACGTCTACCGGGCGTGTACAATTCTACTCGATAATACTACACAAGTCTACCGCACACTGACCCTATGTAAATACTGATTCGATTCGATTCTTTATTCTTCAGCTTAAGTCAAAAGACATTGCGAATACTAAGTATAGTTCCATATATAGTATACTTCAACTATATACTCTAACAAACATGTAATTTCCAATTACAATAGAGACAAGATAATTACCTCGATAAGCCCAAAATTATCCGAGTTTAATGTCGCTCTGAGCAAGGTTTAGCTCCACTCACGCGCTCAAACCACTCCAAACAACCCTTAGAAGTTCTAACCAACTTCTACTCACATACTTCAACCAACTGAAGATTTCCTTAGGGTTTCGGTTTGAGACTAAAGGACAAAAGGTAGTATTTCCGGACTCTACGTAAAGAGGTATCTTTGGAATACTACAAGGTACAAGGCTAAGGTATTTTGGGCATTATAACAATACTTGGAAGACAACTTTCTACCAAGGGGGGGGGGGGGTAGGCTCGGCTAGCACAACTAGGCGAGGGGGTGGGGGTTTTCTCGGCCCAGGGCCTCTTTCTAAGGGGAGAAGGGAGTTGGACGAGAGCAACAAGGGAGAGGAGGATTTCAAGACTTAGACAAAGTGAGAGTGAATGAATAAGTCTTCGAGGAGAGGGTATTTATAGCAAAGCCAAAGGCCAACCAATGGCCAAGATCTAGCCAAGTGCTACACAAGTGTAAGGCCAAGATCAAGCCAAGTGCACCTAACCCTACTCCACAAATCCTCACAAATATCTACACAAATATCTACCACAACTTGCCCATCAATTCGGCCCTAGCCGCCCCTTCAAGTCCACCAACGAGAGGGTGCCAAGTGTTGCCCTCTCGTTGGTCCAAAACGTTCCGTCTCTCGGAAAAATTCGCAAAAATACTAAATGACATAGCCGGAATTTTTCCGGCGTAAGCTTCGTAAATCGTTTCGTCAAAACGACTGTCGGGTGTTGTGCACAATAAATATTTCGGCCAAGGTGCCACGTGGGGTGACACGTGTCGCCCCGGTCGCCGAATATTTCGTCTTCCGAAAATATCCAAAATACCGGAAATCTCAAAAACAAAGCGGGCTCCACAAAACCGTAAATTTCTCCCGTGGGCCCCACGTGACCATTTCCGAAAATAAAATCTCAAAATTCTAATATAATCTATGAAGTCCAAATACCAAATCTGGGAATCCAATTCCCATTAACGAACCTTTTTCTTCACAAATAACCGGAAACTTTTCCGTCGAAAACTCACATCTTTCTTTCTTTTCAAAATTTCTGCCGTACTCTCGTACGTACGTCCTCACATACATACCCTGCAACTACGGGGTATAACAAAGGCAACTGTTTGGGTTGGCCTGTTTTATTATCATATCTCTTGTTCATGTTCATGTTTTTATTTCCGCTGATTTTCTCTGATGTTGTATCACTAGGGTGCCCGGGGTAAGGCACGATCCAGCCGGTTGGTCGTGACAAAAGTGGTATCGAGCGATTAATCCTCGGAAAGTGTCTACGCACCGTATCTAGTAGAGTCTTGATTATCGGTGTGTTGTGCACCACATCTATAATCGAGGTCGCAGGATATTTAGGATTGGTTTCCATTCTTCTCACTCGAGATCGTGCCTTAGAGCCGTGTTATAAGTTGGACTCCTCTGACGTATTCGCTTGTACGATTATGCCTGCGAAGGCAACCCGGGCCCAGATGGGCAAGCAGCGAGAGGAGCTACGAGTTGAACACCGAGGGTTGCGAGGCACGCCCGGCCATTACACCGAGATAGTACTTCAGACGACGAGTTTTATAACGCCGCTAGCCCCAGCAGAGTTTAGAGCGGCAGCAGTTTCTACGGAGGCCACGATACCTGAGCCTCCAGTTCCATGACTTGGAGCCGAGGATATGAGTTCAGGAGATGGCCCAGTTACTAGTGAGGCTGGTGGCTGGGAATGAGGACGGACGGGAGCCGGTGGTTCCGGCAGTGCCAGTAATTCTCCCTAGATCCGATGATCCGAGACTTGGGATTTCTTGAGTTGCTATTCGCCAGAGTTCTATGGATAGAGAGCTGATGATGGTCCTCAGGGTGTCGTACTGCTTCGACAGCTTGTATGCTTACGGCCAACAGGGCCATTTGGTGAGAGTTTGTCTGACCAGAGGTAGCACAGATATAGAGACTCGACGCCGGGATCGGTGGTGGTTCATCGCCTTATCTGACTAGGCGCCTGCAGGCGTGATTATGGTTAGAGCGACAAAGCGAAGTAAGGCGATGAGTTCTGAGAGATACCTTTAGCCCTTAAGAGGCTTGGTTATGTTGTTATCGTGGGTACGTGTGAAGTGCTATACGGATAGCATTGTGTTAAGTATAACTTAGAGAACATGACTAGTTGAAGAGGTAAGTTTGGGGTCATGAAAGGTGTGAACCTTAGAATATTATACGTGGAGACCTTAGATGCGAGGCCGTCTTGAGTAAAAGATTTGTTTACGATTGACCTTTGTCGGAGTGCATAGTATACGAGGGGTAAAATTGTGTGATAAGTCCCTGAGTGGTGTGAATTATAAGAGGGTAGTTGAGCTAAGAAGACCACTAGGTTTTCATGACTTGATTAGTGAGATTATTCCGGATCGGGGAAACAAGAGTTTTGGCGCGGTTATGGGTCGGGTTGAGGACCATTCGCGGGTCAACCCGTAGCCCAGAATGTGGTGAGGTCAGTTCGAGGTGGTCCCGCCAGGTGGTAGGGTCACGAGGGTGCTAGGCCCAAGTTTAGGTAACCATCGTACGAGTTCGTGGATGCGTTCAACCAGAATCGGATCGTGAAGGCCGGGGATGGCCTTAAAAGAATCTGAGGCCAGTAAGATGACCAAGTTTGGAGGTAGTGACTCCAAGATTTTGGAAACTGCAGCGATGACGGAAATATGGTACGTGTACTAGAAAGAGTTCGGGTGTACGAGAAAGGTACGACGAGTAAGAAAGGAAGCGAACATGTGTTAAGAGGATGGAAGTGATCATTTTTGTGAAGTGAAGGTGCGAGGAGAGTATCCTTTGGACCAGGAGTGAGAGTTAGTGTTGTTTTACATCTTAGAGGTGATTCCTCGTTAGTTTGGATTTGGGTTTCGCGCGTATGTGATATTATGGCCATGTGTGGCATAATTGGTTTTGTAAAGTATAGTAGTGAAGACTATACCGGCGCATGTGTGTTTTTGGAGACTTGGAAGGAACATTCAGGACGAATGTTTCTAAGGGGGGAAGAATGTTATACCCCATAGTTCCAGGGTATGTATGTGAGGACGTGCGTACGAGAATACGACATAAATTTTGGAAAGAAAGAAAGATGTGATTTTTCGACGGAAAAGTTTCCGGATTTCGTTAAGGAAAAAGGCTCGTTAATGGGAATTGGATTCCCAGATTTGGTATTCGGACTTCTTGGAATATTTGATAATTATGAAATTTTATTTCCGGAATTGGTCACGTGGGGCCCACGGGAGAAATTTACGGTTTTGTGGGGCCCACTTTGTTTTCGAGATTTTGGCCATTATGGATATTTTCGGAAGATGAAATATTTTGGACGTATAGGAGGGCGACACGTGTCACCCCTAGGTGGCTCTTGGCGAAATCCTCGATAAATGGCAAGCAGTGGCCTTGTCTTGCAAGATATTTTAGTGTGGACAAGTGGCTTGTGGGACCCACACACACTTGTCCCCAATCTCAACCACACACTTGCCTTCATCCTAGCCCTTGGTTGTCCTATATATACACTACTAGTTGATGAAAACTTCCACACTTAACCATTTCAAGACTTGAGCAAATACTCCCTCCCTTGACCTAGAGCTCTCGGCCATGACCTAATTTCTTGAGCAAAATTTGTCCAACAATTCTTAAACTCTTAAGTGTTATTCCCTAAGGTGTTAGGAAGATTGTGTACCAAAAGTTGGAAAAGATTTCACACCCCTAGCCTCTTGTTCATGCCTTGGCCGAAAGTTGCTAGTTGGAAACCCTAAGTGTTCTTCACTTTTTGGAGTTGAATCTTGAAGAGAAGTTGGTTAGGAGATTCTATGGGTTGCTTGTAGCGGATTGGAACGTAAATATTTGGAGCTAAGACTTGCTTGGAACGACTTTAAGAACTTGAATATTTTTGGGCTATTTGAGGTAGTGAAACTTAAACCTCTTTGTGAATTGGTTATTATACATATATTATAAGTATATTATGGATTATATAATATATGGAGTAAAGTTTGGAGGATTTGGATCTTGTTAAGTTACTAACATGGAAATTGGCAAGAAAGCCACAAAATGGTAAAAACGTATCTTACTTGTGAAGAAGTAATTAACAAAGTAACTATAACTTATATTAAGAATGGAAATATAAGTTGGATGACTAATGAGTAATTTGGATAAGTAAAATGGACAAAGTTGGCCAAGGACCCCAACTTAAGGACTGTATTTACTTTGGACTGTATTTACTTTGGACTGTATTTACATTGGACTGTATTTACATTTTATGTTAAGGGGAAGATTGTTCAATCGCGTTCCGTTTGGGCGTGTGATCCCCTTTTTAATTATTGTATTGTTATGAAGGCGTGATAGTAAACCGCGTTACCGTTTGGGCGTGTAATCCCCTTCTTTATGTTGTTTAATTATTACGCCTTATATATGGCATATAATTACGGTTATTCGGGCCTTGGAGAAAGATGGAAAAGTGAGTAAAAACGGGGGAAGTGCTGCCCAATTTTCCGTAGAATTAGAGGGCTTTTTATTGGTATAAGTCTTCAATGGTAAGAAAGGTTTGATAGAAGTACTATGACCATTTTAGGAGTGGAGTACTACGTGTGGCGTGATCTACTTGGCTTAAGGAGTAGCCGACGGGTTGAAGTACTTGGAGCGTTTTGCTATTTGTCGATAATCGTCGCGAGGTATGTGAACCTCTTCCTATCTTTTCTAGCATGATTGTTGTGAACTATGTAGTACGGTAGACGTACGTGTGCTAAACGAGTTTTGGTTGGTTTAAAACATAGGGTGTTATAATAGCTTTATGGGAAGTTAGTTATAACGACGTTATGTAGGTAAAATAATGGTTTATTGATTGTAGAAGTTAAGAGACTTGATCTTAAAAGATAAGATACTTGACTTATAAACGACTTGATTTTGAAAGTTAAGAGACTTGATCTTGAAAGATAAGAGACTTGACTTATAACGACTTGTTTTCGGAAAAAGAGAATTAACTTGATTTTAAGTATAGGTTACTTGTTTTGAAAAGAGTAAGTTCTTTGGGTTCTAAAAGAATACTTGTTGTTGTCTTGAAAGATAAGAGACTTAACTTATAAATGACGTTTTATGAAATGTTAAGGACTATGAATTTTGTTAAAAAGTTGTGAAACCTCATTCGTGAGTAATGAGTACTTGGCTTTTAAAGAATAATGTGTTACTGATTTCGGAAATGAGAATAAGTATCGAACAAACCATTGCAGCGTTAATAAAGGAGATGTATTGACTAATTGTTATTAAAACCAGTAGAAACCTCCATCTGCATAGAAGCTAAGATAAGACAAAATTGTATTACATTTCTAGATCATGGTCTTTGAACAAGATTGTTATAAACAAGAATAAACGACTCACACATAAGACTTATGTTACTCAATTGTTTTAAAAGAGATTAAGACTATGAGTTATGAAACCTTTCTAAAATAAGAGACTTGAGCATTTGAAATTAGGCAAACTTGAACGTTTGGAAAATAATGTTGTTACTTGATTTTACAAAGGGAAGTGTTTTGGTTTACTTAAAAAGATAGTCACTCTATTTTCATACTACGGATATCGTGTGACTTTTGTGAAAGAAACAGACTTTTTGAAAAGAGTTAATGTATGTAGTACTTTAGGGTTAAAACCCGGATTTGTTGTAATAAAATATAAGTCCATGAGTATGATGAACTTGCCTATGCTTGTGGTGATAGCCTTTGTTGTGCAAGTGTTGTATTTACGTACTCTGGCGTCTCTCGATGGAGTAGGCTGATTTGTTATGAGTGATTCTTTATCGAGTCCTGGGATGGGCGAGACACGTATTCCACCGATTCTTTATCGAGTCCCATGAGATGGGCGAGACACGTATTCCACCGATTCTTTATCGAGTCCGTGAGATGGGCGAGACACGATTCCACGATTCTTTATCGAGTCCCATGAGATGGGCGAGACACGTATTGCACCGATTCTTTATCGAGTCCCATGAGTTGGGCCGAGAGACGTATTCCACCTGGTTCTTTATCGAGTCCCATGGGATGGGCCGAGACACGTATTCCATACGATTTATACCTAGACTGCCGGCAGTGAGGAAGGAGTTCCACGGGCATAATGGATGACTTTGAGGGCGTGAGTCCCTGACTTGACTGCTTTTATATTTGTGAACTGTAGTTTTGTTATCATACATGTCTCCTGTTTGTAGATAGACTGTTATGATTTCATTCTGATATTTTGATTTCACATACTTGGTACTGTTATCGACCTCGCCGGGGCCGCGTTCATGCCGCAGTAGAGGTACATCGGTTGTGGATCCTCGCCATAGGATCACAGATTCAGATTGGGAAGCCCCGTTTCTCCGGAGGCTTATCTTGTGGTATGTTACCCTGAGTCTGTAGGTTCTTGTACATTCAGGGGTATGGCGGGGCCCTGTCCCGTCATAGTTGTTGTCACTTTTTTAGAGGTCTGTAGTACTGTTGTGGGAAGGGTTGTAAAGGATGTAATGCTATTCTCAGTATATACGCAAGAAAGCTGCTTGAGTTGGCTGTTTATTATCATATCTCTTGTTCATGTTCATGTTTTTATTTCCGCTGATTTTCTCTGATGTTGTATCACTAGGGTGCCCGGGGTAAGGCACCAGTCACGGGCCCCGGTTCGGGTCGTGACACCCCAAAGCCCATCGCACATTTATCCCCTTCCCCTTTAGGGCCCGTTTGATACAGCTTATTAAAAAGAGCTTTTAGAAGTAGAGCTTTTAGGAGTAGAGCTTTTTAAGTAGAGTTTTTTATCAAAAAGTTGTTAGGTGTTTGGATGTCAATAAAAAAAGTGTTTTTGACTTAAAAATAGACAAAAACAACCTCTACTTCCAAAAGCCCAAAATTTGAGCTTTTGGAAATAGAGGCCAGAAGTGCTTTTGGAAGCCAAAAACACTTTTGGCCTTCCAAAAACACTTTTGGAAAATCCAAAAGTCCAACCAAACGGGCACTTAATCCCCTAAATCCAAAAAAAACATAAAAACAAAAACCAACAAAAAAAAATCTGTAAATCTCTCACCCCTCACCTTCCTCGCCGCACACCCCCATCCCGTCTGTGACGCCGCCCCAATCCCTTCTCCGTCACTCCTCTATATCACTACCCCCTCCCTTCATTTCGAAAAAAAAGGACTCTCACTCTCTCAACCCAACAACCCCTCTCCTCTCAAACCTCCCAACCATTCCCGTCACTGTTCCCCGGCGAATCCCGAACCCCCATTCCGATCGGAGGTAATGAACGGCGGGAGCTCCTCTTCCACGAGCCACCACCACTGATTTTTCGCCATTTTAATGGACTAATTTTCAGTCATTTCGCTACTAATTGTTGGTTATTTTAATGGACTGATATTAATTTCTTTTATTTATTTTTTGTAACCGACCGGAAAGTGAAACTCCGGCGACCTGCGTTGTTTCTTATTTCTTGATATCTATTGTTGGTTGGTATATTGTTGATTCTGGACTGATTTGAATTTTTTGTTTTTTTGGGGGTATCTCACCGGAATTCTCGAAACTCCGACGGACCATTTGGTTTGCTGTGTTATTGCTACTGAATTTCAAACTATTTTGGTCATTTGCACAGTTAATGATTTTGACCAAGTTTGGATCAAATTTTGATGTTTATGAGGCTTCTATTTTAATCACTAACTCAAATGAGTTCTCTGCTAAAGTTGGTATTTTTTAGGGCAACTGTGTTAATATACTTGGCTGGTTTGATTCCTCATTCTAATATTTATTTTTGGAAGAAATAGTTACCGGTGGTTGTTGCTTAGCTCTGCTAACGTTGTGCTGCTACTCGTTGTTCATTGCATTTGTGATATTGTGATATCCACTGTGTTACTCCAATCGAACTATCAGTTTCTATTTTGTTTTAAAAAAAGGGTATTTACTGATTTTGAACAGATACTACACTTATGGCCAATGAAAAAAGTTATCCGTCGATTTTTTAGGTCTTCACATTTGCAAAGACGGAAAATAAACTCTTTGGACAATGATGATTTCTTCCACTTACACCGGATAACCAACATGCGCTGGCGAGACGAATTTTCGCAGCCGGACTTGTTTAGGATGTCCACTTATTTTTCATATTTGAGCCCTCCGTAATCAAAACTATTATTGTTTTGGTGCGGATCCGAAGGTTTTAGTTATTTTATTGTTTTCTAACAATTTTTTGGCCGATGAAAAAATCTCCGTCTGATTTTCAAGGTCTCCCTGTACAAAAGACGAGTTTTATTTTTAGTTTACTTATTAATTCTCGTCGCTATTTAACTAACACCTTTTACTAATTGTTTATACAGGTACCCGGAGATACATTTCAAGAAGATAACCTTCGGAAATTTATTTTTGTTATCGTATTTAAATTTAGTTTTTAGTTCATTCTGTATTATATTTTCAAACATTCTTTTTCCTTAAAGTATATATATTTTTAAGTACATATATTTTCTAAAGCTTGATAGATAATTAACTTAGATTTGACCGGATAACCGCAAGTTAACGAATCTTAAAGGATGCATAACCTCTTCCCTTTAAGATAATAAAAAACCTTGATTCAGAATCTCATTAATTTCGCAGACCATTAAATGGAGATCAATTGCAGTATTTTATTGCAATAGTTCAAGTGTCCTAATTTACTTAACTAATTAGATGATGACTCCTCAAATACAACATCTTGCTCAATCTAGGGAACCACACCAAAAGATGAACGTTGCGGATACCGTTCCGACTCCGAGGTCAAAAACGGGCGCGACAACCTTCTCACTCGAGCAGTCTGCTCGGAAACCTTTAGTCTAGTAAGCCAAATCTTAGAAAATTTAGGATAGAGCTATACCACCCTTTAGATTAAGTCATGCATGCATACACCTTAGGTGGGTCGAATCTTGGTATCGACTCCACAATTAAGAAATCCACCAAAATGTTGACCGGTCTCGCGATACAACGACCAATCATCATATATGTGTAGCGTGATAATGACAGATAGATTCAAGTCTGATCATGACATGCCAAAATTGGAAAATGCATGTTCATTGTCTCTTCATTTTCAACAAAAGCATTAATGTTTAATGGCTTGGATCAATCTATCATAATCTCGCATATTTGACGTTTAGGTTCACCTCTGGCATAAGAGAGGCCCCATGCATGTTAGGACACACATTTAATTTCTACACAATTTGTTTGCTATTTTTTTGCTTTGTACATATTATTTAAAGCAATAATTACCGTTTCAACTCTGTACATATCTTGCCATGTCGCTTGCAACTCTGGGCATGAGCATTTTCCCTTTGCACTTTTGGGCACTACAATCAGACTTCTACTGGGGCAACGCCATATCTTTTGGCCCATGGGATAGAAGTTGTGTTACCAGCAAAGGGTAAATCATTCTTAAACATCCCGACACGAACCTTGTGAAACGTCAACCGCCAGTCTGGTCGAACCAATCAGGGAGGTCTTTGAATATACTGTCACACTCCTACATTTTATTATTTTTGTGACTTTCCTACTTTCACCCATTTCTCGTATTTTTTGCAGGAAGACCGTCCTCAAAACAGTCAGGGACGATCGTTCTAAAACATTATCCCTGGAGATACTCCAGGAAAGAACAAAACACAAGGGTCACAAATATGAACGAGAGATATTTTCGACTTAAAGGAGTCAGTCAACCTCTGGTCCGAACGAACCTATCAGGGGAGGCTTTGAACATGGTTTTTTATTATTTTTTGTCACTTTACTACTGTCAACCGTTGCTCTTATTTGCAGGAAACACGTCCTCGTAAAAAGTCGAGGACGGTCGTTAAAAAAATCACAAAATAACCGGGAGATGTTTTGACTAAAAGAAGTCAGCCAACACCAGATTTAATGAGGCATCACTCTGAGTTTGTCTATACTTTTGTAATTTATATCTACTCGCAGATTCAATTCATATGCTTAGATTTCGTTACATAATTCCTTCATATCGTACATTTTACAACATAACTGCACGAACTACGCGTGTCTGATTCTCACCAAAAGGTGTGATACGTAGGCAACCCATTTTGGGTTCGGCACCACCAATAATCAAAATTTAAAAAATCTTCTTAACCTCCACGAACTACTCGTGTATGGTTCTCACTATACAGTGTGATATGTAGGTAACCCATATCTGCGACACCACAAAAACAAATTACTACACCCTCACGAACTATGTGTGTCTGATTCTCACCATACGGTGTGATACATAGGCAACTCATCTTAGGTTCGGCACAACAAAAAAAATCACAAATATATGTTTTCTTTCTCATTCTATTTGAGAGTACTACGCGCACCTGATTCTCGTCAAAGATGAGATACGTAGGAACCCTACTTGGGTTCGGTACCTTTTATTCAAAAATACAAAAAATATTTTAAGTATCATTGATTGACTTGGTTGATACCAACACAATTAGGAGTGTGCAGAGGAAAGAACAAGTAACAATCAATATGGTGGATAGGACTGACTTCGTTGTAAACTACAGATTCTTTTGATACCTCTCATTCACACCTATAATGACATTGTCTTGCATGCTTCCAAGATAAGAAAAAAACCAACCTCATTGTTTCATGTGCATTATGTGGTGAGTTTTAGAATAAGTTCAATTGCATTACATTGCGATCTAAAACTTGGCCTGAATGTTTGTTGAGGCAAAATCCTGAGTAACACTTGGTATAAGAAATGATCGTAGGCTTTCTTTGATCCGTTTGAGCCTTTTCAACATACCAAATAACATTATCTGTAGCACTACCCCTTTGAGCCTAAAGCATATTCTTTTGACAACCACGTCTTATACTAATACCTTTTCTGAGTGCATACACGCACTATCCCTTTCTTGTCCCGACCTCCTTGAACGCATTGGAAAAATGCAAATTGCTGACAAAGATCTGAATTGAAGATTCCAAAAGTTGCAAAGTCCTGAAAGAGAAAAAAAAAGCAAAACAAAAGGGCGACTTCACACAAAGAATAAGTCAAGAGCTCCGGTAATATAAAAAAAGTCCTTTTAAAGCTCTCATGCTTGGATTGTGTCGACCTTGTGGCGCTTCTCTCTTTATGGCTCTCATGGCCTGATTATGCCACCTTTGTGGTGCTTTACTCTTTCATGGCTATCATGGACAGATTATGCCACCCTTGTGGTGCTTTTCTCTTTCCATGTCTCTCATAGCCGGACAATGTCATTTCGGTGTCGGGTTTTCTTCTTTGATATACCTATTTCATCATGAACAAACATGTAAGTGGAATAAACCGCCGTCCTCCAGACAACATTTTTAGAAACCTGCAATCACAGAAAAAATTATTAGTTTTTATGGGTTCGACCCATGTGGTCGACTCTTGTTGTATTGTTCATCTACTTTCTGGTGTCGACCCTCATGGGCTCGGTATTACAAGAGATGAATTTAATTTATGATTTGAAAAAGTATTTTGGAAAACATTGATCATAAAGTTTTAAAAGTGTTTTGACCAAAATCTCTCTTATCTTATTAAAATGTTCTTATCTCAATGTCATGACATATACACTTCGAGCAAGGTTCTTTAACTTTCTTTGGCGCTCCGGGCGTGCTCCTCGTTCGTCCTACTAAAATTTTCGAGACCGCCTCAAAACCTTTGCTCCAGTTGAAGGTTGTCTTTTGGTGAAATCCCTATCAAATTGTCATGAAGGAATTTTTTAGACCCTCTCAAAAATTTTGTCCCAGTTGAAGTTTTAAGACTGGCTGACTCTTATGCCATATTTGTTGGTAGAATTTCTGAGTTCCTCTTAAAAGTTATGCCCGGGGTTGCAAGTTTGGAGATCCTGGTACTCCGTGAGGTGGTTTTCGAATCTTTGTGTCTCAGAGACTTCCTAGGGGTTTCTAGGTTTTTTCATTTGGTGCGACTGAGCTCAAAGCACCTATATATCCTGTAATAGCAGGAATAACGTCGAACGTAGTTTAGAAACAAAGAATGATTGACTTTTATAATAATATGACCGAGTCTGTATGAATTGTCTATGTATCCTACCTCGGGAAATCAGGTCATCGCATAGTTCATATTACAAAGAAATGTCATTTAGATTTTCTATTATAGAAGAAGACCAAATCTGATGAGGATTTTTCTACGTATCTCTGGCATAAGAGATAGCTCTTGTGTAAAGATTACAAGTAAACAAATGCAATTACAAATTGAAAAGATGTGTCTTCATGCGTAGTATCTCTTGATTGCATTTGAATTGGTTGTTTTGGGCCACTCTTGGCCGTCCATTTCTACGAGGATTACATCTCATCCTGATAGTACCTTGTGCACTATGTAAGACCCTTGCCAGTTGGGTTCGAACTTCCATTTGTACTCGTCTTGGTGTGTAAACACACACTTGAGTAATAGAAAATCTGTAGGTGCGACCGTCAGGTAAATCTGCAACTAGTAAAAGGGGGGAAATTTCTCAACACCCCAATCACCTCTCATCTTCGTCACAACTGAGCCTCAACTCTTTACCTCTCCATTCTTGACTAGCAACCCCTTCCTGTCACGACCCGACCCCGGGCCCGTGACTGGTGCCCTACCTGGGCACCCCTTTCGGTATACATCAGAGAATAGCAGCGGAACATACACAACTGATAAAAATGCTGAAACATAAAATAACAACAGGCTAGCCGATAAGGCCACCTTCCGTAAACTATACAAATAAAACGGTACATTTTTTTTTCTTTACAACCCAAACCACAATGTGACTACAGACCTCTAAGAATAACAACTCTGGCGGGACAGGGCCCCGCCATACCCCTGAATGTACAACTACCGACAATACCAGGGATAAGTCTCCGGAATAAAAGAGCTTCTCAACAGCTGAACAATGATCCTAAGAGCGAGGATCAAGAACTCAGACTCTACTGCGGCATGAACGGCCTCTGAAGGAGGTCGATAACATGTACCAAATATGTGAAACTGAAAGTACTGTAATGAAATCATAAGTCTATAATAAAACTGGAGACAGGTATGATAACTCAATTAACAGTACACAGTGCCTTACTAACAATGAGAGTAACCAGTAGTATACTTACAATATAAAATAGGAAGCTCACGATCAAAGCAGGACCACCCGCCCGCAGTATCATTAAGCAATCCTACACCTGGGACTATTTCACCCGCATAGGTCGCGTGGACCCGCATGAGGTATTCCTCGCATGGGACTATTTCACCGCGTAAGCCCTTACGGACTCGCGTGGTATTCTCGCATAGGTGATCCGCCACATGGGATTATTTCACCGCATAAGCCGCGCGGACTCGCATGAGGTATTCCTCGCATAGGTGTATCCGCGCACGGGACTATTTCACCCGCATAAGCCCTTGCGGACTCGCATGAGGTATTCCTCGCATAGGCTGTATCCGCCCGCATGAGACTATTTCACCCGCATAAGCCCTTGCGGACTCGCATGAGGTATTCCTCGCATCATGGGTAGCAAATCCACGGAATATGCAAATTCCACAAACCCGGGCAATGACCCCGAAATGAATAATATACCACTAGCACAAAACCGGCTATCATACATAACATAAGCACTACCGGCTTATCATACAATATATAAGCAAGTTAAGAATCCCCTAACTTCTTATTATTCTTGTTCACATACACTCTCATTTTAGTTTACTTAAGGCACTAACATGTCTTTTATAAAGATCCGGGAATTTAACCCAAGTACTACATACTTCTACTATTTAAAACAAATGACTTTTTTTTGTATAACACTTCCAAGATACTATTAACCATAGTATCAAGTCGCAATTTCGTTTCAAGACAAGTCACAATACCTTTAGAAATAAAGTTAGGTTTCTAAATCAAGTGACTCATTTTCTTATAAAACCTTAGGCAATTGATGCCTTAAAATAAAATTGCCTTTCATTAAAACAAGTCATTTATCATACTTAAATTACTTAGAGTAAACCACTCTTTTTAACTTTCCATAAAGCTATTATAACCAACTTCCCATAAAGCCGTTATACTAGCTTTATACATTAGCAACTTACATACTTCTTTATAACCAAGAGACTTAAACTTTCCAACAAAACAAGTATCAATAATACTTTCATCATACTTAAAGTCTCTTAACTTTTGAAAGCCAAGATATCCTTAATATTTAACAAGTGAGTTAATTCCCTAACTCAATCAACTTGAACATTCTTAAAATAAGCCAAGGATATCAAATGGACCTAGATTGTCAAAATCTTGTACGTCTACCGTACTATACATTTACAACCTATTCATGCTCAAGAGATAAGAAAGTTCCACATACATCTTCGATTTAATCCACCTGCTAAGTCCAATTCGCCGTACGTAGTATGTCAACCTATAATGACCATAGTACATCTATTAACATCTTACTTCAGACGTAGAATATTACAAGTGTAAAGTCTCTAAATTCTACGGAAAAACGGACAGCACCTCCTTTGTTTCTACTCACTTTGCCACCTTTTTCAAGGCCGAATTCAATAACCAAACACGCCACATTTAAGGCCCAATCAATGCAATTAACAATAGGGGATTACACGCCTACTAGACGTGTAAAATTCCGCCCCACAAAAGATACCAAACTAATACAAACTACTAGTCCAAATCGGCCACATTGAGATGCAACAACACCAATTCTTAACCAATTGCCATTTCAATCCAAGTGGTTTAATCTAACATGATATCTAGCCACAATTGATTATAACTACTACAATCCTCAAGTAGGTAAACATGCGACGATTCTAATTATCGACAAATTTGTATTTCAATTCAAATGGCTTAATATGTCATTTTCGGATTTGAGCTTCCAAATTTCCATAACACTTATAAATCTTCATAACACATATCACATGATCATACCTAACTTATAATAACATGAAATCTTCAATTACAAAAGTAAGACGAAGATTATACCTCATTTAGCCCAAAAATGCTCCAAGATTACAAGTCTATCCTTAGCAACTTTAGCTCCTCTTTTTGAAATTCCTCTTCCCGCTAAAATCATCTCTACTAATCCCCTACAAGCTTGCCAACATATTTCCTTCTTGTTGCCTTTCCAAAATTCTCATTTAGGCCTAGAGTTTTAACCATTTGAGAGAGAAGAGAAGAGAAGAGAAGATTTGGGTGAAATCTTGCAAAATGATTTAAATCTAGCAAGACATGTCTTATATAGCCTTTATCTTGCTCCACAAGTTGGGGGGACACTTGTCACCCACCCAGGGGTCCTTACAACAAATATCTTCTATTTTTACCCTATTTCCGCAAAAATCCGCCCGGCGCGCGTCTGCATCCGCGCGCCGCGCATCCGGCGCGCGGCTCGCACTTCGGACAATTTCAGCTTTCGGCGCCCGTCTGGCCGGCGCCGCGGCGCCTGACCCTGTCTGTTCTGTCAGCCGATCTTGTAACGTCCATAACTTGCTACTCCGATGTCCTATTGATGAGCGGTTTGTTGCGTTGGAAACTAGACTCAATGAAATTCATGTTAGGCTTTTGAAACACCTAAAAACCCCAATTATACTAGGAGATATACTGCTTCCAAGTTTACTGAAAAACTGTCCAAAAATATTCTGCCAACTTTTTTTCTTTTTCCAACTTCGAATCTTATTTCCCTTCGTACGTTCTCATCTCATCCTATTGGAATTACGGGTTGTAACATTCTTCCCCCCTTAGAAACATTCGTCCCCGAATGTTCTTTCGGAGTCCAATCTAAACGGATATTGGCATAGTCCCTTGACTACACCCAACATAATCACACTTGCCACACCTGGCCACATAACAATACTTATGCTACAACGTCAACTGAACTCCAAGTGTCGGCGTCGGTTATCTGCATAAAGCTTCACGACTCTAAGCTTACTAATAATCTTTCCCGGATAAGCTTCGCCTTATCCACAGCCCGCTGAATCAAGTCTGGATCAAATAACTGAACCTCGCCTATGTCGAACCAACTAACCGGCGATCTACACTTTCTTACATACAAGGCCTCATACAGGGCCATCTGAATACTGGAAGGGTATCTGTTATCGTACGCAACACAACAAGAGGCAATTAACCCTCCCGGCTATTTCTGAAATCAAGAACACAGGCCCATGACCTATCCTCGAGTGCTCGGATAGTACGCTCTGCTGTCGTCGTCGACCGAGGGTGTAATGCAACACTGAGACTCACCTGTGTCCCTAAAACCCTTCTAAAAAACCTCCAGAAGTTATCTGTAATCGAGCTCATCTGTCTGACATCATAAACGTAGGAACCCCGTGCAGTCTCACAATCCCCCTGCTAAAAAGCTAGCACGAACATCAGCCGAGTAAGTGGTCCTAACCGGAAGAACACGGCTGGTTTCGTCAGCCTATTTACCATGACCCCCAGGGAGTCGCACTTCCTCTGAGTACGATGCCACCCTGTAACAAGATCCATTTTAATTACCTCTCATGTCTAAGTCGGGGTCTAAATCACCTGTAATAACCCACTGGGCTTCTGGTGTTCAACCATGACCTGCTACTAATTCAGACACTAAGCAACAAACCCTGCTACGTCCCTCTTCAGGCCATCTTACCAATACATACATCTGAGGCCATGATACATCTTGGTCGACCCCGAACAAAATAAAGCAAGAAGCACCGCGTGCCTCCCCCTAAAACTTGCAGACAAGTCCTGCGGCATCGGGCACACACAAAATTTTCTCATAACACAGCACCCCATCTGGTGCTACACAAATAGGCTCTTCTCTTCTTGGAGAGCCGTATCTCGATATCATATCATAACTGGATCCTCATACTGTCGCCTCTTTACCTCTTCAACGGCGGAAGACTCGGAAACCTCTCAGATCTAAACTTCATTAACCCTAGAAACAAATAATCGAACCCCTAGGCTCGGTAACTGAAGAATCTCACGGACCACGTCCAGTCTATCTGGCTGCCCATCTGGCATACTACCCTTAGATCCGCGACTAAGAGTATCTTTAACTGTTTTGGCTTTCCCTGGGTGGTATAGGATATCGATATCACAATCCTTGAATAACTCTACCCACCGTCGCTGTCGCAAATTCAACTACCTCTGTCCGAAGATATACCTGAGGCTCTTGTGGTCTGTACACATACCCACATGAAGTCTTATATATACGTCATGCCTCCAAATCTTCAAGGCACGATTAACTGCCGCCTACTCTAAATCGTGAGTAACGTAATTTCCTTTCTTGCTTCCCTAACCGCCGGTAAAACTTAGGCTCTAACCTTATCGTGTTGCGTCAGCATACAACCTAGCCCAACACCCAAAGTGTTACAATAACAACCTGACCCTTGGGTCTCTCAGGAGGGGTTAGAACTGTAGTCGTGGTCAACTTATCTTCGTAGTACTGGAAGCCTTTCTCATTCCTGCGAAACATTCGGGTATCCTTAATCTCACTTATGGTTCCTGTTTCCCTTTCTCTGTTGCAACCAAACTTGGTCACTAAACTTAGATTTGATTCCTTTGCTTGCCCCATGGCTAAGACTTCCTGTCAATCACAATTTTGGGGGGAGATTTCCTTGATCTCGTCAAGTAGTAACCCGATGCTACCACCTTCCCTCGAGGTGTTCTTACTGCCCATTATTTACTAATGGTCTTACACTAGTCTGGGGTAATCATATCTCGTGTAACTTACATAACCATAGTCGTATTCTCCTTTATCATTCTGGCCATATCCTTACCTTAGGCTTATTATTAGCAAAAGTATTTCTATCTTGATTCATAATCGTCTGATTTCATACATGCGCATAACTGCATTTATATCTTTACGATACTTCCTCGACCAATTCGTACGTCGTTCTTAATTACCCCAACACAACACTTTTCCCCCGGTTATCTACAACTGTAACCTATGGCATGACGATACCGAAGACCTTACCAGTCTCATATCCTGCGTCTAACAACATGGGTACACATAACCCCATAATACGTAAAACTGTCCTTTTACGTGAGGAAGAGAACTTATCTCCCTTTCTTAAACTTTCCTTGGAGTCACAACCATAATCACAGGGTCCTCTTGCGGTCCAGTAATTATCTAATCATCACGCACCGCCTTTAAGTTCGTGTAGATTTTCCAACCCACCAAAGATGCCCTCAGCTTTCCGCCGGCAGCACTCGTACTTATTTTATTCTTGCCTTGTACATTTTCCTGAAATTATCCGGAAGGTCGTGGCCCTGACCGCCACACCAAACCAACTCCAAGTACCTCCAAGGGCACTTAACATAAATTCCTTCAAATTCAATTATTACTTACTTTGCGTCAATTTACCTCAAGTGAACAAGTCACACAGACTTAAAAAGAAAAACAATTATGCCAAAGAAGGAAGGATAATTCACTGGTTACTACCACTTCTCTTCCTTTACACTGGATAATCAGCTTACCAGAAAACTGGAATCGAGCCAATCTCTCTCTGCAGTCAACGTTGGTATAACAAGAGGCCAACTAGCCCGTACTCATAATGACCTCTATGTCTGTCATAACAGCTCTGCTAGGTCTGCTAGGGTCCAACGACTGTATCGTTACCGGCAATTATCTACCCGCTCAGCTACCACCCAACACTCACGGGTGTAGTCACCTCGAAAGGTCCTCATGGATTCAGGCTTTATTTCTTTACACTTGGTTGCTCTCTTTTTCACTGGTCGTACTCTTTCCGTACTTCCAAACTTATACTAGCATACGTACATAAATTCCATACTAATTCTGGCCTCCACTCTTTGGAGTTACTATATTAAACAATATAAGGCCCATTCCGGCTCTCACAACCTGGTTCCGGTGGAACACGTCCACGAACCCGTAAAACGATTAACTAGACTCGGGCTTGTACCCTCGTGACCCTGTCACGTAGCGGGACTACTATCAACTGATCCCACCCCATAAACGGGTACACTAACTTCTCATATACTATAATCGGGTTGTCTTGTCCACAACAACCATACTTACTCCATACGGATCTCACCCGTACCATTCTCGAAATCCCACTACGTAGCTCAATCTATTAACATGGTCTTCCATTAAGTCCCTTAATTAACCTCTTAAGGGTCCATTTCATTCTCACACAACTCATCATCACCTAATTATCTCAAATTAGCACGTAAAACCTTGATGAGAGTTCCTTAACTGTTCATACCTTCCCGGTATTTATTTAGTCCTTACCAAATCACGGTAATCTAAAATCATCCTGTGCAACACATATGTGACCCCATACATAAATCAGTATAGTTGTATGTCCCAATACCAACTATACTAAAAACATTACCAACCCGGATACGCAATCCACATAATCTTTCTGGAGTCACTTTGCCTTTCGTAGTGCAAACAACATAACTTGTTAGGGAGACGACCCTAACCACACAAATCTATCGCACGATCTTAGAGTGAGAAGAATGGTAACCAATCCTAAATGTCCTGCAGCCTCACGATTATAGATGTGGTGCACAACACACCGATAATCAAGACTACTAGACACGGTGCGTAGACACTTTCCGAGACTAATCGCTCGATACCACTTTTGTCACGACCCGACCGGGCGTGATCGTGCCTATCTGGCACCCTTTGATACATCGAGAGAATAGCAATGAACATACACAATCGATAAAAATCTGAAACATAAAATAACAACAGGCTAGCCGATAAGGCCACCTTCCGTAAACTATACAAATAAAATAGTACATTTTTTTTCTTTACAACCCAAACCACAATGTGACTCTGCACTTAAGAATAACAACTCAAGCGGGACGGGGCCCCGCCATACCCTGAATGTACAACTACCGACAATACCAGGATAAGTCTCGGAATAAAGAGCTTCTCAAGGTGAACAATGATCCTAAGAGCGAGGATCAAGAATCAGACTCTACTGCGGCATGACGCGGCCCGAAGGAGGTCGACAACATGTACCAAATATGTGGCCCGAAATGCGTAATGAAATCATAAGTCTATAATAAAACTGGAGACAGGTATGATAACTCAATTAACAGTACACAGTGCCTTACTAACAATGAGAGTAACCAGTAGTATACTTACAATATAAAATAGGAAGCTCACGATCAAAGCAGGACCACCCGCCCGCAGTATCATTAAGCAATCCTACACCTGGGACTATTTCACCCGCATAGGTCGCGTGGACCCGCATGAGGTATTCTCGCGTGGGACTATTTCACCGCATAAGCCCTTACGGACTCGCGTGAGGTATTCCTCGCATAGTTGTATCCGCCGTGAGACTATTTCACCCGCATAAGCCGCGCGGACTCGCGTGAGTATTCCTCGCGATAGTCTGTATCCGCCCGCACGGGACTATTTCACCGCATAAGCCCTTGCGGACTCGCATGAGGTATTCCTCGCATAGGCTGTATCCGCCCGCATGGGACTATTTCACCCGTATAAGCCCTTGCGGACTCGCATGAGGTATTCCTCGCATCGTGGGTAGCAAATCCACGGAATATGCAAATGCCACAAACCCGGGCAATGACCCCGAAATGAATAACATACCACTAGCACAAAACCGACTATCATACATAACATAAGCACTACCGGCTTATCATACAATATATAAGCAAGTTAAGAATCCCCTAACTTCTTATTATTCTTGTTCACATACACTCTCATTTTAGTTTACTTCAGGCACTAACATGTCTTTTATAAAGATCCGGGAATTTAACCCAAGTACTACATACTTCTACTCTTTAAAACAAATGACTTTTTTTGTATAACACTTCCAAGATACTATTAACCATAGTATCAAGTCGCAATTTCGTTTCAAGACAAGTCACAATACCTTTAGAAATAAAGTTAGGTTTCTAAATCAAGTGACTCCTTTTCTTATAAAACCTTAGGCAATTGATGCCTTAAAATAAAATTGCCTTTCATTAAAACAAGTCATTTATCATACTTAAATTACTTAGAGTAAACCACTCTTTTTAACTTTCCATAAAGCTATTATAACCAACTTCCCATAAAGCCGTTATACTAGCTTTATACATTAGCAACTTACATACGTCTTTATAACCAAGAGACTTAAACTTTCCAACAAAACAAGTATCAATAATACTTTCATCATACTTAAAGTCTCTTAACTTTTGAAAGCCAAGATATCCTTAATATTTAACAAGTGAGTTAATTCCCTAACTCAATCAACTTGGACATTCTTAAAATAAGCCAAGGATATCAAATGGACCTAGATTGTCAAAATCTTGTACGTCTACCGTACTATACATTTACAACCTATTCATGCTCAAGAGACAAGAAAGTTCCACATACCTCTTCGGTTTAATCCACCTGCTAAGTCCAATTCGCCGTACGTAGTATGTCAACCTATAATGACCATAGTACATCTATTAACATCTTACTTCAGACGTAGAATATTACAAGTGTAAAGTCTCTAAATTCTACGGAAAAACGAATGACACCTCCTTTGTTTCTACTCACTTTGCCACCTTTTCAAGGCGAATTCAATAACCAAACACGCCACATTTAAGGCCCAATCAATGCAATTAACAATAGGGGATTACACGCCTACTAGACGTGTAAAATTCCGCCCCACAAAAGATACCAAACTAATACAAACTACTAGTCCAAATCGGCCACATTGAGATGCAACAACACCAATTCTTAACCAATTGCCATTTCAATCCAAGTGGTTTAATCTAACATGATATCTAGCCACAATTGATTATAACTACTACAATCCTCAAGTAGGTAAACATGCGACGATTCTATTTATCGACAAATTTGTATTTCAATTCAAATGGCTTAACATGTCATTTTCGGATTTGAGCTTCCAAATTTCCATAACACTTATAAATCTTCATAACACATATCACATGATCATATCTAACTTATAATAACATGAAATCTTCAATTACAAAAGTAAGACAAAGATTATACCTCATTTAGCCCAAAAATGCTCCAAGATTACAAGTCTATCCTTAGCAACTTTAGCTCCTCTTGTAGAAATTCCTCTTCCCGATAAAATCATCTCTACAAATCCTACAAGCTTGCCAACATATTTCCTTCTTGTTGCCTTTCCAAAAATCTCATTTAGGCCTAGGGTTTTAACCATTTGAGAGAGAAGAGAAGAGAAGAGAAGATTTGGGTGAAATCTTGCAAAATGATTTAAATCTAGCAAGACATGTCTTATATAGCCTTTATCTTGCTCCACAAGTTGGGGGGACACTTGTCACCCACCCAGGGGTCCTTTACAACAAATATCTTCTATTTTTACCCTATTTCCACAAAAAATCCCGCCCTGGCGCCGCGGCCCTGCATCCGGCGCCGCTCTGCAATTCGACAATTTCAGCTTTCGGCGCCACGCTGCAGCCGGCGCCGCGGTGCCTGACCCTGTCTGTTCTGTCAGCCGATCTTGTAACGTCCATAACTTTCTACTCCGATGTCCTATTGACGAGCGGTTTGTTGAGTTGGAAACTAGACTCAATGAACTTCATGTTAGGCTTTTGAAACACCTAAAAACCCCAATTATACTAGGAGATATACTGCTTCCAAGTTTAATGAAAAATTGTCCAAAAATATTCTGCCAACTTTTTTTCTTTTTCCAACTTCGAATCTTATTTCCCTTCGTACGTTCTCATCTCATCCTATTGGAATTACGGGGTGTAACACTTCCACTCCTCTAACTTCCACCATCACACCCACAATGCGAAGAATCCATTTCGGTATGAGAAGCGTTGAAATTTAGGAAATAGGCCCCACAATTATCTCCATCTCTTTCAGGGTTTTTTCAAACGGGTATGTTTATTTTATTGACTCCAGTCTCGCAAGATTGGAATGTAATGATCGGGTTATCCGTATTTATCATTAAAATAGGTTAGAATTTTGGTTGAAATATGAGTTTAGGGCACTTATGTGGGTTTGGTTTGGTTTGATTGTGAAAATTGAGGTGTTTCTTAAGATAGCATTTCGATCACTCAAATCCATAATCCAAGTATGCTTGTATTGTAGGAGGTTTAGGAGCCTAACGTAAGAAAATTTAACTAAAACTCATGGTAAAATAGAGGAATATCAGTAGTTTCTGTATTTTTGAAGAACATGATGAACACCGCACCTGTGAGAAAAGTAGCGCATGTGTAATATTGCATATGTGTGAAACTCACACAAGTGTGATTCCATATCTGCGCGAAACTCAGGCAGGTGTGATTCCGTATCTGCACAAAATTTGCATAGGTGTGATGGCTTCTGAATAGTTGAAAATTGCAGAAGCGGAAAATCTTCTGCAAAAGTGCTCTCTCCTGCGATGCTAATTTCACTGGTGCGTCGACTGAAAAAATTCTCAAACTAGTAGATTTGCAATTGGTGCTTGTTGAGCCTGTTTGGCTTGGTTCTTTGCTCTATTTGATGAATTTTAAGCTAATTGACATGATTCTACTACCAGACTGACTTGGTTTTGATTTTTGTAGGTGCTTGGAGCTATAATAATAGATCCGAATGAGAATGAAAATGTGACATAGGGTCAAGAATTTATTGAAGAGGTTACGGGGAAGCAATATGATATTGCTAGATTGATGTCCTGTGATTGCCATCGCTGATACTATGACAACTTGATCAATAAGAAGTTCCTACCGGAGAAGGGAATTGTTATTGAAAGAGTGACCGAGCTTATACCAGAATTCTATAATCGACTAGAGACCACCGAATAGACATACTTCATTACCTTTCCATGTAAGGCTAACAAGCAGTGGGTGAGATAGTTTTATGCAAATCTAAAGTGTACAAAATTCAAACCATCCCCCTAAGCTGATGTAAGCAACGGATACTTGTTTCAGAGATTATCTAGTGTCCAAATTATGCCCCACAGACAAGAGAGTTTCATGGGCCAACAAGTATGAATATTTCATAGCTTAGGCGAAAATGTGGTAGTATATCATTGCTATCAGGGTTTCACCTTTCGGGAATATGACTGACTACACATACAACTATGCCCTGATGATTGCTTGTATACTAGATGGAATTCTATTGAATGTTGGTTATCACGTTGTTTAGGAGCTAAAAGAGTATTTGATTCAGGACAGTTCGAGTTTAATGTTCCCCTCTCTAATCATTGAGATTTAAAAACTTGTTGGGATTGTTGATTGCATTATAGATCACTAGGTACCGCCATAGAAACCCTTTCATCCATTGAGAGTTACAGGATCGGGTAGCACTTTGCAAAGTAAGAAGAGAAAGGTAGAGGTAAGTATGGAAAGTGATTCATCCTGTTAGTCAGATGGACCTATTGGAGCACTTGGTTCTCAGTTGCAGACAATCCGGGACTTTGTGTCTCAACTTTCCAGTGGACCTTCAAAGGCGGGTCCTGACCATTTCACCCGAGCTGACATGAAAGAGTAGCTGGATGCTCAGAAGGAGCAGGCACAATCCTATAAGATGCTTACAAATTCTGTTAGTATGTTGGAGACTGCTTATGGCACCATGTCCATAGCACATGCCAACATTTGGCATGACTTCGATAAGGAGATGAAGAAGAATAAGAAACTAGGTACCTCATTAAGAGTCGTGGGCCTCGACCAATTCTTTACTTCTTCAATCTTTTGATTATCCACTTTAATGCCTTTCAAAGAAACTATGTGGCCTAGAAAAGAAACTAAGTTCAACTAGAACTCGCATTCAGAAAATTTAGCATACGACAAACGATCGTGAAGCATCTGTAACATCGCTCATAATTGATCTACATGATTAGCCTCTATACACAAATATATCAGAATATCATCAATGAAAGAAATCACAAAGACAACTAATAATGGCTTGAAGTCCTGATTCTTTAAGTATATAAATATCGCTTATGCATTAGTAAGCGCAAAGACATCACAAGAAACTCAAAGTGACCATATTTGGTCCTGAAAGCTATCTTGGGTATATCTTTCTTATTTACCCTCAACTGGTGATACCCAGACCTCAATCTATCTTCGAGAAGTACTTAGCACCATGCAATTAATCAAATAGAGCGTTGATCTTTGGAAGTGGATATTTGTTCTTGATAGTAACTTTATTCAGTTGTCGATAGTCAATGCGCATCCATAGAGACCCGTCTTTATTGTGAACGAACAATACCGGTGCACCCCACAGTGAAGTACTAGGCTTGATAAAGAATTTTTTTTTCAAATAGATCCCGTAGCTACTTTTTCAACTCCCTTAGTTCAGTAGGAGTCATTCTATAAGGAGGGATATATATTAACTGATTGTCTGGAAGAACATTAATAGTAACTTGATCTCCCCCTATGGAGGAATACTGGAAATTCATCCGAAAATATGTCTGGAAACTCATTCACAACAGGGACATATTAGAGGGTCAAAGACTCTACATCTGCATCTCTGACTCGCATCAGGTTATAGATATACCCCTTTGAAATCATCTTTCATGCCTTAAGGTAGAAAATAAACCTGCCATTTGGCGACGCTGAATTACCTTTCAATTCTAGGGTCGGGTCACCTAGAAAGTAAAACTTGGCAGTTTTTGTTTGACAATCGACATTGGCATAACATGAGGCCAACCAATCCTTACCCTTAATAACATCAAAATCAACCATTAGCAACTCAGCTAAATCTGCTGAAGTATGGCAGTTACGAATTGTCACTGTGCAATCCCGATAAATAATAACTTTAATCCAAACTTACTAGCAACAAAGGAGAAAGTGGAGCCAAGATATATTAATGAATATACATCATAAGTGAAGATGGATAGTATACCTATGACAACGTCTATAGATGACTCTAAGTCATGTCGACCTAATAGAGCATATATGCGATTTTGGCCACCGCCTGAACTAGAAACTCCCCCTCTGTATCTACCTTTACCTGATGAGGTATGTGGTCCACTGGCGGACATACACTCGATGAAGAAGCTGATGTTGACCAGGTCGGCTGAGCGGGGGCCTCTATTTTGAAAAAATTGCATAATATGTCCAGTACGCCCACACCAATAACATGTGTATGAACTCTAGTAACATGGTCTTGGATGCCCTTCCACACTGGCCACCAAGTTTTAAAGGGGGTCTCACCTGACTTGAACCCTTCTATCTCCAAAAACCAGAAGTCTTCAAACTCTAACCTGGTCCAGACTATGCATATCTATCATACCTAGTCCACTAAAACTAGGGTGGATCACTCCTAGCAAACCTAGGTGGATGTCTAGGAAATTGTTCCCTATAACTACTTAATGCCTCTCTAAAAGACCCGGAGATGTAGCATTTTTACTCACCTTTCTAAGCATCTCTATCACCTCAAAACTAGAACTTATGATCCTCTAAATTGTGCGCATACACTTGTATTATAGAGATATTCATATCCCTATTCAGGGAAGCTATTGTACATTCCCCAATCAAATGAGGGTCAAGATATCATACAAATCGGTGAACTCGAGCCCTCATCATGTCTACAATAGTCGGAGCATACCTAACCAATGAATCAAACTGAATGTTGTAATCCCGCACACCCATAACCCTCTGCTTGAGGTTCAAGAACAACTCAACCATACCTCCAATAGGAAGTAATGATCAAGAAAAACATCTTAAAATTCCTTCCATTTGGCTGGGGTGCATCTAGACCTCTAGACCATTTTCAAGCCTCATAAAATAAAATAGCCACTTCACGTAGCATGAAGCATGCTAGGTCTACTGCCTCAATCTATAAAACATGAATGGACCTTAATACCCTCTAAATTTGATCTATATAGTCCTGAGAATCCACATTTGCGTCAGTACCGGTATACACGGGTGGGCTCTATCCGATAAATTCTCATGCTCTAGAACTCCCCGTGATACTATCTTAGTTGCATCAAAACCATTTATGAGGAGTCAAGACTATGAACTCTAAGCTACACAAGTGTTATACATGGAGATGGACTATTTGTCAATACACTTTCCTTTATTAGCGCTGCTGTGGTTTGTTCGACACTTATTCTCATTTCCGAAATCAGTAAAACGTTATTCCCTTTTTTAAAACCAAGTACTCATTACTCGCGAATGAGGTTTCACAATACTTTTAACAAAATGTTAATTACCAAGTAAAACAAGTTAAGTCTCTTATCTTTCAAGATCAAGTCTCTTAACTTCTACAATCAATAAACCAATCTTTTACCTACATAGAGTCGTTATAACTAACTTCCCATAAAGCTATTATAACACCCTATGTTTTAAACCAACCAACTCATTTAGCACATGTACGTCTACCGTACTACATAGTTTACAAAGCATCATGCTAGAAGGATAGGAAGAGGTTCACATACCTCGCGACGAGTATCGACAATAAGCAAAACGCTCCACAGTACTGTAACCTGGCTAGCCTTTTCCACTCCTCAAATAGAATACGCTACTCGTAGTACTTCCACCTATAAGGCCACAAACGTCTATTAACTTCTAAACGCACGGTTCCATATTCTACAGAAAATTCGCGCCTACAATAGCAGCGTAAATCTCCTCCTTTATCGAGGCCGGCTACCAAGCCAACCAGGGTTATACGCCTAACGGACGTATACAATTCTACTACACAAGAATACCACACAAGTCTCATGTCAGAATCCTATGTAATTACGATTGATTCTCTTCTTTATTATTCAGCTTAAGTCGAAAGACATTGCCAATAACTACGTTGATTCTATATATAGTATACTTCAACTATACATTCCTACAACATGTAATTTCCAATTACAATAAAGGGGACAAGATTATTTACCTCGATAAGCCCAAAATTATCCGAGATAAAAGTCGATCCTGAGCAAGGTTTAGCTCCTACTCATGCGCTCAATCCGCTCCAAACAACCTTAGAAGTTCTAACCAACTTCTACTTAAATACTTCACCAACTATGAAGATTTCCTTAGGGTTTCGGTTTGAGGCTAAAAGGACAAAAGGTAGTATTTCCGGGCTCTACGTATAGATGTAACTTTGGAATACTACAAGGTATAAGGCTAAGGTATTTTGGGCATTATAACAATACTTGGAGAGTATTTCTACCACGGGGGGCGTGTACTTTATGAGAACAACAAGCCAAGGGGGTGTACCCTGCCAACACTACTAAGGAGGGTACCTCTCGGCCAAAGCCTACGAAAGGGGAGGGGAAGTCTAGGACGAGAGCAACAAGAGGAGAGGGGAAGGATTGCAAGACTTAGAACACATTTAGGATGATGAAGTCTTCAACAAAGGGAGGGGTATTTATAGGGAAGCCAAGGGCCAACCAATGGACAAGATCAAGCCATGTGCAAGGCAAGTGTAAGGCCGAGATCAAGCCAAGTGCACCCTAACCCCTACTCCACAAAACATGGCACAAAACAAGGCATAAAACAAGGCCAAAATAAGGCACAAGACAAGGGGAGAGACGTCCCCCTTTTGCCTACCCAAACCGTCACTTGAGGGTGACAAGTGTCACCCTCTCGTTGGCCCAAAAATGTTCCGTCGCTCGGAAAAATCCGCAAAAATACAAAACGACATAGCCGGAATTTTCCCTTCGCAAGTTCTGTAAATCGTTTCGTCGAAAAACGATTCTATACGGGGGTTGTGCACAAAATTTCGAAACTAGCCAAACTTTAAGTCTCAAATTGTCGTACGTACGTCCTTACGTATATAATCTTGGAAATACGGGGTATAACATACTCGGTAGAATAAATCTAGATACAAGATCCTACGGAAAATCGGGCAGCACTTCCCTATCCGTCAAACTACACAAGTCTCATGTCTGATCCTACGTAATTACTGATTCGATTCTCTTCTTTAGATTCAGGCTTAAGTCCAAAGACATTGCCGCAAAACTATGTTCAGTTCTATATATAGTATACTTCAACTATATACTCCTACAACATGTATTTTCCAATCACAATAGGGGGACAAAATAATTACCTCGATAAGCCCATAATTATCCAAGTATAGATGTCGATCCTTAGCAACGCTTAGCTCCTACTCCGGGTGCTCCAACCCGCTCCAAACAACCCTTAGAAGTTCTACGCAACTTCTTCTTAATACTCCAACCAACTATGGAGATTTTCCTTAGGGTTTCGGTTTGAAAAGGACATTTAGGTAGTATTTCCGGGCTCTACGTATAGAGGTATCTTTGGAATACTACAAGGTATACGGCTAAGGTAATTTTGGGTATAACAACAATACTTTTGAGAGTATTTCTACCAAGAGGGGGGGTATTTATACGAGACAACACCACAAGGGGGGGGGGGTGTATACCCCTCGGCCAAGGGGGGAGGGGTTCTCGGCCAAGGGGCCTCACCAAGGGGGGGAGGGACGAGAACACTACAAGAGAGGGGGTGGGGGAGGATTTTAGACTTAGGAAATTATTTTGGATGAAAAAGTCTTCAAAGGGGGAGGGTATTTATAGGCCAAGCAAAGGCCAACCAATGGCCAAGATCTAGCCAAGTGCTATGCAAGTGTAGGGCCAAGATGTGCCCAAGTGCCCCCTAGTCCCTACTCCTTAAAACCCTCACAAATATCTACACAAATATCTACCATCAACTTGCCCCTTCAATCGGCCCTAAGCCGCCCCTTAAGTCTCAAATTGTCGTACGTACGTCCTTACGTATATAATCTTGGAAATACAGGGTATAACATTCTCCCCTCCTTAGAAACATTCATCCCGAATGTTCCTTCTCAAGACGGATAACGATAAAGTTCCTCTAACAAGTTGCCAACGCCACACATGGCCACGAAATAACACACGTTCTCTTCTTTTCTTACTCGTCGTAGTCATTTGAACTCTCCCAGCACGTACCATACTTCAGTCATCGCTTCAGTTTCCAAAACTGTGGAGTCACTACCTCCAAACTTGGTCGTCTTACTAGCTTCACCTTTCCGCCAAGGCCATTCCCGGCCTTCAAGAACCGATTCTGGTCGAACGCATCCACGAACTCATACGATGGTTAGCTAAACTCGAGCCTAGCATCCTCGTGACCCTACCACCTGGCGGGACCACCTCGAACTGACCCTACCACAAACCGGGCTGCGGGTTGACCCGCGAATGGTCCTCAACCCGACCCCACAACCGCGTCACACTCTTGTTCCCCGATCCGGAACAATCTTACCTACTCAAGCCATGAAAGCTACCACTTCCATTTTACACAACCCAAGGAATTCCCCACAATAACTCCACGTATACTACGCACTCTGATAAAGGTCAAACATAAAATAAATCTTTTACACAAGACGACCTTACCTCTAAGGTCTCAATCGTGAAATAGTCTAAGGTTCACACTTACCATGCCCCCAGGCTTACCCTTCTACACTAACCAGGTTTCTAAATCACATTTTAGCACAAAGCTATCCGAACATAACACTAAACACATCAGATACAAAACTCTAGAGGTTAAGGATATACTGTCTCTACCGCTTTTCTAATCACGATCACGCCTGCGGCGCAGCTAGTGAAGGTGATGAACCACCATCGATCCTCGAAGGTGAGTCGTAACATCCGTATACCCTTGGTCGGACAGTTCCTGAAATGGCCCCGCTGGCCAAAATAACAAGCTCCCTTGGCACCACGACACTCCCGAAATGCGGTCTACCACATCGACCACACCGAGGTAGGGGTGGCGTCGCCAACACCCTACTTCTTGAAACTGAACCTCGAGCCCCGACTGCTCCGAATACTCTGGATGCCACGAAGGTTGTGGAGGACCACTCTGCACGGCGGAGGTACAAAACTAGTCTGCTTCTTTGGCGGTCCGCCTCGAAAGTCACCAAAGGACCTGTTGCTCGCCTCTTCTGCGATATTGGTCATTCCGTCGACCTCTCCGCTCTTCACCCCAGTGCATAAGCTGCGTGCGGGCAATGTCCATGCCCGGTGAAGAGCTACACGAGCAAGCCTCGCCAAGTAGTCATCTAACCCGTAACGTAGCGGTGTACTCGCCCTCCATATCGCCATTACTCTGGGGCATACCGAGCCGATGAGTCGAACTCCACATTGTACTCCGGCCCATCGCGGATCGCCTCAACATCAAAAATCTGGTCCGAGCCCTTCTCATCGTGGAGGCAAGAAATGTGCAAGAAATGCCTCGAGAACTCGTCCCAAATGGTGGAAGTGCATTCTCTCCCGGGACAGCTCCGCGAATCAAACCGATCATTGCGGTATCACGCGGTGATGCGAACCTAAGACCACCGACTCGGTCTCGAAGCCTTGATCACTCTACATGATCCGTCAGAATCGCTTCGGATGAACTCCTGCGGGTCATCGTCGGGCCTCGACCGTAGAACTGCGGAGGCTACATCTCGTAAAGTCTCAGCCTCAAACTATCCGATCTAGGGTGAACCATCGCTGGTGCTACTGGGCTGCTGCGTCGGCCTATCCTCATATTCGACCACGGCGGCCAAGAATCGCCATCTCCTTGTAACCCATCTCATCCGCTCCGGTGTGGGTGGAGGCTCAGTCTTGTGGTCTCGGCCAGCTGCTGACTCTAAACTCTTTGAAATTTGGCGGCGTCGCAAAACTCGTCGTCAAGCACAATCTCAGTCTTGGCCGGGCTCGCGCTCGTACTTCTCAGTATCTCACTAGCGCGGCACCCTCGGCGCCTTGCCCTCTGGGCTCTGGTTGCCACTGCGCGGAGCATAATCGGTAAAACGAGATACGTCGGAGGGTCCAACTTACAACACGGCTCTAAGGCACGATCTCGGAGAAGGAGAAGAATGGAAACTAATCCTAAATGTCCTGCAGCCTCACGATTATAGATGTGGTGCACAACACATCGATAATCAAGACTCTACTAGACACGATGCGTAGACACTTTCCGAGGATTAATCGCTCGATACCACTTTTGTCACGACCGATCCGGGCGTGATCGTGCCTACCGGGCACCTGGTGATACAACATCAGAGAAAAACCAGCGGAAAATAAAACTTAAACAAGAAACAAGATATCTGATCATAAAACAGGCCAACCAAACGGTTACCTTCCAATAAAATATATATAAACAACTCTTTCAAAACGAACAGTTTAATCCTTGTTACAAACCACCTTGGTACTACAGGACCTGCACTTAAGAGTTTTTATACAACATGACGGGACAGGGCCCCGTCATACCCCTGAATGTACAAGAACCTACAACTCAGGGTAGCATACCAAAAGATAAGCCTCCGGAGAATGGAGCTTCCCAACGCTGAACTGTGATCCTAAGAGCGAGGATCAACTACCGATGTACTCCTACCTGCGGCATGAACGCATCCCCCCGAAGGAGGTCGATCTAACAATTGCCAAGTATGTGCAATGAAAATCTGCGATTAAATCATAACAGTCTACATAAAGCGGGAGACATGTATGATAACAAAAACACAGTACGTAACATAAAAGCAGTCAAGTCAGGGACTCACGCCCTTAACGTCATCACTCAATATAACTATGGGTCTCACGCCCACAACATCACTCATGTTCGCATCATGACCACGTGCCGGAGTGCGCCGGTGTAGACATGTCCATGATGCAACAATAATAACAATGCCGCACGTGCCGATTCTGCCTCGGTGTAGACATGTCCATGCAACATCAACAATATACGGGGTGATCAACCCCGCACGTAACCACATGCCCCGAAATTACGCATCGGTGTAGACATGTCCATGTAACCACAATAACACTATATCGGGTAATCAACCTGCGCGTAGCCACATGCCCCGGAATTTTGCATCGGTGTAGACATGTCCATGTAACATCAACAACAATATACCTGACAACCAGTCACAAACAAGCTCAAGCAAATTACCATACTTCTAGACTTTTATAAAAGATCCACTCTTTCTCAAGAAGTCACCTGATATCAACATTTGCACAACAAAGGCTATCTCAACAAGCATAGGCGAGTTACACAACAACAAGCATAGGCAAGTTATACATAACTCAAGGTACTTCCATTTTATATCAAGGTCCGGGTTTTAACCCTAAAGTACTACGTACGTTAAATTCCTTTTAAAGAGATCCATTCCTTTTATAAAGGTCACCCGATACCCGTAGTATAAAAATAGAGTGACTCACATTTCTAGGTAAACCAAAACACTTTCCTTTTCAACAACATTCTTTCCCCTAAAGTTCCAGTTTGCCTAAGCTCAATTACTCAGGTCTCTTTATTTTAGAAAAGTTTCATAACTCATAGTCTTAATCTCTTTTAAAACAATTGAGTAACATATGTCTTATACGTGAGCGCTTATTCTTGTTTACAACAATCTTGTTACTGACCATGATCTAGGAAATGTAATACAATTTTGTCTTATCTTAGCTTACATGCAGATGGAGGTTTCTCTGGTTTTAATAACAATTTGCTATTTGTCAATACACTTTCCTTTATTAGCGGCTGTGGTTTGTTCGACACTTATTCTCATTTAGAAATCAAGAAACGTTATTCCTTTTTAAAACCAAGTACTCATTACTCGCGAATGAGGTTTCACAATACTTTTAACAAAATGTTAATTACCAAGTAAAACAAGTTAAGTCTCTTATCTTTCAAGATCAAGTCTCTTAACTTCTACAATCAATAAACCAATCTTTTACCTACATAGAGTCGTTATAACTAACTTCCCATAAAGCTATTATAACACCCTACGTTTTAAACCAACCAACTCATTTAGCACATGTACGTCTACCGTACTACATAGTTTACAAAGCATCATGCTAGAAGGATAGGAAGAGGTTCACATACCTCGCGACGAGTATCGACAATAAGCAAAACGCTCCACAGTACTGTAACCTGGCTAGCCTTTTCCACTCCTCAAATAGAATACGCTACTCGTAGTACTTCCACCTATAAGGCCACAAACGTCTATTAACTTCTAAACGCTGCGGTTCCATATTCTGAGAAAATTCGCAAAGATCACCCCGCATGCAGCGTAAATCTCCTCCTTTATCGGTGGCTACCAAGCCAACCAGGGGTTATACGCCTAACGGACGATACAATTCTACTACACAGTAATACCACACAAGTCTCATGTCAGAATACCCTATGTAATTACTGATTGATTCTCTTCTTTATTATTCAGCTTAAGTCGAAAGACATTGCCAATAACTACGTTGATTCTATATATAGTATACTTCAACTATACATTCTACAACATGTAATTTCCAATTACAATAAGGGACAAGATTATTTACCTCGATAAGCCCAAAATTATCCGAGATAAAAGTCGATCTGAGCAAGGTTTAGCTCTACTCGTGCGCTCCAATCCGCTCCAAACAACCCTTAGAAGTTCTAACCAACTTCTACTTAAATACTTCAACCAACTATGAAGATTTCCTTAGGGTTTCGGTTTGAGACTAAAAGGACAAAAGGTAGTATTTAAGGCTCTACGTATAGAGGTAACTTTGGAATACTACAAGGTATAAGGCTAAGGTATTTTGGGCATTATAACAATACTTGAGAGTATTTCTACCAAGGGGTACTTTATGAGAACAACAAGGCAGGGGAGTGTACCCTCGGCCACTACTAAGGGGAGGTACCTCGGCCAAAGCCTTACGAAAGGGGAGGAAGTCTGGGGCGAGAGCAACAAGAGGAGAGGGAAGGATTGCAAGACTTAGAACACATTTAAGATGATGAAGTCTTCACAAAGGGAGGGTATTTATAGGAAGCCAGGGCCAATGGACAAGATCAAGCCATGTGCAAGGCAAGTGTAAGGCGAGATCAAGCCAGTGCACCCTAACCCCTACTCCACAAAACATGGCACAAAACAAGGCATAAAACAAGGCCAAAATAAGGCACAAGACAAGGGGAGAGACGTCCCCCTTTTGCCTACCCAAACCGTCACTTGAGGGTGACAAGTGTCACCCTCTCGTTGGCCCAAAATGTTAAATCGCTCGGAAAAATCCGCAAAAATACAAAACGACATAGCGAATTTTCCTTCGCAAGTTACAGAAAGCGTTTCGTCGAAAAACGATTTTATACGGGGGTTGTGCACAAAATTTCGAAACTAGCCAAACTTTAAGTCTCAAATTGTCGTACGTACGTCCTTACGTATATAATCTTGGAAATACGGGGTATAACATACTCGGTAGAATAAATCTAGATACAAGATCCTACGGAAAATCGGGCGACACTTCCTATCAGTCAAACTACAAGTCTCATGTCTGATCCTACGTAATTCTGATTCGATTCTCTTCTTTAGATTCAGGCTTAAGTCCAAAGACATTGCCGCAAAACTATGTTCAGTTCTATATATAGTATACTTCAACTATATACTCCTACAACATGTATTTTCCAATCACAATAGGGGGACAAGATAATTACCTCGATAAACCCATAATTATCCAAGTATAGATGTCGATCCTTAGCAACGCTTAGCTCCTACTCCGGGTGCTCTAACCCGCTCCAAACAACCCTTAGAAGTTCTACGCAACTCTTCTTAATACTCCAACCAACTATGGAGATTTTCCTTAGGGTTTCGGTTTGAGACAAAAAGGACATTTAGGTAGTATTTCCGGGCTCTACGTATAGAGGTATCTTTGGAATACTACAAGGTATACGGCTAAGGTAATTTTGGGTATAACAATACTTTTGAGAGTATTTCTACCAAGAGGGGTATTTAAACGAGACAACACCACAAGGGGGTGTATACCTCTGGCGAGGAGGGTTCTCGGCCAAGGGGCCTCACCAAGGGGGGGAGGGACGAGAACACTACAAGAGAGAGGGGGGGGGGGGAGGATTTTAGACTTAGGAAATTATTTTGGATGAAAAAGTCTTCAAAGGGGGAGGGTATTTATAGGCCAAGCAAAGGCCAACCAATGGCCAAGATCTAGCCAAGTGCTATGCAAGTGTAGGGCCAATATGTGCCCAAGTGCCCCCTAGTCCCTACTCCTTAAAACCCTCACAAATATCTACACAAATATCTACCATCAACTTGCCCTTGATCGGCCTAAGCGCCTTAAGTCCACCAACGAGAGGGTGCCAAGTGTTGCCCTCTCGTTGGTCCAAAACATTTCGTCTCTCGGAAAAATCCGCAAAAAATAAGAAAAGACATAGCCGGAATTTTCCCCTCGCAAGTTATGTAAAACGTTTCGTCGAAAAACGACTCTAACCGGGTGTTGTGCACAAAGATAATTCGGCCAAGCCACATAGGGGGTGACACGTGTCGCCCTCCTATTTGTCCAAAATAATTCATCTTCCGAAAAAAATCCATAATGGCCAAAATCTCAAAATCAAAGCGGGCCCCACAAAACCGTAAATTTCTCCCGTGGGCCCCACGTGACCATTTCCGAAAATAAAATATCAAAATTCTAATATAATTTAAGAAGCCCATATTCCAAATCTGGGAATCCAATTCCCATCAACGAACATTTTTCTTTACAAAAACCGGAAACTCTTTCCGTGGAAAAATCACCTCTTTCTTCCTTTCCAATTTTTCTGTCGTGCTCTCGTACGTACGTCCTCGCATACATACCATGGAACTACGGGGTATAACAGAAATACTCTCCAAAGTATTGTTACTATACCCAAAATACCTTAGCCGTATACCTTGTAGTATTCCAAAGATACCTCTATACGTAGAGCCCGGAAATACTACCTTATGTCCTTTTTGTCTCAAACTGAAACCCTAAGGAAAAATCTCCATAGTTGGTTGGAGTATTAAGAAGAAGTTGCGTAGAACTTCTAGGGGTTGTTTGGAGCGGGTTGGAGCACCCGGAGTAGGAGCTAAACGTTGCTCAGGATCGACTTTATACTCGAATAATTTTGGGCTTATCGAGGTAAATATTCTTGTCCCCTTGTTGTAATTGGAAATTACATGTTGTATGATTATATAGTTGAAGTATACTATATTTAGATCTGAACATAGCTTTGCGGCAATGTCTTTTGACTTAAGCCTGAATAAAGAAAGAATCGAATGTAATTACATAGAATGCATTCTGATGAACTTGTGTGGTATTACTGCGTATTACAATTGTATACGTCCGGTTAGACGTATAAACCCCCCCCCCCCCCCGGTTGGCTTGGTAGCCGGCCTCGATTGAGGAGGAGATTTCTGTTGTTGCGGGAGAGGAGGTCTTCTTAGAATTTTACGTAGAATATGGGCAGAGTGTTTAGAAGTTAATGAGCGGTTGTGGCCTATATAGGTGGAAGTACTACGAGTAGCGCATTCTACTTGATGAGTGGAAAAGGCTAGCAGGGGTACAGTACTGTGGAGCGTATTGCTAATTGTCGATAATCATCGCGAGGTATGTGAACCTCTTCCTATCCTTTCTAGCATGATGTTTTGTAAACTATGTAGTACGGTAGACGTACATGTGCTAAATGAATTTGGTTGGTTCAAAACATAGGGTGTTATAATAGCTTTATGGGAAGTTAGTTATAACGACTCTATGTAAGTAACAGAATGGTTTATTTATTGTAGAAGTTAAGAGACTTGATCTTGAAAGATAAGAGACTTAACCTAATTGACTTGATATGTAACATTTTGCTAAAAATGTTGTAAAACCTCATTCGCGAGTAATGAGTACTTGATTTTAAAAGAATAATGTTTTACTGATTTCGGAAATGAGAATAAGTATCGAACAAACCACAGCAGCGCTAATAAAGGGAAATGTATTGACTAATCCAGTATTATTAAAACCAGTAGAAACCTCCATCTGCATAGAAGCTAAGATGAGACAAAATGATATTACATTTCCTAGATCATGGCTGCTGTTATAAGATTGTTATAAACAAGAATAACCTACTCACATATAAGGTATATGTTTCTCAAATTGTTTTAAAGGAGATTTATATTATTAAGTGATTAATACTATGAACTACAAAACCTTTCGAAAATGAGAAACTTGAGTAATTGAAATTAGGCAAACTTGAACGTTTGGAAAAGAAGGTTGTTACTTGATTTTACAAAGAGTAGTGTTTTGAATTACTTAAAAAGATAGTCACTCTATTTTTATACTACTGTATTGTGTGACTTTTGTGAAAGGAAGGATCTTTAAAGATTTAATGTATGAAGTACTTTGGGGATAAAAACCCGAACTTGTTAACATAAAGAAGAAAGTACCTTGTGTGAATAACTTGATTGTATTGGTTTGTGATAGCCTTGTAATACCTTCTTGTTGATTTGATAAGTAAACATATTAGGATGCTACGTGTGTTAGTATTTTGTTATGTTTGTGTAAAGGGGTTTCCCTTGTTGTGCTTATGTTGTTTAACGGTGGCGTTGTGCTAGTATTACATCACTCACCTCTTGACATGTTTAGGGGTTAAGGCCCTCCGACGCGGGGTAGACTCGGTGATGCAGGACCATGATTCGAGAATACCTCATGCGGGTCACAGGGGCCCGTGCGAGCTACGAGAGTTCGAGGTTAGTGTCGCGGCCTTTATGGTCATGCGATTACATGTGGCGTGCGGACTGCGAGTCGGGGCGTTGTCGGGAGTAGCTACCCTCGACGGGTGATACCTCATGCGGGCCATTGGGTGGCCTATGCGAGTGCGGGAAGTTCGGGGCTAGACGCGCATTTGATCTGCGAGCAGTGACCGGCTTTGATCATGTGACGATGCAGACAGATCTCATGATCTGATTTATGACCTTGCTTGTATCGTAGGTTTTAGTAGTCGGCTATGCCTTCGTACTTACCCATACGGTTTTATGATGACACAGTGGGACACGGTGTTCATATGTATTCCTTGGTGCTTTTATATCATAGGCCGGCGATGAGGAAGGTATTCCAGGCATGATTGATGTTGTGGGCGTGAGACCCATTGTTATATTTGAGTGATGACTTTGAGGCGTGAGTCGGACTTGACATATTCGCTTATTTATTGTGAACGTAGTTGGTTATCATACATGTCTCTGCTTTATATAGACTACTATGATTTCAATTCTGATATCTTGATTTCACATACTTAGTACTGTTATGCGACCTCGCCCGAGGCTGCGTTAAATGTCGCGAGTTGAGGTACACGATCATTGATCCTAGCTCTCGTGGTTCTGATTCAGCGTTTGGGAAGCTCCGTTTCTCGGAGGCTTATCGATGGTATAGTCCTCGTCGTAGTAGGTGCTTACATTGTGGTATGGCGGGGCCTGTCCGCCATTGTTGTCATGTCACTCTTAGAAGTGCGTGTAATCTTGTTGTGGCGAGTTGTAATGGGATGTAACTGTTCGGATTTAAATTGATTTATATATGTGCCGAAAGACAAGTTTTCTCAGATTATTGTTTCTTGCTTCATAATATTTTCATGTCTTGCTTTATGTTCCGCTGATTACTCTGATGTTGTATCACTAGGGTGCCCGGGGTAAGGCACGATCCGGGCCGGTTCGGTCGTGACATCGAGGCGGAGGATGATCCGCGAGAGTTCATCCGTCATTCTGAGGATTATGAGAGTGATCGGGCGTCGGAGACCAGTGCGTGATCTTGGTTCGCGTCGGTGCGTGATACGCGATCGATTGGTTTGATCGTGGGAGTTATCCGGGAGAGCACGCGTCCCGGCTACTGGGATGAGTTCTCGAGGCTTTCCTCACTCACTTCTTGCCTCGCGGATGAGGAGGCGCGGGCAGATTTTTTATTGCGAGGCAGAGGGGCCTTGCGATTAGAGTACAATGTCGAGTTCGATTCTTTGGCTCGATATGTCCTCGCATTGGTAGCGGATATGGAGGGCGGTGCATCGCTACGTCATCGGGCTAGATGATTATATGGCGAGTCTTGTGCGGGTGTGTCTCTTCAGCCAGGCATGGAAATTACCCATATGCAGGCTAATGCACTTGGATGCGAGGCGCGAGGCAAGCGAGTCGGCGGATATCAACATCGAGAAGAAGGCCAAGGCGGCGGTTCTTTGGTAGTTCTCGGGGTGGGCGGCCTCGGCCGATCTAGATTTGCACCCCAGCCAGCTCAGAGCACTCCCACATCATTGTCAGTACAGCCAGAGTATTCGGGGGCAGGTCAGGGCCCCAGGACTTCGGATTTCCAGGGTAGCAAGGGTGCTAACCGATCGAGGTCTGCTCAGTGTGCCCGTTGTGGTAGATTCCATTCGAGCCGTAGTACTACTCGAGGAGCTTGCTATACTTGTGGCGGCAGGTCATTATCACGAGTTTGTCCGGCCAGGAAAGCGGTAGTAGGGCTCGGCACTGGTCTTTTGCGGTTCATCATCTCCTCTGATTACTCGCCGGGCGTGGTACTCATGGACCAGCAGGTCGCGGCAGGTCGTGGCGCGGGTCCCAGTTCTAGCGGTCCTCAGAACCGCATTTATGCCTTGTCGGTAGGCGGGATCGGGAGGCCTCACCGATGTAAATCCACGGTACCTTATCGATCTCGATATTGATGTGTATGCCTTGATAGATCGGGTTCTACTGGTCCTATATATCTCCCTTATTGCTAGTAGAATAGGGATAGAGCACGAGTCCATAGACCACTTTCGAGGTAGCTACGCGATGGGTGATTCGGTGGTAGCTCGGCGGGTATATAGGGCTTGTCGGTGACCATTCTGATCGTCGGACCTGGCGACTTGATAGAGTTGGATATGGTGATTCGGCGTGATCATGGGTATGGATTGGCTAGCTTCTTGCTACGCCAATGTAGGCTGCGAGGAGAGAAGTAATGCGGTTCTAGTTTCTGAAGAGCCGGTTGTTGAGTGGGAGGAGCCTTTGTATCGCCGAGGGTAGGTTTATTGCCTACCTCGAGGCTAGGAAGATGGTGCGAAGGGTATATCTACCATCTCGTTCGGGTGTTTGATCACGAGGCTGCGGTGCAGTTTTGATCGATTCGAGTCGAGAGAGTTCCCAGGGCGTGTTTCAGACGACCTCGCAGGTATCCCTCCCGAGAGGAGATAGAGTTTTGTATCGATGTCTTGCGGACACTCGGCTTATTTCCATTCCATCTGAGAATGGCACTGCCGAGTTGAGAGAGTTGAAGGATCACCAGAGATTTCTTTGGAGAAGCGGCTTCATCAGGCCTAGTGTTTCTCCCCGGGAGCGCGGTATTGTTCGTGAAGAAGAAGGGCGGGGCCGCGCATGTGTGTTGATCTGAGCGGTGAACAAGGTGACCATTAAACGAATACCCTTCCGGGATTGATGATTTGTTCGACGATTTGCGATTATGCGAGATGTGTTATACCGTATTTCGGAGTATATACGTAAGGGCGTCGTCGACAATTTGAGACTTAAAGTTTGGCTAGTTTCGAAATTTTGTACAACCCCGTAAAGAATCGTTTTTAACGAAATGTTTCTTGAACTTGCGAAGGAAAATTCCGGCTATGTCGTTTAGTATTTTGCGGATTTTTCGGCGACGGAACATTTTTGGGCCAACGAGAGGGTGACAATTGTCACCCTCAAGTGGACGCCTAAAGGGGCGGTTTGGCCTTGGATGATTGGCCTTGATTTGGGGCCTAAAACATGGTTCAATGTTTTGTGGAGTAGGATAGGGTGCACTTGGCTTGATCTTGGCCTTACACTTGCCTTGCACTTGGCTCCATCTTGGCCATTGGTTGGCCAGCTTCTATAAATACCCCTTAGTGATGAACTTCTTCATCCACTCCTCACTTTGTCTAAGTCTTGAAATCCCTCCTCCCTGTGTGGCTCGTCCAAACACTAGCCCCCACTTCGTGTAAGGCTTTGGCGAGAGGGTACCCTCCTCTTGGTAGTGTTCTAGAGGTACCCACTAGCCTAGTTGTTTCGCGAAATATACCCCCTCCCATGTGGTATTGAACTACTTCTCAAGTATTGTTATAATGCCCAAAATACCTTAGCCTTATACCTTGTAGTATTCCAAAGTTACCTCTATACGTAGAGCAGGAAATACTACATTTTGTCCTTTAGTCTCAAACCGAAACCCAAGGAAATCTTCATAGTTGGTTGAAGTATTTAAGTAGAAGTTGGTTAGAACTTCTAAGGGTTGTTTGGAGGCGGATTGGAGCGCAGAGTAGGAGCTAAACCTTGCTAAGGATAGACATTAAAAATTGGATAATTATGTGCTTATCGAGGTAAATATTCATGTCCACTTATAGTAATTGGAAATTAAATTATGTAGGATTATATAGATTAAGTATACTATCTATATAACTTAACATAGCTTTACGGCAATGTCTTTTGACTTAAGCTGAATATAAAGAAGAAAGCGAATGTAATTACATAGGTGTATATCTGATGAGGCTTGTGTAGTATTCTTGTGTAGTAGAATTGTGCCGCGTCGGTTAGGCGTATAACCCCCTGGTTGGCTTGGTAGCGGCCTCGATAGAGAGGAGATTTACGCGATTTGCGGGGGAGAGTCTTTGCGAATTTCTGTAGAATTTGGAACCGTGCGATTAGAAGTTAATAGCTGTTTGTGGCCTTATAGGTGGAAGTACTGCGAGTAGCGTATTCTACTTGAAGAGTGGAAAAGGCTAGTCGGGTTCTGATCTTGTGGGCGTTTTGCTTATTATCGATAATCGTCGCGGTATGTGAACCTCTTCCTATCCTTTCTAGCATGATGCTTTGTAAACTATGTAGTGCGGTGAGCGTACATGTGCTAAATGAGTTGGTTGGTTTAAAACATAGGGTGTTATAATAGCTTTATGGGAAGTTAGTTATAACGACTCTATGTAGGTAAAAGATTGGTTTATTGATTGTAGAAGTTAAGAGACTTGATCTTGAAAGATAAGAGACTTAACTTGTTTTACTTGGTAATTAACATTTTGTTAAAAGTGCTGTGAAACCTCATTCGCGAGTAATGAGTACTTGGTTTTAAAAAAAGAATAATGTTTTACTGATTTCGGAAATGAAAATAAGTGTCGAGCAAACCACAGCAGCGTTAATAAAGGAAAATGTATTGACAAATAACTAATTGTTATTAAAACCAGTAGAAACCTCCATCTGCATAGAAGCTAAGATAAGACAAAAATTGTATTACATTTCCTAGATCATGGCTGCGGTAACAAGATTGTTATATTTTGATTGATGTCTAGTTGTTTCCTTTTGGACATACTGACACGATGCGTGGCGCACGGGTATGGTTCCATTGGGATTGCTGTGTTGTTGTTTCCTTCTTGGACATACTGACACGATGGGTGGCCCACGAGTATGCTTCCATTTCGATTGTTATCTGGATATTTCCTTTGGACATACTGACACGATGGCTGGCCCACGGGTATGTTTCCATGGCCATGCTTATACCGAGGTGAGATGCCGGGGCATGCGGCCGTTGTGCGGGTTAAATTCCCGGGTTATATTTGAGTGATGACTTTGAGGGCGTGAGTCACGACTTGCATATCGCTTTTATGTTGTGAGCTGTAGTTATGTTATCATACATGTCTCTGTTTTTATATAGCATTATGATTTCATTCTGATATTTCGATTTCACATACTTGGTACACATTTATCGACCTCGCCCGAAGTGCGTTCATGCCGCGGTAGAAGTACACGGTGTTGATCCTCGCTCTTAGTCGCGATTCGGCGTTGGGAAGCTCCGTTTCTCGGAGGCTTATCTTTGGTATGTTACCACAGTTGTAGGTTCTTATCTGATCGAGGGTATGGCGGGGCCCTATCGTCATGTTGTATAAAAACTCTTAAGTGCATGTAATCTTGTTGTAGGCGGGGTTTGTAAAAAGTTAAGCTATTCGTTTTGAAAAGAGTTATATATATTTTATTGGAAGGTAATCGTTTGGTTGGCTGTTTATTTAAAATGTCTCTTGTTTCATGTTTATGTTTTATTTCATGAATTTCTCGATGTTGTATCACTAGGGTGCGAGGTAAGACACGATCCACGGGCCGAGGTTGGTCGTGACAAAAGTGGTATCAGAGCAATTAATCCTCGGAAAGTGTCTACAGACCGTGTCTAGTAGAGTCTTGATTATCGATGTGTTGTGCACCACATCTATAATCAGGAGGCTGCAGGACATTTAGGATTGGTTTCCATTCTTCTCATTCTGAAATCGTGCCTTAGAGTCGTGTTGTGAGTTGGACCCTCCAGCGTATCTCGTTTTTACGATTATGCCTCCGCCAGCAACCAGAGCCAGAAGGAAAGCGGTAGAGTCTGCTAGTGAGATACATATGAGTACGAGCGCGAGCCGGTGATGCAGATTGTGCTTGACGGCGAGTTTTGCGCGCCCGCCAGCCCAGCGAGTTTAGAGCAGCGCGGTGCTGCTGAGACCATGATACACGAGCCTCGGTCCACGGCTGGAAGCGGATGAGATAAGTACAAGGAGATGGCGATTGCTGGCGAGTCGTGGCGGATATGAGATAAATTTGAATCACGTGATTCGATTCGATGCACGATGGATTCACCCGGCGAGATAGTTTGAGTCTGGGACTTTACGAGTTGTAGCACTTGAGTTTTATGGGTCAAGGCCGAGATGATCCGCGAGGAGTTCATCCGGCGATTCTGGTCGCGAGTGATCAAGCCGGAGACCGAGTCGGTGGTCTTAGGTTCGCGTCGGTGCGTGATACCGCTGATCGGTAGTTTTGATCGTGGAGCTGTCGGGAGAGCATGCGCTTCCAGCAGATGGGGCGAGTTCTCGAGGCATTCATCACTCACTTCTTGCCTCCGCGGATGAGGAGAGACGGGTACGATTTATGATGCTTAGGCGAGAGGCGTGCGGTTGGGAGTACAACGTGGAGTTTGACTCGTTGGCTCGGTATGTCCCGCTTTAGTGGCAACCATGGAGGATAGAGTGCACCGCTACGTCACGGGCTAGATGACTACTTGAGCGAGGCTTGTTGGTGTAGCTCTTGGCCGGCATGGACATTGCCGCGTGCGAGCTCATGCACTAGGATGTGAGGCACGGAGAGGTCGGCGGAATGACACGGATCGGAGAAGAGGCGGAGACATCGAGTCTTTGGCGACTTTCGAGCGGACCGCCTCGGCCGAGCTAGTTATGTACCCCGGTCGATGCAGTGGTCCTCGCGTGTTCGAGGCGAGCGAGGCTCGAGGTTGATTTTCGGGAGAGCGAGGGGTGTTAGCGGTGAAGCCACCTACCTCGTTGTGACCATTGTGGTAGGCTCCATTTTGGGAGTGTCGTGCTAATTTGGGAGTTTGTTTTACATGCGGCGGCGAGCCATTTGCGAGAAATTGTCAGGCGGAGGTAGCGCGGATGTTGAGACTCGGCGCCGGGATCTATGGTGGTTCATCACCTTCTCTGATTATGCGCCTGCGTAGCGGGCTATGATTAGAGTGAAGCGGTGGATACAGGTATATACTTAACCCTCTAGAGTTTTGGTATGCTTGATATTATGATCTTATTATTGTGTGCTATGTACGGATAGCATTGTGTTATTTGTGAGTTAGAAACATGGTTAGTTGGAAGGGTAAGTATGGGGGCATGGTAAGTGTGAACCTTGGAATATTTCACGATTGAGACCTTAGAGGTAAGGTCGTCTTGAGTAAAAGATTTATTTTATGTTTGACCTTTATCAGAGTGCGTAGTATACGTGGGAGATATTTGTGTGATAAGTCCATGGGTTGTGTAAAATGAAAGTGGTGGCTTTCATGATGTGAATTAGTAAGATTGTTCCGTATCGAGGAGCAAGAGTTGGCGCGACGGAGGGTCGGGTTGAGGGCGTATTGCGGGTCAACCCGTGCTTGCTTTTAGGTAAGTCGGTTAGGTGGTCCCGGCCAGGTAGGGTCACGAGGTGCTAGGCCCGGTTTAGGTGACCATCGTATGAGTTCGTGTATAGGTTCGACGAGCGGTTCGTGAAGGCGGGGATGGCCTTAAAGAAGATTGAGGTTAGTAAGATGACCAAGTTTGGAGGTAGTGACTCCGGAGATTTTGGAAGGCGAAGTAATGGCGAAGTATGGTGCGTGCAGGAGAGTTCAAGTGACTACGACGAGTAAGGAAAGAAGAGAATGTGTGTTATTTCGTGGCCATGTGTGGCGTTGGCAACTTGTTAGAGGAACTTTATCGTTATCCGTCTTGAGAAGGAACATTCGGGACGAATGTTTCTAAGGAGGGGAGAATGTTATACCCCGTATTTCCAGAGTATATCGTGGGGCGTCGTCACGACAATTTGAGACTTAAAGTTTGGCTAGTTTCGAAATTTTGTGCACAACCCCCGTAAAGAATCGTTTTTCGACGAAACGTTTTACTGAACTTGCGAAGGGAAAATTCCGGCTATATCGTTTAGTATTTTTGCGGATTTTTCGGCGGCGGAACATTTTGGGTAACGAGAGGTGACACTTGTCACCCTCAAGTGGACGCCTAAAGGGGCGGTTTTGCCTTGGACGATTGGCCTTGATTTGGGGCCTAAAACATGGTTCAATGTTTTATGGAGTAGGATAGGGTGCACTTGTCTTGATCTTGGCCTTACACTTGCCTTGCACTTGGCTCCATCTTGGCCATTGGTTGGCCCTTGACTTCCCTATAAATACCCCCCTTAGTGATGAACTTCTTCATCCACTCCTCACTTTGTCTAAGTCTTGAAATCCCTCCCCTCCCTCTTGTGGCTCTCGTCCAAACACTAGCCCCCCCCTTTCCGTGTAAGGCTTTGGCCGAGAGGGGTCCCCTCCCCCCTTGGTAGTGTTCTAGCAGGGTACCCATTAGCTAGTTGTTTCAAGAAATATACCCCCTCCCTTGTGGTATTGAAATACTTCTCCAAGTATTGTTATAATGCCCAAAATACCTTAGCCTTATACCTTGTAGTATTCCAAAGTTACCTCTATACGTAGAGCCCGGAAATACTACCTTTTGTCCTTTAGCCACAAAAACGAAACCCTAAGGAAATCTTCATAGTTGGTTGAAGTATTTAAGTAGAAGTTGGTTAGAACTTCTAAGGGTTGTTTGGAGCGGATTGGAGCGCACGGAGTAGGAGCGAAACCTTGCTCAGGATCGACATTATAACTTGGATAATTTTGGGCTTATCGAGGTAAATATTCTTGTCCCCTTATTGTAATTGGAAATTACATGTTGTAGGATTATATAGTTGAAGTATACTATATATAGAAATGAACATAGTTTCTGGCAATGTCTTTTGACTTAAGCTGAATATAAAGAAGAGAAGCGATTGTAATTACATAGAATTTGTATATCTGATAGGCTTGTGTAGTATTATTGTGTAGTAGAATTGTGCGTCAGGTTAGGCGTATAACCCCACGTTGGCTTGGTAGCGGCCTCGATAGAGAGAGGAGATTTCTGTGATTGCGGGGAGGTCTTTGCGAATTTTACGTAGAATATGGGCCGTGCGGTTAGAAGTTAATAGGCGTTTGTGGCCTTATAGGTGGAAGTACTACGAGTGGCGTATTCTACTTGAAGAGTGGAAAAGGCTAGCGGGTTCTGATCTTGTGGGCGTTTTGCTTATTGTCGATAATCGTCGCGAGGTATGTGAACCTCTTCCTATCCTTTCTAGCATGATGCTTTGTAAACTATGTAGTACGGTAGACGTACATGTGCTAAATGAGTTGGTTGGTTTAAAACATAGGGTGTTATAATAGCTTTATGGGAAGTTAGTTATAACGACTCTATGTAGGTAAAAGATTGGTTTATTGATTGTAGAAGTTAAGAGACTTGATCTTGAAAGATAAGAGACTTAACTTGTTTTACTTGGTAATTAACATTTGTTAAAAGTGCTGTGAAACCTCATTCGCGAGTAATGAGTACTTGGTTTTAAAAAAGAATAATGTTTTACTGATTTCGGAAATGAAAATAAGTGTCGAGCAAACCACAACAACGTTAATAAAGGAAAATGTATTGACAAATAACTAATTGTTATTAAAACCAGTAGAAACCTCCATCTGCATAGAAGCTAAGATAAGACAAAAATTGTATTACATTTCCTAGATCATGGCTGCGGTAACAAGATTGTTATAAACAAGAATAAGTGACTCACACATAAGACGTATGTTACTCAATTGTTTTAAAAGGGATTAAGACTATGAGTTATGAAACTTTTCTAAAATGAGGAACTTGAGCATTTGAAATTAGGCAAACTTGAACGTTTGGAAAATAATGTTGTTACTTGATTTTACAAAGGGAAGTATTTTGGTTTACTTAAAAAGATAGTCACTCTATTTTTATACTACGGGTATTATGTGACTTTTGTAAAAGGAACGGGTCCTTTAAAAAGAGTTAATGTATGTAGTACTTTGGGGTTAAAACCCGGAATTTTTGTAATAAAATATAAGTCTATGAATTTGTTGAACTTGCCTATACTTGTTGTGATAGCCTTTGTTGTGCAAGTGTTGTATCTCTGTGTTCTGCCTCTCGTTGGAGTAGGCTATCTGATTGAGCGTACTTGGGCGTGCGGCGTGTGGAGAATTCCGCAGTGCGCTCGCATTGATAGAGTTATTTATGCTAATCTCTTTGGACATCACGACACGATCGTGGCGCGCGGGTATGGTTCCATTTTGATTGATGTCTAGTTGTTTCCTTTTGGACATCACGACCACGATCGTGGCGCGGGTATGGTTCCATTGGGATTCTTTGTCTTGTTGTTTCCTTCTTGGACATCTGACACGATGGGTGGCCCACAGTATGCTTCCATTTTGATTGTTATCTTGTTATTCGCTTTGGACATCACGACGATGGGTGGCCGAGTATGCTTCATTTCGATTGTTATCTAGATATTTCCTTTGGACATCGACACGATGGGTGACCCGGGTATGTTTCCATTGGGATGGTTCCATGGCCATGCTTATCCGAGTGAGATCTTGGGCGTGCGGCCGTTGTGCGAGTTAAATTCGGGTTATATTTGAGTGATGACTTTGAGGCGTGAGTCACGACTACATATTTGCTTTTATGTTGTGAATCGTAGTTATGTTATCATACATGTCTCTGTTTTTATATGGTATTATGATTTCATTCTGATATTTTCGATTTCACATACTTGGTACTGTAATCTTGACCTCGCCGAGGCTGCGTTCATCCGCGGTAGAGTACACGATGTTGATCCTCGCTCTTAGGAGTCCTGATTCGGCGTTGGGAAGCTCCGTTTCTCGGAGGCTTATCTTTGGTATGTTACCACGAGTTGTAGGTTCTTGTCTGATCGAGGTATGGCGGGGCCTGTCGTCATGTTGTATAAAAACTCTTAAGTGCATGTAATCTTTGTGGGCGAGGTTTGTAAAAAGGATTAAACTGTTCGTTTTGAAAGAGTTATATATATTTTATTGGAAGGTAATCGTTTGGTTGGCCTGTTTATTTAAAATGTCTCTTGTTTCATGTTTATGTTTTATTTCCGCTGAATTTCTCTGATGTTGTATCACTAGGGTGCCCGGGGTAAGGCACCAGTCACGGGCCCGGGTTTGGGTCGTGACAAGATGTTTCTCCAAGATTGATCTGCGATCGGGCTATCATCAGTCTGAGTCGAGAGGCGGATGTCCACAGATCGCATTCGGACGATGCGGGCATTATGAGTTGGTCATGTCTTTTGGGTTGACGATGCTCGGCGGTATTCATGGATTTGATGAACCGAGTGTTCAAACCATTTTTGGACACGTTTGTGATAGTGTTCATCGATGATATCTTGGTTTATTCGCTCGAGCGGGAGCATGCGGAGCATTGAGGCTATCTTGTGATTCTCGGGACCAGCGATTATCGCCAAGTTTTCCAAATGTGAGTTTTGGTTAGCCGGTGGCTTTTCTTGGGCATATTGCCGGGTGATGGCATTGAGTGGATCGACCAAGATCGAAGCGATCGGGACTTGGCCTGAACTCTACTCAGCGAGAGGTTCGCGATTTCGGGCCTTGCGAGTTATTATCGGCGGTTCGTAGAAGTTTGCTTCTATCTACGCCCCATTGACTAGGTGACTCGGAAAGCGGCTAAGTTTGATGGCGATGCTTGTGGCGGGGTTTCGATTCTTGAAGGAGAGGCGGCAGCGCCCGTTCTTACTCTTCGGAGGTCAGACGGTTATGTCGTGTATTGTGATCGTCGGGCATCGGGTTGGGATGTGTGTTGATGCAGCGGGGCAAGGTTATAGCGTATCGTCGGCGGTGAAGAAACACGAGGAACTACCCGCGTGATTGGAGTTAGGTTGGCGGTGATTCACGCCTTGAAGATCCGAGGCATTATTTGTATGGGGTTCATGTGGATATTTATACGGACCACAAGAGCCTCGGTATATCTTCGGCCAGAGGAGTGAACTACGGCGAGGCGGTGGTTAGAGTTGCTTAAGGATTACGATGTTGATATCTGTACCACGGGGAAGGCGATGTTGTGGCGGATGCTTTCTGAGTCGTAGGTCGATGGGAGCCTATCGGATGCGGCGGAGAGAGGAGGACATGGTTCGTGATTTGCATCGATTAGAGAGCCTTGGTGTCCGTTTGATTGATTACGATAGCGATGGGGTTGAGTTCGTGAGGTTGCGAGTCTTCCATCGTCGAGGAGGTGAAGAAGCGGCGATTTGAGGATCGATTTTGACACGTTATCGTGATACGGCTCTTACGTGAGGAAGGTCCTTTTGAGGTAGCACTTTGATAAGTCTTGAGGTTTGAGCGAGTTGTGTGTTCCGGATGTTTGAGGACTTGGCGGAGTTCTTGGGAAGCACACGGCGCGGCGTTACTCCATCCGTCGAGTCGACCAAGATGTACCACGACGCCCGATCGTGTATTGGTGGGATGGCTTGAAGAGGGGCGTTGCGAGTTCGTAGCTCGGTGCGTGTTGTCGGCGGTGAAGGTAGAGCACGAGGCACGGTGGTTTATTCTGACGATAGAGATCCCGACACGGAAGTGGGAGGTGATCAACATGGACTTCATCACAGGATTACCTCGCACTCGGAGGAGACATGATTCTATATGGGTTATCGTCGGCGGTGGCGAAATCAGCCACTTTCTTCCGTCGGGGCGACTTTTGGTGAGATTATGCGGACTTTACATCAGAGATCGTCGGTGCATGGAGTCCCTATTTCGATCATATCGATGAGAGCCCGGTTTACGGCTAACACGGAGTCTTTCGAGAGGGTTTAGGGGCCTTGGTGAGCACAGTCGCATTCCATCCTGAGCAGACGGACGGTGGCGCACTATCGGACTCTTGAGGATATCTGCGAGCTGTGTTATCGACTCGAGGGTAGGGGAGGATCATTTGCCTCTAGTTGAGTTTGCGTACAATAATAGCTACCACTCCGGTATTCGGATGTCGCCTTATGAGGCCTTGTATGGGAGGAAGTGCGGATCGCCGATAAATTCTGGTTCGATGTGGGCGAGTGCGATTAGTAGGACCAGATTTGGTGCGTATGCGATGGATAAGTGAAGCTTATCCGGAGAGGTTGCTTGTCACGACCCGTTAGGGCGTGGTAGTGCCTTACGGGCACCCAAGTAGTCATACATCAGAGAAATCAGCGGAATATAAGACAAGACAAGAAACATTATTAAAAAGAGAAACAGTTTATCTGAAGAAAATCTTGCCTTTCGGCATATATATATAAACATAGTTTTGCAGTTACATCCCAACTGTACAATAGGACTACAGACCTCTAAGGAAGTAAACAACTATGGCGGGACAAGGTTCGCCATACCTGAATGTACAAAACTATCTACAATACAGGGAGATCATACCCAAAGTAGAGCCTCAGGAGAAGATGGAGCTCACGACACCAAGCAAAGATCCTAAGGATGTGGATCTAGCACTGCTTGCCACTGCGGCATGAGCGGCCCCGAAGGAGTCGATCTGACAGTACTAAGTATGTGAAGCGTAAAGTACTTAAATGAAATCATATTACTTTAAAACCAATTTTTACAAATATGCGAAACAACCAATGTAAGCACATAGTGCCACATCATAAACAAGAGCACAATAGGTAAGCTATACGAGGTCTTTTCTAGAGTGCGAATGATCGAGCGGGGCCAATCGCGTAGTATCACTATGCAAGCCTAATCCTGGACTCCGTAGTCCGCATGGAAGGCCACTCGCATAGGCGCGTAGGGTATAACCGCGTCGAGGTAGCTACTCCTCGGCATCGTCACGGACTCGTAGTCGCATGGCCACATAGACCGCGTGAGGTATAACCCGCGCTAACACGGAACTCGTAGCTCGCATAGGTCCTGGACGCGTGAGGTATTCTCGAATCATGGTCCCGGACGCTTTGAGTCTACCACGCGTGGAGGCGACAACCCGGTAACATGTCAAGAGGTGAGTGGTACAATACTAACATAACAGCTTATCGTTAAAAAACATAAGCACAACAAGAATACCCTCTTATACAAGCGTTACAAGTCACTACCACACATGGCGTCATATCATGTCTACTTATCAAACCATTTTATTATTCTTTCATAAATCAATATAAGTCCATTATAAACACATAAGTAAAGCATTTCCTTTTATCATTCTTAAGTTGTTATACCTAACTTCCCGTAAAGCTAGTATAACTCTTAAGCTTTTGTTTAAAACCAATTAGTTCTCTTACATTAAAAATGATTGGTATTCTTTGAAATGCGTCAAGATTCTTATTATTCGGGCTTAAGTCAAAAGACATTGCCGTAATTATTATTCGAGCTTAAGTCAAAATACATTGCGTAGTTATTATTCGATTAACACGTATGCGTCACCGTACTATATATATATTTTAAAATATCATGCTTTAGGAAGAATCACGTGCCTTACCGTGAAATCCACCGCCAAGTCGAATATGTCGCGAAGAATCAACCTATAATAGTCGGAACGCGTCTATCAGCGTCTGAACTACTCATGTGATTCTAGCGAGAGGGTCCTTTATTCTACGGAAAATCGGGCAGCACTTCCCTGCGGTGAGCTACTCAAGTCTGTGAAAACAGTCTAAGTAAGTATAGTTCAATTATTCTTCTTTTAAACCCTTCTCTGTGATATGATTCAATTCTACATAATATCCTTCTAAGTATTTAATACTTATTTCTATACTTCTATCTCTAATTACAAAAGAAGGACAAGATTATTTACCTCGGTAAGCCCAATAATATCCTAGATAATACGTCGATCCTGAGCAAGGTTTAGCTCCTAAGTTGTACGCTCCGATAGCTCGAGAACCCTAGAAGTTCTTCACAACTTCTACTAAGTACTAAGGGATTTGGGCTGGGGTATTTTGGGCATTATAACAATACTAGAAGACAACTTTTCTACCAAGGGAGGGGGTAGGTTTCGGCTAGGCTAGGGGTTGCCTCGGCCAAGCTTCACTAAAGGGGAGGGTGTGTTGGGCGAAAAGGCTCGAGGAGAGAGTATTTTCAAGACTTGGAGAAAGATTTGTGGATGAAGAACTCTTCATCTTAAGGGGGGTATTTATAGGTCAAGAAGTGGCCAACCAAGGGCCAAGATGATGCCAAGTGCAAGTGTTATACCCCGTATTTCCAGAGTATGTACGTAAGGACGTACGTAGAAAAGTTTGGACTTTAAAGTGGCTTGGCCGATTTATTTTTGTTCACAACACCCGATTAGAGTCGTTTTTCGAAGCGTTTTACATAACTTGCGAAGGAAAATTCGGCTATGTCATTTTTATTTTTGCGGATTTTTAGAGGCGAAGCGTGTTGGACCAACAAGAGGCGCCACTTGGCACCCTCTCATTGAGTGGACCTATGGGTGATAATGAGCGAATTGGAGAGTGTAGTTGGTAGGATATTTTGTGTGTTGATTGATAAAGTGGGACCCACACACTTGTCCCAATCTTGGCCTTACACTTGCTATGCACTTGGCATGATCTTGGCCATTGGTTGGCCTTGGCTTGTCTATAAATACCCCCTAGTTTGAAGACTTCTTCATCCATTCCTATATTTCCTAAGTCTAAAATTCCTCCCTCACTTGTGTGGTGTTTCGTCCAACACCCCTCTCCCCACTGTGAGGCCTTGTGGCGAGAGCTCCTCCCTTGGCGAGAATACCCACAGTGGGGTAGGCGAGGGTATACACCACTTGTGATGTTGTCTCGTATAAATACCCTCTTGGTAGAAATACTCTCAAAGTATTGTTCTATACCCAAATTACCTTAGCCTTATACCTTGTAGTATTCCAAGGTTACACTTATCTGAAAAGCCGAAATACTATTATACTTTCCGTCGGTCACAAAACGAAACCCTAAGGAAATCTCCATAGATAGTTGGAGTATTAAGTAGAAGTTGGTTAGAACTTCTAAGGGTGGTTTGGAGCGGGTTGGGCGCGGAGTTGGAGCTAAGCGTTGCTTAGGAGCGACATTAAACTAGGATAATTTTGGGCTTATCGAGGTAATATCTTGTCCTTATTGTAATTGGAAATTACATGTTGTAAGATTATATAGTTGAAGTATACTATATATAGAATCGAACCTAGCTTTGCGTGATGTCTTTTGACTTAAGCACGAATATAAAGAAGAGAAGCGAGCTGTAATTACATAGAATTTGTATTACAGTAGACTTGTGTAGCATTCTGTGAAGTAGAATTGTACCGCGTCCGGTTAGATGTATAAACCCCCGGTTGACTTGATGGCGGCCTCGTTAGAGGAGGAGATTTCTTGTGATTTGCGGGGAAGTCTTTGCCGAATTTTACGTAGAATGTTCTCACGATTAGACCTAGATGTTAATAAGCGCCTTGTGGCCTTATAGGTTGAAGTACCATGCGTGGCGCGATCTACTTGGCAAGGAGTAGCGGCGGTTTGAGGTACTTGGGCGTTTTGCTATTAGTCGATAATCGTCGCGAGGTATGTGAACCTCTTCCTACCTTTTCTAGCATGATATGTGTATAACTATGTAGTGCGGTAGGCGTACATGTGTAAAATGCTTTGTGGTTTTAAAAGGTAAGCGACTTGATGTGTGATAATAAAGAAGAGTTATACTAGCTTTATGGGAAGTTAGGTATAACGTTTTAAGAGAGGTAAAAAGAATGGTTTACTGATTTTAAAAGTTAAGAGACTTAACTTGTTTTACTTGGTAATTAACATTTTGTTAAAAATGTTGTAAAACCTCATTCGCGAGTAATGAGTACTTGATTTTAAAAGCAATAATGTTTCTTGATTTGAAATCGAATAAGTATCGAACAAACCACGTGGCGCTAATAAAGGGAAATGTTTTGACTAATAATGTATTAGTAAAACCAGTAGAAACTTCCATCTGCATAGAAACTAAGATGAGACAAAATGATGTTACATTTCCTAGATCATGGCTGCTTAAATAAGATTGTTATAAACAAGAATAACTTACTCACGTATCAGACATATGTTTCTCAAATTGCTTTTAAAGGAGAATTATATCATTAAGTGATTAAAATTATGAACTACGAAACCTTTCGAAAATGAGAAACTTGAGTAATTGAAATTAGGCAAACTTGAAACATTTGGAAAAAAATGTTGTTACTTGATTTTACGAAGAGAAGTGTTTTGTTTTACTTCAAAAGATAATCACTCTATTTTCATATACTACGGGTATTGTGTGACTTTTGTAAACGTAATGTATCTTTTAAAAGATAATGTATGAAGTACTTTGGGAATAGATACCCGATCTTGTTAATCATATATTAGAATGTACCTTGTGTGTATAACTTGATTGTGTTGGTTGTGATAGCCTTGTAATACTTTCTTGTTGATTTGATAAGTAAACATGCTAGGATGCTACGTGTGTTAGTATCTTGTGATGTTTTGTGTAAAGGGGTTTTCCTCATTGCGCTTAAAGTTGTTTGACTCTCGGTAGTTATGTTGGTATTGTACCACTCACGCCGACTTGTTTCGGAGGTTAAGCTGCCGCCGATGCGGGGTAGACTCGGTGATGCAGGACCGTGATTCGAGAATACCTCATGCGGGTCGGGGATCCATGCGAACTACGGGAGTTCGGGTTAGTTCGCGGCCCTTGTGGTCATGCGGTCTTTGTGGCCATGCGGCTGCGAGTCGGGGCGATGCGGGAGTAGCTACCCTCGATGCGAGAATACCTCATGCGGGCTATGAGGTTGGCCTATGCGGAGCTACGGAGAGTTCAGGGCTAGCGCGCACATTTGATCTGCGCGAGTGACCGGCTTTTATCATGTGGCCATGCAAGCGGATATCATGATCTGATTTATGACCTGTTAATCTTGTAGGTGTTAGTAGTCGGTTATGCCTTCGTACTTACATCTTTGCATTTTATTAGGACACGAGTGGGACACAGTGTTCATGTGTATTTCTTGGTGCTTTTATATCATAAGCTGGCGGTGAGGAAGGTATTCCACGGGCATGATTGATGTTATGGGCGTGAGACCCATAGTTACATTTGAGTGATGACTTTGAGGCGTGAGTCCACGACTTGACATATTTGCTATATTGTGAGCGTAGTTTGGTTATCATGCATGTCTCTGCTTTATAGACTATTATGATTTCATTTACAGTATTTTGATTTCACATACTTGGTACTTGTTATCTTGACCTCCTTGAAGCTGCGTTCATCCGCGAGTAAGGTACACAGTGTTGATCCTCGCTCTTAGGAGTCACGATTCGGCGTATGGAAGCTTCGGTTTCCCGGAGGCTTATCGGTGGTATAGTCCGCATCGTTGTAGGTATTTACATTCGGGGTATGGCGGGGCCCTGTCCGCCATTGTTGTCGTATCATTCTTAAGTGCGTAGTACTATTGTGGCGAGTTGTAATGGGATGTAGCTGTTCGGTTTTAAATTGATTTATATATATATCTTTGTAAGGCAAGTTTTCTCAGACTATTGTTTCATACTTCTTGTTATTTCATGTTATCGTCTTATGTTCGTGATTACTCGATGTTGTATCACTAGGGTGCGAGGTAAGGCACGATCACGGGCAGGTTGGTCGTGGCAAAAGTGGTATCGAAGCGATTAATCCTCGGAAAGTGTCTGAACCGTATCGATGAAGTCTTGATTATCGGTGTGTTGTGCACCACACCAATGTCGAGGAGGCTATAGGATATTTAGGATTGGTTTCTATTCTTCTCACTCTGAGATCATGCCTTAGAGGCGTGTTGTAAGTTGGACCCTCTCACGTATTTCTTTCCACTTACCGTTATGCCTCGCGTAGGCAACGAGCCCGGGAGGGCAAGCGGCGAGGAGGCTGCGAGTAAATCTGAGGGTTCGAGGCCTGAGCCCAACCATCACGAGTTAGGTGCTTCGTTCGGGAGTTATGCTCGTCGCGGCCCAGTGAGTTTAGCAATGGCGGCGATTCCTCTGCGGCCATGACATTTGAACCTTGATTCCACGGCCGGAAAGCGAGAATATAGATTGCGAAGAACAACCACATTACTAGCTATGGATTTGGCTACGGAGTATCTGGATGTACGCGAGTCTTGATGAATATCTTAGAAAGGGTTGTGCGAGTAATTCTTGATTGAAGCTTGAGCATGGCACGTATGCGGGCTTGTGCGCGGCGAGCCAAGCGTAGAGATCGGCGGGTTAGCGAAGGACAACGAAGAGGGCGGGGCGAAAGGTCCTTTGGAAACTTTAGTCGAGTCACCTCGCGGCCAGATTAGATTATGCTCATCCACGGTCGAGAAAGGTCCTCGCGAGTTTCGGGGCGTTCGGGGTATGCGAGGAGTTGGTCGAGCTCGAGCTTAGGTTCCGCGGCTACGTAGGTTCGGCCGGCCGGATTGATTTTCCCGGTGTTCACGGTGTGATGAGCGTCATCGGGAACATCGTCTTTTTGTTGGTGCTCGTATTACCGGCGGCCGTCAGGGCCATGTGTCGAATGGGTGTCCTAGTAGGAGGACTAAGCCTTTAGGATCGGTGGGTAGTTCGTCACCTCCAGCTATGCGCCTACAGGCGAGTTTGATTAAACGACTAAGGAGTGGAGCGATAAATCTGAGATAGATCTTTAACCCTCAGGGATTAGTATGTGTGATAGGGTGAGTATACCTTAAGTGTTATATTACGATAGCATTGTGTAAATTGTAATTAGAAATCTTGGTTAGTTAACCAAGTAAGATTTGGGGGATAGAGAAGGTGTGAGCCTTAGAGCTTTATACGTAGAGACCTTAGAGGAAAGGCCATCTCGAGTAAAGAAGTATTTTATGTTTCACCCTGTCGAGTGCATAGTGCACGTAAGCTATGTTTGTGGGATAAGTCACGAGTAGTGTGGAATGAAAGAGGGTAGTTGAGCTAAGAAGACCGCTAGGTTTTAAATAGCGTGATTAGTGAGAGTTTTCCGATTAGAGCTAGTGTCTTGCGGCGTTCCGGGTCGGGTTGAGGCCACGTTGCGGGTCAACCAGCGGCTGTATGGTGGTGGGGTCGGTTGTGGTGGTCCCGCCTTGTGATGGGGTCATGAGGGTGTTAGGCCCAAGTTTAGTTAACCAGCGTACGAATTCGTGGATGCGTTCAATCAGTAGTCGGGCCGATGAGGTCAGCCCGTCTTATCTTTTAGTCCAAACCGTGTACTCGGTGGTATGTTGCGGCGTTATATCGAGAAAGGTTGTAAGGCTGCGCAGGTGCCTACCTTCACCTTATGAATGACAGTGGAGCCAGTGCGGTATTTCTTTTCGGAAGTTTTACGGCGAGGTTAAGAACTGGTGAGTCTCGAATCCACATTCGCCTCGGGCGGTGTTTGGATTTGAGGGTAGTTGCGAGATTGTTGTCTCTGTTGAAGGAGTGTTTTTAGCTACCATTCCAGTGTTCGGATGTCGCCTTATGAAGCCTTGTAGGGGAGGAAGTGTAAGTTGCCGGTCGTTTGGCTTGATGTTGGCAAGGTTCAGATAGTTGGTTCAGGCTTGTTCCAACAGACTGTGGATAGGGTGAGGCTTATCTAGAAGAGGTTTTTGGCAGCTCAGAGAAATCGTGCGGATTATCGGCGGCGCTTAGAGTTCGAGTTGGCGGTCGGTCTTCTTGAAGGTACCACCCGGATAAGTGCGATGAGCTTTGGAAAGCAGAGGAAACTTAGCGAGTTACTTTGGTCCTTTTGAGTTCATGCGAGGATAGGCGGGTTGCTATATGATAGCATTTGCCGTCCGACTTAGGAGGCGATGCGTCCGATCTTCGTATTGTTATGTTCGGAAAGTATCGGAGATCCATCAGTGTTCCCGATTAATGATGACCAAGTTAGAGATAAAAACCCGAGTTTTGGAAGCGATATGAAATGTGGTAGAGTTCGAGTGTCGGCGACCTCGGGGATCGCATGCGGCCGTTTGTTGGGTCGCGGAGTGAACCTCGCGGCAAAGTGACAAAAGTGGTATCATTTTGGTGATGTTAGAGGTGTTTCCTCGTGGACTTGAATAAGTATGTGCGCGGGTGTTTACGTGGCGGTGTGGCGGGATTATTCTCGTAAGTATAGTAGTGAAGACTATCTTGGCGCCGCGTTGTTTTGAGATTTAGAAGGAACATTCGGGCGAATGTTTCTAAGGAAGGAGAATGTTATACCGTATTTCCGAGTATATGCGTGGGGCGTGCGTAGAAAAGTTTGGACTTTAAAGTGGCTTGGCGATTTATTTTTGTTCACAACACGATTAAGTCGTTTTTCGAAAGCGTTTTACATAACTTGCGAAGGGAAAATTCGGCTATGTAATTTTTATTTTTGCGGATTTTTCCGAGAGGCGAAGCGTGTTGGACCAGAGAGGCGCCACTTGGCACCCTCATTGGTGGACCTATGGGGCGGTAATGAGCGAATTGGAGAGTGTAGTTGGTAGGATATTTTGTGTGTTGATTGATAAAGTGGGACCCACACACTTGTCCCAATCTTGGCCTTACACTTGCTATGCACTTGGCATGATCTTGGCCGTTGGTTGGCCTTGGCTTGTCCTATAAATACCCCACAAGTTTGAAGACTTCTTCATCCATTCCTATATTTCCTAAGTCTAAAATTCCTCCTCCACTTGTGTGGTGTTTCGTCCAACACCCTCTCCCCTTTGTGAGGCCTTGTGGCCAGAGCTCCTCCCACCTTGGCGAGAATACCCCACTAGTGGGGTGGTAGAAAGGTATACCCCACTTGTGGTGTTGTCTCGTATAAATACCCACTCTTGGTAGAAATACTCTCAAAAGTATTGTTACTATACCCAAATTACCTTAGCCTTATACCTTGTAGTATTCCAAGGTTACACTTATCTGAAAAGCCCGAAATACTATTATACTTCCCGTCGGTCACAAAACGAAACCCTAAGGAAATCTCCATAGATAGTTGGAGTATTAAGTAGAAGTTGGTTAGAACTTCTAAGGGTGGTTTGGAGGCGGGTTGGGCGCCACGGAGTTGGAGCTAAGCGTTGCTCGGGAGGCGACATTAAACTAGGATAATTTTGGGCTTATCGAGGTAATATCTTGTCCTTATTGTAATTGGAAATTACATGTTGTAAGATTATATAGTTGAAGTATACTATATATAGAACTGAACCTAGCTTTGCGGCAATGTCTTTTGACTTAAGCTGAATATAAAGAAAGAAGCGAGCTGTAATTACATAGGGTGTATTCTGATGAACTTGTGTAGCATTCTTGTGAAGTAGAATTGTACACGTCAGGTTAGATGTATAAACCCCACTGGTTGACTTGATGGCGGCCTCGTTAGAGAGGAGATTTCTTGTGATTTGCGGGGAAGTCTTCGAATTTTACGTAGAATGTTCTACGATTAGACCTAGATGTTAATAAGCGCCTTGTGGCCTTATAGGTTGAAGTACCATGCGTGGCGCGATCTACTTGGCAGGAGTAGCGGCGGTTTGAGGTACTTGGGCGTTTTGCTATTAGTCGATAATCGTCGCGAGGTATGTGAACCTCTTCCTACCTTTTCTAGCATGATATGTGTATAACTATGTAAATGCGGTGAGCGTACATGTGTAAGCGCTTTGTGGTTTTAAAAGGTAAGCGACTTGATGTGTGATAATAAAGAAGAGTTATACTAGCTTTATGGGAAGTTAGGTATAACGTTTTAAGAGAGGTAAAAGAATGGTTTCTTGATTTTAAAAGTTAAGAGACTTAACTTGTTTTACTTAGTAATTAACATTTTGTTAAAAATGTTGTAAAACCTCGTTCAGTAATGAGTACTTGATTTTAAAAGCAATAATGTTTCTTGATTTGAAATCGAGAATAAGTATCGAACAAACCACGTGGCGCTAATAAAGGGAAATGTTTTGACTAATAATGTATTAGTAAAACCGGTAGAAACTTCCATCTGCATAGAAACTAAGATGAGACAAAATGATGTTACATTTCCTAGATCATGTGCTTAAATAAGATTGTTATAAACAAGAATAACTTACTCACGTATCGGACATATGTTTCTCAAATTGCTTTTAAAGGAGAATTATATCATTAAGTGATTAAAATTATGAACTCTGAAACCTTTGAAAATGAGAAACTTGAGTAATTGAAATTAGGCAAACTTGAAACATTTTGAAAAGAATGTTGTTACTTGATTTCTGAAGAGAAGTGTTTTGATTTACTTGAAAGATAATCACTCTATTTTCATATACTACGGGTATTGTGTGACTTTTGTAAGCGTAACGTATCTTTTAAAAGATAATGTATGAAGTACTTTGGGAATAGATACAGATCTTGTTAATCATATATTAGAATGTACCTTGTGTGTATAACTTGATTGTGTTGGTTTGTGATAGCCTTGTAATACTTTCTTGTTGATTTGATAAGTAAACATGCTAGGATGCTACGTGTGTTAGTATCTTGTGATGTTTTGTGTAAAGGGGTTTTCCCTCATTTGCGCTTAAAGTTGTTTGACTCTGCCGTTATGTTGGTATTGTACCACTCGCCTTGACTTGTTTAGGAGGTTAGCTGCCTCCGTCTGGGGGTAGACTTCGGTGATGCAGGACCATGATTCGAGAATACCTCATGCGGGTCCAGGGGATCCATGCGGAACTACGGGAGTTCCAGGTTAGTTTGCGGCCCTTGTGGTCATGCGGTCTTTGTGGCCATGCGGTGCGAGTCGGGGCGATCTTGGGGAGTAGCTACCCTCGATGCTAGTAATACCTCATTCGGGCCTATAAGCTTGGCATATCGCGAACTACGGAGAGTTCGGGGCTAGGCAGCGCACATTTGATCTGCGGGCGAGTGACGGCTTTGATCATGTGACGGTGCAGGCAGATATCATGATCTGATTTATGACCACTGTTAATCTTGTAGGTGTTAGTAGTCGGTTATGCCTTCGTACTTACCCTGTACTGTTTTATTAGGACACAGGTGGGACCTGGTGTTCATGTGTATTTCTTTGTGCTTTTATATCATAAACTGCCGGCAGTGAGGAAGGTATTCCACGGGCATGATTGATGTTATGGGCGTGAGACCCATAGTTACATTTGAGTGATGACTTTGAGGGCGTGAGTCCCTGACTTGACTTGAATGGATATTTATTGTGAACTGTAGTTTGGTTATCATACATGTCTCCTGCTTTATAGACTATTATGATTTCATTTCTGATATTTTGATTTCACATACTTGGTACTGTTATCGACCTCGCTTGGCTGCGTTCATCTGCAGTAAAGGTACACCAGTGTTGATCCTCGCTCTTAGGGTCACAGTTCAGCGTATGGGAAGCTCCGTTTCCCCGGAGGCTTATCAGTGGTATAGTCCCCTGTCGTTGTAGGTATTTACATTCAGGGGTATGGCGGGGCCCTGTCCCGCCATTGTTGTCGTATCATTCTTAGAGGTCTGTAGTACTATTGTGGGCAGAGTTGTAATGGGATGTAACTGTTCGGTTTTAAATTGATTTATATATATATGTTGTAAGGCAAGTTTTCTCAGACTATTGTTTCATACTTCTTGTTATTTCATGTTATCGTCTTATGTTCGTGATTACTCGATGTTGTATCACTAGGGTGCGGGGTAAGGCACGATCCACGGGCAGGTTCGGTCGTGGCAATGAGCAAGTGTAAGGTCAAGATTTGGGCAAGTGTACCTTAGACAACTTGCACACAAAATATCCTACCAACTACTTGACAAAATTGTCAATCCATTCGGCCCTATTGCCGTCCCACATCCATCAATGAGAGGGTGACAAGTGTCGCCCTCG